>JASDDO010000019.1:902697830-903947830 GCA_030015575.1 Agapanthus africanus | reverse complement strand
GCACGGCAATGACCCCATGTGAAGCATCCAGAGCGGAGCCTAGTCCTCACAGAACATGGCAGTGAACCTGTGGGAAGCATCCAGAGCAAAATTCCTGGTTACGTGGAACGCGGCTTATGTCAATCCTGACCACGTGGGAAACGTCCAGAGCGGATCCTGGTCCTCGCAGAGCACGACAATGACCCCGTGTAAAGCATCCAGAGCGGAGCCTGGTCCTCATAGAATATGGCAGTGAACCCGTGGGAAGCATCCAGAGCAAAATTCCTGGTTACGTGGAACACGGCTTGTGTCAATTCTGACCCCGTGGGAAACGTCCAGAGCGGATCCTGGTCCTCGCAGAGCACGGCAATGACCCCGTATGAAGCATCCAGAGCGGAGCTTGGTCCTCGCAGAACATGGCAGTGAACCCGTGTGAAGCATCCAGAGCAAAATTACTGGTTACGTAGAACGCGGCTTATGTCAATCCTGACCCCGTGGGAAACGTCCAGAGCGGAGCCTGGTCCTCACAGAACACGGCAGTGAACCCGTGGGAAGCATCCGGAGCAAAATTCCTGGTCATGTGGAACGTAGATAATGTCAACTTTGACCCCGTGGGAAACGTCCAGAGCGGAACCTGGTCCTCGCAGAACACGGCAATGAACCCGTGGGAAGCATCCAGAGCAACTCCTGACTCCGTGAAATGCGGATAAGGGCAACTTCACCCATCATTTGCGGGTCCTCACGACTCGTAAGGGAGCAAATTCTCTTGTGAGATCCATACGACTTTCAAGAGAAAACACACTTAGGAATCCTCACGATTCTTAAGGAGAAATTACACCTGCGGGATCCTCTCAACCGGTAGGGAAAAAATTCTTTATGAGACCCTCACGGCTCATAGAGTTGAAAAGTCTTAGGAGGCAGATCTTAACCCTGAATCCTAAGCCATCATTGTCCTGCAAAGAAACCGAGATAGACTATCCACAGAATACATTTAATGAAAGGGACACATTATCATGAAGAAAAAATATATCTTTTATTCATGAATCAAAATGAATACGAAGTACAATTCGTGAAAGAAACAAAAAAATATACTCTTATTCAGGAGTATGTACAAAGAAAGAATAAAAAAAATATATCTACAATTCTTCAATTCGGGGGGGCGATTTAGAAGATTTTCCAGTTCATCCCTTTTTCGCTAACCCTCACCTTCGTGATTCAGTATTGTCAGAAGACGGGCCTCCGCCTGAGCTTGCTGAGCCTGGTATGAGGTAAGCCGGCCTTCAAGCTCTTTCTCAGTAACCTTATGAGCCTCAACCCTTTCACGAGTGAACACGGCGGCTTTGTCGATGGCTACCACCTCCTTGACGGCCTCTTGAAGCATTCGCCAAAATTCATACGCTTTATTGGCCTTGGCCGTAAGGTTGGCTTGAAGCTCTGTCAGTGCCTTAGAAGTCAGCTCCCTCTCTGAAAACTTGTGGCCGAGCCTCTTCTCGCACGCCACCTTATTCACCGCACACCACTCAATTAAGCCCCGTAAGCTTGCCTTCGCAGCCACAGCCTCCGAAGAAAGGCGGGTACATTCAAGCACATGCAAGTAAGCCTCCACCTGCCGTCAAAACTCAACCCAGACTTGCACCACTGCTTCACTATGATAGGTGGCAAGAAAGGGAAGAGAGCTGTTAGCTTCAGCAGCAAACGCTTCCACCGTGATTACACTGCCAGCACGAAGTTCCTCGATTAGGGATGATAGAGAGGCGAGGCTTAATTTTGCTAAACGTTCTGAGGAACACAGAGCATAGGGGCCGGCTGGTATAGCGATGCGTGACTCCAGCGCGGTATGGACTGGCAAAGCTGTTCAGAGTTATAAACAGTCGGCTGAATGTGTAAGCAACAGAACAAATGGAACAACGTTGAAACTTCACTTACCCACAGTCATGCAAGAGGGATCTGAAGGCTCCCCAGGCCCTTCGAGAATCTCAACCTCGTCGTCGGCCTCCATAACTGTAAAAGACATCAATGTCATTTTATGAAATAGTAACAATGCTGTGAGAAGAGGGTAAACAACACTAACCTTGCCCAGAAGAGAGGACGATACGCTGAGGAGGTATCGCTTGCGGAGCAGCCATCTCCAACAGGCGCTGAAAAGACTGCCTGGGAGACAGGTCAGCAATAGAGGCCGCCAATCCGCGCAATTCTGAAAAGACAAAAGAGTTCAAATAATGGAAAGATTACTAATTTAAAATATAAAAGGTTACCTTCGACGCTCCTCTCATTCTGAGATGGAGGGATAGCAGCTTCAACGGCCTCCGCCGTGGCCTCGGGCACATCATCGGGGACGCGGGCCGGTGTAGCGGCCTCTGAGGAAGGAGCAGCGGCTGCCGTTACAGGCTCCAACGAAAGGACGGTAGCCTCGACTACCTCTACCCTAGCCTCTGGGTCGCCCTCAGGGAGATCCATTGGACGGCGACTGCCGAAGGTACCTCCCCCGAGGGTGCAAGTGCTTTGGGAGCAGGAATCACCGCAGGAGACTCTATCGCAAGAGCAACAGTTTCATCAACCCCCTCCACGCTGATTGGTGCTTCACTGGGGATATCAGCAGACTCTATGGCCAAAACACGACTTAGAGCCTCCGCCGCCGCCGAAGTCCCTGCAAAGTTCGTACAAAGAATAAGGATACATATATACGTATGCAAGCAATATGAAATATTACAAAGAAATACACGAACATACCGATGCGCAGGGGAGCTTCGAGTATGGCTTGTTCAAGTCGACGCTCCTTTCTAAGGAGGTGTGCTCGCCGAGGTCCGAGGGTGGACTCATGGCCACCAGTCTACAGTGAAAGCGCGTTCTCGGCGTCGGCCGAAATAGCCTGTTTAAGGGCCCTTTCGCCCTATTCTTCCAAAGGGCCGATGAATCATCGCCGGATCCACGGAGGGTCTTCGTAAAAGATTACGGCGGGATAGGGCTTCTTCGGAATCCTTACGTTCTCCGACTCATCTTGCGAATGTCTTATAGCCTCAGCCAATTGTGCGGCTTCCTCGGCAGATGAACTCGGGAAAAGTTAGCCAGCATCTGATTCTTGCATAGCCAACGGCTCATCTTGAAGAATAAGCTTGGACTATATTAAAGAGTCGAGAAGATTGGTAGCCGTCTTCCTCCGCCTCTTGGACCCAGAACCAGCCGCTGAAGATGACCGTTTCCTCCCCCGTGGAGCTTTGGCACGACGCTGACCCACTTCACCTTCAACGCCCTCGCTCCCAACCACCTCGCTTGGCGCTGCGACCGAGGACGACACGGCCATTGTAGACGCCGCGGACGATGATACTGTTACCGGCGCCTGATTAGCCCGCGATCGAGTACCCAATGGTATACCAGCTGTGGGAGTGAAGTCCACGTCCGCCGCCTCTGGGATAAGCGCGACACTGGTGTCCCTCAGGAGAAAGCGGACCGGTGCACGCGGTCGCGGCGAAACTCCAGTAGCCTGAACCGGAATAGGAGCGCTGTATCCAAGAAGCACCCTCTTCTCCTCAGCAATAATTGGGCTGACTCGATAAAGGTACCAGCCCGTGAAGGACCCCACGCATCGAGGAATATGGTCAGCTTTAGAGATCATGAAGCGAGAACCAGTGTTCAGCCTCACAAAGTGATGAGCAGCATCACGAACGGCTTCAGGTGATGGGACGGGCGCAACTGTAAATGCCTCGAAGGGGACGCCCTGATCATACCCAAGTTGCCGGGAAAAGCGGTGTGGGTTATACCGCATGAAAAGGGCTGCACTGTTCTGACGAAACACCAGATAACCTGGTCTGATCGTGTACAGGTGCATAGCTTCCTTAGGCTTCAGAGAAGGCGCCTCCTCTTTCGACAAATCACGGAGTTGTTGAATCGGACCTGAAGGAGCAGATAGGACCCGATCAACGAATACCATTCCGCCCGTGCTAGCGTAAGGAGCGATCAACACGCGAATGGTCCCAATTTAAGTCAGGTCAGGGGCAGAAGCATTCACTAGCCGCATGAGTCGCGGAAAAGTGTAGGTGTCATAGAATTTGGGCCTCTGGTGTGCAGCAAAGGCCCCAAACACATGCATTTCAATCTAAGATGTGAAGTAATGGAAAGAAAAATTTACTACATCCACACCTGGAGTTGAGGTATTAGCCGCGGTGTCTAACCCATGATAAAGATGCGCTAGCGCTGGGATGCCTACGGCCAGCCGTGTTCCCTCAGCAAGGCGATGAGCAGGATAGATGACCGAGGCTCTCATGAAACAGCGATGCATGGGATAACGAACCAGCTAAGCCAGATGCTGATAAAGCCCACAAAGAAAGTCTCCTCATCCATGCCGGGAGCTGCAATCGATTCGAAAGATACCGCCGACATGATAGGAATGTAATATTGCGGCAAGTCCTCTTCCTTAGTCGGCCGCCTGTTCAAACTAAACCCAAAGGGGTCATTAATGTTTGCAAACTTCGGAGCCGTCTTCGATAGGACACCCTCGCGAAGGAAGCAAGCAATGAAACTCTTAAAAGTAACGCCCTGCTCCTCTGATTCTGTGAGCAGTTTGTCAAAGATGCCCAGGGCCTTGATCAAACTCGGGCGCTTGTGGCGGACAGCGTTCTCGGTTGATAGGCCGTCAAGCATTACGGGCTCGGTTTCAAAGACGTACTCATCGGCAGGCAGCAATTCCTCATAAAGTTCCCCCTGATCGGCAACCCTGAGATCTCGCGAAATTCTTCCAAGGAAATCGAAACTTCACGGTCCCCTAGGAGGAAAGTGTTGGTGGGGAGATTCCACTGGTTCAAGAAAGCCTTAACCCACCAGACGTGAGGAGATTGGTAGTGGAAGAGGGATGCATATATCGCCTGATAAAGCCCAACCCTCTGCAGTCGCGCGCAGTGGGCGGACAAGATGTAGCGAGCCCAAAGAAGGTAGCCCGTGGGGTATCGAGGGGTAAGCCCTATTTTGTAAATCTGCCCTTATGGCTGGGCTTCACCCTGGCAAATGCGGCGTCCCAAAATATCTATAGCCGGGACCGGATGGTTCGGAATACCGGTCGTTGAAGGCTCAAACCACCCCATAGGGGTCCAATTCGGCATTTCCACGGCAAAGACAGTCCTTGGAGGATCCATCGGCAGGAACGGATAGGTAGGCTCCGTCGGTATCTCGCAAAGGAAACTTTGGCGACCACGGATGATGTGACCGTACCAGGTCCCCCACAAAAGCAAGTTGGTGCAGTTCGGGTCATGAGCCCTGATCATCGCCATCACTTCCTCATCAGATGGCGACTAAGGAAAAGCGGCCTCCGAGCAAGTGAAAGGGAAATACGGAACAGAAGTTATTGTGCCTGAAATAAAAGAAGGGAAACTGTCAAAGCGAAGCCGGCAGTATATATATATATGTTTATAAATGTATATATATAAAAAGACAGTGGAAGAAAACGACAGCGGACTCATTCTATGGGACCATTAGTTACAAAACACATGGGGCCCACAAAATCAAGATGGCGGCTGGCTAATGATGAGGCAAAGCAATTACAATGAGACAAAAAGTAGAATCTCAATAAATGAATAGTGGATTTCAAATGGCCCTACACATTCCCCAAAAAGGAAATCCATCTTGGACTCTGTAACAAATCAAACAGAAGCTAGGGAATTAAATTCCCAGAAAACACTATTGCAAACCCTTTCTTCTTCTTGATTGCAGAGAAACAATTCAGGGCAAGAAAACCCCAAGAAGTTCTCTGGGAAGAACTAAGTTCTTCATAGGAATTAAATTCCTTTTGAAAAAGGGAATTAAATTCCCAGAGACTTTTTTCAGAGCCAAAGCTCTTTGAGATGGAATTAAATTCCATAGAAAAGACAAGCATCGCCATCGATCCCTGAAGATCAGAGAAACCCTAAGAGATCTATTGTTTAAGGATTAAATGGTTTTCATTTTAAAGAACTTGAAAAAAAATGGGTTCTTGTTAAAAAGGGAAAACCCTTGGTGTGGATTTAAAATCCAAAGAGTTTTATATGGAAGTTCTTCGATTGTTCAAAACCATTACCTGAAGAGATGGGTCTTTCTTGAACAGAGTTAAGCTCTGAAGATTTTTTTTGGAACAGAGAACTAAGCTCTGAGAATGAGAATTAAATTCTCAAAAGAAAAGTTAACAAGGAAGAAGATGAGTAAAGAGTGGAGGGGCTTCTGAAGAGACCCCTGCATTTATAGGATGTGATGGAAAACGTTTCATCTCCCCTATTCCCTAGACAGATCCAACAGTCACAAAAGTGACAGCGTTGCACTCACGTGCAGACACGTGAGAGCAACGCCGTGGGGGCATTTGTTCCCTGATTAAAAATCAGAAATGAACTCAATGAGGTATCACGTGCTCACACGTGACCAAGGGTCACGTGTTGACACGTGATAGTTAAAATTCTGAACAGGCAGAAAGAAAAACAAACGGCTGAAGGAGGACCCAATTGGGGGTCACGTGCCAGCACGTGACAGGCTTTGAAAGCCATATAACTTAATAGAATTAAATTCTAAATTTCTCAAAATCTTTCCAAACGAAAAAGGATTATGGGGAACCGTTGGATTAAAAATCCAAAGGTGATTAAAAATCACCAATTTATGGAAAGATTTTAGACAAGTAAAGATTTCCCTAAAACTCACCAAAAATAACAAACAGAATATCTTTTGGATTAAAATCCAACGGTGAATAAAATTCACTGAGTGATCTAAAAGATCATATTAATTATGAAAACAAAAAAAAATCTTTCAATGAAAGATTTACTAAACAAATTGATTCTTTTCCTTCTCCTATAAATAGGAGCCAAGAGGAGAAGAAAAGAGAGAGAATTCTAGGCAAATAGCAGAGAGAAAAGAAAGGAGAATTTAATTCTCAAGAAAGAAAACCCTAGGTGAGAAAAAGGAAAGGGATCAAAACTTCTTTAAGCAAAAAAGAGAATTTAATTCTCAATCTAAGAGTTTAACTCTTCTGCAAAAAGAACTTAGTTCTTCCTCTGGTTAAAAATCTACAGAAGCAAATCTCCCTATAAGTTGAGAATTTAATTCTCATCGGGTTGAGATTTTACCATGCAGATCCAAGATTTAGAGAGAGGATTGAGTTTAGAGAATTTAATTCTCCCAAATTCACAGGAATTTAATTCCTCCAAGATAAAATTAGGGTTTAACCCTATATGAGAATTTAATTCTCTCAAAACCCATAGGAATTCAATTCCTTCAAGATAAAACTAGGGTTTAACCCTATATGAGAATTTAATTCTCCTAAAATTATAACGATTTAATTCCTTCAAGATGGACAAAATTAGGGTTTAAACCCTATCTGAGAATTCGATTCTTTTACATATACAGGAATTTAATTCCTCCTAAATGAAACTAGGGTTTAACCCTGCATAAGAATTTAATTCTTTCATATACATGGGAATTTAATTCCTCTGAAACCTTAATTAGGGTTTAACCATATAAAGAATTTAATTCTTAAACAAAAAGACTTGAAAAATCTCCATGCATACGAAAGACTAAGGTCACGTGTCCCCAGGCGACCCCTAAAAAGATCCCCCAAAATAAAGAAGAAAAAGCTTTGAGGCAATGCCTCACGTGCTCCCACGTGACCTCCAAAACAGCAAGAATAAAAGCGAAGGCAATACTGGCATCGGGCGCCCTCACGTGTTACCACGTGACCCCTAATAAATGCCTTAACAAATCAACGCATGGGAGCCTATCACGTGCCCACACGTGATGGCTAGGAAACTAAAAGTGTTTAACACTTATTTGCAGACTCAAGAATAAAGTAAAGGAGATCTGGCCCCACTTTTGGGTGCCCTCACGTGTCCCCACATGACCCATTCATATTTAGTGTTTAACACTAATTTGAGGATTTTATTTCCAGTGTTTAACACTGTTGTCTTCTAGTGTTTAACACTAATTTGAGAGCTTTATTTCCAGTGTTTAACACTGTTGTTCTCTAGTGTTTAACACCATTGATAGCCAAATTGGCTAATTTCCAAAGACAGAAGTCTCCCCTTCAATTGAATCTCAAAATTGAGTAAAATTCAGAGCTATAATGTTCACTGCTCAATCAAAGATAAAAATGTTACCAAAGCCCTCAAACTCTTGTTTAGCATTGCTAAGTGATGTGGGCTTGAACCCAGACAAATGTCTAATGGTCCAACAAAGGGCCAACATTTCAAATTTAATTGGATTTAGCCCAAGTTGGCCATAAGTCCTCAATTCAGACTTAAATGAGTTAATGTGCTCATAATATAATTAATTGATCTTAGTTCCAAATTGGACTATAGATCACTTAATCCATTTTGGTTCAAGAGTACATCTCTTCACTCCTTTGATATTTGTCGTTGTAATCCTTCAACGTCTTCAGAGAGGTGACGGGTCCCGACAACCACACATTTCATGGACCGTGGGGTCCTTAAACCCATGGACTATGATGTCCTTAACCTCGACCGTGATGTCTTTAAACTAACATTGGACTGTGGGGTCCTTAAACCCACGAACTATGATGTCCTTAACCTCGACCGTGATGTCTTTAAACTAATATCGGACTGTGGGGTCCTTAAACCCATGGACTATGATGTCCTTAACCTCGACCGTGATGTCTTTAAACTAACATCGGACTGTGGGGTCCTTAAACCCATGGACTATGATGTCCTTAACTTCGACCGTGATGTCTTTAAACTAACATTGGACTGTGGGGTCCTTAAACTCACGGACTATGATGTCCTTAACCTCGACCGCGATGTCTTTAAACTAACAATGGACCGAGATGTCCTTAAACTAACAATGGACTGTAACGTCCTTAAACTAATCGACTGCAATGTCACTAAACTAAACAATAGAGCCCAATTGCTCTCTTGTTGGATCTAAACGATCATGTTAAGTCGATCTTAGTCTAAAATGAGACTAACGTATCCTTAACAAACGTTTAAGTTGATCTTAGTCTCAAATGGGGCTAACGTATCCTTAAACCCAAACCCCCAAACCTAAATCTAAGAAAGAAACGGATTTGGACTAGTCCACGTCCTACGGGCGACAACATAAATTAGTCTCCGTATACAATCCACGGGCAACCAAACACAAAACAAACACCCACAACACGAAGTGACCATATGGAGAAGGAGAAAGTTATTACCGCGATGCGGTAGCGTAATTAACTGCAGGGGCTTGCGCCTGCAGGGAAGAGCGTCCCCACAATCAAAAACCCCTCAAACGAGAGAGAATCTGACGAAGTCTGCTATATCGGCCGCATCCGTCTGAACCTTCGATACATGGTGCCATAAATCAACTTGGCATCTTCGGAGAGGTGGACAGATAGCACCAATTAGCATCTGCCCCGAATTTCAGGAAAGACGGACCTGCGCAGTCGCGTCTCTGTGTTTGGAGGGGAACAGAGACCCTAGAACTTAGAATACAGAAAATTGACATTTTTACAAATAAATACCAATTACTTTATAAAACCGTTTTCTAAAGGATTTAGTATTTTACAATCTTTGCAAAGCGCTGATACAACCCATTTTGGGGAACCCATTCGGGATGGTGTGGTTTATCGCACATTCTCGGGCTTAGTGGTGCGAGATTCAGACCTCCGCAAGGAGCATTCGGTCTCGAAAGATTTAAAATACGACATCTTAAGAAAATAAGATTTTTAGAATATAAAATATTTATTAAAATTATTTTTGTATAAATATATATATATATATTTATCATTAAAATATCTATTTTGTTAAGATATAAATATTCCGCCTTTTTCCAAAAATCACAAGAATCAATTTTACATTAAAATACCATAAATTCCACATAAATCAATATTACAAATAAATACCTTATTTATGAAACTAGGATATTTTCACTAGAAATATCACAATATAAAATCCACCTTCATTACAACTCTAAAGACGAATAATGAATACTTGAGGTATATTTTGAAAAGTATATAAAAGTATTTTTACATAAAACCCCCTCAAGTTTTATACATTACCCTAAGGACCCAAGCAATTATAGGTTTAAGAAATAATCATGACTTCAATTTACATTTCTAATTGTCTGACTCAGGTTTGAGTCTGATTAATCTGACTTGAATATGATTCAAGTCAATCTACAATCTACAAACTTCAACATGAATCCATCAATTCAATTATCAATCTATATAACTTGACCGAACCGAACCATGGATATACATTCCATTTACATGGTTCTCCAGTTATTCCATTTATATGATTCTACGGTTATATCCGTTTACTGATATCATGGTTTCGGTCAGTTTTTCAATTATACACTCAATTCAAATTATAGTACAAAACAATACAAATAAAACACTACGGGGTTTAAGGGGTAAATTGGTATGGAAGGTGTTAAAAGTGGCACGAGGTGGTAAGATTAAGACACCTAACCTATATTCCGTTGTTGTTGTATCGTGGCTTAACAGTTCCTTGTACATTCTGTTTGTCCTGGTCTCTAGCATATAGAGACCCCTCTCGTATACACTGGCATCCTTCTGTACCAAGCTACAAACAACAGCGTTAACACAATATTACAACAATATTATACAACTTTAAAAGATACTCTCTTATTCTGTCTATTCTACTTTCCTCTTATCTTTGGGACTTACCGAGCGACCTGTTTGCTGACGACATTCTATTTCTTCTTCTTTGAATGTCGTCAGGTGGTTTGGACCTGGCAGAGATTGAGCCGTCTGCAGAAGACTTGGAGAAGTTTGCTGAAGAACCAGAGCTCTAGTTTCATTGTACATTTCCATTCAGTACTTTTCATTTCCTGTTATGCCATTGTTTAGGCATCTTTTTATTTCAGTTGTATTTCCTTTTCATGCATTGTACAAAAGAATGTTAATAAATAAAAGTTGCTGTTTTTATTACATCTTCTCTCTTGTGTATTTATTTTTATATTGCTTAGATACGCTTAGCGTATATACTTCTGAGTATATACGTAGCGGACCAGTCCCGTCCCCTTCGCCGTATACCGGGAAGCGGGGCGTGACAAAAGCTATGATATCTGTGTCCGCAATGCAGCTATGCGTCCACACGTCTCTTGCAAGGAACTAAGGCACAGCGGGGGTGAGTTGCCAACTCAGTGAATAAACTAACATCCAACAGTTGAAATTGTATGCATAACGACATAGCGACTAAAACTATGCATCTGGTATACATGATATATGGTAACATATGAAATATGAATATGTAACTATAGTGCCTGTATAAAAGGAAACAGAAATCTCATCAAGTGTTCCAAAATCTTGGTCATTTTCATAAAAGATCCTCAAATCCAGTGTCAAATACCGACAAAAATCTTCAGTTTTAGCAGGTATTGTTCCCCAAATGATCCTGACAGCCAACAATATAGGTCGGTATCCTATAGATATCCGCCGTGTTTCTCAAACTATCGCCGGTATCGAGTGTCCTCGCTAGAATCCCCGTCTCTAATGCGGCTTTCCTGCCCCTATCCGACTGTATACTCCCCCACTCAGTCCGGATAACGTAAAAATCCGTAACCGTATGGCCCCCCACTCGGTTCGGAATAAAACCAAATCAGAAAAACAACAATTCATGGTGGACATATCACATAAATCACGAAGACCCGTAAAATTATAACATGTAGTGAATAAAACTTGAAACAAGGAAAATCTCATGATTCAGTATTTCATGATACAATTAATAACAAGGACAATGAGATGTGATATGTGTCAAAACAATAGCAATGTTGTACGACAACAGTTATTAATGATACCAGCAGTGCACAATAGATTATAGGTAACATGGCAAGTTCTAGGTGTGTACGTGACATGTTAATTATCGATGGGGTGTAGTGTAGCATGTAAACATGTGCAAATGCAATATAACTCATCGGTAATAGTGCAAGTGTCCTAGCAAGTGTTAAGCATTGGCGATTAATAAGTATGAATGCATACAATGCAATACTAGGTTTAATTATGCAAATAATATGAATGGAAAACAAATATAACAAAATTTCTAGTTTCGGACGCTATACGCCACCCATACAATGTCCCCTGGTAGATTCTTAGTCTACTCACCAGAACAAGTCGTTATCTATTTGAATCCTATCACCCCTTTTCCCTTCCTCGCTGCTTCCGAAGTCCCCGCGGTCAAACCTAACATCGAAATGAAACTTTCGTATATAAGCGGCTAAATTCCAATACGGCGAATACGTAAATTCTAAATGAAATTACATACGTAACGTAATACGTTTGAATATCATGCGCTATACAGACCCAAGGCTAACTAGAACTACCCCGACTCGTTGTATTTTGAGAAAACATAAAACGTGATACGAAATGTCCGTATCATATGTTAAAATATTATAAAAAGTAAAGCAATTAGCTTCCAGATTTTGTTTACAGGCTATCTGGGAAAATCAAAGTATATCAAATATTACATATAACCTATAGAAAGCTACCCACAAAATCTTAAAATCCAAGTCAACAAGAAAACCGACAGTAGCAGGAAATCTAAGGATTTCGTCGGTCGAACTGTGCAGGAATAGGTCCGGGTTTTTAGGGTGCACTCTAGGTTCTAATATTATGCTACTGTACTGTTAGATTTATTTAGGGATTAGTGTAATTATAGCAGATACTATCAGAGCTAAAACTCTAACAAAAATACGTTTTTTCCCGATATCGTAAACATTACTTTGTACAGAACTCTTACTAAGACCTGAAAAGTCGAGCGTTATACCTATATGAAGGATTCCACTGAGCTCAATCTTCAAGAGGTGCACAAAGCGTTGAGGGGCCCAGCTTGAGGGATTTGAATCAATATCCATGGAACCCTAGCTTCTTTTCCGCTTTTTTTCTAAGTGAGGCTAGAGAGCTTCACTACTTGTGTTTCCCCAATATATTTAACCTAATAAAAGAGCAAAACTCTGTTGAATTTAATGAGGCAGCGCTTCACATGCTCTCCACGAGGGCGCCAGCACAAGAGCCAATCTTATAAGATTAAATCCTATGGTGGCGCCTCACGTGCTCCTCACGCGAGCGCCAATGTGCAAAGCACAGAAGAGTTTATTACACAAGAGTTAAACTCTTAGGTGGCGCCTCACGTGCTCCTTACGCGGGCGCCGGTGTGTAAAGCACAGGAATATCCATCTTAGGAATTAAATTCTTAAGTAGCGTCCACGTGCACAACACGTGAGCGCCAGCGCCCAGATAGAATTAAATTCTACAATACTCTCTGTCAAGCAGAGCCATTGGATCAAAATTCAACGGAGATGATAAATCATCAAAATACAGAATTAAATTTTGTTGGGAGAAAACATTTCTTAAATCTTTCTAAAATAAGAAAGATACTCTCGGTTGGATCAAAGATCCAATTATAGAATAAAATTCTATTTTGGAATATATTCTCTCAATTTTTCTAAATAAGAAAGATTGCTCTCTGTAAAGCAGAGAACCATAGGATTAAAAAATCCAATGGTGATTAAAAAATTACCATTTTACAGAATAAATTCTATATACGGGAAAATATCTCCCCGATCTTGTTAAAAACAAAAATCATATTATGTAAAAACAGATGTCCTTGGATCAAAGATCCAATGGTGGGTAAAATTCCCCAAATCAACTTTTAGTCCGATTAAATCAATTGGAATCTCTCAATGAGAGATTTCCTCATAATTAAATAACAAACTTGCCTCCACTATATAAAAGACCCGAGACTTCAAGTCTCAGATGGAGAAAAAAACCCTTATAAGCTTCTGAAAAATACAGAAAGTTTCTAAAAAAACAATAGAGAATTCAATTCTCAAAAAAGAAGAGCTTCATTCTCTAAACCCTAGGTAAAGAAACCACAGAGATCAAAACATCTTTTTTACCTATCATAGCACATCTAAGGGTATAACCCTTCTCGAGAACTTAGTTCTTTCTCTGGATCTGAGATCCATAAGACAAGTCTCTCACAAGTTGAGAATTTAATTCTCATCGCGAAAATCTTGTTCTTAAGAATCAAAGATTCAGAGAAGAACAAATTTAAAGAGAAAGAATATGGAGTTCATAACACTCCAGGAAATTAGTTCCTTCAAATCAAGAACTTAGTTCATAAAGAACATGATCCCAGATTCTCAAAATAATGATCTTGGTGATCATTACCATTAACAGAGATTTAAAATATTAATAGAGATTAAATCTCCATATAAAAAAAACTAGCGCCTCACGTGTTTCCCACATGGGCGCCTTTCTTTAACAGTGCCTCAAGTGAAACACACGTAGACGCTATATAAAAAGTGCTTAGCACTTCACATACAACCAAAACGGCTGAGTGCTTAGCACTGATTGGGAAGAGCCCAGTGCCGCACGTGATCCTCACGTGGGCGCTACAAAAATAATAAGAGTGCTTAGCACACCATAAAAAGCCAAAACGGTCGAGTGCTTACTACTGATTGGACAGCGCCCAGCGCCTCACGTGTTCCTCATGTGGACGCCACCAAAAAAAAAGAAGAGAGAAAAGTGCTTAGCACTCCACATACAGCTAAAATGGCTGAGTGTTCAACGCTCATTAGGCAGCGCCCATAATTAAATGCTTCACATGACACCTATGTGAGTGTCATAGCATCAAATAAGTGCTTAGCACTTTTGTATAAAGAAAAGAGGCTGAACAAACAGAGCCCAAATAAGTGCTTAGCACTTTTGAATGAAAAAGAAAAAGAGTAGGCAGACTAAGCCCAAATTGGCTAAGTCTCTGAAGTTTCTTGCAGCTAAGCCCAAATGCTCTTCTGATGGATCTTAAGTAAAAATGATCCTTAAAAACATTGTTAAACTGATCTTAGTCTCAAACATGACTAATGATCTCTCATTGATGATATCTGAAATGATATTCATCCCATATCTCTAAAGGTAATCTTAGTTTCAAATATGACTAACGATTCTTAGGTCCACCACAACCCCCTTTCCCCTCAAATATAGGATTTGGTTCAAGAGTACATCTTTCCACACCTCTGATATATGCCGTTGTAATTCCTCAACGTTTTTAGAGAGGTAGCGGATCCCGACAACCAACAACTCCTTTCGTTATGATGCACTTCCAAATTGACATGCACACCTCAGAACCTCACCTTAAATATGGCGACATTGGACCAGAATGTCCTTAAACTAACATACGTCTCCAAAACGGGAATCTTGGACCAAAATGTTCTTAAACTAACATTCGTCCCCAAAACGGGAATGTTGGACCGAAATATTCCTAAACTAAAATTTCGCCCCTAACATGGCGATAATGGACCGAAAAGTCCCTAAACTAAAATTCCGCCTCAAATATGGCGATAATGGACCGCGATGTCCTTAAACTAAAATAATTGGGCCCAAATGCTCATATGTTTTAAGTCGATCTTAATCTCAAATCAGATTAACGGTCCTCAAATAAAATAAACCCAAATCTAAGATATACGGATTTGGACTAATCCGCGTCCTATGGGCGACGACATAAATTAGTCTCTATATACAATCCACGGGCAACCAAAACAAACAATAACACACACGAAAAGAAGTGAACTTCCGGAGCAGGAGAAAGTGGTTATTGCAATGCGGTAACGTAATTAACTGAAGGGGCTTGCGTCTGCAGGGAAGAGTGTCCCCATAATCAAAAACCCCTCATAAAATGAGGAGGAATCTGATAAAGTCTGCTACAATGGTCACGTCCATCCAAACCTCCGATAAATGCTGCCATAAATCAACTTGGTATCTTCGGAGAGGTGGACGGATAAATCCAAATAGCATCTGCCCTCAGAATTTAGGTCAGATATCCTGACGTCTTGGTCCATCTTCCGGCGTGAACGGATTCTGGCACGCCCGATGGGACATTTTCCTCTTTCCACTCCACACTTCATATGTCGTGTTTTGCGAACAAAATCGCGGTTCGCGAACAAAATCGCGGTTCTCTAGGTTACCCTTAGATTAGAGGTACTAAGATTTGGTGTCTTGCTCCTGTGTAGAAAAAATCGATGGCTTCCAACTGCATAACATGCAACAGCAACACTCGCTTCACCCCAGCTGGAGGAGTGACCTATAGGCCCAATGCGGCCTCCATTTTTTCAATGCTGATGGGGCAAGTAACACAAGCCACTACTGGACTATTCTTCGGGACCATGCTCCCACTAGTGAGTTTCGGTGCCTCAACGCTGCAAGAGGAAGCTCCCAAGAGGTCGGTCTTCGATCGACTAGCGACCCCAACGGCCCCTCTCAACAGGCTGTGCAAAGCTAACGCCTCAGTTTCCAACAGGTTGGGAAAGAACCCAATCGGGCCCGCAAAGAGGCTCGTGAAACCTGAAGGGGCTGCCCAAAAACGGATAGCCCTCCCAACTCTTGCAGGTGAAGCCGTCAAAAGCGCTTCTCTCATCGAAAGATCAGTCTTTGAAAGATTGTCCGTTCGTCCTCAAACTCTAATCAGGACGTTAGTTTTCAACAGGCTGACACCAACAGTAGCCCCTCAACAAAGCCGGAGGCACGACGAAGCCGCTTCCAAAACTGAGGCAGTCACTCTTGCAAGACATGCTCGACGTCATCACTGGCGCGGAGTGAGGAAAACTGGGGGCAACTCCCCCTCTGGACTTACCCCACCAGCTCAAATGGTGGAAGTTGATTGTTGTCCCAACTGGGAACAACTTTGATCTGCTCAAGAGGGTGCGCAAGAACTCTCCAAAGGCGGTGCTAAAGAAATCGCCCCCGCCTGCAGAAACCACAGTGCAGGCACAGCCGGAGCGCCCCCATCAACGGCTCTCCTCCCAAATTCACAGGGTCTGACGAAAAGTCCAGGACTCCGTGATTGATCAAAACTACTCTCGTCGACCGAAAAAATTGAAGGCTCGGCAAGAGAAAGACTGCCCCTCTGTCATACAGCGAGGTACTTCTGCTGCACAGGTGCCTGTTACAACGGCTCCTTCAACTTTGACCTCCCACAAAAGGATAAGGCCGGAGAAAATCCCACCATCTGCGGTAAATTCCAAAGGTGATGGACCCAAACGCCCTAAGTCTGGGGGCATGATCGTACATATGGTCTACATGACTTCTGGGAAATAAGAAAGTCATGCTTCCATAGATCATCGACCGCAAACTCGGTCACTGACAAAAGCTCAAGAGCAACAACAAAAGCTCCAGGAGATGCTGACCAAAATGGCAGCACTTACTGGACGGAAAGAAAGCCCAGACACAATAGTCAAACAATGCCAGGAGTAGGAGACCGATACAGAGTTCCTGCGAAGGGTGCTTGAAAGAAAGGACAAGGAAGCTGCTGAACAAACTGCTAACATGAAGCAGATGGCGCTCCTATTCTAAGATATAGTTGGAATGATGATCCAACCAGAACCCCCAACCGAAAATCCGCCGATAATCGTCGAGGATGACAGGGGGAAACATCAAACCCTCTTCCGGTTTTATCAACGGTTAAGAAGGAAACGATCTCTAAGGCTGCTCTTGATGATTATATCGCTCAACAAATACGAGCTCATCAAGCTAATGAAGCCGCAGAACAAATCGTCAGAACTAGGTGACTGAATCCAGGCTGGTACGACCAAATTAAATACCCGCCGGGATATACTATCCCCAAGTTCTATGTGTACAAGAGGACAAGCAACCCACATCAGTACGTCGCGCAGTTCAGAGCTCTGTGTGGCAACACTAGAGGCGACGACAAACGGTTGCTTCACTAGTTCGTTGGCAGCCTGTCAGAGACGGCCTTTGAATGGTACTTGGAGCTCCCAAATGACTCCGTGAGAATATTTACAGAGATGGAACTGCTGTTCATACAGCGGTTCTCCAGCATAAGTGAGCGCGCTCCAATTACGGCATTAATCAATGCCAAGGTAAAGCCGGGAGAAACCTGGGTCCAATAGGCGATCCGGTGGAGGAACCTAAGGTCAAAATGTGAATAGCGCATCGAAGAATCCCCGCAGTGGGCATGTTCATTGAGACCCTTGATCCTCAAACGACCGTGTCCCAGTTCATGACGTTCTTCAAACCAAAAACCTTCCAAGCTCTGATCAATAAACTGGCCCAAATGGACCAGATGGGCCACGGGTCTTCCTCCTCAAGTAAGGACCTTCGAAACGCCAAGGGTAAAGAGAAAGCGGGCTTCGTTGCCAATGCTCAACAACAACCGAGTGGCCCAAAACCGGCTGCTCGCCAAAACAACGCATGTCCATGCTTATCCCTGGAAGAAAGGCTATGACGCGCTTACTCATTTTCCCGTGATAAGATGAGGAGGCTATTTGAGTTGGTAATGAGTAAGAAACTCATCATATTGCCAGACCCACGGCATCCACCACAACCCGGCGACGTCAACAACCCTAATTACTGCGCCTATCACAGAATGCTGAACCACTCAATTGAGGATTGCTACGTCTTCGAGAACTGGGTCGAGGACCAGTATCAACAGGGCAAGTTCGCACTGCCTGAGAACTGGAGGGTGAACCCATTACAGAAACACACTCTCAAAAATGTGGATGCGCCGGAGGCATCATGCTCGCTCGTGGAAGAAACTCCATGGGAAGTCATTCTTTCAGCTAAAACCAAAAGAATGCTGAAGGATCTACAGGCATGTTCGGCAGTCAAGTGGAAAATCCCACTTGAACATGAAATCATCGAAGGGATGTTGAAACCGCGTCCCGTACCGAATATTGTTGACAAAGGGCAAAATTCCCAAGTCAAGCCTTCAAAGTCTTCGAAGGAAAAGAAGAAGACCAAGAAGCTTGTGCAGCCTGCCGAGTATGACGATAAGAGCACAGACGTACAAAAGTACATTGACGCATTGGAGGAGTACAACCAGAAGACGCGAAAACTGGTCATGCTCAAAGAGTTCCTCAAGCATATTCTTGAGAACGAAGATAGTGACAACGATGAGGAAAATAACTCATCAGAAGAAACCGAAGACTATGTAGCAAGTTGCCACATAGTCTCTCATTCGTTGTTAAATGACGAAGAAACTCCCTCAGCGTCAGAAAACAACGCAGAAGAACTGGGGGAAGAGTCGGCGCTAAAATCCCTGGAACTGCCAGAGGAACCGATCGATAGGTTATTATACGAAGCCTTTCGAAAAAGCAAAGCAGACCAAGAACGCGAAACAGCCATATACGAAAAGGCTAAGCATCAGCATCAGGATGAAGAAGCTGCGGTAAGGAGGAGTTGTAAAGTACTCCAACCAAACTAAAGCATACCTGCAACAAATAAAAGCAGGATCAAGGCAGAGAAGCGGTTCGCCAAAGCCCTATCAATGGGGATGAAGCTGCCACCTCTGGTAGGAAACACTCCGTGGTCATATGCCTCGACGGATAAGATTCACATCTAAACTACTGTCTATATCATCGGAGGGTTACCTACCCACCGAAGAGTGCAGTACCTTCAAGAAGTTGTGGCAAGGTTACGTTGCCCATCAAAAATACTTCAAGAGGATGAAGTGAGAAGCTCGGCGGCGGCAAAAAAGTGCAACAGATACACGTGAAAAAATGACTGGAAACTGTCATATGGTTGATATCAGTTCGGAAGGGGGAAAACCCCAAGTTATTACTTTCGGGAGCGATCTGAAGGTCCTCAGCCCTATCTTTACAGACTCCACCTCCGAAAAATAAGAGGAGGAGAAGAACTGCGAGAATATTCAGCTGCGTAACCGCACGCTGCCTGAAAAGAACCTCGGACCTACAAACAAAGGTTCGAGCAAAAAAGACAAAGGGAAAGAGAAAATCTCTGAGGAAATTTTCCTCGACGATGGAGTTGTCAAAGAGCTCGTAGCAAGGGACCCGCCTAGGAAAAATAAAGTGGATTACAATGTCCTAGCACATCTGAGGAAAATACCCTCACAGTTGAGCATATTGGATGCTCTCCTTTTGTCCAAAAAGGTATGAGAGTCGCTGATCAAGGCATTACAAGAGCCCGATCAATTCTAAGTTTTCTTTGCAGAAGAGAAGATGAAGGGCGAGCTGGCAGAGGTTCATACAGCTGACATTACATTCAGTGATGAAGATCTCCTCCTCGGTACGTACGAACATAACCGTCCGTTATATGTCACCGGGTACTACCACGACATTAAAATAGGGAAAATCCTTGTTGACAACGGATCCTCCGTTAACCTTCTCAATGTCAAAGTGCTGAAGGAGATTTGCAAAAACGTTCAGCACTTGGCCCGAGACAAAATTACAATCTCCGGGTTTGACTCACAGTCGTCACGGACGCTTGGGTCCTTAATACTGACGTTACGCTTTGGGTTGCTCATCATTGACATCAAATTTCACGTCATTGATACCAAGACTTGCTATAACGCTTTGCTCGGCAAGCCCTGGTTGTGTGAGTACAATGTCATCCCTTCTACACAACATCAGTCTATGAAGTATTTCAAAGACGGCTTGGAATGCACCGTTACAGGGAAGCTAAATCCGTTCTCCGTAAATGAGATCCGGAAATATGAAGACGCATAGTACTTACTACCAGACTTCGAAGATACAGAAAGGTGTCATAAGCCAGAGGATAAACAGAAGTCCGTCGCCACTATCTCGACCTTTGGGAGCGATTCCGAGGAAGATGAAAAAATAGTCAACTCGAGGCAACCCCAGGAAGAAAACAACAGGCCCGGACCATCTACCCCTATTCTGGTCTTTGGCAGCGACTCTGAAGATGAGGCCAACGCCGTGTTCTCCATCTGCCCGTCAGTACAAACCCTCGCCGGAGCAGAGTCTGCAAATCACAATAGCTCCACCTCGGCATTACAAGGAATTTGATGCGCTCGATACATACAGCGTACAAGAACTACAGACTTTCTACATCCCTCCAAGGCGAAGAGGTGAAAAGGCGATCCTCTTCTACCAATTTACGGAGACTAAAGTAGAAAAAGAAGTCTGGCATGGTGCCGATTTTGCGCTCGACAATTTTCAACCAATCCGTCTGCCAAGATACTACGCGCAGGGATTGAAAAGGCTGTTAAGATATCAGGGTGTACCCTTCGAACAAACTGTTCGACAAGCCTAATTCTACAAAAATATTTAGGATAGACTCGGGACTAAATGAAAGATGCCCAACGGGAAGATGGAGACAACCGGCTCGGATACGTTCAGTCCAAGAAACGGGAGCAGTTCCACAGTTGCCGCGTCATAAACAGCTACCGCGAAGGGGAAAACGCTCTTCCGAATGGCCGCGACGTTGAAATAGAGTGTGAGCCCGCTCTGAGAACGTTAAGACCGTCACTCGAAGAACAAATAGACAAGCTAATAAAAGAAGCTTGTCAAAAGAGCCGAGATGATCACAGCCGCAAAATGGCCATTTATGAAAAGGCCAGGACGCAGCGCCTCAATCAGCTATCCGCGGAGAAGGAAGACTATAATCCTCTTCATCCCCAGCCCGCTGTACGTCCTCGCGGAAAGGGAAAATCCCGAAATAAAGGCAAAAACAGGGCAAAGGATACAAACAACGTCCGAAAACGACAAAGTGGATCTAAGAAGCCATGCAACCGAGAAAAGGTCGATTGAAACCAGCCGTTTATAAAGAAGATGGGTCGGGAATACTCCTTCTCCCAAGACAAGATAAGGAAAATATTCAACCTTGTCATAAAGTATCAAATGGTGACGCTCCCAGAGTCTCGGCACCCCGAACAAATAAACGAGGTCCATCATCCGGATTATTGCTCCAACCACTGAGCAATAGGTCATCCCCTCGAAGACTGCTTCACCTTCAAAGACTGGGTAGAAGACCTGTATCAGCAAGACATGTTCGCTTTGTCCTACAGCTGAAGGGTAACCCCACCGCAAAAGTATGAGCCAAAGAGGACCTATACCGTGAGGATAAGACCAGCTCAACGTCAAGAATGGAAGTGAACTCGTACCTGCCATATGATAACACTCTCGAACGAGGGAGGGCACGAGATTATGGATGACCTCTACATGTGCTTCGCAAATGAAGACGTGGATGAGGAGATCTCAGAGTTTCCACCACCCCTAAAGAAGCTGGAAAATGGGACACGCAACACGGTAGACAACCTAAGGAAAAATGACTTAGGGACGGAAAAAGATCTAAGGCTAACGTTCGTCAGTGAGCTACTATCTGAAAAACAGTGAGATATGTTAAAGGACGTGCACATGCAGTATAAAGACTGTTTCATATGGAACTATTCACATGTTACGACTCGAAGGTACGGAACACGAATGGCACTTAAATTACAAAATGTTTAGAAGCGTAACGTAATCTAAGTAAGCCAAAGCCCAAAAATCTAAACCATTTTTAATGAAAAGAGTGAAGGAAAAAATTGTTTAAAAACAAGTGGTTTTTAACAAAATAAGTGGCATTAAACATTTAAAAGCAACATCATATTTTCCCGAAAATTTAGGCAGAGTCTCCTTTGTAAATACTGGCACCAAATGGGTACAAACATGCATATATATAAGTAATGAACAAAGGCATCCCCAAAGCGGGAGCTAGCTCTTCGCCAATTGGCGGAAACAACCACGCAAGCAATATAATATACAACCCCGAAGGACGAGAATCAAAACTCAGAAAGAAACCAACGCCCTCAAGAAAACCTTGAGAAGAATCATAATAATACAAGCGCGCGACTCTAACGTCGAAAGAATAAACAACTAGTTTTCTAAGTCTATCAAATATACAAGTCTGGTTGATGGAGTTTACTAGATACAACTGAAATAAATAAGGTACAATGGTGGTCACGATGCAAGTGAACCCACCTACCAAAGCAATCACCCAGAAGGAAGCAGTGTGCCAGCAAGCCGCAACAAAACCTGTACGGAAAAACCTGCAAGAAACTGTGGCACAACGGGGGTGAGTTGCCAACTTATGAGTAGAAAACATCACCGAGAAGAAATCGCATGCATGACTCTCTTCTAGGTCATACAATAAAATACACAATACTACTACCAGGGTGACAACATATCATAAATGTGATATCAAAGTACTCGTGTTCGTGTCATGAGTAATAATATATCGATGCGTGATATGTAAGAATGCACCATCCAACATGTGTCCAGCAACGACACACAAATTATGATAAAACCCGAGTGCCCAGCATCGGCACTCAAAACATCTCAAAATCCGTGTCCGACAGCGACACATAATACTCAAATCTCACAAAACATATATCCCAATATCTCAATGTATCAATATCTCAATATCTCGATGTCTCAATATCTCAATATTTCGGGCTCCAGCAATCCGGACTGGCCCATATCATTAAATCTCAAGACTACGTCGGTATCCTCCGGATATCCGCCGCGTCACAAATAACCGGTCGGTAGTGCTCCCCTGCCGGGCTCAACGCCATCATCTGCGACTATCTTGCCCCGGGGTATCGCACCGAGCCCACCATGCACCCGCAGACGGTTCATCCCCTTCCTCGAATCGGGTGTATGATACCGCTCAAGAACTGAGAAAACATCATGGTGGACGCTACTCATCATATCATGGAAAAACCGCATCTTTCTCTTTTAAAATAATCATAAGTTTATAAACATTCCCATGCGGTTTCCCAAATACAGAAATCTCATGAAAGATCCAAAATCTCAAAATCACGAGTCAATGAACAGTGAATATCGGCATAAAGCCCCAGAACGGTACATAACCGAATGAATATATGAATGCACCGGATATCTAAGTAAGGAATGCAATAACTAAACTAGTATATGAAAGCGATCGTACTAGTACTATGTTGCAACTACCAGGTAGCAATTTATACCAATGAAGTAATGTTTTCTAATGTGTACGTGACATGGAAATTACTGATGATGTGTGTGTGAGCCGGCAAGCAAGTGTACGTGGAGCATACGCATCATCGGTAATGGTGCTGGTGTCCTGACAATAGGGGTTCATAATAACTAAAGAAAACACATTTATAAGCATGTAATGCGATGAGAACAACATGAATATCCGGAAAAAGATGTAGTAACTGCAACATATAAGAATATACCTATCCATATATGAGTCATACAGTTTTTGGTGTTTGAAATAGCACGAATCGTGGTTTTAGAAAAATAGGGGCTACGGGGTCTTTGAGAAAATATACGTCTTTTGAAAAATTCGCAGTATTCGTCGGCCTGTCTTTTAAAAATGCTCATGATTCGTTAGTTTATAAAATAAGTATGACTCGAGCCGAGTCGAAAAGGTAAGGAAATCCACCTAAAGTTCGAGTCGATATATCTAGTAGTCGGCGATCCCGCCTCAATAGCGTCACGTACGGTAAAATACATAGTACGACATCCTCAAGTCAAGAGTGCAGATCAATCATTATCTCTATACCTCGTACGGTAAAATCCATCGTACAGCATCCCAAAATCTGGATACGGGTCAAATATCACATATACCTCATTATCCATATGGTATCA
This sequence comes from Agapanthus africanus, assembly GCA_030015575.1. Lineage (NCBI taxonomy): Eukaryota > Viridiplantae > Streptophyta > Magnoliopsida > Asparagales > Amaryllidaceae > Agapanthus > Agapanthus africanus. The sequence goes on along the minus strand of JASDDO010000019.1, from coordinate 903,923,512 downwards.
TTATCATAATATCCTGAATTAGGGGTACCATTCTAAGGTCTAGTACATTCTAATATCATCAAACATATATCCTCGTGTGTATGAAAACATATCGCCCAACGATCCGCTATAATATCATGGCATATATCATATCACAACCCAATCACATATTACAATCTTACGGCATCATGCCCGATCATATCGGCTCATCTCCAAGTATCATAAACTGGGCTCATCATCCGTGTATATGTTTATGTATGTATGTATATATAACCAACACATCCATATATACATACACACACACACACACACACACACACACACACACACACACACATATACATATAACATATACACCTAAAATCATATCATGTGTGTGCATGTGTGTGTGTGTCAACATTTACTCAAGGGTTTCGCGATTAAGAAACTAAACTAAAAACACTTTCTTACTAAGTATACACGTCTCACAATAACACATATGTATATATATAATGCATCATACCCTACGAAATTGCAGGGGTGCTATACGCCATCCACCCGACTTCCCCCGTAGATATATATTTACCCACCTTGATCCTTGCTTGCCAAAGTCAATGTCGCCGTGCTTTTCCTTGTTATCCGAAGTCCACGTGAGGGTTCCTACATATATAACACATAGCATCGTAAACAGAAATCGCGCACGAAAACCAAAATGGCACACGGATCACACATAGGTTAAAACCTATGGTCTATGCATGCAAAAGAACTAAGTAACTCCCAATATCGACGTACAAACGTCAAGTGACCGAGACAAAACACAATATCCAAAGTTTCAAATCATTAAAAGTCACACAACAAAACAGCAACTCAAGAAAATGGTTCTAGTTTTAGTCTCAGGTAAAATTAGGTTAAACAAGAAATACAGTGGGGTAGTATATGGGGTATGTGAGCTACAGAACCAACTCTAACACCAAAACCAACAAATGACCCGGCGACATCACCAGAAAATTCGGCCTGCTCGGCCCTGGTTGCTAGGTTTGGGTTCGTATTCTCATGGTGGTTTTTTAGTGCTCAATCTAGGTCAATGGAGTTGCTAGTTTTTCCTGTAAAGGTCTCAGGTCACTCCAGATTCCCTGTAGGCTCAACATGTTCACAAAAACGACATTGAAACATCTAAAGTCCAAGTCTTGGGTTTTATCTCAGTTTTAGTCTATAAGATTAACACTACCGGGATTTAAGGTCACTACTAAACCTCAATTGCACCATCTCAATTCAAATCAAACCCTAATCTCAACTTGGAATTTTCAAAGCTCACTAATTCTCACTTAACCAATTCTAAACTAAAATAGAAGCTAAAGAAACACAATTACTAAACTAATGGTGTAGGAAATACCTCATTTGGCAACTCAAAAATTTTCTTGAGTTGCCCCAAGTGCTCAAAATCCTAACTTGCTTGTAGTGAGCTTATGCACATATTTAATGAAAGGAATGCAAGGTTTTGATGCGGAAGTGGGGGTGTTGTGAGGAGGTGGAGGAGGTGGAGGGAGAGGGCAGCCATGGAGCGGAGAGGGAGAAGAAGATGATGAAAAAAACAAGTGAGGAGAAAAAGAGCCATGGTCAAAAGACCCTCACCCTCTCTATCATTGCTCATTCCCTTTTGTCCCCATTCTCCAAATATCTTTCCATTTCCTTTCTTTTCTTTTTTCTTTTTCTTTTTCAATCCAAAAACAAATAAAAACCAAGTAACATAAAAACATGAAGCATGGTTTTCAAACAAATTAAAAAATGCAACAAGTATTTTTACAATATGACATGGTGCATGTCATGTGCATAATCAAGCTTAATGCACGATTAGTAATAATTAATCAAGCTTAGGCATAAATTTGTATATAATTAATTGTATAAAATTTATAAAGTGTCTAAATCATATAATATTCTTTCAAATCGGTAATTCTTATTCGTTTTCAGAATATTTTCCAAATTATCGAAATATAGCTATACCCTTTCATTAAAACCAATCCTTATACTTAATAATATTCCTGAAATTTATTATTCTGATTATTTAAATTCTAAAATAATATTTTATTTCCTAAAATGTTACATCACAGATGCCAGGTCTAGATCTAAAAGTGGCGGTACACAAATTGGCCATATCACCGGACATAAAGCTAGTCAAACAGGCGCCAAGAAGAATGCGACTCAAACTTGAGATGAGTATCAACGCTGAAATTAAAAAACTAATCGACTCCGACTTCATCCAACAAGTTCAATATCCCGACTGGATCGCTAACATCATTCCAGTGATGAAGAACAATGGGACGATGCGCATTTGCGTGGACTTTCGGGACCTCAACAAAGCTTGCCCGAAGAATGATTTCCCAGTACCTGTTACTGAGCTGATGATCGATAACACGTCTACCTATGAGGTCTTCTCCTTCGTGGATGGATTTTTAGGATACAATCAAATAAAAATGCATCCTAAAGACCAAAAACATACCTCCTGCCGGACCCCGCTGGGTATATTCTGCTATAAGGTGATGCCTTTCGGTTTAAAGAATACTGGCGCTACCTACCAAAGGGCCATGACAAACATCTTCGATGACCTCATCCATGAGATTGTCGAATGCTACATTGACGACCTTGTGCTAAAGATTAGATCTCATGAGGTGCGTTAGGAACATCTAAAAATTGTGTTTCGACGTCTTCGGAAGTATAATCTGAAGATGAATTCTCTAAAATGCACGTTTGGAGTCTCCTCGGGTAAATTCTTAGGATTATCATACGTCACCGGGGTATTGAAATTGATCCTTCAAAGATCAAAGCGATTATAAGAATGCCCACGCCAAGAACTCTCAAACAGTTGCGATCTCTTCAAGGAAAGCTCGCATATATCCGGCAGTTCATAGCCAACTTCTCCGAAAAATGCCGTCCCTACAGTCATCTAATGAAGAAGGGGACCCCGTTCACTTAGGATCAAAAGTGCCAAAATGCACTGAACGAAACCAAGTAATACCTGCAAAATCTGTCGGTATTGACCGCTCCGGTTAAGGGAAAACCCCTTTATCTTATATACAACAGCCCTTGAGGGTTCTCTAGACGTGCTATGGGCACAAGAGAATGATCAAGGAAAGGAGAAAGCTCTGTACTATTTGAGTCGAGTTCTCCTGGGGGAAGAAAACAACTACCCCCCATCGAAAAGCATTGCATGGCTCTGATCTTCGCGATAACGAAGCTCAGACATTACGTCTTGGCACATGAGGTTCATCTCATATCAAAGGTGGATCCTCTCAAATATCTGATGTCAAGGGCCGTACTAACAGGAAGGCTTGCCAAATAGGCCCTCCTCCTGATGGAGTTCTCGATAACATATCGACCCCTCAAAGCAGTGAAAGGCCAGGCCATTGCCGACTTTCTTGCCGAGCATCCGATACCAGCCGACTCCCCCTTAAATTGCGAGTTGCTGGATGAACATGCATTCGACAAAATCAAGGAAGAGAAGGAAGAAAATGATTCCTAATGGGAACTCTACTTCGATGGAGCGTCTTCCATGAAGAGGCGAAAGCAAAACACCCCCATAATCAAAGCTGAGGTGGGCCTTATATTCGTGACTTCGTAAGGAGGGATATTACATTATGCCCTCTCCTTAATGGAGCCAAGGACTAATAATGAAGCTAAATATGAAGCTTTGATAGCAGGTCTCGAGATCGCTGTCGACATGGGAATCAAAGACCTCCTCATATATGGAGACTCTCAGCTGATCGTTAGCCAAGTAAATGGCGACTATCAGACATGCAAGTCAGAGCTGATAAAGTACAGTGAAAGAGTGTAGCAACCGCTGACATAAATCCTCTCTTACATTCTGGAGAGTATACCGTGTGCAGAAAACAGCAAGGCGGATGCATTGGCCAAATTGGCTAAGGAATTGGCCGACGAAGACCTCAACGACGTAAGGATCATTGTGCAAAGCCCAGGGTTCTCACGCCAATAGATATATCTTCGGAAGACTCAATAGAGCCATCCGAAAGAAAAGAAACGACCGAACAAGCAGTCCTTCAAATAGAGGACGAAGAAAAGGTTAAGGATTGGAGAGAAGTCTTCATGGACTACTTCAAATCCCAACAAACGCCCAAAAATGCGCCATCTAGATATCAGTGTAGGGTGTTTTTAGTCGCCCCATTGAGATGGGAAAACGCGTGCGCTTGTCAGGCGTACTACAGATTCTCCCTGCCTAGGATAGGCCGAGGTTTATTGATTGTGGGGATCCGAATTTCCGGCAGCCGCGGACTAAGCTGCCGTTAATTACCCCTCGCCTTTGGAGCGAGGGAACCTCCGATTGACGGGTTAAACTGGTCATGCGAACTCAATGTGCAGTGTACGTGTATTTTGTTTTGGAGGGGGCTTGGATATATCGGGAGCCACGTAGAGTTTTTACGGGGGTCCCGCTACCCGGATAGCAGGCTGGGGGTCAAGGGGCTAGCAGCCCCCTTGCGGGGTGCGGGGCAGCGCCCCGGCCCAAAAATTTTTTGGGGGGGGACAGTGTTGTGGAGTGTGTGTGTATCTGTACATATATATACATGTATATATATATAAGGAAAAAGCGCCCAAAGGACGCATGGGGTCAGCGCCTTGAGCGCTGTGCGCTTAGGTGCTGTGCGCTTAGGCGCTAGCGTGCCACGTGTCGGCACGTGGGCGCTTTGCGCTTGAGCGCTGGGCGCTTGAGCGCAAGCACGCCACGTGTAGACACGTGGGTGCTTTGCGCTTGAGCGCTGGGCACTTAAGCGCTGGGCGCTTGAACGCAAGCACGCCACGTGTCGGCACATGGGCGCTTTGCGCTTGAACGCTGGGTGCTGGAGCGCAGGCACGCCACGTGTCGGCACGTGGGCGCTTTACGCTTGAGCGCAGGGTGCTGGAGCGCTAGCGTGCCACGTGTCAGCACTTGGGCGCTTTGCGCTTGAGCGCCGGCACGTGGGCGCTTTGCGCTTGAGCGCTGGGCGCTTGAGCACTAAGCGCTCGAGCGCTAGCGTGCCACGTGTCGGCACGTGGGCGCTGGAGCGCTAAGCGCTCGAGCGCTAGCGCGCCATGTGTCGGCACGTGGGCCTGGCGTTTGGACGCTGGCGAGAAAAAGAGGCTTTTAACCCCAGAAATTCTCAAAAGAGAAATCAGAGTGGAGTTAAACTCCTAAGATGTTTTGGGGTTGATGAAAGAGGTTCTTCTTCTTTCTCCTCTGGTTGCTGGATCTTGAAGATCAAGAGATATGAGATTTTAAAAATCTCTTCTTTTTGAGATCTAATGGAAGATCTGAGTTTCCCTTTATGGGTTTTGTGGTGAAAAACTATTTAGTTTTATAAAATGAAGAGTAAAACTCTTGATTTAATTCAAAAGAAAGAAGAAGGTTTTGGAACCTTGAGGAAGGAGAAATGATCTCAGATCTAAATTTTTTTTGGAGAGAGAAAAGAAGTTGTTGAGATATTTTATTATCTTTGCCTTTATAGGCTATACACTTTACACATAGCCCCTTGGGCTTCACAAAATGGCATTTTGCCTATTCCATGGCTCATGTGTCATTTCTTTTTGCACATAAGCCATGGGCTTTACAAAAATTTGGCTTTATGCCTATTTTTCTTACATTTATCCATAAAATAAAATAAAAGAAATACAAAAAATTATTTATTACAAAATTTTTATCTTGGCATAGGGGGAGGCCGGCCGCTTCATGTTCGGGCTCGACCCGGGCATGGGCCTACTGGATCTGGGCTTGAGCCCACTTGGCTTGGGGTTGACTTTGATTTTGACTTGGTCAACCGTGGTGTAAATATTTACCCCAACAAATTGCCCCCCATCAATAAATGCACACCACATATGTGGGTCGTGTGCATGAAATTAATGGATCTTTTACTTGGAGGCGACCTGATTTTGTTCCCGCTTTTTGGGAAGCTGGTACTGCCCTTTTTACGACATGGACGGTCGTTGCTTGACATGTCTCCAAGACGGAGTGTCCGTGATAGACGTTTCCCTAGCCCGGAGTGATCTGGTTCCCGCTTTATAGGAATCCTACGCTGCCCTTTTTACGACATGGACGGTCAGTGCTGCCCTTTTTGCGACTTGGACGGTCGATGCTGCCCTTTTAGAGACTTGGACGGTCGATGCTGCCCTTTTTGCGACTTGGACGGTCCGTGCTGCCCTTTTAGCGACATGGAAGGTTGATTCTGCCATTTTTGCGATTTGGACGGTCGGTGCTGCCATTTTAGCGACGTGGACGGTCGATGCTGCCATTTTAGCGACGTGGACGGTCGGTTCTGCCCTTGTTGCGACTTGGACGGTCGATGCTGCCCTTTTTGCGACTTGGACGGTCGGTTCTGCCCTTTTTGCGACATGGACGGTCGGTGCTGCCATTTTAGCGACGTGGATGGTCGGTGCTACCCTTTTTGCGACTTGGATGGTCGGTTCTGCCCTTTTTGCTACGTGGACGGTCAGTGCTGCCATTTTAGCGACGTGGACGGTCGGTGCTGCCCTTTTAGCGACGTGGACGGTCGGTGCTGCCCTTTTAGCGACGTGGACAGTCGATGCTGCCCTTTTTGCGACTTGGACGGTTGGTTCTGCCCTTTTTGTGACTTGGACGGTCGTTGCTGCCCTTTTAGCTACGTGGACGGTCGGTGCTGCCATTTTAGCGACGTGGACGGTCGATTCTGGATTTGACTTGCCCCGCTTCTTGCGGCGTCAAGGATGAAGTTGACTTTTTTTCGAGGTGGAATTTGATTCTGCCAGGGAGGTCATTGGTTGTTTTGCTGACTTTATGTGATTTGGGTTGACATCAGCATCGCTACGCTTGAATATGATACCAGGAGCGAATCATCATATGTCATGACAGGATTTGGGGATTTTGGTTTTGGTTTGGCATCAGCATCGCTGCACTGGAATATGGTACCAGGAGCGAATCATCATCTGCCATGAGGAGATTTCCCTCGTTCCCAGTTTAACGACTTAGGGGTCATCTGTTCCCAGTTTAACGACTTAGGGGTCATCTGTTCCTTGTTTAAAGACTTAGGGGTCTATTGGATTGGAGTTTGGGATTTTGGGGTTAGGGTAGGCATCAGCGTTGCTAACACTGAAGCATACGTGCCAGGAGCAATTCATCATTTGCCTATTCCTGTTAGGGGAGCGATGGCTTAGGAGACAGGTTTAGGTCCCTATCACCTAAGGCTTTTCAATTTTATGGGCCGTGAGGGTCCCATAAAAGCATTTTCTCCCTACGAGTCGTAAGGATCCCGTAGGTGTATTTTCTCCTTAGGAGTCGTGAGGACTCCTAAGTGTGTTTTTCCTTTATGAGTCATAAGGATCCCACAAAGGTTTATTCTCCTCATGTATCGTGAGGACACATGAGTGGGTCTTCTCAATGGAGCATAATTCCAAAGACGAAGACCAGCCGCGTAACTGGTGATTGTGGTGGGGCATGGGTATGACGAGAATTATTTGAGCCCGTGGATTGTATATGGCAGTCAATTTGGGGACTGGCCGTAGGGCTGGAGAATTTTGAGAAATTGGATTTTGGTTGGCGTCTGCATCGCTACACTAGAATATGGTACCAGGAGCGACTCATCATTCGCCGTTTGGGGACTAGGAATTTGAATCTTGTTAGGCATCAGCATTGCTACATTGGAATAATTCCATGAGCAACTCATCATTTGCTGTGAGGACTTGGGATTTGGGTTTTGGTCGGCATCAGCACCGCTAACACTGAAGCAAAATGCCAGGAGCGACTCATCATTTGCCATTACCCGTTGGGGAACGATGGCTTAGGAGACAGGTTTGGGTCCCTATCACCTAAGGCTTTTCAATTTTATGAGCCGTGAGGGCCTCATAAAAGCATTTTCTCCCTACGAGTCGAGAGGATCTCGCAGGTGTATGTTCTCCTTAGGAATCGTAAGGATTCCTAAGTGTGTTGCTCCTTTGTGGGTCGTAAGGATCTCACGCAGGGGTTTTCTCCTCACAAGGTCGAGAGGACTTTGCGAGTGTATTTCATCTCTTTCCACGAGTTTGCGCCCTTTCGGATTTTCACAAACTCGCCGGTAGCCCTGCTGTTTTTACTCATGGAGCCCTTTCGGGTTTTCATCCGTGCCCGTTTTGCTCGTGGACATACCTTTTTTTTCTTTTTTCTTTTTTCTTTTTTTTAGCCGCTGGTGGGACTTTAAAAGTAGTCTCACCGGCAGGATTTGGGAGAGATAGGGGTCGTTTATACCCGTGGATTGTATACGGTTTTGCAGGATGTATGATCCAGACCGTAGGGCTGGTGTGCTCAATTCCCCTGCGACTTGGAGCATTCACGCGTAGTATTTCTTGAGATATTGGCCATTGATAGGTGGCATGGGCCTTTCTCCCTCGGCACTTATTAGTTGGTAGGCTCCTCCGTCGAACACTTTCTCGATGGCGTATGGTCCTTCCCAGTTTGGCTCAAATTTTCCCTTGGCATGTCGATGTTAGTGTATATGCCCTAGAAGTCATTACTGTATCATACTAGTTTGTATATTACTTGATGGAAGCTTGGGATATTCACAGTTGTATATACAATCTTGCTCGAAATGGTAGTATGCTACTTGATTTGTCTCTACTTCAATATGTGCATGTGTTTATTTTAGCATATCGCTTATATACATATTAGTAGAGCCCTTAGGATTTTTGCTTGATTACCAGCGTTGTGATGGCGCTCACACTCGTGGGGGCTGGGTAATCCATAAGCACATCCTTATACAGGTCCCTGATCGTTGGACTATCGAGACAGGGCATCGATACTCCGGACTATCGAGACAGGGCATCGATACTCCGGAGTAGACTAGCGTATGCACTTCTCATCCCAGCGTGGGAGACGGTCGTCCCACAGCCTTCAGTACGTCGTACTTGAGATAGTATGCGGGTGCTCGTTAGGTTACGAGTACACTGGACAAGACTCGTCGGGAACTGTTGGTTTGTATTATACCTATCGTCAGTTATCAGTTCCCAGGTGACATGAGTACAGCTTAGTCCGCTGACTTGACACTGTCACTTCGCCTCGAGTGTGTTCCCACTGCACTTTGATTACTACCCTACCACGGCTCAAAGGAGTCGTGCAAACTGGTAGTTTTTGGGTGCAGTCCCGAAGCACTTGGAGGCAGTGACGGTTAGACAGGATTCGTCTCTCCCGGTATTGGGGGTTGACATCGCGCTGTGTCCAGGAGAGCCATTACACGAGTAGTCCCTGGCCAGGGCAAGCGAGATATACTGGTAGGTTTCCAGTGTTATCTCAGGGTGTTCTGGGCTACACTCCGACACGACTTGTACCGCTATTAAGGGACTGACATTCACCGCCCCCTAGGCCCGCCATGCGATGTATCAGACGAACAGACCGGACTGTACGGAGACTGTCACATACAGGCTCAGTAGGAGTTCAGATGGGGTCACCTCGTCAGTCTTCTTATCGGCATCTACCTGGGGACCGTTACGTACAGCTAGTGCCGCTTGCGGTCTATGGTTAAACCCACTGCCAGCGTAGTGTCGAGTCTTTAGAGTCCCACACAGAGAGCTATTCGCCTTTAGGCAAAATGAGTAGAGGTCGCATGGTTTTGCGACAGGGTTCGTTCACATCCGCGCACTTGTGCACGTTTGCTGTCCGGACAGCTTATACTAGCGGGCTTTGGTTTAAGCCAGATCCTAGTATATGATTTGGGATTGGTTTTATCACTTTGTATTCGTGTTCCTCGGATCACGAATGCGGGTGCGTATGCACAGTTGATTGAGACAGAGGAAGAGGATTTTGATTAGGGTTAATGACCATTGTCATATTATTAACCCTAATGCTTATGTGTGTATTATGATTAATTGATATTAGTTTAATATAATTGTGCATGGTTATGGTTGTTGACCATTTGACATTCTTGACTTGTTGACCTAGGTTGACACTTTGACCATCATCATTTCATTTGGAAGATGCTCTTTGATCCTTGCAATTTGCATTAAAAATGAAATGATAATGGTCATGTCTTGATTAAACCATGACAATTATCTCACTAATTTTCAATTTACAATAATTCACACATATATGTGAGAATGCTTCATTATTCTCTCATTCTATCATATGCTTTCTCTCTCCTCCTCTTCCTCTCTCTCAAGCTCTCCCCTCTCATGTGTTGAGAAACACTTGAGCTTGAGAAAAACCTCTTCTTGATAATCTTTACTCTCATCTAGGGTTCTAGGATTAGCACTTCTAGCATCTTAGTTACTTCTAGCTTGGAGTAGAAGCCAAAGGTTGAGGCTTTCGGGTGGATCCTTTTTCGACTCGAGAAGGCGACAAGGCGATCTCTTTCTTACACTCCAAGGAGCAAGGAGAGAAGGACATAAAGCCCTAGGTATAACCATTCTTCCTTGTAGCTACTCTCTAGTTAGCTTTTAGTTAGTTTTGTTTAGTAAAGATCCCGACTTTGTCTAGTCCATGTTACCTAGAGTAGTAAAAATCCGATTTTTATTCCGTTTTCCGCCTCCCCGCAAGCACCGGGGTGGGCAACGTGGACTTACAGTGGTATCAGAGCCTAACTAAACATAAACTAGCTAGGTAGTAAAGTGTATAGTAGTTCGATCGGAAAAATCGCAAAACTACGACATGCAAAACCCTAAGTTTCTGTTAAAATTTTTTCTGCTCTAAAAATAAAAAGTCATACTCCAAAAATCATCTTAGGGTTTTGTGAAGAAGCCCACCAAAAACGGTCAAGTGATCCCATCAAAGCGCGGCGGTTCCGCGGCAAAAGTATACCCATTGCCGTGGAACCGCGGCCGTTTTGACTCGGTTCATGACCGAGTTTGGTGCAGTGTTCTTAGGTCATGGTTTTAGGATTTTTAAGATGGTTTATTTGTGCCCAGGTTTTCCAGAAAAGAAATTTGTTTTTGGGGGCCTATAAATCCGTATTTTTTTATCGAACTTCACTACACTTTGACTAATGGGTTATATCTATGATGTTTATATGTATTGAACGTCTACTAATCGCTATAAGTCAATTAGTGGGGTTATACATATCTGTGATCTGTGTTTGATGCTGGTATGTGTATATGAATGCGTTGGATTGTCGCGGGTGAATAGCCGGGGTGGATGTGAGATGAGTGTTTCTTTTTCTTTCATTCATTGTAATATGTAAATTGATGTATTATTATTTGTATGGCCGCACAACCGGGTCGGGGTTGTTGCCGTCATTGTATAATTCTTTTTACTGTTTTTTGCTCCTATGATAGACCCATGGAGGGGGTGCACAAACTACCGGGTATCTCGAAGTGCCGAGTGGCCTACTCACGGTGTTGAGGGAGGTTGCTTCGCTTCGGATACTTGGCGGGTATTTTGCCGCACCCGTAGGGGTCTTGGGTGGGGTATTTGGCTATTCACCGCGACCGTGTAATCCGCTTTTCATTGCAGGCTCGAACGGATTGCGGATTCCTAGTATATCCAATGTATTCATCTGTGATCTGTAATGTCTATCATTGCTATATATTTATATATGATAACTATTTAGGCGTTGCTTATGTTTTACAGCCGCGCTAGCCCAGCCCCCGCTCTATCGTTAGTTAAGTAACCTAACGGGTGATGACGGGGCCCCGTGGCGAATGCGAATGGCATAAGCGTACGTCATATTTTGGTTGTTTTCTGCAATGGTAGGATTAAATGATGGGACGCATTAAAAGAACTAATGCAAGAAAATAAACCAAGTAAAAGTCGATTGGAACACTTTGAAAACCACTCGGTTCTTTTCAAAACTAAACTTTTAAACGCGGAGCTTGAACCACTCCTTTTAAAAGCTATCTCGTTCCATCGATTATATCAAGTTCACTACGTTCACGGTTTCGCCAAAACCATTCGTAGCCCTCCGTCATTCCACATGAATGGTCAAAAAGTATTCAAGCTATGTATTTTGGCCAAAGTCAAGGCATAGTGATTGGTAGCTATTGGGTATTCATGTGTAGCATAGATAGATGCGTTGGTTTGGGACAGTCGTGCTGCTATTTTGGCCAAAGTCAAGGGTAGGTACAGGTGGGTCCAAATTAACCAGGAGAATGATGGGTAGAACTTGACATGTGACTTATGATATTTTGGCCAAAGTCAAGGTCATAAGAGCATGGGGCAAAAATCCACATCGGGAGTTTCATAAGTACTGAAACTTGCTAGCGCTGCATACCATTTGGAGTGTGATAATTCTGGTAGGATTCCTTCGGTTTTATCACGCGATGATATTTGGATCCCGATCCTACTGTGAGTATATGCTACTCCTCGGGAAAACTCTCACTTAACGATCAATGCTATAAACCTAGTAGGTGTCTAGAAAGGTGTTAGCGGGGCTACGCCCACAGGGAAAAGAGGTTACTTAATTATGGAACTTCGCGAAAGCGTTGGAAAACCTCCCTCGAAGTACCGACACTGGCCTGGCTGAACGGTTAAGCAAGTTTTGTACGGTGAGATTGATCCCGACTAATTCTTTCTTTACGGTTTGAGAAGGGATCCGAGAGACAGTGGGAGCCATCCTGTTTAGACAAATTAAAAACCACTCTAAACTTGCAAGAGCATCATGCTAAAGTGTTTCTTTTCTCTCTCCTAATTGCAGCGACCATTCAACATGACCGGACTTAAGTTATTACTAGATAAAAACATACTGACAGGGCCAAACTATAAAGATTGGCTCAGGAATGTCAAGATGGCAATCACTTACGACAAGCTGGGGTATCTCCTTACCACCAAAGCTCCCCCTGTCTCAGGACCCAAAACCAGTGTCGTAGATAGGGAAATCTATAAGACCTGGGAAATAGATTGCGCGAAGGCCAAATGCCTCGTACTTGCCTCGATGGACAACGAACATCAGAGGAGGCACGAGAATATGGACCTAGAGTCCATATTTCTTCATACAAAAGAACTGTATGGAGAGCAGTCTCGTATCGCAAGATACGAAGTGTCGAAAAAGTTATTTTCGGCAAGATTGGCCGTCGGATCATCGGTAGCGGAACACGTGCTTAAGATGATTGGCTACATAGAGGAGCTCGCGGAACTTGGGACCACGTTAGAGAATGAGCTCTATACGGACTTGATTCTCCAGTCCCTTCCTTCCACTTACGCCCAGTTCATCCTGAACTTCAACTTACAGGAAAAGGAAATTGAACTTTCAGAGCTCCTCAACATGCTGAGGAGTGCAAAGGGCACCCTACAGAAAGGTAGGGAGACATCCACTTTGTTTGTAGGAGGATCTTCCTCTTCTAGATCCAGGACGAAAGCCAAGGGTAAGAAGAAGAAAGCCCCCGCCAAACCAAGAGGCGGTGTCAGTAAAGTGGATACGAAGGGAAAAGGAAAGGCAACAAAGGTAGCGGGAAAGCTGGTGGGGAAGGAAGAACGCTTCTACTGTCACAAAAGTGGTGACTGGAAACAGGATTGCAAGGCTTGGAAGGCCAGAACCCAGGATTTGAAGCGAGTTGCGGCTTCAGCTTCAGGCGTTGAGAAAGCGTAGAGTTTTGAAGGCAGGTGACATGACCCTCAGAGTTGCAAACGGTGCTAGTATGGATGCTGAGGCCGTGGGGGACTATCACCTGGGACTGTCGGATGGACACTTTTTGGTTTTGCGTAGTTGTTATTATGTACCAAATGCAACATGTAATATCATTTCTGTATCTTTATTATCTAAAGAAGGTTATGAATTTGCATTTGTAAGTAATGTAGTGAACATTCACCTTAATCAAGTTTTGATTGGGTCAGGTACATTAAACAACGGTATATACGTATTGAACCAACCACAGATTTTCAATGTCCAGAATACACACAAAAGAAAGTCTCCAGAAATCAATAAAACTTTCTTATGGCATTGTAGACTGGGTCACATCAATGAGAGAAAGTTGACTAAGTTACATGCAGAAGGATATTTGGATCCGTTCGAATATCAATCGTATGCAACTTGTCAATCCTGTCTCAAAGGAAAGATGACAAAGACTCCGTTCACTGGACACGGAGTAAGAGCGAGCGAGCTCTTGGGACTCGTACACAGCGACGTGTGCGGTCCAATGTCTACACATGCACGAAACAGTTATTCTTACTTCATTACTTTTATGGATGACTTTTTAAGGTACGGCTATGTTTTCTTAATGAAACATAAATCCGAGGCTTTTGAAAAATTCCAGGAATATAAGAATGAAGTAGAAAAACAAACAGGCAAAAGTATCAAGGCAATGAGATCTGATCAAGGTGGTGAATACTTGAGTGCCGAGTTCCTGGGTTACTTAAAAGAGAATGGAATTCTCTCTCAGCTTACTCCTCCATACACTCCGCAACATAACGGTGTATCGGAGAGACGGAACCAAACCCTATTGGATATGGTACGGTCCATGATGAGTAACGCTGAGTTGCCGCGATCGTTCTGGGGATATGCGCTAGAATCAGCTGCATACCTTTTGAACCGAGTTCCAACTAAGACTGTGCCTGCTACACCATATCAGATGTGGTGTGGGAAGAGACCCTATCTTAATCACATTAAGACATGGGGATGTCCAGCTTTTGTAAAAAAGCAGCATGTGGACAAGCTAGAAGCACGCTCAGTACAGTGCAAGTTTGTGGGATATCCAAAGAACTCCAAGGGATATTTCTTCTATTGCGAAGAGTAACAAAAGGTTTTTGTTTCTCGCCATGCCCACTTTCTAGAACACCAGTTCATAGAAAAAGAAATAAGTGGGAACGCAATAGAACTGGAAGAAATTCCAGAACCACGAGCTATTACTGAAAGCTTAGTAGAACCAGAGGGTTCGAAAGATCAGGACATTCCCACGCCACTCCGCAGGAGTAGTAGGAAGTCTCATCCGCCCGAGAGATACTACGGTTTTCTCATTGACGGGGATAGAGAGGATTGCATCATAGATTGTGATGAGCCTACTAGCTTCCAGCAAGCCATTCAGAGCGTCGACTCGGTAAAATGGCTGGATGCAATGCGGGCCGAAATGGAGTCCATGTACACCAACAAAGTATGGACGTTGGACATTACTCCAGATGGGGTAAAACCCGTAGGATGCAAGTGGATCTTCAAAAGAAAGATTGGTGTAGATGGACAGGTTGAGACCTATAAAGCTAGACTGGTTGCAAAGGGTTTTCGTCAGAGACCTGGTTTGGACTATGACGAAACTTTTTCTCCAGTGGCTATGCTGAAATCCATTTGGATCCTTCTTGCCATTGCTGCCTTCCACGATCATGAGATTTGGCAGATGGACGTAAAGACCGCTTTTCTAAATGGACATTTAGAGGAGTGTGTCTATATGGACCAGCCAGAGGGTTTCATTCAGAGTGGGAGCAGCGGAAAGGTATGCAAGTTGCTTAAGTCCATTTATGGACTAAAGCAGGCATCGCGGAGTTGGAACATCTGTTTTGATGAGACGGTCAAGGAATTTGGCTTTATCAAAAATCCAGATGAACCATGCATCTATTGTAGATTTGTAGCGAGAACTGTAGTATTCCTCGTTTTATACGTGGATGACATTCTCTTAATAGGAAATGACATTCCTATGCTACAATCTGTCAAGGGGTTCTTGTCACACAGGTTCTCCATGAAAGACCTGGGTGATGCCTCATACATTCTGGGTATCCGGATCTACCGTGACAGATCCAAGAGGATATTAGGACTTTCACAGTCCAGGTACATCGACACCATACTGAAAAGATTCAGTATGGAAGATTCCAAGCGCGGTAATCTGCCGGCTTGTCACGGGATCACCCTCTCCAAAGAGATGTCTCCCAAGACTGATTTGGAGAGGGATGGCATGTCTATTATACCCTACGCTTCTGCGGTAGGCTCTATAATGTATGCGATGTTATGTACCAGACCAGATGTGGCTTATGCACTGAGTGTGGTAAGCAGGTATCAGTCAAACCCTGGGGAGAAATATTGGATAGCGGTAAAGAACATTCTCAAGTACCTGAGAAGGACTAAGGAAATGTTCTTGGTGTATGGCAGAAAAGACCTCCAGATTGAGGCCTTTGCTGACTCCAGCTTCCAGAGTGACAAGGATGATTCCAAGTCCATGTCGGGTTTTGTCTTTACCCTCAATGGAGGGGCGGTGTGTTGGAAGAGCTCCAAACAGGAAACCGTTGCTGACTCGACTATGGAAGCGGAATACATCGCTGCATCTGATGCCGCAAAAGAAGCTGTCTGGATGAGGAAGTTCTTGAAAGAACTTCAGGTGGTTCCGTCCATTGTTGACCCAATACCTCTGTATTGCGACAACAACGGGGCTATAGCTTTAGCGAAGGAACCCAGGTCCCATCAGAAATCCAGACACATCTTGAGGCGGTATCACCTGATCAGGGAGATCGTGGATCGCCAGGAGATCGAGGTTCGGAGGGTTGCTTCAGAAGATAACACTGCAGATCCATTCACCAAGGCCTTGCCCCAGACTCAGTTCGAGCGGCTGATCGAGATGATAGGTCTTCGATACGCCAGTACACGGTCTTAGTGCAAGTGGGAGATTGTTAGTGTATATGCCCTAGAGGCCATTACTGTATCATACTAGTTTGTATATTACTTGATGGAAGCTTGGGATATTCACAGTTGTATATACAATCTTGCTCGAAATGGTAGTATGCTACTTGGTTTGTCTCTACTTCAATATGTGCATGTGTTTCTTTTAGCATATCGCTTATATACATATTAGTAGAGCCCTTAGGATCTTTGCTTGATTACCAGCGTTGTGATGGCGCTCACACTCGTGGGGGCTGGGTAATCCATAAGCACATCCTTATACAGGTCCCTGGTCGTTGGACTATCGAGACAGGGCATCGATACTCCGGAGTAGACTAGCGTATGCGCTTCTCATCCCAGCGTGGGAGACGGTCTGTCCTACAGCCGTCAGTACGTCGTACTTGAGATAATATGCGGGTGCTCGTTAGGTTACGAGTACACTGGACAGGACTCATCGGGAACTGTTGG
The DNA here is from genome assembly GCA_030015575.1 of Agapanthus africanus. NCBI lineage: Eukaryota > Viridiplantae > Streptophyta > Magnoliopsida > Asparagales > Amaryllidaceae > Agapanthus > Agapanthus africanus. Next base: position 903,906,602 of record JASDDO010000019.1, on the reverse strand, counting down.
TTGGTATTATACCTATCGTCAGTTATCAGTTCCCAGGTGACATGAGTAAGCTTAGTCCGCTGACTTGACATTGTCACTTCGCCTCGAGTGTGTTCCCACTGCACTTTGATTACTACCCTACCACGGCTCAAAGGAGTCATGCAAACAGGTAGTTTTTGGGTGCAGTCCCGAAGCACTTGGAGGCAGTGACGGTTAGACAGGATTCGTCTCTCCCGGTATTGGGGGTTGACATCGCGCTGTGTCCAGGAGAGCCATTACACGAGTAGTCCCTGGCCAGGGCAAGCGAGATATACTGGTAGGTTTCCAGTGTTATCTCAGGGTGTTCTGGGCTACACTCCGACATGACTTGTACCGCTATTAGGGGACTGACGTTCACCGCCCCCTACGCCCGCCATGCGATGTATCAGATGAACAGACCAGACTGTACGGAGACTGTCACATACAGGCTCAGTAGGAGTTCAGATGGGGTCACCTCGTCAGTCTTCTTATCGTCATCTACCTGGGGACCGTTACGTACAGCTAGTGCCGCTTGCGGTCTATGGTTAAACCCACTGCCAGCGTAGTGTCGAGTCTTTAGAGTCCCACACATAGAGCTATTCGCCTTTAGGCAAAATGAGTAGAGATCGCATGGTTTTGCGACAGGGTTCGTTCACATCCGCGCACTTGTGCACGTTTGCTTTCCGGACAGCTTATACTAGCGGGCTTTGGTTTAAACCAGATCCTAGTATATGATTTGGGATTGGTTTTATCTCTTTGTATTCGTGTTCCTCGGATCACGAATGCGGGTGCGTATGCATAGTTGATTGAGACAGAGGAAGAGGATTTTGATTAGGGTTAATGACCATTGTCATATTATTAACCCTAATGCTTATGTGTGTATTATGGTTAATTGATATTAGTTTAATATAATTGTGCATGGTTATGGTTGTTGACCATTTGACATTCTTGACTTGTTGACCTAGGTTGACACTTTGACCATCATCATTTCATTTGGAAGACGCTCTTTGATCCTTGCAATTTGCATTAAAAATGAAATGATAATGGTCATGTCTTGATTAAACCATGACAATTATCTCACTAATTTTCAATTTACAATAATTCACACATATATGTGAGAATGCTTCATTATTCTCTCATTCTATCATATGCTTTCTCTCTCCTCCTCTTCCTCTCTCTCAAGCTCTCCCCTCTCATGTGTTGAGAAACACTTGAGCTTGAGAAAAACCTCTTCTTGATAATCTTTACTCTCATCTAGGGTTCTAGGATTAGCACTTCTAGCACCTTAGTTACTTCTAGCTTGGAGTAGAAGCCAAAGGTTGAGGCTTTCGGGTAGATCCTTCTTCGACTCGAGAAGGCGACAAGGCGATCTCTTTCTTACATTCCAAGGAGCAAGGAGAGAAGGACATAAAGCCCTAGGTATAACCATTCTTCCTTGTAGCTACTCTCTAGTTAGCTTTTAGTTAGTTTTGTTTAGTAAAGATCCCGACTTTGTCTAGTCCATGTTGCCTAGAGTAGTAAAAATCCGATTTTTATTCCGTTTTCCGTCTCCCCGCAAGCACCGGGGTGGGCAACGTGGACTTACAGCCGATTGGGGATGATCGGTCTTTTGAGGACCAACACCAATTCACCTTTCTTGAAAGCGCGGAGACGGGTTATCTTGTCATAGGCCCGTGACATTTGGGCTCGGTATAGCTCCAGATTTTGCTGCACCGCGAGCCTCTTTTTTTCGAGGGCGTCGAGCTCTTCAAGTCAAAGGAGCACGTTTTCCTCCTCCATCAACTCATGCTGAACGGCCATTCTTAAGCTTGGAACTTCGACTTCGAGGGGGAGGATCGCCTCCACTCCGAAGAGTAATGAGTATGGAGTAGACTGAGTTGGAGTACGGTCGTAGTACGATATGCCCACAATGCCTCGTGAAGTTTTAGATTCCAGTCTCTCTTGTTGGCTGAAGCATTTTTCCTCAGGAGCTTGCATAGAGTCTTATTGAAGGCTTCGGCTAGCCCATTGGCCCTTGGATTATAGATGGAGGGATATCTCCAGTCTATCTTGTGCTGAGTAGCGAACCTTGAGACATTGAAGCTCTTGAAAGAAGGCCCGTTGTCAGAAATGATTCTTCTTGGTGTACCGAAGCGGTATAGAATATTATGTTGGAAGAATATCAGAATATCTTTTGTCTTGACTTCTTTTAGCGGGACAGTTTCAGCCCATCTGGAGAACTAGTCTGTCACGGCCAGTATAAACCGGTGGCCTTTCGATTACGGAGGATCAATTGGGCTAACAATGTCGGTGCCCCAGACCTCGAAGGGCCACGACGCAACCGTAGGATGCAACGGATTGGGGTGCTTATGAATGAAATCACCATGGATTTAGCAGATCTGACATTTCTTCGCATGCTCTCCGCAATCCCGTATCATAGTGGGCCAGTAATACCCAAGCCATTTGATTTGAAGTCGCATCTTGGGGCCAGATTGGTGAGCACCGCAAACGCCCGAGTGAACATCTTTCATGACCTTTTGGGCTTCGGCCAATGACAGACACCTGAGCCAGAGTTGGTCAAATGACCTGCGATACAACATGTCATTTACAAACACGTATCGGAGAGCTCTTTTCTTCAGCTGAATCCTCACAGATTTTTCTTCGGGCAGCTTGTCATACCGGAGGTACTCTATGAAGGGTTCTCTCCAATCGAGCTCGTCTTGGATGATCGAAGCTTCTTCGGCAGGACTGCTCTTCTGTTCCGCGCTTTCCTCTTCTCATAGAGAGACTGGGGGTAGAATTTGCCGGCTCCTGACTGTGATCAGAATTTCGTCCATGTCAGGATCAGCCAGCTCCTTGGCTAAGCGAGAGAATACGTCAGCCTTTCCGTTCAATGCTCTGGGGACTCTCGTTAGTTCAATATGAGTGAACCGTTTCATGAGTTCCACTACTCGGCCTCTGTACCGAGCTAATTCGGGTTTGTATATCTTATAATTGCCGCTTACTTGGTTGACGACAAGCTGGGAGTCATCGTAAATCCGTAGCCGAAGGATTTCCATTTCTATGGCGAGCTCGAAACCAGCTATCAGAGCTTCATACTCGGCCTCATTGTTTGTGCGAGGCTCGGTGAGAGCAAAAGAACGCCGTAGGGTTCCCATTGATGGCATGATGAACACCAATCCTATCCCTGCTTTTATCTCCGGGACACTTGATTTACTGGAGGTCCTTATCGATGAGGCCCCATCGAAGTAGAGCTCCCGACATGGCTCGTCATTCTCTAGGTGCAGCACTTGTTCGTCGGGTAACACGCAATTGAGTGGTGACCCTTCTGGTATGGGAAGAGCAGCAAGAAAGTCTGCAAGAGCTTGCCCTTTTACTGCTTTCTGAGGAGTATAAACTATGTCAAACTCAAGGAGCATGACAGCCCATCTTGCCATTCTGCCGGCTAGGCTCGTTCTGGTCATCAAGTGTTTGAGCGGGTTGACCTTGGAGATCAGCATAACCCGATGAGCGAGCAGATAGTGCCCCAGCTTCTTCACAGCAAATATCAGAGCCAAGCATTGCTTTTCGATTGGGGAATAGTTGTGTTCCGCCCCGACTAAAGTTCAACTGAGGTAGTAGAGGGCATTCTCTTTTCCCTCCTCGTTGTTCTGGGCAAGGAGCGCATCGAGTGACTCATCTAGTGCGGCAGTGTAGAGAATCAGCGGTTTATTTGGAATGGGAGTGGCCAGCACTGGAGGGTGCAACAAGTACCGTTTGATGCTTTCGAACGCCTCTTGACATTCGGCATCCCAAACAAAAGGAGCTCCTTTCTTCATGAGCTTTGAGAAGGGCCTACATCTCCCCGATAAATTTGAGATAAACCTTCGTATATAAGCAAGCTTGCCTTGAAAAGATCTTAGCTGTGCCAGGCTCTTTGGAAAGGGCATCTCCATGATGGCCTTTATCTTTGATGGATCAACTTCGATCCCTCGATGTCGGACTATGAAGCCCAGGAATTTTCCCGATGACACGCCAAAAGCGCACTTCAGAGGATTCATCTTCAGATCGTATTCCCTCAGTCTGGTGAGAACGGTCCTAAGATCTTGGATGTGGTCGGCCTTGGTTTTAGTCCTGACGACCAGATCATCAACATAGCATTCGACGACTTTATGGATTAGGTCATCTAAGATATTAGTCATTGCCCTTTAATATGTAGCACCTGCGTTCTTCAGTCCGAACGGCATTACCTTGTCGCAATACATTCCGATCGGGGTTCGAAATGCTGTGTGTTTCTCATCCTCAGGCGACATCTTGATCTGATTATATCAAGACGAGCCATCCATAAAGGTGAACAACTCATAATTTGAGGTGTCATCGACCATCATTTCCATGACTGGTAGCGGAAAGTTGTCTTTAGGACATGCCTTGTTGAAGTCTCTGAAATCGACACAAACTCGGATCTGCCTATTTTTCTTCTTCACTGGGAATATGCATGCGATCCAGTCCGCATATTTCTCTTCCTTGATGAAGCCGGCATCGATGAGCTTCTTGGTTTCCTCGATGACCTTTTCTTCTAGTTCCCTTCTCATTCGTCGAGGAGCTTGTTTGACTGGCTTAGCATCAGAAGATATAGATAGCTTATGCACGGCCACTTCAGAGGAAAGGCCAGGCATTTCTTTGTATGTCCACGTGAAGCAGTCGACGAACTCATGCAGCAGGGCAATTATCTGCTCTTTCATTTCCTCCGACAAGAGTGAGCTGATGTAGGTCGGCCTTGAATCATCGGGCGTTCCTAAGTCAATCTCGGTTAGCTCATCAAAGGTTGCTTGTCCTCCATCTTCGAGCTCTTGAGGAGCTTCTTCTGGCTCGGTTTGCCCGTCTTCATCATTTGACTCTTCGCTGGCTTCCCCAATATGGGTCATATAGCATGCCTTAGAATCAGGCTGGATGAAACCTATGCCCCGCCTATCTGGAATTTGACCATCGATGAGTGCTCGGACCTGAGGTGGATGCCATAGCCCTTCGTAAAACTTTGCTTCGGACTCTGTTTGATATAATCGACATCCGCACTTTTTAAAGTATTCCCGCATCTCGGGCGCATAGTATCTGCTATTGAGGACGGCTCTTATGCCTCTTTCATATGGAAGGCACGCGACAGACAAATCGTCCGGGTGCACAACGAGGTTTGACCCATAAAACAGGATGCCTTTCTGCCCACTTTTCCTTCCGGGGACGTAGAAAGTTTTCAGCTGGTCGACGGTGGAGACTGACAACGCATCGAGCTCTTTGCACATCTGCTCCGGTACCCTTGTGACAGCTAGGGACCCGTCCGCAATTTCGAAGGTCTCTCGTAGTTTTGCTTGTTGCATGGGGGTCCAATCTACACCGCTGTTGCACAGCAGGTCCTCTTCCTCCGACTCTTCAATGTCGCTGCCAAGATGAGGGCGGACTTTGCTGCTAGATGGGCCTTCAGTAACAGATTCGTCCGTATCGCTACCGAAACGAGGGCGAGTTTTACGGAAGGACGGACTTCCAGCGTCAGACTCATCAGTGTCACTACCGAAATGCGGGCGCACTTGGGCGTTTTTGCTTTTGAAAGTGACAGCCGGCTCAGATTTGCCTTTGAGCCTTGGGGCCGCTCTATCCTCAGTCAGTTGTGGCTTAGCATTTTGGTGGTTCATAAAGTACCGAGAATCTTCATATCGGACTTCATGCACACCGAACGGCTGGATGTCTCCGTCAATGCATCTTTCTTCGCCATCTTTAGTATACTTCATGCATTGATGGAGAGTTGACGGAATGATGCCGTAATCGTGGAGCCACGGCCGTCCCAAGAGAATCTTATAAGACGTGTCGGCGTCGATCACGTATATCATAGCTTCAGTTTGCAGATCCCCGAATTTGATTGGCAGAGCTATGGACCCCAGAACTTGCTGGCAATTTTGGTTGAAGCCTTGAATGACAATCCTTTTCCTTGACAAGTGTCGGACGTCCATTGACAAACTCTTCAGAGTTCGCAAGTTCATGATATTCACTGAGGACCCCGGATCAATCGATATGCAAGTAATTCGATCTCCATCGCTGTACCCGGTCACGTAAAGCGGCCGATTATGCTCAGCTGTTCCCAGTAGCAAGTCTTCATCCTTAAATGTGACTGTGGCGGCTTGCAAAGTGTACTGAGCTTCTTTCATATTAATTTCCGTAAAGTGAGCCTGATACTGCTCAGGGTTTTGTAGAGCGTGAATGAGGACATCTCTAAGCTCCTTAGATAGGACCAAGGCATCGTAGATGCTCAGGAGAGACAGAAACTTCCGGAAATGAGCCAAGACATTATAGTCCACCGAGAAAGGACTTGAGTTTTCATCAGCCGGGTCTCTGCCATCTTCTTCATTAGCCACTTGTTTTTCCTTCCCTTTTGGGGCGTTGTCCTGATTTGGCGGTAGAGCCCTACCGCTTCTGAGCTGGATTTGATTGGCCTTTGTGGCGAGCTCCTCGTCCTCTTCGGGAAAACAGAGCTCCTCCTCAGAATCACTGCCAAGATGGATGGCATAGCAGGTCACTACCGGGATCTCTTCATTGGGGTCTTCTTCTAACTCCTCCAGAATTTCAGCCGCTTGTACAGGGAAGAACTCCTTCAATTGAATCAGAGTTCTTTCCTTCTGTTCATATTCTTCGAGGGAATCGATATATTTTTGAATGGTCGATCTCCCTGTAGACTCCTTTTCGCGCTGAGCTGCACTTTTCTTCTTCTTGAGCTTCTTGGATTTTGAGCCTGATGGAGCCGCATTGGCAGCTGGACTGGTAGGCTTCTTCTGCCCTTCCCATTCCGTCCTGGGCTCTTTCCGAAGTAGCTTTATCATCTTCTTCGTTTTATTAGATATGTGCGTACTCCATGGAGGCCGCGATGAGTCCGTTTCATTTCTCAGGGCAGCGGGTTCGGCTGTCTGCTCCCAGAAGGCTTCAACTTCTGTTTGTATAAAGTTAGTGGTCGCAACTTGATTGTTCACCAACACACTTTTGAACAGCTCGATCTCTCCAGCCTTGTACTGCTTCTCGACCTAGTCTTTGAAGATATAGCAATCCTCGATCGCATGGCTCACTACTCGGTGGTACGGGCAATACAGGGGATTGTCGGTCATTTTTGCTTCTTGGGGTCTTTTTGACTCCGGAAATTGTAGGCCGTTGTTCAAGGCATCTTTAAATATCTTGCGGACCTTGTCCCTTCTGAAAGAGTAAACCTTGTTCTTCTTCTCCTCTAGGGAAGGCCTATCTCCTCCCAGCAATGGCTTTCGAGACCGGTTGGTTTTGGATTCGCCCGCCCTTCGCTTTTCTTCATTGTCGGACGCATTGAAGACATTGGTGCTGCTGGAACTCCCGCTTCTACGGTTGTCGTCCCGCTTGCTTTTCCAAGTTTTGTCTCTCTGAGAGTCCGGGGTAGATTCTTGCTTCGAGCGTTCCAGCATTTGGACTTTCTTGGTTAGCTCTTGAAACGTCTTGAGGCCTGCTGTACACAAGAATGGGACCATCCAATTGCTGAGGTTCCCAATGAGAAGGCTGACAGACTGGTCTTGCTCCAGCGGCGGTTCGCACTTGACCGTAAGATTACGCCATCGGGCGATAAAGTCGGTGTTGCTTTCATTCTTCCCCGGCTTGGTCCTCACAAGGTCAGCTGTGGAGATTTTATCACTGACACTCATGAACCTTTGCCGAAACAGAGACTCCATTTGGGCAAAGGTAATAACGGACCCGTCTGGTATACTCGCGTACCAGTTGAAAGCGACACCGGTTAGGCTGTTGACAAACTGACGAAGAAGGAGCACATCATTGCCCCCTGTATTTCCGCACGATGCTTTGAAGTGAGCGACATGCTGATTTCCATTCCCAGTTCCGTTGAACCTTCCGAACTTAGGAATGACATAGCCGCTCGGGAACTCGATCAGATCGTACTATGCGGGATATGGCTGCCCACTACTGCCAATTTCTTTCTGAGCTTCAGCTTCAGCCACCAATGTTTTAACTTTGCTGGTGACCAAATCCATTATCCGATCTTGTGTTAGCGGGATAGTGCCATCTGGGGCCAAGGCATCCCCAGAAGCGGAATGTGGCCGGCTTTCGTGTGGCTCGACCAGTCTTGGACCCAAAGAAACAGGCATTGGCTGCTTCGGATTGTCATCACCCGGCTGATTAGTAGCGACTTGTGCTTGATTGGGAGGCGCTCGAGCAATTTGAGCCGTAAGCTGCATCACAACGTTTTTTAGGTCGTCGATTTTTTAATAGAGCTTGGCCATCTCTTTATCCTTGCTCCTGAGTTGTTTTCGAAGCTCTTGAAGCAGCTCTTGCTCCGCGGTCCTGGGGCGGAAAGTCTGCTCTTCCTTGCTGTCCGAGCTTGACTCTACATGGACCAAGGGGTCTTTTTGCCTATCATCCTCATCGAGAGGGTTTTCTTCATCCAGCGGAGGCGGCTGTTCTTAGGCAGCGGCAACCACGTTCAAGCCAGATTGGGCTTGGGATGTGGTAGCCCCATCCTTGCTTTTGCTGCGAAGATTGTCGCTGGGGCGCCCGCCCGCCATATAGACCGTATGGATAATATATCCAGCCCTCTTTTTATTTTCGGCAGCTGATTTCACAGATCGCTGTCTTGACCCCCCTGTTTCAGTAGCGGGCAGTCGATTGAAGGCGGATGGCCTGGACGGATTCTTGAATGGTGCTGGCGCTTCTTTTCTGGATTTACCCTGCTGCTTTCGTGCGGCACAGAGTGCCTGATAGACTCTTGAAGAGACAGTGTCATACTTTTTCTGTTGGGACCAGGACACGTCTCTTTGTAGCATTGTTCAGACCGCTGTCTTCTTGATTCTGGCGGTCATGGCATTTTTCTGAACCCACTTCAGAGGCTCGAAGGAATTGTTGATTCTCACGTCCGACTCAACCGTCGTCGCAGGGCGACCCTGCACTTGGAACTTCATAAGATTCCATTTGGCCGAAGCCCTGGCCCTCTTGTTAGCTCGATACCTGAGCCGCTTCTGCCTTAACTTTTCTGTTCTAAGCACCTGGCAGATTTTGGCTCTTTGGGAAGATGCCGTAGACTGGACGATGGAGGATTTTGGAGATATGCTCGATTGTGCATTTGTTGGAGTCATCGCCTGAGCTCGTCCGCAACATTTGATGTTGCCCATTGTACCGGAGTTCTTGGCCCTAGCTAGAGCGCCAGAGAGTCGTTCAGACACCGTCTTAAGCTTCGGTTGTGGTGCCTTAGCGATCACAACATTCGGCCTCTTGCCCCTTGAGACCGGCTTGGCCACCTGTTTTGCCGGGATTTCTGCCAGATGAGCGCTTCCGGCAGGGTAGATGATGACGGAGCCAAACTGGCAGGGCAGTTCCTCCCACTGTCGACTGAGGCTTGCGGGGAGAACCACACAAGCATTAACCTTGACCACATACGGGATCGGGGTCGTGTTGGAAGCTGAATTCGTCTTCGGAGACATTGTCGTCGAAAGTTGATTGCTGCACGGAAAAAACATCATTTCAGTATAGGCAATCAATATGTATATTGATTGAGTTTGCATGAACGTTTAACCCGAAATATGGGAGGAGAGAAAGATCCCACCGGGCGTGCAAGAATCTGTAGGGTGTTTTTAGTTGCCCCATTGAGATGGAAATACGCGCGCGCTTGTCAGGTGTACTACAGATTCCCCCTGTCTAGGGTAGGCCGGGGTTTATTGATTGTGGGGATCCGAATTTCCGGCAGCCGTGGACTAAGCTGCCGTTAATTACCCCTCGCCTTTAGAGCGAGGGAACCTCCGATTGACGGGTTAAACTGGTCATGCGAACTCAATGTGCAGTGTACGTGTGTTTTGTTTTGGAGGGGGCTTGGATATATCGGGAGCCACGTAGAGTTTTTACGGGGGTCCCACTACCCGGATAGCGGGCTGGGGGTCAAGGGGCTAGCAGCCCCCTTGCGGGATGCAGGGCAGCGCCCCGGCCCAAATTTTTTTGGGGGGGGACAGTGTTGTGGAGTGTGTGTGTATCTGTACATATATATACATGTATATATATAAAAAAAAAGGAAAAAGCGCCCAAAGGACGCCTTGAGCGTTGTGCGCTTAGGTGCTGTGCGCTTAGGCGCTAGCGCGCCACATGTCGGCACGTAGGCGCTTTGCGCTTGGGCGCTTTGCGCTTGGGCGCTTGGGCGCAAGCGCGCAACGTGTCGACACATGGGCGCTTTGCGCTTGAGCGCTTGTGCGCAAGCGCGCCACGTGTCGACACGTGGGCGCTTTGCGCTTGAGCGCGGGGCGCTTGAGCGCAGGCGCGCCACGTGTCGGCACGTGGGCGCTTTGCGCTTGAGCGCGGGGCGCTGGAGCACGGGCGCGCCACGTGTCGGCACGTGGGCGCTTTGCGCTTGAGCGCAGGGCGCTGGAGCGCTAGTACGCCATGTGTCGGCACGTGGGCGCTTTGCACTTGAGCGCCGGCACGTGGGCGCTTTGCGCTTGAGCGTTGGGCGCTTGAGCACTAAGCGCTCGAGCGCTAGCGCGCCACGTGTCGGCACGTGGGCGCTTGGCGCTTGAGCGCTTGGCGCTTGAGCGCTTGGCGCTTGAGCGCTTGGCGCTCGAGCGCTAGCGCGCCACGTGTCGGCACGTGGGCGCTTGGCGCTTGAGCGCTGGGCGCTTGGGCGCTTGGGCGCCGGCGAGAAAAAGAGGCTTTTACCCCTAGAAATTCTCGAAAAAGAAATCAGAATGGAGTTAAACTCCTAAGATGTTTTGGGGTTGATGAAAGAGGTTCTTCTTCTTTCTCCTCTGGTTGCTGGATCTTGAAGATCAAGAGATATGAGATTTTAAAATTCTCTTCTTTTTGAGATCTAATGGAAGATCTGAGTTCCCCTTTATGGGTTTTGTAGTGAAAAACTATTTAGTTTTATAAAATGAAGAGTAAAACTCTTGATTTAATTCAAAAGAAAGAAGAAGGTTTTGGAACCTTGAGGAAGGAGAAAAGATCTCAGATCTAAATTTTTTTTGGAGAGAGAAAAGAAGTTGTTGAGATATTTCATTATCTTTTCCTTTATAGGCTATACACTTTACACATAGCCCCTTGGGCTTCACAAAATGGCATTTTGCCTATCCCATGGCTCATGTGCCATTTTTTTTTGCACATAAGCCATGGGCTTTACAAAAATTTGGCTTTATGCCTATTTTTCTTACATTTATCCATAAAATAAAATAAAAGAAATACAACAAAATTATTTATTACAAAATTTTTATCTTGGTATGGGGGGAGGCCGGCCGCTTCATGTTCGGGCTCGACCCGGGCATGGGCCCACTGGATCTAGGCTTGGGCCCACTTGGCTTCGGGTTGACTTTGATTTTAACTTGGTCAACCGGGGTGTAAATTTTTACCCCAACAATCAGCTCATGAAACGAGTTCTGTCTTTCGCCTTCGTCAATAACACTCTATATAAGAGATCATTTGACTATTTGTGGCTAAGATGCCTGGGACTAGAAGAAGCGAAGAGAGTCATCCAAGAAACTCATGATGGACTCTGCGGCTCGCATCAAGCTGGGCCAAAGATGAAGCTGAAAATCAAAAGAATGGGTTACTATTGGCCCACAATGATTCAGGACTGTCTCGAATATGCAAAGCAGTGTCACTCGTGCCAAATTCACGGGGACTTCATCCACCAATATCCAAATTTGCTACATCCAACAGTATCTACCTGGCCGTTCGAAATGTGGGGAACCGATATAATTGGCCCCATTGAACCAGCATCATCCAAAAGATATCGGTTCATACTGGCAACGACCGACTACTTTTCTAAGTAGGCAGAAGCAGTACCACTAAAGGAGGTGAAGACGGAGAATATCCTCCATTTCTTCAGGACATATGTCATCTATCGGTTCGGCACTCCGTGACGAATTATCTCGGATAATGGGCCAGCTTATAGAAGCCATAAAATCAGCCGCTTTGCACAACAGCGTAAGATAGATTGGAGATACTCTTCAGTCTATAATTCTCATGCCAACGGTCTAGCTGAAGCCTTCAATAAGATCTTGACAAAGATTAAAAGAAAACAGTGTCCAGAAACAAAAATGACCGACACGAAAGGCTGCACGAAGCGCTCTGGGCGTACCAAACAACGTTCAAAATGGCCATGAATACAACACCATACGCGTTGGTATTCAACACGGAAGCAATGCTTCCCTGGAAATAGAATTCCCCTCTCTACGAGTAGCGGTTCGGTAGGAGCTGACAGATGAAGAAAATGCTCATCTTCGGCTTGAGGAGCTCGACGCTCTCGACGAAACTCGTCTTATAGCATAGCAAAATCTGGAAGCTTATAAGGCAAGGCTGACGCGGTCATACGAAAAACTGACCAAGCCAAGAACGTTCCGCCAAGGTGAACTCGTATTAGTCGTCAAAAGACCAATGATCCCCAATCGTGCAAAACGGGGAAATTCGAGCCGAATTATGAAGGCCCGTACATCATAGACAAAGTCTACTAAGGTGGAGCTTACCTGCTCGTGGATATGCATGGCGAAAGACCCTTCCGGCCAATAAACGGTCAATTCCTTAAAAAATACTACGCTTGACGAGTCATGACTTAGGTATATGATAGATGAAGATGCTTATGTCCGCTATCTATCTTCCTGAGTCAGAACTCTGAGAGTAGTATGCAAAGAAGCTCCGTCGCCTCAAACATGGCGATGAAGGACCGAGAAGTCCTTAAACTAACTATCCGCCTCAAATGTGGCAACAATAGACCGAGAAGTCCCTAAACTAACAACGGACCGAGAAGTCCCTAAACTAACAATGGACCGAGAAGTCCCTAAACTAAAAATTTGCCTCAAACATGGCAACAACGGACCGAGATGTCTCTAAACTAAAACCTCGCCTCAAATATGGCGACATTGAACCGAGATATCCCTAAACTAAAATCCGCCTCAAACATGGCGATAATGGACCGGAATGTCCCTAAACTAGCACATCACCCCCAAATTTGGTGATATGCTCTCTTGAAATCCATATGTAAATCGAAGTCCTAACGACAAAGGTTGCAACTCAAGTCTCACTGGCTACATAGCTACTCCAGCGATGAAGTCGCCCCCAAAACCCACCGGCAAACAGGTGGGTCACCTATGACGAAGCTACTTTCGAGAGTTTCACCATTAAAAAAGGGTATGTCCACAAGCAAAATGGGCACGGATGAAAACCCGAAAGAGCGCCGTAAGGAGAAAATACACTTACGAAATCCTCTTGACTCGTAGGGAGAAATACTTTTATGAGACCCTTACGGCTCATAAAGTCAAAAAGCCTTAGTCGACAGGATCCTAACCCTGTTTGCTAAGCCATCTTTGTTCGAACCAACAAGGGCAAATGATGATTCGCTCCTGGTATTGACCCAGTTGCAGCGATACTGATGCCTAAAAAGGTATCAAACTTCATGCCCTCTTAAGGCAAATGATGATTCGCTCATGGCAATATCCCAGTTGCAGTGATGCTGATGCATAAACAGGTGTCAAACTCCAAGTCCTTTCATGAAAAATGATGATTCACTCTTGGCAATATTCTAGTCGTAGCGTGTTGATGCCAAGGTTGGTATCAGATTCTAAACTCACAATAAAAACAGTAGCGAGTAGCAGAAAAAATGCATATGAAATAGCTGAAATGATTGGGCACCGCGAAAGAAAGCCAAAATGATTGGGCAATCGCGACTTTCGTGATATGAAAAGCTGAAAAGATGGAGCATCGCGGCAATAAAAAAATAAAATAAAATAAAATTTCCTCTGCCCTGCAAGTATGTCCATATTGACTCTTGTACACGATCCATGGGCATAAATGAAAGAAAGGAAACCATACTTTCCCACCAGGCTCCGTCAAAGGGAGAACCAATACTTAATAGCAACATCCACAGCCTAAAGATCAGCTCGATGCTCTCCTCATTCCAAAAGGGTGCAGACATGACGTCAGCTAAGCTCCAAGGAGCCAAATCAAAAAGGAGTGACGGCAAAATCCTAAATCCAACTCGGCGTGCTTTTCATGCTAGCAGAATGTAGATGCAACGTCAACAAAAGACCCAAGGGTCAAAGCAAAGATAGAGCCATGGAAAAATCCTAGCTCCAAGTCTTGATGGTACGTATATAACCTAGAGACTATCCCAGCGTTCCTTCTCATTCCAGCAGAATGCAGACGTAACGTCAACAAAAGACCCAAGGGTCGAAACCAAAAATGGAGTAACGGCAAAATCCTAACTCCAAGTCTCGACGACGCATATACAACCTAGAGACCATCCCGACATTCCCTCTCAATTCAGCAGGATGTGAATGCGGCTATCAAATGAAATTGGAGCAATGGCATATTTCTAGCTCCATACTTCAATTACAATATATGCAGCATAGAAGTCTTGCAGATGTCTACCCTACTTCAGCAAAGAATCGGCGCGACATCGTCAAAACAAAAAATGAAGCAATGGTATATTTCCAGCTTCGGGTCTTGAAGGAAACTCATATAAAACCTAAAATACTATCGGAGATCATCCCATACCAGAGCGGAGTGGTTATGACTCATCGAAGCTCTAAACTGAACCTAACCTCAAGTAAAAAGCGTCATGGCAAATTCCTAACGTTTGCTCTTCCGACGGTAATATGACCTAAGAAGATTGCTTAAAGACGTCTTGTCCAACCCCCGAAGGGATCAGAGACACGACAGTCGCGGGGCTACTAGAACAAAGGTTTAAAGACTACATATCGAGGAATACATCAGCCAACGCGATGGTACCATGGACTAAAACCCTAGTACCACAAACCTAACGGACCTCTGTCGTTAAGAATGGAGGTTATTTGCATATAACGTCGGGACAAGTTTGTCTGTAAACCCAAGGGAGGTAAACTTAAAATACTCCAAAATGAGTACATAAACTAGAGACTCCGAAATGAGTGAATAAACTACAAACTCCGAAATGAGTACATAAACTAGAGACTCCGAAATGAGTGAATAAACTAAAAACTCCGAAATGATTAAATAAACTACAAACTCCGAAATGAGTAAATAAACTAATGGGCGCTAAATTAAGACATCAAGAAATAGAAAAGCGCAACTCATAGACCTCGGGGCTCGGAATTACATTTCTGAAGGATCAAGACCTGAGTTAGTCATGGACGACGACGCTTGTGTCTATCCGCTTTCAAAATTCTAAATGACATGCCAGCCCGAAACCAGCCATATATTATACTTCACTCCCGGGTATACCACCGTGAGCAAGGTGGCAGGGTGAAGAATTTGTTCACATTAGTCCAGTACTTGCCTATGTCTAGATACATGCATCAGAAACTTCTATGGTTAAAATACAAAGTATATATGCAGAGGCAAGATGCCCACATGGATATATGCTGGGGATGAAACGTTCGGCGGTCAACAATTTTTTTTATATATTTATTCCACAGAATAAAGATTACCAAATATGGAATCAGAGATACAGGGATTAGTAAAACAATAAACAAAATTCTCTAACTCTATTTCTGCCTTCTCTACCATGTCGAAACAGCAATCTTCGAGAGGGGTCACTCCCCATCGGTCAGCACCATGCCCATCAGGGAAGGCGGACATGATGGCTCACTGAGCCCGCATCTGAATTAGCAACCGAATAGAACATTCCTTCAGAGGCTGAGAAATAAATATGCCTCATAAAAGCACTCGATCTTATCCTCGGCTGCGTCGAGCATCGCCAGAGTCATCTCCGCTGGATGAGGGGGATGTCAGCAAGCACGGACAGGAGGATCATCCGGAGCCAAATGGAGCCGATAGGAAGAAGAGAGCCCCTACGAGCCAGAAGGTTATACATCACCGTGTCACACTGGTCATCAGTCAGAACGGGATCCACTAATCGCGCAGCAAAACGGGGAACAATTCTCTCGATAGGTACTTACCATGGTTACCGACGAGCGTGGGGACGATTGCAAGCCATGACTCTTGGTCTGTAAAAAAATGGCTTTCTTCTTGTGAAGAAGAAAAAGAAGATCATCACTTCAGAATATAAAGAGAAGTATTTAAATTTAGGCACAGAAAACGTTGTGCATGGTGGAACTCTTCCAAAGGCCTGGCAATAAGAGCATGGGAAAAAAAGAGTTGACTCATGGAAATCAGAAAAGGAAGATGAAACGATTCCCTCAGCGGCGCCCCACGTACCTGACACGTGAGCATCAGCGCTGATTCTTTCTGGGATTATAGCAGCGCCTCACATGCACGACATGTGAGCGCTAGCGCTAGTTCTTTTCGAGATTAAGTCCTGCAATAGCGCCTCACGTGCGTGACATGTGGGCGCTGGTGTTTTTTTATATATATGTAATAATACCTCATACGAGCATTGGCGTAAAGAAAAGGAGATCTTTATCATTCATACTTCAAAGAAATTTATACATTGGTGATAAGGGTGATAAAAAAAAGACATCATCAAAATGTTTACAATGGCATGACGCTGAAATCCGGACACGGATTCATGATCTTAGAGGCAAGTTTAAGTAAGGTGCTTCTGGCTTCATTGACCATCTTCTTATGCATTTTCTCACGAATGCAAGCGTTGAGATCCCCGCTGATGTCATCCATCCTCTGGCACGCGGATATTATTGCCTTCTGTTAGAAGATGCGATGCAAAACAGCGACAAGATCATCTCTCCGCTTCTTTGAAATCAGGCCCATTAGATATACTGAATGCACCTTGTCTTCAGTATCATCAAGTGCCTCGAGCGGCATAGCCTCATCAAGCTCAGGAAGTGCTTCTCAAATCGACCCAACGACAATCTTCAAAAACGCAGAACGACGAGGGAGCAATCGACCGTTGTAATCGTCGAAGCGCCGCATCACCTCCGCCCACTGGGCGTCAGTAAACTCTTGGCCCTGGCAGCGGCCTTGAATATGAATCTCCTCATAAGAGATAATCTCTTCAAGATCATACAGATGAGAAGCCATAGTATCTGAAAAGAAAAACCAGTAAAGGGTTAACAATTAAAATACCAAAATCATTACAATCCAGAAAGAAAGAAAAACTGCGGCCCCTACAAAATCAAGGTAATCCCTCCATCAATGATGAGGCTGGCACTCATTGTAAGAATCCAAAAGGATTCTCATTTAATGGAAAATCTCATTGAACTGTGGAGTTAAACTCCTAATATTCTTGAAAAACGAGTTCTACAGCAAATTCAAATCTGTAAGAAGAACCCTAAAAAGAAAATAAGAAAAGGGAATAAAATTTCCAACAAAATTTCTTAAAAAGAAATTTTCTCAGAGCTATGCTTAGTAGAACAACCCGAAATTAAATTCCTCTAATAATGGGATTAAATCCCAGAAATCCCCATGGGAAATATACTGGAATTAAATTCCAAAGAACTCTTACAGATCAGAGTAATAGGGTAAAACCTTAAGATCTCTAAGACCAACGGTCTACCTAAATAAAGATTTTTTTAGATCTCTAAGAGATCATTTCAAGAAAAAGAGCCAAGCTCTGTTAATGGGTTAAAAATCCAAGACATAAAAGAATCTCTTTTAAGTGAAAAATGGTCATAATCCTTACCAATTTTCTTAAACAGAGTTAAACTCTAAGAGTTTATTTAGGCAGGGATCTAAGCTCTGAGAAAAGAATTAAATTCTCAAGGAAGAAGAAAGAGGATGACAAAACAACAGTCATCTCAAGGGACAAAGGCCCTAGTTATAAGATATGAAGGGACGTTCAACTCCCCAGGAAATCAAACGGCAGAAAAGGTGACACCGTTGCACCCATGTGTAAACCATGTGAGAGCAACGGTGGGGGGCATTTATTTCCCCAATATATTTAACCTAATAAAATAGCAAATCTCTTTTGAATTTAATAAGGCGGCGCCTCACATGCTCTCCATGAGGGTGCCAGCGTTAGAGCCAAGTTTATAAGATTAACTCTTATGGTGACGCCTCACGTGCTCCTCACGCGGGCGCCAATGTGCACAGCACAGAAGAGTTAATTACATAAGAGTTAAACTCTTAGGTGGCGCCTCACATGCTCCTCACGCGGGCGCCAGTGTGCTAAGCACAGAAATACCTATCTTAGGAATTAAATTCTTAAGTAGCGCCCACGTGCACAACACGTAAGCGCCAGCGTCCAGCTGGAATTAAATTCTACAATACTCTTTGTTAAGCAGAGTCGTTGGATCAAAGATCCAACGGAGATGATAAATCATCAAAATACAGAATTAAATTCTGTTGGGAGAAAACATTTCCCAAATCTTTCTAAAATAAGAAAGATACTCTCGGTTGGAGCAAAGATCCAATTATAGAATAAAATTCTATTTTGGAATATATTCCTTCAATCTTCTAAACAAGAAAGATTGTTCTCTGTAAAATAGAGAACCATTGGATTAAAAAATCCAATGGTGATTAAAGAATCACCATTTTATAGAATAAATTCTGTATACGGTAAAATATTTCCCCAATCTTGTTAAAAACAAAAATCATATTTTGTAAAAACAGAAGTCCTTGGATTAAAGATCCAATGGTGTGTAAAATTTCCCAACTCAATTTTGAGTCCGATTAAATCAATTGGAATCTCTCAACGAGGGATTTTCTCATAATTAAATAACAAACTTGCCTCCACTATATAAAGAACCCGAGACTTCAAGTCTCGGATGGAGGAAAAAAACACTCAAAAGCTTTTGAAAAATACAGAAAACTTCCAAAAAACAATAGAGAATTCAATTCTCAAAGAAGAAGAGCTTCATTCTCTAAACCCTAGGTAAAGAAACCACAGAGATCAAAACATTTCCTTTACCTATCATAGCATATCTAAGGGTATAACCCTTCTTGAGAACTTAGTTCTTTCTCTGGATCTGAGATCCACAAGACAAGACTTCTACAAGTTGAGAATTTAATTCTCATCGGAAAGATCTTGTTCTTAAGAATCAAAGATTCAGAGAAAAACAAATTTAAAGAGAAAGAATATGGAGTTCATAACACTCCAAGAACTTAGTTCTTTCAAATCAAAAAGTTAGTTCTTAAAGAACATGATCCAAGATCTTCAAAATAACGATCTTAGTGATCGTTAATGGTCAAAATACCATTAACAAAGATTTAAAAATATTAACAGAGATTAAATCTCCATATAAAAGAAACTATTCTCACGTGTTTCCCACGTGGGCACCCCTTTTTAACAGCGCCTAATGCCTCACGTGAAACACACGTGGGCGCCATATAAAAAGTGCTTAGCACTTCACATACAGCCAAAACGGCTGAGTGCTTAGCAATGATTGGGCAGCGCCCACCGCCGCACGTGCTCC
The DNA here is from genome assembly GCA_030015575.1 of Agapanthus africanus. Taxonomy (NCBI): domain Eukaryota; kingdom Viridiplantae; phylum Streptophyta; class Magnoliopsida; order Asparagales; family Amaryllidaceae; genus Agapanthus; species Agapanthus africanus. The sequence continues at coordinate 903,887,361 of JASDDO010000019.1, read as the reverse complement.
TCATATGGGCGCTACAAAAATAATAAGAGTGCTTAGCACTCCGTAGAAAGCCAAAGCGGCCGAGTGCTTAGCACTAATTGGGCAGCGCCCAGTGCCTCACATGTTCCTCATGTAGGCGCCACCAAAAAAATGAAAAGAAAATAAGAGAGAAAAGTGCTTAGCACTCCACATATAGCCAAAATGGCTGAGTGTTCAGCGCTTATTGGATGGCGTCCATAATTAAATGCTTCACATGACACCCATGTGAGTGTTAGAGCGTCTAAATAAGTGCTTAGTACTTTTGTATAAAAGGAAAAGGGGCTGAAAAAACAGAGCCCAAATAAGTGCTTAGCACTTTTGAATGAAAAATAAAAAGAGTAGGCAAGCTAAGTCCAAATTAGCTAAATCTCTGAAGTTTCTTGCAGCTGAGCCCAAATACTCTTTTGATAGATCTTAAGTAAAAATGATCCTTAAAAACATTGTTAAACTGATCTTAGTCTCAAACATGACTAATGATCTCTCATTGATGATATCCGAAATGATATTCATCCCATATCTAGTAAGGAAATTTTAGTTTCAAATATGACTAACGATTCTTAGGTCCACCACAACTCCTTTTCCCCTCAAATATGGGGTTTGGTTCAAGGGTACATCTTTCCACATCTCTGATATAAGCCGTTGTAATTCCTCAATGTCTTCAGAGAGGTGGCGGGTCCCGACAACCAACAACTCCTTTCGTCATATATTGATGCACTTCCAAATTGACGTGCACACCTCAGAATCTCGCCTCAAATATGGCGACATTGGACCGAAATGTCCTTAAACTAACATTCGTCCCCAAAATGGGAATGTTAGACCAAAATGTCCTTAAACTAACATTCGTCCCCTGTTTACCGCCGAAACCCGGGAAGACAAACGTCTTGCCTAAATTTGGGGGCAGATACTATTTGGTTTTATCCGTCCACCTCTCCAAAGATACTAAGTTGATTTATGACACCGTGTATCGGAGGTTTAGACGGATGCGGCCGTTGTAGCAGACTTTGTCAGATTCCCCCTCATTATGAGGGTTTTTTTATTATGGGGGCACTCTTCCCTGCAGGCGCAAGCCCCTGCGGTAACCACTTTCTCCTGCTCCAAAAGGTTACTACGTATCGTGTGTGTGTTTTATTTTTGGTTGCCCGTGAATTGTATACGGAGACTAATTTATGTTGTCGCCCGTAGGGCGTGGATTAATCCAAATCCGTATTTTCTTAAATTTGGGTTTGGGTTGGTTTAAGAATCGTTAGTCTTGTTTTAGACTAAGGTTAACTCAAACGTTTGTTGAGAATACGTTAGGCTAACTTTAGACTAAGATTTACTCAACAGGATTTTGGGATCATTTAGATCCAATGAAAGAGTGTTTAGACTCTATCATTTTAGTTTAGGGACATTGCAGTCCATAAGTTTAAGGACATCATAGTCCATGGAGTTTAAAAACATCATAGTCTGTGGGGTTTAGTTTAAGGACGTTGCGGTCCATAAGTTTAAGGACATCATAGTCCAGGGAATTTCTGGTTGTCGGGACCTATAACCTCTCTGAAGACGTTGAAGAATTACAATGACACATATTAGAGGAATGAAGAGATGTACCCTTGAACCAATATTGGTTGGAAGATCTGCAGTCAGGTTTGGGACTAAGACTAATTAGGGAAATCGTGAGCATATGGGCTCGGTTGGTCTGAGTTAGGGACTTGTGGCCAACTTGGGCTTGGTCCATTCAGTTCTGAATAAAATTTTGAACATTTGTTTGGGTGTTGAACATTTGTTTGGGCTCAGTCCCTTTTTTGTTCAATAATGCTGAGCATTAGTTTGGGTTCTGACACCCCTCTTTCTTTTTATCTTCTATTGAGTGTTGAACACTCTTTGTAGCGCAGAGCACTTTATGTACAGAGCGCTTTATGTACAAAACGCTAGATTTGGAGTGCTAAGACGCTTCCTCTGAAATAGCGCCCACGTGGAGAGCACGTGGAGCGCTTGGTGCTGAGCGGCAGATTTGGAGCGCTAAAACGTTTCTTCTAAAATAGCACTTGGAGCGCTGGAGCGCTAAAGCGCTTCTTTTAGAATAGCGCCCACGTGAGGAGCACGTGAAGCGCTTGGCGCTGAGCGCCAGTCAATGAATGCAGAGCGCTCTTATAAAATAGTGCCCACGTGAGGAGCACGTGGAGCGCTTGGCGCTGATCGCCAGACTTGGAGCGCTAAAGCGTTTCTTATAAAATAGCGCTTGGAGCACTGGGCGCTGAGCGCCAAACTTGGAGTGCTGAGGTGTTTTTTTAAATAGCGCTTAAAGCGCTGGGCGCTGAGCGCCAGACTTGAGATGCTGAGGTGCTCCCTTTTTAAAATAGTGCTTGGAGCGCTGGACGCTGAGCGCCAGACTTAGAGCGCTAAGGCGCTTCTTTTTTTTAAATTAGAGCGCTAAAGCTCTTATTTGGTAGTTCTGATTAACTTTGTGCTCTGAGAATTAAATTCTCGTTTTACAAGAGACTTTGTCTCTATGAACTGAGTTCGTCTCCTTTTGATGAGATGCTATGATCTCTTGGTTTTTTTATGAAAAAACCTAGTCTTATGGATCTGTGATCTACATAAAGAACTGAGTTCTTATAATGTGAGAGTTAAACTCTCAAAAATTCAGGAGATGTTATGATCTCTCTTCTTTACCTTGAAAAAAATTTCTTCTTCTGAGAGCTTGCTCTTCTCTTTGAAATTTCCTAAAGTTTGTGGGGGGTTCCTCTGTATGAAACTTATGGGGAGTTTTTTTCTCTTCCTTCTCATCCAAGACTTGAAGTATTGCGGCCTTTATATAGTGGATGCTGATTTGTTGAATCAGTTAAGAAGATCTTTTCTCTGATTGATTTGGGGATGTTTCCCACTGTTGGATCTTTGATCCTAGGGCTTCTGTTTTACAGAAGACATCTTTCTTGTTACTTAACAAGATTGGGAAATTATTTTTTCATACAGAGATTGTTCTATATCTTGGTGATTTTTAATCACCATTGGATCTTTGATCCAATGGCGCTCTGATTTACAGAGCACAATCTTTCTTGTTTGGAAAGATTCTGAGGAGTATTTCCTTAACATAATTTTATTCTGGTAATTTGATGATTTATCATCTTCGTTGGATTTATGATACAATCGGTGGAGAACATTTAGTTCTAGCGCTTGGCGCTCTCATGCCTTGCACGTGAGCGCTGCTTCAGAGTCTTTCACTCTTAGCGCTGGCGCACTTGGCGCGAGCGCTTTCGTGCTTTGCACTTGAGCGCAGCCTCAGAGTCTTTGACTCTTAGCGCTGGCGCTCTTGGCACTAGCGCTCTCGTGCTTTACACATAAGCGCTGCCTCAGAATCTTTGACTCTTAGCGCTGCTTCATTTCAAATTTCAAAATTTAAACAGAGGTTTGCTTTGATTGGGGGAAACAAATGCCCCCCCACCGTTGCGCTCACGTATCTTACACGTGAGTGCAGCGGTGGCAGTCTCTCCGCCGTTAGATCAACTTGGAAGTTGGATCGACTTCCAGCGCCTATAAATAGAGCCTTTGGCCCCTTTGAGATGATCTCTGTTCATCTTCTTATTTTCTTATTCTTGAGAATTTAATTCTCTTTCAGAGCCAAGCTCTCTGTCTCAGAAAACTCCTTTAGAGTTAAGACTCTGTCAAACTTTTTGGTAAGATTTGAACCCATTAACAGAGCTTTGCTTTACTTAGATCACAGATCTTAAAGATTTTTAAGGTTTCTCAACCCGTTAATTAAAAACCAGAGCTTTGCTCTTCCTAGATCATGGATCAGAAAAAGAAATTCTTTTTAGGGTTCCTTTAACCCATTAACGAAGAACTCTTAGAGTTCGCTTTACAGGTCTTTAAGATCCTGAAGTTTTTAACTTCTGTAAAAAGCTTTGCTTTTAGGGTTTTTGATGGATTACTCCATCATCTTCACAGAGCATAGCTCTTTAGGATTCTTGGGGAATTTATATTCCCCTCATGATTAGGGTTGACAGGTGTCATTCCTGTTTGCAGAGCGTTGCTCTCAAGGGAGATTAACTCCTTGGCCTGAGGGGGCCCTCTTTAAATGAGAATCCTTTTAGGATTTTCTATTTAATGACTGTCTCATCAATGATGAGAATGTCTCGTTAATGATGAGCCATTATTTAGATTGTGTGGGTCCCTTTTGGTCCCTTTCCACTGCATTGTAGTGCGGTACGAATTTAAAGTACCAAGTGCCAGAACTTAAACTATAGCATTGACTGTTAACTTTTGTTCTTTTTTCGCGCAGGTACTATGTCTTTCGACATCTCTTTCCCGTTTGTTCGTTCGGAAAGCGGATTCCTTAAGGCGTCTATGGATAGGAAAGTCTTCGCGCTGATCAAAGATCATGACCTAGAGCAGAAATCTCTTCATTTATGGGGGACGTGGTACAATCAAATCATTAGGGGTCGGCGTAGCTTTTCTTGCGCAGCGCCTTCGGAGCCCATTCGGCGATCCACTACGCCGACTCACCCCCAGTGAACTATACCGTGGAGGAGGTCAACTGGACCTTGGAGGGTTGCCTTCAGCCCTCTATGGACGCAATACCCGTATAGCCACCGATAGCGTTGGATACTCTGGGGCGATGTATATGTCAAGGCGAGTCGCGCCCTTGGGGACAACCATACATGATAGGCTTGACCCCTCACCATTCAGCTGAATATCTACAGTGGGCTCGATACATCTTATCGGCCAAGAAAACACAGTTACTGAGGCTCGGGTTGTATCCCACGATTTATGCTTCTCTCTTCCAGTATTCCATGTCCCTTGTATGGTGGGTCAAAGCTTTTTTGGAACAATAGAATGTTCCAACTCACACCTTCCATCTATTAGATCGGGAAGTTTCAATCTCTTTACAGGAGTTCGCGGAGATCTCCAGCTTGCCTGTAAGAGGGGAACAATATGAGGAGATATTACCCCCTGACGAGTACATTTTCGCCACTCGATTAGTAGTGATGGGTCTGACCCCAGAGAATGCCATTCAACACCGATTTCCAAGCTTGATCAAGGTGTTAATTATTTACGAGAGCCTGTTTCTTGAATCCGGAAGCCACGGGGTCAGCTTTATGGATTTCATCACCCGTTTTCTTCGCCCGGAAGTCTTGTCAAAACAAGGTGCAAAGTTTGCCAAGCTCGACGATCCCTTCGATTTTGGCTTGGATAGCCGGCCGACAGTGGTAGCAGATCAAAAGAATTTCTTCCTCCCAAACGCCGCTATCGTCCCCTTTGCAGAACTCGCCGCTCAAGACATCGACGAGGAGGCGTTCTATTTAGGGTTCTTTGGTTTATGGTTAAGCGGGTTTGCGCTCCCCATGCACCCTCGCTATATGAGGCCATCAGTTTTCTACCCGGCTCACCGAATGTTTGAAGGGACGCAGGTTGCCGTTGGGATTGCTGGGCTGGCTTATCCGTATCATGGCCTTAGCTTGGCGGCAGACACCACTCAACCGGGGGTGCAGACCGTAAACTTCCCGATGCACTATTTCACTTCGTGGCTCGAGCTACATGTGCTCGCCGCTTTCGGAGTCCACAAGCGGCCCCGTTTCTATAAAAGTTATAACTTTCCTCGGGTTATGCGGCTAGTTGACGCTTCCGTTTTGGAACCGACTCAGCGAGAGGCTCGGGGTCTGATTCTTCGCCCGCGCACGGCCGGGGATGGCATGACCTTCATTGATAAGATCATGACTATCGGCAAGGAATCCGCTAAGACGGTGCAGCCGCTGCAGGACACCTTCAAAGACGGGGCCTCTACCTTGAAAGCTCGGGAGATTCTTCACTTATATTCAATCAGGCCGGGCTTTTTAGTGTTTAGGCAAAATGATGTGGCGTTGTTCATGAGATACTACCCGTATCGTTTCGCTCAATAATCAAGCTATAATCAGGCTGTCCCGCTCGAGGCCTTCCTAACTGAGCCGGTTGCCATGGAAGAGGGTATCCGTAATGCGCTACACCATTTTATACGGCTTAATACCAGGTCTAACTTCTTTATCAGCGAGCCAAGCTGTGTTTCGAAAGCTTTGAATGTGTACGTGGCGTGGTATCAGTACGCGATGGGCGCTGTTATCAGGGAAGAGAAACGATTATTGCTTGATCGCAAGGGTGCTATCCCACCGGGTAATCCAACTGTTCCCTTGAAGCGACGGACCATTGTTCGTCCTCCCCTAAGAGAAGCTGCTGCGGCTGTGGTCTCGCGCGCTATACCTAAGATGCCCCTACCCTGTGTGCCTGTAGAAGCGGTGGCTGTAGCGTTTCCTGAGTCTGGCATGGGTACGGAGATCGGGACTCGTCGCCCGAAGTTGCCCGCCAAGCGCAAGCTCCTGTTGTCGGCTACCAGCGGCCGCTCATAGAAGAAGAAGTTGCTATTTTCTGCGGACGTTGCATTCGGTCAGGAGCCTCATGCTCCTTACAACGAGGGCTTGAGCGAATACGGTACTAATGAGGGTTTATTCATTGCGCCGGATGATACCAATCTAGAGGCTGCCATCGCAATTTCCGAGCAACTAGCCCGCGATAAAGCAGCACTGATCACCATCGCACAGTCAGGTAGACTTCAGTCGTATCTTTCCGCTGTTATATATATATATATACTTTCTTTTAATTATTATGCTTTGACTGACGTTTTTTTCAACAGGTATCTCCGCTGAAGAGGAAGAGAGGCTTCGCGCTTCCTTGGGCCTTGGTATACTTCGGCTTGTTGTGCCTTCATTCCTTTTTTCTTTATTCATGGTTTAACCCTTCCTTTTCATCTTATTGCAGGGACTACCTCGACTCGGGTTATCCCGAGTGCGGTTCCGATCCCGCGTGGTGATGCGGCGACGCTTCCAGAGCCGGCTGCAGAGACCCCAGCTCCCCCAGTATTGTCTCAAGAGACTTCGCTTAAACAGCCGATGATGGACGCCGTAACGACTCCATGGGCAGCTCCTAGTTCGGACGATGACGTCCCTTTGACGGCGATCTTGAGGAGATCACTTCTTAGTGCTAAGGCCAACAAAAAGCGTAGAAAGCGTGCGGCGAAGGAACGTGATGTCAGCTTGGCTATGGGTGCAGGTTTAAGCACCACCCCATCTGTCGCTATTCCTCCAAAGGATGCTCCAGCAGCCCTGTTTACCGCTCATAGACAGGTCGTGCGTGCAGCTTAGGAGTCAACTGAGAATCCATTGCCAGGTAATGTAAAGCCCAGTCTTTTCATTTTTACTCGATCCGCAAATTCTGATATACTATATCTTGCAGGGCCAAGCATTGGCGATGAGGCGGCAGGTGAAAAGACGGCGACCACAGAGCCCGAAACGGCTACTCTTTCTCGGGAGTTCAGGACTACCCAAACCGCCGCTCTTTCCCCTTGTGGTTCCCTACTATCGGCTGGCATTGTGAGTGTCACGACGGCCGTAGTCGAATCAGGGGACGAAGCGATGGGCGCAGAAACTATTCCACTGGAGGAGAGCAAAGAAGCCACTGCGCCTAATGATGCTCTCGTCGCGGTTTAGATTGGCGACCTATCAGGTAGATCTTGGTTCATTGTTTTCTTTTTATCCTTCGATCCCGTTCAGTCCCATCTGATGACGTTTTGTTCGTTTTGAGTGTAGGTGCAGTGAATACGGAGATTACGCCATCTGAAGCGCCTCTGGTTGCCGCCGTGACGGCTGTTGTTCCGTTGCCTTCTCCTATGTCATCTGGAGTGCTGGAAGGTATATGTTTGCGACATATCGGTTTCATTGTAGGTAATATACTCTTTGTACTGACATCGTACTGTTACAACCTTGCAGGAGTCCTTTTTAACCATCTGTATCAGGTGCTGAATCCACATTTCTCCTTCCAGTCAGAAGTCGTTCTGCCTGCCGGTGTCGGTGAGTATAATTTTTTTTAACCGACATCCTTTCCTTTCTTTTATGGGTAACCATGTCGTTGCTGATTTTTCTTTGAATTGATTGCACCGTTACAGATTGGAGGAGGGGACGAGAGAAAAGCCGCACCTCCGATACTCCCAACTTTGCCACCTGTCGCAGCCGGTATAGTAGACTCCATTGCCCATGCATTCTCTTTATCTTTTGAGCCGATGTCTGACTATGATTTGTTTTGCAGCAATTGCACCGACTCTAGCTCCCTTTGAGTCTCGAATTCCAATACCGGTAGGGCCCTTTGTTAAACGCCCATCTTCCAGGGGTGCTGCGAATAGCCTGCGAATGTTGAGTGAATCCATCGAGGAGCTTGACGCCAAGGCTTTCGCATCTGCTGCAGATTTTGCTGCTGAGGTTAATCTCATGTTGGCGATGCTCGTGAACTTCCACAGCGAGGGCATCGTCGAGTCTTGGGTTAACTATTGTAGGAAGATCGAGGCCTGTCTGTATGACATTGAGCTCAGGCGTCCCGCTCCGGAAGTGTTGGCTTTGAACTCCCAGCGGGCTGCATGGGTTGAGCAGAGCGTTCCCTTCCTCCGCTCTTTCGAACAAGAGGCGATCTTAAGGCAGAAGGAACGTGAGAGGCTTCAGGAGAATCTGCCCGGCTGCGCGTCCAGGTTGACGCGAATGCTGCACAGCTGAAGGCTATCTTTGATGGCCTCCTACGATGTATTTCTGACGGGATAACGCTGAGGCAGAAGCTCGACCTTACTGAGCAGGATGCGCAGAGTCATGAGGCAACTCAGCGGGAAATCAATGAGAAACTTTCATCCTATTTGCAGCAACGGGCCCGAGTTGAAGCGGAGCTGTCCGCGGCGGCTGATCATGAAAAGGAGCTGAGAGGAGTGCGCGAACGGCTTGCTGATTTGTTAAAATCGCCTCCTTCTCAATAGTCGTCTTTGTATCGATTGTAATTTATGAATAACATGTATTCATTTCATTTCATTTTTTTATTTTTCTTTATTTTATATGATGTATCTCGTATTCAATTGAATTCATGAATAAAGAACACATTTTTTTATCTCTGACTATCGCTTTCTTTTTTTTGATGTGTTGTTGGCATGCGATTTTAGCAAATGTAGCATGTAGATAGTAGATAGCTGTCCATCTTGAACTTTTTATAGGGTAGCGATGGCTTAGGAAATAGGGTTAGGATCTGTTGCCTAAGACTTTCCAACTTTATGAGCCATGAAGGTCTCATAAATAATTTTCTCCCTACGAGTCGTGATGATCCCGTAGGTGTATTTTCTCCTTAGGAGTCGTGAGAATTCCTAAGTGTGTTTTCTCTTGAGAGTCGTAAGGATCTCACAAGAGAATTTTTTTCCCGTACAAGTCGAGAGGACTCGTAAGTGATTGGTGAGTTGACTTGTTTCCAAATCGAAACATTGCTCCGGCGGGGGTTAGGGGTTGACATTTTTCCAAGTCGAAGCGTTGCTTGACGACAGGGAGGTCAGGGTTTGACATGTATCTGTATCGAAGCGTTGCTTTACGACAGGGAGGTCAGGGTTTGACATGTATCCAAGTCGAAGCGTTGCATTACGACAGGGAGGTCAAGGGTTGATATGTATCCGTGTCGAACCGTTGCTTTACGACATGGAAGTCAGGGTTTGACATGTATCTGTGTCGAAACGTTTCTTAACGACAGGGGGGTCAGGAGTTGACATGTATCTGTATCGAAGCATTGCTTGACAACATGGAGGTCAGGAGTTGACATGTATCCGTGTCGAAGCGTTTCTTGACGACAGGGAGGTCAGGGTTTGACATGTATCCGAGTCGATGCGTTGCTTTACGACAAGGAGGTCAAGGGTTGACATGTATCCGTGTCGAAGCGTTTCTTTATGACATGGAGGTCAGGGTTTGACATTTATCCGTGTCAAAGCATTGCTTAATGACAGGGAGGTCAGGAGTTGACATGTATCCGTGTTGAAGCGTTGCTTGATGACATGGAGGTCAGAAGTTGACATGTATCCGTGTCGAAGCGTTGCTTGACGACGTAGAGATCAGGGTTTGACATATATCCGTGTCGAAGTGTTGCTTGATGATAGGGAGGTCAGGAGTTGACATGTATCCGTGTCGAAGCGTTGCTTGACGAAATGGAGGTCAGGAGTTGACATGTATCCGTGTCGAAGCATTGCTTTACGACAGGGTGGTCAGGAGTTGACATGTATCTGTGTCAAAGCGTTACTTGATTACATGGAGGTCAGGGTTTGACATGTATCCGTGTCGAAGCGTTGTTTGACGACATGGAGGTCAGAAGTTGACATGTATCCGTGTCGAAGCGCTGCTTGACGACATGGAGGTCAGGAGTTGACATGTATCCGTGTCGAAGCGTTACTTTACGACAGAGAGGTCGGGAGTTCACATGATCCGTGTCAAAGCGTTGCTTGATGACATGGAGGTCAGAGTTTGACATGTATCTATGTCGAAGCTTTGCTTGACGACATAGAGGTCAGGAGTTGACAAGTATCCGTGTTGAAGTGTTGCTTGACGACAGGGAAAGTGTTGACATCGGGTTGACTCTAGGTTGTCTGTGAACCGTAGAGTCTTGGTACTGGGGACTTTGTTGTGGCTTTGCTTGGTGGTGTCGCGTCCGTGTCCTGCTTGCATGAGGAGGAACGCCGTTGTTGGCCTCTAGGCTGTAGAGGTAGCCGTCGAGATTTGGAACTAAGGACTTTGCCATAGCTCCGCTTCGTTGCGACCTTGAGGTCGGTTGTTGACGTTACGCCCGCATCCTGCTGGAGTTGAGAAGGAACGCTATGTTGGTCTTCTGGTATGCAGATGTTGCCATCGAGATCTGACCCTCCCTTTGACAAGGTCTAGTGGTAAGATATGGTTCCCCCTTTTTTGTTTATGCCCATGGATTGTATACAGGGGTCAGTATGGACTCGCCTGTAGGGCAAAAGTTTCATTTCATTTTCTTTTATTTCTTTCCGCGATGCTCTATCATTTCAACTTTTTATATCGCGAAAGTCACGATTGCCCAATCATTTCAACTATTTTTCGCGGTGCCCAATCATTTCAGCTATTTTTCTTTTTACTCGCAGCTTTTTATTGCGAGTTGCCCAATCATTTCGGCTATTTTGCATGCATATATTTTACTTGCTGATTTTTTTGCAAATTGCCCCATCATTTCGGCTATTTCATATGCATTTTTGGCTCGCTGACTTTTATCGCGAGTTTAGACTTGGAATTTGATACCGATTTAGGCATCAACATCGCTACAACCGGGACATTGCCAGGAGCAAATCATCATTTGCCTTTGTCGATTCGAACAAAGGCGGCTTAGTAAACAGGGTTAGGATTCCGTTAACTAAGGCTTTTGACTTTATGAGCCGTAAGGGTCTCATAAAGGTGTTTCTCCTTACGAGTCGTGAGGATCTCATAGGTGTATGTTCTCTTTAGAAGTCGTGAGGATTTCTAAGTGGTATTCTCTCTTATAAGTCGTAAGGATCTCATAAGAGTGTTTTCTCCTTATAAGTCGAGAGGACTTACAAGGGCCGTTCACCATGTGAGGATATCCCTTGTTGCTGGTAGGACTCTATTGGGGAAATGTTTGTTCGTGCCTGTGGATTGTATACAAGGGTCGATATTGAAACGCTTGTAGGGAAATATTGGTGTGTATGACGGCTTAAAAACAGGTTCAGATCCATATAGCTTAAGGCTTTTGAATCTTATGAGCCGGGAGGGTCTCATAAGAGGGTTCTCCTTACGAGTCGTGAGGATCTCGTAAGTGTAATTTCTACTCAGGAATCGTGAAGATCCCTAAGTGTATTGCTCCCTTGTGAGTCGTAAGGATCTCACGCGGGTATTTTCTCCTTATAAGGTCGAGAAGACCTTGCAAGTGTTCACGAATTTTTTACGAGCATGTGCCCTCTCCGGCTTTCACAAACTCGCCGATAGCTTTACTGTTTTTACTCACGGAGCCCTTTCGGGTTTTCATCCGTGCCCATTTTACTTATGGACGTACCGTTTTTTTACGAGTCTGCGCCCTTTCGGGTTTTCACAAATATCACCTGTAGCCTTGCTGTTTTTACTCACAGAGACTTTTCGGGTTTTCATCCGTGCCTATTTTGCTTGTGGACGTACCATTTTTTTTGTTTTTTTTCTTTTCTTTCTACGTCAGCCCTAGGATGCTGTGGTTTGTAGCAGTTTATAGTCGTTTCGGTCAGGCGTAGTATTTTTTCAAGAACTGACCGTTTATTTTCCTGAAGGGGCTTTCGCCATGCATATTGACGAGCAAGTAAGCCCCACCTTGGTAGATCTTGTCTATGATGTACGGGCCCTCATAGTTCGGCTCGAATTTCCCCCGTTTGGCACGATTGAGAATCATAGGTCTCTTGACCACTAGCACGAGTTCGCCCTGGCGAAATGTCCTCGGCCTAGTCAATATCTCGTATGAGCACGTCATCTTCGCTTTATAAGCCTCCAAGTTTTGCTACGCCATGAGCCGAGTTTCATCGAGGGCGTCGAGCTCCTCGAGCCAAAGATGAGCATTCTCTTCGTCTGTTAGCTTGTAATGAACCGTCACTTGTAGGGAGGGTAACTCTATCTCCAAGGGGAGTACTGCTTCAACGCCGAATACCAATGCATATAGCGTTGTGTTTGTGGCCGTTTTGAACGTGGTTCGATACGCCCAGAGAGCTTCATGCAGTCTCTCATACCAGTCCTTCTTATTTTTGGACACCGTCTTCTTCATAATCTTTGTTAAGGTCTTGTTGAAAGCCTCAGCTAGACCGTTAGCTCGGGCATTATAGACCGAAGAGTATCTCCAATCTATATAATGCTGCTGTGTGAAGCGGCTGATTTTGTGACTTCTGTAGGATGGCCCATTATCAGAGATAATCCATCGCGGAGTGCCGAACTGATAGATGACGTGTGTCTTGAAGAAATGGAGAATATTCTCCGTCTTCACTTCTCTTAACGGTACTGCTTCTGCCCACTTGGAGAAGTAATCAGTTGTCGCCAATATGAACCGATGTCCTTTGGACGATACTGGTTCTATAGGCCCAATTATGTCGGTTCCCCACATTCGAACAGCCAACTAGCTACTATTGGGTGTAGCAGGTTTGGATGCTGGTGGATAGGGTCTCCATGAATTTGGCACGAGTGTCATTGCTTTGCATATTCGAGGCAGAACTGGATCACCGTGGGCCAATAGTAGCCCATCCTTTTGATCTTCGGCTTCATCTTTGGCCCGGCTTGATGAGAACCGCAGAGTCCGTCGTGAGTTTCTTGGACGACTCTCCTTGCTTCTTCCAGTCCTAGGCATCTTAGCCATAAAGAGTCGAACGATCTCTTATACAGCGTGTCATTGACGAAAGCGAAAGACAGAGCTCGTTTAATGAGCTGATGTCTTGAGGACGCGTCTTCAGGTGTTTGACGGGATTTAAAGTAGTCTATAAAGACTTCTCTCCAATCCTTAACCTTTTCTTGGTCCTCCATTTGTAAGGGCGTTTTCTTGGTCGCTTCCTTTTCTTCAAATGACTCCGGAGATATTTCTGCCGGTGCAAGAACCCGACGGCTTTGTACAACGATTCTTACGTCATCAAAGTTTTCGTCAACCAGTTCTTTAGCAAGTTTGGCTAATGCATCCACCTTGCTATTCTCCGCTCGCGGTATGCTTTCCAGGATGTAGGAAGGGATTTGAGTTAGCAATTGTTGCACTCTTTCGCCATATTTTACTAACTCCGGTTTGCATGTTTGATAATCGCCGTTTACTTGACTAACGACCAACTGGGAGTCTCCGTATATAAGGAGGTTTTCGATTCCCATGTCGACAGTGATCTCAAGACCTACTATCAAAGCTTCATATTCTGCTTCATTGTTTGTCCTCGGCTCTGTCAAGAAAAAGGCAAAGTGCATTATCCCTCCTTGCGGAGTCACGAAGATAAGGCCTGCCCCCGATTTGATTATAGGGGTGTTGTGCTTTCGCTTCTTCATGAAAAATGCCCCATCAAAGTAGAGTTCCCATCAGGTATCACTCCTTCCTCTCTCTCTGTCAATCGTGTCAAACGCGTGCTCGTCCGGCAGTTCACAATTTAAGGGTGAGTCGGCAGATATCGGATGCTCGGCAAGGAAGTCGGCGATGGCCTGGCCTTTCACTACTTTGAGGGGTAAATAGATTATCAAGAACTCCATCAAGAGGAGGGCCCATTTAGTGAGTCGTCCTGTTAGTATGGCTCTTGACATCAAATACTTGAGAGGATCTACCTTTGATATGAGAAGGACCTCATGTGCCAAAGCATAGTGTCTGAGCTTCGTTATCGCAAATATTAACGCCAGGCAATGTTTTTCGATGGGAAAGTAGTTGTTTTCTGCCCCCAGTAGATCTCGACTCAAATAGTAGAGGGCTCTCTCTTTCTCTTGGTCGTTCTCCTGTGCCCATAACGCGCCTAAAGAACCTTCAAGGGCTGTTGTGTACAGGATGAGGGGCTTTCCTTTGACTGGAGCGGTCAGTACCGGCGGATTCTGCAGGTATTGCTTGATTTTGTCCAGTGCGCTTTGGCATTTGCAATCCCAGACGAACGGGGTCCCCTTCTTCATTAAATGGCTGTAGGGGCAGCACTTGCCGGAGAGATTGGCTATGAATCGTCGGATATATGCGAGCTTTCCTTAGAAAGACCGCAGTTGCTTGAGAGTTCTTGACGGAGGCATTTACATGATCGCCTTGATCTTTGACGGGTCTGTCTCGATGCCCCGGTGTCGTACGATGAATCCTAGGAATTTGCCTGAGGAAACTCCGAACGCGCATTTCAGAAGGTTCATCTTCAGGTTGTATTTCTGAAGGTGTTGAAACACGATCTTCAGATGCTCCCAATGTTCCTCGTACGATTTGCTTTTAACCACGAGGTCGTCAATATAGCATTCGACGATTTCATGTATGAGGTCATCGAAAATCTTTGTCATGGCCCTCTGATAGGTAGCGCCTACGTTCTTCAGACCGAAAGGCATCACTTTATAGCAGAATATGCCCAGAGAAGTCCGGAAAGCTGTATACTCCCGGTCCTCGGGATGCATCTTTATTTGATTGTACCCTGATGATCCATCCTTGAAGGAGAAGACTTCATGAGTGGACATGTTGTCTATCATCTGCTCGGTAACCGGTACGGGAAAATCATCCTTCGGGCAAACTTTGTTGAAGTCCTGAAAGTCTACGCAGATGCGCACTGTCCCATTTTTCTTCATCACTGGGACGATATTGGTGATCCAATAAGGGTACTGAACCTCTTGGATGAAGCCAGAGTCGATTAGCTTCTTGACCTCGGCGTTAATGCTCATTTCAAGTTCGAGCCGCATTCTTCTCGGCGCTTGTTTGAATGGCTTGATATCCGGAGATATCGCCAATTTGTGGATGGCTATTTCTGGATCTAGTCCTGGCATCTCGGAATAGTTCCATGCGAAGCAGTCTTTATACTGCATGAGCACGTCTTTTAGCATAGTTACCTGTTCTTCGGATAACAGCTCATTGACGAACGTAGGCCTCGGGTCGTTTGCCGTCCCCAAGTCAATTTTCCTTAGGTTGTCCGCGGTAGTATGTATTCCATCTTCCAACTCTTTTGGCGCCGGTGGAAATTCTGAGATCACCTCGTCTTCGTCCTCATTTTTGAATCACCAGGAGAGGTCATCCATATCCTTGCGTACTCCTTCTTCTGACAGCGTTATCGCGTGACAGGTACGAGATCATTTCCACGACCGATGTTGATCTGGTTTTACTCTCGCTGTATACGTAGCTTTCGGTACATGCTTTTGTGGTGGAGTTACCCTCCAACTGCTGGATAGAGAAAACCTGCCTTGCCGATACTGGTCTTCTACCCAGTTTTTGAATGAGAAGCAGTCTTCGAGAGATTGTCCTATTGCTCAATGATAGGAGCAATAATCCAGATGAGAGATCTCGTCTGCTTGTTCGGGGTGTTTGGGCCCCGGGAGTGTAATCATTTGATGTTTCATGAAAAGATCGAATGTCTTCCTTGTATTATCTTGGGGAAAAGAATATGCTCGACCCATCTTCTTTATAAGAGACGGATCCCGGCTGCTCAATTCTCAATCACGTGGCTTCTTGGACCCGCTTTGCTGCTGTCGAACGTTTTTTCCGTTCTTCAGTTTGTTTTTGCCTCCGCGTCGGGTCTTCCGTATAACAGGCTGGTGACGAAGGTGTCATCATTCTCCGTAGCCTGCTGAAGGAGGCACTGCGTCCTGGCTATCTCGTAAATGGCCATTTCACGGTTGTGGTCATCCCGGACCTTTTGACCCGCTTCTCTTATTAGCTTGTCCATTTGTTCTTCAAATGACGGACTTGGCATTTTTACGGCAGGATCTCGTTTTGGTTCAATTGCAGTGTCTTCTAACAAAGCATCTCCTTCTTCATCGAAGTCATGTATAACGTAGCAGTCATGGAATCGCTCCCGTTTCATGGATTAAATATATCAAATCCCGATCATTTCCATTCTCCCGTTGGGCAATTTTCGCTGAGTTCTGGGGACGTTCTAGATCCTGTTGTAGAACTGAGCTTGTCGAGCAGTCTATTTGAAGGGTACGCCTTGTCGCCTCAACAGCCTTTTTAATCTTTCTATGTGGTATCTAGGCAGACGGATGGGCTAGAGCCTGTCAAACGTAGAATCGGCACCATGCCATATTTCTTTCTCCACTTTGGTTTCCGAGGATCGATAAAAGAGGATCGCCTTTTCATCTTTTCGTCTGGGAAGGACGTAGAACGTCTGCAGTTCTTTCACACTATAGGAATCAAGTGCATCGAGCTCTTTGTAATGCTTTTGCGGAACCATGGCAATTTGCAAACTCCGTTCATCGCCAGTGAAGGCCCGTATTGATGGCCGAACAGAAAATACTGCGTTGACCCCATCTTCAGAGTCGCTGCCGAAGATCAACATAGGGGTAGACGGTCCAGGCTTGTTGTATTGGAGTGACCCCAAATAAACTATCTTTTCCTTCTCGTCGGTATCGCTCCCAAAGACTGGAATAATGGTGATAGCTTGCTGCTTATTCTCCGGCTTATGGCATCTTTCCGTGTCTTCAAAGTCTGGTAAGAAATACTTTGCATCTTCGTACTTCCGAACTTCATTCACGGAGAATGGGTTTAGATCACCCGTCACGGTATACACGAGACCATCTTTGAAGTACTTACTGATGTTGTGTAGAAGGGATGATGTTGTATTCGTGTAACCAAGGCCTGCTGAGCAAAGCGTTGTAGCAAGTCTTAGCGTCAATGGCATGAAATTTGATGTCAGTGACGAGCAGCCCAAAGCGTAACGTCAGTATTATAGACCTGAGCGTCCGTGATGACTGGGAGTCGAACCCGGAGATGGTGATTTTATCCCGAGCGAGGTGCCGGACGCTCATGCAGATTTCTTTTAACACCCTCACATTTAAGAGGTTGACAGAGGATCCATTATCAACTAAGATCTTTCCTATCTTGATGTCGTGGCAGTATCCAGTGACATACAAGGGACGGTTGTATTCGCACGTCCCGAGGAGGAGGTCTTCAGCGCCGAAAGTGACGTCAGCAGTGTGCACTTCTTCCAGCTCGTCCTTCATTTTTTCTTCGGTAAGGAAAGTTTGGAACTGCTCGGTCGCTTGTAGTGCCTTGATCAAAGAATCTCTCGCCTCTTTAGATAGCAAAAGGGCATCGAGAATGCTTAGTTGGGAAGGTAACTTCCTCAGGTGTGCCAGAACGTTGTAATCCACCTTGTTTTTCTTTGGCGGGTCCTTGACTGCCAGCTCTTCGACGACTCGATCATCGAGGGCGATATCCTCAGGGAATTTTTCCTTCCCCTTATCTTTTTTGCTCGATCCCTTATTTATGGGTCCGAGATTCTTTTCAGGTAACGTGCGATTACGCAGCTGAATGTTCTCGCAGGCCTTCATCTTTTCTGTTTCGGAGATGGATTCCTTGAAGAGAGGGCCGAGGGCTATTTCTTCATCAGAATCGCTCCCGAAGGTGAGAACTGGCGATCCCCCGAAATCAACCATGTGACAGTCGCCGACAGTTCTTTTGCGCTCATCTATCGTGCTTCTCTGTTCTCGACGAGTTTTACGCTTCATCCGCTTGAAATGCTGTCGATGAGTGACGTATCCCTGCCACCAATTTTTAAAGGCCATGCATTCCTCAGTAAGGTGTGTGATCCTTCAATGGTATAAGCAGTAGTTTGGATGTGCATCTAGTTCGCTGGAGAATGTATTTTCTGAAGTATCTTCTTTGAAAGGGGGCAACTTCATTCCCATCAACAGGGCTTTAGTGAACTGCTTCCTTGTTTTAAACCTACTTTTGCTGGCGAAAGAAGTGCTTTTATCCAGTTGGGGTACTATATGGCTTCTCAATACCGGAGCTTCTTTAACGTGATGCCGACGCTTGGCCCTTTCATATATGGCCGTTTCATGCTCTCGATCAGATTTGCCTTTCTGAAGAGCTTCGCTCAGCAGTCTGTCAATCAATTCGTTCGATGGCTCCAGGGATTTTGATTCCGATTCTGGATCTGCCCCCAGTTTCTCTGCATTAGGATCTTCTTTGCCATTTATTGATGAGTGAGAGATCATGTAGCAGCTTGCCACATAATTCTCGGGCTCTTATGAAGAATTGTCTCCTTCATCAGCGTCATCGGCTTCATTTTCAAGAACATGCTTAAGAATTCGTCCAATGTTATTTGGGTCCGTGCCTTCTGATTATATTCTTTCAGTGCATCGATGTATTTCTGTTGACATGTACGGCTGTCTTCGGGTTTGACGGGCTTCCTGGCCTTCTTCTTTTCCTTTAAAGATTTTGGAGGCTTGGCCTGAATGTTTTGTCCACCTTCACCAACTTTCAGCGTTGAGCGCGACTTCAGCATCCCCTCAATAATCTCGGGCTCCAGCGGGCTCTTCCACCTAATCGCCGGACATGCTTGGAGATCTTTCAGCATTCTTTTAGTTTTTGTCGAAAGAACAACTTCCCATGGAGCTTCCTCTATAAATGAGCATGATGCCCCCGGCGTGTCCATCTTTTTCGGAGCGTGTGGTTGTGGCGGGCTTACTTTCTAATTCTCGGACAGTGCGAATTTGTCCTGTTGGTATTGGTCCTCAATCCACCCTTTGAAAACGAAGCAATCTTCGATTGGATGGCCTACTGCTCGGTGGTAAGGGCAGTAATTAGGATTGTTGGCGTCTCCTGGCTGTAGTGGACGTCTTGGATCTGGCAAATTGATGAGCCTGTTACGCACCACCAGTTGAATAGTCTCCTCGTTTTATCCCGGGGAAACGAATAAGGGCGTTTTAGCTTCTCGTTGAAGAATCGCTATCTATCGTTTTGGCGATCAGCTGGTTTTGGACCACTGGGCTGCTGCTGAGTATTGGCGATGAAGGTCACTTTCCCTTTCCCCTTTTTATTTCGAGGCTCCATTTTCGAGGAAGATGGTCTATGGCCCATCTGATCCATTTGGGCCAATTTGTCAATCAAGGCCTAGAAGGTAGTCGACTTGAAAAACATCATCAACTGGGATATGGTTGCCTACGGATCGAGGGTACCCACGAACATGCCTACTGCAGGAGCTTCTTCGATGCGTTGTTCGCATTTCGACCATAGGTTCCGCCACCGGATTGCATACTGAACCCATGTTTCTCCCGGCTTCACCCTGGCATTGATCAATGCTGTGATTGGGGTGCTTTCGCTGGCGCTTATGAACCTTTGTGTAAACAATAGCTCCATTTCTGCGAATGTCTTGACAGATTCATTCGGGGGCTCGAAGTACCATTTGAATGCTGTCTCCGACAAGCTGCCAACAAACCAGCGAAGCAGCAGTTTATTGTCACCCACAGTATTACCGCACAAGGCCCTGAATTGAGCAACGTGCTGGTGTGGATTACCCTTCCCCTTATACACGTGGAATTTAGGGATCGTGTATCCCGGCAGGTACTTTATTTAGTCGTACCAACCCGGATAGGGTCGTCCCGTCTTGACGATTTGGCTGGCCGCTTCGCTCGCCTGATGAGCTCGTATCTGTTGAGCTATATAGTCATCTAGATCGTCTCCTCTTTGGTTGTTGAACAAGCAGGAAGAGCGTTTGATGTCTCCCATCTGTCGTCTTCAAGGATAATCGGAGGGTCTTTAGCTGGGGGATCCAGCTGTATCATCATCCCAACCATATCTTGGAATAAAAGCGTTATTTGTTTTATGTTGGCCGCTTGTTCTGCGGCCTCTTTGTCTTTCTTCTCGAGGATTCTGTAGAGGAACTCGGCATCTGTTTCCTGCTCCTAACGCTGCTCCGATGATGTTTCCGGGCTTTCTTTTGGCCCAGTGAGTGCGGCCATCTTTTTTAGCATCTCTTGGAGCTTTTGCTGTTGTTGCTCCTGAGCCTTAGTTACTGATCGTGTAAGTGGTTGATGACCCGTAGAGGCACGGCTATCCTTTTTTCTAGCAGCCATATAGATGGTGTGCACTACCATGCCCTCAGACTTGGGGCGTTTGGAGTTAGTGCCCTTGCGATTCGTCACAGACGCAGGGATCTTCTCCGGCTTTCTCCTTTCATGAGCGGTTGAATTTGAGGGGGTCATTCCAGCGGACACTCATATAGACGATACCTTTCGTGGTACGGTGGGGTGGTCCTTCTCTTGCCGAACCTTCATTTTCTTCACTCGGCGGGTGTAGTCTTGATCAATCACGGAGTCTTAGAATCTTCGCCATACCTCATGGATTTTGGAGGATAGCCGCTGAGGGGGTTGCTCTAACTTCGTCTTTGTAGCGTTCTCCACAGGTGGAGGAGATCTTTTCAACATAGCAGTTGGAGAGTTTTTGCGGATCCTTCTAAGTGGTTCAAAGTTGTTCCCAGTTGGAACAGCAGCATCAATTTCCACCATTGGAGTTGGTGGAGTCAGTCCAGAAGGGGAACTACCTCCAGCTTTCCTCACTCGGTGCCAGTGGCGACGTCGAGCGCATCTTGCAGATGGGATCACCTCCATTGTCGGGGTAGCTTCATCATGCCCCTGTTCTAGTGGAGGGTTGCTTCCGGTGCCAGCCTATCGAAGACTGACGTCCATTGAGAAGGATCGCCCAGCCTGTCGAAGACTGATTTTTGGGCAGGGGAAGCAGCTTTGGTAACTTCGCCTGGAGCGAGAGTTGGAGCGGCCAGTCTTGCGAAGACCGACTTCTTAGCAGGAGAAGCCTCTCTTATGACTTCGTTTATTGGGGTTGGAATGGCTATCCGCTTTGGGATAACCCCTTCGGGTATTGCAGGCTTCTTCATAGAACCATTTGAGCTTTGGCCTAGTCTGTTAAAGACCGAGTCACTGGAATTGGATGATCCGTTGAGAGGAGCCGCGGTAGTGGTGAGCCGATCAAAGACCGACTTCTTCGGAGCTTCTTGCGATGGCACTGGGGCATTGAAGATCAATGGTGGGAGCATGGTCCCAAAGAACAGTCCAGTGGTGGCCTGAGTCACCTGTTCCACTGGCATGGTGAAGATGGAGGCTACTTGGGGCCCATAGGTCACTCCTCCGGCGAGGACGGAGCGGGAGTTGTTGTTGTAGCTGGTGCAGTTGGAAGCCATTTTCTCTGCACGGGAGCAATACACCAAATCTTAGTACCTCGAATCCAGGGGAAACTATATTAAATCGCGATTTGTTCGCGAAACACGACGCACGAAATGTAGAGTGGAAAGAGGAAAAGGTCCCACCGGGCGTGCCAGAATCTGTTTACCGTCGAAAACTGGGAAGACAAACGTCTTGCCTGAATTTGGGGGCAGATGCTATTTGGTTTTATCCGTCCACCTCTTCAAAGATGCTAAGTTGATTTATGACACCGTGTATCGGAGGTTTAGACGGATGTGGCCGTTGTAGCAGACTTCATCGGATTCCTCCTCATTGTGAGGTTTTTTTTTTATGGGGACGCTCTTCTCTGTAGGTGCAAGCCCTTGCAATTAATTACGTTAATGTATCACGGTAACCACTTTCTTCTGCTCCAGAAGGTCACTTCGTATCGTGTGTGTGTTTTTATTTTGGTTGCCCGTGGATTGTATATGAAGACTAATTTATGTTGTCGCCTGTAGGGCGTGGATTAGTCTAAATCCGTATTTTCTTAGATTTGGGTTTGGGTTGGTTTAAGGACCGTTAGTCTTGTTTTAGACTAAGGTCAATTCAAACGTTTGTTGAGAATACGTTAGTCTAATTTTAGACTAAGATTTACTCAACATGATTTTGGAATCATTTAGATCCAATGAAAAAGTGTTTAGACTCTATCGTTTTAGTTTAGGAACATTGCGGTCCATAAGTTTAAGGACATCATAGTCCATGGAGTTTAAAAACATCATAGTCTGTGGGGTTTATTTTAGGGACGTTGGGTCCATAAGTTTAAGGACTTCATAGTCTAGGGAATGTCTGGTTGTCGGGACCCATCGTCTCTCAGAAGACGTTGAAGAATTATAATGACACATATCACAGGAATGAAGAGATGTACCCTTGAACCAATGTTAGTTGGAAGATCTGCAGTTAGGTTTGGGACTAAGACCAATTAGGGAAATCGTGAGCATATGGGCTCGGTTGGTCTGAGTTAGGGACTTGTGGCCAACTTGGGCTCGGTCCATTCAGTTTTGAATAAAATGTTGAACATTTGTTTGGGTGTTGAACATTTGTTTGGGCTCAGTCCCTTTTTTGTTCAATAATACTGAGTATTAGTTTGGATTCTGACACCCCTCTTTCTTTTTATCTTTTATTGAGTGTTGAACACTCTTTGTAGCGCAGAGCGCTTTATGTACAGAGCGCTTTATGTACAAAGTGCTAGATTTGGAGCGCTAAGGCGCTTTCTCTGAAATAGCGCCCACGTGGGGAGCACGTGGAGCGCTTGGTGATGAGCGCCAGATTTGGAGCGCTAAAGCGTTTCTTATAAAATAGCACTTGAAGCGCTGGAGCACTAAAGCACTTCTTTTAGAATAGCGCCCATGTGAGGAGCGCGTGGAGCGCTTGGCGCTGAGTGCCGGTTAATGAATTCAGAGCGCTCTTATAAAATAGCGCCCACGTGAGGAGCACGTGAAGTGCTTAGCGCTGATCGCCAGACTTGAAGCGCTAAAGTGTTTCTTATAAAATAGTGCTTGGAGCGCTGGGCACTGAGCGCCAAACCTGGAGTGCTGAGGCGTTTTTTTTTTTAAAATAGCGCTTGGAGCGCTGAGCGCCAGACTTGGGGCGCTGAGGTGCTCCCCTTTTAAAATAGCGCTTAGAGCGCTGGGCTCTGAGCGCCAGACTTAGAGCGCTAAGGCACTTATTTTTTTTAAATTAGAGTGCTAAGACTCTTCTTTGGTAGTTCTGATTAATTTTGTGCTCTGAGAATTAAATTCTCATTTTACAAGAGACTTTGTCTCTAAGAACTGGATTCTTCTCATTTTGATGAGATGCTATGATCTCTTGGGTGTTTTATGAAAAAAACTAGTCTTATGGATCTGTGATCTACATAAAGAACTGGGTTCTTATGATGTGAGAGTTAAACTCTTAAAAATTCAGGAGATGTTATGATCTCTCTTCTTTACCTTGAAGAAAATTTCTTCTTCCAAGAGCTTGCCCTTCTCTTTGAAATTTCTTAAAGTTTGTGGGGGGTTTCTCTGTATGAAACTTATGGGGAGTTTTTTTTTCTTCCTTCTCATCCAAGACTTGAAGTCTTGCGGCCTTTATATAGTGGATGCTGATTTGTTGAATCAGTTAAGGAGATCTTTTCTTTAATTGATTTGGGGATGTTTCCCACCGTTGGATCTTTGATTTTAGGGCTTCTGTTTTACAGAAGACATCTTTCTTGTTACTTAACAAGATTGGGAAATTATTTTTCCATACAGAGATTATTCTGTATCTTGGTAATTTTTAATCACCATTGGATCTTTGATCCAACGGCGCTCTGATTTACAGAGCACAATCTTTCTTATTTGGAAAGATTCTGAGGAGTATTTCCATAACAGAATTTTATTCTGGTAATTTGATGATTTATCATCTTCGTTGGATCTTTGATCCAATCGGTGGAGAACATTTAGTCCTAGCGCTTGGCGCTCTCGTGCCTTGCACGTGAGCGCTGCTTCAGAGTCTTTAAATTTTAGCGCTGGCGCACTTGGTGCTAGCGTTTTCGTGCTTTGCACTTGAGTGCTACCTCAGAGTCTTTGACTCTTAGCGCTGGCGCTCTTGGCGCGAGCGCTCTCGTGCTTTGCACGTGAGCGCTGCCTCAGAGTCTTTGACTCTTACCGCTACTTCATTTCAAATTTCAAATTTTGAACAGAGTTTTGCTCTGATTGGGGAAATATCCCCAAAACGGGAATGTTGGACCGAAATATCCCTATACTTAAATTTTTCCCCTAACATAGCGATAATGGACCGAAAAGTCCTCAAACTAAAATTTTGCCTCAAACATGGCGATAATGGACCGCGATGTCCTTAAACTAAAAAAATTAGGCGCAAATGCTTATATGTTTTATGTTGATCTTAATCTAAAACCAGATTAACGGTCTTCAAATAAAACAAACCCAAATCTAAGATATACGGATTTGGACTAATCCGCGTCCTACAGGCGATGATATAAATTAGTCTCCGTATACAATCTACGGGCAACCAAACCAAAAAAAACACGACACGAAGTGAACTTCCGGAGCCGGAGAAAATGGTTATCGCAATGCGGTAACGTAATTAACTGCAGGGGCTTGCGCCTGTAGGGAAGAGCGTCCCCACAATCAAAAATCCCTCATAAAATGAGGGGGAATCTGATAAAGTCTGCTATAATGGTCGCATCTGTTCAAACCTCCAATATATGGTGCCATAAATCAACTTACTATTTTCGGAGAGATGGACGGATAAATCCAAATAGCATCTGCCCCCAGAATTCAGGCCAGACGTCCCAACGTCTCAATCCGTCTTCCGGCGGTGAAAAACTTGGTGCTAAGTATTGTGAAATCTAATTTCAGTTTGATAACCGAACAAATAAAGAGAGTTTGGTGTTAAAAAGGGGAGGATGAGGTGTCACCATGGAGGGGTGAGGTGCATGTGTGCAAGGGTGAGGTGGTGGCTTGAGGTGTATCTCATGGTGTGTTGTGGATGAGATTCATCATAACCCTTACACCATGATTCTCATAATATGCATATAAACCCCCAAACAAACCTATATTCTTTATTGAAATTAAAACTTTCCACTAAAACACTTTCTTTACAAACTAAATGTTATCTAAACTAATTACCCTATTACTTAAATACCCTAACCATTTATAAAAAGTCTTTTTATCAAAATTATAAAATTTAAATTAAAATTTTTAAATAAAACAATTAATTAATTATCAAAAGAATTTCTGAAACATTACAATATCCCCCTTAAGAAAATTCGGTCCCCGAATTAAAACCTAATCACACATACCTTCAAAAAGATGCGGAAATTTCTTCCGTATCACATCCTCGGCTTTCCAAGTGACCTCTTTGCTATTTGATCCCCACCATAGAACCTTTACTAATAGAAGTACCCTGATCTCAGCTTCTTCACCTGCTGGTCGAGAATAGCCACCGGCTGCTCAGTGTAAGATAAATCACACTCAAGCTGTATAATCTGCTACTGGATAGCGTGAGAAGGATCATGAAGGTACTTGCGAAGTATAGACACGTGGAACACAGGATGCACATTGGGAAAACTTGGCGGAAGTTTTAAACAATATGCTACAACACCCACCCTCTCAAGAATCTCATAGGGTCCAATATATCTGGAACTGAGCTTTCCCTTTTTCCCGAATCGCATCACACCCTTCATCGGAGAGACACGGAGAAATACATGGTCTCCCATATCGAACTCAAGTCTACGACGATGACGATCGGCATAAGACTTCTGGCTGCTCTGAACCGCTCTCATCCTATCCTGGATCATTTGGATTTTCTCAGTAGTCTCCTGGACCAACTGAGGCCCTAGGAGGCTACTCTTGCTAAGCTCGGTCTAAAAAAACTGGTGACCGACACTTCCTCCCATATAACGCCTCAAATGGTGCCATCTGAATCATCTCCTAAAAGCTATTATTATAGGAGAATTCAATCAAAGGTAAGTGACGATCCCAACTGCCACCCAAATCCAGTGTACAAGCTCGGAGCATATCCTCAAGAGTCTAATCGTACGCTCCAACTGGCCATCAGTCTGTGGGTGAAAGACAGTACTGAAACTCAAGCAAGTGCCCAAAGCATCCTGAAGCTTCTGCTAGAGACGACTGGTAAACTGTGTGCCTCTATCAAAAACAATACAGGTCGAAACTCCATGCAACCGCACAATCTCGTCTATATAGATCTGGTCGTACTGCGCATACCCGAAAGTAGTCTTCACCGGAAGAATGTGAGCTGCCTTCGTTAATCGATCCACAATCACCCAAATTGAGTCATACCCTCTGCTAGACCTAGGTAGACCCACAACGAAATCCATGGAGATCTGCTCCCATTTCTACTCCGGAATGGGTAGAGGCTGCAACTCTCTGGTTGGCCTCTGATGTTCGACTTTGACTTGCTGACAAGTCAGGCATTTCGAAACAAAGTCAGACACATCATGTTTTATCCCTTCCCACTAGTACATGTCTCGTAAATTGTGATACATCTTGATAGACCCTGGATGAACGCTATAGAAAGACTAATGTGCCTCCTCTAATATCATACGCCTCAGCCCATCAGCGCTGGGTACACACAACCGGGTCCCAAACCATAGCACTCCCTCGCTGTCAACGTAAACTTAGAATCCCTATATTGCCGAACTCGCTCTAAAATATCTGAAAATCGTGCATCCTCTGACTGTGCCTCCCTGGTACGATCAAGCAAAAGTAGACGAGCACGAACATGGGCAAACTGTCCACCTACAGAGGTAAACTCAAACTGGATACCACTGTCGCACAAAATCTGCCAATCAGCATCTGACTGCCTCCGAACCGAACCTACATACGACAAGCTAATCCCAGGCTTCCTACTCAACGCGTCAGCCACTACATTTGCCTTGCCCGGGTGATAAAGAATCTCACGGTCATAATTTTTCACCAGCTCCATCCAGCGACGCTGCCTCAAGTTCAAATCCCGCTATATACTTCAGACTCTTGTGGTCTGTAAAGATCTGGCACGACTTTCTATATAAATAGTGTCTCCAAATCTTTAGTGCAAAGACCACCGCAGCAATCTCCAGATCGTGGGCTGGGTAATTTTGCTCATGTTTTTTCAGCTGCCAAGAAGCATAAGCAATAACTCTGCCGTGCTGCATCAATACGCAACCTAAGCCAACACGAGACGCATCACAATATACCGCAAATTCGCCTGAGCCTGAAGGTAAAGATAGAACGGGCGCAGTTGTCAGACGAGTCTTCAATTGCTGGAAACTCTGCTCACATCCCTTAGTACATAGAAAGGGAACTCCCTTTCGGGTCAAACTTGTCATAGGTGCCGTAAAACGAGAGAAGTCCTGCACAAAGCGACGATAATAACCCGCTAAACCCAAAAGTTATGAATCTCAGTCACTGACACGGGTCTGGGACAATGCTGTACTGTACCGCCTCAATCTTCTTCGGATCAAGCTGCATCCCCTCTCTCGTAACAATATGACTCAAGAATTCCACACTATCAAGCCAGAAAGCGCACTTTGAGAATTTGGTGAATAACCGATGTTCTCTCAAAGTCTGCAATGCAATCCTTAAGTGCTTCTCGTGCTCCTCCCGACTCATAGGGTAGATCAAAATATCATCTACGAAAACAATGATAAACTGGTCGAGGAACGGCTTGAAGATCCAGTTCATTATATCCACGAACGTTGCTGGGGCAATGGTGAGTCCGAACGACATCACCATGAACTCGTAGTGCCCGTAGCGCGTCCGAAAGGCAGTCTTCGGAATGTCATCATTCCGGACTCGCAATTGAGGATATCCGGACCGCAAATCAATCTTCGAGAAATAACTAGCTCTTTGTAGCTGATTGAACAAGTTGTCAATACGAGATAATGGATACATATTCCACACCGTAACTCGATTCAGCTGCCGATAGTCGATACACAATCTCATACTGCCATCCTTCTTCTTAACGAACAGGACCGAAGCTACCCATGGCGATACACTCGGACAAACGAGTCCTCTATCAAGCAATTCTTGCAGCTGACTATTGAGCTCCTTCAGCTCCGTCAGGTCCATCCGATGGGGCAATATAGAAATAGGCCCCGCGTAGGGAATCATGTCAATACAGAACTCAATATCGCGCTCAGGCGGTAACCCTAGCAACTCAGCAGGAAACACATCAGGAAATTCTCATACAATCGGAATCTGGTCCAACGGGAGCTCTGCGGCTTCGACATCCTGAATAAACGCCAAGAACCCACGACACCCCTTCCTCAAGAGTCGTCTAGCACTAAGGGCAGAAATCAGATTGGCAGGAATGACGCTGCAGTCCCCTGTACAACAAAAATCGGCTCTCTAGGAAAACATAATCTAACCGCTTTTCCCCGGAAATCAACGTATACATGACAAGCGGCCGGCTAATCCATACCGAGAAGTACGTCGAAATCTAGCATATCGAGAAGAATCAAGTCGACTAATGAATCTCTATCACCAATACGTATGGAACATGACCTGAATACGCATCGGGCTATGAACGAATTCCCACTGGAGTAATCACAAAAAGCGGTAACTCTAACAACGACGACTCTCTCCACAGAGAAAGTGCGAAGTGTGCAAACATGTATGAGTGCATAGAATCGGGATCAAACAAAATATGCGCATCTAGGGAACATACGGAAAGAGTACCTGTAACAACTGCATTGGATGCCTGGGCGTCCTGAGAAGTCAAAGCGAAAACCCTAGCCTGATCCCTACCTACATCCTGATGTCCTCTCCCTTGGTTTCCTCATCCCCTCTAAGTACGTCCAGCAAAACCACAGCCTTGCGGTGCAACATCCTGGCGTAGAGTAGCAGCTGGTGGAGGAAGTAATTCCATCGAAGAAGAAGGTGGATGGGGTAAAGCAGCCTGCGGAACTACAGTCCCTTCCTGGCATCTACACTCTCTAGCCCAATGCCTTGGTTTCCTGCAACTGAAATATGTTGACGGCGGCCTTTGCTCCTCGGGGTACGAGCCATACATCATGCCCTAAACCCAACCTCGACCGCTACTGCGTCCTGGAACGAATCTGCCTCAGCCTCTGCCAAACTGCCCGGAAGCTAATCCAATAGGTCTTGCTCGGTTTGATTTTGGAACAACCGTCGTCTCGTTCAAATGCTACTCAACTCGAATCGTCGCGTCCATAGCCTGTGCATATATATCGAGGTGTTGGGAGCCCATGGTAAGGAACAGCTGTGTATCCAGACTCCCCACAAATCTCTTCACCTTGAGCTCCTTCGTGGGAACTAAATATGGAGCATAACGCAACAACTGGGTAAACTGCAAATCATAATCTGCCACGGACATATCGGCTAGTTTCCGCAATGCCTCAAAATTACTGGCTCCGGCATCTCTCACGCTTTGCGGAAGGAATCTAGCAAGGAAAACCTCGAAAAACTCTGGCCATGTTATCGGAGGAAAATATGCTGCTCGACCTCTCACCATCGACTCACACCATGTCCGGGCAAGTCCCTCCAACCGAAAACTGGTCAGCTCCACCGACCTCGTACCTGAGCATCTCAAAGACCGACTAAGGATCCTTTGTTGTGTTTGTCCCTGTGAATACCAGAGGTCTTAACCTCATGAACTCTAGGAGTGATACTGTAACAACTCCAATTTCAGTGTACAGAAAATTGTTTAAAAATTAATGCACAATTGGGGTATTTGCAAATCCTGTGAATACTATAAGAATTTGTTTTGCTTTGGAACAACAAGAAAACACTTATAACTCATTGGTAAAGCCTTGCACTGCTGTGACGTAGCACCAGAGTTCAAATCCCATCAGCCATATATTCTTTTTATTTAAATTTTTTTAATCTTTTAAAAGCCCAAGAGTCTACACGTGCACTACACGTAAACTAAAGACTCACGATTTAAATAAACATGTGCATTGAAGAAGCTAAAGCGACACAACACGTGGCACACAACCCCACCCCAAACCACCGGTAAAGACCCGGTGAAATGCACGATTTGGCCGTTACCACCGGGCCAACCGTGGGTAAAGCCCCCTATTTTTTGCCCGCTGCAACCTTTCAGCTACCCCCACTAACCCCTTATTGCTTGTTTACTCTGAATTTATCCAGAGTGCAATAAAATACCCCTTTAAAGCTTTTAAATGAAATTTTTAATGCATTTCTTCACCCCTTAAACCCTAGTTTTTCCTACAAATACCACACCCAAATTCACACATCCTCACTCACAAATCCCTGCCAAAACTCTTAAAAACTTTCAAGTCCTATTTGTGTGCAAGTGGAGTTAGCGAAGGGCAAACCTCCGACGAAATTCCGGCGACGATACAAGGAGTTTCTGGCCATGAAACGACGCTCAGGTACTTCCCTACTCTTCCCTCTTCTTCCCTATACCTTAAAAGCCAGTAATTCCCTTCTTCCCCTCTCTTTCTCTATTCTAAAAATCTTAAACACTAAAACCCGACGGAAGCGGAGTAAAACCGACATCCGATTCGGTTTTTCTTTAAAAATCCTATTTTTCTTAAACAAGAAAATACCAAACTTTCATATCATGTTCAATAAACATTAAAAAACATATTAAACAAGTTTCACATCAAAAGAATTTATATTGCAATTTTTATCGCAGTTTTACAGTATAATACCACATACTTCATTTACCGACATAAAACAATATAAATTTGTATTACCTTTAGATAGTTCATGAGGTAATGACCTATCTCATCACAACACACATCTTTAATATAGCACGATGGAAATTTTGGAAACATAGTTATAGGATAAACGACTTTGCAAATAAATACCTTCAACTTATAAAACCATTTCTATAAAAAGATGTATTAAACATTTCCATGCAATTGCGCCTCTATAACCCACTTTTGGGGACCCCGTTTGGGATGGTGTGGATTATCGCACATCCTCGGGCCTAGTAGAGCGAGATGCAGACCTCCGAAAAGAGCATTCGATCTCGGTAGAATTTTTATACATTTTTCTTTAGGAAATGATATTTCTACAAGAAAATAAATAAATTATTTTCATTAAATATATATATATATATATATATATTATCAAAATACATATTTTAATTATATAAATATTCTAAATTTTTCTAAATCAAAGGAATCACTATTATATGAAAATACCATTCAAATACAACACAATTCCAATATTTCAATAAAATACCATATATTATGAAATTAGGTTTTACTCACTAGAAATTTCACTTGTATAAAAATATATATCTATGAAAACCCTAAAGACGATAATTAAATACTTGAGTTGTATTTTGAAAATTATATCAAACTGTTTTTACATAAAAACCCCTCAAGTTATACTAAATTATAATAAGGACTCTAGTAAACATAGGTTTACGCAGAATCAGTCTCTTGAGCCTCAGGGAGCCGGAGATATGGGTGCTCGCCTATTTAAGGTAGACAATCTAACAAACGGTGTTATCAACACGGTAATTGTCTTGGAAAAAGACACAAATCCTGCCATCCATGTGCAGCCATTACCGATAATATCAAAACTAATTCAGGATTTCAAGTTCTTTTTAAAGTGTCTGACTCAGACCGAGTCTCAATCTAATCAATCTGACTTGAATGTGATTCAAGTATAAACTACAATTCA
Source organism: Agapanthus africanus (assembly GCA_030015575.1). NCBI lineage: Eukaryota > Viridiplantae > Streptophyta > Magnoliopsida > Asparagales > Amaryllidaceae > Agapanthus > Agapanthus africanus. The sequence continues at coordinate 903,855,761 of JASDDO010000019.1, read as the reverse complement.
ATATGAACCCGTCTATTCAATCTATATCAATCTATATTGACTGAACCGAACCATGGATATTCTCTATCTACATGTACATCCATTATATCCATTCCATTACTGATATCATGGTTCCGGCAAGTCATCCATATATAATTTACAATACAAGATAATACAATACAAATAATACAATCAAGACATCGCGGGGTTTTATAAGGGGTAGATCGGTACGGAAGGTGTTAAAGGTGGCACGAGACTGTAACCATAATACACCTAACCTGAATATCCATTGCCGTTGTACCGTGGCTGAACGGTTCCTTGTGCTCCGTATATCTTAGTCTCCGGATTAGTGGAACTCCTCTCGTATACACTGGCATTTTCTGTACCAAACTACAAACAACAGCGTTAACAATATAATACAACTTTAAAAGTTACATTCTTCTTCTGTCTATTCTGTCTATACCTATTCTTTGGGACTTACCGAGCGATTGTTCGCTGACGACATTCCTTTCTTCTTTCTTTGGAATGTTGTCAGGTGGATCGGACCTTCTGGAGACAGAGCCCGGCAGCGAGGACTTGGATCAGATAGCCTTCAACACAGAGCTCTAGATTACTTGTACATGTTTTCATTTCCGTTATGCCATTTTTTAGGCATTGCTTTCATTCCATGTATTTACATTTCAGCTGTATTGTAAAAAGAATGTTGAATAAATAAAGAAGTTGTTCATTTACATCTTGTCTCTTGTGTACTTTACCTTATATTGCTTAGATACGCTTAGCGTGTTTACTTCTGAGTAAATGCGTAGCGGACCTCGTCGCGCCCTCTGCCTGTACATCGGGAAGCGGGGCGTGACAGGTTTTGTTGGCAGTCCATGCAAGTCAGCTCTGTATGGACATGCAGGTCAGTTCTGCATTGACATGCGGGTTAATTCTGCATGAAGTCCTAAGCAATATAACATAAGAACCAGCAACTGAAAATATTATTTACAATTCATATTCCTTGAATCTTCCAATTCCATATATTTTGAATCTTTCCTAACCCAAACTTTTCTTTTAAGGTTATGGATTCCCCAAACAACACCAGCACAAATGTCAACAACACTCCCCCACCTCTACCGCTTACACCTGCCGTCGCTGCTCCGATCAATGAGCAGACGGTACTACTTAAGGCAATCCGCAGCCTCCTTGAAGGACGGCAGCAGCAGACTGTATCTTGATGAACCGTCCAGAGGCGGAAGCAGCTAAGGTGAAGCAATTCCGGGATTTGCACCCTAAGCAATTCTCGGGAAAAGAGAGCCCTCTAGAAGCTGAGGAATGGGCTCAAATATTGAAGATGATCTGACAGCGGCACAAGTGCCAGAGAGAGCTTAGGTTCAAGTTACAAAGCTGCAACTCACTGATAATGCACGGGTCTGGTGGAAGGCAGAAGAAAGCCGTCTCACCCAGCCGATCGAATGGAAGACCTTTCGCGATATGTTCGACGCGAAGTACTTTCCTGAGAATTCCAAATTCGACATGGAACAGCAGTTCATTCACTTACAATAAGGTTCGATATGGACCAAATCCGTGGATGAATATGGTGCTGAGTTTACCATGCTCAGTCGGTAAGATATGTCTTAACATTTCGATTTTCATATATCACATACTACACAGCTAATACAACACCTAATACCGACGGATGAGATCAGAGCCCGACGATTTCAACAAGGGTTAGATCTAGAAATCCAAGTTGCGTTAGCTACAGGGGATTTCCCGACCCACGAATTGGCTCTGAAAGCTGCCCGCCGATATGAGGCGGTGGTGAAAATGAGGGGCATAGCTCAATCTGTCGGGATGAAACGCCCTGCCACTCAGATGGTAGGAGGAGGCTCTTCAAGGCCACCAATTGTGCCCAGGAGACCGGGAGTACCGAACAACCGGCCTAACCTAGCCTTTTGTACCTACTGTAGGAGGGATGGACATTTGGCGAAAGACTGTCAGCGTGCAAATCGCTTTGGCTTAGTCTGCAGCTCAGCTACTCATGACATAGGGTCATGTCCTCGTAGACACAACCCATATGCTGCACCCAGGCCAGCAATCACTTACCCACAACGCCCAGCCATCCAGGCATCTGCTCCATGACTCGCACTACCTTCTTCACCTCCTCGTAGACCAACTGCACCTCCTCCTCATCAGTTCCATCAAGTTCAACGGAATATACCTCAAGGACAAAGGAAGGGACAGAGGAATGCTCCTCCAGCAAGAAGGAATGTACTGAGGCGACAGGCTTTCACAATGACTGTGGAAGAGGCTGAAGCCACCGGCCAAGTCATTACTGGTAACTCTTCCCCATCAAGCCTTATTTTCCATCTATACATACCTATATACATTTCCCTTATACCTAAAACATATTCTACATAACTTAGGTACAATCTTAGTAACCTCACTTCTTGCACTTGCACTCTTCGATACTGGAGCATCTCATTGCTTTATGTCGCAACGGTTCGTCCGAACTCATGCGATTTCAGTCAAACCTCTCGTATCCAGCTGGAATGTCAGTTCAGGGAACAGTGTTCTAAAGGCAGTAATAGGATACGACCTGTGTCCAGTGGTCGTCTGCGGCAGAGAATTCTATGCTAACTTCAAGGTGCTGGACATATCGACGTCGTCTTGGGTATGAATTGGCTTGGAACATTCTATGCAACCATTGACCATTATCAAAGGAGGGTAGTATTCGAGATTTCAGAGCATCCAGTCTTCTATTTAAAAAGTTGAGATCGTACCCTGGAGCTAAGTACATACAAGGTGAAACCAAAGTAGGCAGTGATTGCAGCAATTCAAGCGAAGGAAGGATCAAAGCCAGAAGTAGTTCGAGAGTTCGACGATTTGTTTCGTGAAGACATATCAGGTTTGCCTCCCGATCGAGCTCTTGAATTTAGTATTGATTTAGTATCAGGAGCACAACCGGTGATTAAAGCACCGTATCGGTTAAGTCCAGAAGGTTTGAAGGAAGTTCGAACTCAATTGGACGAATTATTGGCGAAAGGATGGATTCGTCCCAACACTTCAAGTTGGGGATCACCAGTTCTACTTGTGAAGAAGAAAGAAGGTTCATACAGAATGTGCATTGATTATAAAGTCTTGAACGAAATAACGATAAAGAACAAGTATCCAATTCCACGCATCGACGATTTGTTCGATCAGCTAAGTGGATCTTGCATTTTCTCCAAGTTAGATCTTCGTTCGGGTTATCATCAGGTGAAGGTCAAGGAATCAGATATCCATTAAACGGCATTCAGAACCCGCTATGATCATTACGAATTTCTTGTGATGCTATTTGGAGTGACCAACGCACCAGCTATATTCATGAACCTAATGAATCAAGTTTTCCGGGAGTACCTAGACAGGTTTGTTGTCATCTTCATCGACGACATTTTGGTGTATTCTAAGAGTCGGAAAGAACATGCCGAACACCTACAAACTGTCTTTGAAACTCTACGACAACATCAACTCTATGCCAAGTATAGCAAATATGAGTTTTGGCTAGATCGAGCTGGTTTTCTTGGACATATTGTATCAGGCGATGGAATCTCTGTGGATCCAGCTAAAGTTTCAGCAGTAAGCGAATGGCCGACACCGAAGTCAGTGAAGAACATTCGAAGTTTCTTGCATCTAGCTGGATATTATAGAAGGTTCATTGAAGGATTTTCGAAGATAGCAACACCCCTGACCAAGCTCGCACGTAAAGATGACGAATTCGTGTGGTCAGAAGCATGCGAACAAGGTTTCGCAGAACTCAAGTCAAGATTGACATCAGCGCTTATCCTTGTCATACCGGACCAATCTGGAAATTTCGAAGTGCAATGCGATGCATCCGGTAAGGGATTAGGATGTATTCTACATCTGCACGGTAAGGTTGTGGCTTATGCTTCAAGACAGCTGAAGATTCATGAGCGCAATTATCCGACGCATGATTTGGAATTGGCAGCCGTAATCTTTACTCTTAAGATTTGGTGTCATTATATTCTTGGTGAACCAGTGGACATATACACAGATCACAAGAGTCTGAAATATGTGTTTACTTAGAAGGAGCTTAATATACGGTAGAGAAGATGGTTAGAAATTATGGAGGACTTTGACATCAACCTGCAATATCACCCAGGAAAGGTGAATGTAGTACCTGATGCCCTTACTCGCCAACCATTAGCATTGAATCTCACCGTACAGTAGAAACTTCAACAAGACTTACATCAAATGGAGATTGAAGTAGTCATGCCAGGTAACGCTTCAAATTTGATGAACTTACGAGTTCAATCTACCATTGTCAATCAGATCAAAGCAGCTCAAGCAAGTGATGCTAAGTTGCAAAATATCAGAGAACAAGTGGAAAGTGGACTTCGAACAGACTTCATCATCCATGTAGATGGATCTTTGAGATACGGCAGCAGACTGTGTGTACCAAAAGGTTCTGTTCGGGAAGAATTGATGAAAGAAGCTCACAACTCTCCTTATTCAGTACACCCTGGAGGTACAAATATGTACAAGGATCTGCGTCAAAATTACTGGTGGCATGGAATGAAGCGTGAAGTAGCCAGAAGCATTGCTAAATGCTTGGTGTGTCAGCAAGTAAGGCTGAACATCATAGGGCTATTGGATTACTTCAACCGTTACCTATCCCAGAATTGAAGTGGCAACACATCACGATAGATTTCGTGACTGCACTTCCTCGCAGCACGAGAGGTAACGATGCGGTATGGGTTATTATGGATCGACTCACAAAGTCGGCTCACTTCATTCCATTTCGAGTTGGCCAATCTACCGAGACTCTAGCAAAGAAGTATATGGAGGTAAGAATCTAAGTAAGATTTAAACTCTTCATAATGTACTATCTCTGATACCCATGAACTCATGCAGGAAATCATGAGACTTCATGGAGTACCGGTCTGCTTTGTCTCCGATCGTGATACTAGGTTCCGATCACAATTTTGACGAAGCCTGCAAGCTAGCTTGGGAACAAGTCTGAATTTCAGCACATCTTATCATCCACAAACAGATGGTCAGTCTGAGCGAACTATTCAGATCTTAAAAGATATGCTAAGAGCGTGTATGCTAGATTTCGGAGGATCGTGGGAAGATCACCTACATATTGTGGAGTTTTCATACAACAATAGCTACCAAACATGTATAGGAATGGCACCTTTTGCAGGACTTTATGGAAGGAAGTGTCGATCGCCATTAAGTTGGGACGACATCGGAGATAGAGAACTCCTTGGACCTGAGATGATGCAGCAACTGTTGACATGGTTCGCACTATCAGGGAAAGAATGCGCATAGCCCAAGATCGACAGAAGCACTAGGCTGATGACACGCGCCGTCATTTGGAGTTCCAGCCAGGAGATCATGTATTTTTGAAGATATCTCCGAACTGTAGAGTGATCCGTTTTGGAAGAAGTAGTAAGCTTAGTCCTAGGTACATTGGACCGTTCGACATACTCGAACGAGTCGGTGAAGTGGCTTATCGCTCGGCACTTCCACCTTCATTGGAAGGAGTGCACAATGTTTTCCATATATCCCAACTCAGAAGGTATGTTAGTGACCCCAGCCATATTCTTGATCATTCCGAGCTCATTGTACAGCCAGATTTATCTTGTGAGCAACAACCTGTTGAGATCCTGGACAGAAAAGTAAAGTCACTTCGAAATAAGGAAGTCAACTTGGTTCAAGTGATGTGGAGAAAGGACACACCAGAAGAATCAACATGGGAAAGGGAAGATGAGATGCGTGCAAGATATCCTTATTTATTTGTAAACTAGTTCTTAAAATAAATTGTAAATTTTGAGTATGAAATTTTTGTAAGGAGGGTAGACTGTAACAACTCCAATTTCAGTGTACAGAAAATTGTTTAAAAATTAATGTACAATTTGGGTATTTTCAAATCCTGTGAATACTATAAGAATTTTTTTTGCTTTGGAACAGCAAGAAAACACTTGTAGCTCATTGGTAAAGCCTTACACTGCTGTGACGTAGCACCAGAGTTCAAATCCCATCAGCCACATATTCTTTTTATTTAAATTTCTTTTAATCCTTTTAGAAGCCCAAGAGTCTACACGTGCACTACACGTAAACTGAAGAATCACGGTTTAAATAAACATGTGCACTGAAGAAGCCAAAACAACACAGCACGTGGCACCCAACCCCACCCCAAACCGCCAGTAAACACCTGGTGAAATGCACGATTTGGCCGGTACCACCGGGCCAACAGTGGGTAAAGCCCCCCATTTTTTTTGCCCACTGCAACCTTTCAACTACCCTACTAACCCCTTATTGCTTGTTTACTCTGAATTTATCCATAGTGCAATAAAATGCCCCTTTAATCCTTTTAAATGCAAAATTTTAATGCATTTCTTTCACCCCCTAAACCCTAGTTTTTCCTATAAATACCACACCCAAATTCACACATCCTCACTCATAAATCCCTGCCAAAACTCTCAAAAACTTTCAAGTCCTATTTGTGTACAAGTGGAGTTAGCGAAGGGCGAAACTCCGACGAAGTTTCGGCGATGATACAAGGAGTTCCGGCGACGAAACGACGCACCGGCACTTCCCTACTCTTCCCTCTTCTTCCCTCTACCTTAAAAGCCAGTAAGTCTCCTCTTCCCCTCTCTTTCTCTATTCTAAAAATCTTAAACACTAAAACCCGACGGAAGCGGGGTTAAACTGACTTCCGATTCGGTTTTTCTTTAAAAATTCTATTTTTCTTAAACAAGAAAATACCAAACTTTCATATCATGTTCAATAAATATTAAAAAACATATTAAACAAGTTTCACATCAAAAGAATTTATATTGCAATTTTTATCGCAGTTTTACAGTAAAATACCACATACTTCATTTACCGACATAAAACAAAATAAATTTGTATTACCTTTAGATAGTTCATGAGGTAATGACCTATCTCATCACAACACACATCTCTAACATAGCATGATGGAAATTTTGGAAACATAGTTATAGGATAAACGACTTTGCAAATAAATACCTTCAACTTATAAAACCATTTCTATAAAAAGATGTATTAAACATTTCCATGCAATTGCACCTCTATAACCCACTTTTGGGGACCCCGTTCGGGATGGTGCGGATTATCACACATTCTCGGGCCTAGTAGAGCGAGATGCAGACCTCCAAAAGGTGCATTCGATCTCGATGGAATTTTTATACATTTTTCTTTAGAAAATGAGATTTCTACAAGAAAATAAATAAATTATTTTCATTATATATATATATATATTATCAAAATACATATTTTAATTATATAAATATTCTATATTTTTCTAAATCAAAGTAATCACTATTACATGAAAATACCATTCAAATACAACACAATTCCAATATTTCAATAAAATACCATATATTATGAAGTTAGGTTTTACTCACTAGAAATTTCACTTGTATAAAAATATACATCTATGAAACCCTAAATACGATAATTAAATACTTGAGGTGTATTTTAAAAATTATATCAAACTGTTTTTACATAAAACCCCCTCAAGTTATACTAAATTATAATAAGGACCCTAGTAAATATAGGTTTAAGCGGGATCAGTCTCTTGAACCTCAGGGAGCCGGAGATATACGTGCTTGCCTATTTAAGATAAACAATCTAACAAACGGTGTTATCAACACGGTAATTGTCTTGGAAAAAGACACAAATCCTGCCGTCCATGTGCAGCCGTTACCGATAATATCAAAACTAATTCAGGATTTCAAGTTCTTTTTAAAGTGTCCGACTCAGACTGAGTATCAATCTAATCAATCTGACTTGAATGTGATTCAATTATAAACTACAATTCAACATGAATCCGTCTATTCAATCTATATCAATCTATTGACTGAACCGAACCATGGATATTCTCCATCTACATGTATATCTATTATATCCGTTCCATTACTGATATCATGGTTCCGGCAAGTTATCCATATACAATTTACAATACAAAACAATACAATACAAATAATACAATCAAGACATTGCGGGGTTTTATAAGGGGTAGATCGGTACGGAAGGTGTTAAAAGTGGCACGGGATTGTAACCATAATACACCTAACCTGAATATCCATTGCCGTTGTACCGTGGCTGAACGGTTCCTTGTGCTCCGTATATCTTAGTCTCCGGAATAGTGGGACTCCTCTCGTATACACTGGCATTTTCTGTACCAATCTACAAACAACAGCGTTAACAATATAATACAACTTTAAAAGTTACATTCTCCTTCTGTCTATTCTGTCTATACCTATTCTTTGGGACTTACCGAGCGATTGTTCGCTGACGACATTACTTTCTTCTTTCTTTGGAATGTTGTCAGGTGGATCGGACCTTCTGGAGACAGAACCCAGCAGCGAGGACTTGGATCAGATAGCCTTCGACCTAGAGCTCTAGATTACTTATACATATTTTCATTTCTGTTATGCCATTGTTTAGGCATTTCTTTCTTTCCATGTATTACATTTTAGCTGTATTGTAAAAAGAATGTTGAATAAATAAAGTTGATGTTAATTTACATCTTGTCTCTTGTGTACTTTATCTTATATTGCTTAAATACGCTTAGCGTGTTTACTTCTAAGTAAATACGTCGCGTGACCTGTCGCGTCCTCTGCCCGTACACTGGGAAGCGGGGCGTGATAGATACCTCCATAAACCTCGCGACTACTGGTGCGACTGTCTGAACGGGCTGTACTGCGGGCTCAACAATAGTCGATGTCTGATCCTGCCTCTGAATACGGGTGACCTCAGCCAACTATCCCATCATCTGCTGTGAGTCCAACGTGCTCTCCTCCAGTCTAGTCATCTGATCAGGAAGAGGAGGATCAACATGTCCCTATGCCATCGGGATGTCCTGTAGGTCATGTTAGTTATGTATATGCCCTAAAGGCCATTATTGTACATATGATGTATATTATAGTGGATGCCTGGATATATATGAGAGGACTTTCTTGCTCGATATGATAGTATGCTATATGGTTGCACTTTGTCTTAACATGTTGACTTGTATTGGTTTACTGTCTTACTCTCACATGTTGATAAAGCCCTTGGGATATGTACTTGAGTACTAGGACTATGATGAGATCATACTAGTGGGACCAGGGTAGTCAACGAGTATATCCTATAACTGTTCCTAGTCGAGAGTGTATCGAGACGGGGTATCGATACACCAGAGTAGACTAGCGTATACGCATCTTGACCTATATGATGGGCGATGGATGATCCCATATCCATCGGTGTTTGACATCAAAGATGGTGTGGGGGTGCTCAGCGGAGACTGGGTACACTGAACGGACTCGCCGAGAACTCCTAGATGCTATTATACCTATCATCAGATAGCAGTTCTCCGGTGACACTGGTGCAGGTTAGTCTGTAGACCCGAGATCTTCATAAAGTCTTGTATGATTCCCACTGTGCTTTGATTTCCACCTTACCACGTCCAAGAGGGCGTGCAAAATGGTGGCTTTTGGGTACAGTCCCGAATCACATGGAGGCAATGAGCAATAGGAGGGGTTTCGTCTCTCCCGGTATAGGGAGTTGATGTTGCGCTGTGTTCGATTGGCTATAACTGGAAGTCCCTGGCCAGGGCTGATATAGAGTGCTACTGGTAAGAGTTATCGGTAGTTTCTTGACCTGTTATGAGTCTCATATCGACACGACTTATTGGTTATTGGGGTCTGACGTTTACCATCCTTAGACTGGATATGCGACATATCAGACGAAGCGACCGGACTGTACGGTAGTGTTACTGATTGGATTCACAGGAGAATGTACAGGCTTGCTTGTTGATCTTCTGATCGCTCAATACCTGGGTGGCTGTTACGTTTAGCGACCGCTTGCAGGTTGTGTGTGTTTGATATGATCATCACCTACTGCCGGCGTATTGACGATTCTTTAAAGTCCTACACAAAGGTTTCCTGGCTCAGGCAAAACGAAGTAGGAGCACATATGCGATATGTGCAGGACCGAGAATAATACGATATGAGATACCATATTCTATTCTCGCGATATGTGATATCGACCGGGTATATGTGATATAGCCGGGTTATCGGATCAAGTGTTGATTCGATAAATTGGTACATGTTATATTAATTGGTTATATGCAATATAGCCGGATTGTCGGATCAAGAGTTGATTCGATAATTTAATGTATAATTATATATGTGATATATTACATTACGTTAACTAATATAAGCTCGCTTTATTGATTTATTTTCTCACTGGATAATACATTGATATATATGCGATATATGTTAATTGTATTATTTTCTTTTGTTACAAAATATATTATATATGTGATATATAATATTGTAACATGTCAGGGTTACAAATGCAACATGGTTATTAAGTTTAAACCAAGTTAGGGTTTGGATTAGGGTTAACTTTTGGGTTAGCTTTTGGATGAGCTTTCATGAAGCTTCATGAAGGTTTGACTTTTGTCTTCATCCTTAATATTTTGTGTAGATATTTGTTAACCCAACCCAAACCCTTAACCATAGTTTATTCTCTACATGAGTTAAAACCTTCATTCTTAACTCATGGTTGCAATTGTAACCACAACAATAATTCATTATTCATCAAAAAAGCTTTTGCTTCTTCTTCTTCTTCTTGCTTCTTGAAGAAAAGCTTTGCTTGCTTTTTCATTTGTGATGATAAATGGTGAGAAATTAAAAACAAAAGAGAGCAATATTCCTACTTCATCATCCTCATCTATTCTAGATACTTAGATTAGGGTGTTCACTTCTTTAATTACTTCTTTAGTGAAGTGTAAGCTTGGGTTAGAGATTTTTCAAGGTAGATCATTTTAGATCAAGAAGACTTCAACCAAGATGCATCATTCACCTCATGGAGCCTCTCGAGAGTCGGACTTCTTGATGATCGTAGTGACGGGATCTCAACACGGAGCTTGTGAAGCGAAAGAACGGACTACAATGGTTGTAATTCTACTCTCTTTACTTCTTTGTATGTGATACAAATTTGTTACCCTAGAAATTCTAGCATGATTCATGGTTTGCTTGCTTTACACCTCTCTAATTTTTAAAGTGGCATGAGTGATACTACCAAACCCTAGACTAGGTGCAAGGGAATCCCAACAGGTCAGTCGTCGTCATTGGAGGATCTGTCCAAGCTGCATCCCTGGCTACAGCTCGCCTAGCTCGTGTGGCCATGGCAACTGAAACATGAAACGAGAGTTGGTAAGGTGTACGAACAGGAACAGCAATTATAGAGAGTCAAAGGACGAATTAATCAAGACATAGATCCTAAGGTTACTTAGGCAAGGTATCGTATTGTATCGTAAACATGCCACGGAACATATGTACGATACGTTACTCTTTCTGAGTTACCTACTCCATCAAACCAAAGATCAATCTAATAACGAAAGTTTAAGCCTAATAACTCCAAAGTCACTTCTAGGTTCCGTAAGGTTAATCCTAAAGCTCTGATACCAACTTTGTCACGATCCGAATTTAGCACATGACCGTCAGTTAGATTGTGTGACGTCTAAAGATGCCGCCATAATCCGAGTAAGCCAGAAAACCAAGATCTAAAACCTGTTTGCGGAAATAAGAAGGTATCGTTTTAAAAATAATGAAAATGAGATCACATGTCGAATGGTTTTACAAAATGAGGTTAAGACAATTGGTTTTAGTATTGGAAATTTCGACAGCACCTCCTTTGTGATTTTTTTAGAAAAGCAAGTACATAATCATAATATAATGGCATCCCCTACTTGGGATCAAAATCAACGCCAATCAGCGGAAACAACCCATGCAAATAATATACGACGCTCAGAAGCGAAGAATCGCATGCATATAAGAAACAGAAATCACAAGCAAACATAACTAGTCGATCATACTCAATCAACCCCAAAATACATACATAAATATACTCTCATTTTAAGTCAAAAATATACATGGTCTGATGGAGTGACACTAGATACAAGATACAAAATACTCAAAAGAGGTAGTTACTAAACATGTAACCCACCTAGCAAGATAAGCGACGAAAGCTACGATATCCATGTCCGCAACGCAACTATGCGTCCATACGTCTCCTATAAGGAATTAAGGCACAACGGGGGTGAGTTGCCAACTCAGCGAATAAACTAACATCCGGCAGTTGAAATTGTATGCATAACGAAATATCGACTAAAACTATGCATCATGTATACATGATATATGATAACATATGAAATATGAATATGTAACTATAGTGCCTGTATAAAAGGAAACAGAAATCTCATCAACTATTCCAAAATCTTGGACATTTTCATAAAAGATCCTCAAATCTAGCGTCAAATATCGAAATAAATCTTTAGTTTTAGCAGGCATCGTTCCCCGAACGATCTTGACAGCCAACAACATCAGTCGGTATCCTCCAGATATCCGCCATGTTTCTCAAACTATCTCCGGTATCGAGTGTTCTCACTAGGCTCCTAGCTTCTAATGCGGCTTTCCCGTCTCTCGGTCTCAACCAGGTCCACCATGTATCCGAATGTATACCCCGCACTCGATCCGGATAACGTAAAAAACCTCAACCGTATAACCCCCCACTCGATTCGGAATAAAACCAAATTATAAAAACAACAACTCATGGTTGACATATCACATAAATCACGAAGACCCGTAAAATTATAACATGCAGTGAATAAAACTCGAATCAAGGAAAATCTCATGATTCAGAATTTCATGATACAATTAATAATAAAGACAACGAGATGTGATATGTGTCGAAATAATAGAAATGTTGTGCGACAACAGTTATTAATAATACGAGCAGTGCATAATAGATTATAGGTAACATGGCAAGTTCTAGATGTGTACGTGACATGTTAATTACCGATGAGATGTAGTGTAGCATGTAAGCATATGCAAATACAACATAACTCATCGGTAATAGTGCAAGTGTCCTAGCAAGTGTTAAGCATTGGAGATTAATAGGTATGAATGCATACAATGCAATACTAGGTTTAATTATGCAAACAATATGAATGGAAAACAAATATAACAAAATTTCTAGTTTTGGGCGCTATACGCCACCCATACAATGTCCCCCGGTAGATGTTTAGTCTACTCACTGAAACAAGTCATGATCTATTCGAATCCCATCACTCCTTTTCCCTTCCTCGCTGCCTCCGAAGTCCTCACGGTCAAACCTAACATCGAAATGAAACTTTCGTATATAAGCGGCTAAATTCCGATATGGCGAATATGTAAATTCTAAGTGAACTTACATACGTAACGTGATACGTTTGAATATCGTGCGCTATACAGACCCAAGGCTAACTAAAACTACCCCGACTCGTATTTTGAGAAAACATAAAACGTGACACGAAATGTCCGTATTATACGTTAAAATATTATAAAAAGCAAGGCAATTAGGTTCCAGATTTTGTTTACAGACTATCTAGGAAAATCAAAGTATACCAAATACTACATATAACCTACAGAGAGCTACCCACAAAATCTCAAAATCCAACTCACCAAGAAAATCGGCGGTAGCGGAAAATCTAAGGATTTCGTTGGTTGAACTGTGCAGGAATAGGTCTGGGTTTCTAGGGTGCACTCTAGGTTCTAATATCATACTACTGTACTGTAAGATTTATTTTGGGATTAATATAATTATAGCAGATACTATCAGAGCTAAAATTCTAACAAAAATACGTTTTTTCCCGATATCGTAAACACTACTTTGTACAGAACTCTTACTAAGACTTGAGAGGTTGAGGGTTATACATATATGAAGGATTCCACTTAGCTCAATCTTCAAGAAGTGCACAAAGAGTTGAGAGGCCTAGCTTGAGGGATTTGAATCAATATCCATGGAACTATAGCTTCTTCTTCTTTTCTTAGTGAGGGTAAAAAGCTTTACTACTTGGTGGTAAGTATTGTGAACTAATTTCAATTTGATAACTGAACAAATAAAGAGAGTTTGGTGTTGAAAAAAGGAGGAGGAGGTGTCACCATGGAGGGGTGGGGTGCATGTGTGCAAGGGTGAGGTGGTGGCTTGAGGTGCATCTCATGGTGTGTTGTGGGTGAGATTCATCATAACCCTAACACCATGATTCTCACAATATGCACATAAACCCCCAAACAAACCTATATTCTTTATTGAAATTAAAACTTTCCACTAAAACACTTTCTTTACAAACTAAATGTTATCTAAACTAATTACCCTATTACTTAAATACCCTAACCATTTATAAAAAGGCTTCTTTTATCAAAATTATAAAATTTAAAATAACATTTTTAAATAAAATAATTAATTAATTATCAAAAAAAATTCCGAAACGTTACAGAAACATTGCTAAAACCATACTAGAACACTCCCAGATTTCTCTATATAAAATCTGGGACAAAACAAACAATACATGAGCTTATATTATTACCAAATAAAACTACTGACAAAAACCCAAAACACAATTCAAAAGGGAAACAGGTGGCGACGGTCAAGTGAGGAAAACCACCGGATGAACTAGAGAAGTTGGGGCTCGGGCTTTGAGTGTGGTCTTCTAGTGGTCTCACCATACTCTAGTCTTATTTGTTTTTCTAATAGACTAACCTAGTTGTTTCAGATTCAAGTTTACACTCACAAATATCATAAAAATTCTAGTTTCTGATATTGCTCACTAAAAAACAGATATGTAACAAAAAGGAACTTGCAAAGAAGATGAGATATACCTATAGGGATGGTGCACAGGGGAATTCCAACTCAAGAAGTGCATGGCTTGAGATTTCTTGAAGTGGTTGAGGCTCTAATTGATGGTATGCTCAAATTTGATGAAGGGACCATGTGTTTTCTCTTTTGGTTTGGTGAATATTTGGAAATTTTTGTGTTGGAGCTTGAAGAAACTTATTGTTTCAGTTTGGGAGCTCAATGAATAAGCTAAGGGTTAAATAAGATAAATGTGGAGGTGTCAATACTTAGTGTTGAGAAAGGAGGAGGTGTAAATGTATAAGGAGGAGGTGGAGGAAGGAGAGGATGTGTGTGGTGTGGAGGTTGTGAGGGTTTAAACTAACTTTAACATATACCCAACCCTCATAAAAAATAAAACAAACCTTTTTAAAATTAACTCCATATTACAAAAATCTAAATTCTTGATTTTAAAAGAAATAAAACACTTAATATAATACTTAAATACCATTATCTTATTATAAAATCTCATGTCATGTTAAAACAATTAAAATATTATTTTTACGATATCTCACCTTTTTCTCCATTTTTACCAAAATAATTACATTTTTGCAGATATAAATCCGATACCAAAATTCATATGCGATGTCATTTTTGTAAACTCATTATACTCATATTTTAAATTATAAATTAATATTTATAATTTTCTAAAATGTTACAATATCCTCTCCTTAAAGAAATTCGGTCCCCAAATTTAAATTTAACCCCTATCTTAAAACATTTTCCCTAGTCAAATCAAATCAAGTCAAGTCAATTCAAATCAAACTGCCAGGGTCCAAATTTTAAAACATATAGTCCGCTCCAATTAATGGAACTCAAAAGTCCCACATAAGCTAAGACGTAAAATAACGCAATCGTGTGCGTGAAAACCCAAAAAGATATAAACCTCACATAACTGTAACTCTAGCGGTTGCTATGAGAATTACACCAGTTCTGATGCAAAATTCCAAATACGTAAACCATTGTGTATATCAAGTACACGATCATTGCCATAGTCGTAGTACAATATCTGTAGCACACGGCCAAGCGAAAATATAGAAATCAAATCTATAATATACCTAATCAAGTGTTATGCATGAAAACGAAATCAACGCTAACGGGTTTGCACGAAAATCCAAACCACATGCCACGGGTGTGCCTGAAAACAAAAACAGCGCCAAGTACAACAGGTGTGCACGACCATAACATCCACTGCATCGAATGTGCATGAAGCCAATATCAAGTGCATCTAGAGTGCATAAGACCAACATCAAGTGCATTGGGGTACACAAAATAAATCTCAAGTGCATCGGGTGCACTGAATCAACATCAAGTGCATCGGGGTGCACACAATAATCAAAACGTGCAACTGGTATGTGCAAAATCATATCTAGTATTCCTAGAGTCTATAAAAATGTCAATCAAGTGCAACTGACATGCACGAAAATATCAATCTAGTGCATCTGGTATGCACAACACGCTAATCGAGTGCAGTCACTGTGCACGAAAATCTCAAACAAGTGCACCTGGTGTGCACAAGTCATTTCTGTGACCCTCAAATCCTCAAAATATATAAGTCAAAATAACGGACGTCGAGTTATCCTTTCTTCAACGTTGCTAATGCAATATTCGGATCATCAAAACGCAAATAAAAAACAAATGATATCGAAGTACACCTTCTTCAATGTCGAAAGGTGTCTATACATCCGGAACTGGCAGAGCAAGGATTACCACTTGCCTTCTGCCTACGGTCTAGCGTTCTCTATCTCTGAATTTTTATTCTTTCTGCGGATCACTAACACTACGGCCTCTTTATACAATCATCTGGTGAGGAGCAGCGACACAAACAGTCCCATACTGATACTTCTCAAGACACTTCCTTGCCAAGTAGTCCAGTCTCTCGCAATGCAACATGTCGATGACAGCGATCTCTAACCTCTGAGTGCGCTCCAAGCAACTGACCCTGTGTCCAATTTCAATCATTATAGAATCCTTGAAAGACCCGTCATGTCTCCTACCGATCTCATCTATCCAATCTGCCCGGAACTAGCACTCCTTAATGAGTCCATTTCGTTTCGGAACAACGATAATCTCATTAAGATTTTCCCCTGAAAATGGGGTCGTACACAATGCCTATGTATACATATCGAATCTCCAGTATCGACGGTGAAGAACAATTGTGCATTGAGACTTCGCACCAATCTCCTGTTCCATTACTCTCCAGTATCGGTCAAATAAGGAGCATATCACGATAGTTACGCGAATTACAAGTCATACTTGGTTATGACCAAGCCCGAAGTCTTACACAAAAACTCGAAAATACGAATCTGACATCTCTGACACTCTATGGAAGAATCTGGCTAAGCACACCTTCGAGAACTAGACCCGATTCGTCCGAGGAAAACTCACTACACGGTCTCTCTCGAGCGACTCATATCAGGTCTGAGCAAGACCCATCAAAAGAAGCTAGTCAACTTTACCGATCTCGCATCGGAGCACCACAACGAATTAAATATCCTAGCCATCATACCCATGAATGACTAAGAATCCTTTGGCCTATCAATACTCGTAAACACCGGCGACTTTTAGTTTCATGAACTTTGAAAGAAATACCTCGGTAATCTCAGCAACGGTTGGTACAACTATCTGAACAGTAGGTAACACAACAATCTTCGGAGTAGGATAAACATCATGCCTCCAAGTCCGGCTGGTCTCCAGCAATGACCCGGCCCTCTGGTGCGGATCCCGAAGAAAACTCGCTTCAAAATTAGAAATCCGATCATATAAGGATAAACAATATGTTCCTATGTCACCGGAATATCACCCTGATCAGTTCTCGTCCCAGACAAGTCTGCCCTGACCGTGTCTCTAACCGCAGCCCTCTCGGCTTGCGTAGACATGGCGACCGGAACAACCAACATGTATTGATGAGGATAGATCAACTGAATAAATAGAAGAAAAGATCTCAAGATATATATTCTAAGGTAACTTAGGCGAAGTATCGTATCGTAAATATGCCGAGAAATATATGTATGGTACGTCATTCTTCTTAGTACCCACTCCATCAACCAAGGTCATCCTACTTAATGAAAGTTCGGGTATAATACCCCCAAAGTCAAGTCTAAGTTTCGTAAGGTCAAGCCTAGGTAACGAAAGTGTATGCCTAGACTCCACATAGTCAGACCTAGACTCGAACAAAGGTTAAACCAAACACTCTGATACCAACTGTGTCACGACCCGAAAGTGACACGTGACCGACACTTAAATCACGTGACATCTAAAGACGTCAACGCGGTCTAAGTAAGCCGAAAACCCGGAATCTAAACCTTTTTACGAAAATATTGGAGGTGAAGTTTAAAAAAGTTATTAGATGGAATCAGTTTAAAATACTCATTTAAATCTAGCTAAGTGTGTTTGAAAAGCATCCATGACGTTTTAAAAATCGGCAGCACCTCCTTTGTAAATTTTGAATAAAACTTAATACAAGCACAATAATATATAAAGCATCCCAATAGGAGCTAGCTTCCACATCCAAATGGCGGAGCAGCAATGCAGATAATATACGACGCCCAATGGCGAAGAAAAGAAAAGCGAAACAATAGCCAACAAGAATAAAAAGTCGACTCCAACGAGTGCGACACCCCCAAACACATAACTCTAAGTCTCGCTTCTAAGTCCATAATTATACAAGTTCTGGGTTGATGAAGTTTTACTAGATACAAAAGAATATATATATATACAAGTGTAGGTACGATACAACAGTAGCCCACCTACCAAAGCAATCACCGAAAAAAAGTGTGTGCTGCAAGCCGCCGATGATCCGAGCGGTAAATCTTGCAAGAAACTGGGCATAACGGGGATGGGTTGCCAACTCAGTAGTGAATAAAAGTATATCAAAAGGTAGAAATCGAAATGCACAACGATATCCTAGGTCATAAGTATAGTACTATCATAACCTGTACTAATATATATATATATATATATATATATATATATATATATATATATATATACAGCATAAGTACAATAAATGCAATAATATCCATCACGTAAAACCAAAATATATCATCTCATATGTATATGATCTGTATCCGGGTATAAGCCTATAAGGTAGCCGAAAATATGTATGTAAAAGCTCTTCTTAAAATAACCGCGGGATAAGTATGTCACGACATAAAAGCAGACGTAATAGTATAAAGTATTATATGTATTTATTTAAGATATACGTCTCGCTGTTTAGTAAAGAATTTTAATAGGTTTACAGTTTTAAAGATTCGTGTGTCATTCTAGACTTGTCAAAATAATGAGACTATAGCTCGTTTAGAAACCCTTTTTATATGTATCAATCAGTAAAAAGGTATTCAAGTACTGTCCCCTGGGTCAGTCCTGGTCGGCTACTATAACGCATAAACTATAATAGCGTATCTCGAATGATCGCAAAACATCAATATATGGGTGTCCAGTATCGACACCCTAAATCATCATATCTCTCGTGTCTATCACCGACACGCAAATTCAGATATCGTCGATACCATCTCAACAGATCGGTCGCCCCTTGATATCCCTAGCCCCGGCCAGTATCCCATGGATATCTGCCGTTCTCATATCTATCTTCGGTATCGAGTGTCCTTGCTAGGCTCCCCGCCTCTATCGCGGCTTTCCTGCCCCTCGGTCTCGACCGGGTCCACCATGTATCTGACTGTATACTCCCCTACTCAGTCCGGATATGTAGCATGTCCGTAACCGTATACCCCCACTCGGTTCGGAATAAAACCAAATCATAAAACATAAAACCCATAGTGGACGTCAACTCATCGTATCCATAAATATCAAGTTAAGAAGAATAATAATTGCATATATCACTCTGATGATATTATATATATATAGCAGCGTCTTATACCACTGATATATATCATCGAAAGTAAAAACATCACAAAAACTCATAAGGATCAAATATGAATACCCATAGTACTGGTATTCGCAATAACTCAGCAGGTAATAAAAGCACCGTACGTAAGTATAGTCAGTCATGCAAACAAACGTAACAGTTCTACTGTGTCATGGCAATACTAATGATGTGTAGTGTAGCATACGCGTTTGTGCTCGTGTATCATGGCAATCATTAGTATTTGTGCAAGTGTTATATAAGTGTTTAAAACAGAAAGTAATTCTATCCATATCCGCAACATATAATTACAATCCAATTTCTCGGATATAGGGAATTCATAACACCTCGTATCGGCATTTACATACATATCGCGTGATATAACTGTCCTACAGTATCATGGCAGTACCAATGAGGTGTAGTGTACCATATGCGTCTATGCGCGTGCAACATAGTACTCATTGGTAGTTGTGCAGTGTTCTATCAGTGTGTTCATATAAAAGAGAATGTACATAATCGATAAGCGTATCGCGAACATGTAAAGGAATCTAAGTGTACCGCGTAATTATTAAACGTAACTAATTACTATGAGTTATATCGTTATCTTTGAAAATGGAATGAAACGTTATTTTGCAATAAGAAAGCTGTATAAAGTTAAAATAGATATTCGTTTTGGAAAATAGTATCGCATCCTTGTCATTTATCGTTTAAAGGTGAAAACAAATCGTTGGTTTTTAAAAGAGTATAGCTCAATCAAATGTAACGTTCCAAGTCAGGATAACTCATGACTCCACGAGTCCAAATGAAACTTGGCCCTATTCGACACACTCTCCTCATAATCACAAGTACGGTATGATCCCTCGTACAATGTCCATCCAATATCATATCCATATCGTACGGATCTATCGTCATGTATATATGTCATCAAAACCATATATCAAATATAACCATATGTATAACCTACTAGATACGAAATAACATCAATCTAATAAAGCTAAGTTATCTAACATATCATTAAAATCTAACTAGATAGTATAACTATTCTAGTTAATTGGTTGCGGTGATGCTATTCGCCATTTCCTCGACTTCCCCTGTAGATATAAATCTACTCACCACTTGTCGAGCTCGTCGAAATCCATGCTTGATTTGTCTGTCTTTGCCGTCTCGGAAACCTTCGCGATCGTACTTACAATCATAGTTATAACATATCGGTGAAAATATAATATCAAAACCAAAACAATGAGCTAAGCACCTATAGGTTAGAATCTATAACTTACTTACTCCAAATATGACCAAATACCCCTGACATTAACGTATGAATGTCAATAATTCAGCCGCGGTACAGAAATACGAAAAACCGTAATAAACATGTCGGAAACATTGCTAAAACCATACTAGAATACTCCCAAATTTCTCTATATGAAATCTGAGACAAAACAAACAATACAACAGCTTATATTATTACCAAATAAAGCTACTGACAAAAACCCAAAACACAATTCAAAAGGAAAGCTGGCGGCGACGGTCAAATGAGGAAAACCGCCGGGTGAACTAGAGGAGTTGGGGCTCGGGCTTTGAGTGTGGTCTTCTAGTGGTCTCACCATACCCTAGTCATGTTAGTTTTTCTAATAGACTAACCTAATAGTTCCAGATTCAAGTTTACACTCACAAATATCATAAAAGTTCTAGTTTCTGATATTACTCACTAAAAACATATATGTAACAAAAAGGAACTTGTAAAGGAGGTGAGATATACCTATAGAGATGGTGCACAAGGGAATTCCAGCTCAAGAAGTGCATGACTTGAGGTTTCTTGAAGTGGTTGAGGCTCTAATTGATGGTATGCTCAAATTTGATGAAGGGACCATGGTTTTTCTCTTTTGGTTTGATGAATACTTGGAAATTTTTGTGTTGGAGTCTGAAGGAACTTATTGTTTCAGTTTGAAAGCTCACAGAATAACCTAAGGGTTGAATAAGATAAAGGCGGAGGTGTCAAGACTTATTGTAAAGAAAGGAGGAGGTGTAAAGGTATAATGAAGAGGTGGAGGAAGGAGAGGGTGTGTGTGGTATGGAGGTTGTGAGTGTTTAAACTAACTCTCATATATACCCAACCCTCATAAAAAATAAAACAAACCTTTTTAAAAATACATCCATGTTACAAAAATCTAAATTCTTGATTTTAAAAGAAATAAAACACTTAATATGATACTTAAATACCATTATCTTATTATAAAATCTCAGGTCATGTTAACAATTAAAATATTATTTTTATGATATCACACATTTTTCTCCATCTTTACCAAAATAATTACATTTTTGCCAAAATAATTACATTTTTGCGGGTATAAATCCGGTACCAAAATTCATATGCGATATCATTTTTGTAAACTCATTATACTCATATTTTAAATTATAAATTAATATTTACAATTTTCCAAAATGTTACAATGTTAGAGGTGGCATTGGGCGCGCGACGAAGATGGGATGGGGAGAGGAGGAAGGCATTTCAATGTTAGAGTTTTCCTGGAAAAATCAAGGGGTGCAGAAAGCGACGCGAATGATAGTATCGATGGAAGACGGGAGAGGAAAGAGAGGCGTAAATTATTAGAATTAGAGCTATCACTTGGGTTGTGATTAGAGAAAGGGAAGATGGAGTATAAAGATTTTTTTGTTGTTGTGATGTTTTATGTAACATGACAACTTAAATGACATGGCGATCACTTGACACGGTTGACATTAATATGATATTGTTAATCATAATGGTATTTTAAAAATTGCAAACTTGTCATGTTATTTGTTTTGTAGATTTTAAAGTTTTTGGGAATTTGTTGCCAGACAAAGGAAATACGCCTTTTCTTAAAGAGCAACCGGGGCTTGCGGTGACCTTACAGGTCCCGGGCTACAATGCCCTCAGTCCCTCACCCATTGCGGGTGGATCCTTGTCATGTCCCGCTTCCCAGTGTATGGGTAAGGAGATACGACGAGACCCGCTACGTATTTACTCCGAAATAAACACGTTAGTGTAACTAAGCAATATAATGAATGCACACAAGAAAATGACAAGAGATATAATTGAACAACAACTTTTATTTATTAAACATTTCTTTACAATACAACTAAAAAGTAAATATAATGATGAAAGCAATGCCTAAACAATGGCATGAATATGAAAGTAAAGCGAGTACAAGTAAAGCCTGAAGGTTGTGCTGCTTAGTGGTCTGCTCCAAGTACTCTTGACCGGTCTCGAAATCCCAAGAGTCGGGTCTTCCTGACAACATTCCAAAGAAAGAAGAGAGAATGAATGTTGTCAGCGAACAATCGCTCGGTAAGTCTCAAAGAGAGATAGAAATAGAGTAGACAGATAAGAGAGTATAACTAGTAATATTTGATTATAATGTTAACGCAGTTTTTTGTGCCTTGGTACAGAATAAGCCAGTGTATACGAGAGAAGTCCAACTTACACCGTGGACTTTGGTAACCCGTAGTATAAGGCTCCGTCGATAAAACCACGGAACAACGGCAATGGATGTATAGATACGTCTTTTAATGACCATCTCGTGCCACCTTTAACACATTCTGTGCCAGTTTACCCCTTTAAAACCCTGTAATGTCTTATTGTATTGATGTAATGTAATTAATGGTTATATACGACTTGCCGAAACCATGATAACATGTAAACGGAATGGATATAAATGGATAGTCATGTAAACAGAGTATATTCATGGTTCGGTTCGGTCGAATCACGTTGATATAGATTGAATTATGTATAAATGGATTCATGTTGTATTGTTGTTATACTTGAATTGAATTCAAGTCAGATTATTTTCAGATTTGACCGTGACTCGAACCGAGTCAGACTTTTAAACAGAATTGAAGTTCTGATTTATATTTTGGAGTTATCGGTAACTGCTGCACATAAACGGCAGGATTTGTGTCTTTTTCCAAGACAATTACCGTATTAATAACCCTGTTTTTAGATTGTTTATCTTAGATAGGCAAGCACCCATATTCTCCGGCTCCCTGAGGCTCAAGAGAAATGGTCTCGCTTAAACCTATATTCACTAGGGTCCTTATTGTAAATTAATATAATTTGAGGGGGTTTTATGAAAAATAGTTTTGATATATTTTCAAAATACACCTCAAGTATTTAATTATCGTCTTTAGGGTTTTCATAATTGTAATTTTTATAAAGTGAAATATTCTAGTGGATATAACCTAGATTTCATTGTATATGGTATTTTAGTGTAATGTTGGAATTGTATTGATTTGTAATGGTAGTTTCATGAAATTTATGATTCCTTTGATTTAGAAAACATGGAATATATATATTGTATACTTAAAGTAGATATTTTGATAATATTCATATATATATATATATATATATTTTATAAAAAAATAGAACTTATTTTTTAAATAGATATTATATTTTTCTTAAAAATTGTATTAAAAATTACATCGAGATCGGATGCTCCGTGAGAAGGTCTGCATTTCGCTCTATTAGGCCCGAGGATGTGCGATAACCTGCACCATCCCGATCGGGGTTCCTCAAAATGGGTTGTAGAGGCGCATTTGCAAGGAATTAAATAATACACTTTTAAAGAAAACGGTTTTTGAAGGTTTAGGGCATTTTATTGCAAACTTGTAAATCCACACAATTTAATGTTCCAAAAGTCATCGTGCTATATCAAGAATGAGTGTTGTAATGAGGTAGCTCATTACCTCGTAAGTTTTCTAAAGGTAATACGATCAAAATAAATAAGCAATGTCGTATATAAATATGGTGATATTTTATCGTAAAACTAAAATAGAAGTTGCAATACATATTATTTTGAGATGAAACTTCTTCTAATATGTTTGTTTATGATTGCTAAATAATATACAAGAAGATTGTAAATTTGTTATTAAGATAAATGGTGTTTTTAGTTAAATTAGAAACGGAAGTCCGATTAATTCCGCTTCCGACTAGTTTTGAAAATAGAATTTATTTTAATAGAATGAGAAGGGGGAAAGTGGGACTTACATGTTGGAATTAGAGAGAAGAGGTTGGAGGAGATTTTAGGATCGTCGGGGAGTCTTTTCGTCGCCGGATTCTTCCTAAAACGTCGCCGGAACTTCAACCTTTGCTAACTCCACTTGTACAACTTTTGAACTTGGAAATTTTAGAGAGTTTTTGTGATAATTTTTAGAATGAAGAGGGCCAAAGTGTAAGGTTGTATTTATAAGGAAAATTAGGGTTTAGCGTGATGAATTGAGAATTAAAAATGCATTAAAATTGTTTAATGGTGATTTTTAATTTTCTGGATAATTGCAGAGTAAACAAACATAATGGGAGTTAAGAGGGGAGGCCAAGGGACTAGGGCAAAGAAAAAAATAGGGCATTAGGCAGGGGGGGCACGACGGCGCCGACCCGTGGGATGATCTCGCCGGTCCAATCCGATGGGTTGGGGTGTGGATCTCTGCCATGTGTCCAAGTCTGTTGGTGTATCATTTCTCACATGTTTGTTTACTTTATGACTTTTCATTTTACGTGTAGTGCACATGCAAACTTTTCAGAATCTAAAAGTTTAAAAGAAAAAACAATAAAAAATATATGTGGCAGGGTGAATTCGAACACAGGGGCTATGTTAAAACAGTGCAAGGCTTTATCAATAAGCTATAAGTGCTTTCTTGCTGTTTAAAAATAAATTAAATTTATAATTTATGCTCAGACTTAAGTGCTCCTTTCTGTACTTTGAAAAAATTCTATACAGAAAGTTCAGGGTTGTTACAATCCCAGAGGGGTATTTTGCAATTAACCCTCATGGGCCCACCCGCAATGGGTGAGACAACTACAGGACGGGCTTTGCAGGGTCATTGCAGGCTCCTTATAGCGCGTTAGTTTCAATGATGATTATAAAATCAAGATTTTTTTATATCTCACCCCCAAAACTTATATATTTTAAAATTTCATCCATAAAAATTTATTTTTCTAAATTTCCTCCATAAAACTTCTCATTTAACCAAAAAAATCCTTGCCGTCTATATTCCGTGAGAATTTAACTTGGATTGGTTTGATTTAACAAGAACTTGAGTTAGAGACGTGATCCATCCATCTTTTTTCTCAACGGACCTAGAATCCTTTTTTTTTTCCATCTTCAACCTTTTCATCATTTCGAAATCAAGAAGAAATCCTAATCTTATCTGTAATTCAAAAGAGGAAGATGACTGTTGAGGGCATTTTGGTCCTCTTCAAGTTTCTTAACAGGAGAAAATTCAAACTAACCGAAAAGTCTTATAAGATGCTTAGAAAATTTAAGCAGAGGAGTTATTTGAACAAATTAAAGGTTTTAGACGGGAAATTTAGAAAGATGAATTTTTAGAGGTGAAATTTAGAAACATAGAATTCTTGGAGGTGAGATATAAAAAAAATCAAAGTTTGCCCACAGCCCTCGTGCATATTCTTGAAATCCAACGGTTCAGATAAAAGAGGCAAGAGTTGACGATCAACAAATAAAATCAAATAAAAAGTCTTATAAGATGCTAACTAGGGGAGATTTTTGACAAGTTAAAGGTTTGGTGAGGTAAATTTAGAAATATGAAATTTTAGGGCTTAATTTGAGAAATGTGGAAGTTTTGGGGTATGATATAAATCAATCAAAGTTTGTCCACCGCGGCCTGAGCATATTCTCGAAATCTAACGGTTCAGATAAAAGGGGCAAGAATTAACGGTACAAATAAAATTGAAACTCGTCAGCATTATCCAAAGAGTCAAACAAACAACGATTGGACAGAATCCAACGGTCCCACCAGAAACGACCCCAGAAGAACATTCACTCGACGCCGACGAGGCCACGGCACCGCCCAAACACCACTGTACACGTGTCCCCTCCATCGAAGCCCCTGCTACAGTGAATGCAACCTCTCCTCTGCCCTTTCTTCTTAAAATCTTCGAAGTTCAACCAAAAAAAAATATATATATCGAAGCGAAAATAAGCTTGAAATGGGAATAATGGGGACTTTGAAGATGAAGACGGATCAAATCAGCAGCGATCTGATCGAATCGGATATGAGGGAGCTCGGAATTGCTGCGAAGAAACTAGCAAATCATGCGTTCGTGTTGGGGAGCGGCTTAGGGTTTGGGACTACCTTCCTCAAATTTCTCGCTTCAGTTGCCGCTATGTGAGTTTTTTTTAATCGATCTCCACCTCATATGTTGCCTTATCGTACTTGCTCAGTTCCTGCAAATAAAGTTGTCTGTTGGTTATAAACTCTTAATATATCTATTCCTAATAATAGATTTTTAAATTTTTTTTAGCGAGCCACTTCTTTGGATACTCATTTCCTTTCTTCCCCTTTTTAGAAAAATATTAGGTCTCCAAGATTCCATGTTATCACTGGATTGCTCAATACTCATTTGATAAAATGCAGAAATAGACTTTGGTGGGTCATAAGGTGGATGTTCTGCGGTAAATTACTCCATTGAGTTGGGAAATGATGATAAAAAGTGAGTTGAGTTAAGAAACTAGCACGCCCAACTTATTGTAAAGACTGGGGGAAAACAACTAACATGAGGAAAGATTCTGTTAATCTTGAAGGGCGGTGTTGATGGCTATATTATCTTGATGTTGTCTTAGTAATTTCCTCGCTCCGATAACCCTTTCAAGTACTCGTATTTCGAGCATAGATTAGTAATTCTATTTATATCCTATATTCAGATTAATGGATTTAAAAATGAGTTAATATAGAGGAAGACAAGTTATAGTATCGTTCTTATGAGCTGTATGCAGGATTCGAATATATGTAGAACAGAGTGAAGGACTTGAACTTTATAGAGAGTTCTTGTATCTTATGGAGCTTGATGTTGGCCTGGGTTTGATTAGGTTATCGCGGGGCAAAGTTGGGACATCTTCTCCTCTTTTAGATTAATATCATACTAAAATCTAATCTTTCTTCAGGTTGCAGCCTGTGACTGGAGTTTCTTCGTTCTTTGATTGTTTGGGTCACTTCTCTCAAGTCTGATTGCCCATCTTAGACATGGAGGACATCTCATAATCATACTTTGTAGTTCATATTGTTATAGAATTAATGCTTTTTAAGCTAATCAATTATATTGCGGCAACTGCTATACGACATGCCTTTGCAAATAAATATTAATAAGTATAATATTTGCTTGCAAAATTAGGAACGCATTGGGATTTAGTTATTTTGTGTAAACCTCAACAATAACTGTGGTTCCCTTTGGAAAGTCTAATTATCTCCTTTTTCTTTTAAGTGACTAGAGACTTTTGAAGGGTAGCTTCTCCATGCTAGTATCATCTAAAACAACTTACCCAGTAGGGTTGTTTCCTTAGCCACTGAATTTCCTAATATATTAAGGATAGCCCCTCTGTTCGTATGTTCTAAACCTAGAAATTTTCAAATTGAGATTTCTCTCGTCACATAAACCGGCAGTGAGATTTGATCATGAAGCCTTCCAATAGTTGTATGGTTTATCCCCTACTAATGTCATTGTAAAGGCTTTGACAATGATAGTCGAAACATTAGAAGCATCACTTGAAGATTTACATACAGTCTAGAGTATGAAATATATTCATATTATTGTATTGGATATCGTAGTTGTTTTAGATAGGTTTAGTTTTGATTTTGTGTGTTGGGAATCTTTAGGTTTAGATAGACTGTTCGGATTATTTATTATTGTTAGTTGGAATCAGTGTTCTAAAAAGCGGTATAGGCGACCGCTTAATGGAAAGAGGTCCTATGCCGTTCCACTTTGACCCTAAGTGGTTGCATCAAACGTTCTAAGCATTTTAAACTTTTAAGTGAGCTCTTCCATCAAGAAGAATGCTTAAGTGGGTTATAATACAGGCTTCATGTGTCAGGTTTTATGTTTTTTTTAAAAATATCCGATTCAAAACCTATTCTAAATTGCAATACATATCTTGATCTATTGTCAAATTACACACTAAAAAACTATCAAGTATTCCCATCGCTTTCCGCGTCATACTCTCAAATTTCTAAAGGATCGAGGACAAAAACCCTTAGTAATTTTGTCTAAATCATTTTATGTTCTTCTCATGTATCTCTTTCCTTTTTTAATTATATTTCACAAGGTCTGTAATTTGCAAGTTGAAAATTTTCAATTAGAAATTTATGATTTATGATTATATTCTACCTAATGTCATGTATTATAATTTTTGATATTATGCATTCCATTTGATGTGAATTTACTATAAATTTAATATATTTTCTAAGCACATTATATTTAGAATTTTTTAATATGTTTTTTTGCTATTTTATGTATATATATATATATGAAATATATATTTAATTAAAATTAAAAAGGGAGTTTTACTAAAAAGCCCCCTCATACTTCGCTAATTACTAAAAATTCACTCCATACTTCATATTAACTTAAAAGGCCCCTATACATTTAAATTGCACTAAAACCCTCCTAACAGGCAAAAAAGTGAATATTTTTAGTACCTTTCATTACTCCGTTAGGAGGCTAACGGTGAGTATCGGGGTAGGGTTTTAAAACCTTCACAACCCCTTTTCTTTTCCCAAAATTCCTAAATTTTCCGCCAAATTGACTTTAGGATTAGGATCTTGATCAAAGATCTCTCAAATTGATCATGGAAACCAGCCCATCTTTCTCAACCTCCAACAATGAGCTTGTCGAGTGCCGTTGTCCCTTCAATTGCAAGTTTTGAGTTCGTGTACAACCTCATTTGATAGGAGAACGATTCTTCAGTAGCGCTAAATCCCAATTTTCAACTAAGTGGGAATATGGGTTCTTTTTATGAGAGAAAGATCAATTACATAAATACTTAGAAGATAAGAGAACAACTCAAATACAAGTTGTAGCCCTATCTTCCTAATGGGATACTAACTTTTGATGGAAAACCAGCGAGGATGATTTTTTAGTGCAATTTAAATGTATGAGAGTTTTTTAAGTAAATACGAACTATGGAGGGACTTTTTATTAATTAGCGAAGTATGAGGGGGCTTTTTAGTAAAAAGCCCAATTAAAAAACCTACATAAACGACGCTTAAGCGGTGCGTAAGGGGCTAGATGCTCGGCGGTATCCTAATTACTCAGCTCTGCCTAGCGCCTTTTATAACTTTGGTTGGAATACGTGTAGCATAAATTTAGATGATTGGTTTAAATAAAAAAGTGATTGTGTTCATATATTTCATGTCATGATATCGGAGAAAGAATCACATAGTTTTGGTAAAGTTCAAGAAAGAATCAGCTGTATGTGGCTTTTTTCATTTCTGATTATGGAGCAAAGTGATTTCTTGTAGGCTTCTTCATCTAACCGTTAGGTCACATAAGTTGGGGTTGAGTTCACGTCATATTTTAAAAAATAGCCAAAACAGTTGTTGTAATAGCTTGGATGCTGAGGGATAACATTGTTGGGGTCAAAAATTACAACATGGTTGACTAAGTTAAAATCAAAGTCAACCTCAAACTAAATGGGCCCATGACCAGGCCAAGTGGGCCCATGCCAAAGTCAAACCCGAACATGAAGCGGCCGACCTTCCCCATGCCAAGAAGAAAATTACGTAATAAATAAGTTTGATATAATTTTCATGCATGTGTAAAATAAATGGACAAAAAGCTAAATTTTTGTAAAGCCCACGACTCATGTGTAAAAAGAAATAAGCATATGGGCATGAGATGAGCAAAATGCCATTTTGTAAAGCCCAAGAGGCTATGTGTAAACTTGTAGCCTATATAAGCCAATATGATGATGAAATAAAGAGGAATCCATTCTCCTCAAAAATTAGGGTTCTGTGCCTTCTTTTCCTTTCTTAAGGTTGTAAACCTTCTTTTTTTGAATTAAATCAAGAGTTTAACTCTTTTTTTTTCCAAAAAGAAATAGTTTTTCACCATAAAACCCTTGAAAGGGAGCTCAGATTTTCCATCAAATCTCTAAAAGGAGAGATTTTTAAGTTTCATCCCATTTTCTCCAAGATCCCACCAACAGAGTGGAGGAAGAAAGAGACCCATCTCCAAAAATTCCACTTTGAAAAGATCCAAGGCTCAAGAGAAAATCCAGGACTCAAGGGAGAAAAAGGGGTTCTCTTTCATCATCTCCGAAAATCTCTTGAGATTTTAACTCCGAACAAAAATCTTTTCTTTAGGAGTTTAACTCCAAACCAATTTCTGAGAAGCTCAACTCTAAGATACAAATTCTCGAAGGAGTTGAACCCTAAAAATCCAGATCTTTTAGGAGTTTAACTCTACAAAAAGATCCTCTTTTTTAAGAGTTTAACTCCAAAAGTCTTTCGGGAGTTTTACTCCTAATTAGGGGCCATGCACGTGAACCCCGTGCATATGGCCCACTGGCGCCTAGCGCCCATGCGCTAGGCACATGACCTGCGGGCGCCCAGGGCACGTGGTCCGCTGGCTCTCACGTATCTTTAGGATGCTCCTCACCCCTCTTTTTCCCTCACGCTCCACACTCAAAACACATCCCCCGTTAGAAAAAATTTCTAACAGGACGCTGTCCCGCATCCCGCAAGGGGGCTGCTAGCCCTTTTGACCCTTAGCCCGCTATCCGGATAGCGGGACCCCCGTAAACTCTGCGAGGCTCCCGATACGTATAAGTCCCCTTCAAAACACAACACACACCGCACATTGAGTTCGCGTGACCAGTTTTACCCGTCAATCAGAGGTTCCCTCGCTCCAAAAGCGAGGGATAATTAACGGCAGTTTAGTCCGCGACTGTCGGAGATTCGGATCTTCACAATCAATAAACCCCAGCCTACCCCAGGTAAGAGGAATCTGTAATACGCCTGACAAGCGACGCGTATTTCCTATCTCAATAGGGTGACGAAAAACACCCTACAGATTCTGGCACATCCGGTGGGACCTTTTCTCTCCTCCCATATTTCAGGTTAAACATTCATGCGAACTCAATCAACATGTATATCGATTGCCTGTACTGAAATAATGCTTCTTTATGCGGATTAACATTTTCCAATTGCAATCTTCGGACGCAACAAAATGTCTTTAAGTACAAGTTCAGCTCTCAACACAGCTCCCATTTCCTACACGATGAAGATGGCCGCCAGGACGAACCTCCCGACTAGTCTCGGGTGACGGTGGGAGGAACCGCTGCTACCATTTGGCTCTATTCTGTTCGTGCCCGCTAACGCTATCCCAGCTCCTCAAGCTTCGGTAACAGACAGACTGGTCTCGAAAGACAGGAGGCCAAATGTGGTGATCTCGAAGACACCACTACCTAAGAACAAATCCGTTTCCGAACGCTCTCCGTTGCTCCAGCTCGGGGCAAGACCATCAACACCAATAAAGCAATAAGGCGTCTCGGGCAAGCTCCAGCGATGCCCCTGACAACTACTCGATCGGGTATCTTCTCTGAACTCCCCGTCAATCGACTCACGATGGCTTTCTGGATAACGGATGCCCGCTAAGTCTTCAAAATCGAGAAGCTAAGACAGAAAGGCTCAGATACAAGGCCAATAAAAGGGCTAGGGCTCCTGCTAGTCTGAACTTCGTGGGGTTCCAAAAACGAGGTTACCCCGCAATAACAGCTGAATCGGCTGTAAGGCTCTCTAACTCTTTCGAACCGCTGAAATTGGTTCAGAAGAACACCATGACCACAACAGTCAAGAAAACTGCGATTCGGACCGTGCCATCCAAGGACCCAGCTAGGCCAACCGTCTTCAGTCGCCCGTTCTTTCCCAAAGAGGAAGGGCCACAACGACGGTCCGAAAGATCAGCCGCCAAAAATAAAGAGATGGCTGGATATGTGGTGCACACCGTCTACATGCAGCAAAAGCAAAAATGGGGCTACCACATCTCAAATCCAATTTGGTTTGAATGTGACTGCCACTTCCCATGACTAGCTTCCTTCGAAAGACAATGAAAATCCTTCCAGCGAGACTGATAAACAGAGAGATCTTTCGGTTCATGAGAAGTCGAGCTCGGAAAGCGAAAATGAGCCAATCTTCCGTCCTAAGACCGCAGAACAGCAACTTCTCCAAGAGTTTCAGAAGCAACTCATAAACAAGGACAAGGAGATGGCCAAGCTCTACTAAAATATTGACGACTTGACAAATGCCGTCCTACAGTTCACAGCCCAAGTTGCCTCTTAGCCGTCCAATCAAGCGCAGATCTCTGTTCATGAACCGGGAAACGGTGTCCCGAAGCAGCCGACGCCTATTCCCTCAAATCCAAAGACGGGTGAACCGTATGAAAGTCGGCCACTTTCTGCCTCAAGAAATGTCTTGACTATCGACGACCGTCGCCCTCCAACGCAGGATCAGATCATGGATTTGATCTGCAACAAAGTCAAAATATTGATGGCCGGGGCCGAGACACAAAAAGAGGCCGGCTGCAGTGGGAGTCCATACTCTGCATAATACGATCTTGTGGAGTTTCCCAGTGGTTATGTCGTCACCATATTCGAAAGTTTCGATGGGACGGAAAATGCGAACCGACAAATTGCCCAATTTAAAGCATCATGCGCGAATACTAGGGGCAATGATGCGCTCCTTGTCCGTCAGTTTGTCAATAGCTTGACCGATGTTTTCGATTGGTATGCAACCATACCAGATGACTCGATTACGACATTCGCTCAAATAGAATCTTTGTTCAAGCAAAGGTTTATGAGTGTCAGCGATAAAATTGCCATTGCCGACCTTGTAAGGACCGAGCCAAAGAACAACGAAAGCAATATGGATTTTATAGTCCGATGGCATCTCTCTGTCAAATGTGAACCGTCGTTGGAACAAGACCAATCCGTCGGTTTTCTTATAGAAAATCTGAACAACTGGATGAAACCTTTCTTATACACCGCAGGTCTCAAAACATTCTAAGAGCCGACCAAGAAAGTTCAAATGTTGGAACGTTCAAAGTCCGAGTCCACTCAGGATCTCCAATTCACAAATAGATCGAGACATCGAAGGGACGACAACCAAAAATGCGAAAGTTCAGCACCGATTCTCTCAATAGGCAGAAAGCATGCAGAGCGAAAACTAACAAACCCCGAGAGCTAACTTTGGAGGAAAGAAGAAATAAGGTTTACTCTTTCAGAAGAGACAAGGTTCACAAAATATTCAAAGATGCTATGAAGAATGGCCTGCGGCTATCGGAACCAAAAAGGCTAAGTGAAGCGAACATGGCCGATCATCCTAATTATTGTCCATACTACCGAGTGTTGGGACACACTATCGAAAACTGTTTCATTTTCAAGGATTGGGTCGAGAAACAATACAAGGCAGGAGAATCTCGTTGTGCCCTGACGTGTTGACAAACAATCAAGCTGCGACCACCAATTTTATACAAACAGAGATCGAGGTATTTCGGGAACTGGCCGCTCTCAATTGTTCACCCTTCCTTGAAAGGGGCAAACCACAGCGGCAATCCAATGGTCCAGCGAGGAACGTTGACAATGAGGGGGCAACAAACAGATGTGTGATCCATACGGTCTACATGGTCGGACATGAGAAACGAACCCTTCTATGCTTCATAGCCATGGTGATGATATGGTTGACGCCGTCTAATATTGGTTCGGTTCAGATAATGATGATGACCCTGTTCGAGCTGCTAAGCAAAAAAAGTTCATGGTTCTTGGGGAATCAAGCTCAGAAGATAAGGATAGCCCAGTCGTTGTCCCCAAAACTATAGAACAAGTGTTATTCTAATGGCTTCAAGAGCAATTTCAGGACCGTGATAGGGAGTTAGCCAAGATCGGTTCCAAAATCAACGATCTGGTGAATGTTATGGAAAATCTCGCAATCCGAGTCCTTCAAATGCAATCATAACAAAATCAAAATTTGGTCAACGAACCAGGGATTGATGTCCCAAAGCAGCCAACAGCTATTCCCTTCGGTCTAAAAGCGGAATACCTTCATGAAAGTCGACGACGGCTAGCCTCCAGGAAAGTCCTGACGCATGACTGCGACTAGTTGACACATGACAAAATTAAGAGATAGTCATCAACAGATCCTGAAACTCTACAGGACTTACTTAAAAGAGTCCTGATGTTGGAACATGCGGTCCCCGAATCTCTTTCAAACTACCTATATAACAAGTCCAAATATCCGGAGAAGAACAACCGCAAAGGTGGGCCTCCCAAGGACACTGAATCCTCTAATGCATCTGCCAACCAAAGTAGGCGAGGGGTAGGCAGGCCTAATGCCGACCAGCCTCGAAAACCAGTGTTGGGAGGAGGAGGGGAATCGCCCCTGGAAGAGAAACTGAATAAGGTCTATTCTTTCAGAAGGGACAATGTTCGTAAAATATTCAAGGACGCCCTGAGAAACGGTCTGCAATTGCCTAAATCAAAAAGACCATATGAAACAAACATGACTGATGATCCTTTGTACTGCCTGTATCACAGAATGGTGAGTCATACCATTGAAGACTGCTTTGTTTTCAAGAATTGGGTTGAAAAACAATACAATGAGGGAGTGGTCTCATTGGCCAAAGACACGTTAGCAGAAAACCAAGCTACGATCGTTTGCTCTATTCGAACAAAGACCAAAACCCTCTGGGGGCAGACGACTCAATCGCCCGCTTCAGAAAATGACCCAGTCCTCCGTAGTTTCTACGGAACATACATGTACGTTTCTCCAAAAGGACAAAGAGAGTATTGAAGAGCCGTGAGATTAAAATCCGAGGAATTTTGAATAAGCGCACAACTATGACCTCTAAGTCGTTAAACTGGGAAATAAAAGAAAATTGATGTAAAAAAATAAAAAAAACAAAATAAAAAAGGTATGTCCACAAGCAAAACAGGTATAGATAAAAACCCGAAAGGGCTCCGTGAGTAAAACTAGGAGGACTGCTAGCGAGTTTGTAAAACCCGAAAGGATGCAAACTCGCGAAAAAGAGATGAAAATACACTCGCAATGTCCTTTCGACCTTGTGAGGAGAACATTCCCGCGTGAAATCCTTACGGCTCACAAAGGAGCGACTCACAAAGGAATTCTCATGACTCATAAGGAGGAAATATACTTACGATATCTTTTCGACTCGTAGCGAGAAAATGTTTTTATGAGACCCTTACGGTTTATAAAATTGAAAAGCCTTAGGTGATAGAGATCTAAACCTGTCTTCTAAGCCATTGCTCCCTAACGGGCAACGGCAAATGATGAGTCGCTCCTGGCACTACGCTTCAGTGTTAGTGGTGCTGATGCCGATCCAAAACTCAAGCCCCAAGATTCCCAAACGGCGAATGATGAGTCGCTCCTGGTACCATATTCCAGTGCAGCGATGCAGACACCAACCAAAATCTAAATCTCCAAATTCGAATAATGAGTCGCTCCTGGACTATATTCCAGTGCAGCGATGCAGGCGCCAACCAAAATCCAAATCCTCAAATTTCCAAACGGCGAATGATGAGTCGCTCCTGGTACCACTCTAGTGCAGCGATGCAGACGCCGACCAAAATCTAAATCCTCTAAATTCTCTCAGCCCTACGGTTGGTCCCTAAATTGACTACCGTATACAATCCACATGCTCAAATAATTCTCATCACACCCATGCCCTACCGCAATCACCAGTCATGCGGCCGGTCTCCGTCATTGGAATTATGCTCAATTTGGGAAGACCCATTTATGTGTCTTTACGATACATGAGGAGAACAAAACTTACGAGATCCTCTTGACTCATAAGAAAACACTTTCGTGGGATCCTTACGACTCATAAGGGAAAAATACACTTGGGGTCCTCACGACCCCTAAGGAGAAGATACACTTACGAGATTCTTTCAACTCGTAGCGAGAAAATACTTTTATGGGACCCTCACGGTTCATAAAATTGAAAAGCCTTAGGTGATAGGGACCTAAATCTGTTTTCTAAGGCATTGCTCCCCAACAGGCAAAGGCAAACGATGAATTGCTCCCGACACCTATACTCCAGTTTTAGCAGCGCTGATACCTACCCCAACCCCAAAATTCCAAATTTCGATCCAATAGACCTCTAAGTCGTTAAACTGGGAACATGTGGCCTCTAAATCGTTAAACTGGGAACAAATGACTCCCAAGTTAAACTTAGGAACGAGGGAAATCCCCTCGTGACAAATGATGATTCGCTCATATTACCACATTCTAGTGTAGTGATACTGATGCCAAACCAAAATCAAAATCTCCAAATCCTCTCACGGCAAATGATGATTCGCTCATGGTACCATGTTCCAGCACAGCGATGCTGATGCTAAACAAAAATCCAAATCCTAAATTCCAAATCTTACGCTGCAATACTTCAAATTCAAAAGTCCTGCCAAACAAGACAGGAATCAGATAAATCAATCTAAAGTCCCACCCGGAAGCGCTTCCAAGCTCGAAAGTCCCACCGGACAGATTGGAACCTCCCTAAAACAAATCAAACTAACCAATTCCAACAACAACCTCTACGTCAAAAACAGTGACACCGTCTCGGGAAAATGTCAAACAGACATTCCGTCTTGGGGACAAGTCGGCTAGCGACACTCCGTACCGAGGACACGTCATACAGACACTCTGTACCGGGGACACGTCAACCAGCGACACTCCGTGTCGGGGAAACATCAAACAAACACTCCGTCTCGGGGACATGTCAACCAGCGACACTCCGTACCCGGGAAATGTCAAACAGACACTCCGTCTCGAGGATACGTCGACCGGCGACACTCAGTGCCAAGAAAACGTCAAACAGACACTTCGTCTTGGGGACACGTTAACCAGCGATACTCCGTACCGGAGAAACGTCAAACAGACACTCCATGCCGAGGAAACGTCAAACAAACACTCAATTTCGGGGATACGTCGACCAGCGACACTATCAGGAAAACGTCAAACAGACACCCGGTACCGGGGAAACGTCAAAGCGACGCTCCATGCCGGGGAAACGTGAAACTGACACTTCGTCTCGGGGACATATCAACCAGCGACACTCCGTGCCGGGGAAGCGTCAAATAGACACTCCGTGCCGGGAATACGTCATACTGACACTCCGTCTCGGGAAAACGTCAAACAGACACTCCATCTCGGGGACACGTCAACCAGCGTCACTCCGTCTCAGAGACACGTCAAGTATCGACCGTCCATGTCGTAAAAAGGGGAGTGCCAGCCTCCCAAAAGCGGGAACCAAATCAAGTCACACTACGCGAAAGAAGATCCATCAATTTTATGCACACGATATACACACATGGTGTGCATTTTTTGATGGGGGGCACTTTGTTGGGATAGAAAATTACATCTCGGTTGACCAAGTCAAAATCAAAGTCAACTCCAAACCAAATGAGCCCAAGCCCTAGCCAAATGGGCCCATGCCCAAGTCAAGCCCGAACATGAAGCGGCCGGCCTCCCCCATGCCAAGAAGAAAATTACGTAATAAATAAGTTTGATGTAATTTTTATGCATGAATATAAAATAAATGGACAAAAAGCCAAATTTTTGTGAAGCCCATGTCTCATGTGCAAAAAGAACTAAGCACATGGGCATGAGATGGACAAAATGCCATTTTGTAAAGCTCAAGGGGTTATGTGTAAACTTATAAGCCTATATAAGGCAACATGATGATAAAATAAAGAGGAATCCATTCCCTTCAAAAATTAGGGTTCTGTGCCTCCTTTCCCTTCCTTAAGGTTCTAAACCCTTTCATTTTTTTAAAATTAAATCAAGAGTTTAACTCTTCTTTTCCTAAAAATAAATAGTTTTTCACCATAAAATCCTTGAAGGGGAGTTCGGATCTCCCATCAAATCTCTAAAATGGGAGATTTTTAAGTCTCGTCCCATTTTCTCCGAGATCCAGCCAACAGAGAAGAGGAAAGGAGGAAGAAAGAGACTCATCTTCAAAAATCTCATTTTGGGAAGATCCAAGGCCCAAGAGAAGATCCAGAGCTCAAGAGAGAAGACAGGGGTTC
Source organism: Agapanthus africanus (assembly GCA_030015575.1). NCBI lineage: Eukaryota > Viridiplantae > Streptophyta > Magnoliopsida > Asparagales > Amaryllidaceae > Agapanthus > Agapanthus africanus. The sequence goes on along the minus strand of JASDDO010000019.1, from coordinate 903,817,343 downwards.
GCTTTCATCATCTCCAAAAATCTCTTGGGAGTTTAACTCCGAACAAGAATATCTTCTTTAGGAGTGTAACTCCAAATCAATTTATGAGAAGTTCAACTCCAAGATCCAAATTCTTGAAGGAGTTGAACCCCAAAAATCCAGAACTTTTAGTAGTTTAACTCCATAAAAAGATCCATTTTTTAGGAGTTTTACTCTAAAAGTCACTCGGTAGTTCAACTCGCAGTTCAGGGGCTAAGCCCCTTTTTCCGCGGGCGCCCGGCTCCCGGCTCCCGCATGCAGAGCGTGTGGCCCATTGGTGCCTAACGCCCACGCGCCAAGCATGTAGCCCGCCGGCGCCCACGCGTCCTTAGGATACTCCTCACTTCTTTTTTTCCCTTACGCTCCACACTCAAAACACGTCTCCCGTTAGAAAAAATTTCTAACGGGACGCTGCTCCGTAATCCGCAAAAAGGCTACCAGCCCTCTGACCCCCAGCCCGCTATCCGGATAGCGAGACCCTCATAAACTCTGCGAGGCCCCCGATACGTCTAAATCTCCTTCAAAACACAACACACGTACACCACACATTGAGTTCGCATGACCAGTTTTATCCGTTAATCGGAGGTTCTCTTGCTTCAAAAACGAGGGATAATTAACGGCAGTTTAGTCCGCGGCTGTCGGAGATTCGGATCCCCACTATCAATAAAGCACATCCTACCCCAGACAGGGGATCTGTAATACGCCTGACAAGCGACGCGTATTTCCCATCTCAATGGGGTAACGAAAAACACCCTACAAACATATCGATAAACAATTTGATAATCCGATGACCGTAGATTGATTATGGAGAATTCCTTATTGTCTATTCTTACTAGGAGATTGATTATGGAGAATTCCTTAGTATCTATTCTTACTAGCGGCAGATTGATTATGGACAATTCCTTACCTTTTCCCCCTTTCCTTTCTTCTTTACTTCTTGCAAATAAGATTATATGCACTAGTGGATAAGGGCTTGTTTGGAATTGGCTTTGGAGTTAAGTTAGGATACCCGATGTTTTATAGATTTATCTAAACCTAACTTTAAAACCCTGAACATGCCCTGTTTGGCTTTCATTTTGGGATAACTCCGGTTATCTAAACTCCAAATTTGAGATAATTGGAATTCGAAAACTTCAACCCAACCTCTCCTTTTCTTTTATAAGTAGGAAAAAAATTAAAGAAAAACCCCATCTTGGATTTTGGATAACTCCAAAACAACTCATTTAGAGGTTAGATAACTCTAAAGCAAAACAACCCATCAATATTAAATTTTAAGTGCAGGTAAGGGCCTTGCAAAACAGAGTTTGCCTAAGCTATACCTCCATTTAAAAATAAACTCCGGTCATCTTAACTCCGAACCGATACATGCCCTAAAAAAATAGTTGAATTTTTGGGTTTTATGGTCCATCTCCATAATGTGTGTCTGCGCGCGCGTACAAGTTTAGAAAAGATTATCTGTTTTTTGAGTCAGTAATATTCTAAGTATTCTAGAATACTATATTTTGGAATATTAGTCTCAAATTGTTGAGGTATGTAGAATATGCCGGGCAACTGTTTCTGATAATGTCGGCCCCCGGTCCTTCCATGCCAAAGGACGGGGGCTATCTCTTGAATCCATGGGGGCCACCTTTTGAGCCCGTGGGATCCACTGTAAAACAATGGGGAATCTTCGGAATACATTCCGAAAGAGGGCATATCTGTATTATGAATGAAATGATACCACTCTTCAATACAGATGTGTTTTTTTTAAGTGAACTGGCACTACAGGAGCTTGAGAACTCCTTAGTTAAGCATGCTCGATCCAGGGAAATTCTGGGATGAGTGACCTCCTGGGAAGTGGCCCCTGATCGGGTCCAGTCGTTCCGAAGGACAAAACCGTGCGGTTTCGGCCAGTGCGGACAATACCGTCTGCGTTCTGAAAGAGGGCAGATCTGTACTATAAATGGAATGATACCACTTTTCAATGCAGATGCGTTTTTTTAAGTGAAATGACACTACATGAGCTTGAGAACTCCGTAGTTAAGCGTGCTCGAACCAGGGAAATTCTGGGATGGGTGACTTCCTAGGAAGTGACCCCTTGTTGGGTCCGGTTTGCTCTGAAGGACAAAACCGTGCGGTTTCGGCCAGAGCGGACAATACCGTCTATGTTAGCGGTGGGTGGTGACAAATAGAGAACATGGACATGTAAAACGTGTGGCGTTATGGTGATAGCAAGTTCCCTTATCTGATTCCAGAGCTATTTCACATATGACGTAATTTACTTTGCTATGGCATAAATTACCACTTTGACGCTAATTAATGAACATTTCTATTCTAGTAACTTTTTTGTTATATGAATTCTAGTAGAGTGAAAATTTAAAATTTTCACTCTACATTCTATCTTGTGAATAAAATGGTCAACACTTCTTTCTCAAACAATAAAACAAACAAAAGTACATATGTTACAATATAATCTAGTAACTCTTTAGGTGCCACTAAAAGAATTATAGGAAATACGAAGTCCGCACTTTCAAATTGATTCAGTACTACCAAACAAGAACAATATAATACAAGCATAAGACCCATATATATGAGTTCTGGAGTGTTCATACAAAAGGTAAGTTTAGAAGGGAGGTGAAGTTAGGGGGGCAGGTCAAATTGGGTAAGTCATGACCACGATAAAAGAAATAAAAGGAAATACATTTTGAGAGTAGAAGAAATTGTCCTGATCTTAATGGAGAGCAATTGGATTCATGAAAATCTTGGCTACCATGTGTATTTTAGTGCATACAAGGAAGTGAGGAACTGTGGGAAGAACCAGAGATGAAGAGTAAGAGAAACATTTACCCTAAGTCACACTGTCACACTGACCCAATCCATCTTCCATAAGGAAGAGATTAAGGAAAGGTCAAAGAAGTATAAACATATGTATGAGGTTTCTAAGAAAAAAGTACATGATGCAGGAAGAGAAATCACTACTTTAAAGTCAAGATTACATGTTCATAAGAATTAAAAAGATTTTGACACAACAGCTAATAGGTTTATAAGCTTATCTGTAACACCTCAATTCCCGGAATATAGAAATATAACCCGAAACCGCCAGTGCTCCTAGATAAGAGGAAATCGCCTTACCATAGTCATACCTAAGGCTCTAGCTAAACATGTACGATAATATCCAATATATAATACTAACATCATATTGTATAAATAACAAATAACACTGATGAATCCACGAGATAAAAATAGATTCAATAAAAGATCCAAATAACAATGTGTTCCGAATAAACAAAATACAAGATCCAAAAAATACATTATTCCTAACGTCCCGCGAAGGGCTCACATGCTAAATACGCACTGAAATAAAATAGAAATAAACCTACGGATACTATCGATCTTCGGCAAACTCCTGATAGTCACTCTGATCCTACTCTGCCTTTGAATCAGTCTCTAATTCTGAGATGACAAGACTCAGGGATGTCAGAATATCCCAATAAGTACTCAATCGTAATAGTGTGTGTGTATGATAGCATGAATATGTGTGTAGTGAAGCCCATGTGCACATGTAGATATAGATATGACAGTAATATGAAATAAGCATATAAATATGTCAAATCGGTCAAGTCATATCCTAATTGGTCACTAAAAAGGTAATTTATCCTATCGTGAGTTCGAGTGTGCCGTCAACCTTTGCAGGAGTATTCCTAATCCAAGGGTAGGGCTCCAGGGGCAAGGAAACATGGGCACAACTGTGGAATGAACAAGTGACCGTATAAAGCCCGATAGTGGCTGTAACACACTAGTACTATCGTACGTTATTTATTATTATTATTATTGTGTTGGGTTAGGATTGGTGTTTGGATGGTTATTATGATAATCATATTGTTTTACCTTGTCTTGATTCCTAGTTCGAATGGATATAATATTGTACTTGACCTACATGGCTTTTAACGTATTATAGTTGGATTAAATCATCCCTAAGACTAATTTCTAATTAGCATATGGTTTGTGTTGGTTGCTATAATCTTTTATTGGTGTTTTAATATTTGCTTGCTAATCTCTTAATACATATTTTCCTACATATTCATAGTATATTTTTCTAGAACAGTGGATATGTAACAAAATAGATATTTTTGTATGATAGTTTTGGAAAGATATGGTAATATTTATACAATATTTAAACTAGAATATTTTTGTAGCTATTACATTGTGGTTTAATAGGCTGTTAGGATAGCGTGGGCATATATTGGTTTGATCGATAGTCCACAATATATTTGAGATTTTGTAGCAGTTTGATGGGAGTTTTACATTATCGGTTAAATATTTTTAGTTTACCAAATTATTATATAACTATATATATACATATAATATAGATAAAATAATATTAACTAATAAAATAAAATAAAGCATTATTGCGTACGTCCTTGTACCCGTGCCCTAAGGTCGTCGTCGCCTCCATTGCCGCGACCGCCATTGCCCTCGTCACCGGCATCGAACCCACCTCCTTCGCCTTCTTCTCCCCTAAACCCGACCACACCATCTCGCTCTGTCCCCCTCCTTTCAAACGAATCGAACCCATCATCTTCTGACCCCCGCCGAGACCTCCCTAGAACCTGAGACCCCATCCTCTCTCCTCGTCGACAACCAACTCCAGCCACCTTATTCCACCATCACCACAGCCATAACCACCATCTTGCCTTCATCGACTCCATCATCTTCATCTTCTCTCAACTCACGGCAGCGCCCTACCCGACTTCACCACCGGCGCATCCATCCCGTCCTCCCCGTCACCTTTGACTCCTCCACTTCAACAAGCACCTCACATCCTTCACTGCATCTTTCCCTTCGCCGATCTCCAACCGCCGATGCTCCCCAAGGACCGACCTCGACAACACCTCATCACCACCACAACCACCATCATCCGCTACCGCCAACATCACCTCTATACTCGAGCAAACCATCGCCGGGAACACCCATCATCTCCCTTCTCACCGTCGCATACCCGAACATCTTCCATCACCGGCGTTAACCCATGACTCTATCTCCTTCGGCGAGACTTCACCACCGAGCACCATCAACTTCGACGCCCTTGCCGTTGATCCTATCGAAGCAGCACTCCATCACCAACTTCAAACGCTCACCATTGCCGCAGCTCCTTTATGTGTCATCATCAACTGCATCTCACCCGTACCATCGCCGATGTTCGAGCCTTGCAAACCTCACCTTGAGCCAAGTTGGAACCATAGCCGAGCTTTCAAGTTTCTGTCTATCTCTGTTATGTGTCTCCGGGTATCCGTCATTCCGTTCATCGTGATCGAGGCAAGTTTCTAACTTACTACATGCTATAATTACACAATATAATTATTATTCTGTTATTTTATACTATTATATATATATATATATATATATATATAATTCATGTACCGTTAGATAGTTTAACATTAATAAGTTTTTACAATTTTAGTTTATAATGTTTTATGAAAATATATCTAAATAACGATACCTAATAATTATAACAATTATTCTAATACGGTCAAATTGATAAATTGAACTTATAGGAATTGATATGGTTATTTCTTTACATCGTATATTGCACCTACATAACGGTTACAACTATATTCATCATGACAACACAATGTTATTACGAAATAAACACTTCACCTAATTTAATACACCATCCCTGACATGTTTGTAACCTGCCAGACTGTTACTGTTTTGCTATCATGCTAATACCCATTTTGCCTGTAGTACTTATTGATGCCAACAATCATGATTTGTTGTCCTGATAGACGTAACTTGTTGTCTTGATAGACATGACTTGTACCTGCTTATTCCTGTGTTGGCATTAGTTAGATATTATCTTTATACCCAACTTGGAAAACAGAACATGAGAAAATGGGGAAATCAAAAGTGTAACTGAAGTGCAACTCAAAAGGATATTATATGTTTCTGTGGTTCCGGGGGTTAACGGAAAAAATCATTATTGATTCATACATCTTGCATCCGTGGTCCCGGAAGGTAACGAGATATATCTTACGTTCGTGGTACTGGGGGTAACGAGATATATACTTTTGAGTTACATGGAGAAGTACATTAATTGGTTTCAAATACCTGTAGAATAGATAACCTAGAAATATGGACCCATAGGATACACGCAACATGTTTGACTATCTATATCTTGCTTGTTATATCACATGTGACTGTTTTTGGTTATACTTATGATATCTCACTCTCGCACATGGCATCATATATAGCATATTGTTCATATTATTATTATGATATTTATGGCGCACCGACGTCTGGGTTTTGCATGACCCAGATCCTTTGACCTTATCACAGGAGAATCATGGATACTTTGACAGGATGCCGAGCAATGAAGAGCTTTCCGCTTATTTTAGTTTAGTAATGTTTTAGATTTATTTTCTAGTTATGGATTTGTCGTTTTATCGTTGTGATCCCATAAGGGACGAGCCTAGGATATTGTTTCTTTTATTGGATCTTTATTTGCTTACGCAATCTTTCCCGTTATTATTTATTGTGGCAGTTTGGATATGGGATGGATATTTATTTTCTGTTTCTGATATCTGATTGACAGCCGTAATGTGACTATGGAAGGATATTTTCTCACCATAGGTAGTATGATTGGTTTTGTTACGTTCCGTATTTATGTATTTTGGGAAGCGGAACGTGACACCGGCAATAGTAACATATGACCGTTTAAAGCCCGGTACCAGCTAATGAACATGTGACCGATATAGCTCGGTACGAGCTGTATGAACAAGTGACTGATATAGCCTGGTACGAGCAGCCGGCAATGGGACTCCTGAGATCTTATCGAACAAACTTACACTCAAACTACCCTAACACCCCGTGTATTTATAACTAACATGGTAATAAACTTAATCATTGGTTAGGAATGTTGACTGGACTGGAACTTGTAATATCTTATTGATTGTACGGTAATGAAACTTGTAAACAGTATATATTGTGTCATGACATGTAATTCAGCATCCTATTTAGAGATCTCGTTTAAATATAAGTGGACCGGAGTAATGAATGATCATGGGATGTCAAGTACGGTCGTTATAATATAATAGTGTCCATAAACAGGAATGGCATGTAAGGGTTGTTCAAGCATGTCAATAATAATAATCTTAAAACATGTTAAATACAGTCGATATATGTTAAAATGGTGTCTATAAAGAAACAATAATCTATATGAATTTGCAAGCACAAGATTAACAACACCGTTTTAAAGGGGTTAAATTCCAAATTAAATAATTCTAATAGCTGTATTATTTAACGAACATGTAACATAATCTGGTATGTATAGTTTCAATGGGTGTGCTAACTAAGGGTTTTCATCGTTTATAAGATATCACAAAAATATATGGAATATTAATGGGATTATCAAATAATAATATTTCTATTTCAACATTTTGGGTTTATAGTATGCTTATATACTTATTGATTTTTATAGCGAAAAATAGCAAGCAAGAGTACTTGCTTTGGAGACGAACACGACAATGAAAACGACGGAGACACGAACACTACACAAAGCAAAACGAAACTTGGATCTCGACTTGAACTTAGGCTCGACCTAGATCGACAGCTGCCATTTTTAGGGTTAGCTTAGCACCTTGTGAAGGTTTTAGCAAGTATCAAACATGCTATATTAAAATTTTGGGGTGCTAAACAAACCAACCAAGTAATCGAACTAGAGAATTAGGGTTAACTTTGCATGTAAACAACTTTACATCCAAGTGATAGGGATTACAACCTTTATAGTCCGTTCCTTCGCTTCAAAAGCTCCGAGTAGTGGTCCCTTCGCTGCGATCCATGAACTCCCGGACTCTTGAGAGGCTCCACAAGATGTACAATTCATCCTTGCTTGAAGTCTTTAAAGTCTACGATGATCTACGTCGAGAAAACACGGACTCAAGCTCTCTCTTCACTAATATGGAATTAGTGAAGCCAACACACTAATCTATATGGCTAATATAGAAGAGGATGATGAAGTAGGAATTTTGCTCACTTTATTATTTAATTTCTCACAATCATTCATCACAAATGAAAAATCTAGCAAACTTTTTTCAATGAAGAAGAAGAAGAAGAAGCAAGTGATGAATTATTGTTGTGTGGTTAGAAATGCAATCATGGGTCAAGTATATCATCCTTAACCTATGTAAAGACTTAACCATGAGCTATGGTTAAAGGTATGGTTGATAAATATCTTAAGCTAGACAAAAAGAGTGGATAAAGTCAAAGAAGACTACAAGCTTCTACAAGCTTCAACAAATATCTACCATGACAAATATCCACAATATTTGAATTACTTAATGATAAATATAAACCTTAACATTAACTCTAGCATGGTTTAACTCTCATAAACCCTAGTTGCATTTATAACCAAGCATGTCACAATATTATATATCACATATATAATATTTATGCAACAAAAGAAAACAATACAATAAACATATATCACATATATGTTAAAAGTATTATAAGTGAGAATAATAAATATTTATACATATATATTATATATTATTTCATCAAATCAACACTTTATCCGATAACCCGGCTATATCACATATAACCGGCCGATATCACATATCGCGAGAATAGAATACGGTATCACATACTCGTATCAATCTCGATCCCGCACATATCATATATGTGCTCCTACTCCGTTTTTCCTGAGCCTGAAAACCTTTATGTAGGACTCTAACGACTCGTCAATACGCCAGCAGTAGGTGATGATCACATCAAACACCAACAAGCCGCAAGCGGTCAGCCAAACGTAACGGCCACCCGGGTATTGAGCGATCAGAAGATCAACAAGCAAGTCTGCTCTAACTCCTGTAAATCCAATCAGTAACTACCGTACAGTCCGGTCTCTTCGTCTGATATGTCGTATATCCAGTCTAGGGGTGGTAAACGGCAGACCTCAGTAACCGATAAGTCGTGTCGATATGAGGCTCATAACGGGTCGAGAAACTAATGATAACACTTACCAGTATATCTTCATATCAGCTTTGGTCAGGGACTTCCAGTTATAGCCAATCGAACACAGCAACATCAACCCCCAATACCGGGAGAGACGAAACCCCTCCTATCGCTCATTGCCTCCATGTTGTTAGTTATATATATGCCCTAGAGGCCATTGTTGTACATATGATGTATATTATAGTGGATGCTTGAATATATATAGAGATGACTTTCTTGCTCGATATGATAGTATGCTATCTGGTTTCACTTTATCTTAACATGTTAATAAATACTGTTTTGTGATCACGCGTTGATAAAGCCCTTAGGATATGTACTTGACTACTAGGACTATGATACAGATCATACTAGTGGGGCCAGGATAGTCTACGTGTACATCCTATAACTGTTCCTAATCGAGGGTGTATCGAGACAGGGCATCGATACTCCTTAGTAGACTAGCGTACACGCATCTTGACCTATGTGATGGGCGATGGATGATCCCATATTCATTGGCGTTGGACATCAAAGATGGTGTACGGGTGCTCAGTGGAGACTGGGTACACTGAACGGACTCGCCGAGAACTCCTGGATGGTATTATTCCTATCGTCAGATAGCAGTTCTCCGGTGACACTGGTACAGGTTAGTCTGTAGACCCGAGATCGTCATAGAGTCTTGTGTGATTCCCACCGTGTTTTGATTTCCACCTTACCACGTCCAAGAGGGCATGCAAAACGGTGGCTTTTGGGTACAGTCCCGACTCACATGGAGGCAATGAGCGATAGGAGGGGTTTCGTCTCTCCCGGTATAGGGAGTTGATGTTGTGCTGTGTTCGATTGGCTATAACTGGAAGTCCCTGGCCAGGGCTGATATGGAGATTTACTGGTAAGAGTTATCAGTAGTTTCTCGACCCGTTATGAGCCTTACATCGACACGACTTATCAGTTACTGGGGTCTGACGTTTACCACCCCTAAGCTAGATATGCAACATATCAGACGAAGAGATCGGACTGTACGAGAGTGTTACTGATTGGATTTGCAGGAGAATGTACATGCTTGCTTGTTGATCTTCTGATTGCTCAATACACGGGTGACTGTTACGTTTAGCTGACCGCTTGCAGCTTGTGGGTGTTTGATATGATCATCACCTACTACCGGCGTATTGACGATTCTTTAGAGTTCTATACAGAGGTTTCCTGGCTCAGGAAAAACGGAGTAGGATCACATATGTGATATGTGCGAGATCGAGAATAATACGATATAAGTATTCTATTCTCGCGATATGAGATATCGGCCGGGTATATGTGATATAGCCGGGTCATCGGATTAAGTGTTGATTCGATGAATTAGTACATATTATATTAGTCGGTTATATGCAATATAGCCGGATTGTCGGATCAAGAGTTGATTCGATAATTTAATGTATAATTAGATATATTACATTGCGTTAACTAATATAAGCTCGCTTTATTGATCCATTTTCTCACCGGATAATACATTGATATATATGCGATATATGTTAATTGTATTATTTTCTTTTGTTACAAAAAATATTATATATGTGATATATAATATTGTAACAAGTTAGGGTTACAAATGCAACATGGTTAAGTTTAAACAAAGTTAGGTTTTGGATTTGGGTTAGCTTTTTCATGAAGCTTTCTTTTGTCATTTAGCTTGATATTTTGTGTAGATATTTGTTAACCCAACCTAAACCCTTTACCTATGGTTTATTCTCTACAATGGTTAAGCCTTTCATTCTTAAACAAGGGTTGCAATTGTAACCACAACAATAATTCATTATTCATCACAAAAGCTTTCTTCTTCTTCTTCCTCCTTGAAAAAGCTTTCTAGCTTTTTGTGAAGTGATGATTTAAAGTGAGAAAATGAAAACAAAAGAGAGCAAAATTCCTACTTCATCATCCTCATCTATTCTAGCCACTTAGATTAGGGTGTTTACTTCACTGATACTTGATTAGAGAAGTGAAAGCTTGATCTTGAGATTCTTCAAGGTAGATCATCTTCGAAAAGAAAGACTTCAAGCAAGAATGGATCATTCGACTTGTGGAGCCTCTCTTGAGTCCGAGAGATCATGGATCGCGGCAAAGGGACTACTACTCGGAGCTTATGAAGCGAAGGAACGGACTACAAAGGTTGTAATCCCTCTCTCTTAGATGTAAAGTTGTTTACATGCATAGTTAACCCTAATTCTCTAGTTAAGATCTTGGTTAGGATTTGTTTAGCACCCCAAAATTTTTAAAGAAGCATGTTTGATACTTGCCAAAACCTTGCTAAGGTGTTATGCTAACCCTACAGTGGTATCAGAGCCAAGTTAGAGCATTAGGAGTTGTCTAGACGAAATTAGAAGTCCGATCGAACCCCGAAACCCCGAAATGACCCCTTTTCTGGAAATTTTTCAAAAAGTTGACATTTTTCATATTAAAAATACTCAGAAAATCATGCAGGGAATTTTATGGACCCACATGAAGAAAGAGTCCCTAACTCGCTACAGTGACCGCGTAACCGCGGCCAAAACCTGGTTTTGTCGGCGGTTCCACGGCGCCACTGTGGAGGCTTGGGACGGCCCCTTCAGCGACGGTCCATAGGTGTTGGGGCATGCTACTGGGAATTTTTATTTCTGCTCAAGTGTTGAGCTCATTGGAGTATTTTGGGAATTCGTTGTGTCTGTCGAATTATCTAACTTCGCCTAGTTATCTGTGATGTTTATGTGTTGCTGTGATATGTTATATTGGATCGTTGTGTATTAAATAGCCGGGGTTTTATGTGAGATGAGAGTTTTCTTTTTCATTCATGTAAAATTCATTTCTATGTAATATTCTTTTATTGGGGCACTTCTGGGTTGAGGATGATGTCACCGTTGTATATTATTTACTTTTCCGCATTAGGATAGACCCAAGACGGAGAGCACAAGTAACCGGGTTCTAGGGTCCAGTAGGAGGCCATCTCAAGGAGTCGAGACCGGGTCTCCTAACCCTAGAATTGGCAGGGTTACTTGCCGCTCTCGTAGGGGTCTAGGGATGTAGGTTTGGCTATTCATCGCGACTGTGGAATCCGTGTTTTATAAAGGCTCAAAATAAAACACGGACATCCTAGTATATCCAATATTTCATATGTTGACTTCTGCTGCAATGTTCTGTGATGAGATCGTATTACTACCTGAGACGAATGCTTATACTATATGTATGTGTTGATATATATAAATTACTGCTTTCGTTTCTTCTGTGATACTTAGGAAGCTTAATTGATGGGTTTTATTAATGAGATTAATAAAAGAAAAGAAACCTAAAAGATATTGTAGAATCAAATTTTCAAAAAGGGTAGCTACAGTTTTTGCTTTGCATAGCGGTATTCCTTGAAGAATATCCAACACCTTATTCGATAAGGAAAGAGCCGGGATCCTTTCACCGGGAGTGACCTCTTTAGCAAAACTGGCAGATGCTACAAACTCACGGTTTAGTTTTTGATTGCTTCTATAGTTCTTGCTTTGCACAGCGGTATTTATGAAATATCCTGTACCTTATTCGATGAGGAAAGAGCCGAGATCCCTTCACCGGGAGTGACCTCTTTAGCGAAACTAGAAAAGCCTAAAAAATATTCCTTTTTCAAAATCACTTGTTTCTACAACGATATCAAGTTCATTACGCTTTTGGTTTTCTAAAAAACCTGCGTGGCCCTCCGTTATTTCAGATAAGTACTACTTAGTATTCGTGCTACGTTTGTTGACTATATTAAGGCATAATGTGCGGTAGCTAATTAGTACTTGTCTGCTAAAACATAAGATGTGATTGGATTAGGGTAGTTGTACGACTTTGTTGACTATGTTAAGGGTCGTGCAGGTGGGTTTAATTCAATCGGGAAATGACGGGTTGAACTTGGCTAGCAATTATGATTTGTTGACTATGTTAAGGTCATAAGTTGCTAGGGGCAAAAACATTATTGGGAATTTCAAATGTTGAAATTTGCAATGAGATTGCATACCTTCTATGAGATAGATGGATTCTGATACCCACTGCGAGTAACAGTTACTCCTGAGAGAATTTTATACAGGACAATTAGCCGATCAAGTAGGTGTCTAGAAAGGTGTTAACGGGGTTAAGCCTCTGGGAAAAACGAGGTTTATACTAATTAGGTCCGTGCGAAAGCACGGGGAACCTCCCTCAAAGTACCAACACTGATCTGGCTGAAAGATTGACGAAATTGTAGAGTATAATTAATCCCGGCTAATCTTATCTTTTAAGGTTTGAAGGAAGATTTGATTAAAACAGTGGGAGCCATCCTGATTTGATAAGATAATAACCAATCTAATCTTGCTAGAGCGCACGCTAAAGTGTTTTCTTTTCCCTCTCTCCAGGTAGCGACCATGTCAGGCCTTAATCAAGATAATAATATTGATGTATTGACCGAACCGCTTGTTATACTGAGCAGGGGAACGTTGGTTCCGTTTTTTCTTATAATTGTTATAAGACTGAACAGAAAATAGGGGAATACCAGAATTCACACGCTGTCCAAACGAAGAATAAACATGTTGATGCATCTTCTTCGGATGTGTTAGTTACCGAGAACTGTTTCTCAGTTCACTCTACGTCATGGGCATTAGATACCGGATCAGGATCCCACATATGCAATATATTGCATGGGCTAAAGAAAGATAGAGAACTGGGAATGGATGATCATTCCGTAAGAGTAGGGAATGGTGCAAATGTTGCAGCCAAAGCAGTTGGCGAATATCACCTTGTATTACCAAGTGGTAATACATTGGTTCTGAACGAATGCTATTATATACCGAACATGATATGCAACATTATATCAGTTTCTTTATTAAGTAAAGAAGGATATAATTTTGTAATACAAGATAATGTTATGAACATCTTCCTAAATCAAAAGTTGATTGAATCGGGCTCGTTACATAATGGCATATACGTTCTAAATCAAAACACGGTTCTTAATGTAAAGAACACACATAAGAGGAAGAGTTGAGAAATGAACGAATTCTTCTTGTGGCATTGTAGACTAGGTCATATCAATGCGACACGGCTAACTAAGTTACATAATGATGGATATTTGAATCCGTTCGAATTTTCATCTTATGACACTTGCCAGCCACGTCTCAAAGGCAAGATGACCAAAACTTCGTTTAGTGGACACAGAGAAAGAGTTACGGAACTCTTAGGACTGATACATAGTGATTATGTGGTCCCATGTCTACACATGCCAGGAACGGTTCTTCCTACTTCATTACATTCACCGACGATCTCTCAAGATACGGACATGTGTTCCTGTTGAAATACAAGTCTGAAGCTTTTGAGAAATTCAGGGAATATAAACACGAAGTAGAAAACCAAACGGGTAAAAGTATTAAGATCTTTCGATCTGATTGAGGAGGAGAATACTTGAGCAATGAGTTTCTAGATTATCTAAAAGAGAATGGAATTCTCTCTCAGCTTACTCCTCCTTATACACTACAGCACAACGGTGTATCGGAGCGGAGGAATCGCACCCTATTAGATATGGTGCGTTCTATGATGAGCTCCGCTGAGTTGCCTATTTTCTTTTGGGGTTATGCGCTGGAGACAACAGCATACCTATTGAATTAAGTTCCATCTAAATCTGTACCTACAACATCACATGAGATATGGAGTGGAAGATGCCATATTTTAAACGAGTTAAGATATGGGGTTGTCCGGCCTATGTCAAAAGGCAAAATCCGGACAAACTCGAGGCACGATCAGTTCTTTGCAAGTTTGTGGGATATCCTAAGAATTCACAAGGATATGTTTTTTACAACACTGATGAACAAAAGGTGTTTGTTTCTCAATATGCCACCTTTTTGGAAAAGGAATTTCTTGCAAAAGAAATTAGTGGCGAAGAGGTAGAACTGGAAGAAGTTCCAGCAGCACAAACTGCAACTGAAGATTTAATGGAACCAGAGGATTCAGTAGTTCCCGACGAACCCCCGTCTTTCCGTCGATCTAGTAGGGTTCCTCATCCACCTGAGAGATACTATGGTTTTCTCGTCGATGGTGGGAGCGAGGATTGCATCATGGAAGATAACCCAACTGGCTTCGAGCAGGCCATCACGAGTGGTGACTCTGTGAAATGGCTGGATGCAATGCGATCTAAGATGGAATCCATGTACACCAATAAAGTATGGACTTTGGAAGTTACTCCTGAAGGGGTAAAACCCATTGGGAGCAAATGGATCTTTAAGAAGAAACTTGGTGTAGATGGAAAAGTTGAGACTTTCAAAGCTTGACTTGTTGCAAAGGGTTTTCGTCAACGACCAGGTGTGGATTATGACGAAACCTTTTCTCCAGTGGCTATGCTCAAGTCCATCCCGATCTTACTTGCCATTGCTGCATACCATGACTACGAAATCTGGCAAATGGATGTTAAGACCGCCTTTCTAAATGGTGATTTAGAGGAGTGCGTGTATATGACTCAGCCAGAGGGCTTCGTAGACAGTGGGAGCAGCGGGAAGGTGTGCAAGCCGCTTAAATCCATTTATGGGTTGAAGCAGACATCGCGGAGTTGGAACATATGTTTTGATGTGGTAGTCAAAGAGTTTGACTTCATCAAAAACATAGATGAACCTTGTATATACAAGAAGGTGGCAGAGAGTAAGGTTGTGTTCCTCGTATTGTACGTGGATGACATACTCTTAATAGGAAATGATATTCCTATGCTGCACTCGGTCAAGCTCTTCTAATCACATAGATTCTCAATGAAAGATCTAGGTGATACCTCCTGCATTTTAGGGATTAAGATCTATAGAGATAGATCAAGACGGATATTGGGATTGTCCCAATCCAGGTACATTGACACTATATTAAAGAGGTTTAGTATGGAAGAATCCAAGTGTGGGAATTTATCCACGATATCTGGACTCACTCTCTCCAAAGAGATGTCTCCCAAGACTGATTTGGAAAGAGCTCGCATGCAAGGGATACCCTATGCTTCGACAGTAGGCTCTATCATGTACGCGATGCTATGTACCAAACCCGATGTAGCATACTCACTAAGTGTAGTGAGTAGGTATCAAGCAGATCCTGAAGAGAATCACTAGACAGCTGTGAAGAACATTTTCAAATACTTGAGAAGGACTAAAGAGACGTTTTTGGTATATGGTAACGGAGAACTCCAGGTGGAGTCCTTTACCGATTCGAGCTTCCAAAGTGATAAGGACGACTCTAAGTCGCACTCGGGATTTGTCTTTACCCTCAATGGAGGGGCGGTGTGTTGGAAGAGTTCCAAACAGGAAACCGTGGCAGACTCGACGATGGAGACTGAATACATCGCTGCCAACGATGCTGCCAAAGAGGCTGTCTGGATAAAGAAGTTCATCACTGAACATGGTGTGGTCCGTCCATTGAGCATCCAATACCTCTGTATTGTGATAACAATGGAGCTGTGGCTTTAGCCAAGGAACCCAGGTCCCATCAGAAGTCCAGACATATTCTGAGGCGGTATCACCTGATTCGGGAGATAGTTGATCGCCGGGAGATCGGGGTCAGGAGAGTTGATACGAAGGACAACACTGCAGATCCACTCACAAAGGCCATTCCTCAGATACAATTTGAGAGACTCTTCGGGATGTTGGGTATGAGATACTACAACAGCTGGCCTTAGTGCAAATGGGAGATTGTTAGTTATATATATGCCCTAGAGGCCATTGTTGTACATATGATGTATATTATAGTGGATGCTTGAATATATATAGAGATGACTTTCTTGTTCGATATGATAGTATGCTATCTGGTTTCACTTTATCTTAACATGTTAACAAATACTGTTTTGTGATCACGCGTTGATAAAGCCCTTAGGATATGTACTTGACTACTAGGACTATGATACAGATCATACTAGTGGGGCCAGGGTAGTTTACGAGTACATCCTATAACTGTTCCTAGTCGAGGGTGTATCGAGACAGGGCATCGATACTTCTTAGTAGACTAGCGTACACGCATCTTGACCCATGTGATGGGCGATGGATGATCCCATATTCATTGGTGTTGGGCATCAAAGATGGTGTACGGGTGCTCAGTGGAGATTGGGTACACTGAACGGACTCGCCGAGAACTCCTGGATGGTATTATACCTATCGTCAGATAGCAGTTCTCCGGTGACACTGGTATATGTTAGTCTGTAGACCCGAGATCATCATAGAGTCTTGTGTGATTCCCACTGTGCTTTGATTTCCACCTTACCACGTCCAAGAGGGCGTGCAAAACGGTGGCTTTTGGGTACAGTCCCGACTCATATGGAGGCAATGAGCGATAGGAGGGGTTTCGTCTCTCCCGGTATAGGGAGTTGATGTTGTGCTGTGTTCGATTGGCTATAACTGGAAGTCCCTGGCCAGGGCTGATATGGAGATTTACTGGTAAGAGTTATCAGTAGTTTCTCGACCCGTTATGAGCTTTACATCGACACGACTTATCGGTTACTGGGGTCTGGCGTTTACCACCCTTAGGCTAGATATGCAACATATCCGACGAAGAGATCGGACTGTACGAGAGTGTTACTGATTGGATTTGCAGGAGAATGTACAGGCTTTTTTGTTGATCTTCTGATTGCTCAATACACGGGTGGCTGTTACGTTCAGCTGACCGCTTGCAGCTTGTGGGTGTTTGATATGATCATCACCTACTGCCGGCGTATTGACGATTCTTTAGAGTCCTACACAGAAGTTTCCTGACTCAGGCAAAACGGAGTAGGAGCACATATGTGATATGTGCGGGATCGAGAATAATACGATATGAGATACCGTATTCTATTCTCGCGATATGAGATATCGGCCGGGTATATGTGATATAGCCGGGTCATCGGATCAAGTGTTGATTCGATAAATTAGTACATGTTATATTAGTCGGTTATATGCAATATAGCCGGATTGTCGGATCAAGAGTTGATTCGATAATTTAATGTATAATTATATATTTGATATATTACATTACGTTAATTAATATAAGCTCGCTTTATTGATTCATTTTCTCACCAGATAATATATTGATATATATGCGATATATGTTAATTGTATTATTTTCTTTTGTTACAAAAATATATTATATATGTGATATATAATATTGTAACAAGTTAGGGTTACAAATGCAACATGGTTGTTAAGTTTAAACAAAGTTAGGTTTTGGATTTGGGTTAGCTTTTGGCTTAGCTTTTTCATGAAGCTTCATGAAGCTTTCTTTTGTCATTTAGCTTGATATTTTGTGTAGATATTTGTTAATCCAACCCAAACCCTTTACCGATGGTTTATTCTCTACAATGGTTAAGCCTTTCATTCTTAACCAACGGTTGCAATTGTAACCACAATAATAATTCATTATTCATCACAAAAGTTTTCTTCTTCTTCTTCCTCCTTGAAAAAGCTTTCTAGCTTTTTGTGAAGTGATGATTTAAAGTGAGAAAATGAAAACAAAAGAGAGCAAAATTCCTACTTCATCATCCTCATCTATTCTAGCCACTTAGATTAGGGTGTTTACTTCACTTATACTTGATTAGAGAAGTGAAAGCTTGATCTTAAGATTCTTCAAGGTAGATCATCTTCGAAAAGGAAGACTGCAAGCAAGAATGGATCATTCGACTTGTGGAGCCTCTCTTGAGTCCGGGAGATCATGGATCGCGGCAAAGGGACTACTACTCGGAGCTTATGAAGCGAAGGAACGGACTACAAAGGTTGTAATCCCTCTCTCTTAGATGTAAAGTTGTTTACATGCATAGTTAACCCTAATTCTCTAGTTAAGATCTTGATTAGGGTTTGTTTAGCACCCCAAAAATTTTAAAGAAGCATGTTTGGTGCTTGCCAAAACCTTGCTAAGGTGCTATGCTAACCCTACAGTGGTATCAGAGCCAAGCTAGAACATTAGGAGTTGTCTAGACGAAATTAGAAGTCCGATCGAAACCCGAAATGACCCCTTTTCTGGAAATTTTTCAAAAAGTTGACATTTTTCATATTAAAAATACTCAGAAAATCATGCAGGGAATTTTATGGACCCACCTGAAGAAAGAGTCCCTAACTCGCTACAGTGACCGTGTAACCGTGGCCGAAATCTGGTTTTGGCGGCGGTTCCGCGGCACCACTGTGGAGGCTTGGGACGGGCCCTTCAGCGACGGTCCATAAGTGCTGGGGCATGCTACTGGGAATTTTTATTTCTGCTCAAGTATTGAGCTCATTGGGGTATTTTGGGAATTCGTTATGTCTGTCGAATTATCTAACTTCGCCTAGTTATCTGTGATGTTTATGTGTTGTTATGATATGTTATATTGGATCGTTGTATATTGAATAGTCGAGATTTTATGTGAGATGAAAGTTTTCTTTTTCATTCATGTAAAATTCATTTCTATGTAATATTCTTTTATTGGGGCACTTCCGGGTTGAGGATGATGCCGCCGTGGTATATTATTTACTTTTTCGCATTAGGATAGACCCAAGACGGAGAGCACAAGGAACCGGGTTCTATGGTCCAGTGGGAGGCCATCTCAAGAAGTCGAGACCGGGTTTCCTAACCTAGAATTGGCAAGGTTACTTTCCGCTCTCGTAGGGGTCTAGGGATGTGGGTTTGGCTATTCATCGCGACTGTGGAATCCGTGTTTTATAAAGGCTCAAAATAAAACACGAACATCTTAGTATATCCAATATTTCATATGTTGACTTCTGGTGTAATGTTCTGTGATGAGATCATATTACTGTTTGAGACGAATGCTTATACTATATGTATGTGTTGATATATATAAATTACTGCTTTCGTTTCTTCTGTGATGCTTAGGAAGCTTAATTGATGGGTTTTAATAATGAGATTAATAAAAGAAAAGAAACCTAAAAGATGTAGAATCAAATTTTCAAAAAGGGTAGCTACAGTTTTTGCTTTGCATAGTGGTATTCTTTGAAAAATATTCAGCACCTTATTCGATAAGGAAAGTGCCAAGATCCTTTCACCGGGAGTGACCTCTTTAGCAAAACTGGCAGATGCTAAAAACCCACGGTTTAGTTTTTGATTGCTTCTATAGTTCTTGCTTTGCACAACGGTATTTATGAAATATCCTGCACCTTATTCGATGAGGAAAGAGCCGAGATCCCTTCACCGGGAGTGACCTCTTTAGCGAAATTAGAAAAGCCTCAAAAAACATTCCTTTTTCAAAATCACTTGTTTCTACAACGATATCAAGTTCATTACGCTTATGGTTTTCTGAAAAATCTGCATGGCCCTCCGTCATTTCAGATAAGTACTACTTAGTATTCATGCTACGTTTGTTGACTATGTTAAGGCGTAATGTGCGGTAGCTAGTTAGTGCTTATCTGCTAAAACATGAGATGTGATTGGATTAGGGTAGTTGTACGACTTTGTTGACTATGTTAAGGGTCGTGCAGGTGGGTTTAATTCAATCGGGAAATGACGGGTTGAACTTGGCTAGCAATTATGATTTGTTGACTATGTTAAGGTCATAAGTTGCTAGGGGCAAAAACATTATTGGGAATTTCAAATGTTGAAATTTGCAATGAGATTGCATACCTTCTATGAGATAGATGGATTCCGATACCCACTGCGATTAAGAGTTATTCCTGGGAGAATTTTACACAGGATAATTAGCCGATCAAGTAGGTGTCTAGAAAGGTGTTAACGGGGTTAAGTCTCTTTTAGATAATCCTGGAACTCATTACTCAAGTATTCTCCTTCTCGATCAGATCGAAGGATTTTAATACTTTTACCCGTTTGGTGCTCTACTTCGTGCTTATATTCTTTGAATTTCTCAGAAGCTTCAGACTTGTGTTTCAACAGGAACACATGTCTGTATCTTGAGAGATCGTCGGTGAATGTAATGAAGTAGGAAGAACCATTCCTGGCATGTGTAGACATGGGACCACATACATCACTATGTATCAGTCCTAAGAGTTCCGTAACTCTTTCTCCGTGTCCACTAAACGGAGTTTTGGTCATTTTGCCTTTGAGACGTGACTGGCAAGTGTCATAAGATGAAAATTCGAACGGATTCAAATATCCATCCTTATGTAACTTAGCTAGCCGTGTCGCATTGAGATGACCTAGTCTACAATGCCATAAGAAGGATTCGTTCATTTCTGAACTCTTC
Source organism: Agapanthus africanus (assembly GCA_030015575.1). Taxonomy (NCBI): domain Eukaryota; kingdom Viridiplantae; phylum Streptophyta; class Magnoliopsida; order Asparagales; family Amaryllidaceae; genus Agapanthus; species Agapanthus africanus. The sequence goes on along the minus strand of JASDDO010000019.1, from coordinate 903,796,243 downwards.
CTCTTGTGTGTGTTTTGTATATTAAGGACTGTGGTTTGATTTAGAATATATATGCCATTATGTAATGAGCCTGATCCAATCAACTTTTGATTCAGGAAGATATTCATAACATCATTCTGTATTATCTTTCTTTACTTAATAAAAAAACTGATATAAGATTGCATTTCAGGTTCGGTATGTAATAGCATTCATTCAGAATCAATGTATTACTATTTGGTAATACAAGGTGATATTCGCCAACTGTTTTGGCTGCAACATTTGCACCATTCCCTACTGTTACGGAATGATCACCTATTCCCAGTTCTCTACCTTTCCTTAGTCCATGCAACATATTACATATGTGGGATTCTGATCCGGTATCTAGTGCCCAGGACGTAGAGTGAACTGAGAAATAGTTCTCGATAACAAACACACCCGAAGAAGATACATCATTATGCTTATTCTTCGTTTGAGCGGCGTGTGAATCCGGATATTTCCCTATTTCCTGTTTAGTCTTATAACAATTATAAGAAAAAACGGAACTAACGTTTCCCTGTACAGTATAATAAGTGGGTTCGGTCAATACATCCATATTATTATCTTGATTAAGGCCTAACATGGTCGCTACCAGGAGAGAGAGAAGGAAACACTTTAGCATATGCTCTTGCAAAATTCGATTGGTTATTATCTTATCTAATCAGGATGGCTCCCACTGTTTTAATCAAATCATCCTTCAAAAAACCCTAAAAAGGAAAGACTAGCCTGGATTAATTACAGTCTACAACTTCGCTAACCGTTCAGCCAGGCCAGTGCCGGTACTTTGAGGGAGGTTTCCCGTGCTTTCGCACGGACCTAATTAAGATAAACCTCGTTTTCCTTTAGGGGTAACCACATTAACACATTTCTAGACACCTAATGGGTTAGTTAATTGTAAAGTGCAAAACTCTCCCAGGAGCAACTTTTACTCGCAGCGGGTATCGGGATCCAATTATCTGATAGAAGGTATGCAATCTCATTGCAAATTTCAACACTTGAAATTCTCGATAATTTTTTTCCCCTAGCGATCTATAACTTTGACTAAGTCAACAACCATAAATCGCAAGTCAAGTTCAACCCGTACATTTCCCGATTGAATTAAACCCATCCGTATGACCCTTGACTAAGTCAACAAGGTCATACGACTATCCTAATCCAATCGCATCTTATGCTTTAGCAGATAAACAGTATTTAGCTACCGTACACTACGCCTTGACTAAGTCAACAAACGTAGTACGAATACTAAATTTTACTTATCTGAAATGACGGAGGGTTACACAGATTTTTATGAAAAGCATGAGCATAATGAACTTGATATCGTTGTAGAAACAAGTGATTTTGAAAATGAGTGTTTTTGAGGCTTTTTCTAGTTTCGCTAAAGAGGCTACTCCCGGTGAAAGGATCTCGGCTCTTTCCTTATCGAATAAGGTGCTGGATATTCTATAAGGAATACCGCTATACAAAGCAAGAACTATAGAAGCAATCAAAAACATAACCGGGTGAGTTGTAGCATCTGCTAGTTTCGCTAAAGTGCTCACTCCCGGTGAATGGATCTCGGCTCTTTCCTTATCGAATAAGGTGCTGGATATTCTACAAGGAATACCACTTTTCAAAGCAAAAAACTAGAGCTACCCTTTTTGAAAATTTGATTCTACGTCTTTTAGGTTTCTTTTTTCATTAATCTCATTAATAAAATCCCATCATTTATGCTTCTTAAGCATCACAGAAGAAATGAAAGCAATAATATTTATATATCATATATATATAGTATAAGCATTCGTCTCACGCATATAAAATTATCACATCACAGAATATCGGCAGCAGAAGAATCACATATGAAATATTGGATATACTAGGAATTCCGTGTTTTATTTAAGCCAGTAAAAACGCGGATTTCAATGTCGTGATGAGTAGCCAAACGCACATCCCTAGACCTCTACGAGAGCGGTAAGCAACCTTACCAATTCTAGAGTTAGGAGACCCGACTCGACTCTTCGAGTTGGTCTCCCACTGGACTATAGATCCCGCTTACTTGTGCTCCCCGTCTTGGGTCTATCCTAATGCGGAAAAATAAATAATATATAACAATGGTGACATCATCCTCAACCCGGAAGTGCCCCAATAAAAAAATATTACATACAATGAATTTTACATGAATGAAAATAAAAACTCTCATCTCACATAAAACCCCTGACTATTCAAGACACGGCGATCCAATATAACATATCACAGCAACACTTGATCATCACAGATAACTAGGCAAAATTAGACAATTCGATTGATTCAACGAATTCCCAAAAATTCCCAGAGAGCTCAACACTTGAGCACAGTTAAAGTTAACCAGAAACATCCTACATCACCTACGGACCTACAGCTGAAGGCCCGACCTAAGCCTCTTAAGTGGCGCCGCGGATCCGCTGCCAAAACCATGTTTTGGCCACGGATCCGCGGTCACTTAGACGAGTTAGGGTTTCGTTCTTCAGGTGTGTCCATAGAATTCCTTGTATGATTTTCTGAATATTTTTAACATGAAAAATTTCCAGAAAGTAGGAAATTTAGGGTTTTCGGAGTTCAATCGGACTTCTAACTTCGTCTAGACAACGTCTAATGCTCTAACTTGGCTCTGATACCACTGTAGGGTTAGCTTAGCACATTGTGAAGGTTTTGGCAAGCATCAAACATGCTATATTAAAATTTTGGGATGCTAAACAAACCAACCAAGTAATCGAACTAGAGAATTAGGATTAACTTTGCATGTAAACAACTTTACATCTAAGTGATAGGGATTACAACCTTTGTAGTCCGTTCCTTCGTTTCAAAAGCTCCGAGTAGTGGTCCCTTCGCTGCGATCCATAAACTCCCGGACTCTTGAGAAGCTCCACAAGATGTACGATTCATCCTTGCTTGAAGTCTTCAAAGTCTACGATGATCTACGTCGAGAAAACACTGACTCAAGCTCTCTCTTCACTAATATGGAATTAGTGAAGCTACCACACTAATCTATATGGCTAATATAGAAGAGGATGATGAAGTAGGAATTTTGCTCACTTTATTATTTAATTTCTCACAATCATTCATCACAAATGAAAAATCTAGCTAGCTTTTTTCAATGAAGAAGAAGAAGCAAGTGATGAATTATTGTTGTGTGGTTAGAAATGCAACCACGGGTCAAGTATATCAATATTTAACCCATGTAGAGACTTAACCATGAGCTATGGTTAAAGGTATGGTTGATAAATATCTTAAGCCAGACAAAAAGAGTGGACAAAGTCAAAGAAGACTACACGCTTCTACAAGCTTCAACAAATATCTACCATGACAAATATCCACAATATTTGAATTACTTAATGATAAATATAAACCTTAACATTAACCCTAGCATGGTTTAACTCTCATCAACCCTAGTTGCATTTATAACCAAGCATGTCACAATATTATATATCACATATATAATATTTATGCAACAAAAGAAAACAATACAATAAACATATATCACATATATATTAAAAGTATTATAAGTGAGAATAATAAATATTTAAGTGGGCATAATATATATATATATATATATACATATATATACATATATATTATATATTATTTCATCAAATCAACACTTGATCCGATAACCCGGCTATATCACATATAACTAGCCGATATCACATATCGCGAGAATAGAATACAGTATCATATACTCGTATCAATCTCGATCCCGCACATATCACATATGTGCTCCTACTTCGTTTTGCCTGAGCTTGGAAATCTCTATGTAGGACTCTAAAGACTCGTCAATACGCCAGCGGTAGGTGATGATCACATCAAAGACCAACAAGCCGCAAGCAGTCAGCCAAACGTAACGGCCATCCAGGTATTGAGCGATCAGAAGATCAACAAGCAAGTCTGCTCTAACTCCTGTAAATCCAATCAGTAACACTACCGTACAGTCCGGTCTCTTCGTCTGATGTCGTATATCCAGTCTAAGGGTGGTAAACGTCAGACCCCAGTAACCGATAAGTCGTATCGATGTGAGGCTCATAACGGGTCGAGAAACTACTGATAACACTTACCAGTATATCTCCATATCAGCCTTGAACAGGGACTTTCAGTTATAGCCAATCGAACACAGCGCAACATCAACCCCCAATACCGAGAGAGGCGAAACCCCTCCCATCGCTCATTGGCTCCATGTGATTCGGGACTGTACCCAAAAACCACCGTTTTGTACGTTCTCATGAACGGGGTAAGTTGAAAATCAAAGCACAGTGGGAATCACACAAGACTCTATGACGATCTCGGGTTTACAGACTAACCTGTACCAGTGTCACCAGAGAACTGTTATCTGACGATAGGTATAATACCAACAAGGAGTTCTCGGCGAGTCCATTCAGTGTACCCAGTCTCCACTGAGCACCCGTATACCATGTTTGATGTCAAACACCAATGGATGTGGGATCATCCATCGCCGATCATATGGGTCATGATGCGTATACGCTAGTCTACTCTGGAGTATCGCTACCCTGTCTCGATACCCCTCAACTAGGAATAGTTATAGGATGTACTTGTGGACTATCCTGACCCCACTAGTATGATCTGCATCATAGTCCTAGTAGTCAAATACATATTCTAAGGGCTTTATAAACATGTGAGAGCAAGACAGTAACCCAATAGAAGTCAACATGTTAAGACAAAGAGCAACCAGATAGTATACTATCATATCGAGTAAGAAAGTCTTCTCTATATATATCCAAGCATCCACTATAATATACATCATATGTACAACAATGGCCTCTAGGGCATATACATAATTAACACCATTAGATCGGCAATGGCTACGCAGAAGACGACATGACGATGATGGACCTGTAGACGAGGCAATGGGGATGTTCTTTGCTCAGTTTGCACGCTCAACCTAGTCGAGGGCTTCGGTTAGAAGAGTTAGGGTTTGGGTCCTAATGCTCAAAACCCAGCTAATATCAGGTTCCGCAGTGCGTTCGATTTTGATTCGGAGATCAGTAGAGCAGGCGACTTGATATTTGTCAAAGGTTGCTTGTACAACAGCTTGTTATTCTTGGATTCTGATGGACTTAGATTTCTTCAATGGAATTTCATGGTTTTTTAAATAGTTAAAGCAATGCCAATTACTCCGGTCACCATCAACGCCTCTTGTATTATCTCTTCAATTGAAATCATTAAGGAAAGATATATGGGTTGGTGAAAGTTCCAAGCATTCTGATTTATTTTCCAATTGATTTTGATATTTGTTCCTACGACAATTACCATTAGCAACTCCTCTCGGCTCCAAATCATCAAATTTTCCCAAATGGGTCTTCTCAAAATCCAAACTTTCCTCTAAATCTGAAGATGATCGAGGCCTCGGGATTTTCACCTAAATCAAAATGGGTCCTCTTCGAAGATCGGTTTGATCGCTTGGGCGAACGATGATCTCAGCGGTGAAGTTGACGTCGGTGACTGAGACCACGGCGAGGTTGGGGCTTGGCCTAGGGATCGACAACTGTTGGAGGGTGCGGATGAGGGATGAAACCGTGACGAAGACACGAAGCTTGACCGCAAGATATCGGCCTTGGATGTGCTTGGGTTAGGGTCGAGGGTCGGCGAGGATGAAGACGAGGGGAGATGTGATGGGTTTTGAGGCGGCAAGAGTTGCGGTGACGGTGAGGTCTCGCGTTTCGATGGAAGGGAAGAAGGAGTTGCTCGATGGATAGGGTGATCTCGGTGATGGAGATGACAGATGCAAAGAGAAGAGGATGATGTCGGTGTTGGTTTTGGGGATCTTGGGGAGATGTAGGTGATGGGTTCGAGGAAGGAGACGGGATCCTCACGAGATGATGATCAGGGTCGGCTAAAGAAGAAGAAGTTATGAGTTTTATTTTTGAGGCGGGAAATATGTGATTGTAGAGAGAGAACGAGAGAGATAGGGGTGTGTGTATGTTTTTAGAAATAGAGGAGAGAGTTATGATATGCTGAGTTGTTTGGGAGAGAGAAAACATGTGGAGGAGGGAGAATATGTAGGGTTTAGTTTTGGGTTTGTTTATATATAAGATATTAGTAAAAATTTGTTATAAGATAGAGAGATATAAGGGTGTGAGATATACAGGATTTAGGATTTTATTCTTTTAAAAAAAAAATAGGAGAGAGAGAGAGTATTAGAAAATAATTTCCATAACCCCCAAGTTTGTTTTAAAAGATTTTAAAATGGATTTTAAAACATATCTATCATATCTTTTATGTTTAAAACTATCTTACTAAAAATATATATATCATTTGTTATATATCTAATATTTAAAATATATTATATGATATTAAAAGATATTGTTAGATCGGCAAACAAAACTTAGATACTAATAACATATCTATCAAACTTATAAAACCATAATATAAACTCTATTATTAAAATACCTTATACTTAACCAATCATTTAAATGTCAATGCAAAATACTAAACTCCTATAAAAAAATTAGTTTTATTTGAGTAAAATTTAATTGATACTATTATTATACAGTATCAAAGTTCTAGGGTGTTACATTATTCTCTCTGTAGTTATTTTAAATCAACTTTTTGAATGACTTTTAAATTCGAATTATTCATTGTATGTAATGGATGTGTTTTTGCTGCAGATATTTGTTGATACTGGATCGAACAAACTGGAGGACAAAAATGTTAACCTCACTTTTGATTCCTTACATCTTCTTGAGTCTTCCTACAGTTATATTCTCATTACTGAGGTAATTTCGAACAGTTTTATCACTAGAAACTATTCCATGCAGTATTTCCTCAATGATTGTGTTTAATGCGTTGCATCCAAATTTTTTGAAGAGGGGAGGTTGGAAAATGGGTTGCCTTCATTGCTGTTGTGGTTCGTCTCTTTTTTCCTCGTCACTTTCCAGGTTTGTATCTATGTTACTGAGTAATCATGTACATATCCTAAGATCCTTTTTGCAGATGTCTTTGCAATGCAAATTTACGAAGTCAGCAGAAATACACACATTTAACATGGACGTTTCCAGTAATTTCTTGCACAATGCATATAATTTATGAATGTTGTATTCTATTGCAAAGAGCTGTGAGCTATTTAATGGTTTTCTTGGATTGCATCATCTTTTGCACTCACGCTTTACCGCAACATCAAAATTCTTGTTATTGGACTTAAATATACCATTAATTAAGAATTGTAATGAAATATATCTGTTGTTAGATTTGCTTTACTGAAGAGATGTAGACCAGTCCACGTAGAGTAATGTTATGGATATGAGTGATTTAGATAGAAATGCTATGGTGTCTTCTCAGATTTAAGGCAATAGACCATGAAAAAAATGTTAAAAGAAAATAGTAGTTTTTCATCCCATCTAAGATCTTAAATCCAATCTGAACAGATTAAATTCATTAGCATTAACTGAACAGATCTGCATAGATCCTTGAACTCAACTTCTTTGCTTTGATCAGGATCGTGCCCAGAATCAGTTCGAAAGCAATTCTTTTATAGCCTTATGCAAGGTTTTTATCTAGGCTTTAAGTTGATTATATCTGTCCTAATAGTTCAAATTCAGGTTGGATTTGGAATATTTGGGGAAAATTTTGCTTCAAAAACACAGGTTTCCACTTTGTCATGTGCTTTGAATTGGAGTTTTATGTTCAACATGATGTTTATTTTGGGATTCTAAAATTGCTTTGTAGTTTGCACATTGTATAATCTACCTAGAGCTGCTCGGTACCAATATGCAAAACCCGAATGTGAATGTATTTTGCCTTCACAGATTGGTTGGAGATGCCTGGATCATTAATTCTTCTACTGGTGGTTTCGCCGAGCATCTTTGCTCACACGATCAGAGACGGCGTGATCGGTGTTTTCATTTGCCTCGCAATCGGCTGCTACCTCCTGCAAGAGCACATTCGAGCATCGGGCGGCTTCAGAAATTCTTTCACCAAGAGCCACGGCATATCAAACACGATCGGAATTGTTCTCATTGTGGTTTATCCTGTGTGGAGTTTGGTTCTCAGCTTCCTCTAGATATGAAGATGAAGTTATTTCCGAAGATCAAGTTTTATTGTGTTCATTGTTTGTGAGACTTCGAGTACTTTTGTTGGGTGTATTCAGTATTGTAATTTCAGTGTGCATATAATGGATTTATGTTCCTTGTGCTTACAATTGAATTTGAAGTTGTTTGCAGTCGAACATTTTAGGTTACACTTGAATGTGGAGCCAATGCAAGAAGATTATGCATAACCGAGCAATATTATTGAGCTCAACCGGGCTTAAATTTCTTTTTGTTCCCTTTATTTCCATATTTTATAATAATCAGTATTCTAGTATGAATATGAAAACAAAACAATGGACAGGAACCATTACTGCCGAAGAGAAATAAAATATATGTGAGTAGTTTTTATAATTAACAGTTAAAAATACAAATAAAGATGGAATTGATATGTTTGTTGAATGCCGCAGCCCTAGGATGTTTTAGGGGTGGCTTAGAAAAAAACATGTTCTCTGAAATAGACTCCACTATGACTAGGTTGAGGGTTCTGCTATTATTTTCTACTAGTTGAATTTGCATGTGAGTATTAAAGTTTTAAAGTATTAAAGTTTTAAATTTATCTGAAGGGTTAAATTGTGAGCAAAATAAATGTATTATAATACCAAAAATAAAATCGAAGAATAGTTTCTGATGAAAGAAACTATTTTTAAACTTAATCTAAAAGGAGAAATAAAAAACCTGGGCTTTGTGCAAAGTTAGTTAGGATAGTGGTCGAGGAAATAGAGCAACCGATAGTTAAATTTAATGAGGTATTTTGAAATTGAATTTTTGTAACTAATAGTTAGTCGGATTCAGAATGCGGCGAGATTTTTTCTTTATTTTTAATTTCCATAATAATTTCTCTATTTCCTTTTTTCACATTGCATTGTATGAAGTAACGTTAGTTGAATTTTGCCATCCAATTTCCTTTTCACCTCCTCCAGGTTTTGTGGTTATTATAGTAAAGATGCTTAGATGATCCAAGGCTTCATCATAAATTAAAACACGGGCTAAATCATGAGGTGCTTCCGTTTGTTTTCCACTCTTAGTGACGGACTGAGACATGACATCCTGATAGCATGGTTTGATTTTGGGACCTCTGCTATGATAATCTCAGACCTTCATCAAGAATCAAAACTCAAACCAACCATGTCGTTTGTAACTTATTATTTTACACCAATGACAACGGTTGATGGATTGGGGCATAATACCAGCATCCACGTCAAAACCCGAATCCATGAATCTGGGTCCAAAGGTATGCTCACGTGACTCCTCCTCATGCACGGGGTATTTAAGTAATTTCATAAGCTCACCCCCAAAACCCTAGCATCGCCGTTCCTATATATATATATATAATGGATACGAGGCTCAAGGGTTTCAGAGAATTGAAAGCCGCCCCTGATTTTCTTATGGGTTTTTTTTGAAATATTTTTAATTTAAAAATTAATTATTAAAATAGGTGGGTTAAAATTAAAATTACAAGAATAGGGTGGTTTGCCCCTCTACCCCCACCCCCCACCCCAGAATAGGGGGCGGGTTCTGGGAACCCGCCCCTCATACAGTAGTATAGAGAAGGACGGGTTCCCAGAACCCGCCCCTTTTTCTTTTTTTAATTAATTTTTAATTTTTAATTTTTAATTTTAATTAATAATTATATAATTATAATTATTAATTTAATTTTAATTATGATTATAATTATAATTATAATTATATAATTATAATTATAATTATTTTAAATTTTTTTAAAAATAAATAAACGTAAAAAATATTTGAAAAAATAATAAAATTTCATTATATCAATGTTTTTTACTGAATGAATCCGTCAAAATTTACAATACAAAAAAATCCTATCTGATTTCTATCTCGACGGTCAAATTTATAATATCAAAATGAATTCGTCAAATTTACAATATAAAAAAATCCTACATGTTTGTAAAATGTAAATTCTATCGTTTTCCTTTTCCCTTATGAAATCCGAGGAGGCTTGACATAAGCCTATGCCTCCTGGGATGACTGGAGGACCCACTTGTTTCTTAGGTAGATGGCGGCGGCGGCGTCTGCTCTTCTGCTTCGGATTCGGCTTCAGGTTCGTCTTCAGCAGCGTCTTGGACAGGCTGTTGATCCGCAAATCCTGAACCTGAATGTGGGACAGGTGTCGGATATGTGCTACCTCCCAATAACTGCATGTAGGACGATAAATCTGTGTCCCAACTGGGCAGTTGTGGCGAAGAGCCTGTCCCGGTTTCATGCGGCTGATGTTGCACAAAACCTTGGCCCCATGGCTGCGCAAATCCTGACCCCCAAGATTGCTGTTGTTGCGCAAAACCTGACTCCCAAGACGGCTGTTCTGCAAAACCTGACCCCCAAGACTGGTGTTGTTGCGCTTGGCCAGTATGCCAGGGTTGCTGCTGACGGTATGGTGATCCAAACCACTGATCCTGCTGAGCTGGATCTCCGTGATGCTGCGGCTCTGGTGCCGGATCATGGTGCCGCTCTGGTGTCGGTTCATACTGCGGCTCCGGTGCCGGCTGATACTGCTGCTCTGGTGCTGGCGATAAATGTTGAGAAATATTATATGATCCGAATACACCACCAATTAATTGGTCTACATTTGAAAATCGAGCCTGAGTTGCCGGACCAGCATCAATCGGGTATGGTTCCTGCACCATTGTTTGTAAGAGATACAACCCATGGGCCCGTCGTTACATTAGAAATAAGAAATAAGTATTGACTCATACCGCCGGATGTTAAAAAGTAATATAATATAAAGAATTCAACTTACCAAATCTCGTTCCATGTGGCCTCTAGGCTCGTACCGCGAGATGTTTGGGAAGTTTTTGGGGGGAGCACAAAGATATCTTATGGTGACACGCTTATACCACTGTAGATATGCTTTGGTAGCGTCGGTGGCTGTTTGGTCACCTATTTGCTGTAAGGCAATATTACATTGCCTATCCTCCCATCTCAGCAAATATTGATGATGATGCTCCCTCCAATCACGCTCCGTCTTTCCTCCTCGCATGTTTCCCTCTATTGTCATAGGCGAAGGCGGCGGGACAGGAATATGTTGCGATCTATCAAACTATCGCAACACCCGGTCCGGAAGGTGCATGACAACGACATTAATGCAGAGGAGTGGGCATCGAGCCCGCCAAACCGGCTCTCCTTCGATACAGATGCCGGGTAAGCTTTGCAGACGATCTGCTGTATAAGGCGTCCACAGGAACTGCGCAAATAATATAGTACAAAAATTGTGATGATTGTGTTTCAAAATTGTAAAACAAACTCAATTACCTAAGTTATGGTTACTTGAGTCGTCTCCATGCGATCCAACTCATCTCTATAGTACTTAAGTACTCGACGAGGAGCCTTATACGCTTTCTTCCCATTCCACCAACAGCCGAGCGGCTTTCAAGGGGTATCCAAGCCAGTTATTTTAACATTCGCCGGTCTTCCTATATACATATGCTCCCATGACCAGATCTATAAATAAAGTTTCAGATTATAAGAGAGAAAACCAATATTACAATTTTGCAAATTTCTAGCTGTGAAAAATAAGGAATTTACCTGAAGTAATGTAATGCATCCACAAATTTTATTCTTCGTAGTAGCACATGCCTTATCGAGTTCCTTATAAAGAAAAGCCAGGACCTCTACTCCCCAACCATATTGGCCACACACATCAAAATCCGTTAGGAAGCCAAGGTATAACGGATGGACATGCGTTGCTGATTGGTCCGGCATCAACCAAGAACCGATCATGTACAGAATGTAGGCACGTGCATGTCTATCCAAGACTTCATCGGTGGCTTCATCAAGAATATTACTAAATGTATCTTTTAGCCAGTTTAAACTAATCTTATAACCCTTACTGGAGCCTTCTGGTGCCTGATATTAGCATTTTTTGTGAAATATTAAAGCTAAAAATAATGTACAACATGCAATTGGTACACTAAAGAGGGGAATCAGAATGAAATTTTTTACCTGTCCGAGAACAGACTCGGCATATATATCCCAGTATGGGTGGTCGGTATCTGGAACTCAGATTTTTTTGTATTATAAATTTGACGGATTTATTTTGTTATTATAAATTTGACCGTCGATATAGAATTTACATTTTACAAACAGATAGGATTTTTTTATATTGTAAATTTGACGGATTCATTTTGTTAAAAACATTGATATAATGAAATTTTATTATTTTTTCCAATTTTTTTTACGTTTATTTATTTTAAAAAAAATTTAAAATAATTATAATTATAATTATATAATTATAATCATAATTATATAATTATAATCATAATTATAATCATAATCATAATTATATTTATAATTATAATTAAATAATTAATAATTAATAATTAATAATTAAAATTAAAAATTAAAAATCCGCCCTCTATACTAAATGTATAGAGGGCGGGTTCTTGGAACCCGCCCCCTATTCTGGGGTGTGTGGGGGGGGGGGGACCGTCCTATTTTGGTGATTTTAAAACATTCCCCCCTATTTTAATAATTAATTTTTAAATTATAAATATTTCAAAAAAAAACCCTTTTCTTATCGTCTCCAGTTTCTTCTATCTACTCTTGCTGTGTTCATTGTTAAACTTTCATTTTATTTATGATTAAGCTTTAGATAATTTATTCTTTTAAATCTCAAATTTTGATTTGGGGTTTTTTTCTCAGTGATGATCATTTTCTTGTAGAATGATTTTATGATTAATTTATGATTAAGCTTTATATAATTTATTTTTTTAAATCTCAAATTCGCTGGCTTAGGCCTCATTTTCTTGTAGAATGATTTTATTCCATGTATAAAATGATACTATGATCTATTACCTAGTAACAAATGATCTTTTATTTTGCATAGGACAATCTCTTGCTTTGTATAAAGATGATTTTTTACCTAGTATGACTTGATTGCTTTGTTTAAGATTATATTTTGATTGGTAAATTTAGTTTTTTTAATCTTATTTAGATATAACACTTGAACTATTCTATTATTCCATGTCATATTGACCATGATGCATTTGTGATAATTTAAATTCTCAAAATGTAATGCATTCATTCTACCCTATTTATACTTTCTTTATTAAATAGCACATGAAAATTGCTATATTTTAAAAAAAATTGAAAAAGATTCTGCCTTCATCAAAATTTTCAAAAATATTAATATTTTTTGTTTTATTTGTTTTTTATTTACTGTAGTGGCACCGCTGGCTGGTCTGCATTATAGCGCAGTGCCAGCAAGGCAGCAACCCCTTTCATGCAACAACACGTTTTCGTTTTTCCGCACATTTTTCCGAGTTTAAAGAGCTTACAGAACTTGCATCAATATCTCGCAGATATGTTCCTTATAGGAACTGCTATGCTTACCTTTGGAATGCGGCTGTACTGGATGTTCATCGGGTTTAGTAGAACTACTACCAGTGATTGGTTGATTAATGGGTCTAAATCTTTTGGGCTATCCAATCTAAAGGTAATTAGCTAGTTTCTGTTTTAGTTTCTGATTGCTTTAATATCACCAGGCACTAACAAGCTTTGTAGAAGAAATATTTACTAACCAAAAAAATTAGGATTTTACAAGATTCCTCAACAGAAATCAAAATTTGACAGATAAATTATTTTCCTTTAAATGTATAGAAATGCAACTCATCATTGTTGTGATCTAACTTGTGTTTTGTTTATCATTTTGCAGATGCTCATTGGTTGTCCGAGGATGAATTCGATATCATATGCAAAATCAAGACTACTAGGGCAAGCAGTGGCGATGCTTTTGCAAGTGGGAGCCATGGAAAAATTCAGGAATGTGACTTTGGCAACCTGACTAGATCTTGCTTGTTTTGCCGGCGCCCTATTGTTCTCATCAGCGTCCATGTTTCTTTTATCCCGGTTGCGTTTCGGTTCAAAGGGAGTCCCAGTTGAGCAGAATTCAGAAAGTATATGAAAGTACCATAGTTTCATAGGATAGGTTTATACAAATAATAAAATTCAATTAATTCTCATCTAAATTTGAAGACTAGCCGAGAACTTTTAGAATTCTTGAATTGTTTGTAGGCCAATCCCAGATTTATTTAGCAGCAATATATTATTCTTTTATCTACGATCTTGGCTCCAAATGTGGACATCATCAACCTGAAACTTGAATTGACTGAGAACATTACAGCTTCTAATGCTATGTAAGATATTATGCGGCTGCATAAAAAGAAGTCTCCTACTGAAGATATTATGCAACCTCGATAAGAGTATGCATGGTAACTTTGAGCATATAGTTTTCTGTGAGCCATCAAATATGTGAAAGATAAATCAAGGTTTCCAAAGCAAAGAAATTCCTTTTCATCTTGATGGGTGATATTGAAAGGAAAACGCGGAGGCAAGCCAACTAGGCCCAACTCATCTCACTAGGCCATTTAAGCATCGAGACCTTCATAATTCAAAGGCATACTCGCCCAAACATAGGGCCCGCCGACAGAGAATCTTGGAAATATTAAATAAGGTATAATGAAACATGATTGCCTATCCACGAATTATGAACTTTAGCATCCATGAAACTATAGTCTAATCACAGCGCTCAACAGCCAATTTTTTTTTGGTGGTTGCATCTCCTTTGGGAATTGAACCGGGACTCTCGAGGAAAGTTATACCACATGAGCTATGCCCATTTGGTTTTATAGCCAAAGATTGGTGTAAAAACACTTAATTCCTTACAAATACCCATGATTTAACAAGTACTTCAATTCTAGCACATGTTCACTTGCAGAAAGGCCACAGCCGTAAAATTTCTTGTTTTGGTCAGTAGAGTTTGAAGTTGTAAAAGTAGAGGAATAGATATAGGTTCCATGAAGGCTTGAGACTGAGACGAAATCTCCGCAGCAGATGGGAAATACCAGCAAAGGGAAAATGACATCAAAGGAGACATTTAAAATGAAATCATGCAGAAATAAGCAAAACAAAAATCTCTGTAAGGAAGAGGCATGAAGAGAAAGAGAAAAATGAAATAAGTGACGACAAATTGACTGAAATAAAGTCAATTTCATTCGACAAAATTTGTCTCCTAATCCCTCAAAGAAGGTAGGTGAAGGATCGTGATGGAGGTCCTTTTCGGCTCTGATGTTGTCTTCCGTCGATCTCCCGATGGATTTTGAAGGTGATCTCCTGTTGCGTGTGGGTCTCAATGGGTTTGAGGAGATTGGTGATTTGAGGAGTTTTGCGCCGAGTACCTGCAAAGAAGTCCCGAGATGGTTTGGTACCACCAAGTACCCTCCGACGATCAAGTTAACACTAGATCCGAGCAGAGTAACGGCTAAGTGGAATAAAAATGGCTTACTTGACCCCTTTGTGATGGGGGTTTATATAGTGGTGGCAGCTCGCAGCAGCAGGCGCGAAGATCTCGCCGGCAGTTACGCTCCTGACGTCACGCCTGCGTAAAGAGCGGATCGCCCATTAATGGGGATCGTGATGGCATGGAGCGTGGGATGTTGCCGGCGGTGAATTCGTACATGGCGAGATTTGTGGAGCGGCGGTTACGCCTGTGAGTGGTGGAGTTGGTCGGTCGGAGGGACCGAGGAAGATGGCCTCGGCGGGATAGTTCGAGAACGAGCGGGAGGGCCGAGGTATCTTGGTCCTGTGGTAGCTCGGAGGCGAGCTGAGAGGCCGAGGGGGCCAATTTGCAGGGGGCTCTGAGGTGAGCCAGCTTTGTGCTTATAGGTCGGGTACAGGGGTGGCCTGGTCGACCTCCTGTGGGCCCTCTCTTCTGAGTTCCAGGAAACGTCATCTGCCACGTGTCCTGATCTGGAGGAATGCCAATATAGAGCATCATCATTAGCCCCCCACTCTTGTCCCGACCAGCTGGCGGTTCGGGTCAAGAGTGGACTACCGGACCGTCCGAGGCGAGCTCCCTCCTAAGATTTTGTCGGGACGCGTCCCCGGGCTGTCAGCTGCCTTTTCTGCTAGCGAATCAGGGCGAGATCTCTGCATTTAAGGAAGGTGCGCCGGTTCATGCATCCTGTCACTGAAGCGACGGTCTACGTGTCAAGCGTCGGTTGGCCGACGTGACGTGTGCAGACCTGCGGCGTCTGATGGGATTCGGCCCAGTGCGGGATCGACAAGCGGAGCGATCGGTCGTTGAGTTGATTTTGATCACTTGCCAAGTGTGCCAAGCGCTGCTGAGAAGGAGGCATCTCTATAGCCCCGGAGTCGAGGGGGGATTACTCAGACTTGGATAGACCTGATGTCTTTCGTTGGGGCTTTGGATCCGCTGCATGTGATAGGCTCAATGACCTCGTTATGACGGCTACAAACCCGCAGCGTCTGTTGGGCAGGAGGATGCTTACCGGGGATGACCGAGCAGGGAAGCTGCTCGGTTGATCTTGGCGAGGGCCTTGATCCCTGGCGTTGCGAGTAGGAAAGCTATCGGCCAGGGATAGCCGAGCAGGGAAGCCGCTCGGCTGCCTCTAAGAGGACTTTGATCCTTGTCTTTGTTGGGTAGGAAGCTACCCGCCGGGATGTGCCGAGTAGGAAGGGGCTCGGCGGCCTCGCGAAGAGGGCTTCAGATCCTCGGCGTCTGATGGACAGGAGGACGCCCGCTGGGGATGCGCCGAGCAGGAAGGAACTCGGCGGCCTCGCGATGAGGGCTTCAGACCATCAGCATCTGATGGGCAGGAGGATGCCCGCTGGGGATGCGCCGAGCAGGAAGGAACTCGACGGCCTCGCGATGAAGGCTTCAGACCATCAGCATCTGTTAGGCAGGAGGATGCCCGCTGGGGATGCGCCGAGCAGGAAGGAACTCGGCGGCCTCGCGATGAGGGCTTCAAACCATCAGCTTCTGATGGGCAGGAGGATGCCTGCTGGGGATGCACCGAGCAGGAAGGAACTCGGCGGCCTCGCGATGAGGGCTTCAGACCATCAGCATCTGTTGGGCAGGAGGATGCCCGCTGGGGATGCGCTGAGCAGGAAGGAACTCGACGGCCTCACGATGAGGGCTTCAGACCATCAGCATCTATTGGGCAGGAGGATGCCCGCTGGGGATGCGCCGAGCAGGAAGGAACTCGGCGGCCTCACGATGAGAGCTTGAGATCCTCAGCATCTGATGGGCAGGAGGATGCCTGCTCGAGATGCGCCGAGCAGGAAGGAACTCGGCGGCCTCACGATGAGGGCTTCAGACCATCAACATCTGATGGGCAGGAGGACGCCTGCTGGGGATGCGCCGAGCAGGAAGGAACTCGGCGGCCTCACGATGATGGCTTGAGATCCTCAGCATCTGATGGGTAGGAGGACGCCCGCTGGGGATGCGTCGAGCAGGAAGGAACTCGGCGGCCTCACGATGAGGGCTTGAGATCCTCAGCATCTGAGGGGCAGGAGGATGCCTGCTGGAGATGCGCCGAATAGGAAGGAACTCGGCGGCTTCACGATGAGGGCTTCAGACCATCAGCGTCTGATGGGCAGGAGGACGCCCGCTGGGGATGCGCCGAGCAGGAAGGAACTCGGCGGCCTCACGATGATGGCTTGAGATCCTCAGCATCTGATGGGTAGGAGGATGTCCGCTGGGGATGCGCCGAGCAGGAAGGAACTCGGCGGCCTCACGATGAGGGCTTGAGATCCTCAGCGTCTGATAGACACGAGGATTCCCGCTGGGGATGCGCCGAGTAGGAAGGAACTCGGCGGCCTCACGATGAGAGCTTGAGATCCTCAGCGTCTAATGGGCAGGAGGATGCCCACTGGGGATGCGCCGAGCAGAAGGAACTCGGCGGCCTCGCGGTGAGGGCTTGATCCCTGGCGCTGTGGGGTAGGGAAGCTACCAGCCAGGGATAATCGACCAGGGTAGCTGTAGGGCTGCCCCTTCGTGAGGGCTTTGATCCTTGGCACTGGAGGGGTCATAGAAGACCTGCGAAGGATGACCGGGCAGTGAAGCTGCGCGATTGCCTCTTGGCAAGGGCTTTGATCTCTGGCGTCGTGGGTAGGCAACTACCAGCCTAGGATGACCGAGCGGGGCAGCCGCTCGGATGCCTCTTGTGAGGGTTTTGATCCTTGACGCTGGAGGGGCTATGAGAGGCCTGCGAAGGATGGCCGAGCAGGGTAGCTGCTCGGTGCCTCTTGGCGAGGGTTTTGATCCTTGACGCTGGAGGGGCCGTGAGAGGCCTGCGAAGGATGACCGGGCAGTGAAGCTGCGCGGTTGCCTCTTGGCGATGGCTTTGATCTCTGGCGCCGTGGATAGGTAACTACCAGCCAGGGATGACCGAGCGGGGTAGCCGCTCGGATGCCTCTTGTGAGGGCTTTGATCCCTGGCGTCGTGGGTAGGGAGCTATCAGCCGGAGATGACTGAGCAAGGGTCGGGCTCGGTTACCTCTTGCGAGGGCTTTTGATCCTTCAGGACGGAGACCGAGCAGGGTTACTGCCCAGTGCCTCTTGGCGAGGACTTTGATCCCTGTCGGTTTTGGTAGGAAGCTACCATCCGAGGATAGCCGAGTAAGGACTCTGTTTCCCCCAATCAGAGCAAAGCTCTGTTTGAATTTCAAAATTCAAAATTCGAAACAATGCTTCAGATTCTTTGCACTGCGCGCCATACGCCACGTGTCAAAAGCTGATACATCAGCGCAGCGTCCAAGGCAGCGCGCCCAATCAGAGCAGAGCTCTATTTAAAACAAAATTAAAGAAAGCAACGCTTCAGCTGCGCAAGCACTGCGCTGCACGGCACGTATCAGCACAGATGCGCAAGCGTAGTTGCGCTGCGCCGTGCGCTGCGCGACACGTGTCAGCGCAGTTGCGCTGCGCTTTGCGCTGCTTGACACGTGTCAGCGTAGATGCGCAAGCACAGTTGCGCTGTGCTTTGCGCTGCGCGACACGTGTCAGCGCAGTTGCGCAAGCGCTTTGCGCTGCGCGACACGTGTCAGCGCAGTTGCGCTGCGCTTTGCGCTGCTTGACACGTGTCACGCTCTGGGGCGTTTGCGCCAAACAGAATTAAATTCTAGCAAGATTTTTCTGTTCTTGTTAAAATAAGAAGATTGCCTTCTGTAAAACAGAAGCCCTTGGATCGAAGATCCAACGGTGGGGAAAATTCCCCAAATCACTCAGAGAAAGATCTCTCTAAAAAATTTTAACAAATTTATGGGGACTATATAAAGGCCCCTAGACACCAAATCAAAGGCATGAACATTGTGAGAAATCAAGAACTTCAAACAGAGAGAACTCTGAAGAAATTTCAAGAAGAAAAAAGTAAAAGACCTTTAAGATAGAAGAATTTCTTCTAATAGATCATTGATCTAAGAACAAGATCAATGATCTTCAATAAAAAAATAATAATAATAATAGTGCTTTGCACTTATGAACCATTGGTTCTCCGAGATCAAGAAAAATAAGAAACACTTGTTTTCTTTGATCTAAATTGGATCAAGAAATCAAGCAGTGTTTTGCACTTTTTTATGAACCATTGGTTCTGGAATTTAAAAGATTCTCAAGTTAATAGAGCCTTGCCCTCTGAAACTGGCGCAACTCACCAGAGCACGCCACGTGTCAGCAGCGCAAGCGCAGCGCATTGGCACAGCGCACTGCGCTTGCGTGACACGTGTCATCACCACAAGCGCTTGCGCTCTTTGATTGGCGCAAAGTGCCTGACAAATGCAATGCATTTCTTTTGCTAAAGGGCCAGGCCCAAATCAAAAAGACCTGGTAGGCTAAAATAAATTGCAAAGCAATAAATGGGCAGAGCTCAGGTAAAATTGATGCTCTGCATCTTTTATAAAAGGGCAGAGCCTAAGTAAAATTGATGCTCTGCATCATTTATAAATAAGCAGAGCCCAAAACAAATTGATGCTCTGCATCCTTTATGGGCAGAGCCCAAACAAAAATAAAAAGTAATGCAATGCATTATTTAAACATGGGCAAAGCCCTAGCACAGGTCTAATAGACCAAAAACAAATAAAAGCGTTGAATATTTTTTCAACTGGACTTAGCCCAATCATGGCCGTAAGTCCTCAAATTAAATTGACTGAGCACAGCTGCTCTCTTAAATCAATTTACGACCGGTTCGAGAGTACATCTCTGAACTCCTTTGACTCCTATCGTTGTAATCCTTCAACGACGTCAGAGAGGTGACGGGTCCCGACAACCACACATCAACACGGATTGTGGGGTCCTTAAACTCTTGGACTTATGCGTCCTTAAACTACCAATGGACCACCACGTCCCTAAACTGGAAATGGATCTAGACGATCCCGTTAAGTTGATCTTAGTCTGGAAATTAGACTAACGTATCCTTAACCAACGTTTAAGTTGATCATAGCCTCAAATATGGCTAACGTATCCTTAAACCAAAACCCAAAACCCAAATCTAAGAAAGTACGGATTTGGACTAATCCACGTTCTACGGGCGACGAAATAAATAGTCTCCGTATACAATCCACGGCCAACCACAAACAAAACAAACACCCACGACATGAAGTGAAATTCTGGAGAAGGAGAAAGTTATTACCGCGATGCGGTAGCGTAATTAACTGCAGGGGCTTGCGCCTCAGGGAAGAGCGTCTCCACAATCAAAAACCCCTCAAGCGAGGGGGAATCTGACGAAATCTGCTACATCGGCCGCATCCGTCTAAACCTCCGATACACGGTGCCATAAATCAACTTGGCATCTTCGGAGAGGTGGACGGATAAAACCAAATAGCATCTGCCCCAAATCTCAGGTAAGACGTCCTAATGTCTCGGCCGCCATTCGGAGGGGAACAGATTCTGGCACGCCCGGCGGGACCTTTTCCTCTTTCCACTCCACACTTCGTGTGTCGTGTTTTTCCCACGATCAAATAATCGTGGTGTGTATGTTTTTGGTTGCCCTTAGCGGAGTGGATATTGAAGCCGGCATTTCGTCTCTATAAAGAATGGCATTTGCTCCCACCCTAGCAACTCAGGCTCTGTCATATCCGGCGGAGTCAAGTATGGGTCACTTGCAGCCTCAAATCTCTGCAATCCGGCTCTTCAAGAAATCAACGGTCTTCTTTTTGGGTCGATGCTCCCACCTCCCACCCTCGGTGCCTCAACGCCGATGGAAGAAGCTCAGAGGATGTCTGTCGTCCACAGGCAGGCTCCCCAAGCAGCAGCCTTGCTGACGGAATCGGTCTTCAAACAACTGGCACATGCCAAAGACCAAGGTCGACGCAGGGGGCAAAATATTCAAGCTGTTAGTTATATGTATGCCCTAGAGGCCATTACTGTACATTGGATGTATATTGTAGTGGATGCTGGGAGATATATAGGGAGGACTTTCTTGCTCGACATGATAGTATGCTATCTGGTTGCTCTTTACCTTAACGTGTACACAGATTGTCTCTCTATTACATGTTGGTAAAGCCCTTAGGATGTGTACTTGACTACCTGGACTATGATGCGGATCATACTAGTGGGGACATGGTAGTCCATAAGTACATCCTTGAAAGTCCCTAGTCGTGGGTGTATCGAGATAGGGCATCGATATACCAGAGTAGACTAGCGTATACCTTCTCGACCCATACAGATGGGCGATGGATGATCCCATATCCATCGGTGTTTGACATCAGAGATGATATACGGGTGCTCAGTAGAGACTGGGTACACTGGACGGACTCGCCGAGAACTCCCAGATGGTATTATACCTTACGTCAGATGGCAGTTCTCTGGTGACACTGGTACAAAGTAGTCTGTTGACCCGAGATCGTCATAGAGTCTTGTGTGGTTCCCACTGTGCTTTGATTTCCATCTTACCACGTCCAAGAGGGCGTGCAAAACGGTGGTTTTTGGGTACAGTCCCGAATCACATGGAGGCAATGAGCGATAGGAGGGGATTCGTCTCTCCCGGTATAGGGAGTTGATGTTGCGCTGTGTTCGATTGGCTATAACAGGAAATCCCTGGCCAGGGTTGCTGAGATTTACTGGTAAGTGTTACCAGTAGTTTCTCGAATTGTTATAGACCTCATATCGACACGACTTATCGAGCTATTGGGGTCTGACATTTACCACCCCTAGGCGAGATATGCGACATATCAGACGACGAGACCGGACTGTACGGTAGTGTTACTGGTTGGATTCACTGGAGTGTCAGCGGGCTTGCTCGTCGATCTTCTGATCGCTCAATACCCGGGTGGCCGTTACGTTTAGCAGACCGCTTGCGGCTTGTGGGTGTTTGATATGATCATCACCTGTTGCCGGCGTATTGACGAGTCTTTAGAGTCCTACACAGAGGTTTCCTGGCTCAAGCGAAACGAAATAGGAGCGCATATGAGATATGTGCGGGACCGAGAATAATGCGTGTATGTGATACCGTATTCTATTCTCGCGATGAATGTGTTGAATGGTTGTATGCGATATAACCTAGTTATCGAATCAATGATTGATTCGATAAGCCGATACATTGGATACTAGTCGGTTATATGTGATATGACCGGATCGTTAAATCAAGTGTTGATTTAATAATTTAATGCATAATTATATATTTGATATATTACTTTGCATTAACTAGTATTGGTTCACTTTAAATGGATATTCTCACTCGGATGTACACATTATATATGTGATATACTTTTGTGCACTTGATTGTATCATGTTTGATGATACATGTCTTTTGGTTAAGTGTAAAGAATTAAACTATGGTTAAGTGGATGATTAGGGTTTTTGATTTCCTTATTCATTTAGTAATCTTTTTCTTTTTTGGAAAAATAAAATGGCATGAGAAAAATGGTGGCATTCTTTTGTTCTTTCATGAAGCTTCATGAATACTTTGACTTTATGACCATTTTGTCTCATGCTTAACCCTAACCATTCCACTTAACCCTAATTAATTCTCTACACCTAACTATGGTTGGCTTATGATAAGAATTCATTTTCTTTTCTTTTTGAATTATTCTTATCATAACATTCTTCTTCTTCTTCTTCATTTCTTCATGGAAGAAAGCTTGCTCCATTAATGGCAAGTGATGATAAAGAGTGAGAAATCCAATTCTAAAGTGAACCCACTTCCTATTTCTTCATCCTCTACCTCTTGCCAAGTAGTATAGGGTGTTTCCTTCACAAGTTTTCATGGCTTGGTGAAGGTGGAGCTTGATCTAGCGATGCCTCGACGTAGATCATCTTCGGCATAAACATCGACGACCTAGCTCGCTATTTCTCCGACGAAGCCGACGCTAGAGCCCGGGAATTCATTTGGACAGCGAGGGGACTTCATTGCGGAGCTATGGAGGTGGAGCACCGGATCTACAAAGGTTGTATTTCCGTTTAAACTTTAGTTAAGTTGTTAACTAGTTTCATTTTCGCCTAGAAATCTTGCCAACGATCCGTTCTAGGGTTTCTCGGCACCGTTTAAATTTGAAATTGGCATGGTTGATGCCTTGTGAGACCTCATTAGGGTGCCTAGGAACCCTACACAAGCTCTTCAAGAAATCAATAGCTTCAAACTGCACTAACTGCAACAACAACTCTCGCTCTGTCCCATCTGGAGGAGTAACCTACGGGCCCCAAGCGGCCTCCCTTTTCACTATGCCAGTGGAGCAGGTAACTCAAGCCACCACTGGGCTATTCTTCGGGACCATGCTCCCGCCAACGAGCTTCAGCGCTCCTGTACCATCGCAAGAAGCTCCCAAGAAGTCGTTTTTCAACGCTCCTGTGCTTATTTACGCCCTACTTTGCATTATACTATATATAAGCACACAAAAAAATTGTGATAATAAAAGAGTAGAAAGTGAAAAATTATATTTAAAAGATAGGAATAGTTTAAGAAAAACAAGAAAGTTAGATGTTTTCTTAAATGAAACTAGTAATAAGTAGTTATGAGCCAATGTCCCAAGGGTTAGTAAGATGAAGGAAGTCACTAATCTGAGGATAAAAATAAGTCTGAAAAATAGTTCCTATTCTGAAAGCCAAACATTTGAACGTTGATACCCTACTATACGCACTTACACACATCTTGAAATTCGGGATAGTAGAGGATACCTTGAAATGTTCTTGTCTAAAAGCCAAAGTATGAAGGAAAGAAAAAAAATTGAATAAAATATAAAAGGGTGAAGAAAAATGAACACCGGTTTTGTTATCGCCAAGGCAGCAAAAAAAAAATATAGCGAGGGTGCTTCATCACCTAGTGCCTTAGACCAACCGGTCAGGGAGTCACTGCTAAGCCTTAGGTGGTGCAAGACGCGGAAATACACCTAATAAGCGATCACATGAGTAATCGGTCAGTTAGTACCTCAAGAAGTATTAACGGTCGCATGAAAATATGTGAGCAAATCTAAATATCTATTAAAAAGTACTAAGGTAGATGGACAAGAGTATGATTGCTTGAATTGAATTCTCTGAGTGTAGGGATGTCCAGTTCACACACGTAGGGGTATATGATCAATGTTTGGAAGAAATGTAGGAATGAAAACTAAAGGCGATATTTTATTGAGAGATAATGTGATTTCTAACATTTTTTCATGACCATTAAGATAGGGCTCATAGCAACTGAAAAGCTGGTATAGTTGAAAACTCTTATTTTCAAGTTCTTTCTTTTATAGTTCTTATCTTCATATAACTTTCGCCATCTCTCTTTAATTATAAGATTTTGTGGGTGTAATCCGCTGAAAACCCTCAGGAGACAACACTCCTCCTACTAGGGATATGCCACTGGCGCCTGTTTCCCCCAATCAGAGCAAAGCTCTGCTGGAAATTCAAAATTCAAATTTTGAAGCAACACTTCAAATCCCGGGCGCAACGCGCCACGTGTCCGGCGCTGATACGTCAGCGCAGCGCCCAAGAAGGCACGCCCAATCAGAGCAAAGCTCTATTTTAAGCAAAATTAAAGGAAGCGACGCTTCAGTTGCGCAGGCACTGCGCTGCGCGACACGTGTCAGCGCAGATGCGCTAGCGCAGTTGCGCAGGCACTGCGCGACACGTGTCAGCGCAGTTGCGCCGCGCTGTGCGCTGCGCGACACGTGTCAGCGCAGATGCGCTCGCGCAGTTGCGCTGTGCTTTGCGCTGCGCGACACGTGTCAGCGCAGATGCGCTAGCGCAGTTGCGCTGCGCGACACGTGTCACGCGCTGGGGCATCTGCGCCAAACAGAATTAAAATTCTAAGAAATCTTTTCTGTTCTTGTTAAAACAAGAAAATTTTCTTCTGCAAAGCAGAAGCTCTTAGATCAAAGATCCAACGGTGGGGAAAATTCCCCGAATCACTCAGAGAAAGATCTCTTTAACAAATTTAACTAATTTATGGGCACTATAAAAGAGACCCCAAGCCTCAATTCAAAGGCATCAACATTTTCTGAGAAAAAAAAGAGAACTCTGAAGAAATTTCAAGAAGAAAGGTAAAAGACCTTTTAGATAGAAGAATTTCTTCTGATAGATTATTGATCTAAGAACAAGATTAATGGTCTTTAATAAAAAAACAAAATAAAAATAGTGCTTTGCACTTATGAACCATTGGTTCTTTAAGATAAAAAAAAAGAAGAAAAAAAAAGAAGAAAAATCTTATTTTTCTTTGATCCAAATTATATTAAGAAATCAAATAGTGCTCTGCACTCCTGTTTCCTGAATCTAAAAGATTTTTAGTGCTTTGCACTTCCAAACTGCGCTGATGCGCTCTTGAGAGAGCGCCACGTGTCAGCTACAAAACAATTTGCGCTCTGGAATTGGCGCAACTCACCAGTGCGCGCCATGTGTCAGCAGCGCAACAGCGCAGCGCACTAGCGCAGCGTACTGCGCTGTTGCGCTTGCGCTCACCAGAGCATGACACATGTCCTCACCACAAGCGCTTGCGCTCAGTGATTGGCGCAAAGCGCCTGATAAATGCAATGCATTTCCTGAAGGGTCTGGCCCAAGTAAAAGGCCTAACAGGCCTAATAAATAAAATGCTATGCATTATTTAAAAGAGGAGAGCCCAAACAAAATGGATGCTCTGCATCATTCATAAAAAGGCAGAGCCCAGTCCAAATAAAAGTAGAAAATAATGCAATGCATTATTTCAAAAATGGGCCAAGCCCTGGCGCAGGTCTAACAGACCAACAGCAAATGAAAATGTTGAATATTTTTTTAACTGGACTTAGCCCAATTCTGGCCGTAAGTCCTTAAATTAAATTGAACCGAGCACAAATGCTCTCGCTCTCTTAAATCAATCTACATCCGGTTCGAGGGTACATCTCCGAACTCCTTTGACATCCATCGTTGTAATCCCTCAACGACGTCAAAGAGGTGACGGGTCCCAACGACCACACATCAATACGGACCGTAACGTCCTTAAACTAACATTGGACCGTAACGTCCTTAAACTAACATCGGACCGAAACGTCCTTAAACTAACGTCGGACCGAAACGTCTTTAAACTAATGTCGGACCGAAACGTCCCTAAACTAATGTTGGACCGAAACGTCCCTAAACTGGCGATGGACCACCACGTCCCTAAACTGGAACAATAGAGCCTTTAAATGCTCTTTTGCCGGATCTAAACGGTTCCGTTTAAGTTGATTTTAGCCCCAAACACGGCTAACGTATCCTTAAACATTCAAACGGACTATAAAACTCCAAATCAACCTTGGTTCAAGGGTACATCTCTGAACTCCTCTGACATCTGCCGTTGTAATCCTTCAACGACGTTAGAGAGGTGACGAGTCCCGATGGCCAGATATTAAATGGATTATCACGTTAAGTTGATCCTAGTCTCAAACAGGACTATCGTATCCTTAACGAACGTTTAAGTTGATCTTAGCCGCAACGCGACTAATACATCCTTAAACTAAAAACACCAAACCCAAATCTAAGTAAATACGGATTTGGACTAATCCACGTCCTACGGGCGACGGCATTACTTAGTCTCCGTATACAATCCACGGGCAACCACAAACAAAACAAACACACACGACACGAAGTGAAATTCTGGAGAAGGAGAAAGTTGTTTCCGCGATGCGGTAGCGTAATTAACTGCAGGGGCTTGCGCCTGCAGGGAAGAGCGTCCCCACAATCAAAAATCCCTCAAGCGAGGGGGGATCTGACGAAGTCTGCTACATCGGCCGCATCCGTCTAAACCTCCGATACACGGCGCCATAAATCAACTTGGCATCTTCGGAGAGGTGGACAGATAAAACCAAATAGTATCTGCCCCGAATCTCAGCGTCAGGACATCGCGGTCCTGTGCGCCGCCTTTCGGAGGGGAACATATTCTGGCACGCCCGGTGGGACCTCTTCCTCTTTCCACTCCACACTTCGTGTGTCGTCCTCGCGAACCAATCGCGGTTTGTTAAATGGTTGCCTTCGGATTTCAAGTTACTAAGATTTGGTCTTTTGCCTGGCGCAGAACTCAAGATTCAATGGCCTCTAACTGCACCAACTGCTCGAAATGCCACTGCAACGGACGCTCCACCTCACCGGGAGGTGTAGCATATGGGCCCCAAGCGGCTTCCTTCCTCGCTCTGCCGGTAGACCAGGTGACCCAAGCCACCACTGGCCTGTTCTTCGGGACCATGATCCCACCTACAAGCTTCTCTATGCCGATATCTGCACCGGAGGTGAACAAGAATTCGGTCTTCGACCGACTCACTGCCACGACGGCCCTTGTCAACGGGTCGCCCACTACCAAACCGACAGCCTCTGTTCTCACCAGGCTAAATCAGAACTCTAAATTGGCTGTCCCAAGGAAGGCAATAGCCGCTGCTCCGGAAGTCGTTAAGGAGGCTTCCCTTGTCAAAGAGTCAGTCTTTTCAAGACTGACTATTTCGGCTCCTGCCCCTGCTCAAGGATCCGTCTTCAACAGGTTGAATATCACCCCTCAAAAGACAACCTCAGTCTTTAAGAGGTTGACACTGGCGGCGCCTCATTCAAACAGGAGGCAAAAAGAAACTATCTCAATCTCTGAGCCAATCCCAACGGCTCGCCGTGCTCGACGACGCCATTGGCAACGAGTGAGGAAGGCAGGGGGCAACTCCCCCTCAGGGCTAACTCCACCTGCTCCAATGGTGGAAGTCAACGCTGCTGTTCCAACTGGGAACAGGTTTGAACTGCTGAGGAGGGTGCGCAAGAACTCTCCAACCGCTACCTTGAAAAGATCTCCTCCACCTGCGGAGAGAGTTACGGAAACGAAGCAAGAACAGCCCCCTCAACGGCTATCTTCAAAAATTTATAAAGTTTGGCGGAGGGCTCAAGACTCTGTGATTGACCCAGACCACTTTCGTCGCCAGAAAAAGGCGAAGGTGGAAAAGGACAAGGACTGTCCCATTAAGCAGCAGGGGACAGCAGTTGCTAGGATGCCCACTTCAACGGCTCCTTCAACCTCAACGACCCACAAAAGAAGGAGGCCAGGGAAAACTCCCGCGTCAGCGGAAAAAGTTAAAAATGATGAACCTAAACGCCCCAAGTCAGGGGGCATAATAGTTCATACGGTTTACATGGCATCGGGAAAAGAGGATAGCCGCATATCGACAGGTCATAGACCACACACGAGGTCAGTGACCAAGGCTCAGGAGCAGCAGCAGAAGCTCCAAGAAATGATGAACGCTATGGCCGCACTTACAGGTCCAAAAGAAAACCTTGAAACGTCCTCGGACGAACGTCAAGAAGAAGAAACGGACGCCGAATTTCTTCGTCGGATATTGGAGAAGAAGGACAAAGAGGCTGCTGAACAAGCAGCCAACATACAGCGTATGGGCCTCCTCTTCCAAGACATGATAGGAATGATGATACAACAAGATTCCCCAGCCGAAGAGCCCCCGATCGTCCTTGGAGATGACAGGCGAGAGACATCAAATCCTCTACGAGCCCTATCAACAGCTAAAGAGGATACAATCTCTAAAACTGATTTGGACGAGTACATAGCCCAACAAATATGGGTTCATCATGCGACCGAAGCAGCCGGTCAGGTCGTAAAAATGGGGCAGCCATATTCAAGTTGGTACGACCAAATCAAGTACCCGCCAGGTTACACAATTCCCAAGTTCCATGTTTACAAGGGGACGGGTAATCCTCACCAGCACGTTGCCCAGTTCAGGGCACTCTACGGCAACACCGGCGGTGATGACAAGCTTTTACTTCACCAGTTTGTTGGAAGCTTATCAGATACGGCGTTCGAATGGTACTCTGAGCTCCCGAATGACTCTATTAAAACCTTCACGGAAATGGAACTGTTGTTTACTCAGCGTTTTGCAAGCGCCAGTGAACGTACCCCGATGACAGCACTGATTAACGCCAGGGTAAAACCCGGCGAGACGTGGGTTCAGTACGCTATACGATGGCGGAACTTATGGTCGAAGTGTGAGCAGCGCATTGAAGAAGCTCCCGCGGTGGGTATGTTTGTGGGAACCCTTGATCCGCAGGCAATCATCTCACAATTTATGATGTTTTTCAAGCCAACTACCTTCCAGGCCTTAATTGATAAACTAGCGCAAATGGATCAAATGGGACATAAACCCCCTCTTCCAAGGCCAGATTCCCGAAATGACAAAGGGAAGGGAAAAGCAATTGTCGTCGCTAATGCTCAACAACAACCGAGCGACTCGAAGCCGGTTGCTCGTCAAAATAATATGCACCCGTATGTACCTCTTGAGGATAGGATGGGACGTCCTTATTCCTTTACCCGCGATAAAACGAGGAGGTTATTCGAGTTAGCGTTGCACAACAGACTCATAAATCTGCCGGATCCAAAACATCCGTTGCAACCAAGTGACGTCAACGAGCCCAACTACTGTCCTTATCATCGAGTACTAGGCCATCCGATCGAAGATTGCTACGTTTTCAAGAATTGGCTTGAAAACCAGTACCGACAGGGCAAGTTCGCGTTATCTGAAAAATGGAATGTGAATCCCCCGCAGCCCCACACCTCTAAAGGGACGAATACGCCGGGGGCAACATGCTCCATCATTGAAGAAGCTCCTTGGGAGGTTGTATTATCAGCCAAGACAAAGAGGATGCTAAACGATCTTCAGACATGTCCAGCAGTCAAGTGGAAGAACCCGTTGGAACCGCAGGTCGTTGAAGGGATGTTGAAGCCACGTCCAACCCCAAAGACCGATGGTAGTGGTTCAAGCGCTTGCAGCCAGCTGTCAAAATCTTTGAAAAAGAAGAAGAAGAAATCTAAAAAGCCCGTGAAGCCTGGTGACAAGCGCACGGACTTACAAAAGCAAATTGACGCGCTGGATGAATACAACCAAAAGGCACGAACTCCTATTACGCTCCAAGAGTTCCTCAATCACGTTTTTCAACAGGAAGCCGAGGGAGAAAGTTCGTCAGATGAATCTGAAGAATGCGTGGCAAGCTGTCATGTAATTTCCCATTCGATCATGAACGATGAGGAGACTCCTTGCACCGGAAAGCTGGGGGCAGATTTTGAACCAAAAGTTCTGGGGCCATCAGATGAAGTAATTGACGCATTCCTCAACGAAGCTCGATTGAAAAGTAAAGCTAATCGAGAGCGCGAGGCGGCTATATTTGAAAGGGCCAAGCGCCAGCGACTTGATGAAGGAGCTGAGACGATCCTGGTGGAGCTAAACACCTCCGCTACCGACAAAAGCCAATTCAAGATGAGGAAGAAGTTTGCTAAGGCCATATCAATAGGCATGAAGCTACCATCCTCCGAAGAAGAAATTACTGGTGAAGCGAAAATGCACCCGTCTTATTGCTTATATCATCAGAAGATTTTGCACCCCACTCAAGAGTGCAAAGCTTTCGATAGATGGTGGCAAGGATATGTTGCTCATCGACAACGCTTTAAGCGGGAAAAGCGTAAAACTCTTCGAGAACAAAGAAATACGACCGAAGGGATTAAAGGAACTGCTGGCGATTGTTGCATGGTTAACACCAGTGGATCACAAATGCCTACATTCGGGAGTGATTCTGATGAAGAACTAGAACTTGCCCTCTCTTTAAAGAGTCCGCCTCGAGAAAAGAAGAAGAACCGAAGGTCTGCGAAAATATCCGGCTGCGGGATCGGACGCTGCCTGAAAAGAACCTCGGACCCTTGAACAGAAAAGATAAAGGGAAAGAAAAGGTCTCTGAAGATATCTTCTTAGATGACCAAGTGGTGGAAGAGCTAAGCGCCAAGGACCCGCCGAAGAAGAATAAGGTGGATTACAACGTCTTAGCGCATCTGAGGAAACTACCCTCACGGCTCAGCATTCTTAACGCTCTTTTGCTATCAAAAGAGACGAGAGACTCGTTGATTAAGGCACTAAAAGATCCGGAACAATTCCAAGCCTTCCTGGCCGAGAAAAAGATGAAGGATAAATTGGAGGAAGTGCACACGGCCGATGTTACTTTTGGCAACGAGGACCTTCTCCTTGGGACGTGCGAACACAATTGCCCTCTCTATGTCTCGAGATACTGCCATGATATAAAGATAGGCAAAATCCTGATCGACAACGGATCGTCTGTTAACCTACTCAACGTGCGGGTGTTGAAGGAAATCTGCATGAGCGTCCAGCACCTTGCTCGGGACAAGATCACCATCTCCGGGTTCGACTCCCAATCGTCAAAGACTCTTGGATCTGTGATACTGACGCTACGTTTCGGGCTACTCGTCACGGACATTAAGTTCCACGTCATAGACGCCAAGACATGCTACAACGCTTTGCTCGGCCGACCATGGTTACACGAGTACAACATCATCCCTTCTACACAACATCAGTGTATGAAGTATTTTAAGGATGGTTTCGAGTATACCGTGACGGGAGAACTGAACCCGTTCTCTGTGAACGAGGTCCGCAAATATGAAGACGCCAAATACTTCTTACCGGATTTCGAAGACACAGAGAAGTGTCACAAGCCGGAGAATAAAACTAACGCTACCATCCTTGTCTTCGGCAGTGATACTGAGGAGGAAGAGGAAATGGTTTATTCAGGTCCGCCCCAACACAACAAGCCGGAACCACCACCTCCTACGTTGATCTTTGGCAGCGACTCGGAAGATGAAGTCCACGCTGTATTCTCTGCTCGACCTTCAATACGAACGTTCGCTGACGAAGAGCAAAGTCTGCAAGTCGCCATGGTGCCGCCTAAACATCATTGTTCCCCTCCGAAAGACGGCGACGACGTGAAGACGTCTTGCCTGAAGTTCGGGGCAGATGCTATTTGGTTTATCCGTCTATCTCTCCGAAGATGCCGAGTTGATTTACGACACCGTATATCGGAGGTTTAGACGGATGCGGCCGATGTAGCAGACTTTGTCAGATTCCCCCTCGCTTGAGGGGTTTTTGATTGTGGGGACGCTCTTCCCTGCAGGCGCAAGCCCCTGCAGTTAATTACGCTACCGCATCGCGGTAACAACTTTCTCCTTCTCCAGAATTTCACTTCGTGTCGTGTGTGTTTGTTTTGTTTGTGGTTGCCCGTGGATTGTATACGGAGACTGAGTAATGCCGTCGCCCGTAGGACGTGGATTAGTCCAAATCCGTATTTACTTAGATTTGGGTTTGGTGTTTTTTTTGGTTTAAGAATACATTAGTCGCGTTGCGGCTAAGATCAACTTAAACGTTCGTCAAGGATACGTTAGTCCTGTTTTGGACTAATATCGACTTGACGTAGTGATTGATTTAATTATCTGGCCGTCGGGACTCGTCACCTCTCTGACGTCGTTGAAGGATTACAACGACATGTATCAGAGGAGCTCGGAGATGTACCCTCGAACCAGAGTTCATTGGGAGTTTTATAATCCATTTGAATGTTTAAGGATACGTCAGCCGTGTTTGGGGCTAAGATCAACTTAAACGGGACCGTTTAGATCCGGCAAAAGAGCATTTGGGCTCTATTGCGCCAGTTTAAGGACGTGGTGGTCCATCGCCAGTTTAGGGACGTGGTGGTCCATTATTAGTTTAGGGACGTTTCGGTCCGTCGCCAGTTTAAGGACGTAGTGGTCCATCATTAGTTTAAGGACGTTTCGGTCCAGTATTAGTTTAGGGACGTTTCGGTCCATCGCCAGTTTAGGGACGTGGTGGTCCATCATTAGTTTAGGGACATCTCAGTCCGATGTTAGTTTAGGGACGTTTAGGTCCGATATTAGTTTAAGGACATTTCGGTCCATCATTAGTTTAGGGACGTTTCGGTCCATCGCCAGTTTAGGGACGTGGTGGTCCACATTCCAGTTTAGGGACGTGGTGGTCCATCATTAGTTTAGGGACGTTTCGGTCCGATATTAGTTTAAGGACGTTTCGGTCCGATGTTAGTTTAAGGACGTTTCGGTCTGATATTTGTTCAAGGATGTCTCGGTCCAATATTAGTTTAGGGACATCTCGGTCCATCATTAGTTTAAGGACGTTTCGGTCTACGAGTTTAAGGACCCCGCAGTCCATATCGATGTGTGGTCGTTGGGACCCGTCACCTCTTTGACGTCGTTGAGGAATTACAACGACGGATGTCAAAGGAGTTCGGAGATGTACCCTCGAACCGGATGTAAATTGATTTAGAAGAGCAATTTTGCTCAGTCAATTTAATTTAAGGACTTATGGCCAAAATTGGGCTAAGTCCAGTTGAAATGTTCAACGTTTTATTTGCTTTTGCATTGCATTTCTTTATTTTTATTTTTATTTGGGCCTTGCCCAGAAAGGATGCAGAGTATCAATTTGTTTTGGGCTCTACCCTTTTAGGAATGATGTAGGGTATTAATTTTATTTGGGCTCTGCCCTTATATAAAGGATGCAAAGCATCAATTTATTTGGGCTCTGCCCATTTATTGCCTTGCAATTTATTTTGGCCTGTCAGGTCATTTTGATTTGGGCCTGGCCCTTCAAATAGTGCAAAGCACCAAGAATCTTTTGGATTCAAGAAAATGAGTGCAGGGCACTTTTTAATGATCTAAATTTAGATCAAAGAAGAGAAAAGAAAATCTTTTCTTTCTTTCTGTCTCAGAGAACCAGAGGTTCATAGCAAGTGCAAGACACTATTTTTATTTATTTATTTATCTGAGAACCAGAGGTTCATAGCAAGTGCAAGGCACTATTTTTATTTATTTATTTATCTGAGAACCAGAGGTTCATAGCAAGTGCAAGGCACTATTTTTATTTATTTATTTATCTGAGAACCAGAGGTTCATAGCAAGTGCAAGGCACTATTTTTATTTATTTATTTATCTGAGAACCAGAGGTTCATAGCAAGTGCAAGGCACTATCTGTTGTGCGCACGTGCGTTGCACGTGGTGCCGCATGGCGGGCATACGTGCGTTGCACGTGGCGCACATGTGCATTATGAGGAGAAGCAAAGCTTCTATATATGGAGAACAAGCTCCTTTTAATATTATTAAATATTCTCATGTGGTGCGCACGTGCGTTGCACGTAGTGCCGCATGGCAGACACACGTGCGCTGCACGTAGCGCACATGGCGCTTGCGCATATGCGCATTATGGAGGAGCATGCTCCTATCTTGGAGAACTAAGCTCCTTTGAAGAACTAAGCTCCTTTGAGTATTGAATCCTTTGAGGATTTTTACTCTACCTTTCTAAGAGGTATCCCCTCTTATTTATATTGGAGTGGTAGAGAAGCCACCTCTCCTTTTCCCGATGTGGGACTAAAAAATGCATTCCCCATGTAGTAGAGCATTACTTTAGATTACACGTGTATAACACATTTGCTCATAACTTTTGATCTCGGATGAATTATGAGGCCCATAATATATCAAATCGAAGGTCTTTTCGAGATGCTTTCAATTTCATCAGAATTTAGCTGTTTTTCGTTCCGGAGTTTGTCAAAATACAGCTCGGAAAATACTGGTTCGCATCTTCTTCCTTAAATCACATGTGCATAGACATTTGCTCATAACTTTTGATCCCGGATGAATTATGAGGCCCATAATATATCAAATCGAAGGGTTTTTCGAGACGCTTTCAATACAATCAGAATTTATTCGTTTCTCCTTCGGGAGTTTGTCAAAAAACAGCCCGGAAGATACTGGTTCGTATTTCCTTAAGCGTATCGCTGCCATTTGATACCTTGGACTCTTTTGCGCAGAAATTTTTGGCGGGAACAAATGCCCCCCACTACTTTGCCCACGTAAGTATGTACGTGGGTGAAGTAGTGCAGAGTTATACAGAGTTATGCATGGCGTATGACCAGTTTTGGGTTGATGTATCACTTTCAGAATCTTGATCTGAGAAGATAACGAGCGGACACAAGCGTCGTCATTTATCATTGACTCAAATCTCAACTCTTAAGGGATATAGTTCCAACCCTTAACTCCATGAGCCGCATCCTTCTATTTCTTTTTTTTTTTGTCTCACTCTGGCGTGGAGTAGTTCATACGCTTATGAGTAAGTTCTCCATTTCAGTGGCATGTAGCTTTGGCAAGTGTGGCCCATAGATGGTCGGCCCATCTTGACTTCTTTGCAGGGCAGTGATGGCTTAGGAGACAGGGATAGGATCTGCCACCTAAGGCTTTTCA
This sequence comes from Agapanthus africanus, assembly GCA_030015575.1. Taxonomy (NCBI): domain Eukaryota; kingdom Viridiplantae; phylum Streptophyta; class Magnoliopsida; order Asparagales; family Amaryllidaceae; genus Agapanthus; species Agapanthus africanus. Next base: position 903,760,870 of record JASDDO010000019.1, on the reverse strand, counting down.
ACTTTACGAGCCGTGAGGGTCTCATAAAGACTTTTCTCCCTACGAGTCGTGAGGATCTCGTAGGTGTATTTTCTCCTTGGGAATCGTGAGGATTCCTAAGTGTGTTTTCTCTTATAAGTCGTAAGGATCCTATAAGAGAGTTTTCCCTCTTACGAGTCGAGAGGACCCGTAAGCGGTTGTTTCCCTCTTTGTCGACAATCGACTTCAGAGAGTGAGACCCGTGAATAGTATGCAAGAGACCATTTAGGATTGACTTGCAGGGTCCCATTGTTCAGGAAGTGAGTTTTTGAATCCTTACTGCCCGAGATGTGAGTCAAAGAAGCTCTCGTCACGGAGTGTTTGTATCCGTGAGTTGAGAAGTTTTGCGAGGGATTATTTGTTTCCCAAGCGCCAAGGATTATTTGTGTCCTTGGGGTTTGAAACGAGTCGATGGTTCCCACGGAGGCGCTGGTGGCTCTGCGAGTCGACGCGGATCAGAAGGCTCTCGTCAAGGAGTGTTTGTATCCGTGAGTTGAGAAGTTTTGCGAGGGATTATTTGTTTCCCAAGCGCCAAGGATTATTTGTGTCCTTGGGGTTTGAAACGAGTCGATGGTTCCCACGGAGGCGCTGGCGGCTCTGCGAGTCGACGCGGATCAGAAGGCTCTCGTCAAGGAGTGTTTGTATCCGTGAGTTGAGAAGTTTTGCGAGGGATTATTTGTTTCCCAAGCGCCAAGGATTATTTGTGTCCTTGGGGTTTGAAACGAGTCGATGGTTCCCACGGAGGCGCTGGTGGCTCTGCGAGTCGACGCGGATCAGAAGGCTCTCGTCAAGGAGTGTTTGTATCCGTGAGTTGAGAAGTTTTGCGAGGGATTATTTGTTTCCCAAGCGCCAAGGATTATTTGTGTCCTTGGGGTTTGAAACGAGTCGAGGATTCCTACGGAGGCACTGGTGGCTCTGCGGGTCGACGCGGATCAGAAGGCTCTCGTCAAGGAGTGTTTGTATCCGTGAGTCGAGGAGTTTGCCGGGATCATTTCTTTCCCAAGCGCCAAGGATTATTTGTGTCCTTGGGGTTTGAAACGAGTCGATGGTTCCCACGGAGGCGCTGGTGGCTCTGCGAGTCGACGCGGATCAGAAGGCTCTCGTCAAGGAGTGTTTGTATCCGTGAGTTGAGAAGTTTTGCGAGGGATTATTTGTCTCCCAAGCGCCAAGGATTATTTGTGTCCTTGGGGTTTGAAACGAGTCGATGGTTCCCACGGAGGCGCTGGTGGCTCTGCGAGTCGACGCGGATCAGAAGGCTCTCGTCAAGGAGTGTTTGTATCCGTGAGTCGAGGAGTTTTGCTGAAGTCACTGGCTTCTTCGGTTGAAATGAACCGTTGAGGTTTGGCTTCGTCGTTTGACGGAATCCGCTGGGGAAGTATGGTTCCTTCTTTGTTTACGCCCTTGGATTGTATACAGGGATCGATGTGATCCTAACTGTAGGGCCAAAGTTTTATCATTTCTTCTTTTTATTTTATTTTATTTCCGCGATGCTCTATCATTTCAGCTTTTATATCGCGAAGGTCGCGATTGCCCAATCATTTCGGCTATTTTTCGCGGTGCCCAATCATTTCGGCTATTTATTTTATTTTTACTCGTTGCTTTTTATTACGAGTTGCCCAATCATTTCAGCTATTTTGCATGCATACATTTTACTTGCTGCTTTTTATTGCAAGTTGCCCTATCATTTCGGCTATTTCGTATGCATGAGCGGCTTGCTGGCTTTTGCCGTAAACCTGAAATTGGACACCGATTTCGGCATCAGCACCGCTACATCTGTGATATTACCAGGAGCGAATCATCATTTGCCTCTGTCGTTGTCGAACAAAGGAGGCTTAGCGACCAGGGTTAGGGTCCTGTCGGCTAAGGCTTTTGACTTCATGAGCCGTAAGGGTCTCGTGAAGGTATTTCTCCCTACAAGTCGTGGGGATCTTGTAGGTGTATTTTTTCCTTAGGAATCGTAAGGGTTCCAAAGTGTTTTGTTCCTCTGTAAGTCGTAAGGATCCTACATGGGGGTTTTCTTCTTGTAAATCGAGAGGACTTACAAGGGTTATGCGAACATATCCCTGGTCACGGATGGACCTTGGTTAGGGAAATGTTTATTCGCGCCCGTGGATTGTATACAAGGGTCAATATTGAACCACTTGTAGGGCAACATTGGAAGTTTGTGGGGGTTTGCTTAAGCACAGGTTTAGGTCTCTGTGACTTAAGACTTTCAAATCCTATGAGCCGTGAGGGTCCCATAAGAGAGTTCTCCTTACGAGTCGTGAGGATCTCGCAAGCGTATTTTCTCCTTAGGAATCGTGGGGATTCCTAAGTGTGTTGTTCCCTTGTGAGTCGTAAGGATCTCACGCGGGTGGTTTCTCCTTACAGGGTCGAGAGGACTCTGTAAGGGTTCTTTAACGAAGTTGCGCCCTTTCGGGTTTTCACAAACATTCGCCGGTAGTTGTGCTGTTTTTACTCACGGAGCCCTTTCGGGTTTTCATCCGTGCCCATCTTGCTTATGGACATACCGTTTTTTTTTTTATTCTTTTTATTTTCTTTTTTCTCTTCTTTTTTTTTTTACGAGGTCGCGCCCTTTCGGGTTTTCACGAACTCTCGCCGGTAGCCCTGCTGTTTTTACTCACGGAGCCTTTTCGGGTTTTCATCCGTGCCCTTCTTGCTCATGGACATACCGTTTTTTTTTTTTTATCTCGTTAGTCTAAAGATGCTGCGGTAGTAGTTTTTAAAGACGTTATGGTCTGCTATTAGTTTAAGGACATTTCGGTCCGACGTTGAGAGGGCTGGCTACTGCTTATAAAGCCTGAGCTTAGGAAGATAGCGAGCGGACATAGTCGTCGTCATCTATCATTGACCTAAACTAAGGCTCGTTAAGCGTAGTATTTCTTTAGGAAGCGACCGTTTATTGGCCTGAAAGGCCTTTCACCGTGCATGTCCATGAGTAGATAGGCCCCGCCCTGGTAGACCTTATCAATGATGTACGGTCCTTCATAGTTTGGCTCAAACTTTCCCCGCTTGGCGCGATTGGGGATTATGGGCCTTTTGACGACTAGCACGAGTTCGCCTTGGCGGAATGTCCTCGGGCGGCTCAATCTTTCATATGAGCGCGTCATCTTTGCTTTATAAGCTTCCAGATTTTGCTGTGCTAGAAGCCGGATTTCATCAAGGGCGTCAAGCTCTTCAAACCGAAGGTGAGCATTTTCTTCGTCCGTCAACTCGTAATGGACTGCCACTCGTAGAGAGGGTAATTCTATCTCGAGGGGGAGTACTGCTTCCGTCCCAAATACCAACGCGTACGGCGTTGTGTTTGTGGCCGTTTTAAATGTAGTTCGATACGCCCAAAGAGCCTCTTGCAATCTTTCGTGCCAATCTCTCTTATTTCGTGACACCGTTTTCTTCATGATCTTCGTCAAGGTCTTGTTGAAGGCCTCAGCTAGACCGTTAGCTCGGGGGTTATAAACTGAGGAATATCTCCAGTCTATATTGTGCTGCTGTGCGAAGCGGCTAATCTTATGACTTCGGTAGGCTGGCCCATTATCAGAGATGATTCTTCTCGGGGTTCCAAACCGGTATATGACATGCGTTCTGAAGAAATGGAGGATGTTCTCCGTTTTTACTTCCCTCAACGGTACCGCCTCTGCCCATTTGGAGAAGTAATCAGTCGTCGCCAATATGAAACGATGTCCCTTTGACGATGCTGGTTCGATGGGGCCGACTATATCAGTCCCCCACATTTCGAACGGCCAACTAGCCACTGTTGGATGCAGTGGATTGGGATGCTGATGGATGAAGTCCCCATGAATTTGACATGAATGACATTGCCTCGCGTATTCCAGGCAATCCTGCATCATCGTGGGCCAGTAGTAGCCCATCCGTTTTATCTTCAGCTTCATCTTAGGACCTGCTTGGTGAGAACCGCAGAGTCCGTCGTGAACTTCCTGAACGACTCTTTTTGCTTCGTCAGGTCCTAGGCATCTCAACCACAGAGAATCGAATGACCTCTTGTATAGAGTATCATTGACGAAGGCGAAAGACAGAGCTCGTTTCACGAGCTGATGTCTTATGGACGCTTCTTCAGGCATCCGGTGGAACCTGAAGTAATCTATGAAAACTTCTCTCCAGTCTTCGGTCTTCTCATGGTCTTTTATTTGTAGGGTCGTCTCCTCGTTCGCTCCTTTTTCTTCAGACGATTCTGGAGATACTTCTGCTGGGGCAAGCACTCGACAGCTTTGTACCACGATTCTAACGTCGTCGAGGTTCTCGTCAGCCAGTTCTTTAGCAAGTTTGGCTAGTGCGTCCGCTTTGCTGTTTTCTGCTCGCGGTATGCTCTCCAAAGTGTAGGAGGGAATTTGGGTCAGCAGTTGTTGCACTTTTTCACCGTATTTCACCAACTCCGGTTTGCACGTTTGGTAGTCGCCGTTCACTTGACTGACGACCAGTTGGGAATCCCCATATATGAGGAGGCTTTCAATTCCCATATCAATGGTGATCTCGAGGCCCGCTATCAAAGCTTCGTATTCGGCTTCATTGTTTGTTCTCGACTCCGTCAGGGAGAACGCGTAGCGCATTATTCCTCCTTGTGGAGTCACGAAGATGAGTCCTACCCCCGATTTGATCATTGGCGTACTTTGTTTGTGCTTTTTCATGGAAGATGCTCCATCGAAATAAAGCTCCCAACGGGTATCACCACTGTCGATTGCGTCAAACGCATGTCTGTCTGGAAGATCGCAATTTAATGGAGAATCGGCGGGTATGGGATGTTCAGCGAGGAAGTCGGCGATGGCCTGGCCTTTCACTGCTTTGAGAGGTTGATACGTGATCGAAAACTCCATCAAGAGTAGGGCCCATTTAGCGAGTCGCCCTGTCAATATGGCCTTTGACATTAAGTATTTAAGGGGGTCCACCTTTGAAATCAGACGGACCTCGTGTGCTAATGCATAGTGCCTAAGCTTTGTTATTGCGAAGATCAACGCCAGGCAGTGTTTTTCAATGGGAGAGTAATTGCTTTCTGCCCCCAGCAGAACTCGGCTTAGGTAGTAGAGTGCTCTTTCTTTCCCTTGATCGTTCTCTTGTGCCCATAATGCGCCTAAGGAACCTTCGAGGGCGGTCGTATAAAGAATGAGAGGCTTCCCCTTAACCGGGGCAGCCAACACCGGCGGGTTCTGCAGGTACTGCTTGATCTCGTCTAGTGCGCCTTGGCATTTTTGATCCCAAACGAATGGGGTTCCTTTCTTCATCAGGTGACTATATGGCCGGCATTTTCCTGAGAGGTTGGCTATAAATCGCCGTATGTATGCGAGTTTCCCTTGGAGAGACCGCAGCTGTTTGAGAGTCCTCGGCGGAGGCATTTCCATGATTGCTTTAATCTTTGACGGATCTATTTCAATACCTCGGTGTCGAACAACGAATCCCAGGAATTTGCCCGAGGAAACCCCGAACGCGCATTTAAGAGGATTCATCTTCAGGTTGTACTGCCGAAGGCGTTGAAATACAGTCTTCAGATGCTCGAGATGTTCCTCGTATGATTTGCTTTTAACCACGAGATCGTCGATATAGCATTCAACGATTTCGTGTATAAGGTCGTCGAAGATCTTCGTCATGGCCCTCTGATAAGTAGCACCGGCGTTCTTCAAACCGAAGGGCATCACCTTATAACAAAATATCCCGAGAGGGGTCCTGAAAGCTGTGTGTTTCTGATCTTCAGGATGCATTTTTATTTGATTATACCCCGATGAGCCGTCCATGAAGGAGAAAACTTCATGAGTAGACGTGTTGTCTATCATCAGTTCGGTGACTGGCACTGGGAAGTCATCCTTTGGGCAGGCTCTATTAAGATCCCGAAAGTCTACGCATATACGCACTGTCCCATTTTTCTTCATCACTGGGACGATGTTGGCGATCCATTCAGGGTACTGAACTTCCTGAATGAAGCCAGAGTCGATTAACTTTTTGACTTCGGTGTTTATGCTCATCTCAAGCTCGAGTCGCATTCTTCTCGGCGCCTGTTTGATCGGCTTGACGTCTGGGGATATTGCTAGTCTATGTACAGCAACTTCTGGATCTAGCCCCGGCATCTCGGAATAGTTCCATGCGAAGCAATCTTTATGCTGCACAAGGACATCTTTTAACGCAGCCACCCTCTCTTCCGACAGCAGCTCGCTGACGAATGTCGGTCGCGGATCATTTATTGTCCCTAACTCGATTTTCTTGAGGTTATCTGCAGTAGTATGGATTCCATCCTCCAGTTCTTTCGGAGCTGGGGGAAATTCTGAGATTACCTCATCGCTGCCGCTTTCAAAGCACCAAGGGAGGTTGTTCATGTCCTCGGACCCTTCTTTTAATATTGTTATCACATGGCAGGTGCGAATTTTCTGCCAATCCCAATGCGGAGTGGGTTTTATCTTTGTGTTTTCGGGTTCGTGCTTTTGCGGCGGCGATACCCTCCAACTGTCAGACAACGCGAATTTGCCAAGCTGATATTGGTCCTCGACCCAATTCTTAAAGGTGAAGCAATCTTCAAGCGGATGCCCTACTACTCGATGGTAAGAGCAATAATTTGGGTTGGAGACTTCGCCCGCTTGCTCAGGGTGTTTAGACTCTGGCAGAGTAAGCATTTGATGTTTTAGAGCAAGATCAAGTATTTTCCTTGTTTTGTTCCGAGGAAACGAGTATGCTCGACCCATTTTCTTCATAAGGGCTAGGTCAATAACGCTCGACTCTCGGATGCGTGGCTTCTTAGCTCTGTCTTGTGGTTGTCGAGCACCTTTTCGGCCCCTCGACTTGTTTTTGCTTTTGCGTCGAACCCTTTTTGTAGCAGGCTGACGTGGGGTAACATCTTCGTTCTTTACTGCCTGTCGAAGGAGACGCTGTGTCTTGGCTTTCTCATAGATTGCCATTTCACGATCGTGATCATCTCGGGCTTTTTGACTCGCATCCTTTATAAGTTTGCTCATCTGGTCTTCAGACGATGGACTGGGAGGTCTTGCATCAGGAACTCTTGCTGATTCAGGATTAGCGTCTTCCCATTGAGCGTCCGCTTCTTCATCAAAGTTATACATGGCATAACAGCTGTTTATTAGCTCCCGTTTCTTTGAGCGAACATACCCGAGCCCTTTCGTTTCCGTTCTCCCGTTAGGCAGTTTGCATTGAGTTCCGGGAACGTTCCAGACCTTGTCATAGAATTTGGCTTTTCTGACGGTCTGTGTGAAGGACATCCCTTGGCGTTTCAGCAGCTTCTTCAAACCTTCGGTATAATATCTGGGAAGACGGATAGGCTGAAGCCTGTCGAGCGTGGGATCCGCGCCATGCCAAATTTCTTTTTCCACCTTGTTTTCTTCAGAACGGTAGAATAGGATTGCCTTCTCGCCTTTTCGTCCGGGAGGGATATAGAATGTCTGCAATTCTTCTACGCTGTTGGTGTCGAGTGCATCCAGTTCTTTGTAATGTTCAAGTGGCACCATGGTTATCTGCAGACTTCGCTCTTCATCAGCGGAAATCCGTATCGACGGCCGAGCAGGGAATACAGCATGAACTTCATCATCTGAATCACTGCCGAAGATCAATGAAGGAACGGATGGTCCTGGCCTGGTGGATTAGGATGGACCTGAATAAATTATATCCTCCTCCTCCTCGGTATCACTGCCGAAGACAGGGATGGTTGCGTTAGTTTTGTTCTCCGGTTTGTGACACCTTTCCGTGTCTTCGAAACTCGGTAAGAAGTATTTGGCATCTTCATATTTGCGAACTTCGTTCACGGAAAACGGATTCAACTCTCCTGCCACTGTGTACTCGAGGCCGTCCCTAGAATACTTCATGCACTGATGCTGTGTAGAAGGGATGATATTGTATTCGTGTAGCCATAGTCGGCCGAGCAGAGCATTGTAGCACGTCTTGGCGTCTATAACATGGAATTTGATGTCTGTGACGAGCACCCCGAAGCGTAGCGTCAATATCACAGATCCAAGAGTCTTTGAGGATTGAGAGTCGAAACCGGAGATGGTGATTTTTTCCCGGGCGAGGTGTTGGACACTCATGCAAATCTCCTTTAACACTCGCACATTGAGTAAATTGACAGACGATCCGTTATCGACCAAGATTTTTCCTATCTTTATGTCATGGCAGTATCCCGAGACATAAAGGGGGCGATTGTGTTCACACGTCCCGAGGAGAAGGTCTTCATCACCAAAAGCAACGTCGGCTGTGTGCACCTCTTCCAATTCATCCTTCATCTTTTGTTCGGCTAAGAAGGCTTGGAACTGGTCCGGATCTTGTAGGGCCTTAATCAAAGAATCCCTCGCTTCTTTCGATAGCAATAGGGCATCGAGAATGCTGAGTTGTGAGGGTAGCTTTCTCAGATGCGCCAAGACATTGTAATCTACTTTATTCCTTTTTGGGGGATTCTTGGCGGTTAACTCTTCCGCAACTTGGTCATCCAAAGCGATGTCTTCAGAGACCTTCTCTTTCCCTTTGTTTTTCTTATTCAAGGGTCCGAGGTTCTTTTCGGGTAATGTTCGATTGCGCAGCTGTATATTCTCGCAGGCCTTTGGTTCTTTTTCTTTTCCCGAAGTGGATTCTTCGAAGAGGGGACCAAGCTCTAGCTCTTCATCGGAGTCGCTCCCAAATGTAGGCACTTGTGACCCGGTAGTGTTAACCATGTGACAATTGCCGGCAGTTCTTTCAAGTTCTTTAGTCGTATTTCTTTGCTCTCGGCGAATTTTACGTTTTTCCCGTTTAAATCGTTGTCGATTAGCGACGTATCCTTGCCACCATCCATTGAAAGCTTTGCAATCTTGGGTGGAATGCGAGACCTTCTGATGGTATAAGCAATAAGAGGGGTGCATTTCTACCACGCCGGTAACTTTTTCTTCAGAGGGCGGTAGCTTCATGCCCATCGATATGGCCTTAGCAAACTTCTTTTTTATCTTGAATTGGCTTTTGTCAGCGGTGGAGGCATTTTGCTCCAACGGGATCATTTCAGCTCCTTCCTCAAGTCGCTGACGCTTAGCCCTTTCGAATATAGCCGTCTCGCGTTCTCGATCAGCCTTGCTTTTCAACCGAGCTTCATTAAGAAACGCGCTAATCATTTCAACCGGTAACCCTGGGGTTCCTGATTCGGCATTTGCCCCCAGCGTTTCAGTGCCAGAAGTTCCTTCATCGTTCGTGGTCGAATGGGAGATCATATGACAGCTTGCCACATATTCGTCAGATTCATCCGATGAACTTTCTCCTTCATCTTCTTTTTGGAAGACGTGATCAAGGAAATCTTGGAGCGTAATGGGAGTTCGCGCCTTTTGGTTATATTCATCCAGCGCGTCGATTCGCTTTTGTAAGTCCGTGCGCTTGTCATCAGGCTTCACGGGCTTCTTAGATTTCTTCTTCTTCTTTTTCGAAGATTTTGACGGCTAGCTATGAACGCTTGAACTACCACCATCGGTCTTCGGAGTCGGTCGTGGCTTCAACATCCCCTCAATAACCTGCGGTTCCAAGGGGTTCTTCCACTTGACCGCTGGGCAGGTTTGAAGATCATTTAGCATTCTCCTCGTTTTGGCCGATAATACAACCTCCCAGGGAGCCTCTTCAATGACGGAGCATGTTGCCCCCGGCGCATTCGTTCCCTTATACGTGTGAGGCTGCGGAGGGTTCACCTTCCATTTGTCAGATAGCGCAAATTTTCCCTGACGGTACTGATTCTCCAGCCAATTTTTGAAGACGTAACAGTCTTCGATTGGATGTCCCAACACTCTATGATAAGGGCAGTAATTAGGATCGTTAACGTCACTTGGTTGCGATGGACGTTTTGGATCTGGCAGATTTATGAGCCTGTTGCGCAATGCCAGCTCGAATAACCTCCTTGTTTTATCACGGGGGAAGGAGTAAGCCCGTCCCATCCTGTCCTCAAGGGGTACGTACGGGCGTGTATTATTTGGACGAGCAACCGGCTTCGAATCGTTCGGTTGTTGTTGGGCATTAGCGACGACGATCGCTTTTCCCTTTCCTTTGTCGTTTCGGGAATCCGGCTTCGGGAGAGGGGGTTTATGGCCCATCTGGTCCATCTGCGCCAATTTGTCGATCAAAGCCTAGAAGGAAGTCGGCTTGAAGAACATCATAAATTGTGAAATGGTTGCTTGTGGATCGAGTGTTCCAACAAACATTCCCACCGCAGGGGCTTCTTCTATGCGCTGTTCACATTTAGACCATAGATTACGCCACCGTATAGCGTACTGAACCCACGTCTCACCGGGTTTTACCCTGGCGTTAATCAGTGCCGTCATTGGAGTACGCTCACTGGCACTTGCAAAACGTTGGGTGAAGAGCAGCTCCATCTCCGCAAAGGTTTTAATAGAGTCATTGGGAAGCTCAGAATACCATTCAAACGCCGTGTCTGATAAGCTTCCAACAAACTGGCGAAGTAACAACTTGTCGTCGCCGCCTGTATTACCGCAAAGCGCCCTGAACTGGGCAACATGTTGATGGGGATTGCCAGTCCCTTTGTAAACATGAAACTTGGGAATCGTGTAACCCGGCGGGTACTTAATTTGATCATACCAGCCCGGATATGGCCGCCCCGTTTTCACGATCTGACCGGCTGCTTCAGTCGCCTGATGCACCCGTATTTGTTAGGCAATATATTCATCCAAGTCAGCTTTTGATATGGTATCCTCTTTAGCTGCGGATAGAGCCGGTGGAGGATTCGATGTCTCTCCCCTATCATCTTCAAGAATGATCGGGGGATCTCCAACAGGTGGATCTGGTTGAATCATCATACCCACCATATCCTGGAACAGGAGGGCCATTTTCTTTATGTTGGCTGCCTGTTCCACAGCCTCTTTATCTTTCTTCTCTAGCACGCGCCGGAGGAATTCGGCGTCCGTCTCTTGTTCGTGACGTTCTTCTGAGGATGTTTCCGGGGTTTCTTTCGGCCCAGTGAGTGCAGCCATTGTGGTCATCATCTCCTGGAGCTTTTGTTGCTGCTCCTGAGCCTTGGTCACTGATCGGGTGAGCGGTCGGTGACCCGTAGAAGTACGGCTTTCTTCCTTTCCAGAAGCCATGTAAACCGTATGAACAATTATGCCCCCTGACTTGGGGCGTTTAGGTTCACCATTGTTAACTCTTGCTGCTGTTGCGGGAGCTTTCTCTGGCCTCCTTCTTTTGTGGGCCATCGAGGTTAAAGGAGCCGTTGTAGTGGGCATCCTAGCAACTGTCGCTCCCTGCTGTTTAATGGGGCAGTTTTTGTTATTTTCCACCTTTGCCCTTTTCTGGTGACGCAAGTGGTCTGGATCGATCACAGAGTCTTGAACCCTACGCCATACTTTATAAACTTTTGAGGATAGCCGTTGAGGGGGCTGTTCTTGTTTTGTTTCTGGAACTCTCTCCGCAGGTGGAGGAGATCTTTTCAACGTAGCAATCGGAGAGTTCTTTCTCACCTTCCTCAGCAATTCAAAGCTGTTCCCAGTTGGAACAACAGCGTTGACCTCCACCACTGGAGCAGGTGGGGTTAGCCCTGAGGGGGAGTTGCCCCCTGCTTTCCTTACTCGCTGCCAATGGCGGCGTCGCGCACGACGAGCCGTTGGGACTGGCTCGGAAATCGAGATAGTTTCTTGTTGCCCCCCGTTTGGATGTGGGGTAACTGCTGATGTCAGCCTATCAAAGACTGATGCTTTTTGGCCAGCTGGAGGAGGAGTAGGAGCCGTCAATCTTGTAAAGACCGACTTTATGATAGGAGAAGCCGCTTCAACGACTTCCAAAGCAGCGGCCGTTGCTCTCTTTGGGACGGCCACTTTATAGTTCTGACCTAGCCTGGTGAAAACGGAGGCTGTCGGTTTAGTAGCAGGCGACCCGTTGACAGGGGTCATGGTAGCAGTGAGCCGATCAAATACCGACTTCTTGTTCGCTTCTGGTGCGGATATCGGCATAGAGAAGCTTGCAGGGGGGACCATGGTCCCGAAAAATAGGCCGGTGGTGGCCTGGGTCACCTGCTCTACTGGCAGAGTAAGGAAAGAGGCGGCTTGGGGCCCATATGTTACACCTCTCGGTGAGGTGGAGCGTCCGTTGCAGTGGTACTTCGCGCAGTTGGTGCAGTTAGAATCCATGGATGCTTGAGTTCTGCGCCAGACAAAAGACCAAATCTTAGCAACTTGAAATCCGTAGGCAACCATTTAACAAACCGCGATTGGTTCGTGAAGACGACACACGAAGTGTGGAGTGGAAAGAGGAAAAGGTCCCACCGGGCGTGCCAGAATCTGTTCCCCTCCGAAAGACGGCGACGACGTGAAGACGTCTTGCCTGAAGTTCGGGGCAGATGCTATTTGGTTTATCCGTCTATCTCTCCGAAGATGCCGAGTTGATTTACGACACCGTATATCGGAGGTTTAGACGGATGCGGCCGATGTAGCAGACTTTGTCAGATTCCCCCTCGCTTGAGGGGTTTTTGATTGTGGGGACGCTCTTCCCTGCAGGCGCAAGCCCCTGCAGTTAATTACGCTACCGCATCGCGGTAACAACTTTCTCCTTCTCCAGAATTTCACTTCGTGTCGTGTGTGTTTGTTTTGTTTGTGGTTGCCCGTGGATTGTATACGGAGACTGAGTAATGCCGTCGCCCGTAGGACGTGGATTAGTCCAAATCCGTATTTACTTAGATTTGGGTTTGGTGTTTTTTTTGGTTTAAGGATACATTAGTCGCGTTGCGGCTAAGATCAACTTAAACGTTCGTCAAGGATACGTTAGTCCTGTTTTGGACTAATATCGACTTGACGTAGTGATTGATTTAATTATCTGGCCGTCGGGACTCGTCACCTCTCTGACGTCGTTGAAGGATTACAACGACATGTATCAGAGGAGCTCGGAGATGTACCCTCGAACCAGAGTTCATTGGGAGTTTTATAATCCATTTGAATGTTTAAGGATACGTCAGCCGTGTTTGGGGCTAAGATCAACTCAAACGGGACCGTTTAGATCCGGCAAAAGAGCATTTGGGCTCTATTGCGCCAGTTTAAGGACGTGGTGGTCCATCGCCAGTTTAGGGACGTGGTGGTCCATTATTAGTTTAGGGACGTTTCGGTCCGTCGCCAGTTTAAGGACGTAGTGGTCCATCATTAGTTTAAGGACGTTTCGGTCCAGTATTAGTTTAGGGACGTTTCGGTCCATCGCCAGTTTAGGGACGTGGTGGTCCATCATTAGTTTAGGGACATCTCAGTCCGATGTTAGTTTAGGGACGTTTAGGTCCGATATTAGTTTAAGGACATTTCGGTCCATCATTAGTTTAGGGACGTTTCGGTCCATCGCCAGTTTAGGGACGTGGTGGTCCACATTCCAGTTTAGGGACGTGGTGGTCCATCATTAGTTTAGGGACGTTTCGGTCCGATATTAGTTTAAGGACGTTTCGGTCCGATGTTAGTTTAAGGACGTTTCGGTCTGATATTTGTTCAAGGATGTCTCGGTCCAATATTAGTTTAGGGACATCTCGGTCCATCATTAGTTTAAGGACGTTTCGGTCCACGAATTTAAGGACCCCGCAGTCCATATCGATGTGTGGTCGTTGGGACCCGTCACCTCTTTGACGTCGTTGAGGAATTACAACGACGGATGTCAAAGGAGTTCGGAGATGTACCCTCGAACCGGATGTAAATTGATTTAGAAGAGCAATTTTGCTCAGTCAATTTAATTTAAGGACTTATGGCCAAAATTGGGCTAAGTCCAGTTGAAATGTTCAACGTTTTATTTGCTTTTGCATTGCATTTCTTTTTTTTTATTTTTATTTGGGCCTTGCCCAGAAAGGATGCAGAGTATCAATTTGTTTTGGGCTCTACCCTTTTAGGAATGATGTAGGGTATTAATTTTATTTGGGCTCTGCCCTTATATAAAGGATGCAAAGCATCAATTTATTTGGGCTCTGCCCATTTATTGCCTTGCAATTTATTTTGGCCTGTCAGGTCATTTTGATTTGGGCCTGGCCCTTCAAATAGTGCAAAGCACCAAGAATCTTTTGGTTTCAAGAAAATGAGTGCAGGGCACTTTTTAATGATCTAAATTTAGATCAAAGAAGAGAAAAGAAAATCTTTTCTTTCTTTCTGTCTCAGAGAACCAGAGGTTCATAGCAAGTGCAAGACACTATTTTTATTTATTTATTTATCTGAGAACCAGAGGTTCATAGCAAGTGCAAGGCACTATTTTTATTTATTTATTTATCTGAGAACCAGAGGTTCATAGCAAGTGCAAGGCACTATTTTTATTTATTTATTTATCTGAGAACCAGAGGTTCATAGCAAGTGCAAGGCACTATTTTTATTTATTTATTTATCTGAGAACCAGAGGTTCATAGCAAGTGCAAGGCACTATCTGTTGTGCGCACGTGCGTTGCACGTGGTGTCGCATGGCGGGCATACGTGCGTTGCACGTGGCGCACATGTGCATTATGAGGAGAAGCAAAGCTTCTATATATGGAGAACAAGCTCCTTTTAATATTATTAAATATTCTCATGTGGTGCGCACGTGCGTTGCACGTAGTGCCGCATGGCAGACACACGTGCGCTGCACGTAGCGCACATGGCGCTTGCGCATATGCGCATTATGGAGGAGCATGCTCCTATCTTGGAGAACTAAGCTCCTTTGGAGAACTAAGCTCCTTTGAGTATTGAATCCTTTGAGAATTTTTACTCTACCTTTCTAAGAGGTATCCCCTCTTATTTATATTGGAGTGGTAGAGAAGCCACCTCTCCTTTTCCCGATGTGGGACTAAAAAATGCATTCCCCATGTAGTAGAGCATTACTTTAGATTACACGTGTATAACACATTTGCTCATAACTTTTGATCTCGGATGAATTATGAGGCCCATAATATATCAAATCGAAGGTCTTTTCGAGATGCTTTCAATTTCATCAGAATTTAGCTGTTTTTCGTTCCGGAGTTTGTCAAAATACAGCTCGGAAAATACTGGTTCGCATCTTCTTCCTTAAATCACATGTGCATAGACATTTGCTCATAACTTTTGATCCCGGATGAATTATGAGGCCCATAATATATCAAATCGAAGGGTTTTTCGAGACGCTTTCAATACAATCAGAATTTATTCGTTTCTCCTTCGGGAGTTTGTCAAAAAACAGCCCGGAAGATACTGGTTCGTATTTCCTTAAGCGTATCGCTGCCATTTGATACCTTGGACTCTTTTGCGCAGAAATTTTTGGCGGGAACAATCATAAAGAACCGGATGCACTTAATGTCTACAGTGTAGAAGAGCTGCGGACATTCTATATCCCTCCCAAACGAGAAAGCGAGAAAGCAATTCTGTTCTACCGCTCTGAAGAAACCAAGGTGGAAAAAGAAATCTGGCACGGCGCGGATCCTACGCTCGACAGCCTTCAGCCTATCCGTCTTCCCAGATATTATACAGAGGGTTTGAAGAAGCTGCTGAAACACCAGGGGATACCCTTCAAACAGACCGTTAGGAAAGCCAAATTCTATGACAAGGTCTGGAACGTCCCCGCAACTCAATGCAAACTGCCTAACGGGAGAATGGAAACAAAAGGGCTTGGATACATCCGGTCAAAGAAACGAGAATTACTACCCGGCTGCTACGTCGTGTATGACCTTGAGGAAGAGGTGGATGCTCAATGGGAGGACGCTAATCCTAAGCCAGTGAAAGTTCCAGATGCAAAGGAGCCCAGTCCGCCGTTCGAGGAACAAATGGACAAACTTATAAAGAAAGCTGGTCAAAAAGTCCGAGATGATCACAACCGTGAGACGGCCATCTACGAGAAAGCCAAGACGCAACGCCTTCTCCAACAGGTCGTAAAGAATGAAAATGCCGCTCCTTGTCAACCTGTTATAAAGAAAGCTCGGCGCAAAAGCAGAAATAAGTCGAAAGGCCAAAAAGGGGCTCAACAGCAACAAAGTAGGGCTAAGAAGCCGCGCAAACGGGAGTCGAGCGTTATTGATCTATCCCTCATGAAGAAAATGGGTCGAGCGTACTCGTTTCCTCGAGACAAGACGAAGAAGATACTTGATCTTGCTCTAAAACATCAAATGCTTACATTGCCGGAGTCTAAACACCCTGAACAAGCGGGCGAAGTCTCACACCCGGACTATTGCTCTTACCATCGAGTAATAAGGCATCCTCTTGAAGATTGCTTCACCTTCAAGAATTGGGTCGAAGATCAGTATCAGCTTGGCAAGTTCGCTCTGTCCGACAACTGGAGGGTAGCACCGCCACAGAAGCACAAGCCCAAGGCCACGAAAGGAGAACCGGTTCCACATTCGGATCGGAAGCGAATTCGTACTTGTCATGTGATAACAAGAAGAGCCCGAGAATATGGACAATCTTCCCTGGTGCTTCAAAAACAGCAACGACGAGGTAATCTCAGAATTCCCACCAGCACCGAAAGAGCTGGAAGATGGAATCCATACCACTGCAGATAACCTTAAGAAAATTGAGTTGGGATCGGCAGACGATCCGCAACCGACATTCATCAGCGAGCTGCTATCTGAAGAAAGGGTGGCTGCGTTAAAAGACGTGCTTCTACAGCATAGAGATTGCTTCGCGTGGAACTATTCCGAAATGCCGGGATTAGATCCAGAAATCGCTGTGCATAGATTGGCGATATCCCCGGACATCAAGCCAGTCAAACAGGCGCCGAGGAGAATGCGGCTCGAGCTTGAGATGAGCATCAATGCTGAGGTCAAGAAGCTGATCGACTCTGGCTTCATCCAGGAAGTTCAATATCCAGAATGGATCGCTAACATCGTCCCGGTGATGAAGAAAAATAGGACGGTGCGCATATGTGTGGACTTCCGGGATCTCAACAAAGCCTGCCCGAAGGATGATTTCCCGGTGCCAGTCACCAAACTGATGATAGACAACACGTCCACTCATGAGGTTTTCTCCTTTATGGACGGTTCGTCAGGGTATAATCAGATAAAGATGCATTCCGAAGACCAGAAGCACATCGCCTTCAGAACCCCTCTGGGTATATTCTGCTACAAGGTGATGCCCTTCGGTTTAAAGAACGCCGGCGCCACCTATCAGAGGGCCATGACGAAGATCTTCGATGACCTTATACATGAAATCGTCGAGTGCTATATCGACGACCTCGTGGTTAATAGCAAATCATACGAAGAACATCTCGAGCATCTAAAGACTGTATTTCAACGCCTTCGACAATACAACTTGAAGATGAACCCGCTCAAGTGTGCATTTGGAGTTTCCTCAGGCAAATTCCTGGGATTCATTGTTCGACACCGAGGTATTGAAATAGATCCGTCAAAGATCAAAGCGATCATGGAAATGCCTCCGCCGAGAACTCTCAAACAGTTGCGGTCTCTCCAAGGGAAGCTCGCATACATACGGCGATTTATAGCCAATCTTTCAGGCAAGTGCCGTCCCTACAGCCACCTGATGAAGAAGGGAACCCCATTCTTTTGGGATCACAAATGCCAAGGCGCACTGGACGAGATCAAGCAGTACCTGCAGAACCCTCCAGTGTTGGCTGCTCCGGTTAAGGGAAAGCCTCTCATTCTTTACACGACCGCCCTCGAAGGTTCCTTAGGCGCATTATGGGCATAAGAAAACGACCAAGGGAAAGAAAGAGCACTCTACTACTTAAGTCGAGTTCTACTGGGGGCAGAAAGCAACTACTCCCCCATTGAAAAACACTGCCTGGCGTTGATCTTCGCGATAACAAAGCTCAGACATTACGCATTAGCACATGAAGTCCGTCTCGTTTCAAAGGTAGACCCTCTTAAGTATTTAATGTCAAAGGCCATATTGACGGGACGACTTGCTAAATGGGCCCTGCTCTTGATGGAGTTCTCAATAACGTACCAACCTCTTAAGGCAGTGAAAGGCCAGGCCATTGCCGACTTCCTCGCTGAACATCTGATACCCGCCGATTCTCCTTTGAATTGCGATCTTCCAGACGAACATGCGTTTGATACGATCGATGGTGATAATACCCGGTGGGAACTTTATTTCGACGGAGCGTCTTTCGTAAAGAAGCGCGAACAAAGTACCCTTATAATCAAATCGGGGGTAGGCCTCATCTTCGTGACTCCACAAGGAGAGATAATGCGCTTCGCTTTCTCCTTAACAGAGCCGAGGACAAACAATGAAGCCGAATACGAAGCTCTGATAGCAGGCCTCGAGATCGCCATCGACATGGGAATTGAAAATCTCCTCATATATGGAGATTCCCAACTGGTCGTTAGTCAAATAAACGGCGACTACCAGACATGCAAACCAGAATTGGTGAAGTATGGCGAAAAGGTGCAACAGCTGTTGACCCAAATCCCCTCCTACACTTTGGAAAACATACCGCGTGCGGAAAACAGCAAAGCAGACACATTGGCCAAACTTGCTAAAGAACTGGCTGACGAGAACCTCGATGACGTTAGAATCGTGGTGCAAAGCCGTCGGGTGCTTGCCCCAACAGAAATATCTCTGGAATCATCCGAAGAAAAAGGAGCGAACGAAGAGATAACCCTGCAAGTAAAAGATTGGGAAAATACCGAGGATTGGAGGGAAGTCTTCATAGATTACTTCAAGTCCCACCGATTGCCTAAAGAAGCGTCCACAAGACATCAGCTCATGAAGCGGGCTCTATCTTTCACCTTCGTCAATGATACTCTGTACAAGAGGTCATTTGATTCTCTGTGGCTGAGATGCTTAGGACCTGACGAAGCGAAAAGGGTCATCCAGGAAGTTCATGACGGACTCTGCGGATCTCACCAAGCAGGCCCAAAGATGAAGATAAAGATCAAACGGATGGGCTAGTACTGGCCCACGATGATCCAGGACTGCCTCGAATAAGACGGGTGCATCCGAATAAGCCCGAAGAAGATACTTGATCTGCGAAGCAATGCCACTCATGCCAAATTCATAGGGATTTCATCCATCAGCATCCGAATCCACTACATCCAACGGTGGCTAGCTGGCCATTCGAAATGTGGGGGACTAATATAGTCGGCCCCATCGAACCAGCATCATCTAGAGGACATCGTTTCATCCTAGCGACGACCGACTACTTCTCTAAGTGGGCAGAAGCGGTACCGCTGAGGGAAGTAAAGACGGAGAATATCCTCCATTTCTTCAAGACGCATGTCATATATCGGTTTGGAACGCCAAGACGGATCATCTCCGATAACGGGCCAGCCTACAGAAGCCACAAGATCAGTCGCTTCGCGCAACAACACAATATAGATTGGAGATATTCTTCGGTTTATAATCCGCGAGCTAACGGTCTAGCTGAGGCCTTCAACAAGACCTTGACGAAGATCATGAAGAAAACAGTGTCACGAAATAAGAAAGACTGGCACGAAAGACTGCAAGAAGCTCTCTGGGCGTATCGAACTACGTTTAAAACGGCCACAAACGCAACACCATATGCGTTAGTATTCGGGACAGAAGCAGTACTCCCCCTCGAGATAGAGTTACCCTCTCTACGAGTGGTAGTCCACTACGAGCTGACGGACGAAGAAAATGCTCACCTTCGGCTTGAGGAGCTTGACGCCCTTGATGAAACCCGGCTCATAGCGCAACAAAATCTGGAGGCCTATAAAGCAAAGATGACGCGCTCATATGAAAGACTGACCCGACCGAGTACATTTCGCCAAGGCGAACTCGTGCTAGTGGTCAAAAGGCCTATGATCCCCAATCGCTCCAAGCGGGGAAAATTCGAGCCAAACTATGAAGGCCCGTACATCATAGATAAGGTCTACCAGGGCGGGGCCTATCTACTCATAGATATGCACGGTGAAAGGCCTTTCAGGCCGATAAACGGTCGCTTCCTAAAAAAATACTACGCTTAATGAGCCACAGCCTAGGTCAATGATAGATGACGACGACTACGTCCGCTCGCTATCTTCCTAAGCTCAAGCTTTATAAGCAGTAGCCCGCTTCCTAACGACGGACCGAAATGTCCTTAAACTAATAGCAGACCGAAACGTCTTTAAACTCCTACTGCAGCATCTTTAGGCTGACGAGATATAAAAAAAACATATAAAAATAAAATAAAAAAACGGTATGTCCATAAGCAAAAAGGGCACGGATGAAAACCCGAAAGGGCTCCGTGAGTAAAAACAGCAGGGCTACCGTCGAGTGTTCGTGAAAACCCGAAAGGGCGCGACCTCATAAGAAAAAAAGAGAAAAAAATATATATAAATAAAAAGAATAAAAAAAACGGTATGTCCATAAGCAAAATGGGCGCGGATGAAAACCCGAAAGGGCTCCGTGAGTGAAAACAGCAGGGCTACCGGCGAGTGTTTGTGAAAACCTGAAAGGGCGCAACCTCGTTAAAAGACACTTATAGGGTCCTCTCGACCTTATAAGGAGAAACCACCCACGTGAGATCCTTACGACTCACAAGGAGAACTTACTATAAAAAGCAGCAAGTAAAAATGTATGCATGCAAAATAGCCGAAATGATTGGGCAACTCGCAATAAAAAGCAGCGAGTAAAAATAAAATAAATAGCCGAAATGATTGGGCACCGCGAAAAATAGCCGAAATGATTGGGCAATCGCGACCTTCGCGATATAAAAGCTGAAATGATAGAGCATCGCGGAGATAAAACAAAAAAAAATGATGATAAAACTTTGGCCCTACAGTTAAGATCACATCGATCCCTGTATACAATCCAAGGGCGTAAACAAAGAGGGAACCATACTTTCCCAACAGGCTCCGCCAGAAGACGAAGCCAAATCTCGACGGTTCAGTCCAACTCCGAAGAAACCAGTGTCTTTAGCAAACTCTTCGACTCACGGACACAAACACTCCTTGACGAGAGCCTCCTGATCCGCGTCGACTCGCAGAGCCACCAGTGCCTTCGTGGGAGATCCTCGACTCGTTTCAAACCCCAAGGAAACAAATAATCCTTGGCGATAGGGAAACAAATAATCCTTAGCAAATTCCTCGACTCACGGATACAAACACTCCTTGACGAGAGCCCCCTGATCCGCGTCGACTCGCAGAGCCACCAGTGCCTCCGTAGGAGATCCTCGACTCGTTTCAAACCCTAAGGAAACAAATAATCCTTGGCGCTTGGGAAACAAATAATCCCTAGCAGACTCCTCGACTCACGGATACAAACACTCCTTGACGAGAGCCTCCTGATCCGCGTCGACTCACAGAGCCACCAGTGCCTCCGTGGGAAATCCTCGACTCGTTTCAAACCCCAAGGAAACAAATAATCCTTGGTGCTTGGGAAACAAATAATCCCTAGCAAAACTCCTCGATTCATGGATACAAACACTCCTTGACGAGAGCCTCCTGATCCACGTCAACTCGCAGAGCCACCAGTGTCTCCGCGGGAGAATTCCCGATTCGTCTCAACTCGCAAAGATGAAGCCTCAGGCAGCAGGGATTGAAAAACTTGCTTCCTGAAAAATGGGACCCTACAAGTCGATCTAAAACGATCTCTTGCATACTATTCATGGGTCTCACTCTCCAAAGTCGAGTTTCGACAAGGAGGGAAACAACCGCTTACGGGTCCTCTCGACTCATAAGAGGGAAAAATTCTCTTGTAGGATCCTTACGACTTATAAGAGAAAACCACACTTAGGAATCCTCACGATTCCTAAGGAGAAAAACCCACCTACGAGATCCTCTCGATCCGTAGGGAGAAAAGTCTCTATGAGACCCTCACGTTCATAGAGTTGAAAAGTCTTAGGCGGCAGATCTGAACCTGTGGCCTAAGCCATCGCTATCTCTTGGAGAAATTAAGTTATCGGCCAATTAGGTTCATCGAAAACATCATGATAAAAAAGGAGAAAGCAAAGAGATGGTTCAAGACATTGCAAAAAGAAAATGTGTATCTTTATTCATTGACTTCAGTCAAATACAAGATGAATCGTACAAAAGAATAAAGAATGAATACATATTATTTAAAAGGAAAATTTTATAAATACATTGATACAAAGGCAGCTATTGGGAAGGAAGCGTCTTAAGTAGCTTTATCAGTTGTTCGTACACTTCCTTCCATGCCTTTTCCTGATTGGCCACCACTGCCAACTCCGTCTCCACTTGGGCCCGTTGCTGTGCGACAGATGCAAGCTGATCCCTAACGGCCTGATGAGCAGCTTCACGGCCTGGAGTGTCATGCTCGGCGACATCAAGTGCCCACTTCAGTCTCAGCCCATTTGATATGCGCTCCAGAAGGCCCTCGAAGACGACCTTTACCTCAGTGGCGTTTGCCTCAACTTCAGCACGCAGGCGAGCAGTTTCGCTTGAAGATTCTTGGCACTCCTTCAACCTCAAAGCTGCTTCTTGTTCCAAATGACGGAAATGAGAAGTGCTTTGCTCGAGCCATGCTCCCCGTTGAGTGCTCACGGCCAAAGTCTCAGGGGATAGGCGCATCGACTCCAGCTGATGAAGGCGAGCCTCAATCTCCCGACAATAGTTAACCCAAGAGGTGACAATGCCCTCGTCATGGAAGGTGGCAAATATCAACAACATCGGGTTAACCGTCGTAGCGAAGTCCTCAGCAGATGTAGGAGCCTCGACGTCGAGTTCCTCGATGTAATCGCTCAACATGCGCAGACTATTTGCCGCACCTTTTGAGGACGGACGTCTCTGGGAAGGGCCGCCCGGTATTGTAATGTGAGACTCAAAAGGCACCGAGACTGGAACGATAGCTGAAAAGGACAAAATGTGATTAGATGATGATTCAATAGATGCGGAGAAAGTCATTAATAAGATAGTTTACTATACCGGTTGAAGCAGGTGGCAAGGCCGGAAGGGCCGGTGGCGCAACCGATCTTTCTTCTCCCCCTTCGATTTGTAACATTGCGGTCAGGACAAGAGAGAGTTAGAAATAATTTTACCACTAAAAAAAAACAAAGATATCAATCGGGAACGGTACTCACCAGCGCTACCAGAGGGGTAGGCGAATTCAGATGGGAAGGAGAAGTGTGGAAGCAACACTTGATAAAGATGGTCAAAAAGCACTCCTGAAAGACACAACAGCATAACTTTAGTACACAAATTATGCGTCTGGAAGATAAGATTAATAAATTGCAAACCCATACCTTCCAACATCTTCGAGGGTATGAGAGAGGGTTGAGAGGTGACCACTGCCAAGGCAGTCGTTGAAGGCGCTCCCTCGAGCAGTGGGGCATCGGCGCTGACTGCACCTGCGTTACAAAAAAGGTAAATTTGTCAGAAAAATTGTGAGGTAATGAAAGAACACTAACTTGGGATTTACCTGACGAGCTGCCGGCTGAAATGGAGGCGTCTCCCTCTTCCGTGGACATGAGGCCACCGCTCGTGGCCTCATCACCCGACTCGATAGGGACCGTTGTCGTGCTCGCAAGACCTGGAGACGGCGGGAGATCGTAGGCAGGGAGGGCAATGATTGGAGCGTTGCCAGATTCTTGGAAGGAAGCGGCTGACTCCTCCCCAAGAGTCGTACCCATCTCGCCCGCTACTTCTTCGGGCTCCGCCGTCTCCATCGGCTCATCCACCGTCACCACGAGATCGCCGGCCTCGAGCGTCTCATCCGCCACCACCCTGGGCTCAGTTATAATGATCATATCATCTGCCACCACTTCAGGCTGGGCATCAATGACCTTCTCGACTATAGGCCCCTCAACCTCCGCATCAGGCTCCAAGGCCTCAACGATGTTGCCCACAGTCGGCTCGGGTTCGGCAGGCACCGCCTCCTCTGTTCCCCGGGGTTCAACGGTCTCCGCCTCACCCTCGGTCGGACTTGGCCCTGCAAAATAATATATATAAGAACCGTCGGCATTATAACTCTCACAATAAAAATTCTGAAAGAAATGTTACCTGAAGTGGACTTATCATTTGCGCTTCGAACGGCGCGCGCCACTTGTCTGCGAGCAGTGGATAGGGCGACAGGGGCCTCTTCGGAAGGAATATCTGCCCGAGGGATGGTGCTTGGACCCGCTCCCGTAGCCAAAGCAGTCCGGCGCGCCTTCGCCTCGCGCTTCAGCCGCTTTCTCTCCTCCTGGGCCGTTGAGACGGACCTCAACAGAGCCTCTCTCAGTGAGGCGTCCTCGTCTGTATACAGGGATGCCTCCAAGCTCTTCAAGGCATCCCTCATCGACTTGTCAAGTCGAGGCTCTTGCAGCAGCCCCGACGAGACCGGAACTCCAGTGACGGGTTCCGGAAGGATCTCTTCGTCGACTGGTATAACCCCTAGAAAGAAACAAGGAAAGAAAGTCTGGTTGATCATCGAAAAGAATAACGAAATTTGTTTTTTTTTTTTAAAAAAGGGGGTGGGACATACCGGCGCCTGCTAAAGCACGTTTCTCTCCTCCTTTTGGAAGGTTTTCAAAGAGGCAGCAATAGCTTCTTCGGTAGAGACACCTGTTGAAAATGGGGAAAAGTATTAGTCAAGGATAATGATGAAAAATGCGATGAAATGATGAGGAGAGAAGCTAATAATTACCTGACTCGGCGAGTTTACTTAACCACGCTTCAAGCCTCGCTGATCGCTCAGAAGCCGCAATGGCGGCCGCCAGGTCGGTGTCTGCGGGGTCTACCGCGAAGCCCTTATTGCTGCCATATTCACTTATTCCTTCGATAAGAGGGGCCTCAGGCTCTAAGCCAAGAATCGTGTCAAGGGAAAGGAGCGACTTCTTCTTCTTTTGCCCGCCAGCTCTGGATGCACCCGGGACTGATTTACGCTTGGCGGACGCCTTGGGGCGGCGGGTCCCGATATCCTCGCCTACGCCAGACTTTGGCGATACCACATTTACCGCCTCCACTAGAGCACGGGAGGCTAGTGGTGCATCCACAATATCGCGAAGCGGCAATCCACGCGGAGGGCTCAACACGCGCGGAGGTCCGACTCCAGCACCTTTCAATGGAGAAATAACCGGGGTCCTCGGCTTCAAGGGAGCCTTGCGATCGCCGCCGGAAGGCGCACCCTTGCGGTCAACCAGCATGCGCTTTTCCATTTGGATAACTGGACCCATAGCATGCGCATACCAAGCCACGTACGCTTTGAGGACTTTGGGGACATAGCTCGGCTCGCTAATGAAGAAATAAGAACCCGTGTTAAGCCGCATAAAGTGGTGCATTGCATTCTTTATCCCCTCTCGGCTAACCACGGGCTTTTCCAAGAAGGCTTCCATTGGGATCCCTTGGTTGTAGCTCGATTGCTGAGCAAACCGGTGAGGGTTATACCTCATGAAGAGTGCTGTCTCATTCTGCTTGAACACCAGGTAGCCCGGCCGAATGGAGTAGAGATGGAGGATTTCCCGAGCCTTCAGTATGGAAGCCCCGTCTTTAAAATCATCGCGTAGCGACACTACCGACTTGGTGGTTTCTGAGCCTATTGTTATGACCTTATCCAAGAAGGAAACCTTCGCCCCGACCAGGTGTAGTCGAAGAAGCAGCCCCCTAGCCTCCCGCGGAGGTGCAACAACGATCGAAGCCCCGACCAACCGTATGACCCTTGGGAGCCTGCATTTCTCAAAAAAGGGAGGAATCCTATGGGCGCCGAACACCCCGTGCACGTGCATTTCCATCCAAGAAGTAAAGTAGTGCATCGGGAAGTTGGCGGGTTGCACCCCAGGCTCACTAGCGTCCGCCGCTACGCTAAGTCCATTATAAAGATAAGCCAGCCCGGCGATTCCTACTGACAACTGCAAACCAGCCACCATCCGATGCGCTGGGTAGAAAACAGTCGGCCGCATATGGCGTGGATGCATAGGAAGAGCAAAACTGCACAACCACAAGCCCAAGAACCCCACAAAGAAGGTCTCTTCATCCATGTCGGGGACGGCGATTTCTGAAAAAGAGACGACGGAAGCACCAGGGAGGTAAAAGTCTTTGTGGTCATCCTCCGATGTGGGTCGGCGATCCAAACCGAATCCAAAAGGGTCGTCGAACTGGGCGAACTTCTCGCTCCGCTCCGATAAGAACTCCGGTCGAATGAAGCGGGCAATAAAATCTGCGAAGACACCCCGGATGCCCGATTCCAGATAGAGTCCTTCATAGATCTCCAGTACCTTAACCAAGCCCGGGTACTGGTACTAAATAGCGTTCTCAGGCATCAGATCAAACACCAGCGGCTTGGTGGCAAAGACGTACTCATCGGGAGGAAGCAGCTCCTCGTAAGGCTCTCCCCTCATCGGCAGACCCGAGATTTCAGCAAACTCCTCCAAGGAGATAGAGACTTCCCGGTCCGTCATCAGGAAGGTGTGGGTGGGGATATTCCATTGCTCGATAAAAGCCTTAACCCACCATGTTGGAGGAGAAGGATACTCAAAGAGCGAGACGTAAATGGACGAGTACAAGCCGATCCTCATCAGATGAGTCCTCTTCGCTGATAGGATGTACCGGGCCCATTGCAAATATCCGGCAGGCGGTCGTGGGATTAATCCAATGTTATAAGCCTGTCCCTAAGGGCGTGCTTCACCCTGACAAATTCTCCTCCCTAAAATATCTATTGCTGGCGGCGGCTGTATGGGGATAGCACCAATCGCAGGCTGGAGGAGGTCATCCGAATTCCAATTTTTGACCTCCACGGCATACTTCACCGGGGGTTCATCTGCGTAGGGGAGTGAAGATGTTGGCTCAGACGGCGTGGCGATACCGAAATTTCGGCGACCCTGGATGATCTCATTGTACCACCTACCCCATAAGTGAAGATTCTTGTGCTCGGGGTCATGATCCTTGATGAGAGCGAACACCACACGGTCCACCGGTGCCTGGGGAGACCCTCCCTCCGAGCGAACAAACGGAAAAGACAAATTCATAGACATGTTTCCTGCAAAGAGACAAAAAATTAGTCGTCAGTATTATAATTCCAATGCTCAACATTTTAAAATTTTTTACCATACCGCAATGCAGTGGATAAGGGGACCAAAGAGGGACCCACAAAATCTGGATGACAATACGTCAGACAACCTCATCATTGGATGAGATTGTCAGTTGGTCCCCAGGAAAATATTCCCATTTATAAAAAAAGGGGGGGTGGGAAGAATCCCTAGAGACAAGGAGAAAATCTCCTCTTTCAGAGCAAAGCTCTGTCACAGAGTGACACTTGTCAAACTCTGGTCCCAGAGAAATAAGATTCCTTAAAAAGAGCACAGCTCTATGGTAATAATGAAAAGGTCCATCAGAAAATGTCTAGACCTAAAAGAATTAAAAATTTTGAAATCTTGGAAAATCCACGAAAAACTTGTGAATTTTTTTCATTTTTCAGATCTAAAAAAGATCCACAGATGATCTATGAGCAAAGCTCTGTTCATGGGTTAAAACCTATGAACAAGAT
This sequence comes from Agapanthus africanus, assembly GCA_030015575.1. Classification (NCBI taxonomy): domain Eukaryota; kingdom Viridiplantae; phylum Streptophyta; class Magnoliopsida; order Asparagales; family Amaryllidaceae; genus Agapanthus; species Agapanthus africanus. Next base: position 903,733,628 of record JASDDO010000019.1, on the reverse strand, counting down.
CCATGTAGATCTATAAGTTTTTGAGAGCAAAGCTCTGTTTATGAAACCCCAATGGGGATCTATTTTGTCACGACCCGAAAGTACGGAACATGACCGGCACTTAAACTACGAACGTCTCGAGACGTACGTAATCTAAGTAAACCGAAAAACCCAGAAATCCAAACCAAGAAAAGTAGTAGAGTGCAGGAAAAACCAACTTAAAGCAAGTAATTTCAATAGCATAAGCCGAAGTATGCGGTTTTTAAAACATCAAAAATTTACTGAAAATTTCGGCAGAGTCTCCTTTGTAAATACTGGCCTCCAAACGGGATACAACATGAAAAGTATACGAAATCAAGAAAAAGGCATCCCCAAGCGGGAGCTAGCTCTTCGTCAATCGACGGTCACAACCACACAAGCAAACTAATATACAACGCCAACGGCGAGGATCAAAACTCAAAAGGAAACTCAAAACCACCAGAAATATAACGAGCGACTCTAAGGTCGAAAGAATAAACAACACTGGTCTCTATCTCAATACATACATGTTTGGTTGATGGAACTTCTAGATACAACAGAATAATGCTAAACAAGATATATAATGGGGGTACGATACAAGTAAACCCACCTACTAGCAAATCACCCGAAGGAAACTATGCCCGCAAGCCGTAAGGAAACCTGTACGGTAAACCTGCAAGAAACTGGGGCACAACGGGGGTGAGTTGCCAACTCGTGAATAGAAAAACATCTACGCACAGAAATCGCATAAATAACGCAACCTAGGTCAATGATCATAATATATCCTCAAAAATATACATAACAAGCAGCCTATAATAATGGCTAGGGTAATATCTAACCGAGTGAAATCTCATGTGCCCGTGTCAGTGCCTCAGGTAGCAATATATCATATGAATGAGGTATGAATGCATGAAAACAGAATACATGTAAATGAAGAAACTGTTTTCATAAATTAGTGAGATTTCCTTCGTATTTTAAACTGAGGTATCATAATGAAATCAGTATCAACAGTGTCTAGCATCGACACAAAACATAAATCTCACTGTCTCGAAATATCAATGTCTCAATCTCAATATCTAGGGCGCCGTCAGTCCAGACCGGCCCCTACCATCCATCTCAAGACCACGACGGTATCCTCCGGATATCTGACGCGTCGGGTAATATCACCGGTAGGTAATCTGTCCCCTGCCAGGCTCAACGTCAACACCACATTCATCTTGTCCCGGGGTACCATACCGGGCCCACCATGTACCCGTGACGGTTCCTCCACTCCTCGACACGGATCTCGAAAACCACAGCAAACTCATGGTGGACGACACTTACATCACTAGAAAACCGCAATTTACATATTTTAAAAGGTTAATAAGTTTAGAAATTTTGCGGCTTTCCCCCGAAATCTAGAAATATCATAAATCTCAAGAAGTCATCACAAGTGCATATGTCAATGCTAATGAATGTATATGGTATCAATAACCAAGTTGCAATGTATGATTAATAACTAGGCATGAACAATGGAATAACAGTATGCATGAAGTGACAAGTAATAACTACAATGTCTAAACTGGCATATAACCCAGGTACACTAATATCGTATCAACTACTAACTAACAAGCTAAGCCAAGCAATAGTATTTTCTAAGTGTACATGACATGGCAATTACCGATGAAGATGTGTGTGAGCCGGCAAGTAAGTGTATGTGGTACATACGCATCATCGGTAATGGTGCTGGTGTCCTAACAGCATGATATCAATAATGGAGTATGCAGCAAAATAAGTATGCGGGGCAGAGAGAACAGCAATAATGTGCGGAAGCAGAATACTAGACACAACGATAACTAATCAGTATTAAACTAATATAAGTCCTACAAATGGTGCCTTTTGAAATAACACGAATCATGGGGTTTTGAAAATAGGGGCTACGGTGTTTTTATGAAAAGATACGTCTTTTGAAATATCCGTAGGATCCCTTGGGTTGTCTTTTAAAATACCCACGATTCGTTAGTTTTTTTTTAAATAGGTAAGAATCGAATCTAATCTAATAACTAAACTAAACTAAAGGGCTAAGCTAACGAGCTGAACTACAGGTAAGGAAACTGCCTATCATCTGAGTCGATACATATACATACCTGTATATGTATAGTCGGTGATCCCGCCTCAATAATATCATATCCGATACCATATCTATAATCAGGCATCCCAAGTGAAGAGTGCGGATCAATCATCAATATAGCTCGTACGTAAATCCGTCGTACGGCATCCCAATCTGGGTACGGGTCAATATCACATTCATCATACTATTCACCTGGTATTCTCTTTATCAATTATCATGATCGGGGTACTGATCTACGTCTAGTACCATACTGATACCCCCTACGTATGCATGGACGTGTGTGAAACACTACGTCAAGGACCCGCTACAACGTCATGTCGTATCTAAGATACGAACCCTGCTATATCACCGATCTCACGGCCTCAAATCGAATCTCATCGACTCAGCTCAATCCCAAGTATCATCCCCAAATCCGTATGTGAACACATAGTCCCATACCCATGTGAACACATACTATAAAGAATCCCATGAGCACATATCAATAGGAATGTATGCAAGTATGTATGTGTGTATGTGTAGTGCAACACTACCCTAGGGTTCGCAACACTAAAGTAATCCAACACACCAATATCCATCCTAAGCATTGTTATTAATCCCAAATAACATATAATAATTGTTGGTGTGTATACACATCCGTATACACCACCACGAACTGCGGGGGTGCTATACGCCATCCACCCGACTTCTCCCAGTAGATATAAATCTACTCACATGGTCCTCGCTCGCCGGTGCCGACGTCGCCACGCGCTTGCTTGTCGTCTCGAAGTCCGCATGGGGTACCTACATATCATAACGCACCGTATCGCATTAAAACCAAATTAACACTTACTTAAGCTAACTACAAGCAATTAACAACGATTTAAGCAAAAGGGTTAGAATTTACCCAAACAAATTGAAGATCCCACAAGCACACATAGCCCTCCAAAATGCTCCCTTGTCACCAAAATCCATGCTATAAGGGCTAAGCAAAAATGGGTAGGAGTCGGATTTGGGTTTTGGGATTTTTTTGATGGATTTTGGGGCAATTTTTGAAGAAGTTTTGAAGAGAAAAGAGAAGGGGAAAAGGGGGGCTGTTGCTGCTGTAGGAGAGGGAGGGGTCGGCCAGAAATTGAGGGGGGGGAGGAGAGAGAGGGAGGTAGAGAAAGTGGGGGAAAGTCAAGGTCAAGGTAAGGTCAAAAGTCCACCTAATTCACCCATTTTCATTTCTTTTATTTCATATCTTTTCCTTTGAAAATCAAGTGGGGAAAAATATGGTGGCTGCTGAATTCAGCCATGGGGAGGAGTAAGTGGGGGTGTGTGGGTGTCGGTACGGGTGTGGGGTGATGAAAAATGATAAATACAATACCCCAAGCATCCATTTACGCTAAAAAAAAGCCTTTTTTCTTCAATATTTTCTAAACCGTTTTGGCAAACGATTTCGTTTCAAAAACCACATGATAAAATTTTATTTAATGTTTTATGATGCACAAAATTTGTTTCAACTCATTCCAATTTGTAATTTTCCCTAATTAAATGTATTAGTGACGGCTTAAAATAATAATAAAATAATATTTTTTTCAGAAAATTCGAAATTTCACCAGCGGCTCAATAAACACCAAATAATAGCAATTACATAGCTAGAATATGTATATTTAATTTTTATAATAAGATATTTGTATTTTGACTTTTTACAGAAAACCCCCTTATTTTACCGATTTTTTTCGAAATTTCACCGAAACGATTTTCAAAACGTTACAATCTTCCCCCCTTAAAGAAATTCGGTCCCCAAATTTAAATTCAAACTCCCCCAAATACTAAAACATCTAAGAAAACCATCAAGTCGTCGGGGCTCCGAAATTGTAACTACATAAAACAAATCGTAGCGTAGCGCATGCGCTTGAAAAATGAGCATATAACTCAAATCGAAACTCCGTCAAGCTTCCCGCAATCATCGGAGTCATGGAGAAGACATCAATGCCAAATCCAAATCAAAACCAATATGATATAACTCGAAACTACACATGTAAATATCAAATCTATATCTGTAAGTATCTGAAGGAAATGTATGCCAAATCTCTTTAAGTCGCTGTGCAACGCGTATAACACTGCACAGTGGCGGACGTCTATCATAAGAAAATAACTATATACATATATACCTTTGTTTGAAATGTACGTTCCGCCGTTTTGGAAACAATTTTGAAGGGTCTCCTTGTTTTAAACATTTCGTGTCATATCAGACACGTAGGTAAATACTGAGGCTATAGCTCGCTTTTTGGAAATCCCTTCAATAACTATCAATGCATGCAAAATATATTCAGGTACTGTCCTCTGACTAGTCCTGCTCAGTACGAAAACACATAGCAATATCATAAAAACGTACTGCTCTATACGAAATAAATCCCAAAATATGCACATGAATGCTACGTGCGTCTGGTGCGCACGGAAATCAAAATCCATGAATGTGCCATACATGCGCACAGAAACAACATCTAAGTGCATCGGGTGTGCACGAAACATCTGTCGTAGGCAACGTGTGTGCCTGACAGCAAAATCAGGTGCATCTGACATGCACGAAAAATCTCGAATTAGTGCATCTGGTGTGCACCAAATCGCATCTCGTAACAGGCGCCCAACATGCGCTAAAAATCCAATCCGGTGCATAAAATGCACAAAACAAATGTCGAGCATCACCCTCGAAATCGAAATCCAGTGTATCCAAGTGCACAAAATACATGTCACTGCACTGCCAGCATATATAAACTATACAGAGTGCAGGAACCAAATCGCGTGCGTGCATACGCACAAAATCAACTCAACTGTTTAAAACCGTAAAATCACAAACATGTGAAACTAAAGCACGAAAACGATATCAAGTGCAACACTGTGCAAAGATCGTAAATCCTCAATCATCAAAATCAAATTATACGAATAAATCACCCAAAACATCGAAATCAATAATGGCGGAACAGTACCGCTCAAGCGCATCCTCTAAGAATCTCGGCCAACGGCCACGGTCCCTAGTGGGACGTCTCGTCGATGATCATGAACTCTGTCCTGCTGATGTGCGTAACCATGGCCACTCCTGGGTCAAGGTCTTCACTGTGAATTACCAATCTTTCGGTCCATCGGCTCATCGGCCCTGTCAGGTGTGCTAACGGGGACGATTCCGTTCTGGCACTTCTCTGGTCATCTCTTGGTCAATCATCGCGACCACTCGTAAGACAGCATATCACTCGCGTCGGCCTCTGGCTCTCTGAATGTACGTGACACATCTGACCCTGGGTGCAAGTATCATTGCAGCAGGGTCCTGAAAGGAATCCTGCTTACGGTCTCTTCCATGTCTCGTCTCTGCCAACTGTCCGGAAGTCATCGTCCTTTCCTATATCTGCATCTTGCTCTGGAACGACTGCATACTCATCGCGACTCCTTCTGGAAGGTAAGTCCAAGTACCATTCCTCGGCATGCGCATCGCATCTCTGATGTCGGTGGAGTGGAACGTCATCTCATCTAGATCTGGTACGAACCTCCTACTTCACTTTTCTTTAATGTCATCTATTTTGGACTCGTCTCGTCGTGGCTGCATGGACTAAGCTCCAACGACTATCCTCGTATCTGGAGTCTCCCAAGAATGCATCTCACCACCTAGCATCCAATTGAAGTCGAACCATTCGATCGATTCGTCGAAACCTCATAATCCCCCAAGAGTTCAATATCTTGGTACCATTTAATACTATCGAATATATATACCACAGCATCGGTGGTCCAGCCGTAGAAGGGCAAACCCAAGCCTCACTAATGGCGCCGCAGAACTGCCGCAAACCCTAAGGTTCAAAGGCTTTCATACGGTCATTAAGTCGAGTTAGGGTTTCATTCTTCTAGAGGGACCATAGAATTGCCTGCATGTCTTTCCGAATACTTTAAACTTGGAATAATAGGTTTCTGACATTCGATCATCTCTGCCGACTCCCAACGTCTCCGCGTGAAGTCGTCTCTAGCTGGAATCAATCTATCTGATGACCTCGCATCGGGGTAAGCGAACGAACCACCTGTCCTAGTCATTCATCATCGGGTGACTAGCGACCTTCTATCATCTATTCGTACAACTCGCCCGCAATAGCTCCAACATATGGGGCGATATCTGTTAGTTGTATGTATGCCCTAGAGGCCAGTATTGTACAGATTATGTATATTATATTGGATGCTTGGACATATATAGAGATGACTTTCTTGCTCGACATGATAGTATGCTATCTGGTTACTCTTTATCTTAACATGTACACTAGTCTCTTTATACTGTCTTATAGTTACATGTTGGTAAAGCCCTTAGGATGTGTACTTGACTACCTGGACTATGATGCAGATCATACTAGTGGGGACATGGTAGTCCATAAGTACCTCCTTCAAGGTCCCTAGTCGTGGGTGTATCGAGACGGGGCATCGATATGCCAGTGTAGACTAGCGTATACGCTTCTCGACCCATGTGATGGGCGATGGATGATCCCATATCCATTGGTGTTTGACATCAGAGATGGTATACGGGTGCTCAGTGGAGACTGGGTACACTGGACGGACTCGCCGAGAACTCCCAGATGGTATTATACCTCACGTCAGATGGCAGTTCTCAGGTGACACTTGTACAGGTTAGTCTGTAGACCCGAGATCGTCATAGAGTCTTGTGTGGTTCCCACTGTGCTTTGATCTCCACCTTACCACGTCCATGAGGGCGTGCAAAACGGTGGTCTTTGGGTACAGTCCCGAGTCACATGGAGGCAATGAGCGATAGGAGGGGTTTCGTCTCTCCCGGTATTGGGGGTTGATGTTGCGCAGTGCTGGATTGGCCGTAACAGGGAAGTCCCTGGCCAGGGCTGATCAGAGATTTGCTGGTAAGTGTTACCAGTGGTTTCTCGACCCGTTACGAGCCTCACATCGGCACGACTTATCGGGTTATTGGGGTCTGACGTATACCACCCCTAGACTTGATATGCGACGTATCTGACGAAGAGACTTGACTGTATGGTAAGTGTTACTGGTCGGATTCGCAGGAGTGTGAGCGGGCTAGCTCGTCGATCTTCTGATCGCTCAATACCCGGGTGGCCGTTACGTTTAGCAGACCGCTTGCGGCTTGTAGGTGCTTGATATGATCATCACCTGCTACCGGCGTATTGACGAGTCTTTAGAGTCCTACACAGAGGTTTCCTGGCTCAAGCGAAACGAAATAGGAGCGCATATGAGATATGTGCAGGACCGAGAATAATGCGTCTATGTGATACCGCATTTCATTCTCGCGATATATGTTTCGAATGGTTATATTCGATATGACCTAGTTATCGAATCATTGATTCGATAAATCGATGCATTGAATACTAGTCGGTTATGTGCGACATGACCGGATCATTGAATCAAGTGTTGATTTAATGATTTAATGTATAATTATATATTTGATATGTTACTTTACATTAACTAGTATTGGTTCACTTTAAACGGATTTTTCTCACTTGGATTGCACATTGTATATGTGATATACTTTCGTGCACTTTTCTGTATCATGTTTGATGATACTTGATCATTTAGTTAAGTGTATAAAATTAATCCATGGTTAATATGATAATTAGGGTTTTGCATTTTCATTTATTTATTTATTTATTTATTTATTTATTTGGAAAAGAATAAGATGAGAATGGTGGCTTTCTTTGTCATTTTGTTGAAGCTTCATGAAGCTTTGACTTTGCAACCATCCTTATCTTCATGCTTAACCCTAACCCATCCTAGTGACCATGGTTAATTCTCTACACTTAACCCTAGTTCAAGTTATGATAAGTATTTGTTTTTAAATTTATTTTCATAACAACACTTATCATAATCTTTTCTTGAGCTCATCTTCTTCTTCTTCTTCAAGCTTGCTACTCCAATGGCAAGTTGAGATCTAGTGAGGGAAATCCAAATCTAAAGTGAACCCACCTCCTATTTCTTCACCCTCTACCTCTTGCCAAGTTGTTTTGGGTGTTTACTTCACAAGTTTCACAAGTTTGTGAAGTCGGAGCTTGAGTTTGTGCAACCTCGACGTAGATCGTCTTTGACACAAAGCCGACGACCTATTCCGCTCGCTTTCCCGATGAAGCCGATGATCGAGTCAAGGATTCATGATGGACAGCGAGGACATGACCACGTGGACCTAAGGAGGCGGAAATCCGGATCTACAAAGGTTGTATATCCGTATCCTAGTAGTTAACAGTTAACTAGCTTTCTTTTTCGCCTAAACATCTAGTTAAAGATCCGTAGTATAGGGTTTCTCGGCACTAAAAATTTTAATTTGGCATGTTCTATGCCTTGTGAGAACCCACTTGGGTGCCTAGGAACCTTTCACTGGTATCAGAGCCTAGCTAGAGTCTTAGGCGAAGTCCCGACGACGTTTGAAGTCCGAACGAACACGAAACCCAAATACTTTAGAGCTCTCTGGACATTTTCATAAATCTGGGATTTTTCAATATTTAAAATGTCTAAAAAATTCAGCATAGAATTCTAAGCATTACTGTGCAAAACGATTCCCTCAACTGTTCATTCGGCCGCGGAAGCTCGGCAGAAGCATGCCTTCTGCCGCCCTTCCGCGGTCAAATAGTGACGTCATCCCATTTTTTTTGCACAGTAATACCTGATAAATTCTGGTGAGTTTTCTGGATATTTTTAAATTAATTTAAGGGTTGAGTGCTCTGGAGTTATATTGGGAATCGATGAATTCGATCGGAATATCAAACTTTGTCTAAGTGTTTTTCCAGATAACTGTAGAATATGTTAAAGAGTTCGACCGGATAAAAATACCCAGGTTTTCCCCTGCCAAAATATCCAAGTGTTGGATTATTGTGTGGTTAAAAGACGTTCTGAGTAGTGCAAGTAACGCGATGGTCCCTCTAGAAGACACAAACCTTAACTCGATTATGTGACCGTCTTGAACTGCCCTTTGAACCTTCGGGTTTGGGGCAGTACGGCGTGCCACATGTGAGGCGTTGGCTTGACCCTTCTACGGCTGGACCGTTGGTACTGAGGTATGAAGTGAATGTCTTTGAACCTATTTCATGTGTTGATCGGTGTCGGGAAAACTTGGGTGTTCGAATGTTCGATCGGAAAGTTTGATATATTCTATTTATCCGGAATTGGATACAATAATTGGAATTCACAAAAGGTTATGAGATAACTGGATGAATGTTATAGATCTAGCAGTTTAGTTTCACAAGATATCGAAAAGAGTTTTCGATGATGGGACTAAAATGCGGGTTTATAACTGTTAGGCATGTGATGTCTAAAGAAGTTGCGGATTCCAATTGTTGTAGTTTTACACTTTCTTTTCTGTGACCGTAAGTGTAGTATGTTCATATCGCCGGTTTCGTTGCTATACATCAACGACAATTGGGGTATGCATACTTACTTACGTTGATGACATGTGATGTTATGTGTTGCTGGATATGTCATATTGGATCGTCGTGTTCGAATAGCCGGGGGTTTTTATGTGAGATGAGTGTTTTTCTTTTTCATTCATGTAAAAACTTGTATGTAATATTCTTTTATTCGGGGCACTTCCAGGATGCGGGAGTTGTCACCCTTTGTATATTATTTACTTTTCTGCACTAGGATAGACCCAAGGAGGGGAGCACAAGTAACCGGGTTCTGGGGTCCAGTGGGAGACCAACTCGAGGTGTCGAGTCCGGGTCTCCTAACCCTAGAATTGGCAGGGTTGCTTGCCGCTCTCGTAGGGGTCTAGGGGTGTGGGATTGGCTATTCATCACGACCGTGGAATCTGTGTTTTATACTGGCTCGTATTAAAAACACGGACGTCCTAGTATATCCAATATTTCATATATTTATTCTGCTGCGATATCTGTAATGTGATTCTGTGATGGATATAGTATATAGTATATATGATATATTATATAGACGTTACTTATGTTTTACACCCGCGCTAGCCCTGCCCTGCTCTGTCGTTAGTTACCTAACCTAACGGTGCACGAGAGGACATCGAGGCGAATGCGGATGACATAAGTGTACGTCATATCTATCTGTGATGTTTAGGTATTTAAATGATGGGACTTCATTAATGTGATTAATGAAAGATAAGAAACCTAAGATGTTGTAGAATCGAATTTTAAAATAAAACAGGTAGCTACAGTTTTTGCTTTGCACAGCGGTATATATGATATACCCCGCACCTCATTCGACGAGGAAAGGACCGAGATCCCTTCACCGGGAGTGACTCCTTTAGCAATAACTGGCAGATGCTACACACTCGGTTTGCTTTTGACTGCTTTTGCGTTTTTGCTTTGCACAGAGATATATATGATATATCCTGCACCTCATTCGACGAGGAAAGGACCGAGATCCCTTCACCGGGAGTGACTCCTTTAGCAAAACTAGAAAAGCCTCAAAATCACTCCATTTCAAAACATCATTTGATTCTGCAACGATATCAAGTTCATTACGCTCATGGTTTTTATGAAAAACCTGCGTAGCCCTCCGTCATTTCAGATAAGTATTAGTTAGTATTCGTGCTGCGGTAGTTTGGCCTCCGTCAAGGCGCAGTGTACGGTAGCTAACTAGTGTTTATCTGCTAGCATATGATGCGATTGGATTAGGGTATTCGTACGGCGTTGTTTGGCCTCCGTCAAGGGTCGTGCGGGTGGGTTTAATTCAATCAGGAAATGACGGGTTGAACTTGACTAGCGGACTATGGGTTGTTTGGCCTCCGTCAAGGTCATAGGACGCTAGGGGCAAAATATTATCGGGAATTTCAAGTGTTGAAATTTGCAATGAGATTGCATACCTTCTATGAGATAGTTGGATCCCGATACCCGCTGCGAGTAAGAGTTACTCCTGGGAGAGTTTTATACATTACAATTAGCCGATCAAGTAGGTGTCTAGAAAGGTGTTAACGAGGTTACGCCTCTGGGAAAACGAGGTTTACAGTAATTAGGTTCGTGCGAAAGCACGGGGGACCTCCCTCAAAGTACCGACACTGGCCTGGCTGAAAGATTGGCGAACTTGTAGTGTGTAATTAATCCCGGCTAGTCTTTCCTTTTAGGGTTTGAAGGAAGATTTGATAAAAAGCAGTGGGAGCCATCCTGATTAGATAAGATAATAACCAATCTGATCTTGCACGAGCATACGCTAAAGTGTTTTCTTCTCTCTCTCTCCAGGTAGCGACCATTTCATGCCTTAATAAAGATAATAAAATGGATGTATTGACCGAACCCGCATGTTATACTGTGCTGGGGAACGTTGGTTCCGTTCTTTCCTATAAGAGTTATAGGACTGAACAGGATATAGGGGAATACCAGGATTCCCATGCCACCCGAATGAAGAAAGTACATGATGATGCATTTTCTTCGGGTGTGTTCGTTACTGAGAACTGTTTCTCCATTTGCTCTACGTCCTGGGTATTAGATACCGGGTCAGGATCCCATATATGTAATCAGTTACATGGGCTTAGAAAAGGTAGAGAACTTGGAGAAGGTGATAAAGACATTAGAGTTGGAAATGGTGCAATTGTTGCAGCTAAGACTGTCGGGGAATATCACCTTGTATTACCAACTGGTAATACATTGGTTCTGAACGAATGCTATTACATGCCGAACCTGATATGCAACATTATATCGGTTTCTTTATTAAGCAAAGAAGGATATAATTTTGTATTACAGGACAATGTTATGAACATTTTCCGTAACCAAAAGTTGGTTGGATCAGGCACGTTGTGCAATGGCATTTATGTTCTAAATCAATCAACAGTTCTGAGCATAACAAACACACACAAGAGGAAGAGTTCTGAACTCAATGAATCCTTCTTATGGCATTGTAGACTGGGTCACATCAATGCGACACGACTAGCTAAGTTGCATAAAGATGGATATTTAAATCCGTTTGAATTTTCATCCTATGACACTTGTCAGTCATGTCTCAAAGGCAAGATGACCAAGACTCCGTTTACGGGACACGGAGAAAGAGTTACCGAACTCTTAGGACTAATACATAGTGATGTATGCGGTCCCATGTCTACACATGCCAGGGATGGTTCTTCGTACTTCATTACATTCACTGACGATCTCTCTAGATTCGGATATGTGTTCCTGATGAAACACAAATCAGAAGCTTTTGAGAAATTTAGAGAATATAAACAAGAAGTTGAGAACCAAACCGGAAAAAGTATTAAAATCCTTCGATCTGATCGAGGAGGAGAATACTTAAGCAATGAATTCCTGGGCTTCCTAAAAGAGAATGGGATTCTCTCTCAGCTGACTCCTCCATATACACCACAGCACAACGGTGTATCAGAACGGAGGAACCGCACCCTATTAGATATGGTGCGCTCTATGATGAGTACAACTGAGTTACCTATTTCCTTCTGGGGATATGCACTGGAGACTGCTGCATACCTACTGAATAGAGTTCCGACCAAATCAGTGCCTACCACTCCATATGAGATATGGAATGGCAAGAGACCATGTCTTAATTTTATTCAGATATGGGGTTGTCCGGCCTATGTTAAAACACAAAATCCGGACAAGCTCGAGGCAAGGTCTGTTCTATGTAAGTTTGTTGGATATCCCAAACATTCGCGAGGGTATATCTTCTACCACTCCGAGGAACAAAAAGTGTTTGTTTCTCGACATGCCACTTTCTTAGAAAAAAGTTTTCTTATGAAACAGATAAGTGGCATTGAGGTAGAACTGGAAGAGGTTCCAGCAATACAGACTACAACAGAAGATTTGGTTGAACCAGAGGATTCCGTAGTTCCCGATGAACCCCAGCCTCTCCGCCGATCTAGCAGGGTTCCTCGCCAGCCTGAGAGATACTACGGTTTTCTCATTGATGGTGGTAGCGAGGATTGCATCATGGAGGATGATGACCCAACTAGTTTCGAGCAGGCCATCACTAGTGGGGACTCAGTGAAATGGCTGGATGCTATGCGGTCCGAGATGGATTCCATGTACACCAACAAAGTATGGACTTTGGAAGTTGCTCCTGAAGGGGTAAAACCCATTGGGAGCAAGTGGATCTTTAAGAAGAAACTTGGTGTAGATGGGAAAGTGGAGACTTTCAAAGCTAGACTTGTAGCAAAGGGTTTTCGTCAAAGACCAGGTGTGGACTATGACGAAACCTTTTCTCCAGTGGCTATGCTTAAATCCATCCGAATCATGCTTGCCATTGCTGCTTTTCATGACTACGAAATCTGGCAAATGGATGTTAAGACCGCCTTTCTAAATGGTGATTTAGAAGAGTGCGTGTACATGACTCAGCCAGAGGGCTTCGTAGACAGTGGGAGCAGCGGGAAGGTGTGCAAGCTGCTTAAATCCATTTATGGATTAAAGCAAGCATCGCGGAGTTGGAACATCTGCTTTGACGTCGTTATCAAAGAGTTTGATTTCGTCAAAAATCCAGATGAACCTTGTATTTACAAGAAGGTGGCAGAGAGTAAGGTTGTCTTCCTCGTATTGTACGTGGACGACATACTCTTGATAGGAAATGATATTCCTATGCTGCAATCGGTCAAGCTCTTCTTATCACAAAGATTCTCAATGAAAGATCTTGGTGATGCCTCCTGCATATTGGGAATCAGGATCTATAGAGATAGATCCAAACGGATTTTGGGATTGTCCCAATCCAGGTACATTGACACCATACTAAAGAGGTTTAGTATGGAAGAGTCCAAGCGTGGGAACTTACCCACGATCTCTGGAGTCACTCTCTCCAAAGAGATGTCTCCCAAGACTGATTTGGAGAGAGCTCGCATGCAAGGGATACCCTATGCTTCGGCAGTAGGCTCTATCATGTATGCGATGCTATGTACCAGACCCGATGTAGCATACTCACTAAGTGTAGTGAGTAGGTATCAAGCTGATCCTGGAGAGAGTCACTGGACAGCTGTGAAGAGCATTCTCAAGTACTTGCGAAGGACTAGAGATATGTTCTTGGTGTATGGTAACGGAGAACTCCAAGTGGAGTCCTTTACCGATTCCAGCTTCCAGAGTGATAAGGACGACTCTAAGTCGCAGTCGGGCTTTGTCTTTACCCTTTACGGAGGGGCGGTTAGCTGGAAGAGTTCCAAGCAGGAAACCGTGGCAGACTCGACGATGGAGGCTGAATACATCGCTGCCAACGATGCTGCTAAAGAAGCTGTCTGGATCAAGAAGTTCATTTCTGAACTTGGAGTGGTTCCATCCATTGAGCATCCAATACCTTTGTATTGCGATAACAATGGAGCGGTGGCTTTGGCCAAGGAACCCAGGTCCCATCAGCGATCCAGGCATATTCTGAGGCGGTATCACCTGATCCGGGAGATAGTTGATCGCCGGGAGATCGAGGTCAGGAGAGTTGACACGAAGAACAACACGGCGGATCCACTCACGAAGGCCATTCCCCAGATACAGTTTGAGAGACTCTTCGGGATGCTCGGTATGAGATACTACAGCAGCTGGCCCTAGTGCAAGTGGGAGATTGTTAGTTGTATGTATGCCCTAGAGGCCAGTATTGTACAGATTATGTATATTATATTGGATGCTTGGACATATATAGAGATGACTTTCTTGCTCGACATGATAGTATGCTATCTGGTTACTCTTTATCTTAACATGTACACTAGTATCTTTATACTGTCTTATAGTTACATGTTGGTAAAGCCCTTAGGATGTGTACTTGACTACCTGGACTATGATGCAGATCATACTAGTGGGGACATGGTAGTCCATAAGTACCTCCTTCAAGGTCCCTAGTCGTGGGTGTATCGAGACGGGGCATCGATATGCCAGTGTAGACTAGCGTATACGCTTCTCGACCCATGTGATGGGCGATGGATGATCCCATATCCATTGGTGTTTGACATCAGAGATGGTATACGGGTGCTCAGTGGAGACTGGGTACACTGGACGGACTCGCCGAGAACTCCCAGATGGTATTATACCTCACGTCAGATGGCAGTTCTCAGGTGACACTTGTACAGGTTAGTCTGTAGACCCGAGATCGTCATAGAGTCTTGTGTGGTTCCCACTGTGCTTTGATCTCCACCTTACCACGTCCATGAGGGCGTGCAAAACGGTGGTCTTTGGGTACAGTCCCGAGTCACATGGAGGCAATGAGCGATAGGAGGGGTTTCGTCTCTCCCGGTATTGGGGGTTGATGTTGCGCAGTGCTGGATTGGCCGTAACAGGGAAGTCCCTGGCCAGGGCTGATCAGAGATTTGCTGGTAAGTGTTACCAGTAGTTTCTCGACCCGTTACGAGCCTCACATCGGCACGACTTATCGGGTTATTGGGGTCTGACGTATACCACCCCTAGACTTGATATGCGACGTATCTGACGAAGAGACTTGACTGTATGGTAAGTGTTACTGGTCGGATTCGCAGGAGTGTGAGCGGGCTAGCTCGTCGATCTTCTGATCGCTCAATACCCGGGTGGCCGTTACGTTTAGCAGACCGCTTGCGGCTTGTAGGTGCTTGATATGATCATCACCTGCTACCGGCGTATTGACAAGTCTTTAGAGTCCTACACAGAGGTTTCCTGGCTCAAGCGAAACGAAATAGGAGCGCATATGAGATATGTGCAGGACCGAGAATAATGCGTCTATGTGATACCGCATTTCATTCTCGCGATATATGTTTCGAATGGTTATATTCGATATGACCTAGTTATCGAATCATTGATTCGATAAATCGATGCATTGAATACTAGTCGGTTATGTGCGACATGACCGGATCATTGAATCAAGTGTTGATTTAATGATTTAATGTATAATTATATATTTGATATATTACTTTACATTAACTAGTATTGGTTCACTTTAAACGGATTTTTCTCACTTGGATTGCACATTGTATATGTGATATACTTTCGTGCACTTTTCTGTATCATGTTTGATGATACTTGATCATTTAGTTAAGTGTATAAAATTAATCCATGGTTAATATGATAATTAGGGTTTTGCATTTTCATTTATTCATTTATTTATTTATTTATTTATTTGGAAAAGAATAAGATGAGAATGGTGGCTTTCTTTGTCATTTTGTTGAAGCTTCATGAAGCTTTGACTTTGCAACCATCCTTATCTTCATGCTTAACCCTAACCCATCCTAGTGACCATGGTTAATTCTCTACACTTAACCCTAGTTCAAGTTATGATAAGTATTTGTTTTTAAATTTATTTTCATAACAACACTTATCATAATCTTTTCTTGAGCTCATCTTCTTCTTCTTCTTCAAGCTTGCTACTCCAATGGCAAGTTGAGATCTAGTGAGGGAAATCCAAATCTAAAGTGAACCCACCTTCTATTTCTTCACCCTCTACCTCTTGCCAAGTTGTTTTGGGTGTTTACTTCACAAGTTTCACAAGTTTGTGAAGTCGGAGCTTGAGTTTGTGCAACCTCGACGTAGATCGTCTTTGACACAAAGCCGACGACCTATTCCGCTCGCTTTCCCGATGAAGCCGATGATCGAGTCAAGGATTCATGATGGACAGCGAGGACATGACCACGTGGACCTAAGGAGGCGGAAATCCGGATCTACAAAGGTTGTATATCCGTATCCTAGTAGTTAACAGTTAACTAGCTTTCTTTTTCGCCTAAACATCTAGTTAAAGATCCGTAGTATAGGGTTTCTCGGCACTAAAAATTTTAATTTGGCATGTTCGATGCCTTGTGAGAACCCACTTGGGTGCCTAGGAACCTTTCAATATCTCGTCGCTCGCAGCAACCACTGGCTTGCTCGTCTGCATGCTGAACAGTGCCTCAATCATCAGGAGTAAGCAACACACTAACGGTCATCAAAATCTGGCTGGCCTCTATCATTGGCTCAATTCTCTAGTGTCGATCAGCGCCTCTGAGTAACCTCATAAAGGCGATCTGCCAAACACTCGTGGCGCGGAAACACAGTAAAAGATACATCTCTGCAATCGTGTGTCGCCGGAATTTCGCCCTGGTCAGTCCTCGTTCGTGACGAGCTTGTGCTGACCGCAACTCTAGCCGTAGCTCTCCCTGCCGTAACCGTAGCAGCAAAACCAAACTGGTACCGATGAGGCTAGATCAAGAAGGAATATAATACTGAACAAGAAAATGTACATCCTAAGGGTTCATAAGTGGAGTGGCGTGTCGTAAATATGCCGCGGAACATACCAACGGTACGTCACTCTACTTTAGTCACCTATTCCATCAACCAAGGGTCATCATACGCTCCGAAGGTTAAAACCTAACGCTCTGATACCAACTTTGTCACGACCCGAAAGTACGGAACATGACCGGCACTTAAACTACGAACGTCTCGAGACGTACGTAATCTAAGTAAACTGAAAAACCCAGAAATCCAAACCAAGAAAAGTAGTAGAGTGCAGGAAAAAACAACTTAAAGCAAGTAATTTCAATAGCATAAGCCGAAATATGCGGTTTTTAAAACATCAAAAATTTACTGAAAATTTCGGCAGAGTCTCCTTTGTAAATACTGGCCCCCAAATGGGATACAACATGAATAGTATACGAAATCAAGAAAAAGGCATCCCCAAGCGGGAGCTAGCTCTTCGTCAATCGACGGTCACAACCACACAAGCAAAATAATATACAACGCCAACGGCGAGGATCAAAACTCAAAAGGAAACTCAAAACCACCAGAAATATAACGAGCGACTCTAAGGTCGAAAGAATAAACAACACTGGTCTCTATCTCAATACATACATGTTTGGTTGATGGAACTTCTAGATACAACAGAATAATGCTAAACAAGATATATAATGGGGGTACGATACAAGTAAACCCACCTACTAGCAAATCACCCGAAGGAAACTATGCCCGCAAGCCGTAATGAAACCTGTACGGCAAACCTGCAAGAAACTGGGGCACAACGGGGGTGAGTTGCCAACTCGTGAATAGAAAAACATCTTGTAACAACTCCAATTTTTGTATACCAAAATTTGATTTAAAATTGAAGTATACTTGGAGTATTAATGTTGCTGATAACACTTTAAGTATCTATCTCTTTACAATAATTACAAGAAGGAGCTTGTAGCTCATTGGTAATACCTTGCACTGCTGAACTAAGCCACCAGAGTTCGAATCCCATACCCCACATTATTTTCATTATTGATTTTTTAGAAAACCTTTAGAATACCAAGAGTTTACACGTGCATATCTCACAAAAACCCCACTACACCCAAAGATGTAACACTTGCAGAGGGTAGATGAACCGTCGGGGGAGATCCAGGTCACCGGACTCGGTCGGGAATCGGCCAACTCGGCCTTGACTCGGCCGACTCAGTGATCCGACCGAGTCACGGCCGAGTCACCCCCTTTTAGGCCGATTCCGGCAAGGGTCACAACATGAAAGTTGTGTCTTTTGGTATTCCCTACTCACCTGAAAAGTTTCAGCCCAATACCACTTCCAGAGATCTTTAAAACCCCCAATTACTCCACTTTTAATACATTTTTATTACATTTTATCACATTTTTATTTTTAACTTTTCATCTACCCTAATCCTAGCCTAACCCTATAAATACCAACCCTACACACTACCCTCTCACCCCCCCAAAATCTTGAGCCACTCTCTCAAAAGTTTCCACAAGAAGTGTGCTTCGAAATCGAGTTCCCGGCGAAGCCCTGACGGAATTCCGACGACGCGTTTTGGAGCAACCGGCGACGTAACCACCCTAGGCTTTCCTCCCTAGTTCTCTTTACTCTTTAGAAGAGTTTAAACCCGTAAGTCCCAACCTTCTACCTCTCTTTTCTATATTTGCAAAATACGACTTTTTGGAACCCGACGGAAATCGGACAAACCGATTTCCGATTCGTTTTTCTTAAAAATTCCACTTGTCACCTAATACATATTATCAACCCTCTTGCATGTTGACTATTAATCACCCTTAAATCAAATTTAATTGTACTTTTCCACATGAAATGACAAGTTCTTTAGAAAACCGTATTTCTTGCATAAAAATACCATCAAGTTAAATTTTAATGTTCTATTTAGATACCCCACTCCTAATCATGTTTATTTTGATAACAAAACTTGTTTCATTCAATTTGGATGAAATTTCACACATGAAATGATAACGTTTATGGAAACCGTATTCTTGCACTTTAATACCCTTAACTTTAACATAACTCATTTCACCTTGAAACTTCACCAAAACTTAATATAAGTCATGGGGTAATGACCTACCCTTACACACACTCATTATAACCCTAATTGCTGAATAACAAAATACAGAATACGATATTATAGGACTTTTTCACTAAAATACCATAATCTTTATAACTTTTAGTTTAATCTTTAAATTGTAAATTCTTTTTAAATAAAACTTATACAAAATGAAAGCACGATTGGTCATGGACATCGATCGTTTATCTAAACTGTCTTGTGGGTCTAGGCAAGTGTGTCTAAGGCTAGTGGTTTTTAATTAGGCCCACGACTGTGGTTCCTTCCCACTTACCTGGCACTTACCTGGCTGCATTCGACGGTGAAGAGGCGATTTGAGGCTTCTAATGACTCATCGTTTAGACCATAGAATATAGGTTAGATGGTCTAGGAAACCCTAACAACTAAAATATGGAGAACTATATACTTTTACAAATAAATACCCTATATTTAGAAAACATTTTCCCTAAATTAAAAGTATTTATAAAAACCTGAGCAAAGTGCCATTACAACCCATCTTTGGGGAACCTGTTAGGGATAGCACGGTTCATCGTGCACTCGCAGGCTAGTAGTGCGAGATTCAGACCTCCGCAAGGAGCATTCGGTCTCGAAAGGTTTAAAATACGATATTTAAAGAAAGTAATATTTTTTGTAAATAAAATATTCATTTAAAAATCATTTAAGTGTTTTATTATATATAATTATCATTTAAACACTTATTTTGTTATAATATCAAGTTTCCACTTTTTCCTAAAAATCATAGATTAAAAGTTACATTAAAATACCACGAATTTCAAATAAACAATTAATACTTTTATTAGGATATATTCACTAGAATAACACAAATAAAATTCACATCCATTACAATAATAAAGACGATTATTAAATACTTGAGGTATATTTTGAAAACTATACAAAAGTACTTTTTACATAAAACCCCCTCAAGTTTCACAAATTACAATAAGGCCCCTAGCTAATATTGAACTTCAAATTATCTTTCTTTTAGTCTGACTCGGGTTAGAGTCTGACTAATTCTGACTTGAATATAATTCAAGTCAATCTATATTTCAATCATATTCCAACACAACTTGAAATCGTGAATCCCTGAATACAGTTAACTATATATTCATTTTTGACTGAATCAAACCATGGATATTCATTCCATTATCCTGATATTCCATTATACAGTTGCAACATGTTTACTGATATCATGGTTTTGGTCAGTCACTCAATTTACATATTCCATTACTACAACACTGTTAAAACATTACGGGGTTTAAAGGGGTAGATTGGTACGGAAGATGTTAAAAGTGGAATGAGGTGGTCAGATTAAGACACCTAACAT
Organism: Agapanthus africanus; assembly: GCA_030015575.1. NCBI lineage: Eukaryota > Viridiplantae > Streptophyta > Magnoliopsida > Asparagales > Amaryllidaceae > Agapanthus > Agapanthus africanus. The sequence goes on along the minus strand of JASDDO010000019.1, from coordinate 903,713,045 downwards.
GAATACTGTTGCTGTTGTACCGTGGCATAACGGTTCCTTGTACTCTCCGTTTGCACTGATCTCTAGCATATAGAGATCCCCCTCGTATACACTGGCATTCTTCTGTACCAAGCTACAAACAACTGCGTTAAACAATATTCCATAATATTCTACAACATAATACTCTAGAAAATACTGTTACTCTGCCATTCTCACTCCACTTTTCTTTGGGACTTACCGAGCGACCTGTTCGCTGACGACATTCTATTTCTTTCTTCTTTGAATGTCGTCAGGTGCGTTGGACCAAGTTGAGACCGAGCCAACAACTGAAGATTTGGAGCAGTTCCAAGAAGATCCAGAGTTCTAGACTTTGTACTTGTTCTTTCCAGTATTTCCTTTTATTATTATGCCACTGTTTAGGCATTGCTTTCTTTTTTTCATTCCAGTTGTATTTTCATTTCATGCATTGTATAAAGAATGTTATTAATAAAAGTTGCTGTTATTTCTATTATTCGTCTCTTGTGATTCATTTTATATTGCTTAGTTACGCTTAGCGTATGTACTTCTGAGTACATACGTAGCGGGCCTCGTCACGTCCACTTCGCCGTACACTGGGAAGCGGGGCGTGACACATCTACGCACAGAAATCGCATAAATAACGCAACCTAGGTCAATGATCATAATATATCCTCAAAAATATACATAACAAGCAGCCTATAATAATGGCTAGGGTAATATCTAACCGAGTGAAATCTCATGTGCCCGTGTCAGTGCCTCAGATAGCAATATATTATATGAATGAGGTATGAATGCATGAAAACAGAATACATGTAAATGAAGAAACTGTTTTCATAAATTAGTGAGATTTCCTTCGTATTTTAAACTGAGGTATCATAATGAAATCAGTATCAACAGTGTCTAGCATCGACACAAAACATAAATCTCACTGTCTCGAAATATCAATGTCTCAATCTCAATATCTAGGGCGCCGTCAGTCCAGACCGGCCCCTACCATCCATCTCAAGACCACGACGGTATCCTCCGGATATCTGACGCGTCGGGTAATATCACCGGTAGGTAATCTGTCCCCTGCCAGGCTCAACGTCAACACCACATTCATCTTGCCCCGGGGTACCATACCGGGCCCACCATGTACCCGTGACGGTTCCTCCACTCCTTGACACGGATCTCGAAAACCACAGCAAACTCATGGTGGACGACACTTACATCACTAGAAAACCGCAATTTACATATTTTAAAAGGTTAATAAGTTTAGAAATTTTGCGGCTTTCCCCCGAAATCCAGAAATATCATAAATCTCAAGAAGTCATCACAAGTGCATATGTCAATGCTAATGAATGTATATGGTATCAATAACCAAGTTGCAATGTATGATTAATAACTAGGCATGAACAATGGAATAACAGTATGCATGAAGTGACAAGTAATAACTACAATGTCTAAACTGGCATATAACCCAGGTACACTAATATCGTATCAACTACTAACTAACAAACTAAGCCAAGCAATAGTATTTTCTAAGTGTACATGACATGGCAATTACCGATGAAGATGTGTGTGAGCCGGCAAGTAAGTGTATGTGGTACATACGCATCATCGGTAATGGTGCTGGTGTCCTAACAGCATGATATCAATAATGGAGTATGCAGCAAAATAAGTATGCGGGGCAGAGAGAACAGAAATAATATGCGGAAGCAGAATACTAGACACAACGATAACTAATCAGTATTAAACTAATATAAGTCCTACAAATGGTGCCTTTTGAAATAACACGAATCATGGGGTTTTGAAAATAGGGGCTACGGTGTTTTTATGAAAAGATACGTCTTTTGAAATATCCGTAGGATCCCTTGGGCTGTCTTTTAAAATACCCACGATTCGTTAGGTTTTTTTTTAAATAGGTAAGAATCGAATCTAATCTAATAACTAAACTAAACTAAAGGGCTAAGGTAACGAGCTGAACTACAGGTAAGGAAACCGCCTATCATCTGAGTCGATACATATACATACCTGTATATGTATAGTCGGTGATCCCGCCTCAATAATATCATATCCGATACCATATCTATAATCAGGCATCCCAAGTGAAGAGTGCGGATCAATCATCAATATAGCTCGTACGTAAATCCGTCGTACGGCATCCCAATTTGGGTACGGGTCAATATCACATTCATCATACTATTCACCTGGTATCCTCTTTATCAATTATCATGATCGGGATACTGATCTACGTCTAGTACCATACTGATACCGCCTACGTATGCATGGACGTGTGTGAAACACTACGTCAAGGACCCGCTACAACGTCATGTCGTATCTAAGATACGAACCCTGCTATATCACCGATCTCACGGCCTCAAATCGAATCTCATCGACTCAGCTCAATCCCAAGTATCATCCCCAAATCCGTATGTGAACACATAGTCCCATACCCATGTGAACACATACTATAAAGAATCCCATGAGCACATATCAATAGGAATGTATGCAAGTATGTATGTGTGTATGTGTAGTGCAACACTACCCTAGGGTTCGCAACACTAAAGTAATCCAACACACCAATATCCATCCTAAGCATTGTTATTAATCCCAAATAACATATAATAATTGTTGGTGTGTATACGCATCCGTATACACCACCACGAACTGTGGGGGTGCTATACGCCATCCACCCGACTTCTCCCCGTAGATATAAATCTACTCACCTGGTCCTCGCTCGCCGGTGCCGACGTCGCCACGCGCTTGCTTGTCGTCTCGAAGTCCGCATGGGGTACCTACATATCATAACGCACCGTATCGCATTAAAACCAAATTAGCACTTACTTAAGCTAACTACAAGCAATTAACAACGATTTAAGCAAAAGGGTTAGAATTTACCCAAACAAATTGAAGATCCCACAAGCACACATAGCCCTCCAAAATGCTCCCTTGTCACCAAAATCCATGCTATAAGGGCTAAGCAAAAATGGGTAGGAGTCGGATTTGGGTTTTGGGATTTTTTTGATGGATTTTGGGGCAATTTTTGAAGAAGTTTTAAAGAGAAAAGAGAAGGGGAAAAGGGGGGGGCTGTTGCTGCTGTAGGAGAGGGAGGGGTCGGCCAGAAATTGAGGGGGGGGGGAGGAGAGAGAGGGAGGTAGAGAAAGTAGGGGAAAGTCAAGGTCAAGGTAAGGTCAAAAGTCCACCTAATTCACCCATTTTCATTTCTTTTCTTTCATATCTTTTCCTTTGAAAATCAAGTGGGGAAAAATATGGTGGCTGCTGAATTCAGCCATGGGGAGGAGTAAGTGGGGGTGTGTGGGTGTCGGTACGGGTGTGGGGTGATGAAAAATGATAAATACAATACCCCAAGCATCCATTTACGCTAAAAAAAAGCCTTTTTTCTTCAATATTTTCTAAACCGTTTTGGCAAACGATTTCGTTTCAAAAACCACATGATAAAATTTTATTTAATGTTTTATGATGCACAAAATTTGTTTCAACTCATTCCAATTTGTAAATTTCCCTAATTAAATGTATTAGTGACGGCTTAAAATAATAATAAAATAATATTTTTTTTTCTGAAAATTCGAAATTTCACCAGCGGCTCAATAAACACCAAATAATAGCAATTACATAGCTAGAATATGTATATTTATTTTTTATAATAAGATATTTGTATTTTGACTTTTTATAGAAAACCCTCTTATTTTACCGATTTTTTTCGAAATTTCACCGAAACGATTTTCAAAACGTTACATATTTAGATCAAAAGATCTGTAAGAGCAAAGCTCTTTGGTTAAGGTTAATTTAAGTTAATTTGATTTAATTTAATTTTACCTAAAGTTTTTAACTTTGGAAATGAGCAAAGCTCTGAAGTTCTGGAAACGAGAGCAAAGCTCTGAAGTTCTAAGCAAGAGCAAAGCTCTGGAATCAAAATCTAGAAAATGGTGAAGTTTTCTAAAGGGCCATAGGTCCTATTTATAAGGCGCCTGCGCCCCTTCAGCTCACCTCTTAATCCAACGGTCAGGGGCCTGCCACCGCTGCACTCACGTGCGCGCCACGTGAGCGCAACGGTGGGGGGGCATTTGTTTCCCCCAATCAGAGAAAAGCTCTGCTGGAAATTCAAAATTCAAATTTTGAAGCAACGCTTCAAATCTCGGGCGCAACGCGCCACGTGTCCGGCGCTGATACGTCAGCGCAGCGCCCAAGAAGGCGTGCCCAATCAGAGCAAAGCTCTATTTTAAGCAAAATTAAAAGAAGCGACGCTTCAGTTGCGCAGGCGCTGCGCTGCGCGACACGTGTCAGCGCAGATGCGCTAGCGCAGTTGCGCTGCGCGACACGTGTCAGCGCAGATGCACTAGCGCAGTTGCGCTGTGCGCTGCGCGACACGTGTCACGCGCTGGGGCATCTGCGCCAAACAGAATTAAAATTCTAAGAAATCTTTTCTATTCTTGTTAAAACAAGAAGATTTTCTTCTGCAAAGCAGAAGCCCTTGGATCAAAGATCCAACGGTGGGGAAAATTCCCCGAATCACTCAGAGAAAGATCTCTTCAACAAATTTAACTAATTTATGGGCACTATAAAAGAGACCCCAAGCCTCAATTCAAAGGCATCAACATTTTCTGAGAAAAAAAGAGAACTCTGAAGAAATTTCAAGAAGAAAGGTAAAAGACCTTTTAGATAGAAGAATTTCTTCTGATAGATCATTGATCTAAGAACAAGATCAATGATTTTTAATAAAAAACAAAATAAAAATAATTTTTTGCACTTATGAACCATTGGTTCTCTAAGATAAAAAAAAAGAAAACAAAGAAGAAAAAACTTATTTTTCTTTGATCCAAATTAGATCAAGAAATCAAATAGTGCTCTGCACTCCTGTTTCTTGAATCTAAAAGATTCTTAGTGCTTTGCACTTCCAAACTGCGCTGATGCGCTCTTGAGAGAGCGCCACGTGTCAGCTACAGAACAATTTGCGCTCTGGAATTGGCGCAACTCACCAGTGCAGCGCACTAGCGCAGCGCACTGGCGCAGCGCACTGCGCTGTTGCGCTTGCGCTCACCAGAGCATGACACGTGTCCTCACCACAAGCGCTTGCGCTCAGTGATTGGCGCAAAGCGCCTGATAAATGCAATGCATTTCCTGAAGGGTCAGGTCCAAGTAAAAGGCCTAACAGGCCTAATAAATAAAATGCTATGCATTATTTAAAAGAGGAGAGCCCAAACAAAATGGATGCTCTGCATCATTCATAAAAGGGCAGAGCCCAGTCTAAATAAAAGTAGAAAATAATGCAATGCATTATTTCAAAAATGGGCCAAGCCCTGGCGCAAGTCTAACAGACCAACAGCAAATGAAAATGTTGAATATTTTTTTAACTGGACTTAGCCCAATTCTGGCCGTAAGTCCTTAAATTAAATTGAACCGAGCACAAATGCTCTCGCTCTCTTAAATCAATCTACGTCCGGTTCGAGGGTACATCTCCGAACTCTTTTGACATCCATCGTTGTAATCCCTCAACGACGTCAAAGAGATGACGGGTCCCAACGACCACACATCAATACGGACCGTAACGTCCTTAAACTAATATCGGACCGAAACGTCCTTAAACTAATATCGGACCGTAACGTCCTTAAACTAACATTGGACCAGAACGTCTTTAAACTAATGTCGGACCGAAACGTCCCTAAACTAATGTTGGACCGAAACGTCCCTAAACTAATGGTGGACCGACACGTCCCTAAACTGGCGATGGACCACCACGTCCCTAAACTGGAACAATAGAGCCTTCAAATGCTCTTTTTCCGGATCTAAACGATCCCGTTTAAGTTGATTTTAGTCCCAAACACGGCTAACATATCCTTAAACATTCAAACGGACTATAAAACTCCAAATCAACCTTGGTTCAAGGGTACATCTCTGAACTCCTCTGACATCTGCCGTTGTAATCCTTCAACGACGTTAGAGAGGTGACGAGTCCCGATGGCCAGATATTAAATGGATTATCACGTTAAGTTGATCCTAGTCTCAAACAGGACTATCGTATCCTTAACGAACGTTTAAGTTGATCTTAGCCGCAACGCGACTAATACATCCTTAAACTAAAAACACCAAACCCGAATCTAAGTAAATATGGATTTGGACTAATCCACGTCCTACGGGCGACGGCATTACTTAGTCTCCGTATACAGTCCATGGGCAACCACAAACAAAACAAACACACACGACACGAAGTGAAATTCTGGAGAAGGAGAAAGTTGTTTCCGCGATGCGGTAGCGTAATTAACTGCAGGGGCTTGCGCCTGCAGGGAAGAGCGTCCCCACAATCAAAAACCCCTCAAGCGAGGGGGAATCTGACGAAGTCTGCTACATCGGCCGCATCCGTCTAAACCTCCGATACACGGCACCATAAATCAACTTGGCATCTTCGGAGAGGTGGACGGATAAAACCAAATAGCATCTGTCCCGAATCTCAGCGTCAGGACATCGCGGTCCTGTGCACCGCCTTTCGGAGGGGAACAGCGCCGAGTAAGGAAGGCTGGGGGCAGTTCTCCTTCTGGACTGACTCCACCGACTCCAACGGCGGAAATTGATGTTGTTGTTCCAACTGGGAACAGTTTTGAACCACTTAGGAAGGTTCACGAGAACTCTCCGACCACTGTGCTGAAAAGATCTCCTCCACCTATGGAGAGCACTGCAAAGGTGAAGCCGGAACTGCCCCCTCAACGGCTGTCCTCTAAAATCTTCATGGTCCGGTGTCAAGTCCAAGACTCGGTAATTGATCAAGATTATCCCCGCCGACAGAAAAAGGTGAAAGATCAGCGGGAAGAGGACCGTCCTTACAGCCACCTGATGAAGAAGGGAACCCCTTTCGTCTGGGATCGCAAATGCCAAAGCGCGCTAGACGAAATCAAGCAATACCTGCAGAATCCGCCAGTGCTGACCGCTCCGATCAAGAGAAAGCCTCTCATTCTGTATACAACAGCCCTCGAAGGTTCCTTAGGCATATTATGGGCGCAAGAGAACGACCAAGGGAAAGAAAGAGCTCTCTATTACTTAAGTCGGGTTCTACTGGGGGCAGAAAGCAACTATTCCCCTATTGAAAAACACTGCCTGGCGTTGATGTTCACGATAACAAAGCTCAGGCACTATGTGTTGGCGCATGAAATCCGTCTCATTTTGAATGTGGACCCCCTTAAATATTTAATATCGAAGGCCATATTTATGGGGCGACTCGCTAAATGGGCCCTACTCTTGATGGAATTCTCGATAACCTATCAGCCTCTTAAGGCAGTGAAAGGCCAGGCCATCGCCGACTTCCTCACTGAGCATCCGATACCTGGCGATTCTCCTATGAATTGCGAACTACCAGACGAACATGCGTTTGATGCAATCGACGATAGTGGTACCCGATGGGAGCTTTATTTTGATGGAGCGTCTTCCATGAAGAAGCGCAAACAAAATACCCCTATAATCAAATCGAGGGTAGGCCTTATCTTCGTAACTCCACAAGGAGGGATTAGGCGCTTTGCTTTCTCCTTAACAGAGCCGAGGACGAACAATGAAGTTGAATACGAAGCTTTGATAGCAGGTCTCGAGATCACCATCGACATGGGAATTGAAAACCTCCTTATATACGGAGACTCCCAACTGGTCTTTAATCAAGTAAATGGCGACTACCAGATATGCAAACCAGAGTTGGTGAAGTACGGAGAGAAGGTGCAGCAACTGTTGACCCAAATTCCCTCCTATACTTTGGAAAACATACCGCGCACGGAAAACAGCAAAGCGGACGCATTGGCCAAACTCGCTAAAGAACTGGCTGATGAAAACCTCGATGACGTAAGAATCGTGGTACAAAGCCGTCGCGTGCTTGCCCCAGCAGAAATATCTCCGGAATCATCCGAAGAAAAAGGAGCGAGTGAGCAGACGACCCTGCAAATAAAAGATCGGGAAAATACCGAGGATTGGAGAGAAGTCTTTATAGACTACTTCAAATACCGTCGAAAGCCCGAAGATGCATCCTCAAGATATCAGCTTATAAAACGAGCTCTATCTTTCGCCTTCGTCAATGATACTTTGTACAAGAGATCATTTGATTCTCTGTGGTTGAGATGTCTGGGACCTGAAGAAGCAAAAAGAGTCGTTCAGGAAGTTCACGATGGACTTTGCAGTTCTCACCAAGCAGGCTCAAAGATGAAGTTGAAGATCAAACGGATGGGCTACTACTGGCCCACGATGATCCAGGACTGCCTCGAATATGCGAAGCAGTGCCACTCATGCCAAATCCATGGGGACTTCATCCATCAGCACGTAAATCCACTACATCCAACGGTGGCTAGCTGGCCGTTCGAAATGTGGGGAACTGACATAGTAGGCCCATCGAACCAGCATCATCCAGGGGACATCGTTTCATCCTGGCGACGACTGACTACTTCTCCAAATGGGCAGAAGCAGTACCGTTTAGAGAAGTGAAGACGGAGAATATTCTCCACTTCTTCAAGATGCACGTCCTATATCGGTTTGGAACTCCACGACGGATCATCTCCGATAACGGGCCAGCTTACAGAAGCCACAAGATTAGTCGCTTCATGCAACAACACAATATAGACTGGAGATATTCCTCGGTTTATAATCCGCGAGCCAACGGTCTAGCTGAGGCCTTCAATAAGACCTTGACAAAGATTATGAAGAAGACGGTATCCCGAAATAAGAAGGACTGGCATGAGAGGCTGCAAGAGGCTCTTTAGGCATATCGAACTACGTTCAAGACGGCCACGAACACAACGCCGTATGCGTTGGTATTCGGTACAGAAGCAGTACTCCCCCTCGAGATAGAGTTACCCTCTCTACGAGTGGCGGTCCACTACGAGCTGACGGACGAAGAAAATGCTCACCTTCGGCTTGAGGAGCTTGATGCCCTTGATGAAACCCGGCTTATAGCGCAACAAAATCTGGAGGCCTATAAAGCAAAGATGACACGCTCATATGAAAGATTGACCCGGCCGAGGACATTCCGCCAAGGCGAACTCATGCCAGTAGTCAAAAGGCCTATGATCCCCAATCGCGCCAAGCGGGAAAAATTCGAACCAAACTATGAAGGCCCGTACATCATAGACAAGGTTTACCAGGGTGGAGCCTATCTACTCATGGATATGCATGGTGAAAGGCCTTTCAGGCCAATAAATGGTCGATTCTTAAAGAAATACTACGCTTAGCGAGTTATCTCCTAGGTTAATGATGGATGACGACGACTATGTCCGCTCGCTATCTTCCTAAGCTCAAACTTTATAAGTGGTAGCCAGCCTCCTCTTGGACGGACTGAAACGTCCTTAAACTAATGACGGACCGAAACGTCCTTAAACTAACGATGGACCGAAACGTCTTTAAACTACCACCGCAGCATCCTTAGGCTGACGAGATGAATAATAAAAATATATATATAAAAAAATATAATAAACGGTATGTCCATAAGCAAAATGGGCACGAAATGCAAACACGAAATGGCTCCGTGAGTAAAAACAGCAGGGCTACCGGCGAGTGTTCGTGAAAACCCGAAAGGGCGCGACCTCGTAAAAAAAAGAGAGAATAAAAAGAAAAAAAATGGTATGTCCATAAGCAAAATGGGCACAGATGAAAACCCGAAAGGGCTCCGTGAGTAAAAACAGCAGGACTACCAGCGAGTGTTTGTGAAAACCCGGAAGGGCGCAACCTCGTTAAAGGACACTTACAGGGTCCTCTCGACCTTGTAGGGAGAAACCACCCACGTGAGATCCTTACGAATCACAAGGGAGCAACACACTTAGGGATCCCCACGATTCCTGAGGAGAAAATACACTTGCGAGATCCTCACGACTCGTAAGGAGAACTCTCTTATGGGACCCTCACGGCTCATAAGATTTGAAAGTCTTAACTTACAGAGACCTAAACCTGTGCTTAAGCAACCCCCACAACCTTCGATATTGCCCTACAAGTGGCTCAATGTTGACCCTTGTATACAATCCACGGGCGCGAATAAACATTTCCCTAACCAAGTCTCAGCCGTGACTGGGGATGTGTACGCATGATGAACAACCCTTATAAGTCCTCTCGACTTACAAGAAGAAAACCCTACTGTAGGATCCTTACGACTTACAGAGGAACATACACTTAGGAATCCTCACGATTCTTAAGGAGAAAATACACCTACAAGATCCTCACGACTTGTAGGGAGAAATACCTTTGTGAGATCCTTACGGCTCATGAAGTCAAAAGCCTTAGTCGAAAGGACCTCAACCCTGTTTGCTAAGCCACCTTTGTTCGACATCGACAGAGGCAAATGATGATTCGCTCCTGGCAATATCCCAGTTGTAGCGGTGCTGATGCCGAAATCGGTGTCTAATTTCAGGCTTACGGCAAAAAGCCAGTAGGCCGCACATGCATACGAAATAGCCGAAATGATGGGGCAACTTGCAATAAAAAGCAGCAAGTAAAAACGTATGCATACGAAATAGCCGAAATGATTGGGCAACTCGCAATAAAAGGCAGCGAGTAAAAATAAAATAAACAGCCGAAATGATTGGGCACCGCGAAAAATAGCCGAAATGATTGGGCAATCGCGACCTTCTCGATATAAAAGCTGAAATGATAGAGCATCGCGGAAATTAAAAAAAAAAAGAAATGATAAAACCTTGGCCCTACAGTTGAGATCACATCGATCCCTGTATACAATCCAAGGGCGCAAACAAAGAGGGAAACATACTTTCCCAACAGGCTCCGCCAGAAAACGAAGCCAAATCTCGACGGTTCATCTCAACCCAGAAGAAACCAGTGTCTTCGGCAAAATCCTTCGACTTAGGGAAACAAGTGTCCTTGATGAAGAAAATCCTGATTCGCGTCGACTCGCAGAGAAACCAATGTCTCCGCGGGAAATTCTCGATTCGTTTCAACACCAAGGAAACAAATATCCTTGGCAAATACCTCAATTCAGCGAAACTAGCATCCTTGATGAGAGCCTCCTGATTCGCGTCGGGTCGCAGAGAAACCAGTGTCTCCGTGGGAAATTCCCGATTCGTCTCAACTTCGAAGAAACCAGTGTCTTCGGCAAATCCTTCGACTCGAGGAAACAAGTGTCCTTGACGAAGAAAATCCTGATTCGCGTCGACTCGCAGAGAAACCAGTGTCTCCGCGGGAAATTCTCGATTCGTTCCAACACAAAGGAAACAAATATCCTTAGCAAATACCTCAATTCAGGGAAACTAGCATCCTTGATGAGAGCCTCCTGATTCACATCGGCTCGCAGAGAAACCAGTGTCACCGTGGCAAATTCCCGATTCGTCTCAACTCCGAAGAAACCAGTGTCTTCAGCAAATCCTTCGACTCGAGGAAACAAGTGTCCTTGACGAAGAAAATCCTGATTCGCGCCGACTCGCAGAGAAACCAGTGTCTCCGCAGGAAATTCTCGATTTGTTTCAACACCAGGGAAACAAATGTCCTTGGCAAATACCTCAATTCAGGGAAACTAGCGTCCTTGATGAGAGCCTCCTGATTCGCATCGGCTCGCAGAGAAACCAGTGTCTCCGTGGGAAATTCCCGATTCGTCTCAGCTCCGAAGAAACCAGTGTCTTCGGCAAATCCTTCGACTCAAGGAAACAAGTGTCCTTGACGAAGAAAATCCTGATTCGCGTCGACTCGCAGAGAAACCAGTGTCTCCGTGGGAAATTCTCGATTCGTTTCAACACCAAGGAAACAAATATCCTTGGCAAATACCACAATTCAGGGAAACTAGCATCCTTGATGAGAGCCTCCTGATTCGCGTCGGCTCGCAGAGAAACCAGTGTCTCCGTGGGAAATTCCCGATTCGTCTCAACTCCGAAGAAACCAGTGTCTTCGGAAAATCCTTCGACTCGAGGAAACAAGTGTCCTTGACGAAGAAAATCCTGATTCGCGTCGACTCGCAGAGAAACCAGTGTCTCCGCGGGAAATTCTCGATTCGTTTCAACACCAGGGAAACAAATATCCTTGGCAAATACCTCAATTCAGGGAAACTAGCATCCTTGATGAGAGCCTCCTGATTCGCGTCGGCTCGCAGAGAAACCAGTGTCTCCATGGGAAATTCCTGATTCTTCTCAACTCCGAAGAAACCAGTGTCTTCGGCAAATCCTTCGACTCGAGGAAACAAGTGTCCTTGACGAAGAAAATCCTGATTCGCGTCGACTCACAGAGAAACCAGTGTCTCCGCGGGAAATTCTCGATTCGTTTCAACACCAGGGAAACAAATATCCTTGGCAAATACCTCAATTCAGGGAAACCAGCGTCCTTGATGAGAGCCTCCTGATTCGCGTCGGCTCGCAGAGAAACCAGTGTCTTCGTGGGAAATTCTCGATTCGTCTCAACTCCTAAGAAACTAGTGTCTTCGGCAAATCCTTCGACTCGAGGAAATAAGTGTCCTTGGCGAAGAAAATCCTGATTCGCGTCGACTCGCAGAGAAACCAGTGTCTCCGCGGGAAATTCTCGATTCGTTTCAACACCAGGGAAACAAATATCCTTGGCAAATACCTCAATTCAGGGAAACTAGCGTCCTTGATGAGAGCCTCCTGATTCGCGTCGGCTCGCAGAGAAACCAGTGTCTCCGTGGGAAATTCCCGATTCGTGTCAACTCCGAAGAAACCAGTGTCTTCGGCAAATCCTTCGACTCGAGGAAACAAGTGTCCTTGACGAAGAAAATCCTGATTCGCGTCGACTCGCAGAGAAACCAGTATCTCCGCGGGAAATTCTCGATTCTTTTCAACACTAGGGAAACAAATATCCTTGGCAAATACCTCAATTCAGGGAAACTAGCATCCTTGATGAGAGCCTCCTGATTCGCGTCGGCTCGCAGAGAAACCAGTGTCTCCGTGGGAAATTCCCGATTCTTCTCAACTCCGAAGAAACCAGTGTCTTCGGCAAATCCTTCGACTCGAGGAAACAAGTGTCCTTGACGAAGAAAATCCTGATTCGCGTCGACTCGCAGAGAAACCAGTGTCTCCGCGGGAAATTCTCGATTCGTTTCAACACCAGGGAAACAAATATCCTTGGCAAATACCTCAATTCAAGGAAACCAGCGTCCTTGATGAGAGCCTCCTGATTCGCGTCAGCTCGCAGAGAAACCAGTGTCTCCGTGGGAAATTCTCGATTCGTCTAAACTCCGAAGAAACTAGTGTCTTCGGCAAATCCTTCGACTCGAGGAAACAAGTGTCCTTGACAAAGAAAATCCTGATTCGCGTCGACTCGCAGAGAAACCAGTGACTCCGCGGGAAATTCTCGATTCGTTTCAACACCAGGGAAACAAATATCCTTGGCAAATACCTCAATTCAGGGAAACTAGCGTCCTTGATGAGAGCCTCCTGATTCGCGTCGGCTCACAGAGAAACCAGTGTCTCCGTGGGAAATTCCCGATTCGTCTCAACTCCGAAGAAACCAGTGTCTTCGGCAAATCCTTCGACTCGAGGAAACAAGTGTCCTTGACGAAGAAAATCCTAATTCGCGTCGACTCGCAGAGAAACCAGTGTCTCCGCGGGAGATTCCCGATTCGTTTCAACACCAGGGAAACAAATATCCTCGGCAAATACCTCAATTCAGGGAAACTAGCGTCCTTGATGAGAGCCTCCTGATTCGCGTCGGCTCACAGAGAAACCAGTGTGTCCGTGGGAAATTCCCGATTCTTCTTAACTCCGAAGAAACCGGTGTCTTTGGGAAATCCTTCGACTCGAGGAAACAAGTGTCCTTGACGAAGAAAATCCTGATTCGCATCGACCCGCAGAGAAACCAGTGTCTCCGCGGGAAATTCTCGATTCGTTTCAACACGAGGGAAACAAATATCCTTGGCAAATACCTCAATTCAGGGAAACTGGCGTCTTTGATTAGAGCCTCCTGATTCGCGTCGGCTCGCAGAGAAACCGGTGTCTCCATGGGAAATTCCCGATTCGTCTCAACTCCGAAGAAACCAGTGTCTTCGGCAAATCCTTCGACTCGAGGAAACAAGTGTCCTTGACGAAGAAAATCCTGATTCCCGTCGACTCGCAGAGAAACCAGTGTCTCCGCGTGAAATTCTCGATTCGTTTCAACACCAGGGAAACAAATATCCTTGGCAAATTTCTCAATTCATGGAAACTAGCATCCTTGATGAGAGCCTCCTGATTCGCGTCAGCTCGCAGAGAAACGAGTGTCTCCATAGGAAATTCCCGATTCGTCTCAACTCCGAAGAAACCAGTGTCTTCGGCAAATCCTTCGACTCGAGGAAACAAGTGTCCTTGACGAAGAAAATCCTGATTCGCGTCGACTCGCAGAGAAACCAGTGTCTCCGCGGGAAATTCTTGATTCGTTTCAACACCAGGGAAACAAATATCCTTGGCAAATACCTCAATTCAGGGAAACTAGCGTCCTTGATGAGAGCCTCCTGATTCGCGTCGGCTCGCAGAGAAACCAGTGTCTCCGTGGGAAATTCCCGATTCGTGTCAACTCCGAAGAAACCAGTGTCTTCGGCAAATCCTTCGACTCGAGGAAACAAGTGTCCTTGACGAAGAAAATCCTGATTCGCGTCGACTCGCAGAGAAACCAGTGTCTCCGCGGGAGATTCCCGATTCGTTTCAACACCAGGGAAACAAATATCCTTGGCAAATACCTCAATTCAGGGCAACTAGCGTCCTTGATGAGAGCCTCCTGATTCGCGTCGGCTCGTAGAGAAACCTCAATTCCCGATTCGTTTCAACTTGCAAGATGAAGCCTCAGGCAGCAGGGATTAAAAAACTTGTTTCCTGAACAATGAGATCCTGCAAGTCGGTCTAAAACGGTCTCTTGCATACTACTCACGGGTCTCACTGTCCAAAGTCGAATTTCCACAAGGAGGAAAACGACCGCTTACGGGTCCTCTCAACTCATAAGAGGGAAAATTTTCTTATAGGATCCTTACGACTTATAAGAGAAAACACACTTAGGAATCCTCACGATTCCTAAGGAGAAAACCCACCTACGAGATCCTCTCGATCCGTAGGGAGAAACGTCTCTATGAGACCCTCACGGCTCATAGAGTTGAAAAGTCTTAGGCAACAGATCTGAACCTGCGGCCTAAGCCATCGCTATCTCGTGAAAAAATCAAGATGCTTACTCTATCATCTGTTTATCAAGTCAACATGCTGATAATAAGAGAAAGGCAGAAAACAAAAGAGCATACAAGACATTGCAGAGAAAAAATGTGTATCTTTATTTATTAATTCAATCAAGTACAAGGAAAAGCGTACAAAAGAATAAAGAATGGATACATATTATTTGAAAAAGAAAAATTTTACAAGTTTATTGGTACAAAGGCAGTTACTGGGAAGGAAACGTTTTGCATAACTCTAGCAATTGTTCACGCACCTCCTTCCACACTTTCTCTTGATCGGCCACCATCGCCAGATCTGCCTCTACTTGAGCCCGCTGCTGCAAGACAGATGCAAGCTGCTCCCTAACGGCGTGATAAGCAGCTTCACGGCCTGGGGTGTCACGCTCGGCGACGTCAAGCTTTCGCTTCAAGTTCAGCCCATGAGAGATGCGTTCCAGGAGGCCCTCAAAGATAGCCTTCACCTCGGCAGCGTTCGCCTCAACTTCGGCACGTAGGCGAGCAGTTTTGCTTGAAGACTCGTGACACTCCTTCAGCTTTAAATCTGCTTCTTGTTCCAAATGGTGGACGTAAGAAGCGCTTTGCTCGATCCACGCTGCTCTTTCAGTGCTCACGGCCAAAACCTCAGGGGCAGGACGCATCGACTCCAGCTGATGCAGGCGAGCCTCGATCTCTCTGCAGAGGTTAACCCAAGACGCGATGATGCCATCGTCATGGAAATTTACGGGTATCACCGGCATCGGGTTAACCGCCGTGGCGAAATCTGCCGCAGACGTAGGAGTCTCAACGTCGAGCTCCTCGATGTAGTCGCTAAGCATACGCAAACTGTTCGCGGCGCCTTTCGAGGACGGACGTCTCAGGAAAGGACCTGCCGGCATTGTGATGCGAGGCTCGAAGGGCACCAAGACCGGAACAACAGCTGAAAAGAAACAAGATATGATCAGATAACAGTTCAGGAAATAAAAAAAAGGAAGTTATCAGTGTGATAGTCGCTGTACCAGCTGAGGCAGGTGGCAAGGCCGGAAGGGTCGGTGGCGCAGCCGATCTTTCATCCCCATCTTCGATTTGTAGTGTAGGATGTTTTTCGTCACCCCATTGAGATGGGAATACGCGCGCGCTTGTCAGGCGTACTACAGATTCCCCCTGCCTAGGGTAGGCCGGGATTTAATGATTATGGGGATCCAAATCTCTGGCAGCCGCAGACTAAGCTGCCGTTAATTACCCCCCGCCTTTGGGGCGAGGGAACCTCCGATTAACGGGTTAAACTGGTCATGCGAACTCAATGTGCAGTGTACGTGTGTTTTGTTTTGGAGGGGGGTTTAAATATATCAGGAGCCATGTAGAGTTTTTACGCAGTGTACAGTGTCGTGGAGTATGTGTATGTGTACGTATGTATATATATGTATATATATACATGTATATATAAATAAAGGGGGAAAAAGACATCCAAAGGATGCGTGGGGCCAGCGCCTAGGCGCTTGAGCGCAAGCGCGCCACGTGTCGGCACATGGGCGCTTTGCGCTCGAGCGCAGAATGCTGGAGCGCAAGCGCGCCACGTGTCGGCACCGGGGCGACTTGCGCTCGAGCGCTTGTGCTGGAGCGCAAGCGGGCCACATGTCGGCACGCGGGTGCTCTGCGCTTAAGCGCCGGCGAAAAAAAGAGGCTTTTAGCCTAAAAATTTTCTCGGAAGAGAAATCAGAGAGGAGTTGGACTCCTGAGTGTTTTTTTTTTGGGGTTTAGTAAAAGATGTTCTTCTTCTTTCTCCTCTGTTAGCTGGATCTTGGAGATCAAGAGATATGGGATTTTTTTAAAAATCTCTCCTTTTTGAGATCTAGTGACAGATCCAAGTTCCCCTTTGTGGGTTTGGTGGTGAAAAACTATTTTGTTTTATAAAAAAAAGAGTAAAATTCTTGATTTAATTCAAGAGAAAGAAGAAGGTTTTGGAACCTTGAAGAAGGAGAAAAGATCTCAGATCTGGAAAATTTTTAGAGAGAGGAAAAAAAGTTGTTGAGATATTTCGTTATCTTTGCCTTTATAGGCTATACACTTTACACATAGCCCTTTGGGCTTCACAAAATGGCATTTTGCCTATCTCATGGCTCATGTGCCATTTTTTTTTTTGCACATAAATCATGGGCTTTACAAAAATTTGGCTTTATGCCTATTTTTCTGACATTTATCCATAAAATAAAATAAAAGAAATGCAACAAAATTATTTATTACAAAATTTTTATCTTGGCATGGGGGGAGACCGGTCGCTTCATGTTCGGGCTCGACCCGGGCATGGGCCTACTGGATCTGGGCTTGAGCCCACTTGGCTTGGGGTTGACTTTGATTTTGATTTGGTCAACCGGGGTGTAAATTTTTACCCCAACAAATTGCCCCCCATCAATAAATGCACACCACATATGTGGGTCGTGTGCATGAAATTGATGGATCTTCTTTCACGTGGAGGCGACTTGATTCGGTTCCCACCTTTTGGGAAGCTGGCACTGCCCTTTTTACGACATAGACGGTCGATGCAGCCCTTTTGCGACTTGGACGGTCGGTGCTGCCCTTTTTGCGACTTGGACGGTCGGTGCTGCCCTTTTAGCGACGTGGACGGTCGATACTGCCCTTTTAGCGACTTGGACGGTCGATGCTACCCTTTTTGCGACTTGGACGGTCGATACTGCCCTTTTAGCAACTTGGACGGTCGGTGCTGCCCTTTTAGCGACGTGGACGGTCGATGCTGCCCTTTTTGCGACTTGGACGGTCGATGCTGCCCTTTTAGCGACGTGGACGGTCGGTTCTGCCCTTTTTGCGACTTGGACGGTCGGTGCTGCCCTTTTAGCGACGTGGACGGTCGATTCTGCCCTTTTTACGACTTGGACGGTCGGTGCTTGATTTGACTTGCTCTGCTTCTTGCAGTGTCAGGGGTAGACTTGATATGCTCCGCTTCTTGCGGTGTCGAGATTGGATTCTGACTTGCTCCGCTTTCTGCGGTGTCGGAGTGGAAGTTGACTTGTTGATTTTGATTTGGGTTGACATCAGCATCGCTATACTGGAATATGGTACCAGGAGCGAATCATCATCCGTCATTGAGAGGATTTTGGGATTTTGGTTTTTGTTTGGCATCTGCATTGCTGCACTGGAATAATGCCAGGAGCAACTCATCATTTGCCCCCGGGAGGATTTGGGAATTGGTTTTTTTATTATTATTATTTTATTATTATTATTTTATTTATTATTATTATATTTTTTAATTATTTTTTTTTGGTGGGACTGTGAATGTGGTCTCACCGGTAGGACTTAGGAGAGGTTAGGATTGTTTTACGCCCGTGGATTGTATACGGTTTTTCAGGATGTATGATCCAGACCGTAGGGCCGGAAAAAATTTCGGGACTTTGTCGTCGTCTGCATCGCTGTACTGGAATATGGTACCAGGAGCGACTCATTATTCGCCGTTGGTGTATGGGATTTGGAATTTGGTTGGCGTCTGCATCGCTGCACTGGAATATGGTACCAGGAGCGACTCATCATTCGCCATTTGGGGATTAGGGAGCGATGGCTTAGGAGACAGGTTTAGATCCATATCACCTAAGGCTTTCAATTTTATGGGCCGTGAGGGTCCCATAAAAGCATTTTCTCCCTACGAGTCGTAATGATCCCGCAGGTGTATTTTCTTCTTAGGAGTCGTGAGGACTCATAAGTGTGTTTTTCCTTTATGAGTCGTAAGGATCCCACAAAGGTTTGTTCTCCTCATATATCGTGAGGACACATGAGTGGGTCTTATTAATGGAGCATCATTCCCAAAGTGGAGACCAGCCGCGTAACTGGTGATTACGGTGGGGCATGGGTATGATGAGAAGTATTTGAGCCCGTGGATTGTATACGATGGTTAACTTGGGGACCCACCGTAGGGCTGGGAGAATTTTGAGAAATTGGATTTTGGTTGGCGTCTGCATCGCTGCACTGGAATGTGGTACCAGGAGCGACTCATCATTCGCCGTTTGGGGACTCAGAATTTGGATCTTGTTTAGCATCAGCATTGCCGCACTGGAATAATGCCAGGTGAAACTCATCATTTGCCTTGGGAGGACTTGGGATTTGGGTTTTTGGTCGGCATCAGCACCGCTAACACTAAAGCGAAATGCCAGGAGCGACTCATCATTTGCCGTTGCCCGTTGGGGAACGATGGCTTAGGAGACAAGTTTGGGTCCCTATCACCTAAGGCTTTTCAATTTTATGGGCCGTGAGGGTCCCATAAAAGCATTTTCTCCCCACGAGTCGAAAGGATCTCGCAGGTGTATGTTCTCCTTAGGAATCGTGAGGATTCCTAAGTGTGTTGCTCCTTTGTGAGTCGTAAGGATCTCACGCAGGGGTTTTCTCCTTACAAGGTCGAGAGGACTTTGCGAGTGTATTCATCTCTTTTCACGAATTTTCGCCCTTTCGAGTCTTCACAAACTCGCCGGTAGTCCTGCTGTTTTTACTCACGGAGCCCTTTCGGGTTTTCATCTGTGCCCGTTTTGCTTGTGGACATACCGTTTTTTTTTGTTTTTTTGTTTTTTTTGCCGCTGGTGGGACTTTAAAAGTAGTCTCACCGGCAGGATTTGGGAGAGATAGGGGTCATTTATGCCCATGGATTGTACACGGTTTTGCAGGATGTATGATTCAGACCGTAGGGCTGATGTGCTCAATTCGCCTGCGACTTGGAGCATTCATGTGTAGTATTTCTTGAGATGTCGGCCATTGATGGGTGGCATGGGCCTTTCTCCCTCGGCACTTATTAGTTGGTAGGATCCTCCGTCAAACACTTTCTCGATGACGTATGGTCTTTCCCAGTTTGGCTCGAATTTTCCCTTGGCATGTCAATTGGGGATAATCGGTCTTTTGAGGACCAACACCAATTCACCTTTCTTGAAAGCGCGGAGACGGGTTATCTTGTCATAGACCCGTGACATTTGGGCTCGGTATAGCTCCAGGTTTTGCTGCACCGCGAGCCTCTTTTCTTCGAGCGCATCGAGCTCTTCAAGCCGAAGGAGCACGTTTTTCTCTTCCGTCAACTCGTGTTGGATGGCCATTCTTAAACTTAGAACCTCGATTTCGAGGGGGAGAATTGCCTCCACTCCGAAGAGCAATGAGTATGAGTGGACTGAGTTGGAGTACGGTGCGTGGTACGATATGCCCACAACGCCTCGTGAAGCTTGAGATTCCAGTCTCTCTTGTTGGCTGAAGCATTTTTCCTCTGGAGCTTGCATAGAGTCTTATTGAAGGCTTCGGCTAGCCCATTGGCTCTTAGATTATAGATGGAAGAATATCTCCAGTCTACCTTGTGCTGAGTAGCGAACCTTGAGACATTGAAGCTCTTGAAAGAAGGCCCATTGTCAGAAATGATTCTTCTTGGTGTACCGAAGCGGTATAGAATATTATGCTGGAAGAATGTCAGAATATCTTTTGTCTTGACTTCTTTTAGCGGGACAGCTTCAGCCCATCTGGAGAAGTAGTCTGTCGCGGCCAATATGAACCGGTGGCCTTTGGATGACGGAGGATCAATTGGGCCAACAATGTCGGTGCCCCAGACTTCGAAGGGCCACGACGCCACCGTACGATGCAACGGATTGGGATGCTTGTGAATGAAATCACCATGAATTTGGCAGATCTGACATTTCTTTGCGTGCTCTCCGCAATCCCGTATCATGGTGGGCCAGTAATACCCAAGCCGTTTGATTTGAAGTCGCATCTTGGGTCCAGATTGGTGAGCACCGCAAACGCCCAAGTGAACATCTTTCATGACCTTTTGGGCTTCGGCCAATGACAGACACCTGAGCCAGAGTTGGTCATATGACCTGCGGTATAACGTGTCATTTACAAACACATATCGGAGAGCTCTTTTCTTCAGCTGAATCCTCGCAGATTTTTCTTCGGGCAGCTTGTCGTATCGGAGGTACTCTATGAAGGGTTCTCTCCAATCGGGCTCGTCTTGGATAATCGAAGCTTCTTCGGCGGGACTGCTCTTCTGTTCCGCGCTTTTCTCTTCTCGTAGAGAGACTGGGGGTAGAATTTGCCGGCTCCTGACTGTGATCAGAATTTCGTCCATGTCAGGATCAGCCAGCTCCTTGGCTAAGCGAGCGAGTATGTTGGCTTTTCCGTTCAATGCTCTGGGGATTCTCATTAGTTCAATATGAGTGAACCGTTTCATGAGTTCCACCACCCGGCTTCTGTACTAAGCTAACTCGGGTTTGTATATCTTATAGTCGCCGCTTACTTGGTTGACGATAAGCTGGGAGTCACCGTAAACCCGTAGCCGAAGGATTTCCATTTCTATGGCGAGCTCCAAACCAGCTATCAGAGCTTCATACTCAGCTTCGTTATTCGTTCGAGGCTCGGTGAGAGCGAAAGAACGCCGTAGGGTTCCCATTGATGGTGTGATGAACACCAATCTTATCCCTGCTTTTATCTCCGGGACGCTTGATTTACTGGAGGTCCTTATTGATGAGGCTCAATCGAAGTAGAGCTCCCAACATGGCTCATCTTCCTCAAGGTGCAGCACTTGTTCGTCGGGTAACTCACAATTTAGCGGCGACCCTTCTGGTATAGGATGAGCAGCAAGGAAGTCTGCAAGAGCTTGCCCTTTCACTGCTTTCTGAGGAGTATAAACTATGTCAAACTCAAGTAGCATGACAGCCCATCTTGCCATTCTGCCAGCTAGGCTTGCTCTGGTCATCAAGTGTTTGAGCGGGTCGACCTTGGAGATCAGCATAACCCGATGAGCGAGCAGATAGTGCCTCAGCTTCTTTACAGCAAATATCAGAGCCAGGCATTGCTTTTCGATTGGGGAATAGTTGTGTTCCACCCCGACTAGAGTTCGACTGAGGTAGTAGAGGGCATTTTCTTTTCCCTCCTCGTTATTCTAGGCAAGGAGCGCACCGAGTGACTCATCTAGCGCGGCAGTGTAGAGAATCAGCGGTTTATTTGGAATGGGAGCAGCCAGCACTGGAGGGTGCAACAAGTATTGTTTGATGCTTTCGAATGCTGCTTGACATTCGGCATCCCAGATAAAAGAAGCTCCTTTCTTCATGAGCTTTGAGAAGGGCCTACTTCTTCCCGATAAATTTGAGATAAACCTCCGTATATACGCGAGCTTGCCTTGAAAAGATCTTAGCTGCGTCAGACTCTTCGGAGGGGGCATCTCCATGATGGCCTTTATCTTTGATGGGTCAACTTCGATCCTTCGATGTCGGACTATGAAGCCCAGGAATCTTCCCGATGACATGCCAAAAGCGCACTTCAGAGGATTCATCTTCAGATCGTATTCCCTCAGTCTGGTGAGAACGGTCCTAAGATCTTGGATATGATCGGCCTTGGTTTTAGTCTTGACAACCAGATCATCAACATAACATTCGACGACTTTATGGATTAGGTCATCAAAGATATTGGTCATTGCCCTTTGATATGTAGCGCCTGCGTTCTTCAGTCTGAACGGCATTACCTTGTAGCAATATAATCCGATCGGGGTTCGAAATGCTGTGTGTTTCTCATCATCAGGCGACATCTTGATCTGATTATATCCAGAAGAGCCATCCATAAAGGTGAACAACTCGTAATTTGAGGTGTCATCGACCATCATTTCCATGACCGGCAACGGAAAGTCGTCTTTAGGACATGCCTTGTTGAGGTCCCTAAAATCGACACAAACTCGGATCTGCCCATTTTTCTTCTTCACTGGGACTATGCATGCGATCCAGTCCGCATATTTCCCTTCCCTGATGAAGTCGGCATCGATGAGCTTCTTGGTTTCCTCGATGACCTTTTCTTCTAGTTCCCTTCTCATTCTTCGAGGAGCTTGTTTGACTGGCTTAGCATCAGGAGATATAGCCAGCTTATGCACGGCCACTTCAGGAGAAAGGCCAGGCATTTCTTTATACGTCCATGCGAAGCAGTCGACGAATTCGTGCAGTAGGGCGATTATCTGCGCTTTTATTTTCTCTGACAAGAGCGAGCTGATGTAGGTCGGCCTTGGATTATCGGGCGTTCCTAAGTCAATCTCGGTTAGCTCGTCAAAGGTTGCTTGTCCGCCATCTTCAAGCTCTTGAGGAGCTTCTTCTGGCTCGGCTATCTCATCATCATCATTTGATCTTTCGCTGGCCTCACCAACATGGATCATGTAGCACGCTTTGGAATCAGGTTGAATGTACCCTATGCCCCGTCTATCTGGAATTCGTCCATCGATGAGTGCTCGGACCTGGGGTGGATGCCATAGCCCTTCATAAAACTTTGCTTCCGACTCCGTTTGATATAACCGGCATTCGCACTTTTTGAAATATTCCCGCATCTCGGGTCCATAGTATCTGGGGTTGAGGACGGCTCTTACGCCTCTCCCATAGGGAAGGCATGCGACAGACAAATCGTCCGGGTGCACAACAGGATTTGACCCATAAAACAGGATGCCTTTCTGCCCACTTTTCCTTCCGGGGACGTAGAAAGTTTTCAGCTGGTCCACGGTGGAGACTGACAACGCATCGAGCTCTTTGCACATTTGCTACGGTACCCTTGTGACGGCTAGGGACCCTTCTGCAATTTCGAGGGTCTCTCGTAGTTTGGCTTTTTGCATGGGGGTCCAATCTGCACCGCTGTTGCACGACAGGTCCTCTTCCTCTGACTCTTCAGTGTCGCTGCCAAGATGAGGGTGGACTTTACTGCTAGATGGGGCTTCAGTGACAGATTCATCCGTATCGCTACCGAAGTGAGAGCGAGTTTTACGAAAGGACGGACTTCCAGCATCGGACTCATCAGTGTCGCTACCGAAATGCGGGCGCACCTGGGCATTTTTGCTTTTGAAAGTGACAGCCGGTGCAGATTTGCTTTTGAGTCTTGGGGCCGGTCTATCCTCAGTCAGTTGTGGCTTAGCATTTTGGTGGTTCAAAAACTACCGAGAATCTTCATATCGGACTTCATGCACACCGAACGGTTGGATGTCTCCGTCAATGCGTCTTTCTTCGCCATTTTTAGTATACTTCATGCATTGATGGAGAGTTGACGGAATGATGCCGTAATCGTGGAGCCACGGCCGCCCCAAGAGAATCTTATAAGACGTGTCGGCGTCGATCACGTATATCTTAGCTTCAGTTTGCAGATCCCCGAATTTGATTGGCAGAGCTATGGACCCCAGAACTTGCTGGCAATTTTGGTTGAAGCCTTGAATGACAATCCTTTCCCTTGACAGGTATCGGACGTCCATTGACAAACTCTTCAGCGTTCGCAAGTTCATGATGTTCACTGAAGACCCCGGATCAATCAATATGCGATTAATCCGATCTCCGTCGCTATACCCGGTCACGTAAAGCGGCCGATTATGCTCAGCCGTTCCCAGTAGCAAGTCATCATCCTTAAATGTGACTGCGGCGGCATGCAAAGTGTGCTGGGCTTCTTTCATATTAATTTCCGCAAAGTGAGCCTGATACCGCTCGGGGTTTTGTAGAGCATGAATGAGAACATCTCTAAGCTCCTTAGATAGGACCAAGGCGTCGTAGATGCTCAGGAGAGACGGAAGCTTCCGGAGATGTGCTAAGACATTATAGTCCACCGAGGAAGGACTTATGTTTTCGTCAGCCGGTTCTCTGCCATTTTCTTCATTAGCGACTTGTTTTTCCTTCCCTTTTGGGGCGCTGCCCTGATTTGGCGGTAGAGCCCTGCCGCTTCTGAGCTGGATTTGATTCGCCGTTGTGGCGAGCTCCTCATCCTCTTCGGGAAAACAGAGCTCCTCTTTCGAGTCGCTGCCAAGATGGATGGCGTAGCAGGTTACTACTGGGATCTCTTCATTGGAGTCTTCTTCTAACTCCTCCAGAATTTCAGCCGCTTGTACAGGGAAGAACTCCTTCAATTGAATCAATGTTCTTTCCTTTTGTTCATATTCTTCGAGGGAATCGATATATTTTTGAACGGTCGATCTCCCTGCAGACTCTTTTTCGCGCCGAGCTGCACTTTTCTTCTTGAGCTTCTTGGATTTTGAGCCTGATGGAGCCGCATTGGCAGCTAGACTGGTAGGCTTCTTCTGTCCTTCCCATTCCATCCTGGGCTCTTTCTGAAGCAACTTTAGCATCTTCTTCGTCTTATTAGATATGTGCGTACTCCATGGAGGCCGCGATGAGTCAGTTTCGTTTGTCAGGGCAGCGGGTTCAGCTGTCTGCTCCAAGAAGGCTTCAACTTCTGTCTGTATAAAGTTGGCGGTTGCAACTTGATTGTTCACCAACACGCTTTTAGACAACTCGATCTCTCCAGCCTTGTACTGCTTCTCGACCCAGTCTTTGAAGATATAGCAATTCTCGATCGCATGGCTCACTACTCGGTGGTACGGGCAATACAGGGGATTGTCGGTCATTTTTGCTTCTTGGGGTCTTTTCGACTCCGGCAATTGTAGGCCGTTGTTCAAGGCATCTTTAAATATCTTACGGACCTTGTCTCTTCTGAAAGAGTAAACCTTGTTCTTCTTCTCCTCTAGGGAAGGCCCATCTCCTTCCAGTAATGGCTTTCGAGACCGGTTGGTTTTGGATTCGCCCGCCCTTCGCTTTTCTTCATTGTCGGACGCATTGAAGACATTGGTATTGCTGGAACTCCCGCTTCTACGGCTGTCGTCCCGCTTACTTTTCCAAGTTTTGTCTCTCTGAGAGTCCGGCGGGGACTCTTGCTTCGAGCGTTCCAGCATTTGGACCTTCTTGGTTAGCTCCTGAAACGTCTTGAGGCCCGCTGTACACAAGAATGGGACCATCCAATTGCTGAGGTTCCCAATGAGAAGGCTGACGGACTGGTCCTGCTCCAGCGGTGGTTCGCACTTGACTGTGAGATTACGCCATCGGGCGATAAAGTCGGTGTTGCTTTCATTCTTCCCTGACTTGGTCCTTACAAGGTCGGCAACGGAGATTTTATCACTGACACTCATGAACCTTTTCCGAAACAGAGATTCCATTTGAGCAAAGGTAATGACGGACCCGTCTGGTATGCTCGCGTACCAGTCGAAAGAGACACCGGTTAGGCTGTTGACAAACTGACGAAGAAAGAGCGTGTCATTGCCCCCTGTATTTCTGCACGATGCTTTGAAGTGGGCGACGTGCTGATTTGCATTCCCCGTTCTATCAAATCTTCCGAACTTAGGAATGACGTAGCCGCTTGGGAACTCAATCAGATCGTACTGCGCGGGATATGGCCGCCCACTACTGCCGATTTCTTTCTGAGCTTCAGCTTTGGCCACCAATGTTTTAACCTTGCTGGTGACCAAATCCATTATCCGATCCTGTGTTAGTGGGATAGTGCTATCTAGGGCCAAGGCATCGCTAGAAGTGGAGTGTGGCCGGCTTTCATGTGGCTCGACCAGTCTTGGACCCGAAGGAACATGCATTGGCTGCCTCGGATTGTCATCACCCGACTGATTAGTAGCGGCTTGTGCTTGATTGGGAGGCGCTCGAGAAATTTGAGCCGTAAGCTGCATCTCTACGTTCATTAAGTCATCAATCTTCGAGTAGAGCTTGGCCATCTCTTTATCTTTGCTCCTGAGTTGTTTTCGAAGCTCTTGAAGCAGCTCTTGCTCCGCAGTCCTGGGGCGGAAAGTCGGCTCTTCCTCGCTGTCCGAGCATGACTCTGCATGGACCGAGGGGTCTTTCTGCCTATCATCCTCATCGAGAGGGTTTTCTTCATCCAGCGGGGGCGGCTGTTCTTGGGCAGCGGCAACCACATTCAGGCTAGATTGGGCTTGGGATGTGGTGGCCCCATCCTTGCTTTTGTTGCGAAGGTTGTCGCTGGGGCGCCCGCCCGCCATATAGACCGTATGGATGATATATCCGGCCATCTTTCTATCATTGGCAGCTGATTTCAAGGATCGCTGTCTTGACCCCTTGTTTTGGTAGCTGGTAGTCGATTGAAGACGGCTGGCCTAACCAGGTTCTTGAATGGTGCTGGCGCTTCTTTTCTAGGTTTGCCCCGCTGCTTTCGTGCGGCACAGAGTGCTTGATAGACTCTTGAAGAGACAGTGTCATACTTTTTCTGTTGGGGCCGGGACACGTCTCTTTGTGGCACTATTCGGACCGCTGTCTTCTTGATTCTGGCGGTCATGGCATTTTTCTGAACCCACTTCAGAGGCTCGAAGGAATTGCTGATTCTTACGTCCGACTCAGCCGTCGTCGCGGGGCAACTCTGCACTTGGAACTTCACACGATTCCATTTGGCCGAAGCCTTGGCCCTCTTGTTGGCTCGATACCTGAGCCGCTTCTGCCTTAACTTTTCTGTTCTAAGCACTTGGCAGACTTCGGCTCTTTGGGAAGACGCCGCGGACCTGGCGATGGAGGGCCTCGGAGATACGCTTGATTGTGCATTTGTTGGAGTCATCGCCTGAGCTCGTCCGCGACATTTGATGTTGCCCTTCGCACCGGAAGTCTTGCCCCCAGCTGGAGCGCCAGGGAGTCATTCAGACACTGTTTTAAGTTTCGGTTGTGGTGCCTTGGCGATCACGACATTCGGCCTCTTGCCCCTTAAGACCGGTTTGGCCACCTGTTCCGCCGGGATCTCCGCCAGATGAGCGCTTCCGGCAGGGTAGATGATGACGGAGCCAAACTGGCGGGGCGGTTCCTCCCACTGTTGACTGAGGCTTGCGGGGAGAACCACACGAGCGTTGATCTTGACCACGTACGGAATCGGGGTCGCTTTGGAAGTTGAATTCGTCTTGGGAGACATTGTCGTTGAAAGTTGATTGCTGCACGAAAAGAAAACATCATTTCAGTATAGACAATCGATATGTATATTGATTGAGTTTGCATGAACATTTAACCCGAAATATGGGAGGAGAGAAAGGTCCCACCGGGCGTGCCAGAATCTATAGGGTGTTTTTCGTCACCCCATTGAGATGGGAATACGCGCGCGCTTGTCAGGCGTACTACAGATTCCCCCTGCCTAGGGTAGGCCGGGGTTTAATGATTAAGGGGATCCGAATCTCCGACAGCCGCGGACTAAGCTGCCGTTAATTACCCCCCGCCTTTGGGGCGAGGGAACCTCCGATTAACGGGTTAAACTGGTCATGCGAACTCAATGTGCAGTGTACGTGTGTTTTGTTTTGGAGGGGGGTTTAAATATATCGGGAGCCACGCAGAGTTTTAACGGGTT
This sequence comes from Agapanthus africanus, assembly GCA_030015575.1. Taxonomy (NCBI): domain Eukaryota; kingdom Viridiplantae; phylum Streptophyta; class Magnoliopsida; order Asparagales; family Amaryllidaceae; genus Agapanthus; species Agapanthus africanus. The sequence continues at coordinate 903,684,826 of JASDDO010000019.1, read as the reverse complement.
AAACTGGTCATGCGAACTCAATGTATACATATGTATATATATACATGTATATATAAATAAAGGGGGAAAAAGACATCCAAAGGATGCGTGGGACCAGCGCCTAGGCGCTTGAGCGCAAGCGCGCCACGTGGGCGCTTTGCGCTCGAGCGCAGAGTGCTAGAGCGCAAGCGCGCCACGTGTCGGCACGGGGGCGACTTGCGCTCGAGCGCTTGCGCTGGAGCGCAAGCGCGCCACGTGTCGGCACCGGGGCGACTTGCACTTGAGCGCTTGTCCTGGAGCGCAAGCGCGCTACGTGTCGGCACGCGGGCGCTCTGCGCTTGAGCGCCGGCGAGAAAAAGAGGCTTTTAGCCTAAAAATTTTATCGGAAGAGAAATCAGAGTGGAGTTGGACTCCTGAGTGTTTTTTTTTTTTGGGTTTAGTGAAAGATGTTCTTCTTCTTCCTCCTCTGTTAGCTGGATCTTGGAGATCAAGAGATATAGGATTTTTTTAAAAATCTCTCATTTTTGAGATCTAGTGACAGATCCAAGTTCCCCTTTGTGGGTTTGGTGGTGAAAAACTATTTTGTTTTATAAAAAGAAGAGTAAAACTCTTGATTTAATTCAAGAGAAAGAAGAAGGTTTTGGAACCTTGAAGAAGGAGAAAAGATCTCAGATCTGGAAAATTTTTAGAGAGAGAAAAAAAAAAGTTGTTGAGATATTTCATTATCTTTGCCTTTATAGGATATACACTTTACACATAGCCCCTTGGGCTTCACAAAATGGCATTTTGCCTATCCCATGGCTCATGTACCATTTTTTTTTGCACATAAGCCATGGGCTTTACAAAAATTTGGCTTTATGCCTATTTTTCTGACATTTATCCATAAAATAAAATAAAGAAATGCAACAAAATTATTTATTACAAATTTTTTATCTTGGCATAGGGGGAGGCCGGTCGCTTCATGTTCGGGCTCGACCCGGGCATGGGCCTACTGGATCTGGGCTTGGGCCACTTGGCTTGGGGTTGACTTTGATTTTGACTTGGTCAACCGGGGTGTAAATTTTTACCCCAACATGTAGCACTGCAGTCGGGACGAGAAAAAAGTTAGAAGTAATTCCATCACTGAAAAAGAAAGATATCAATGGAAACCATACTTACCAGCGCTACCAGAGGAAGAAGCGAATTCAGATGGGAAAGAGAAGTGTGGGAGTAACACTTGATAAAGATGGTCAAAAAGCACTCCTCAAAAGGCACGACAGTACGACTTTAGTATATAAATTATGCGGCTGAAAGACGAAAATAATAGATTGCAAATCCATACCTTCCAGCATCTTCGATGGTATAAGAGAGGGCTGAGAAGTGACCACCGCCAAGGCAGTAGTCGACGGCGCTCCCTCGAGCAGTGGAGCATCGGCGCTGGCCGCACCTGCGTTAAAAAATAAGGGTAAACCTATCAGAAACGATTGCAAGATAAAAAAAAGAGGGGACGGTAATCCGAAATTTACCTGATGAGCCTCCAGCCGAGACAGAGGCGTCTCCCTCCTCCATCGACATAAGACCACCACCCGTGGACTCATCCCCAGACTCCACGGGGGCCGTTGTCGTGCTCCCGAGGCCAGGAGACGGCGGGAGACCATAGGCAGGGAGAGCTATGACCGGGGCATTGCCAGACTCCTGAGAAAGAGCGGTTGGGAATCATGTCTACTTCACTCGCTACTCCCTCGGGCTCAGCAGTAACGGTTGTCTCGTCCACCGTCACCATGAGGTCATCGGTCTTAGGCACTCCGCCCGCTGCCACCTCGGGCTCAGCAACAACCACTTGCTCAGGCGTAATGGACGTAACTATTTCGTCAGTCACTATCTCGGGCTCAACAATCCCAGCTGTGTCATCCACCACCGGCTCGGGCTCGACCAATGCCTCTTCCCTTAGCCCCTCAGGTTCGACAGTCTCCGCCTCCCCCTCGGTTAGGCTTGGCCCTGCAAGGAAGAACATATGAGAACCGACAGCTGTATAATTCTTACAATAAAAATTCTAAAAGAGTATTACCTGAGGTGGACTTCTCGTTAGCCTCTCTATTGGCGCGAATCGCTTGTCTATGAGCTGTAGATAGGGCGACCGGGGGCTTTTCTGACAGGGTATCAGCATGAGGTACGGTGCTTGGGCCCGCTCCAATAGCCAAGGCAGCTCTGCGTGCCTTTGCTTCGTGCCTCGACCGCTTTCTTTCCTCCCGGGCTGTCGCGATGGACATCTTCGACGCTTCCTTCATTAAGGTGTCGCCATCCTCGTTCAGAGATGCCTCCAGAGCCTTTAAGGCATCTCTCATCGGCTCTTCGAGACGGACCTCCCGCGGTAGCCCTGAGGAAGCAGGAACATCGGCAGCTGGAAGAACATCTGCGTCACTTGGAGGGAATGGCATTGAGGTTCCTGCGATAAAAAGGAAAGAGGTTAGATTGACCAACACAAGGAAAATGAAAACTTGATGAATTGAAACTTACTAAGGCCTAAAGACGCTCTAAGGCGTCCCTCCTCTTGGAAGGTCTTGAGGGAAGCGGCAATAGCTTCTTCAGTGGTGATGCCTGTTGGAAGAAAAGAAGGAAAAATGTTAGTCAAAGGCAATAATAAAAATATGATGCAACAAAAAATACGACTAGTGATTACCTGATGCTACAAGCTTAGCCAGCCACGCGTTGCGCCTCGCCAACCGCTCCGAAGCTTCGAGGGCGGCCTCTAAGTCCGTGTCATCCGGCGGCATGACTAATCCCTCATTAGTCCCATATTCACTCAGGCCCACACCATAGGGAGCGTGGGGTTCCTGACCGAACGCGATGTCTGCGGCGAAGAGCGACTTCTTTTTCTTCTGCCCGCCAACCCTAGGTGCACGCGGGATCGACTTGCGCTTGGAAGACACCTTGGGGCGGCGGGTCCCGATGTCCGCACCCACGCCAGACTCCGGAGAGGCTACAACCACTGTCTCCACTGGAGCACAGGGCGCTCGTGGTGCATTCGCGATATCGGGGAGTGGCAATCCGTGTGGAGGACTTTGCGCACGCGATGGTCCGGCTCTGGCATCTTTTAGAGGAGGAACTACCGGGGTCCTTGGCAATAAAGGAGCGTTACGATCGCTACCTGGAGGCGCACCCTTACGATCGACCAGCAATCGCCTTTCCTCCTTGATGACGGCTCCCGTCGAATGACTGTACCATTTTGTATATACCTTAAGGAGTCGTGGGGCGCAAGCCGGTTCACTGATAAAGAAGTGGGAGCCCGTGTTTAGACGCATGAAATGATGCAGCGCGCTCTCCATTCCTTCTTATGTCGCAGCAGGTTCCGAAAGGAAGGCCTCCAGTGGTACCCCTTGATTGTAGCTCAGCTGTTGGGCGAAACGATGCGGGTTATATCTCATGATAATCGCCGCACTGTTCTGTCGGAACACCAAGAAGCCCAGTCTGATAGAATATAAATGGAGGGTCTTCCGGGCTGTTAAAACTGAGACTCCATCTTTAAAAGTGTCCTGCAGTGGCCGCACTGCAGTGGTAGACGCCTTTCCAATAGTCAACACCTTGTCGACGAAAGACACACCGTCTCCAACGGTGTGGGGGCGAAGGAGTAAACCCCTGGCATTTCGTGGCGATGGACTCACAATTGATGCGCCAATCAATTGTATGATGCGAGGGAAGCTGCACCTGTCGTAGAACGAGGGCCTTTTGTGCATGCCGAAGACACCCGATGTGTGTAGCTCGAGCCACGATATGAAGTAGTGCATCGGAAAGATCACGTGCAGTACCCCAGGCTCATTAGCATCCGCCGCTCGACTGAGGCCGTGGTACAAATGTGCCAAGCCGGCTATCCCAACGACTACCTTTACCCCGATGGTCATCCGGTGAGCCGGGTAAAAGACAGAGGGCCGCAAATGACGAGAATGCATCGGGAGCGCAAACCAACTCAGCCATAGTCCAAGAAATCCTAAAAAGAAGGCCTCCTCGTCCATCTCAGAGGCTGCAACTTCCGCAAAAGACATGGTCGCGGAGTTAGGAAGGAAAAAACCCTTTTGGTTTATTTCCTTCGCCGGTAGGTTATCCAAACCTAGACCAAAAGGGTCCTCGAGGGTGGCGAACTTGGCGACTTCTGTCGAGAGGACACTTGGGTGAAGGAAACGGGCAATGAAATCCTCAAAACTAACTCCGCGACTCCCACTCTCAATGAAAAGGGCCTCGTAGATGTTCAACACCTTGATCAAACTTGGGAATTGGTGTTGAACAGCATTCTCCGGCGTGAGGCCCCTTACCACCGGCTTGGCACCGAAGACATACTCGTCTGTCGGAAGCAATTCCTCATAGTGCTCCCCTGTAACCGGTAAACCGGAGACCTCTGTGAACTCCTCCAGAGAAATCGACACTTCCCGATCCATCGCGAGGAAAGTGTGAGTGGGAATGTTCCACTGCTCCAAGAAAGCCTTGAACCACCAGGTGGGAAGCGTGGGATACTGAAAGAGGGAGACATAAACCGCCGTGTACAATCCTAATCTTATCAACTGCGACTTCTTCGCCGAAAGGATATACCGAGCCCACGGCAGGTAGCCGATCGGGTGGCGGGGGATCAGACCTATGTTGTATGATTGCCCCCAAGGTCTCGCCTCGTCTTGACAGATACGGCGTCCCAGGATACCCAAAACCATAGGACGCTGGACCGGGATTGCATCTATGGCAGGATGAAGAAAGCCCTTCGATGTCCAATCAACCATCTCCATGGCTTACTGCACCGGGGGTGGGCTGGCGTAGTGAATCGCCGTGATGGGTTCTGACGGTACTGCGCATGTGAAGCTCCGTCGACCCATGATAATATGATTGTACCACGACCCCCAAAAGTGGAGACTCTTATATTCCGGGTCGTGGTCCCTAATCATAGCCAGGACTTCGCGGTCCGAGGGCGCTTCAGGAAATCCCTCCTCCGAACGAGCAAACGGGAATGAGGTATCGAGAGACACAGTCGCTGCAAAGGAACAAAAGTAGCCGTTAGTGTTGCAACTCCAACGCTTGGCGTTTAAAATTTTTAATTAATTAAATTAAAAATTAATTAAAATTAAATAATTACACCACACAGCAGTGCAGTGGGTAGGAGACCAAGGGGGACCCACAAAATCTGGACGACAATACGTCAGTAAATAAGACAACCCCATCATTAGATGAGATTGTCAGTTGGTCCCCGAGAGAATATTCCAATTAATAAAAAATCCCTAGAGACAAGGAGAAAATCTCCTCTTTCAGAGCAAAGCTCTGTCACAGAGTGACACTTGTCAAACTTTGGTCTCAGGGGAATAAGATTCCATAAAAGAGCCTAGCTCTGTGATGATGATGAGAAAATTTATTTAAACTCCTAAAGAAATTAAAATTTTTGAAGACTCTTAGGAGTTCTTCACTTTTAGATCAAAAAGATCTATTTTTGATCCATGAGCAAAGCTCTGCTTATGGGTTAAAACCCATGAACAAGATCTCTGTAGATCTATGGATTCGTGAGAGCAAAGCTCTGTTGGTGAAACCCCAAAGGGGATTTCTTTAGATCAGAAAATCTATGAGAGCAAAACTCTGTTGGTTAATTAAAATTAATTTAATCTAAGATTAATTTTACCTAAAGTTTTCTAACTTGGAAAATGAGAGCAAAGCTCTAAAGTTCTGGAAACAATACCAAAGCTCTGAAGTTCTTAAGCAAGAGCAGAGCTCTGTAAATCAAAAATCTAGAAAATGGTGAAGTTTTTCTAAAGTGCCGGAGGTCCTATTTATAAGGCGCTTGCGTCCCTTCAGCTCACTCGTTGATCCAACGGCCAAGATCTTGCCACCGCTGCACTCACGTGCGCGCCACGTGAGCGCAACGGTGGGGGGGGCATTTATTTCCCCCAATCAGAGCAAAACTCTGTTTGAATTTCAAAATTCAAAATTCGAAGCAACGCTTCAGATTCTTTGTGCTGCGCGCAACGCGCCACGTGTCAAAAACTGATACATCAGCGCAGCGCCCAAGGCAGCGCGCCCAATCAGAGCAGAGCTTTATTTAAAACAAAATTAAAGGAAGCAACGCTTCAGTTGCGCAAGCACTGCGCTGCGCGACACGTGTCAGCGCAGATGCGTAAGCGCAGTTGCGCTGCACCGTGCGCTGCGCGACACGTGTCAGCGCAGATGCGCTAGCGCAGTTGCGCTGCGCCATGCGCTGCTTGACACGTGTCAGCGCAATTGCGTTGCGATTTGCGCTGCTTGACACTGTCATGCTCTGGGGCGTTTGTGCCAAACAGAATTAAATTCTAGCAAGATTTTTCTGTTCTTGTTAAAACAAGAAAATTGCCTTCTGTAAAACAGAAGCCCTTGGATCGAAGATCCAACGGTGGGGAAAATTCCCCAAATCACTCAGAGAAAGATTTCTCTAATAAATTTTAACAAATTTATGGGGACTATATAAAGGCCCCTAGACCCCAAATCAAAGGCATGAACATTGTGAGAAATCAAGAACCTCAAACAGAGAGAACTCTGAAGAAATTTCAAGAAGAAAAAGGTAAAAGACCTTTAAGATAGAAGAATTTCTTCTAATAGATCATTGATCTAAGAACAAGATCAATGATCTTCAATAAAAAAAAATAATAATAGTGCTTTGCACTTATGAACCATTGGTTCTTTGAGATCAAGAAAAATAAGAAACACTTGTTTTCTTTGATCTAAATTGGATCAAGAAATCAAGCAGTGCTTTGCACTTTTTTATGAACCATTGGTTCTGGAATCTAAAAGATTCTCAAGTTAATAGATCCTTGCTCTCTGAAACTGGCGCAACTCACCAGAGCACGCCACGTGTCAGCAGCGCAAGCACAACGCATTGGCACAGCGCACTGCGCTTGCGTGACATGTGTCATCACCACAAGCGCTTGCGCTCTTTGATTGGCGCAAAGCGCCTGACAAATGCAATGCATTTCTTTTGCTAAAGGGCCAGGCCCAAATCAAAAAGACCTAGTAGGCCAAAATAAATTGCAAAGCAATAAATGGGCAGAGCCCAGGTAAAATTGATGCTATGCATCTTTTATAAAAGGGCAGAGCCCAAGTAAAATTAATGCTCTGCATCATTTATAAATGAGCAGAGCCCAAAACAAATTGATGCCCTGCATCCTTTATGGGCAGAGCCTAAACAAAAATAAAAAGTAATGCAATGAATTATTTAAACATGGGCAAAGCCCTAGCACGGGTCTAATAGACCAAAATCAAATAAAAGCGTTGAATATTTTTTCAACTGGACTTAGCCCAATTATGGCCGTAAGTCCTCAAATTAAATTGACTGAGCACAGCTGCTCTCTTAAATCAATTTACGACCGGTTCGAGAGTACATCTCCGAACTCCTTTGACTCCTATCGTTGTAATCCTTCAACGACGTCAGAGAGGTGACGGGTCCCGACAACCACACATCAACACGGACTGTGGGGTCCTTAAACTCATGGACTTATGCGTCCTTAAACTACCAATGGACCACCACGTTCCTAAACTGGAAAATGGACTACCACGTCCCTAAACTGGAAATGGATCTAGACGATCCCGTTAAGTTGATCTTAGTCTGGAAATTAGACTAATGTATCCTTAACAAACGTTTAAGTTGATCTTAGCCTCAAATATGGATAACGTATCCTTAAACCAAAACCCAAAACCCAAATCTAAGAAAGTACGGATTTGGACTAATCCATGTCTTACGGGCGACAAAATAAATAGTCTCCGTATATAATCTACGGGCAACCACAAACAAAACAAACACCCACGACACGAAGTAAAATTTTGGAGAAGGAGAAAGTTATTACCGCGATGCGGTAGCGTAATTAACTGCAGGGGCTTGCGCCTGCAGGGAAGAGCGTCCCCATAATCAAAAACCCCTCAAGCGAGGGGAAATCTGACGAAGTCTGCTACATCGGCCGCATCCGTCCAAACCTCCGATACACGGTGCCATAAATCAACTTGGTATCTTCGGAGAGGTGGACGGATAAAATCAAATAACATATGCCCCGAATCTCAGGCAAGACGTCCTAATTTCTCGGCCGCCATTCGGAAGGGAACAGACTCGACTACCTATGGGAGGACTTTGGTCCTTAGCGCGGGAGGGGCTGTAAGAAGCTTACCAAAGACCCTTGGCCGGGCAGGGTTACTGCCCGGTGCTTTTTGGCGAGGGCTTTTGTCCTGAAGGATAGCCGAGCGAGGGACCCTCAGGCTCGACTGCCTCTGGGAGGGCTTTCTGATCCCTGGCGTTGCGGTAGGAAGCTACCCGTCAGGGATAGCCGAGCGAGGGATCATCGGGCTCGACTGCCTCTGGGAGGACTTTCTGATCCCTGGCGTTGCGGTAGGGAAGCTACCCGCCAGGGATAGCCGAGCGAGGGATCCTCGGGCTCGACTGCCTCTGGGAGGACTTTCTGATCCCCGGCGTTGCGGCAGGGAAGCTACCCGCCGGGAATAGCCGAGCGAGGGATCCTCGGGCTCGACTGCCTCTGGGAGGACTTTCTGATCCCCGGCGTTGCGGTAGGGAAGCTACCCGTCAGGGATAGCCGAGCGAGGGATCCTCGGGCTCGACTGCCTCTGGGAGGACTTTCTGATCCCCAGCGTTGCGGTAGGGAAGCTACCCGCCGGGGATAGCCGAGCGAGGGATCCTCGGGCTCGAATGCCTCTGGGAGGACTTTCTGATCTCTGGCGTTGCGGTAGGGAAGCTACCCGCCGGGGATAGCCGAGCAAGGGATCCTCGGGCTCGACTGCCTCTGGGAGGACTTTCTGATCCCTGGCGTTGCGGTAGGGAAGATACCCGCCGGGGATAGCCGAGCGAGGGATCCTCGGGCTCGACTGTCTCTGGGAGGACTTTCTGATCCCTGGCATTGCGGTAGGGAAGCTACCCGCCGGGGATAGCCGAGCGAGGGATACTCGGGCTCGACTGCCTCTGGGAGGACTTTCTGATCCCTGGCATTGCGGTAGGGAAGCTACCCGCCAGGGATAGCCGAGCAGGATAGCTGCTGGGCTGCCTTTTAGTGAGGGCTTAGATCCTTGGGCGAGGTGGCCCTCGAGCCGCCGTGGCGAGCCCCTTCTGTGCGACCCCGTCAAGGGAGAGGGTGTCGGTCATGCCTGGGGACAGGCGAGGTGATCGATATCTCCTCAGGAGGGTGAGGGTCGCGAGGGGGCCCAAGGCGAGACGCCCCGGTGGAGGATCTTGGCGTGGAGCTGTGGGGCGCCCAGCGGGCCTTAGAGAGTATCGGCCCGTGAGACCCATGGCCATGGGACGCAGCCTGCCGGTGGTCAGCCGCGCCGATGAGGGCAGAGTCTCCTGGAGGCGGAGGAGCGGCGATCTGGGGCCTGGCCCGGCTATTTGGATGCGGACGAGCGCCTCCGCGATGGGCTGTAGTCGGTCTATTCGGCCGGCGAGGGCGTTGATGACGGTCGCCGTAGGAGGTTCATCCGTGCCTCCGGTGAGGGGAAGGCGGCGGCTGGTATCTGGATCTTCAGGGCAATCGCTTTCCATGTGGACGAAGATCGGAAGGCCAACTTTGTTTTTTGTGGAGTTTCTGTTTCCCACAGACGGCGCCAACTGATGGAGGTCCTTTTCGGATCTCCGTCAGATGTTGTCTTCCGTCGATCTCCCGGTGGATTTTGAAGGTGATCTCCTGTTGCGTGTGGGTCTCAATGGGTTTGAGGAGATTGGTGATTTGAGGAGTTTTGCGCCGTGTACCTGCAAAGAAGTCCCGGGGTGGTTTGGTACCACCAAGGACCTTCCGATGATCAAGTTAGCACTAGATCCGAGCAGAGTAACGGCTAAGTGGAATAAAAATGGCTTACTTGACCCCTCTGTGATGGGGGTTTATATAGTGGCGGTAGCATGCAGTAGCAGGCGTGAAGATCTCGCCGGCAGTTACGCTCCTAACGTCATGCCTGCGTAAAGAGCGGATCGCCCATTAATGGGGATCGTGATGGCGTGGAGCGTGGGATGTTGCCGGCGGAGAATCCACACATGGCGAGATTTGTGGAGCGGCGGTTACGCCTGTGAGTAGTGGAGTTGGTCGGTCCGAGGGACCGAGGAAGATGGCCTCGGTGGGATAGTTCGGGAACGAGCGGGGGGGCCGAGGTATCTTGGTCCTGTGGTAGCTCGGAGGCGAGCTGAGACGCCGAGGAGTTCAATTTGCAGGGGGCTCTGAGGTGAGCTAGCTTTGTGCTTGTAGGTCGGGTACAGGGGTGGCCTGGTCGGCCCCCTGTGGGCCCTCTCTTCTGAGTTCCACGGCACGTCATCTGCCACGTGTCCTGATCTGGAGGAATGCCAATATAGAACATCATCAGATCACGAGCTTTTTCCTATTTCAATCGGCAAGCGACCTGACACGCCAACTGATATTTTCATTTGAAAAAACAACTCAGGTTTATGAAATAATGCTTGAATGGGGGGGCAGGACCAGCACAAAAGTAATTGATTATGATCCTCATTTATGCATGGGTGTCACTACATATCGTTATACACGGCTTCAACTTAGGTTAATGCTGAGATACAATCCCATGAATTTTACCCTCGGAATGGTCTACCTGGAGGCTTAAGCAAGTCTCATGGACATGAGGCATCAGATGTCGTAGGTGAAGACCTGGAGTCCAAGGGAGCAGTAGCAGTTTCCTTACACAATATAGATACATCGCTCCTGTCATATAAATCCCTCACTGTCTGCCTACCCCCACCCACACAATATGCCCATGTTCAGCATGAGAAACCATGGCTAGGTTGTGTGTGAGAGAGAGAGAAAGAGAGAGCGACGTCCATCCATAGACAAGAATATGAGAGTAGAAAGATTGAATATATTAGGGCATACACAAAATAATAGATAAATAAACCCTCTACTACTGAACTCGTCCAATATACACATACACATGAGAATAATGAAGAAAAGAGGCCCTAGGAGGCTTTTTCGTTAGGTGGCATCAAAACTCTATATCCTCTACCATTTCATTGGACGATCGGCACACATCATCGTCATTTTTATCATCTAAGATGTGCATACACCAAACTTTATATGATTCTACTGCTTTTCACCGTTGAATTAACCCCGTCGATCCAAGAAAATAAAGATTCAGCAAGAGGGGGACCATCCCTCCGCCACGCCATGAAAGGTGCCGTCTGCACAGATGCCTATATCTTCAGCTCCCTCAACTTCAATCATCCACAAAAGGAGAAGGCCGGAGAAGATCCCTGCGTCTTTGACGAATCGTAAGGACATTGAACCTAAACGCCCCAAGTCTGGGGGCATTGTAGTGCATACTGTTTATATGGCTTCCGGAAAAGAGAAAATCCGTGCTTCTACGGGTCATCGACCGCTCACACGATCAGTGACAAAGGCTCAGGAGCAACAACAGCAAAAGCTCTAGGAGACGCTGACAACTATGGCTGCACTCACCTGGCCAAAAGCAAGCCCAGAGATATCGTCGGAGCAGCGCCAAGAACAGAAAACTGATGCCGAATTCCTCCGAAGAATGCTCGAGAGGAAAGACAAAGAGGCCGCGGAACAAGCGGCTAACAAAAAACAAATGGCGCTACTATTTCAAGACATGGTCGGCATGATGATCCAGCCGAATCCCCCAGCTGAAGACCCTCCAATAATCCTTGAAGACGACAGAGGGGAGACATCAAACCCTCTTCCGGCTCTATCAGCAGCCAAAGAGGAGACCATCTCCAAAGCCTCCCTTGACAACTATATAGCTCAACAGATACGAGCTCATCAGGCGAGCAAAGCGGCCGGCCAAATCGTCAAGACTGGACGACCTTATCCGGGTTGGTACAATCAAATAAAGTACCCGCCAGGATATACTGTAACATTTCCAAAATAATAAAATATTATTTTCAGGAATTTTTATAATTTAATATTATTTTAATGAATATTTTAATGTTCGGGTGGAATTAAATACAAATAAATGGGGAAAATTTTTGGAAAATTTTGGAAAATTCTAAAATAAGGTATTTTATGGAATTATGCCATTTTAAAGTTTTTAAAATTAGTTATATGCTAATTTAGTGCTAATCGCGATTAAGAATCGCTAATTGGATTTTTAGCATTTTTGTGCAAAAATGTGCACATATCATTTTCCACACTTGTTACACTTGTGTTACATTCTTTTGCCATGGTTTTTCTTTTGGGCCTACTATTCAAGTGAGAAGAGTTTAGTGAAGAAAAGAAAAGAAAAGTAGTATGATGAGAGAGAGAAAGGGGTCAAGTCAACCTTCACCTCTTTTGACCCATGCCCCCCCCATCATTTCCCTTCTCATTTTCTCTCCCTCTCCCATTTGAGCTGCTGCTCTCTCTCCCTCTCTCACCCTCTTCACTAAAACCCTAGATCCACCATGAAAACAAAGCCAAAACCCCATTCCCACTTCACAAAAAATGTCCCAGGGCTCACTAGCTACACATTGAACCTAGCAAGATTGGATTTGGAGGACTTTGAGCAACTCAAGAATTTTCTTGAGTTGCCAAAGGAGGTAATTTCTGCACCCTCTTGTAGTATTTCAATTTCCTTGTGCATCAATTCTAGTTTCATATCGATATTGTGTCGTTTTGTGGATTTTGGAGAATTCAAGTGAGGGTTTAGGGTAAAACTGAAATCAAGATGAGATTGAGGCTTATTATGACCTTAGAACCCCTGGTGTAATGCAAAATTGGACCCAAACCTGGAATTGAAACCAAAATACGGAATTACGGAACCGATATCGGAAAAACTGGAAATCTGTCACTGTTTTGTGTAATCTGCTATCACCCCGAGACCCCAAAAATAAAACTGAGTTGACAGTGAGATGTGCAGGCACCATAGAACCAACACACCAAACCCTAGCCCCCAACTCCAAACTGAGGCCGCCAATTAATTCCTTCTGGCCGCAAATTGCGGCCAGAGCAGGAGGGAATTGCCTCGATTTTTGTGCATGGCCTCATTTCCTATATTCTTGACCCTGGGTATGTCTAGTTTTGACTGATTCCATCTAGGGTAAAATCTGGGATGATTTTCCTATGTTGGTGCATGGTTTACGACTTGTTTTAGCATGGATTTTGGTATTTGGTGTTTCGTTCCTGTCGGGTGGCGTTTGGACGTCAACGACAAGTGGATATTGATCGTGTTTGCATGCGAGGTTATAGGTTTTTACCTATAGGCGTAGTGTGTGCCGTTTTGGTTTCCGATGTGATTTTCATGTGCTTTAGCGTTTGTGATATCCTTGTAGGTACCCTACGAGATGTGAGGCAAAGAAGATGAAGATGGCGACATCGGCACCGACACATGAGAAGCAAGGTGAGTAGATTATATCTACGGGGAGAAGTCGGGTGGATGGCGTATAGCACCCCCGCAGTCCGTGGTGATGTATACGAATACGTATACACACATATATTTATTATGTGTTGTTTAGGATTATTGATGGTAATAATGGGCTATTGGTGATAAGGATGTATTGGTTGAGTATAGTGCGACACCCTAGAGTAGTGGTTGCACCCACACTCACACATACACACATACTTGCTTACATTCTTTCATTATCTGTGCGCTTATGATGGTGTGTATATCTACACATGGGTATGGGACTATGTGTTTATATACGGGTTTTGAGGATGATACGTGGGATTGAGATGAGTCGATGAGATTCGATTGAGGCCGTGAGATTTGGCGACATGACAGAGTTCGTATTGGAGATGTGATATGATGGTAGTGATGCCTGTCATGTGATGAGATATTGTGATATCGACTCAGATTTAGGTGGTTTCCATACCCCTCTCTATTGGCTTGATTGTCGGGTTCGTAGTTCGCATAGTAGGCGTTAGGCTAGACCCGAGTCATACCTATTTCAAAACTAACGAATCGGGGATATTTTAAAGATAGCCAAAAAGGGTTTATACGGATATTTTCAAACGACGCGTCTTTTCTTAAAACACCGTAGCCCTTATTTTACCAAAAGCCCTGGTTCGTCTTATTTAAAAAGGCAAGGTTGCATGATATAATTATTGAGGCAGGTTCTCTACTGTTGCGATGATTACTCGATTCCGCACATTCATGCTGTTTGCATTGCATCGCTTATATTGTTGATATATTTCAGTCATGCTGCTAGGACACCAGCATCATTATCGATGATGCATATGTTCCACGTACACTCGTTGCCGGCTCACACACTCATCATCGATAATTGCCATGTCACTACACTGTAGTACTATTGCATTCAGTATATGATCCTTGCATGACACGATGATATGCATACCTTCCTTTACATGTCGCATACTTCATGCTGTTTGATTATACGCATTGAGATATGTTGTTTCTATGATATTTCTGGATTTGGGAACCGAGGGTGTTTCAAAAGAGAATATGTCATTGCTTTAAAAACCCGGTTACCCTTGATATGATATTTCAGTACGTCCACCATGTGTTTTCTCGGTGCTGAGAGCGACATGTGAAACCCGATATATGAGGATTTACGTGCCGATGCTGGGTACAGTTTTCATGATGTTTTCGAGTGCCGATGCTGGGCACTCCGGTTCCATGATTTTGACGTGTCGCAAGGGACACAGGTGGTTTATATCCTCATATTTCCATGCATATGCTGATGATATTTACATGCATGATGGTTTTGTCATTGGGTGACGAGTGGACAGGATCCACGTACATGCAGATTTGATTACATTGATCATACCTCACATTCATGATATGCTATTACCTGAGGCACTAGCACGAGCACTTGGCACTACACTCATGTATAGAGATTACATTGCCAGTTTAGCATGCTTCAGCTTTATTCATATTGAGGTTTATTTATATCTGATCGTATTGACCTAGGATGGGTCATGCATTCGATCTCTGCTTGTAGATATTTTCTATTCAAGAGTTGGCAACTCACCTCCGTTGTGCCACAGTCCTTGCAGGTTTTGCCGTATAGATTCCATAGCGGCATTTCTGGCACACTGCTTCCATATGGGTGACTTGCGTTGGTAGGTGGGTTCTTTTGTATCAGAACCGCCATTGTTCCTGTATTATTTATTGTATCTAGAAATTCCATCAACCAAAACTTGTATATTGTTTCAGACTTAGAAAACAGTGTTGTATTATTTCGACCTTAGAGTCGCGTTTGTAGTATTACGGTTTCTGGCTGTTTTGAGTTTCTTTTTGGGTTTTGATCCTCGCCCTTTGGCGTTGTATATTATTGCTTGCGTGGTTGTGACCGTCGATTGACGAAGAGGTAGCTCCCGCTTGGGGATGCCTTTTACCATCTCATATATATTATTCTTGTTGTACCCCGTTCGGGGCCAGTTTTTACAAAGGAAACTCTGCCGAAATTTTCAGGAAAGGTTACACATTTTAAAAATACACATTCGGCTTAGTTATTTAAAAACTTTGATTTTCGAAACATGATTTCTTTACTTTTCAAAACCAGTTTTCCTTATTTACTCTTTAAATGGTTTTAGATTTCTGGGCTTTTGGCTTACTTGGATCAGATGGAGTCCTATAGACTTCATAGGATTCAAGGGCCAGTCACGTGCTCTTTCGGGTCGTGACAAAGTTGGTATCAGAGCGCTAGGTTGACCTTGGTTCGAGTCTGAGTTTGACTATGTGGAGCCTAGGGCGTTATTTATATACGAAACTGAGGCTTGACCTTACGGAACTTAGACTTAGTCGAGGGGGTATTAGACCCGAACTTTCGTCGTGTAGGATGACCCTTGGTTGATGGAATAGGTGACTAAAGTAGAGTGACGTACCGTGGGTATGTTCCGCGGCATACTTACGACACGCCACTCCGCTTAAGAAACCTTAGGTTATACATTTCCTTGCACCGTATTATATTCCTTCCTATGATCTACCTTCATCGATACTGGTTATGGTTTTGCTGCCGCGATTGCACGGGCAGAGTGAGCTACGGCTCGAGTCGTGTCAGCATGAGCTCGTCGGGGACGAGGGCTGACCAGGGCGTGATTCCAGAGGCATACGGTTGCATTGAGGCTTCGTATTTTGTGTTTCCGCACTATGAGCGTTTGACAGATCGCTGTTGCGAGATTTTCAAATGTACCGGTAAGTACCAGAGGATTGAGCCACTGATAGAGGCCAGCCAGGATGTGATGACCGTTGGTATATCGCTTATTCATGATGGTTGAGGCGCTGCTTAGCATACCGACGAATGAGCCAGTTACTGCTGCGAATGATGAGATATCGCCCAGATGATTGGAGCTACTGCAGCATAAGCATATTCTTAGAGATATGATAGTGAGTCGCTAGTCACCGAGGATGAATGACTAGGACATGTGGTTCGTTCGCTTACCCCGATGCGAGGTCATCAGATAGATTGATTCCAGCTAGAGGCGACTTCACGCAGATTCGTTGAGAGTCGATTGAGACGATCGAATGTCAGGAACCCCTTTTCCAAGTTTAAAGTATACGGAAAGACATGCAGGTGACTCTATGGACCCTCTAGAAGAATGAAACCCTAACTTGACTTAATGACCGTGTGAAAGCCTTTAAACCTTAGGGTTTGCGGCGGTTCCGCGGCGCCATTAGTGAGGCTTGGGTTTGCCCTTCTACGGCTGGACCACCGACGCTGTGGCATGTACTCGATACTATTAAACTGTACCCGAGATGTTGAGCTCTTGGGGGATTGTGAGGTTCTGACGAGTCGATCGGATGAGTCGACATCATTCGGATATCATGTGATGGGACCCTGCTTGGGAGACTCCAGATACGAGCATAGCCGTCGGAGCGCGGTCCGTGTAGCCACGATGGGATGAGTCCGAATCAGTCGACATTGGAGCAAGGTGGAGTAAAGAGTTTGCACGAGATCTCGACGAGATGACGTTCCACTCCGCTGACATCAGAGATGTGATATGCACGCTGAGGACGTGTTCGGCTAGATATCTCCTACTGAGTGATGAAGATACTGAGTTCGTGATTCGAGTCCGTGTTAGAGACTTCGGAGGGACCGTAGCCGATGGCATTGAAGTGCGCAGATAGGGACGTGATGTCGAAATGGTCAATGATACAGACAAGCGGGACAAGAAGTTCGTGCGAGATGCAGAGGAGCTGTCACTACACCCCGTTAAGATAAAAGGTCGGATATATGCATACAGAGGCACAGGGATGCGACCAGCTTCCGAGGAGATGTTGTACTAAGGACGCAGATGTCCAGGGAGCGAGAAAAGATTATGCCAAAGTACCAGCCCTGTACAGTTTGGCCTAGGCAAAATCAGAAGAGACCTTGAGCAGGGATTCCTTCCAATACACTGCTGCAATAAGATTTGCACCAGGAGCAGATGCGTGATGTGCATTCAGAGGACCCGAGGTCGGCGCCAGAGATGTGCTGCCTTACGAGCAGTCGTGAGGATTGACCGAGTGATGACCTGAAAAGTGCCAGAACGGCATCGTTCCTGTCAGCACACCTGACCGGGCCGATGAGCCGATGGATTGCGAGATTGGTAATCTACAGGAAAGATCAGGAACCAGAGGCAGAGGACGCCAGCCGCGAGCAAGAGGCAAGTAGATATCTTGCGCCGCTAGCATTGGATGTACCGGCACCTTCTCGACTTTGAAGGAGGATATACCGACAACGGTATTTATGCTTTGTGATTTTGTGATTCGACTATCACGTATCCGTCACTTTAGGATTTCGGTATTTTGGGCGATCGATTTGCATGATTTAGTCTTGATGACTGAGTTCCATGATATTTGATTTTGTGCACCATGGTTGCACCTACTGGGTATTTATACCTTGCACATAGTTATTACTCTTGAGGTATTGATTGTGATTTCATGCCTATTTTATGCCGGTGATTTGATTTACGCTTCCAGCATAGTTTCATTGACTCTTAGTGTTTTGATTTGTGCACGCTGATGCACGCGGTTGTGAGTTTTTCCATCGCGGTACACCTGATTTTGATTGAGCCGCGTTGTATATCGTTTCGTGCCTTGGCTGCACCTGCTTATGACTTTATGGATTTCATACGGTTGATTTGATGTTATGCATATGTTACGCACACGATTTGATTTTTGCACTCGGTATAGCTTATATGTGCTTGTAGTGCATTGATGTGTGTTTTGTGCACGCAGTTGCACACGTTTATGATTTCCTTTATACCTGGGTACACTTGGTGTTGCTGCTTACGTATTTGAGTTATTGCTTGATATTTGTGCATGGGATGCACCAGTTTTATGTTTCTTGCGTTTATCGCATCAGATTTATATATCATGCCTTTGTTGCACCGGATTTACATTTTGTGCATTACGGTTGCATCTGACTTCGATTTGATGTCTTTCGAAATGTCGATTTTGATTGTGATATTGATGTGGATTCTTGCACTCCGTGCTTTTGACTGGATTTACGCATGTTCGGCGTTGCTATTGGATTTTGTGATTCCGTGCATGTTGAGTGCGCAGGGTTTAGATTTTCGTTCGTGCACGATGGATGCACCGATTTGGATTTTCGCGCATGTTGGGCGCAGGCTTTGAGATACGATTTTGGGGCACACCAGATGCACTAAATCGAGATTCTTCGTGCATGTCAGATGCACATGTTTGGGCTGTCAGGCACACACGTTGCCTATGACAGGTGTTTCGTGCACACCCGTTGCACCTAGATGTTGTTTTGTGCACCTGTATGGCACATGTATGGATTTTGATTTCCGTACGCACCAGACGCACAGGGTGATGTTATGTGCATTTTTGGGATTTATTCCTTTTGGAGCAGTACATTTCTATGATATTTGATATTCGTTTTGTACCAAGCAGGACTAGTCAGAGGACAGTACCTGGATATATTTTGCATGCATTGATAGTTCGAAAGGATTTCCAAAGAGCGAGCTATAGTCTCGGTATATATATATATACCTACGTGTCCGATATGACACGGAACGTTTTAAAAACAAGGAAACCTTTCAAAATTGTTTTCAAAACGGCGGAACGTACCTATTAAACAAAGGATATATATATACATATATAGTTATTTTCTTGTGAAAAACGTCCGCCACTGTACAGTGTTACGCGCATCGCACAGCGACTCAAAAAGATTGGGCATGCATTTATATCAGCTATTTACATGTATAGATTGGATGTCTACATGTATAGTTCTGATCTATATCATATTGGTTTTGTATTGGATTTGACATTTGTGTCTTTACCATGACTCCGATGATTGCGGGATGCTTGATGGAGTGTTGCTTTTGAGTTATCTGCTCAGTACTCATGCGCATGCATTGCGCTATGATACGTTTTATGTATTGCTGATTTCGGAGCCCCGATGACTTGGAAATTGTATCGAAATGTTTTAGTACTTGGGGGTTTTAAATTTAAATTCGGGGACCGAATTTCTTTAAGGGGGGTAGATTGTAACATTTCCAAAATAATAAAATATTATTTTCAGGAATTTTTATAATTTAATATTATTTTAATGAATATTTTAATGTTCGGGTGGAATTAAATACAAATAAATGGGGAAAAATTTTGGAAAATTTTGGAAAATTCTAAAATAAGGTATTTTATGGAATTATGCCATTTTAAAGTTTTTAAGATTAGTTATATGCTAATTTAGTGCTAATCGCGATTAAGAATCGCTAATTGGATTTTTAGCATTTTTGTGCAAAAATGTGCACATATCATTTTCCACACTTGTTACACTTGTGTTACATTCTTTTGCCATGGTTTTTCTTTTGGGCCTACTATTCAAGTGAGAAGAGTTTAGTGAAGAAAAGAAAAGAAAAGTAGTATGATGAGAGAGAGAAAGGGGTCAAGTCAACCTTCACCTCTTTTGACCCATGCCCCCCCATCATTTCCCTTCTCATTTTCTCTCCCTCTCCCATTTGAGCTGCTGCTCTCTCTCCCTCTCTCACCCTCTTCACTAAAACCCTAGATCCACCATGAAAACAAAGCCAAAACCCCATTCCCACTTCACAAAAAATGTCCCCGGGCTCACTAGCTACACATTGAACCTAGCAAGATTGGATTTGGAGGACTTTGAGCAACTCAAGAATTTTCTTGAGTTGCTAAAGGAGGTAATTTCTGCACCCTCTTGTAGTATTTCAATTTCCTTGTGCATCAATTCTAGTTTCATATCGATATTGTGTCGTTTTGTGGATTTTGGAGAATTCAAGTGAGGGTTTAAGGTAAAACTGAAATCAAGATGAGATTGAGGCTTATTGTGACCTTAGAACCCCTGGTGTAATGCAAAATTGGACCCAAACCTGGAATTGAAACCAAAATACGGAATTACGGAACCGATATCGGAAAAACTGGAAATCTGTCACTGTTTTGTGTAATATGCTATCACCCCGAGACCCCAAAAATAAAACTGAGTTGACAGTGAGATGTGCAGGCACCATGGAACCACCACACTAAACCCTAGCCCCCAACTCCAAACTGAGGCCGCCAATTAATTCCTTCTGGCCACAAATTGCGGCCAGAGCAGGAGGGAATTGCCTCGATTTTTGTGCATGGCCCCATTTCCTATATTCTTGACCCTGGGTATGTCTAGTTTTGACTGATTCCATCTAGGGTAAAATCTGGGATGATTTTCCTATGTTGGTGCATGGTTTACGACTTGTTTTAGCATGGATTTTGGTATTTGGTGTTTCGTTCCTGTCGGGTGGCGTTTGGACGTCAACGACAAGTGGATATTGATCGTGTTTGCATGCGAGGTTATAGGTTTTTACCTATAGGCGTAGCGTGTGCCGTTTTGGTTTCCGATGTGATTTTCATGTGCTTTAGCGTTTGTGATATCCTTGTAGGTACCCTACGAGATGTGAGGCAAAGAAGATGAAGATGGCGACATCGGCACCGACACATGAGAAGCAAGGTGAGTAGATTATATCTACGGGGAGAAGTCGGGTGGATGGCGTATAGCACCCCCGCAGTCCGTGGTGATGTATACGAATACGTATACACACATATATTTATTATGTGTTGTTTAGGATTATTGATGGTAATAATGGGCTATTGGTGATAAGGATGTATTGGTTGAGTATAGTGCGACACCCTAGAGTAGTGGTTGCACCCACACTCACACATACACACATACTTGCTTACATTCTTTCATTATCTGTGCGCTTATGATGGTGTGTATATCTACACATGGGTATGGGACTATGTGTTTATATACGGGTTTTGAGGATGATACGTGGGATTGAGATGAGTCGATGAGATTCGATTGAGGCCGTGAGATTTGGCGACATGACAGAGTTCGTATTGGAGATGTGATATGATGGTAGTGATGCCTGTCATGTGATGAGATATTGTGATATCGACTCAGATTTAGGTGGTTTCCATACCCCTCTCTATTGGCTTGATTGTCGGGTTCGTAGTTCGCATAGTAGGCGTTAGGCTAGACCCGAGTCATACCTATTTCAAAACTAACGAATCGGGGATATTTTAAAGATAGGCAAAAAGGGTTTATACGGATATTTTCAAACGACGCGTCTTTTCTTAAAACACCGTAGCCCTTATTTTACCAAAAGCCCTGGTTCGTCTTATTTAAAAAGGCAAGGTTGCATGATATAATTATTGAGGCAGGTTCTCTACTGTTGCGTTGATTACTCGATTCCGCACATTCATGCTGTTTGCATTGCATCGCTTATATTGTTGATATATTTCAGTCATGCTGCTAGGACACCAGCACCGTTATCGATGATGCATATGTTCCATGTACACTCGTTGCCGGCTCACACACTCATCATCGATAATTGCCATGTCACTACACTGTAGTACTATTGCATTCAGTATATGATCCTTGCATGACACGATGATATGCATACTTTCCTTTACATGTCGCATACTTCATGCTCTTTGATTATACGCATTGAGATATGTTGTTTCTATGATATTTCTGGATTTGGGAACCGAGGGTGTTTCAAAAGAGAATATGTCATTGCTTTAAAAACCCGGTTACCCTTGATATGATATTTCAGTGCGTCCACCATGTGTTTTCTCGGTGCTGAGAGCGACATGTGAAACCCGATATATGAGGATTTACGTGCCGATGCTGGGTACAGTTTTCATGATGTTTTCGAGTGCCGATGCTGGGCACTCCGGTTCCATGATTTTGACGTGTCGCGAGGGACACAGGTGGTTTATATCCTCATATTTCCATGCATATGCTGATGATATTTACATGCATGATGGTTTTGTCATTGGGTGACGAGTGAACGGGATCCACGTACATGCAGATTTGATTACATTGATCATACCTCACATTCATGATATGCTATTACCTGAGGCACTAGCACGAGCACTTGGCACTACACTCATGTATAGAGATTACATTGCCAGTTTAGCATGCTTCAGCTTTATTCATATTGAGGTTTATTTATATCTGATCGTATTGACCTAGGATGGGTCATGCATTCGATCTCTGCTTGTAGATATTTTCTATTCACGAGTTGGCAACTCATCCCCGTTGTGCCACAGTCCTTGCAGGTTTTGCCGTACAGATTCCATAGCGGCATTTCTGGCACACTGCTTCCATATGGGTGACTTGCGTTGGTAGGTGGGTTCTTTTGTATCAGAACCGCCATTGTTCCTGTATTATTTATTGTATCTAGAAATTACATCAACCAAAACTTGTATATTGTTTCAGACTTAGAAAACAGTGTTGTATTATTTCGACCTTAGAGTCGCGTTTGTAGTATTACGGTTTCTGGCTGTTTTGAGTTTCTTTTTGGGTTTTGATCCTCGCCCTTTGGCGTTGTATATTATTGCTTGCGTGGTTGTGACCGTCGATTGACGAAGAGGTAGCTCCCGCTTGGGGATGCCTTTTATCATCTCATATATATTATTCTTGTTGTACCCCGTTCGGGGCCAGTTTTTACAAAGGAAACTCTGCCGAAATTTTCAGGAAAGGTTACACATTTTAAAAATACACATTCGGCTTAGTTATTTAAAAACTTTGATTTTCGAAACATGATTTCTTTACTTTTCAAAACCAGTTTTCCTTATTTACTCTTTAAATGGTTTTAGATTTCTGGGCTTTTGGCTTACTTGGATCAGATGGAGTCCTATAGACTTCATAGGATTCAAGGGCCAGTCACGTGCTCTTTCGGGTCGTGACATATACGATCCTTAAGTTCCACGTATACAAGGGGCAGGCAATCCCCATCAACATGTCGCTCAGTTCAGGGCTCTGTGCGGCAACACCGGAGGTGACGACAAACTGCTGCTTCGCCAATTTGTTGGCAGCTTGTCGGAGATAGCATTCGAATGGTACTCCGAGCTCCCGAACGACTCCGTTAAGACATTCGCAGAAATGGAGTTACTGTTTACACAAAGGTTTGCAAGCGCTAGCGAACGCACCCCAATCACGGCATTAATTAACGCCAGGGTAAAGCCAGGCGAAACCTGGGCTCAATACGCCATTCGGTGACGGAACCTATGGTTAAAATGTGAACAACGCATAGAGGAAGCTCCAGCCATAGGCATGTTCATAGGGACCCTCGACCCTCAGACGACCATTTCTCAATTCATGATGTTCTTCAAGCCGACCACTTTCCAGGCCTTGATCGATAAACTGGCCCAAATGGACCAGATGGGCCATAGACCGTCTTCCTCGAAAATGGAGCCTCGAAACGAAAAGGGGAAGGGGAAAGCGACCTTCGTCGCCAATGCTCAACAGCAGCTGAGTGGTCCAAAACCAGCTGATCGCCAAAGTGATAGACAGCGATTCCTCAACGAAAAGTTAAGACGTCCTTACTCGTTTCCGCTGGAGAAAACAAAGAGACTGTTCGAACTGGCGATACGCAACAGGCTCATCAATCTGCCGGACCCGAGACGTCCATTGCAGCCCGGCTACGCCAATAATCCTAATTAGTGCCCCTATCACCGAGTAATAGGCCATCTAATTGAAAATTTCTTCGTCTTCAAAGGCTGGATTGAGGACCAATACCAACAGGGCAAATTCGCACTGTCTGAGAATCGGAAGGTGAGCCCGCCCAGCCACACGCTCCTAAAAAGATGGACACGCCGGGGGCATCATGCTCTATTATAGAAGAAACTCCATGGGAGGTCGCTCTATCAGCCAAAACGAAGAGAATGTTGAAGGATCTCCAAACATGCCCGGCGATTAGGTGGAAGAGCCCGCTAGAACCTGAGATCATCGAGGGAATATTGAAGCCGCTCCCAACGCTGAAAGTTGGTGATGGTGAACAAAACATTCAAGTCAAGCCTGTAGAGCCTTTAAAGAAAAAGAAGAAGGCCAAGAAGCCTGTCCAACCCGACGATAGCCGTACAGGTCTGCAGAAATACATCGATGCACTGGAAGAATATAACCAGAGGGCACGGACCCCAATCACATTGGAGGAATTCTTTAAGCATGTTCTTGAGAATGAAGACGATGACGCTGACGAAGAAGATGATTCTTTAGAAGGGCCTGAAGACTATGTGGCAAGCTGCCACATGATCTCTCACTCGATAAATGACAAAGAAGCCCCTGATGAAAAGAAACTGGGGGCAGTTCCTGAACCGGAACTCCTAGAACCATCAGACGAGGTGATTGACATGTTGCTGAACGAGGCCTGTCAAAAGAGCAAAGCTGATCGAGAGCACGAAATGGCCATATTTGAAAAAGCCAAACGCTGACGGCTGGACAAAAGGGTTGAAGTACCCCAACCGGATGGAAGCACTTCTGCCGTCAGCAAAAGCAAGTTTAAGACAAGGAAGCAATTTGCTAAAGGCCTGTCGATGGGAATAAAGTTGCCACCTTCCAAAGAAGACACTTTAGAAAATACGTTGCCCGACGGACTAGATGCACATCCAAACTACTGCTTATACCATCGGAGGATCACACACCCTACCGAGGAATGCACGGCCTTCAAGAATTGGTAGCATGGATACGTTGCTCATCGGCGGCATTTCAAGCGAATGAAACGCAAAACGCGTCGAGAGCAGAAGAGCGCGACAGATGAGTGCAAAAGAACTGCTGGCAACTGTCACATGGTTGATTCCGGGGGATCGCAAGTTCACACCTTCGGGAGCGATTCTGATGAAGAAATAGCCATCGGCCCTCTCTTTAAAGAATCCATCTCCAAAACAGAAAAGATGAAGACCTGCGAGAACATTCAGCTGCGTAATCGCACGTTACCCGAAAAGAATATCGGACCCACAAACAAGGGATCGAACAAAAAAGATAAAGGGAAAGAAAAAGTCCCTGAAGATATCGCCCTTAATGACCGAGTCGTCGAAGAGCTGACAACTAAGGACCCGCCAAAGAAAAACAAGGTGGATTACAACGTTCTGGCACACCTGAGGAAGATACTGTTGGGGTCAAAATTTGCACCCCCGGTTGACCGAGTCAAAGTCAAGGTCAACCCCAAGCCAGGTGGGCCCAAGCCCAGGTCAAGCGGGCCCATGCCCAAGTCGAGCCCGCGGCCAGCCTCCTCCATGCCAAAATATAGATCATGTAATAAATAATTTTTATGTAATTTTTTATGCATGAATGTATGCAAAATGGGCATAAAGCCAAATTTTTGTAAAGCCCATGGCTTATGTGCAAAAAGAAATGGCACATGAGCCATGGGATGGGTAAATGCCATTTTGTAAAGCCCAAGGGGCTTTATGTAAATATGTAAGCCTATATAAGGCAACATGATGATGAATAAAGCAATAGACATTTTCATTCCCCCAAAAACTAAGGTTCTTGGTGCGTCCTGCTCCTTCCTCAAGGTTCTAAAACCTTCTTCCCCTTTTGAATTAAATCAAGAGTTTTACTCTTTTTTTTCTAAAACTTAGTTTTCCACCACAAAACCCACAAAGGGGAACTCAGATCTCCCATTAGATCTCAAAAAGGAGAGATTTTTAAAATCTCCTACTTCTTGATATTCAAGATCCAGCCAACAAAGGAAGAAGAAGGAGATCCATCTCCAGAAACCCCACTTTGGGGAAGAACTAGGGCTCAAGAGGATAAGCCTTTCATCGGCTTCAAAACATCCTAAGAGTTTAACTCCTCATATATATACACACACACAGAATAATAAGTGCCCCTTTCTGGGAGTACAACTCCCATTGCAGGGACCAAGTCCCTTTTACTGCTCGAGCGCCTACGTGCTGACACGTGGCCCGCTAGCGCTCTTGCGCTCAGAGCGCTAGCGCCCGAGCGCCTACGTGCTGACACGTGGCGCGCTAGCACTCAAAGCGCTAGCGCTAGCACTCAAAGCGCTAGCGCTAGCGCTCAGAGCGCTAGTGCCCAAAGCGCTAGCGCCCGAGCGCTCACGTGCTGACACGTGGTGTGCTAGCGCTCAAAGCGCTAGCACTCTTGCGCTCAGAGCGCTAGCGCCCGAGCGCCTACGTGCTGACACGTGGTGCGCTAGCGCTCTTGCGCTCAAAGCGTTGGCACTGGCCCCACGCATCCTTTGGATGCCTTCCCCCCTTTTTTATTATATATATATATACATATATAGATATATACATATGTATACATACACACACACACACACTCTACAACACTGTCCCTCTCAAAAAAAATTTAGGTCGGGGCGCTGCCCCGCACCCCGCAAGGGGGCTACTAGCCCCCTTGACCCCCAGCCCGCTATCCGGGTAGCGGGATCCCCGTAAAAACTCTGCGAGGCCCCCGATATATCCAAAACCCCTTCAAAACACAGTACTGCACATTGAGTTCGCATGACCAGTTTAACCCGTTAATCGGAGGTTCCCTCGCTCCAAAGGCGAGGGGTAATTAACGGCAGCTTAGTCCGCGGCTGCCAGAGATTCGGATCCCCACAATCAATAAACCCCAGCCTATCCTAGGCAGGGGGAATCTGTACTGCGCCTGACAAGTGCGCGCGTATTCCCATCTCAATGGGGTAACGAAAAACACCCTACAGATTCTGGCACGCCCGGTGGGACCTATCTCTCCTCCCATATTTTGGGTTAAACGTTCATGCAAACTCAGTCAATGTACGTATCTATATTTATACTAAAATAATGCTCTTTCATGCAGGTTTCAAGCAATCACCTTTCAATAATGTCTCCAAAGATGAACTCAGCTCTCAGCACGGCTCCCGTCTCCTACACGATGAAGATAGACTCCAGGATGGTCCTTCCGCCCAGTCTCGGGCGACAATGGGAGGAGCCACCGCTACCATTTGGATCTATTATGTTCGTGTCAGCTAATGCCATCCCAGCTCCTCAAGCTCTAGTAATAGACAAACCGGTCTTAAAAGGGAAAAGGCCGAATGTCATGGTCGCGAGGGCACCTCAACCCAAGCACAAATCTATTTCCGAACGACTCTCCATCGCCCCAGCTGGGGGCAAGGCCATCAACACCAACAAAGCAACAAGGCGTCTCGAGTAAGCTCCGGCGGTGCCCCTGACAACTGCTCGATCGGGCGTCTTCTCTAATCTCCCTACTAATCGACTCACGGTGGCTTCCCAGGAAACAGATGCCCGCCAAGCCCTTAAAATTGAGAAGCTAAGGCAGAAAAGGCTCAGATATAGAGTCAATAAAAGGGCTAAGGCTCTTGCTAGGCTGAACCTCATGAGGTTCGAGGAACAGGGTTACCTCGCCAAAGATGAGGAAATGGCTAGATATGTGGTCCACACTGTCTACATGGTGGGCACGCGCAGTAAGAGCAAGGATGGGACCACCACATCTCAAATCCAACCTGGTGTGAATATAGCTGTCACTTCTCAAGACCAGCATCCTCCGGAGGGTGATGAAAATCCTCTCAATGAGGATGATAGGCAGAAAGGCCTTTTGGTCCATGAAGAGTCAAGCTTGGACAGCGAAGAAGAGCCGACTTTCCGCCCCGGGACCGCGGAACAAGAGCTGCTTCAAGAGCTCCGAAAACAGCTCAGAAGCAAAGACAAGGAGATGGCCAAGCTCTATTAAAAAATTGATGACTTGACAAACGTCGTCTTACAGCTCACGGCCCAACTTGCCTCTCAGCCGCCCAATCAGGCGCAGGGCTCTCATGAACCGGGAAACGGTGTCCCGAAACAGCCGACGCCTGTTCCCTCAAATCCAAAAGTGGGCGGACCGCATGAAAATCACTCGCATCCTATCTCGGGAAATGTCTTGGGTGCCGATGACAGTAGACTGCTAACTCAAGATCAAATCATGGATTTGGTTGCCAGCAAAGTCAAAACATTGGTGGCTGAAGCCGAAGCGCAAAAAGATATCAGCAGTAGTGGGAGACCATATCCTGCTCAGTCTGATCTGGTAGAATTTCCTAGCGGCTATGTCATCCCCAAATTCGGAAGATTCGATGGGACGGGAAATGCGAATCAGCACATCGCCCACTTTAAAGCCTCATGCGGGAATACTGGGGGCAACGATGCGCTTCTCCTCTGCCAGTTCGTTAATAGCTTGACCGATATTGCTTTCGACTGGTACTCGAGCATACCGGATGGCTCCATTACTACTTTCGTCCAAATGGAATCTTTGTTTCGACAAAGGTTCATGAGCGTCAGCGATAAGATCACCATTGCCGAGCTCGTAAGGAACAAGCCCAAGAACAACGAAAGCAGCACGGATTTTATAACCCGATGACGCAATCTCTCCGTCAAATATGAACCGCCGATAGAGCAGGACCAATCTGTCAGTCTCCTTATCGGAAATCTTAACAATTGGATGGCCCTGTTTCTATGCACCACGGGTCTCAAAACATTCCAAGAGCTGACCAGGAAAGTTCAAATGCTGGAGCGCTCAAAGCAGGAGTCCTCCTCGGATTCCCAAAATAACAATAGGTCCTGGAGAAACCGAAAGAACGATAATCGCAAAGGCGGAAATTCCGACGATTCTGAATCTTTCAATGCCTCGGCTAACCGAAATAAGCAAGGGTTGAGCGGGCCTAATGCCAACCAGCCTCGGAAGCCAGTGTTCGGAGAGGGAGAAGAATCTCCACTGAAAGAGAAGCTGGATAAGGTCTATTCTTTCAGAAGGGACAAAATCCTTAAAATATTCAAAGACGCCCTGAGGAACGGTCTACAACTGCCAGAGTCAAAAAGATCGCAGGAAGCGAATATGACCGACGACCCTAAATACTGCCCCTATCACAGAGTGATAGGTCATGCCATTGAGAACTGCTTCATCTTCAAAGATTGGGTCAAAAAGCAATACAAGGCAGGAGAGATAGAACTGTCTAAAGGCGTGTTAGTAAACAGTCAAGCTGCGACCGCCAATTTCATACAAACGGAGACCGAAGTTCCTCGTGAAACTAATTCTCTCAGACATCTATCTTTCTCTGAAAACAATCGACCACTACGTCATTAAACTGGGAACAATCGACCTCTAAGTCGTTAAACTGAGAATGTAAAAAAAAATGTGTGTAAATAAAAAGAAAAGGGAATGTGTAAATAAATAAATAAAAAGAAAAGCCGAAATGATGGGGCAACTCGCAATAAAAATCAGCGAGTAAAAATAAAAATAAAAATAAAGCCGAAATGATGGGGCAACCGCGAATAAAAAGCCGAAATGATAGGGCAATCGCGACCTTCGCGATAAGAAAAGCTGAAATGATAGAGCAATCGCGGTAAAACAAAAAACAAAAAACAAAAAAAAGCAAAGCAACAAACAAAACAACGGCGAATGATGAGTCGCTCCTGATACCATATTCCAGTGCAGCGATGCAGACGCCGGCTAAAATCTAAATCCCCAAGTGGTAAATGATGAGTCGCTCCTGGTACCATATTCCAGTGCAGCGATACAGATGCCAACCAAAATCCAATTTTCCAAAATTCTTCCGACCCTACGGCTAGTCCCCAAATTGACTACCGTATACAATCCACGGGCTCAAATAATTCTCATCATACCCATGCCCCACCGTAATCACCAGTTACGCGGCTGGTCTCCGCCTTTGGAATTATACTCCATTGAGAAGACCCACTCATGTGTCCTCACGATACATGAGGAGAACAAACCTTTATGGGATCCTTACGACTCATAAAGGAAAAACACACTTAGGAGTCCTCACGACTCCTAAGGAGAAAATACACCTGCGGGATCCTTACGACTCGTAGGGAGAAAATGCTTTTATAGGACCCTCACGGCCCATAAAATTGAAAAGCCTTAGGCGATAGGGATCTAAACCTGTCTCCTAAGCCACCAATTTCCAAATCCTCCCAGGGCAAATGATGAGTTGCTCCTGGCATTATTCTAGTGCAGCAATACAGATGCCAAACCAAAACCAATTCCCAAATCCTTCCGGGGCAAATGATGAGTTGCTCCTGGCATTATTCCAGTGCAGCAATGTAGATGCCGACAGAAGACCAATTCCCAAATCCTCACAGGGCAAATGATGAGTTGCTCCTGGCATTATTCCAGTGCAGCAATGAAGATGCCGACAGAAAACCAATTCCCAAATCATCCTGGGGCAAATGATGAGTTGGCTCCTGGCATTATTCCAGGGCAGCAATACAGATGCCAAACCAAAATCTCCAAATCCTCTCATGATAGATGATGATTCGCTCCTGGTACCATATTCCAGTGTAGCGATGCTGATGTCAACCCAAATCAAATCAAACCAACAACCTCTGCGGCGGAATCATGCTCCGTCCCAGAATTTACCCCATGTCGAAATCATGCTTCACCTCGGGATATCTACCTTCCCTGCCGGAATTATGCTTCGCCTCGGGATATCTACGTTCCCTGCCGGAATTATGCTCCGCCTCGGAATCAAATCAAACTAACAACCTCTGCGGCGGAATCATGCTCCGTCCTAGAATTTACCCCATGTCAAATCATGCTTCGCCTCGGGATATCTACCTTCCCTGCCGGAATTATGCTCCGCCTCGGAATCAAATCAACCAACCAGCTCTGCGTTGGAATCAAGCTTCGTCTCAGAATGTGCACCCCGTGTCGAAATGATGCTTCACCTCGGTGTACCTTCCTTCCCTGTCAAAATTATGCTTCGTCTCAGAATCAAGTCAGCCAACAAGCTCTGCACCGGAATCATGCTCCATCTCAGAACATACCCCGTGTCGAAATCAAGCTTGGCCTCGGTGTATCTGCCTTCCCTGTCGGAATTATACTTTGGCTCGGAATCAACCAACGACCTCCTCGTCGGAATTATGCTCCGCCTCGGAATCAAGTCAACCAACAAGCTTTGCGCCGGAATCATGCTCCATCTCAGAATGTACCCCGTGTCGAAATCATGCTTCGCCTCGGAGTATCTGCCATCCCTGTCGGAATTATGCTTCGCCTGGGAATCAGCCTCTGCATCGAAATTATGCTTCGGTCAGAATGTCTGCCGCTCTTCGAAATGATGCTCCGATCCTTGGAATCATGCTCCGCTCATCGGAATGATGCTTCGATCCCTGGAATCATGCTCCGCTCATCGGAATGATGCTCCGATCCCCTGGAATGATGCTCCGCCCATCGGAATGTTGCTCCGATCCCTGAAATAATGCTCCGCTCTTCAGAATGATGCCGCCCATCGGAATGATGCTCTGCCCATCGGAATGATGCTCCGCTCTTCGGAATGATGCTCCGATCCCCTGGAATCATGCTCCGCTCATCGGAATGATGCTCTGATCCCTGGAATCATGCTCCGCTCTTCGGAATGATGCTCCGATCACCTGGAATCATGCTCCGCCCTTCGGAATGATGCTCCGATCCCTGGAACCATGCTCCGCCCTTCGGAATGATGCTCCGATCTTTGGAATCATGCTTCGCTCTTTGGAATGATGCTCCGAACCCTGGAATTATGCTCCGCAAATCGGAATGATGCCCCAATCCTTAGGAATCATGCTCCCCGAGGGATACTCTAACCCTGGAATTATGCTCCGCAAATTGGAATGATGCTCCGATCCCCGGGAATCATGCTCCCCGAGGGATACTCCGACCCTGGAATTATGTTCCACGAATCAGAATGACGCTCCGATCCCTGGGAATCATGCTCCCCGGGATGATGCTTCACCCCCGGAATGATGTTCCACCTCGAAGTTCAGCTTCAAGATCCATCAATTTCATGCACACAACTCAAATGTGCGGTGTGCATTTATTGATGGGGGGCACTTTGTTGGGGTCAAAATTTGCACCCCCGGTTGACCGAGTCAAAGTCAAGGTCAACCCCAAGCCAGGTGGGCTCAAGCCCAGGTCAAGCGGGCCCATGCCCAAGTCGAGCCCGCGGCCAGCCTCCTCCATGCCAAAATATAGATCATGTAATAAATAATTTTTATGTGATTTTTTATGCATGAATGTATGCAAAATGGGCATAAAGCCAAATTTTTGTAAAGCCCATGGCTTATGTGCAAAAAGAAATGGCACATGAGCCATGGGATGGGGAAATACCATTTTGTAAAGCCCAAGGGGCTATATGTAAATATGTAAGCCTATATAAGGCAACATGATGATGAATAAAGTAATAGACTTTTTCATTCCCCCAAAAACTAGGGTTCTTGGTGCCTCCTGCTCCTTCCTCAAGGTTCCAAAACCTTCTTCCCCTTTTGAATTAAATCAAGAGTTTTACTCTTTCTTTTCCAAAACTAAGTAGTTTTCCACCACAAAACCCACAAAAGGGAACTCAGATCTCCCATCAGATCTCAAAATGGAGAGATTTTTAAAATCTCCTACTTCTTGATCTTCAAGATCCGGCCAACAAAGGAAGAAGAAGGAGACCCATCTCCAAAAATCCTACTTTGGGGAAGAACTAGGGCTCAAGAGGAGAATCCTTTCATCAGCTTTAAAACATCTTAGGAGTTTAACTCCTCATATATACACACACAAACACACACACACACACACACACACACACAGAGAGAGAATAATAAGTGCCCCTTTCTGGGAATACAACTCCCATTGCAGGGACCAAGTCCCTTTTACTGCTCGAGCGCCCACGTGCTGACACGTGGCGCGCTAGCGCTCTTGCGCTCAGAGCGTTAGCGCCCGAGCGCCCACATGCTGACACGTGGCGCGCTAGCGCTCAAAGCGCTAGCGCTCTTGCGCTCAAAGCGCTAGCACCCAAAGCGCTAGCGCCCGAGCGCCCACGTGCTGACACGTGGTGCACTAGTGCTCAAAGCGCTAGCGCTCTTGCGCTCAGTGCGCTAGCGTCCGAGCGCCTACGTGCTGACACGTGGTGCGCTAGCGCTCTTGTGCTCAAAGCGCTGGCCCCACACATCCTTTGGATGCCTTTTCCTCCCTTTTTTTATTATATATATATACATATATAGATATATACATATGTATACATACACACACACACACACTCTACAACATTGTCCCTCTTAAAAATTTGGGCCGGGGCGCTGCCCCGCACCTCGCAAGGGGGCTGCTAGCCCCCTTGACCCCCAGCCCACTATCCGGGTAGCGAGACCCCCGTAAAAACTCTGTGGGCCCCCCGATATATCCAAAACTCCGTCAAAACACAGTACTGCACATTGAGTTCCCATGACCAGTTTAACCCGTTAATCGGAGGTTCCCTCGCTCCAAAAGCGAGGGGTTATTAACGGCAGCTTAGTCCGCGGCTGCCGGAGATTCGGATCCCCACAATTAATAAACCCCAGCCTACCCTAGGCAGGGGGAATCTGTACTGCGCCTGACAAGTGCGCATGTATTCCCATCTCAATGGGGTGACGAAAAACACCCTACAGATACCCTCGCAGCTAAGCATTCTCGATGCCCTTCTGCTATCTAAAGAGGTGAGAGATTCTTTGATCAAGGCACTACAAGTGCCCGAGCAGTTCCAAGCTTTCCTTGCCGAAGAAAAGATGAAGGATGAGCTGGAAGAAGTGCACACTGCTGACATCACTTTCAGCGACGAGGATCTCCTCCTCGGGACGTGCGAGCACAACCGTCCCCTGTATGTCACCGGATACTGCCATGATATCAAGATAGGGAAGATTCTAGTTGACAACGGGTCTTCTGTCAATCTCCTAAATGTGAGGGTACTAAAAGAAATCCGCATGAGCATTCAACACCTCGCTCGAGATAAAATCACCATCTCCGGGTTCGACTCCTAGTCATCGCGGACGCTCGGGTCTGTGATACTGACGTTACGCTTTAGGCTGCTCATCACTGACATCAAGTTCCATGTCATTGATGCCAAGACTTGCTACAACGCTTTGCTCGGCAGGCCTTGGTTGCATGAGTACAATATCATCCCTTCTACACAACATCAGTGTATGAAGTATTTCAAGGGTGGTCTCGAGTATACCGTGACGGGGAAACTGAACCCATTCTCCGTGAATGAAGTCCGCAAGTATGAAGACGCAAAGTACTTCCTACCAGACTTTGAAGACGCGGAAAGATGCCATAAATCGGAGAATAAGCAAAAAGCTATCACCACCATTCCGGTATTCGGGAGCGATACCGAGGAGGAAGAAGAGATAGTCTATTCGGGGCCGCCCCAATGCAACAAACCGGGGCCATCTACCCATATTCTGGTTTTTGGTAGTGACTCTGAAGACGAAGTCAACACAGTATTCTCGGTCCGTCCATCAGTGCAGGCCCTTACTGGAAATGATCTAGGTTTTCAGATCGCCATAGTTCCGCGGCAGCACTACAGAGAGCTCGACGCACTTGATACCTATAGTGTGTAAGAACTGCAGACATTCTACGTCCTTCTCAGGAGAAAAGATGAAAAAACGATCCTCTTTTATCGATCTACAGAAATCAAAGTGGAAAAGGAAATCTGGCATGGTACCGATTCTACACTCGACAGGCTCCAACCCATCCGTCTGCCCAGATACTACACGGAAGGATTAAAAAGGCTGTTATGGCTCCAAGGCGTACCCTTCAAACAGACTGCTCGACAAGCTCAGTTCTACAACAAGATCTGGAACGTCCCTGGAACTCAGCGAAAATTGCCCAACGGGAGAATGGAAACGATCGGGATTGGATATGTTCAATCCAAGAAATGGGAACGATTTTATGGTTGCTACGTTATACAAGACTTCGATGAAGAAGGGGACGCTCTGTTAGAAAACGCTGCAGTTGAACCAAAACAAGATCCCGCCACAAAAATGCCGAGTCCATCGTTTGAAGAACAGATGGATAAGCTAATTAGGGAAGTGGGTCAAAAGGTCCGGGATGACCACAACCGTGAGATGGCCATTTACGAGAAAGCCAAGACGCAGCGCCTCCTTCAGCAGGCTACGGAGAATGACAATGCCCATCGTCGCCAGCCCGTCATACGGAAGATCCAACGCGGAGGCAAAAACAAACTGAAGAACGGAAAAAACGTTCGACAGCAGCAAAGCGGGTCCAAAAAGCCACGCGATCGAAAATTGAGCAGCCGGGATCCGTCTCTTATAAAGAAGATGAGTAGAGCATATTCTTTTCCCCAAGACAAGACAAGGAAGATATTCAGTCTTGTCATGAAACATCAAATGATTACGTTCCCGGAAGCCAAACACCCCGAGCAAGCAGACGAGGTCTTTCGCCCGGATTATTGCTCCTATCACCGAGTGATAGGACATCCTCTCGAAAACTGCTTCACATTTTAAGACTGGGTAGAAGACCAGTATCAGTAAGGCAGGTTCGCTCTATCCAGCAGTTGGAGGGTAACCAAGCCACAAAAGCATGGACCGAAAGCCACGTATGCAGCGAGAGTAGAGCCGGATCAACATCGGTCTTGGAAGCGATCTCGTACCTGTCACACTATAACGCTGTCAGGGGAAGGGGTGCGCGAGGATATGGTTGACCTTCCCTGGTGCTTCGAAAATGATGATGACGAGGTGATCTCAGAGTTTCCACCAGCACCAAAAGAATTGGAAGATGGGATACATACCACTGCAGATAACCTCAGGAAAATCGACTTGGAGACGGCAAGTGATCTGCGGCCGACGTTCGTCAGTGAGCTGTTGTTTGAAGAAAAGGTGGCTATGCTCAAAGACGTGCTTATACAGTATAAATACTGTTTCGCATGGAACTATTCCGAGATGTCGGGACTAGATCCAGAAATAGCTGTGCACAAATTGGCGATATCTCCGGACGTCAAGCCAGTCAAACAAGCACCGAGAAGAATGCGGCTCGAACTTGAAATGAGCATCAACGCCGAGGTCAAGAAGCTAATCGACTCCGGCTTCGTCCGGGAAGTGCAATACCCTGACTGGATTGCCAACATTGTCCCAGTAATGAAGAAAAATGGGACGGTGCGCATATGCGTAGACTTTCGGGATCTCAACAAAGCTTACCCGAAGGATGATTTTCCTGTACCAGTTACCGAGATGATGATAGACAACACGTCCACTCACGAAGTTTTCTCCTTCATGGACGGCTCATTATGGTACAATCAAATAAAGATGCATCCCGAAAACCAGAAGCATACCGCTTTCCAGACCCCTTTGGGCATATTCTGCTACAAAGTGATGCCTTTCGGTCTGAAGAACGAAAGCGCCACCTATCAGAGGGCCATGACGAAGATTTTCGATGACCTCATACATGAAATCGTCGAGTGCTATATCGACGACCTCGTGGTTAAGAGCAAATCGCACGAGGAGCATTGGGAGCATCTGAAGATCGTGTTCCAGCGCCTTCGGAAATACAACCTAAACATGAACCCTCTGAAATGCGCGTTCGGAGTTTCCTCAGGGAAATTCCTAAGATTCATCATACGACACCGGGGCATCGAAATAGACCCGTCAAAGATCCAGGCGATTATGGAGATGCCTCCGCCGAGAACTCTCAAGCAACTGCGATCTTTCCAAGGAAAGCTTGCGTATATTCGGCGGTTCATAGCAAATCTCTCCGGCAAATCCCGCCCCTACAGTCACCTAATGAAGAAGGGGACCCCTTTCGTCTGGGATCGCAAATGCCAAAGCACACTGGACGAAATCAAGCAATACCTGCAGAACCCGCCAGTACTGACTGCTCCAGTCAACGGAAAGCCTCTGATTCTGTACACAACTTCCCTTGAAGGTTCCTTAGGCGCACTGTGGGTACAGGAGAACGACCAAGGGAAAGAGAGAGCCCTCTACTATTTGAGTCGAGTTCTTCTGGGGGCAGAAAACAACTACCCCCTATCGAAAAGAACTGTCTGGCGTTAATCTTCGCGATAACGAAGCTCCGGCACTATGCGTTGGCGCATGAGATCCACCTCATATCAAAAGTGGATCCTCTCAAGTATTTGATGTCAGGAACCATACTAACAGGACGACTCACTAAATGGGCCCTGCTCTTGATGGAGTTCTCGATAACTTATCGTCCGCTCAAGGCAGTGAAAGGCCAGGCCATCGCCGACTTCCTCGCTGAGCATCTGATACCTGCCGATTCACCCATAAATTGCGAATTGCCAGACGAGCACACGTTTGACACAATCAATGGGGAGAAAGGAGAGAGTGACACCCGATGGGAACTTTATTTCGATGGGGCATCTTCCATGAAGAAGCGACAATACAACACCCCTATAATCAAATCGAGGGTAGGCCTTATCTTCATGACTCCGCAAGGAAGGATAATGCGCTTTGCCTTTTCCTTAATAGAGCCAAGGACGAACAATGAAGCCGAATATGAAGCTTTGATAGCAGGTCTTGAGATCGCTGTCGACATGGGAATCGAAAACCTCCTCATATACGGAAACTCCCAGTTGGTCGTTAGCCAAGTAAATAGCGACTATCAAACGTGCAAACCAGAGTTGGTAAAGTACGGCGAGAGAATACAACAATTGCTGACTCAAATCCCTCCCAGGCTGTGGAAAGCATACCGTGTGTGGAAAATAGCAAAGCGGATACGTTAGCCAAACTCGCTAAAGAACTGGCTGACGAAAACCTCGATGACGTAAAGATCGTGGTACAAAGCCGTCGGGTTCTTGCACCAATGGAAATATCCCCGGAGTCATCTGAAGAAAAGGAAGCAACCAAGCAAACAGCCTTACAAATAAAAGATCAGGAAAAGGCTAAGGATTGGAGAGAAGTATTTATAGACTACTTCAAATCCCGACGAACGCCTGAAGATGCATCCTCAAGACATCAGCTCATGAAACGAGCTCTGTCTTTCGCCTTTGTCAATGATACTCTGTATAAAAGATCGTTCGACTCTCTATGGCTAAGATGCCTGGGACCTGAAGAAGCAAGGAGAGTAGTCCAAGAAACTCACGACGGACTTTGCGGTTCTCATCAAGCCGGGCCAAAGATGAAGCTGAAGATCAAAAGGATGGGCTACTATTGGCCCACGATGATCCAAGACTGTCTCGAATACGCGAATCAGTGCCACTCGTGCCAAATTCACGGAGACTTCATCCACCAGCATCCGAATCCGCTGCACCCAACGGTGGCTAGCTGGCCATTCGAAATGTGGGGAACTGACATAATCGGGCCCATCGAACCAGCATCATCCAGAGGACATCGGTTCATATTGGTGACAACTGATTACTTCTCTAACTGGGCAGAAGCAGTACCGCTGAGAGAAGTGAAGACGGAGAACATCCTCCATTTCTTCAAGACGCACGGCATATATCGGTTCGGCACTCTACGACGGATTATCTCCGATAACGGGCCAGCCTACAGAAGTCACAGAATCAGTCGCTTCGCGCAGCAACATAATATAGACTGGAGATACTCTTCGGTCTATAATCCCCGAGCTAACGGTCTAGCTGAGACCTTCAACAAGACCTTGACGAAAATCATAAAGAAGACGGTGTCAGGGAATATAAGAGATTGGCATGAGAGACTGCATGAAGCTCTCTGGACGTATCGGACCACGTTCAAAACGGCCACGAACACAACGCCGTATGCATTGGTATTCGGCGCTGAAGCAGTACTCCCCTTGGAGATAGAACTACCTTCTCTACGAGTGGCGGTTCATTACGAGCTAACAGACGAAGAGAATGTTCATCTTCGGTTTGAGGAACTTGACGCCCTTGATGAAACTCGTCTCATGGCGCAGCAAAACCTGGAAGCTTACAAAGCAAGGATGACGCGCTCGTACGAAAGATTGACTAGGCCGAGAACATTCCGCCAAGGCGAACTCGTGCTAGTTGTAAAAAGACCTATGATCCCCAATCGTGCCAAACAGGGGAAATTCAAGCCAAACTATGAGCGCCCGTACATCATAGACAAGGTCTACCAGGGTGGGGCTTACTTGCTCATCGATATGCATGGTGAAAGACCCTTCAGGCCAATAAACGGTCGGTTCTTGAAGAAATACTATGCCTGACTGAAACGTCTTTAAACTACTGCAAACCCGCAGCATCCTTGGGCTGACGCGTCAAAGAAAAAAAACGGTACGTCCATAAGCAAAATGGGCACGGATGAAAACCCGAAAGGGCTCCGTGAGTAAAAACAGCAGGGCTACCGGCGAGTTTGTGAAAACCCGAAAGGGTGCAATCTCATTAAAAGACACTTGCAAAGTCCTCTCGACCTTGTAAGGAGAAAATACCTACGTGAGATCCTTATGACTCACAAAGGAGCAACACACTTAGGGATCCCCACAATTCGTAAGGAGAAGTTACACTTACGAGATCCTCACGACTCGTGACGAGAATTCCCCTATGAGACCCTCACGGCTCATAGGATTCAAAATCCTTAAGTTACAGGGATCTGAACCTGTTTTTAAGCCATCACAACCCACAGGCTGCCCTACAAGTCGTTCAATACCGACCCTTGTATACAATCCACGGACATAAATAAACGTCTCCGGCAGGAATCAAGAAGAAAGTTGCACTGACAGCTTAAGGTGACAACATCGAATGCTTAGAGAGTGAGCGTGAAAGACCACCAAGTTCCACCAATAGCGTGAAATTCCCCTATTCGGTGAACAAACACTTATAAGTCCTCTCGACTTATAAGGAGAAAACACTCTTATAAGATCCTTATGACTTACAAGATAAAACGCACTTGGGAGTCCTCACGACCCCTAAGAAGAAAACGTACCTACAAGATCCTCACGACTCGTAAGGAGAAATACCTTTATGAGACCCTTACGGCTCATGAAGTCAAAAGCCTTAGTTGGCAGGATCTTAACCCTGTTTGCTAAGCCACCTTTGTTCGAACCGACAAAGGCAAATGATAATTCGCTACTAGTAATATCCCAGTTGTAGTGATGCTGATGCCTAAATCAGTATCAGATACCAAATCCAAAACTCGCGGCGAAAAATCAGCAAGCCAAAAAAAATGCATATGAAATAGCCGAAATGATGGGGCAACTTACAACGAAATCAGCAAGTAAAATATATGCATACAAAACAGCCGAAATGATTGGGCAACTCATAATAAAAAGCAGCAAGTAAAAAAGAAAAATAGCCGAAATGATTGGGCAATCGCGACTTTCGCGGTATAAAAAGCTAAAATGATAGAGCATCGCGGAAAGAAAGAAAAGAGAAAAAAGAATGAAACTTTTGCCCTACAGGCGAGTCCATACTGACCCCTGTATACAATCCATGGGCATAAACGAAAAGGGAACCAAGTTTCCCGACAGACTCTGTCAAAGAGAGAGTCATATCTCAACGGCGACATCTGCATCCCAGGAGATTAGCAACGGCGTTCATTCTCGTTCCAAGACTCTACGGTTCACAGACAACCTAGAGTCAGCCCCGACACCGCAGAAAGCGGAGCAAGTCAACCCTACACCGCAGAAAGCGGAGCACGTCATCCAATGACCCCGTCTCAGAAATACGTCATCAAATGACCCCGTCTCGGAAACACGTCAGCAAATGACCCCGTCTCGGAAATATGTCATCCAATGACCCCGTCGCGGAAATACGTCAGCAAATGACCCCGTCGCGGAAATACGTCATCCAATGACCCTGTCGCGGAAATACGTCAGCCAATGACCCCGTCGCGGAAACATGTCAGCAAATGACCCCGTCTCGGAAATACGTCATCCAAAGACCCCGTCGCGGAAACACGTCAGCAAATGACCCCGTCTTGGAAATACGTCATCCAATGACCCCGTCGCGGAAACAAGTCATCCAATGACCTCGTCGCGGAAATACGTCAGCAAATGACCCCGTCGCGGAAATACGTCAGCAAATGACCCCGTCGCGGAAATACGTCATCCAATGACCCCGTCTCGGAAATACGTCAGCAAATGACCTCGTCGCGGAAACACGTCAGCAAATGACCCTGTCTTGGAAATACGTCATTCAATGACCCCGTCGCGGAAACAAGTCAGCAAATGACCCCATCTCGGAAATACGTCATCCAATGACCCCATCGCGGAAACACGTCAGCAAATGACCCCGTCTCGGAAATACGTCATCCAATGACCCCGTCGCGGAAATACGTCAGCAAATGACCCCGTCTCGGAAATACGTCAGCAAATGACCCCGTCGCGGAAATACGTCATCCAATGACCCCGTCTCGGAAATACATCAGCAAATGACCCCGTCGCGGAAACACGTCAGCAAATGACCTTGTCTCGGAAATACGTCATCCAATGACCCCGTCGCGGAAACAAGTCAGTAAATGACCCCGTCTCGGAAATACGTCATCCAATGACCCCGTCGCGGAAACACGTCAGCAAATGACCCAGTCTCAGAAATACGTCATCCAATGACTCCGTCGCGGAAATACGTCAGCAAATGACCCCGTCTCGGAAATACGTCATCCAATGACCCCGTCGCGGAAATACGTCATCGAATGACCCCGTCTCGGAAATACATCATCCAATGGCCCCGTCGCGGAAACACGTCAACAAATGACCCCGTCACGGAAACACGTCATCAAATGACCCCATCGCAGAAATACGTCATCCGATGACCCCGTCGCGGAAATACGTCAGCAAATGACCCCGTCGTGGAAATACGTCATCCCATGAACCCGTCGTGGAAATACGTCATCCAATGACCCCGCCGCGGAAATACATCAACCAAAGACATCCCCGTCGAAGCAACGCTTCGACTTGAGAACAAGTCAACTCATCAACCACTTACGAGTCCTCGACTGGTAAGGGAGAAAATTCTCTTGCGAGATCCTTACGACTCTCAAGAGAAAGCACACTTAGGAATCCTCACGATTCTTAAGGAGAAAATACACCTACGAGATCCTCTTGACTCGTAGGGAGAAAAGTCTTTATGAGACCCTCACAGAGTTGAAAAGTCTTAGGTGGCAGATCTTAATCCTGTCTCCTAAGTCATCACTGCCCTGCAAGGAGGTCAAGATGGACTATTTACAGACCACATTTGCCAAAATTACATGCCAGAGAAATGGAAGTGCTACTCAAGAGTGCGTAAACTGCTCTGCGTCAAATCGAAATGAAAAGGCGTAACCTACGGACGTCAACCACATACTATGAATGACAGTAAGAAGAACATTTGATTCACATTCAGTTAAGCGTTCGAAGCGTACCCATTTATGTATGTGCGGAAAAGGTTTAGTGCATAAAATAAATACGTGGAAACAAAAATTGTCTATTCATACTTCAGAAAATTCTTACAGTGATGAAAATGGTAAACAAAAACATCATTAAAATGTTTACAATGGCAAGACATCAAATCCAGGACATGGATTGACAAATTCGAAAGTGTGGCCGTCTAAAATGTTTCTGGCCTTTCGACCATTCTTGTGTGCATCCTCTCACGGTCGCAAACATTAGGATCCTCTCCAATGTCCTCCGCCTTCTGATAAGCAGCGATTACCGTCGTCTGTTGAAAAACTTGATGCAAGATATCAGTAAGATTATCTCACCGTTTTTTAGAGATTTGGCCCGTCAGATACACTGAGTGCACCTTATCCTCAGTGTCATCCAGTGCCTCAAGTGGTATAGTTTCGTGAAATCCAGGAAGCGCTCTCCAAATTGCTCTCACTATAATCTTCAAAAGAGTGGAGTGACAAGGTAGTAGTCGATCGTTGTGCGCATTGAAACGACTTATAATTTCAGCACATTGGATGTTCGTAAACTCCTGGTTTTGACAACGGCCTTGTGCATGAATGTCCTCGTAAGAGATAATTTCGTCAAGACAGTACAGGTGAACGGCCATAATATCTGAAAAGAGATGTCAGTGAAAGTTTAGCGATCAAGAAAACCCTCATTAAACAGACATTGGAATTCAAACAATTCTTGGGAAAACAAGTTCTGTTAAGTTACCAACAAATTCGAATTTGTGCGAATAAGGGTAAAACCCTATGAAAAGGTTTTCAAGAACACCAGGGAATAAAATTCCCAAAAAGTCCGCTTGGTCTTTTCAGAACTAAGCTCTTCGCTTTAGGAATTAAATTCTTTTTATATGATGGAATTAAATTCCAGAAACTCACAAAATATAAATGAGAGAAAAAAATCTCATGAATCCTCAAAATCAGAGGGAAATGTTCAAGATATGGAAGTTTATTGCTCAAAGATCACATCTTTGGAGGATGGGTGTATGAGGAGAATAAACCTCTCATAATGGATTTAAAATCCAGAGGCTTTCTCAAAGAAGGAAAGTTTTCTGATGAACAAAGCGTTACCTGAAAAAGGGTTTCTTTTGACAGAGTTTAACTCTGGATTTGCAATGGCAGAAAACTAAGCTCTGAGGAAGAGAATTGAATTCTCAAAGAAAACGAAGGAGGGAGAAGATGAAAGAATGGAGGCGTTACAGAGACGAGACCCCTGCATTTATAAGACATGATGGGAAACGGTTCATCTTCCCCGTTCCCTAGGCAAATCCAACGGCTGTAAAGGTGACAGTGTTACACTCACGTGCAAACACGTGAGAACAACGCTGTGGGGCATTTTTTCCCTCATGGGAACTGAATAAAACATATGAATAAAGCAACGAGGAAAGCCCCCAGGTGGAGCATCACGTGCCCACACGTGATCGGGCCTCACGTGCAGACACGTGACTTTTTATAGGCAAAGTCTATCGGCGCTGAATGAAATAAACAATTGGAGATGCTTAATTGGTGGGGTCACGTGCCAACACGTGATGGGTTCCTGGGCCCTCTGAACTAATAGAATTAAATTCTAATTAGAAGCTTTATGCTTAATTGTTGAGACCACGTGCTAACACGTGATGGGCTCCTGAGCCCTCTGAATCAATAGAATTAAATTCTAATTAAAAGGAATCAAAAACCCTAATTGGAAAAATATTTCCCTAGATCATTCCAAACAAGAAAGATTGCACTCTGTAAAGTAGAGAACTGTTGGATTAAAAATCCA
Organism: Agapanthus africanus; assembly: GCA_030015575.1. Lineage (NCBI taxonomy): Eukaryota > Viridiplantae > Streptophyta > Magnoliopsida > Asparagales > Amaryllidaceae > Agapanthus > Agapanthus africanus. The sequence continues at coordinate 903,640,893 of JASDDO010000019.1, read as the reverse complement.
ATGGTGATTAAAAATCACCAATTTATAGGAAGATTCTGTGCAAGGAAATATTTTCCTAAAATTTGCCAGGAACAACAAATGAAATATCTTATGTGAAATAGAAGTCTTTGGATTAAAAATCCAACGGTGAATAAAATTCACCGAGTGATCTAAAAGATCATGTTGGTTATAAAATCAATCAAAATCTCTCAATAAAAGATTGGCTGAACAAACTGATTCTTTTTTTTCTCCTATAAATAGGACCCAAGTTTTAGATACAAAAAAAGAGGAGAGATACAAAAAGAGAGAGAAAAACCCCCTTCGTAAGGAAAAAAGAAAAGAGAATTTAATTCTCCAGAGAGAAGAAGATCTCCAAAAAGAAACCCTAGGTAAGGAAAGGAAAAAAAAAGACAGAACCTCATATCTCTTCTTCATATTAACAAGAGTTTAACTCTTCTAAAAAAAACTTAGTTCTTCCTCTGGTTGAAAATCTACAGAAGCAGATCTCTCCACAAGTTGAGAATTTAATTCTCATCGGGGAGATTTGTTATGCAGATTCAAAACCTAGGGGGAGAATTGAGTTCAAAGAATTTAATTCTTACAACATATAGGAATTTAATTCCTCTAAATAAAATTAGGGTTCAACCCTATATAAAAATTTAATTCTTATCAAACAGTGGAATTAACTCAAGATCTCCATGTACGTAAAAAAGAAGAAGATTAGCACCCAAACATGATCACGTGTTCCCACGTGAGCACTCGTGTTGAACGAGAGAAAACAAATGAGATCAGGTCACGTGCTCCCACGTGACCCCTGAACAAGCCCTTCAGAAGAAAAAGGGGGAATAAACCCAAGGCAGTTTCTATTTTAGGGCGTCTCACGTGACATCACGTGACCCCTTAATAGTGCTTAGCACTTTCCAAAAGAGAATAAAACAGAGGCAGCTTTCAGTCTTTGGGGAGGCCTCATGTGATCCCACGTGACCCAATAGTGCTCATCACTCAGAAAATAAAAAGTGAACAAATTCAAAGAAGTTGTGCCAAATCTCAGGCGCCTCACGTGACCTCACGTGAGCGCCTCAAACTTTCAGTGTTTAACACTACTTCAAGCGACTCACGTGACCCCACGTGAGCGTTTCAAATCTTCAGTGTTTAACACTATTTCAAGCGACTCACGTAACCCCACGTGAGCGTTTCAAATCTTCAGTGTTTAGCATTACTTCAAACGCCTCACGTGACCCCATGTGAGCGCTTCAAATCTTCAGTGTTTAACACTACTTCAAGCGCCTCACGTGACCCAACGTGAGCGCTTCAAATCTTCAGTGCTTAAATAATACTTTAAGACCTCACGTGGGAGCACGTGAGCGCCGAACATATGCTAGTGTTTAACACTATGATAGGCCAATCTTACCCAAGTTAGCTAAGTCTCCTAAAGCCAAAACCTTAACTGAGCCCTAATTATGTTCAGGTTTTTCAAAATTGATCTCAGATGGCATTCAAAGTAATGTTCGTCCCATTCCTTCTCAATCTGGCATTTGGTTCAAGGGTACATCTCTTCACTCCTCTGATATTTGTCGTTGTAATCCTTCAACGTCTTCAGAGAGGTGATGAATCCCGACAACCAGACATTCTACGGACTGTGGGGTCATTAAACTCATGGACTATGATGTCCTTAAACTTTACAGACTGTGGGGTCTTTAAACGCATGAACTATGATGTCCTTAAACTTTACAGACTATGATGTCTCTAAACTACCATGGACTGTGAGGTCCTTAAACTCATAGACTATGATGTCTTTAAACTTTACAGACTATGACGTCTTTAAACTATGGACTATGATGTCCTTAAACTCCATGGACTATGATGTCCTTAAACTTATGGACCGCGATGTCCTTAAACTTATGGACCGCAATATCCCTAAACTAAACTATAGAGCTCAAATGCTCTTTTGTTGGATCTAAATGATCCTGTTAAGTAGATCTTAGTCTAAAATTAGACTAACGTATCCTTAACAAACGTTTAAGTTGATCTTAGTCTCAAATGAGATTAACGATCCTTAAACCTAATCCAAACCCAAATCTAAGAAAATACGGATTTGGACTAATCCACGCCCTACGAGCGACAACATAAATTAGTCTCCGTATACAATCCACGGGCAACCAAAAACAAAACAAACACCCACGACACGAAGTGACCATCTGGAGAAGGAGAAAGTGGTTACTGCGACGCGGTAGCGTAATTAACTGCAGGGGCTTGCGCCTGCAGGGAAAAGCGTCCCCACAATCAAAAACCCCTCAACGAGGGGGAATCTGACGAAATCTGCTATATCGGCCGCGTCCGTTTAAACCTTCGATACATGGTGTCATAAATCAACTTGGCATTTTCGGAGAGGTGGACAGATAGCATCAAATAGCATCTGCCCCCAAAATTCAGGCCGGACGTCCCAACGTCCCGGTCGCATCTTTCGGCGGCGAACAAATGGTTTTCTTCTTATGAAGAAGAAGAAGAAGATCATCACTTCAGAATATAAAGAGAAGCATTTAAATTTAGGCACAGAAAACGTTGTGCATGGTGGAACTCTTTCCAAGGCCTGGCAAAAAGGGCATGGGAAAAAAAAGAGTTGACTCATAGGAATCAGAGAAAGAAGGTGAAACGATTCCCTCAGCGGCGGCCCACGTGCCTGACACATGAGCATCGGCGCTGATTCTTTCTGGGATTATAGCAGCGCCTCACGTGCACGACATGTGAGCGCTGGCGCTAGTTCTTTTCGGGATTAAGTCCTGCAATAGTGCCTCACGTGCATGACAAGTGGGCGCCGGCGTTTTTTTATATATATGTAATAATACCTCATACGAGCATTGGCGTAAAGAAAAGGAGAGCTTTATCATTCATACTTCAAAGAAATTTATACATTGGTGATAAGGGTGGTAAAAAAAAGACATTATCAAAATGTTTATAATGGCAAGACGCTGAATTCCAGACACGGATTCATGAACTTAGAGGCAAGTTTAAGTAAAGTGCTTTTGGCTTCATTGACCATCTTCTTATGCATTTTCTCACGAATGCAAGCGTCGGGATCCTCGCCGATGTCATCCATCCTCTGGTACACGGATATTATCGCATTCTGTTGAAAGACACGATGCAAAACAGCGACAAGATCATCTCTCCGCTTCTTTGAAATCAGGCCCATCAAATATACTGAATGCACTTTGTATTTAGCATCATCAAGTGCCTAGAGCGGCATAACCTCATCAAGCTCAGGAAGTGCTTCTCAAATCTACCCAACGAAAATCTTCAAAAAAGCAGAACGGCGAGGGAGCAATCGACCGTTGTAATCGTCGAAGCGATGCATCACCTCCCTGCACTGGGCGTCAGTAAACTCTTGGCCGTGGCAACGGCCTTGGATATGAATCTCCTCATAAGAGATAATCTCTTCAAGATCATACAGATGAGAATCCATAGTATCTGAAAAGAAAAACCAGTAAAGGGTTAGCAATCAAAATACCAAAATCTTACAATCCAGAAAGAAAAAAATAGTGTCCCCCACAAAATCAAGGTAATGCCCCCCATCAATGATGAGGCAGGCACTCATTGTAAGAATCCAAAAGGATTCTCATTTAATGGAAAATCTCATTGAACTGTGGAGTTAAACTCCCAATATTCTCAAAAAATGAGTTCTACAGCAGATTCAAATCTGCAAGAAGAACCCTAAAAAGAAAATAAGAAAAGGGAATAAAATTCCCAAAAGAATTTCTTAAAAAGAAATTTTCTCAGAGCTATGCTCAGTAGAACAACCCAGAATTAAATTCCTCTAAGAATGGGATTAAATCCCAGAAATCCTCATGGGAAATATACTGGAATTAAATTCCAGAGAACTCTTAAAGATCAGAGTAATAGGGTAAAACCCTAAAATCTCTGAAACCAACGGTCTACCTAAATAAAGTTTTTTTAGATCTCTAAGAGATCATTTCAAGAAAAAGAGCCAAGCTCTGTTAATGGGTTAAAAATCCAAGACAAAAAAAAGTCTCTTTTAAGAGAAAAATGGTCATAATTCTTACCAATTTTCTTAAATAGAGTTAAACTCTAAAATTTTCTTTGGGCAGAGATCTAAGCTCTGAGAAGAGAATTAAATTCTCAAGGAAGAAGAAATAGGATGATGAAACAACAGTCATCTCAAGGGCCAAAGGCCCTATTTATAAGACATGAAGGGATGGTTCAACTCTCCGGGAGATCGAACGGCGGAAAAAGTGACACCGTTGCACCCACATGTAAGCCACGTGAGAGCAACGGTGGGGGGCATTTGTTTCCCAATATATTTAACCTAATAAAATAGCAAAGCTCTGTTGAATTTAATGAGGCAACGCCTCACGTGCTCTTTACGAGGGCTCCAGCGCCAGAGCAATTCTTATAGGATTAAATCCTATGGTGACGCCTCACATTCTTCTCATATGGGCGCCAATGTGCAAAGCACAGAAGAGTTCATTATATAAGAGATAAACTCTTAGGTGGCGCCTCACATGCTCCTCACGCGGGCACCAGTGTGCAGAGAACAGAAATACCCATCTTAGAAATTAAATTCTTAAGTAGCGCTCGCGGGCACAACACGTGAGCGCCGGCGCCCAGGTAGAATTAAATTCTACAATACTCTCTGTTAACCTGAGTCGTTGGATCTGTAAATCATCAAAATACAGAATTAAATTCTGTTATAAGAAAACATTTTCCAAATCTTTCTAAAATAAAAAAGATACTCTCGGTTGGAGCAAAGATCCAACTATAGAATAAAATTCTTTTTTAGAATATATTCCCTCAATCTTCTAAACAAGAAAAATAGCTCTATGTAAAATAGAGAATTATTGGATTAAAAAATCCAATGGTGATTAAAAAATCACCATTTTACAAAATAAATTCTGTATAAGGTAAAATATTTTCCCAATCTCGTTAAAAACAAAAATCATATTCTGTAAAAACAAATGCCCCCCACCGTTGCATTTGTTATTTTTAACCTAATTAAATCAATTGGAATCTTTTAATGAGAGATTTTCTCAGCATTAAATAACAAACTTGCCTCCACTATATAAAGGATCCGAGACTTCAAGTCTCAGATGGAGGGAAAAAAACCCCCCTCATAAGCTTCTGAAAAATACAGAAAGCTTCCAAAAAACAATAGACAATTCAATTCTCAAAGAAGAAGAGCTTCATTCTCTAAACCCTAGGTAAAGAAACCATAGAGATCAAAATATCTCCTTTACCTTTCATAGCATATCTAAGGGTATAATCCTTCTCGAGAACTTAGTTCTTTCTCTGGATCTAAGATCCACAAGACAAGTCTCCCACGAGTTGAGAATTTAATTCTCATCGGGAAGATCTTGTTCTTAAGAATCAAAAATTCAGAGAAGAACAAATTTAAAGAGAAAGAATATGGAGTTCATAACACTCCAGGAACTTAGTTCTTTCAAATCAAGAACTTAGTTCTCAAAGAACATAATCCCATATCCTCAAAATAATAATCTTAGTGATCGTTAATGGTCAAAATACCATTAACAGAAATTTAAAAATATTAACAGAGATTAAATCTCCATATAAAAGAAACCAGAGCCTCACATGTTTCCCACGTAGGCGCCCCTCTTTAACAGCGCCTAGCGCCTCACGTGAAACACAAGTGACGCCATATAAAAAGTGCTTAGCACTTCAAATACAGCCAAAATGGCTGAGTGCTTAGCACTGATTGGGCAGCGCCCAGCGCCGCACGTGCTCCTCACGTGGGCGCTACAAAAATAATAAGAGTGCTTAGCACTCCATAAAAAGCCAAAACTGCCGAGTGCTTAGCATTGATTGGGCAGCGTCCAGCGCCTCACGTGTTCCTCATGTGGGCGCCACAAAAAGAAAAGAAAAGAAAAGAAGAGACAAAAGTGCTTAGCACTCCACATACAACCAAAATGGCTGAGTGTTCAGCGCTCATTGGACGGCGCCCATAATTAAATGCTTCACATGACACCCATGTGAGTGTCAGAGTGTCAAATAAATACTTAGTACTTTTGTATAAAAAGAAAATGGGCTGAACAAACAGAGCCCAAATAAGTGCTTAGCACTTTTGAATGAAAAAGAAAAAGAGTAGGCAGACTAAGCCCAAATTGGCTAAATCTTTGAAGTTTCTTGCAGCTGAGCCCAAATTGGCTAAATCTTTGAAGTTTCTTGTAGCTGAGCCCAAATGCTCTTTTGATGGATTTTAAGTAAAAATGATCCTTAAAAACATTGTTAAAATGATCTTAGTCTCAAACACGACTAATGATCTCTCATTGATGATATTCGAAATGATATTCATCCCATATCTCCTGAGGTAATCTTAGTCTCAAATATGACTAACGATTCTTGGGGCCACCACAACCCCTTTTCCCCTCAAATATGGGATTTGGTTTAAGGGTATATCTTTCCACACCTCTGATATATGCCATTGTAATTCCTCAACGTCTTCAGAGAGGTGGCGGGTCCCGACAACTAACAAGTCCTTTCGTCATAGATTGATGCACTTCCAAATTGATGTGCACACCTCAGAACCTCGCCTCAAATATGACGACATTGGACCGAAATGTCCTTAAACTAACATCCGTCCCCAAAATGGGAATATTGGACCGAAATGTCCTTAAACTAACATTCGTCCCCAAAATGGGAATGTTGGACCGAAATGTCCCTAAACTAAAATTTTGCCCCTAGCATGGCGATAATGGACCGAAAAGTCTCTAAATTAAAATTTCACCTCAAACATGATGAAATTGGACCGCGGTGTCCTTAAATTAAAAATAATTGGGCCTAAATGCTCATATGTTTTAAGTCAATCTTAATCTCAAACCTGATTAACGGTCCTCAAATAAAACAAACCCAAATCTAAGATATACGGATTTGGACTAATCCGCGCCCTACAGGCGACGGCATAAATTAGTCTCCGTATACAATCCACGGGCAACCAAAACAAACAAAAACACACACGACACAAAGTGAACTTCCGGAGCAGGAGAAAGTGGTTATCGCAATGCGGTAACGTAATTAACTGCAGGGGCTTGCGCCCGCAGGGAAGAGCGTCCTCACAATCAAAAACCCCTCATAAAATGAAGGGGAATCTGATAAAGTCTGCTACAACGGTCGCGTCCATCCAAACCTCTGATGTATGGTGACATAAATCAACTTGGTATCTTTGGAGAGGTGGACGGATAAATCCAAATAGTATATGCCCCTAGAATTCAGGCCAGACATCCCAACGTCTCGGTCCGTCTTCCGGCGGGAACAACTTGGTGCTAAGTATTGTGAAATCTAATTTCAGTTTGATAACTGAACAAATAAAGAGAGTTTGGTGTTAAAAAGGGGAGGAGGTGGTGTCACCATGGAAGAGTGAGGTGCATGTGTGCAAGGGTGAGGTGGCGGCTTGAGGTGTATCTCATGGTGTGTTGTGGGTGAGATTCATCATAACCCTAACACCATGATTCTCACAATATGCATATAAACCCCCAGACAAACCTACATTCTTTATTGAAATTAAAACTTTCCACTAAAACACTTTCTTTACAAACTAAATGTTATCTAAACTAATTACCCTATTACTTAAATACCCTAACCATTTATAAAAAGTCTTTTTTATCAAAATTATAAAATTTAAAATAACATTTTAAAATAAAACAATTAATTAATTATCCAAAAAAAATCCGAAATGTTACAATATCCCCCCTTAAGAAAATTCGGTCCCCGAATTAAAACCTAATCACACATACCTTCAAAAAGATGCGGAAATTTCTTCTGTATCACATCCTCGGCTTCCCAAGTGATCTTTTTGCTATTTGGTCCCCCCCATAGAACCTTTACCAATGGAAATACCCTTGATCTCAACTTCTTCACCTGCTGGTCGAGAATAGCCACCGGCTGCTCAGTGTAAGATAAATCACACTCAAGCTGTATAGTCTGATGCTGGATAGCGTGAGAAGGATCATGAAGGTACTTGCGAAGCATAGACACGTGGAACACAGAATGCACATTGGGAAAACTTGGCGGATGTGCTATACAATATGCTACAACACCCACCCTCTCAAGAATCTCATAGGATCCAACATATCTAGGACTGAGCTTCCCCTTTTTCCCGAATCGCATCATACCCTTCATCGGAGAGACATGGAGAAATACATGGTTTCCCACATCGAACACAAGTCTACGGCGACGACGATCGGCATAAGACTTCTTCCTGCTCTGAGCTTCTCTCGTCCTATCCTGGATCATCTGGATTTTCTCGGTAGTCTCCTGGACCAACTAAGGCCCTAGGAGGCTGCTCTCGCTAAGCTCGGTCCAACAAACTGGCGACCGACACTTCCTCCCATATAACTCCTCAAATGGTGCCATCCGAATCGTCTCCTGAAAGCTATTATTATAGGAGAATTCAATCAAAGGTAAGTGATGATCCCAACTACCACCCAAATCCAGTGTACAAGCTTGGAGCATATACCCAAGAGTCTGAATCGTACGTTCCTACTGGCCATCAGTCTGTGGGTGGAAGGCAGCACTAAAACTCAAGCGAGTGACCAAAGCATCCTGAAGCTTCTGCCAGAGATGACTGGTAAACTGTGTGCCTCTATCAGAAACAATACAGGTCGGAACTCCGTGCAACCACACAATCTCGTCTATATAGATCTGGGCATACTGCGCATACCCGAAAGTAGTCCTCACTGGAAGAAAGTGAGCTGCCTTCGTTAATCGATCCACAATCACCCAAATAGAGCCATACCCTCTGCTAGACCTGGGTAGATCCACAATGAAATCCATGGAGATCTGCTCCTATTTCCACTCCGGAACGGGTAGAGGCTGCAACTCTCCGGCCGGCCTCTGATGTTCGGCTTTGACTTGCTGACAAGTCAGGCATTTCGAAACAAAGTCAGACACATCATGTTTTATCCCTTCCCACCAGTACACGTCTTGTAAATCGTGATACATCTTGGTAGACCCTAGATGAACGCGGTAGGAAGACTGATGTGACTCCTCTAATATCATACGCCTCAGCCTATCAACGTCGGGTACACACAACCGGGTCCCAAACCATAGCACTCCCTCGCTGTCAATTGTAAACTTAGAATCCCCATACTGCCGAACTCGCTCCAAAATCTCTGAAAATAGTGCATCCTCTAACTGTGCCTCCCTGATACGATCAAGCAAAAGTGGACGAGCACGAACATGGGCAAACTTTCCACCTACAGAGGTAAACTCAAACTGGATACCACTGTCGCACAAAATCTTCCAATCAGCATTGGACTGCCTCCGAACTGAACCCAAATACAACAAGCTAATCCCAGGTCTCCTACTCAACGCGTCAGCCACTACATTTGCCTTGCCCGGGTGATAAAGAATCTCACAATCATAATCTTTCACCAGCTCCATCCAGCGACGCTGCCTCAAGTTCAAATCCTGCTGCTGGAATATATACTTCAGACTCTTATGGTCTGTAAAGATCTGGCGCGACTCTTCATATAAATAGTGTCTCCAAATCATTAGTGCAAAGACCACCGCGGCCATCTCCAGATCATGGGCAGGGTAATTCTGCTCATGTTTCTTCAGCTGCCGAGAAACATAAGCAATAACTCTGCCGTGCTGCATCAATACGCAACCTAAGCCAACATGAGACGCATCACAATTTACCGCAAATCCGCCTGAGCCTGAAGGTAAAGATAGAATGGGCGCAGTCGTTAGACGAGTCTTCAACTGTTGGAAACTCTGCTCACATCCCTTAGCACATAGAAACAGAACTCTCTTTCGGGTCAAACTGGTCATAGGTGCCGCAATACGAGAGAAGTCTTGAACAAAGACACGATAATAACCCGCTAAACCCAAAAAGTTATGAATCTCAGTCGTTGACACGGGTCTGGGCTAATGCTGTACCGCCTCAATCTTCTTCGGATCAAGCTGCATCCCCTCTCTCGTAACAATATGACCCAAGAATTCCACACTATCAAGCCAGAAAGCGCACTTTGAGAATTTGGCGAACAACTGATGCTCTCTCAAAGTCTGCAATGCAATCCTCAAGTGTTGCTCGTGCTCCTCCCAACTCCTAGAGTAGATCAAAATATCATCTATGAAAATAGTGATAAACTGATCGAGGAACGGCTTGAAGATCCGGTTCATCATATCCATGAACGTTGCTGGGGCATTGGTGAGTCCGAACGATATCACCAGAAACTCGTAGTGCTCGTAGCGCGTCCGAAAGAAAGTCTTCGGAATGTCATCATTCCGGACTCGCAATTGAGGATATCCGGACTGCAAATCAATCTTCGAGAAATAGCTGGCTCCTTGTAGCTGATCGAACAAGTTGTCAATACGAGGTAATGGATACCTATTCTGCACCATAACTCGATTCAGCTACCGATTGTCGATACACAATCTCATGCTGCCGTCCTTCTTCTTAACGAATAGGACCGGAGCTCCCCATGGCGATACACTCGGACGAACGAGTCCTCTATCAAGCAATTATTGCACCTGACTCTTGAGCTCCTTCAGCTCCGTCGGGGCTATCCAATAGGGCGGTATAGAAATAGGCCCCGCGCCAGGAATCATGTCAATACAGAACTCAATATCGCGCTCAGGCGGCAACCCTGGCAATTCAGCAGGAAACACATCAGGAAATTCTCGTACAATCGGAACCCGGTCCAACGGGACCTCTGCGGCTCCGACATCTTGAATAAACGCCAAGAACCCACGACACCCCTTCTTCAAGAGCCATCTAGCACTAAGGGGAAAAAATAGATTCTAACCTCTCCCTATCGGAGGAGCTCAGATTGGCAGGAATGACGCTGCAGTCCCCCTGTACAACGAAAATTGGTTCTCCAGGAAAATTGAATCTTACCACTTTTCCCCGGCAATCAACGTATGCATGATAAGCGGCCAGCCAATCCATACCGAGAAGTACGTCGAAATCTAGCATATCGAGAAGAATCAAGTCGACTAACGAATCTCTATCACCAATACGTATGGAACACGACCTGAATACGCGTCGGGCTATGAAAGAATTCCCACTAGAGTAATCACAACAAGCGATAACTCTAATAATGACGACTCTCTCCCCAGCTAAAGTGCGATGTGTGCAGACACGTATGAGTGCGTAGAACCGGGATCAAACAAAATATGCGCATCTAAGGAACATACGGAAAGAGTACCTGTAACAACTGCATTGGATGCCTGGGCATCCTGGGGAGTCAAAGAGAAAACCCTAGCCTGACCCCTACCTACATCCTGATGTCCTCTCCCTCAGTTTCCTCGTCCCCTCTGAGTACGTCCTGAAAAGCCATGGCCTCGCGGTGTAACAGCCTGGCGTAGAGTAGCAGCTGGTAGAGGAAGTAATGCCATCGAAGAAGAAGGTGGAGGGGGTAAAGCAGCCTGCGGAACTACAGTCCCTCCCTGGCGTCTACACTCTCTAGCCTAATGCCCTGGTTGCCCGCAACTGAAACATGTCGACAACGGCCTCTGCTCCTCGGGGTACGAGCCATACATCAGGCCCTGAGCCAACCTCGACCGCTACTGCATCCTGGAACGAATATGCCTCGGCCTCTGCCAAATTGCCCAGAAGCTAATCCAATAAGTCTTGCTCGATTTGATTCTGGAACAACCGTAAGTCTCGTTCAGACACTCCTCCACTCGAATCGTCGCGTCCATAGCCTGTGCATATGTATCGAAGTGTTGGGAGCCCATGGCAAGGAACAGCTGTGTATCCAGACTCCTCACAAATCTTTTCATCTTGAGCTCCTCCGTGGGAACTAAATATGGAGCATAACGCGACAACTGGGTAAACTGCAAATCATAATCTACCACAGACATATCTGCAGGTTTCCGCAATGCCTCAAAACTACTGGCTCTGGCGTCTTTCATGCTTTGCGGAAGGAATCTAGTAAGGAAAACCTCGAAAAACTCTGCCCATGTCATCGAAGGAAAATATGCCGCTCGACCTCTCTCCATCGACTCACACCATGTCTGGGCAAGTCCCTCCAACCGAAAACTGGTCAGCTCCACCAACCTCGTATCTAAGCATCTCAAAGACCTACCGATCCTTGCCATCTTATCAAGAAACAACTAGGGATCCTCTGCTGTGTATGTCTCTGTGAACACCAGAAGTCTCAACCTTATGAACTCTGGGAGTGATACCTCCATAAACCTCGCGACTACTGGTGCGACTTTCTGAACGGACTGTACTACGGGCTCAATAATAGTCGATGCCTGATCCTGCCTCTGAATACAGGTGGCCTCAGCCAACTATTCCATCATCTGCTGTAAGCCCAACATGCCCTCCTCCAGTCTAGTCATCCGATCGAGAAGAGGAGGATCAACATGTCCCTGTGCCGTCGGGATGTCCTGAAGGTCAGTCGCCGTCACTGGCGGATCTGTCCGAGCTGCATCCCTGGCTGAAGCTCGCCTAGCTCACGTGGCCATAGCAACTGGAACAAGAAACGAGAGTTGGTAAGGTGTACGAACATGAACAACAATTATAGAGAGTCAAAGGAAGAATTAATCAAGACATACATCCTAAGGTTACTTAGGCAAGGTATCATGTTGTAAATATGCCGCGGAACATATGTACGATACGTTACTCTTTCTGAGTTACCTACTCCATCAAACCAAAGGTCAATCTAATAACGAAAGTTCGAGCCTAATAACTCCAAAGTCACTTCTAGGTTCCATTTGGTTAATCCTAAAGCTCTGATACCAATTTTGTCACGACCCGAATTTAGCACATGACCGTCACTTAGATTGTGTGACGTCTAAAGATGCCGACACAATCCGAGTAAACAAGAAAACCAAGATCTAAAACCTGTTTGCGGTAATATGAAGGTACCGTTTTAAAAATAATGAAAATGAGGTCACATGTCGAATGGTTTTTTAAAATGAGGTTAAGACAATTGTTTTTAGTATTGGAAATTTCGACAGCACCTCCTTTGTACTTTTTTTACGAAAAACAAGTACATAATCATAATATAGTGGCATCCCCTGCTTGGGAGCAAAATCAACGCCAATCGGCGGAAACAACCCACGCAAATAATATACGATGCTTAGAAACGAAGAATCACATGCATATAAGAAACAGAAAGCACAATCAAATATAACTAATCGATTCTACTCAATCGATCCAAAAATACATACATAAGTATACTCTCGTTCTATGTGTAACATTTCAAAAAAAAAAAATATTAATTTTGGGAATTTTTTTAATTTAATATTAATTTTAAATGAATATTTTAATATTTCGGTATAATTAAATACCGATAAATTGGGGAAATTTTTTGAAAATTATAGAAATTACTTAAAAGAGGGTGTTTTATATGAATTATGTAAATTTTAAGTTTTTATGATTAATTGTATGCAAATTTTAGTGCTAATCGCGATTAAAAATCGCTAATCGCGCTTAAAGCGTATTTTATGCAAACATACACCATATCTTTTTATTAACACTTATTGCATTTTCCTATATGTTTTTGGGTGCATGGCTTTTGTTTTGGGGTTACTATTGAGGTGAGAAAGAATTTAGAAAAGAAAAGAAAAGAATAGAATATTAAGTATGGTAAAAAGAGAGAAAGAGGGGGTGAGGATCAACATAAGTCTTGAGCCATTCCCATTCATCATTCCCCTCATTTTCTCCTCTCTCTCCCTCTTCTTTCAGCTGCTGTTGCTGCCCCATTCTCCCCTCCACAAATCCACTCACTTCATCTCCAAAACAACTCCAAAACCTAATCCCCATTTCACAAAAAAAGGTGCACTAGCTCACAAGCTACCTTATGGACCAAGAAAAACTTGAATTTGGTGCTGTAGAGGATTCTTGAGATCTAAATGAGGTAAACTCTTTCACAATTATTGTAGTATTTCAAGTGATTTAGCCTCATTTCAAGTTTAATGTCGTTTTGGCGAAGCTTAGTGGACTTTGGAAAACCCTAGAGAGGGTTAGGGTTAAATTGAGTTGTGTTAGTGTAATTAAGCTTTAGTGGTGACCCTTAAACCCCCTTGGTGCTAAGAACCCAGACCCAACACCATACAAGACCTAGAACTGAAAACAGAACTTTGCAATGTCGGTTTGTGAACTTTGAGTGTGCAGGCTAATCTAGAATGAACTGAGATTTTTACTGGAAAAATAAACAACTCCAGAGACTCATTTGAGACCATAGGAACCCACTGTAGCAAGACGAACCACAATAGAGTCCCCAGGGCCGGCGAGACCGGATTTTCATGAGAAAGGGCTCGGCCACTTGGTGAGGGTGTGGGTCCAGGTTTCTTCTGTAGGTCATATGTACCCTGTATATCAGCCTAGTATTGTTTGCTTACATGGTTTTCACCCTCATCCAAATCTGGGACCAATTTCCTACAATGTAGTATCATGACGTTGCCACGACTCAAACTTTATATACTAAATCTGGGATTTTATGTTAGAATGGTAGCCTACAGGGAATCTGGAGTGACCGTAGACACTTACAGGAAAAACTAGCAAGACCATTACCCTATTTGAATACCAGGAGACTACCCTACAAACCTGACACCCCAATTCCCTACTAGGGCCGGCGTCGCCGGAATTTCAGGGTAAGGGGCCGGCCACCTTGTGGATTCAGGAGTCCTGGTTACTTTCATAGCTCATTTACACGTTGTACATCACTCCAGTATTGCTTTGGAATATTGGTTGCACCTCAATCAAAATCTGGGACTGAATGCATGTGTTGCTATTTTGATTCGAGTTATGGTTTTGCGTATTTTGAATTCTAGATTTGCGTATTTGTGTTTTGCCTCGATCACTTGATGTTGTACGACGATATCGAGAGTTGTTTGATGATTTTGAAAGCGTAAACCATAGGTTCTAACCTATAGGATTTTTAAGCGTATCGTTTGGGTTTTCGTGTGTCGTTTTGGTTTCGATTCGATTTTAATGCGATACGATACGTGTGACATGTAGGCACCCCCATGGTGATTCGAGACGATGAAGAAGATGGTGGCGACATCGACATCGGCAAGCAAGATCAAGGTGAGTAGATTATATCTACGGGGGAAGTCGGGTGGATGGCGTATAGCACCCCCGCAGTTCGATATCTAGTATACTATATATATACTATATATGATAGCTTATTGTGTGATATGGATATTCTAGATGTGATTAGGTGTATTGTGGATAGATTAAGGTTTAGAAGTAACCTAGTATAGTTTCCTAGTTGCGAACCCTAGAATAGGTTTACACCCCCCCCCCCACATGCTTGCTTGTTATACCTATACCTGGATGATGAGGATAGTGTATGATATTTGGAGATGACTCAATGAGATTGGGCATAGTGTCATGAGATCGGTGATATGATGTAATTCGTATTTGGGGATACGACATAAGATTTTAGCGGGCCTTTGGACGTGTGTTTCACACACGCATTTATATTTATATAGATGGTATCGATTTGTACTAGACTAGATCAGTACCCCAGATCATGAGATATGATGATGAGGATACCAGATAATTGATGAGATGAATATGATATTGACCCGTACCCAGATTTGGGATGTCGTACGATGATTTACCGTACGAGCTTTTTATTGATGATAGATCCGCACTCATGACTCGAGGATGTCATATGATATTGTATCGTATGCGGTACCTTCAGGCGGGATCACTGACTATTATATATATATATATATATCGACTCAGATTAAGGTGGTTTTCATACCCCTCCCGATTAGTTTGTAGTTAGATCTGTAGCTTGCTCAGTAGATGTTAGTTTAGACCGATGTCATACCTATTTCAAAAACTAACGAATTAGGAGTATTTTAAAGACAGGCAAAGGGATTCTACGGATATTTTCAAAAGACGCATCTTTTCTTAAAAACACCGTAGCCCTTATTTTCCTAAAAACCCCGATTCGTGTTCTTTCAAATGGCAAAACAGTATGACATAGATACATTGATGTAGATACTGCACTGTTGTGTTATTATTCATTTGCCGCATATTCTTACTGTTTGCATCGCATTGCATGTTAAATATGTTATTGTTATATCAAATCCATGCTGTTAGGACACCGGCACCATTATCGATAATGCATATGTTCCACATACACCTGCTTGCCGGCTCACACACTTCATCATTGATAATTGTCATGCCACTACATTGTAGTACTGTTGCATCCAGGATGTGACCTTTGCATGGCATACTCGTGTACTTACATATTGTACACCCATACTTGTACACCCATACTTGTACACATACTCATTTGCACATACATAGATGATTCTGGCTTAAATTGAGGATTCGGGAACCGCAAGATACTTTTAAAACTGATTCATTTTAAAGAAGCGGTCTTCCCTAAATATGCGCATATTACTATTCCATGTTGTATGATATACTGAGATGCTTACATTTCTTTTATATGTCGCATACATCATGCTTTCTGATCATACGCATTGAGATATGTTATTTCCATGATATTTCTGGATTTGGGAACCGTGGGTATTTCAAAAGAGAGTATGTATTATTTTAAAAACCCGGTTACCCTTGATATGATATTTCAGTGCGCCCACCATGAGTTTTATCGGTTCTAATGTATATATATACCCCACGCGAGGAGGAGTCGTGAGCCGTGTACAGGTACATGGTGGGGCCCGGTATGGTACCCCGGGGCAAGAAAGGGATGCTGTGTATACAGACGGTGAGCCTGGCAGAGGGACTACTACCTACCGGTGATATTATTTGGGCTCGGTGGATATCCGGAGGATACCGACCGGAGTCGAGAGATGATACGGGCCGATCCGGACTGACGGAGCCCGTAGGCCAATCCGGACGGACGGAGCCCGATATATGAGGATTTACGTGCCGATGCTGGGCACAGCTTTCATGATGTTTTCGAGTGTCGATGCTGGACACTCCGGTTCCATGATTTTGATATGTCGCGAGGGACACCTGTTGATTATATCCTCATACTTCCATGCATATGCTTTATGATATTTACACGCATGATGTTTATTGTCATTGGATGACACGTGGACGATATCCACAAATATATAGTTGACATTGATGACATTGATCACATAGTTGGACGAGATCCACATACATGATGACATTGACTACTTAGTTGGATGATTTCCACATACTTACAGACTTCATGATATAGTCGACATTGATCATGCCTCATATTTATAATATGTTATTACCTGAGGCATTGGCACGAGCACTTGACACCACACTCATGTATAGATGTTGCATTGCCACCTTATCATGCTTCAGACTTATTCATTTGAGATTTACATATATATTTGATCGTATTGACCTAGGATTGTGTCATACATACGATTTCTTCTCTGTGATGTTTTCTATTCACGAGTTGGCAACTCACCCCCGTTGTGCCACAGTTCTTGCAGGTTTTGCCGTACAGGTTCCATTGCGGCTTTCTAGCACACTGCTTTCCTTACGGGTGATTTGCTTTGGTAGGTGGGTTCTTTTGCATCAGAACCACCATTGTATATGTATTATTCAGTTGTATCTAGAAATTCCATCAACCAAACTTGTATATTGTTTCAGACTTAGAAAACCAGTTATGTATTATTTCGACCTTAGAGTCGCGCGTTGTAGTATTATGGTTCATGCTGATTTTGAGTTTTCCTTTGAGTCTTGATCCTCGCCATTCGGCGTTGTATACTATACTGCTTGCGTGGTTGTGACCGTCTATTGACGAAGAGCTAGCTCCCGCTTAGGGATGCCTTTTATCATTGTTTATATACTATTCATGTTATACCCCGTTCGGGGCCAGTATTTACAAAGGAAACTCTGCCGAAATTTTCAGAAAAGATATTGAGGATTTAAAATGCATATTCGGCTTACTTATTTTAAAACCTTGTTTTTAAAATCTGTTTTCTTTACTTCAAAAAACTAGTTTTCTTTATTTACTCCTTAAAATGGTTTTAGATTTCTGGGCTTTTGGCTTACTTGGATTAGATGGGGTCCTATAGACTTCATATGATTCAAGGGCCAGTCACGTGCTATTTCGGGTCGTGACACTAAATCAAAAATATACATGGTCTTCACAACACAGCTATGCTAAGATAAGTGATGAAAGCTGTGATATCCGTATTCGCAACGCAGCTATGCGTCCACACGTCTCCTGTAAGGAATTAAGGCACAACGGGGGTGAGTTGCCAACTCAGCGAATAAACTAACATCCAACAGTTGAAATTGTTAGTTATATGTATGCCCTAGAGGCCATTACTATACATAGGATGTATATTGTAGTGGATGCTTGGACATATATAGGGAGGACTTTCTTGCTCGACATGATAGTATGCTATCTGGTTGCTCTTTACCTTAACGTGTACACTAACTGTCTCTCTGTTACATATTGGTAAAGCCCTTAGGATGTTTACTTGACTACCTGGACTATGATGCGGATCATACTAATGGGGACATGGTAGTCCATAAGTACATCCTTCAAGGTCCCTAGTCGTGGGTGTATCGAGACAGGGTATCGATATACCAGTGTAGACTAGCGTATACCTTCTCGACCCATACAGATGGGCGATGGATGATCCCATATCCATTGGTGTTTGACATCAGAGATGATATACGGGTGCTCAGTGGAGACTGGGTACACTGGACGGACTCGCTGAGAACTCCCAGATGGTATTATACCTTACGTCAGATGGCAGTTCTCGGGTGACACTGGTACAGAGTAGTCTGTTGACCCGAGATCGTCATAGAGTCTTGTGTGATTCCCACTGTGCTTTGATTTCCACCTTACCACGTCCAAGAGGGCGTGCAAAACGGTGGTTTTTGGGTACAGTCCCAAATCACATGGAGGCAATGAGCGATAGGAGGGGATTCGTCTCTCCCGGTATAGGGAGTTGATGTTGCGCTGTGTTCGATTGGCTATAACCGAAAATCCCTGGCCAGGGTTGCTGAGATTTACTGGTAAGTGTTACCAGTAGTTTCTCGAACTGTTATAGACCTCATATCAACACGACTTATCGAGCTATTGGGGTCTGACGTTTACCACCCCTAGGCAAGATATGCGACATATCAGACGACGAGACCGGACTGTACGGTAGGTGTTACTGGTTGGATTCACAGGAGTGTGAGCGGGCTTGCTCGTTGTTCTTCTGATCGCTCAATACCCGGGTGGCCGTTACGTTTGGCAGACCGCTTGCGGCTTGTGGGTGTTTGATATGATCATCACCTGCTGCCGGCGTATTGACGAGTCTTTAGAGTCCTACACAGAGCTTTCCTGGCTCAAGCGAAACGAAATAGGAGCGCATATGAGATATGTGCGGGACCGAGAATAATGCGTGTATGTGATACCGTATTCTATTCTCGCGATGAATGTATCGATTGGTTGTATGCGATATAACCTAGTTATCGAATCGAGGATTGATTCGATAAGTCGATACATTGGATATTAGTCGGTCATATGCGATATGACCGGATCGTTAAATCAAGTGTTGATTTAATGATTTAATGTATAATTATATATTTGATATATTACTTTACATTAACTAGTATTGGTTCACTTAAGATGGATTTTCTCACTTGATGTGCACATTGTATATATGATATAGTTTTGTGCACTAGTTTGTATCATGTTTGATGATACATGCAAACTTGGGTGTGTGTGCGCTTTAAACTATGATTAGGTTAATGGTTAGGGTTTGTTTTATTTATTTATTTATTTATTCATTCATTTTGGAAAGGATAAAATGGTGGTTTTCTTTTCTTTCTTTGCTTGAAGCTTCTTGAAGCTTCAAAGCATCTTTGAAAGTCTACCATTTTGTCTTTATCCCAAACCTAACCATTCAACTAAACTATAGTTTATTCTCTACACTAAACCATGGTTGCTAAATGATAAGAATCACTTTATTTTCTTTTTCTATTATTCTTATCATATTCTTTTTCTTCTTCTTCTTCTTCTTCAAGAAGGAGAAACCTTACTAGCTTTAATGGTGCTATGAGGAAAAGAGTGAGAAATCCAAATCCAAAGTGAACCCACTTTCTATTTCTTCATCCTCTACCACTTGCCAAGTAGTATAGGGTGTTTTCTTCACAAGTTTCATGACTTGGTGAAGTTGGAGCTTGATCTTGTGTTGCCTCGACGTAGATCATCTTCGGCAACGAAGTCGACGACCTAGCCCGATCATTTATTCGACGAAACCATCGCTAGAGTCCGGGATCCGATGATCGCAGCAGAGGGACATCATCACGGAGCTGAGAAAGTGGAGGACCGGATCTACAAAGGTTGTAGTCTCTTTCAGTTAGCAGTAAAGTTGTTTACTAGCTTGCAGTTTCGCCTATTCTCTAGTTAACGATCCGTATTAGGGTTTCTCGGCACCGGAAAATTTTGAATTTGGCATGGTTGATGCCTTATGAGACCTCTGAGTGTGCCTAGGAACCCTACAGTGGTATCAGAGCCTAGCTAGAGCTTTAGGAGAAGTGTAGACGAAGTTAGAAGTCCGATCGAACCCGTAAACCCCGACAAAACCCTTCTCTGTACATTTTTCAAAACAGTGGATTTTTGTGAATTAAAATTTCTCAGAAAAACAAGAAGGAAAAACTAAGAATTACTGTGAAGTACGGTCCACTAAGCCAATAATTTGATCGCGGAACCGCGGCGAAACCATGGGTTTGGCAGCGGTTCCGCGACCAAAATTTGGACTTAGTTCCTGAAATTTCATGTATTTTTTCTTAGGTCCTTTCTTGGCAATTTTTTATGGGAATTTTTTTAATTCCACTCAAGTGTTGAGTTTTCTAGGGTTTTATTGGGGACTCATTAATTTGATCGGATAATTTAACTTCGTTTATGTTTTTCCGGATATTTTAGAAACTGTTAAAAAGTTCGACCGGATATAAATACCCACTTTTTTTCCTGCCAGGAAATTTCCATGTGTTGGATTTTTCCGTTGTTTAAGAATGTTCTAAGTAGTGCAAGTAACGCGATGGACCCTCTAGAAGACAACAAACCTTAACTCGATTATGTGACCGTCTTGAACTGCCCTTTGAACCTTAGGGTTTGGGGCAGTACGGCGTACCACATGTGAGGCGTTGGCTTGACCCTTCTACGGCTGGACCGTTGGTACTGAGGCATGAAGTGGATGTTTTTGAACTTATTTCAAGTGTTGAGCTGTTTCAGGAAAACTTGGGTGTTTGATTGTTTGATCGGAAAGTTTAACATTTTCTATTTATCTGAAATGTGATACAATAATTGGAATTCACAAATAGTTATGAGATAACTGAATGAATGTTATAAACACAGCACTTTAAGTCTCACTTGATCAGTTGCCACGGAATTTTGATGCGATCAAAAGTCCGTCGCAATCACGTAGCGTATGCGGATACTCGCCGGTAAACTTAATAGATAGCCATGCCCCATAGCCCCGACCAAGTGACTGTAGGAGAACCCCGTCGCCAAAAGTATCCGTTCGGGTGCTCACGGCAGCAGTGTTCCGCCTTGGTGCACTTCGTCGACGGTATCGGGGGTGCGGCCGTCTACTAAAGTTTGCGACGAGCATTCGGTCAGATGCCGGGAATCTTGTTGAATTGCCCGACTAGATATTGAAAAGAGTTTTCGATAAATGAGACTAAAATGCGGGGTTTATAATTGTTAGGCATGCAATGTCTAAGGAATTCATTTGAATAAGCATGCGATGTCTAAAGAGTTTTCGGATTCCAACTGTTGTAGTTTTACACTTTCTTTTCTGTGACCGTAAGTGTAATATGTGATATCGCCGGTTTCGTTGCTATATGTCAACGAAAATTGGGATGCGCATATTTACTTACGTTGATGACATGTGATATTATGTGTTGCTGGATATGTTATATTGGATCGTCGTGTTTGAATAGCCGGGGTTTTTTTATGTGAGATGAGTGTTTTTCATTTTCATTCATGTAAAAACTTGTATGTAATATTCTTTTATTGGGGCACTTCCAGGTTGCGGAAGATGTCACTTTTTGTATATTATTTACTTTTCCGCACTAGGATAGACCCAAGGAGGAGGGCACAAGTAACCAGGTTCTGGAGTCCAGTGGGAGACCAACTCGAGGAGTCGAGTCCGGGTCTCCTAACTCTAGAATTGGTAGGGTTGCTTGCCGCTCTCGTAGGGGTCTAGGTGTGTGGGTTTGGCTATTCATCACGACCGTGGAATCCATGTTTTATATTGGCTCAAAATAAAACACGGACGTCCTAGTATATCCAATATTTCATATGATATTTTCTGCTGCGTTATCTGTGATGTGATCATGTGATGTTCTGTGATAAATACTGCATATAGTATATATGATATATTATATAGACGTTACTTATGTTTTACACCCGCGCTAGCCCTGTCCCGCTCTGCCGTTAGTTACCTAACCTAACGGTGCACGAGGGGACATCGAGGCGAATACGGATGGCATAAGTGTACGTCGTATTTATCTGTGATGTTTAGGTGATTTAAATGATGGGACTTCATTAATATGATTAATGAAAGAAAAAGAAACCTAAAGATGTTGTGGAATCGAATTTCAAAAATAAAACAGGTAGCTACAGTTCTTGCTTTGCACAGCAGTATATATGATATATCCTGCACCTTATTCGATGAGGAAAGGGCCGACGATCCCTTCACCGGGATTGACCCCTTTAGCAATAACTGGCAGATGCTACAACCCTCGGTTTGTCTTTTGATTGCTTCTATAGTTTCTGCTTTGCACAGTGATATATATGATATATCCCGCACCTCATTCGACGAGGAAAGGGCCGACGATCCCTTCACCGGGAGTGACCCCTTTAGCAAAACTAGAAAAGCCTCAAAAACACTCCATTTTAAAATCATTTGATTCTACAACGATATCAACTTCATTACGCAAAAGGTTTTCAGAAAAACCAGTCGCAGCCCTCCGTCATTTCAGATAAGTTGTATATAGTATTCGTGCTATATTTGTTGGCTTTCGTCAAGGTGTAGTGTGCAGTAGCTATATGCTGCTTATATGCTGCATATGATGCGATTGGATTAGGGTAGTCGTGCGGCTTTGTTGGCTTTCGTCAAGGGTCGTGCGGGTGGGTTTAATTCAATCAAGAAATGACGGGTTGGACTTGACTAGTAGCCTATGGTTTGTTGGCTTTCGTCAAGGTCATAGGATGCTAGGGGCAAAATATTATCGGGAATTTCAAGTGTTGAAATTTGCAATGAGATTGCATACCTTCTATGAGATAGTTGGATCCCGATACCCGCTGCGAGTAATTGTTACTCCTAGGACAGTTTTACACATTACAATTAGCCGATCAAGTAGGTGTCTAGAAAGGTGTTAACGAGGTTACGCCTCTGGGAAAACGAGGTTTACATTTATTAGGTTCGTGCGAAAGCACGGGGGACCTCCCTCAAAGTACCGATACTGGCCTGGCTGAAAGATTGGCGAACTTGTAGTGTGTAATTAATCCCGGCTAGTCTTTCCTTTTAGTGTTTGAAGGAAGATTTGATAAAAAACAGTGGGAACCATCCTGATTAGATAAAATAATAACCAATCTATTCTTGCAAGAGCGCACGCTGAGTGTTTTCTTCTCTCTCTCTCCAGGTAGCGACCATATCACGCCTTAATCAAGATAATAATACGGATATTGACCGAACCCGCTTGTTATACTGAGCTGGGGAACGTTGGTCCCGCTCCAACTTATAATTGTTATAAGACAGAGCAGGAAATAGGGGAATACCAGGGTTCCCATGCCGCCCAAACGAAGAAAGTGCATGCTGATGCATCTTCTTCGGGTGTGTTCATTACATAGAACTGTTTCTCTGTATCCTCTACATCCTGGGTATTTGATACCGAATCAGGATCCCAGATATGTAATCTATTACATAGGGCTACAGAAAGGTAGAGAACTGAGAATGGGTGATAAGTTTCATGAGGCAGAAAACGGTGCAAGTGTTGCAGCCAGGTCTGTTGGTCACTGTCACCCTGTATTACCTGAATACATTGATTCTGAACGAATGTTATTAGATACCGAACCTGATATACAAAATCATATCAGTCTCTTTATTAGTAAAGAAGGATATAATTTTGTATTGTTGGATAATATTTTGAACATTTTCTATATCAAAAGTTGATCGGTTCAGGCACATTATCTAAAAGCATTGATGTTCTAAATCAAACTACAGTTCCTAGTATACATAACACACACAAGAGGAAGAGTTCAGAAATGAACGGATCCTTCTTGAGGTATTGTAGACTAGGTCATATCAATGCGACCCGACTAGCTAAGTTGCACATAGATGCATATTTAAATCTGTTTGAATTTACATCTTGCGAAAACTTGTCGGTCATGTCACAAAGATAAGTTGACCACAGCTCTGTTTATTGGAAGCAGAGAAAGAGTTAGTGAACTCTTGGGATTGATACATGCTGATGTATGAAGGTCCCCTGTCTACATATGCCAAGACCGGTTCTTTGTACTTCATAACATTCTCTGATGATCTCTTTAGATTCAAACATATGTCCTTGTTGAAACACAAGTCCGAACCTTTTGAGATATTCACAGATTATAAGTTAGAAGTAGAGAACCAAAACGGGTATAAGTATTATGTCCTTTGATGTGATCAAGGAGGATAATACTTGAGCACGGAATTTCTGGACTATTCTAAAGGAGAATGAGATTCTCTCTCAACATTACTCCTCCGTATACACCATAGCACGATGGTATATCGGGGCGGAGCAATAACACCCTATATGATATGGTATGCTTTATGATGAGTACTACTGAGTTACCTATTTCCTTTTGGGAGTTATACACTTATGAAGTTGCATACCTATTGAATAGGGTTCAAATCAAATCAGTTGCCTACCACTTCATATGTGATATGGAAAGGGAAGAGCCCATATCTTAAGTTAGTTAAGATTTGGGGGCTGTCCGGACTATGTCTAAAAGCAAAATCCGGACAAGCTCGAGCCAAGGTCTGTTATGTAGAACTGGAAGCAGTTCCAGCTATGCAAACTACAGTAGATGATTTGGTAGAACCAAAGGATTCAATAGTAACCAACGAACCTCAGCCTCTCCGTCGATCTAGTAGGGTTCCTCACCCACCTGAGAGATACTTTGGTTTCTCTATGACAGTGCGAGCGAGGATTGCATCATGAGATGATGACCCAACTAGTTTCGAGCAGGCCATCGAGAGTAGGGACTCTGTAAAAATGGCTGGATGCTTGGCGATCTGAGATGGAATCCATGTACACCAACAAAGTATAGACTTAGGTTGCTATATCTGAAGGGTTAAATCCCCATCAGGAGCAAGTATATCTTGAGAAGATTACTTGGTGTAGATGGAAAAGTTGAGACTTTCAAAGCTAGACTTGTTAAAGGTTTTCGTCATCAACCAAGCGTGGATAACGATGAAACCTTTTCCAGTGGCTTTACTTAAGTCCATCCGGATCCTACTTGCCACGGCAACATACCATAACTACAATATCTGGCGGTTGGGTGTCATGACTGCTCTTCTAAATGATATTTTAGAAGAGGGCGTCTATAAGTATACAGTCAGAGAGCTTCGTAGACAGTGGGAGCAGCGGAAACATGCACAAGTTGCTTTATAGGATAAAGCAGGCATCGCGGAGTTGGAACGTCTGTTTTGATGTGGTAGTCAAAGAGTTTGACTTCATCAAAATGGTAGATGAACCTTGTATATACAAAAAGGGTAGTAGGGAGTATGGTGGTGATCTTCGTAGAGTACGTGGATGACATACTCTTGATAGGGAAGGTGTTTCCTATGCTACGCTCAGTCAATCTCCGCTTATCACAAGGATTCTCCATATAGGATCAAAGTGATACCTCCTAAATCCTGGGTTTTGGACCTATGAGATAGATCTAATTGGATGTTAGGATTCTCACTAGTTATAGTGAGATGGTATCAATCGATCCTGGGGAGAATCACTGGAAAGGTTCCAGGGTGATAAGAACGACTGAATGTCAGTCACAGGCATTGTCATTACCCTTAGTAAAGGGACGGTATGTTGGAAGAGTTCCAAGCTAGATACCGTGGCTTACTAGACGATAAAGGCTGGATACATCGCTACTTAAGATGCAACCAAAGAGGCAGTCCGGATGTATATTTGTTCATGAGATGAACTTAGTTCCTCCCATTGTGTGACAATGGAGTTGTGGTTTATGCCAAGGAACGTCCGTCCCATCAGTGATCCAGACATATTCTAAGGCAGTATCACCTGATCATGGAGATGGTTGATCTCGAAGGAGATCGAGGTTAGGAGAGTAGACTCAGAGGACAACACGGCGGATCCACTCACAAAGGCCTTTTCCCAAAGAGAGACTTTTATGGGATGGTTGAGATACTACAACCACTGCTATCAGATGGCCCTAGTGCAAGTGGGAGATTGTTAGTTATATGTATGCCCTAGAGGCCATTACTATACATAGGATGTATATTGTAGTGGATGCTTGGACATATATAGGGAGGACTTTCTTGCTCGACATGATAGTATGCTATCTGGTTGCTCTTTACCTTAACGTGTACACTGACTGTCTCTCTGTTACATGTTGGTAAAGCCCTTAGGATATTTACTTGACTACCTGGACTATGATGCGGATCATACTAGTAGGGACATGGTAGTCCATAAGTACATCCTTCAAGGTCCCTAGTCGTGGGTGTATCGAGACAGGGCATCGATATACCAGTGTAGACTAGCGTATACCTTCTCGACCCATACAGATGGGCGATGGATGATCCCATATCCATTGGTGTTTGACATCAGAGATGATATACGGGTGCTCAGTAGAGACTGGGTACACTGGACGGACTCGCCGAGAACTCCCAGATGGTATTATACCTTACGTCAGATGGCAGTTCTCGGATGACACTGGTACAAAGTAGTCTGTTGACCCGAGATCGTCATAGAGTCTTGTGTGATTCCCACTGTGCTTTGATTTCCACCTTACCATGTCCAAGAGGGCGTGCAAAACGGTGGTTTTTGGGTATAATCCCGAATCACATGGAGGCAATGAGCGATAGGAGGCGATTCGTCTCTCCCGGTATAGGGAGTTGATGTTGCGCTGTGTTCGATTGGCTATAACCGGAAATCCCTGGCCAGGGTTGCTGAGATTTACTGGTAAGTGTTACCAGTAGTTTCTCGAACTGTTATAGATCTCATATCAACACGACTTATCGAGCTATTGGGGTCTGACGTTTACCACCCCTAGGCAAGATATGCGACATATCAGACGACGAGACCGGACTGTACGGTAAGTGTTACTGGTTGGATTCACAGGAGTGTGAGCGGGCTTGCTCGTTGATCTTCTGATCGCTCAATACCCGGGTGGCCGTTACGTTTGGCAGACCGCTTGCGGCTTGTGGGTGTTTGATATGATCATCACCTGCTGCCGGCGTATTGACGAGTCTTTAGAGTCCTACACAGAGGTTTCCCGGCTCAAGCGAAACGAAATAGGAGTGCATATAAGATATGTGCGGGACCAAGAATAATGTGTGTATGTGATACCGTATTCTATTCTCGCGATGAATGTATCGATTGGTTGTATGCGATATAACCTAGTTATCGAATCGAGGATTGATTCGATAAGTCGATACATTGGATATTAGTCGGTCATATGCGATATGACCGGATCGTTAAATCAAGTGTTGATTTAATGATTTAATGTATAATTATATATTTGATATATTACTTTACATTAACTAGTATTGGTTCACTTAAAATGGATTTTCTCACTTGATGTGCACATTGTATATATGATATAGTTTTGTGCACTAGTTTGTATCATGTTTGATGATACATGCAAACTTGGGTGTGTGTGTGCTTTAAACTATGATTAGGTTAATGGTTAGGGTTTGTTTTATTTATTTATTTATTCATTTTGGAAAGGATAAAATGGTGGTTTTCTTTTCTTTCTTTGCTTGAAGCTTCAAAGCATCTTTGAAAGTCTACCATTTTGTCTTTATCCCAAACCTAACCATTCAACTAAACTATAGTTTATTCTCTACACTAAACCATGGTTGCTAAATGATAAGAATCACTTTATTTTCTTTTTCTATTATTCTTATCATATTCTTTTTCTTCTTCTTCTTCTTCTTCAAGAAGGAGAAACCTTACTAGCTTTAATGATGCTATGAGGAAAAGAGTGAGAAATCCAAATCCAAAGTGAACCCACTTCCTATTTCTTTATCCTCTACCACTTGCCAAGTAGTATAGGGTGTTTTCTTTACAAGTTTCATGACTTGGTGAAGTTGGAGCTTGATCTTGTGTTGCCTCGACGTAGATCATCTTCGGCAACGAAGTCGACGACCTAGCCCGATCATTTCTTCGACGAAACCATCGCTAAAGTCCGGGATCCGATGATCGCAGCGGAGGGACATCATCACGGAGCTGAGGAAGTGGAGGACCGGATCTACAAAGGTTGTAGTCTCTTTCAGTTAGCAGTAAAGTTGTTTACTAGCTTGTAGTTTCGCCTATTCTCTAGTTAACGATCCGTATTAGGGTTTCTCGGCACCGGAAAATTTTGAATTTGGAATGGTTGATGCCTTATGAGACCTCTTGAGTGTGCCTAGGAACCCTACAGAAATTGTATGCATAATGAAATAGCGACTAAAACTATGCATCAGGTATACATGATATATGATAACATATGAAATATGAATATGTAACTATAGTGCCTGTATAAAAGGAAACAGAAATCTCATCATGTGTTCCAAAATCTTGGTCATTTTCATAAAAGATCCTCAAATCCAGTGTCAAATATCGACATAAATCTTTAGTTTTAGCATGCATTGTTCCCCGAACGATCCTAACAGCCAACAACATCGGTCGGTATCCTCCAGATATCCGCCGTGTCTCTCAAACTATCTTCGGTATCGAGTGTTCTCGCTAGGCTCCCCGCCTCTAATGCGGCTTTCCTGTCCCTCGGTCTCAACCGGGTCTACCATGTATCCGACTGTATATCCCTCACTCGGTCCGGATAACGTAAAAATCCGCAACCGTATAGCCCCCCACTCGGTTCGGAATAAAACCAAATCAGAAAAACAACAACTCATGGTGGACATATCACATAAATCACGAAGACCCGTAAAATTATAACATATAGTGAATAAAACTCGAATCAAGGAAAATCTCATGATTCGGTATTTCATGATACAATTAATAACAAGGACAATGAGATGTGATATGTGCCGAAACAATAGCAATGTTGTGCGACAACAGTTATTAATGATACTAGCAGTGCACAATAGATTATAGGTAACATGTCAAGTTCTAGGTGTGTACGTGACATGTTAATTACCGATGGGGTGTAGTGTAGCATGTAAGCATGTGTAAATGCAACATAACTCATCGGTAATAGTGCAAGTGTCCTAGCAAGTGTTAAGCATTGGAGATTAATAGGTATGAATGCATACAATGCAATACTAGGTTTAATTATGCAAACAATATGAATGAAAAATAAATATAACAAAATTTCTAGTTTTGAACGCTATACGCCGTCCATACAATATCCCCTGATAGATGTTTAGTCTACTCACCGGTACAAGTAGTGATCTATTCGAATCCCATCACTCCTTTTCCCTTCCTCGCTACCTCCGAAGTCACCGCGGTCAAATCTAATATCGAAATAAAACTTTCGTATATAAGCGGTTAAATTCCGATACGGCGAATACGTAAATTCTAAGTGAACTTACATACGTAACGTGATACGTTTGAATATCGTGCGCTATACAGACCCAAGGCTAGCTAGAGCTACCCCGACTCGTTGTATTTTGAGAAAATATAAAACGTGATACGAAATGTCCGTATCATATGTTAAAATATTATAAAAAGCAAGGCAATTAGCTTCCAGATTTTGTTTACAAACTATCTAGGAAAATCAAAGTATACCAAATACTACATATAACCTACAGAGAGCTACCCACAAAATCTCAAAACCCAACTCACCAAGAAAATCGACGGCCGCGGAAAATCTAAGGATTTCGCCGGTCGAACTGTGCAGGAATAGGTCCGGGTTTATACGGTGCACTATAGGTTCTAATATCATGCTACTGTACTGTTAGATTTATTTAGGGATTAATATAATTATAGCAGATACTATCAGAGCTAAAATTCCAACAAAAATATGTTTTTTCCCGATATCGTAAACACTACTTTGTACAGAACTCGTACTAAGACCTGAAAGGTTGAGGATTATACCTATATGAAGGATTCCAATAAGCTCAATCTTCAAGAGGTGCACAAAGAGTTGAGGGGCCTAGCTTGAGGGATTTGAATCAATATCCATGGAACTCTAGCTTCTTTTCTTTTTTTTTCAAAGTGGGGGTGGAGAGCTTCACTACTTGGTGCTAAGTATTGTGAACTAATTTCAGTTTGATAACTGAACAAATAAAGAGAGTTTGGTGTTGAAAAGGGGAGGAGGAGGTGTCACTATGGAGGGATAGGGTGCATGTGTGCAAGGGTGAGGTGGTGGCTTGAGGTGCATCTCATGGTGTGTTGTGGGTGAGGTTCATCATAACCCTAACACCATGATTCTCACAATATGCACATAAATCCCCAAACAAACCTATATTCTTTATTGAAATTAAAACTTTCTACTAAAACACTTTTTTTACGAACTAAATGTTATCTAAACTAATTACTCTATTACTTAAATACCCTGACCATTTATAAAAAGTCTTTTTATCAAAATTTAAAATAACATTTTAAAATAAAATAATTAATTAATTATCATAAATATTTCCGAAACGTTACATAAACATTGCTAAAACCATACTAGAACACTCCCAGATTTCTCTATATGAAATCTGAGACAAAACAAACAATACAGGAGCTTATATTATTACCAAATAAAGCTACTGACAAAAACCCAAAACACAATTCAAAAGGAAAACCGGCGGCGACGGTCAAATGAGGAAAACCGCCGAATGAACTAGACAAGTTGGGGTCGGGCTTTGAGTGTAGTCTTCTAGTGGTCTCACCATACTCTAGTCTTATTAGTTTTTCTAATAGACTAACCTAGCAGTTCCAGATTCAATTTTACACTCACAAATATAATAAAAGTTCTAATTTCTGATATTGCTCACTAAAAACAGATATGTAACAAAAAGGAACTTGCAAAGAAGGTGAGATATACCTATAGGGATGGTGCACAAGGGAATTCAAGCTTAAGAAGTGCATGGCTTGAGATTTCTTGAAGTGGTTGAGGCTCTAATTGATGGTATGCTCAAATTTGATGAAGGGACCATGGTTTTTCTTTTTTGGTTTGGTGAATATTTGGAAATTTTTGTGTTGGTGCTTGAAGGAACTTATTGTTTCAGTTTGAGAGCTCAAGGAATAAGCTAAGGGTTAAATAAGATAAATGTGGAGGTGTCAAGACTTAGTGTAGAGAAAGAAGGAGGTGTAAAGGTATAAGGAGGAGGTGGAGAAAGGAGAGGGTGTGTGTGGTGTGGAGGTTATGAGGGTTTAAACTAACTCTAACATATACCCAACCCTCATAAAAAAAAATAAAACAAACCTTTTTAAAATTACCTCCATATTACAAAAATCTAAATTCTTGATTTTAAAAGAAATAAAACACTTAATATAATACTTAAATACCATTATCTTATTATAAAATCTCATGTCATGTTAAAACAATTAAAATATAATTTTTATGATATCACACATTTTTCTCCATTCTTACCAAAATAATTACATTTTTGCGGATATAAATCCGATACCAAAATTCATATGCGATATCATTTTTGTAAACTCATTATACTCATATTTTAAATTATAAATTAATATTTATAATTTTCCTAAATGTTACAATATCCCCTCCTTAAAGAAATTCGGTCCCCGAATTTAAATTTAACCGCTATCTTAAAACATTTTTCCCAATCAAATCAAATCAAATCAAGTCAATTCAAATCAAATTGCCGGGGTCCAAATTTTAAAACATATAGTCCGCTCCAATAAACGGAACTCCAAAGTTCCACACGAGCTAGGACATAAAATAACGCAACCGTGCGCGTGAAAACCCAAAAAGATATAAAACTCGCATAACTGTAACTCTAGCGGTTGTTATGAGAATTACACCAATTATGATGCAAAATTCCAAATACGAAAACCATTGTGTATATCAAGTACACAATCATTGCCATAGTCGTAGTACAATATCTGTAGCACACGACCAAGCGAAAATATAGAAATTAAATCTATAATATACCTAATCAAGTGTTATGCATGAAAACGAAATCAACCCAAACGGGTTTGCATGAAAATCCAAACCACATGCCACGGGTGTGCATGAAAACAAAAACAGCGCCAAGTGCAACATGTGTGCACGACAATAACATCCACTGCATCGAATGTGCATGGAGCCAATATCAAGTGCATCTAGAGTGCACAAGACCAATATCAAGTGCATCGGGGTGCACAAAATAAATCTCAAGTGTATCGGGGTGCACAAAATCAACACCAAGTGCATCGGGGTGCACAAAATTATCAAAACGTGCAACTGGTGTGCACAAAATCATATCTAGTATGCCTAGAGTATATAAAAATGTTAATCAAGTGCAACTGATGTGCACGAAAATATCAGTCTAGTACATCTGGTGTGCACAACACGCCAATCGAGTGCGGTCACCATGCACGGAAATCTCAAACAAGTGCACCTAGTGTGCACAATTCATTTGTGTGACCCTCAAATCCTCAAAATACATAAGTCAAAATAACAGATGTCAAGTTATCCTTTCTTCAACGTCGCAAATGCAATATTCAGATCATCAAAATACAAATAAAAAACAAATGATATCGAAGTACACCTTCTTCAATGTCGAAAGATGTCTATACATCCTGAATTGGTAGAGCAAGGATTACCACTTACCTTCTGCCCACGGTCTAGCATTCTCTGTCTCTGAATTCTTGTTCTTTCTGCAGATCAATAACACCATGGCCTTTTTATACAATCATCTGGGGAGGAGCAGTGACGCAAACATTCCCATGCTGATACTTTTCAAGACACTTCCTTGCCAAGTAGTCCAGTCTCTCGCAATGCAACATGTCGATGACGGCAATCTCTAACCTCTGAGTGCGCGCTAGGCAACTGACCCTGGGTCCAATCTCAATCATTATAGAATCCTGGAAAGACCCGTCATGTCTCCTGCCGATATCATCTATCCAATCTGTCCGGAACTAGCACTCCTTAATGAATCCACTTCGTTTCGGAACAACGACAATCTCATCCAGATTTTCCCCTGAAAGTGGGGGCGTACACAACGCCTCTGTATACATATCGAATCTCCAGTATCGACGGGGAAGAACAACTGTGCATTGAGACTTCACACCAATCTCCTGTTCCATTACACTCCAGTATCGGTCAAATAAGGAGCGTATCACGATAGTTACGCGAATTGCAAGTCATACTTGGTTATGACCAACCCCGAAGTCTTACACAAAAACTCGAAAATACGAATCCGGCATCTCTGACCCTCTGTGGAAGAATCTGGCTAAGCCCACCTTCGAGAACGCGTCCCGATTCGTCGGAGGAAAACTCACTACACGGTCTCTCTCGAGCGACTCATATCAGGTCTGAGCAAGACCCATCAAAAGAAGCTAGTCAACTTCACCGATCTCGCATCAGAGCGCCACAATGAATTAAATATCCTAGCCATCATACCCATGAATGACTAAGAATCCTCTGGCCCATTAATACTCGTAAACACCGGTGACTTTTAGTTTCATGAACTCTGGAAGCAACACCTCGATAATCTCAGCAACGATTAGTACAACTGTCTGAACAGTAGGCAACACGATGATCTTCAGAGTAGGGTAAACAGCATGCCTCCAAGTCCGGC
Organism: Agapanthus africanus; assembly: GCA_030015575.1. Taxonomy (NCBI): domain Eukaryota; kingdom Viridiplantae; phylum Streptophyta; class Magnoliopsida; order Asparagales; family Amaryllidaceae; genus Agapanthus; species Agapanthus africanus. Next base: position 903,607,107 of record JASDDO010000019.1, on the reverse strand, counting down.
TAGTCTCCAGCAATGACCCGACCTTCTGGTGCGGATCCCCAAGAAAACTCGCTTCAAAATTAGAAATCTGATCATATAAGGATAAACAATATGTTCTTATGTCACCGAAATATCACCCTGGTCAGTCCTCGTCCCAGATAAGTCTGCCCTGACCGTGTCTCTATCCGCAGCCCTCTCGGCTTGCGTAGACATGGTGACCGGAACAACCAACATGTATCGATCAGGATTGATTAATTGAACGAATAGAAGAAAAGATCTCAAGATATATATATCCTAAGATAACTTAGGCGGAGTATCGTATCGTAAATATGCCACGGAATATATGTACGGTACGTCACTCTACTTAGTACCTACTATATTAACCAAGGTCATCCTACGTAATGAAAGTTCGGGTATAAGACCCCCAAAGTCAAGTCTAAGTTCTGTAAGGTCAAGCCTAGGTAACGAAAGTGTATGCATAGACTCCACATAGTCAAACCTAGACTCGAACAAAGGTTAAACCAAACACTCTGATACCAACTTTGTCACGACCCGAAAGTGGCACGTGACCGGCACTTAAATCACGTGACATCTAAAGACGTCGACGTGGTCTATGTAAGCAGAAAACCCGGAATCTAAACCTTTTTACCAAAATATTGGAGGTGAAGTTTTAAAATAGTCATTAGATGGAATCAGTTTAAAATACTCATTTAAGTCTAACTAAGTGTGTTTGAAAAGAATCCAGGACGTTTTAAAAATCCGCAGCACCTCTTTTATAAATTTTGAATAAAACCTAATACAAGCACAATAATATATAAAGCATCCCAATAGGAGCTAGTTTCCACGCCCAAACGGCGGAGCAACCACGCAGATAATATACGACGCCCAATGGCAAAGAAAAGAAAAGCAAAACAATAACCAACAAGAATAAAAAGTCGACTCCAACGAGTGTGACACCCCCAAACACATAACTCTAAGTCTCGGTTCCAAGTCCACAATTATACAAGTTCTGGGTTGAAAGAGTTTTACTAGATACAAAAGAATATATATATACAAGTGTGGGTACGATACAACAGTAGCCCACCTACCAAAGCAATCATCGAAAAGAAGTGTGTGCCGCAAGCCGCTGATGATCCGAGCGGTAAATCCTACAAGAAACTGGGGCACAACAGGGGTGAGTTGTCAACTCAGTGAATAAAAGTATATCACAAGGTAGAAATCAAAATGCACAACGATATCCTAGGTCATAAGTATAGAACTATCATAACCTGTACTAATATATATATATATATATATATATAATGCATAAGTACAATAAATGCAATAATATCCATCACGTAAACCCAAAATATATCATCTCATATGTATATAACATGTATCCGGGTATAAGCCTATAAGGTAGCCGAAAATATGTATGTAAAACCTCTTCTTAAAATAGCCACGAGATAAGTATGCCACGACATAAAAGCGGACGTAATATTATGAAGTATTATATGTATTTATTTAAGATATACGTCTCGCTGTTTAGTAAAGAGTTTTAAGAGGTTTACAGTTTTAAAGATCCATGTGTCATTCTAGACTTGTCAAAATAATGAGACTATAGCTCGTTTAGAAACCCTTTTTATATGTATCAATCGGTAAAAAGGTATTCAAGTACTGTCTCCCGGATCAGTCCTGGTCGGCTACTATAATACATAAACTATAAATGCGTACCTCGAATGATCGCAAAACATCAATATATGGGTGTCCAGCATCGACACCCTAAATCCTCATATCTCTCGTGTCCATCACCGACACGCAAATCCAGATATCGTCGACACCGTCTCAACAGATCGGTCGCCCCTCGATATCCTTAGCCCCGGCCAGTATCCCCTGGATATCCTCCGTGCTCATATCTATCACCGGTATCGAGTGTCCTCGCTAGGCTCTCCGCATCTATCGCGGCTTTCCTGCCTCTCGGTCTCGACCAGGTTCACCATGTATCTGACTGTATACTCCCCCCACTCAATTCGGATATGTAGCATGTCCGTAACTGTATAGCTCCCCCACTCGGTTCGGAATAAAACTAAATCAGAAAACATAAAACTCATGGTGGAAGTCAACTCATCAGATCCAGAAATATCAAGTAAAGAAGAAGAATAATTGCATATATCACTCTGATGATATTATATATATATATAGCAGCGCCCATACCACTGATATATATCATCGAAAGTAAAAACATCATAAAAACTCATAAGGATCAAAAACGAATACCCATGGTACTGGTATTCGCAATAACTCAGCAGGTAATAAAGGCACCGTACGTAAATATAGTCAGTCGTGCAAACAAACGTAACAGTTCTACTGTGCCATGGCAATACTAATGATGTGTAGTGTAGTATACGTGTCTGTGCTCATGCAGCATGACAAACATTAGTATTTGTGCAAGTATTCTATAAGTGTTTAAAGCAGAAAGTAATTCTACCCATATCCGTAGCATATAATTACAATCCAATTTCTCGGATATAGGGAATTCATAATGCCTCGTATCGGCATTTACATACACATCGCGTCGTGTAGCAGTCCTATAGTTTCATGGCAGTACCAATGAGGTGTAGTGTAACATATGCGTCTGTGCGCGTGCAACATAGTACTTATTGGTAGTTGTGTAGTGTTCTATCAGTGTGTTCGTATAAAAGAGAACGTATATAATCGATAAGCGTATCGCGAACATGTAAAGGATTCTAAATGTATCGCGTAATTATTAAACGTAACTAATTGCTATGAGTTATACCGTCATCTTTGAAAATAGAATGATACGTTATTTTGAAATAAGGAAGCCGCATTAAGTTAAAATAGATATTCGTTTTGGAAAATAGTATCGCATCCTTGTCATTTATCGTTTAAAGGTGAAAACGAATCGTTGGTTTTTAAAAGAGTATAGATCAATCAAACGTAACGTTCCAAGTCGGGATGACTCATGACTCCACGAGTCCAAATGAAACTTGGCCCTATTCGGCACACTCTCCTCATAATCACAAGTACGGTATGATCGCTTGTACAATGTCCATCCAATATTATATTCATATCGTACGGATCTATCGTCACGTACGTATGTCATCATAACCATATATCAAATATAACCATATGTATAACCTACTAGATACGAAATAACATCAATCTAATAAAGATAAGTTATCTAACATATCATTAAAATCTAACTAGATAGTACAAGTATCCTAGTTAATTGGTTGCGGGGGTGCTATACGCCATCCACCCGACTTCCCCCGTAGATATAAATCTACTTACTACTTGTCGAGCTCGTCGAAATCCACGCTAGTTTTGTCCGTCCTTACCATCTTGAAAACCTCCGCGGTCGTACGTACAATCATGGTTATAACATATTGGCGTAAATATCATATCAAAACCAAAATAATGAGCTAAGCACCCATAGGTTAGAACCTATAGCTTACTTACTCCAAATACGACCAAATACCCCTGACATTAACGTACGAACGTCAATAATTCAGTCGCTGTACAGAAATACGAAAAACCGTAATAAACATGTCGGAAACATTGCTAAAACTATACTAGAATACTCCCAGATTTCTCTATATGAAATCTGGGACAAAACAAACAATACAACAGCTTATATTATTACCAAATAAAGCTACTGACAAAAACCCAAAACACAATTCAAAAGGAAAACCGGCGGCGACGGTCAAATGAGGAAAACCGCCGGGTGAACTAGAGAAGTTGGGGTTGGGCTTTGAGTGTGGTCTTCTAGTGGTCTCACCATACCCTATTCTTGTTAGTTTTTCTAATAGACTAACCTAGTAGTTCCAGATTCAAGTTTACACTCACAAATATCATAAAAGTTCTAGTTTTTTATATTACTCACTAAAAACAGATATGTAACAAAAATGAACTTGCAAAGGAGGTGAGATATATTTATAGGGATGGTGCAAAAGGGAATTCCAGCTCAAGAAATGCATGGCTTGAGATTTCTTGAAGTGGTTGAGGCTCTAATTGATGGTATGCTCAAATTTGATGAAGTGACCATGGTTTTTATCTTTTGGTTTGGTGAATACTTGAAAATTTTTGTGTTGAAGTTTGAAGGAACTTATTGTTTCAGTTTGAGAGCCCAAGAAATAACCTAAAGGTTGAATAAAATAAAGGTGAAGGTGTCAAGACTTATTGTAGAGAAAGGAGAAGGTGTAAAGGTATAAGGAGGAGGTGGAGGAAGGAGGAGGTGTGTTTGGTGTGGAGGTCGTGAGTGTTTAAACTAACTCTAACATATACCCAATCCTCATAAAAAATAAGCCAAACCTTTTTAAAAATACTTCCATGTTACAAAAATCTAAATTCTTGATTTTAAAAGAAATAAAACACTTAAGATAATACTTAAATACCATTATCTTATTATAAAATCTCATGTCATGTTGAAACAATTAAAATATCATTTTTATGATATCACACATTTTTCTCCATTTTGACCAAAATAATTACATTTTTGCGGATATAAATCCGGTACCAAAATTCATATGTGATATCATTTTTGTAAACTCATTATACTCATATTTTAAATTATAAATTAATATTTATAATTTTCCAAAATGTTACAATGTTAGAGACAGTATTGGGCGCGCAGCGAAGATGGGATGGGGAGAGAAGGAGGGCATTTCAACGTTAGAGTTTGCCTGGAAAAATCAAGGAGTGCAGAGAGCGACGCGAATGACAGTGTCGATGGAAGACGGGAGAGGAAGGAAAGGCGTAAATTATTAGAGTTAGAGCTATCACTTGGGCTGTGATTAGAGAAGGGGAAGATGGAGTATAAAGATTTTTTTTTTGTTGCGATGTTTTATGTAACATGACAACTTAAATGACATGGCGATCACTTGACACGGTCGACTTTAACATGATACTGTTAATCATAATGGTATTTTAAAAATTGCAAACTTGTCATGTTATTTGTTTTGTATATTTTAAAGTTTTTGGGAATTTGTTGCCAGACAAAGGAAATACGCCTTTTCTTAAAGAGCAATTGGGGCTTGCGGTGACCCTATAGGTCCCGGGCTACAGTGCCCTCAGTCCTTCACCCAATGCGGGTGGATCCCAGAGGGGTATTTTGCAATTAACCCTCATGGGCTCACCCGCAATGGGTGAGACCACTACAGGGCGGGCCCTGCAGGGTCACTGCAGGCCCCTTATAGCGTGTTAGTTTAAATCATGATTATAAAATCAAGGTTTTTTTTATATCTCACCCCCAAAACTTATATATTTTAAAATTTCACCCATATAAATTTATTTTTCTAATTTTCCTCCATAAAACTTCTCATTTAACCAAAAAAATCCTTGCCATCTATATTCCGTGAGACTTTAACTTGGATTAGTTTGATTTAACAAGAACTTGAGTTAGAGACGTGATCCATCCATCTTTCTTCTCAACGGACCTAGAATCCTTTGATTTAGAAAACATGGAATATATATTGTATATTTAAAGTAGATATTTTGATAATATTCATATATATATATATATATATATATATATATATATATATTTATAAAAAAAATAGAACTTATTTATTAAATAGAAATCACATTTTCTTAAAAATTGCATTAAAAATTCCATCGAGATCAGATGCTCCGTGAGGAGGTCTGCATCTCGTTCTACTAGGCCCGAGGATGTGCGATAACCCGTACCATCCCGATCGGGGTTCCTCAAAATAGGGTGTAGAGGCGCATTTGTAAGGAATTAAATAATACTCAAAGAAAAAGTTTTTGAAAGTTTAGGGCATTTTATTGTAAACTTGTAAATTCCCACAATTTAATGTTCCAAAAGTCATCGTGTTATATCAATAATGAGTGTTTTGATGAGGTAGGTCATCACCTCGTGAGTTTTCTAAAGGTAATACGATCAAAATGAATAAGCAATGTCGTATGTAAACATGATGTATTTTATCGTAAAACTGAAATAGAAGTTGCAATACATATTATTTTGAGATAAAACTTGTTCTAATGTGTTTGTTTATGATTGCTAAACAATATACAAAAAGATTGTAAATTTGTTATTAAGATAAATGGTGTTTTTAGTTAAATTAGAAACGGAAGTCGGATTAACTCCGCTTCCGACTAGTTTTGAAAATAGAATTCGTTTTAATAGAATGAGAAGGGGGAAAGTGGGACTTACAGGTTGGAATTAGAGAGAAGATGTTGGAGGAGATTTTGGGATCGTCGGGGAGTCGTTTCGTCGCCGGATTCTTTCCGAAACGTCGCCGGAACTTCAACCTTTGCTAACTCCACTTGTACAACTTTTGAACTTGGAAATTTTAGAGAGTTTTTGTGATAATTTTCAGAATGAAGAAAGCCAAGTGTAGAGTTGTATTTATAGGGAAAATTAAGGTTTAGCGTGATGAATTGAGAATTAAAAATGCATTAAAATTTAGTTTAATGGTGATTTTTAATTCTCTGGATAATTGCAGAGTAAATAAACATAATGGGAGTTAAGGGGGGAGGCCAAGAGACTAGGGCAAAGGAAAAAAATGGGGCATTAGGCACGGGGGGCCCGGCGGCGCCGTCCCCTGGGATGATCTCGCCGGACCAATCCGGTGGGTTGGGGTGTGGATCTCTGCCACTTGTCCAAGTCTGTTGGTATATCATTTCTCACATGTTTGTTTACTTTATGACTTTTCATTTTACGTGTAGTGCACATGCAAACTTTTGAGATTCTAAAAGTTTAAAAGAAAAAACAATAAAAAATATATGTGGCATAGTGGATTCGAACACAAGGGCTATATCACAGCAGTACAAGGGTTTACCAATGAGTTATAAGTGCTTTCTTACTGTTCAAAAACAAATTAAATTTATAATTTGTGTTCAGGCTCAGGTGCTCCTTTGTGTAATTTGAAAAAAATTATATACAGAAAGTTCAGGATTGTTACAATCCCAGAGGGGTATTTTGCAATTAACCCTCATGGGCCCACCCGCAATGGGTGAGACCACTAAAGGGCGGGCTCCGCAGGCTCCTTATAGCGCGTTAGTTTCAATGATGATTATAAAATCAAGGTTTTTTTATATCTCACCCCCAAAACTAATATATTTTAAAATTTCACCCATAAAAAATTATTTTTCTAAATTTCCTCCATAAAACTTCTCATTTAACCAAAAAAATCCTCACCGTTTATATTCCGTGAGAATTTAACTTGGATTGATTTGATTTAACAAGAACTTGAGTTAAAGACGTGATCCATCCATCCTTCTTCTCAACGGACCTAGAATCCATTTTTTTTTCCATCTTCAACCTTTTCATCATTTTGAAATCAAGAAGAAATCCAAATCCCATACGTAATTCAAAAGAGGAAGTTGACCGTTAAGGGCATTTTGGTCCTCTTCAAGTTTTTTAACGGGAGAAAATTCAAACTAACGGAAAATTCTTATAAGATGCTTAGAAAATTTAACCAGGGGAGATTTTTGAACAAATTAAAGGTTTTGGGTGGGAAATTTAGAAATATAAAATTTTAGGGGTGAAATTTAGAAACATAGAAGTCTTAGAGGCGAGATATAAAAAAATCAAAGTTTGCCCACAGCCCTGTGCATATTCTCGAAATCCAACGGTTCAGATAGAAAAGGCAAGAGTTAATGGTCAACAAATAAAATCAAGTTAAAAGTCTTACAAGATGCTAACCAGGGGAGATTTTTGACACGTTAAATGATTCATGGGGTAAATTTAGAAATATGAATTTGTAGGGCTGAATTTTAGAAATATGAAAGTTTTGGGGTATGATATAAAAAAATCAAAGTTTGTCCACCGCCGCCTGTTCAATTTCTCGAAATCCAAATGGTTCAGATAGGAAGAGCAAGAATTAACGGTACAAATAAAATTGAAACTCGTCAGCATTATCCAAAGAGTCAAACAAACAACGATTGGACAGAATCCAACGGTCCCACCAGAAACGACCCCAGAAGAACATTCACTCGACGCCGACGAGGCCACGGCACCTTCCCCCGCCCAAACACCACCGTACACGTGTCCGCCTCCATCGAAGCCCATGCTACAGCGCCTGCATCCTCTCCTCTGCCCTTTCTTCTTAAAATCTTCGAAGTTCAACCAAAAAAAATATATATCGAAGCGAAAATAAGCTTGAAATGGGAATAATGAGGACTTTGAAGATGAAAACGGATCAAATCAGCAGCGATCTGATCGAATCGGATATGAGGGAGCTCGGAATCGCTGGGAAGAAACTAGCAAATCATGCGTTCGTGTTGGGGAGCGGCTTAGGGTTTGGGACGACCTTCCTCAAATTTCTCGCTTCAGTTGCCGCTATGTGAGTTTTTTTTCCATCGATCTTCACCTCATATGTTGCCTTATCGTACTTGCTCAGTTCCTGCAAAAAAAATTGTCTGTTGGTTATAAACTCTTAATAATATCTATTCCTAATAGTAGATTTTTAAATTTTTTTTAGCGAGTCACATCTTTGGATACTCATTTCCTTTCTTCCCCTTCTTAGAAAAATATCAGGTCTTCAAGATTCCATGTTATCACTGGATTGCTCAATACTCATTTGATAAAATGCAGAAATAGACTTTGGTGGGTCATAAGGTGGATGTTCTGCGGTAAATTACTCCATTGAGTTGGGAAATGATGATAAAAAGTGAGTTGAGTTGAGAAACTAGCACGCCCAACTTATTGTAAAGACTGGGGGAAAACAACTAACATGAGGAAAGATTCTGTTAATCTTGAAGGGCGGTGTTGATGGCTATATTATCCTGATGTTGTCTTAGTAATTTCCTCGCTCCGATAACCCTTTCAAGTACTCGTATTTCGAGCATAGATTGGTAATTCTATTTATATCCTATATTCAGATTAATGGATTTAAAAATGAGTTAATATAGAGGAAGACAAGTTATAGTATTGTTCTTATGAGCTGTATGCAGGATTCAAATATATGTAGAAAAGAGTGAATTAGGAAGCTGGGAAACTATAGGACTTGAACTTTATAGAGAGTACTTGTAGCTTATGGAGCTTGATGCTGGCCTGGGTTTGATTAGGTTATCGCGGGACAAAGTTGGGACATCTTCTCCTCTTTTAGATTAATATCATACTAAACTCTAATCTTTCTTCAGGTTGCAGCCTGTGACTAGATTTTCTTCGTTCTTTGATTGTTTGGGTCACTTCTCTCAAGTCTGATTGCCCATCTTAGACATGGAGGACATCTCATAATCATACTTTGCAGTTCATATTGTTATAGAATTAATGCTTTTTAAACCAATCAATTATATCGTGGCAACTGCTATACGACATGCTTTTACCAATAAATATTAATAAGTATAATATTTGCTTGCAAAATTAGGAACGCATCGGGATTTAGTTATTTTGTGTAAACCTCAACGATAACTGTGGTTCCCTTTGGAAAGTCTAATTATCTCCTTTTTCTTTTAAGTGACTAGAGACTTTTGAAGGGCAGCTTCTCCATGCTAGTATCATCTAAAACAACTTACCCAGCAGGGTTATTTCCTTAGCCACTGAATTTCCTAATATATTAAGGATAGCCCCTCTGTTTGTATGTCCTAAACCTAGAAATTTTCAAACTGAGATTTCTATCGTCACATAAACCGGCAGTGAGATTTGGTCATGAAGCCTTCCAATAGTTGTATGGTTTATCCCCTACTAATGTCATTGTAAAGGCTTTGACAATGATAGTTGAAACATTAGAAGCATCACTTGAAGATTTACATGCAGTCTAGAGTAAGAAATATATTCATATTATTGTATTGGATATTGTAGTTGTTTTAGATAGGTTTAGTTTTGATTTTATGTGTTGGGAATCTTAAGGTTTAGATAGACTATTCGGATTATTTATTATTGTTAGTTGGAATCAGTGTTCTAAAAAGCGGTCTAGGCGACCGCTTAATGGAAAGAGGTCCTATGCCGTTCCACTTTGACCCTAAATGGTTGCATCAAACGTTCTAAGCATTTTAAACTTTTAAGTGAGCTCTTCCATCAAGAAGAATGCTTAAGTGGGTTATAATACAGGTTTCATGTGTCAAGTTTTATGTTTTTTTAAAAAAATATCTGATTCAAAACCTATTCTAAAATGCAATACATATCTTGATCTATTGTCAAATTACTCACTAAAAAACTATAAAGTATTCCCATCGCTTTCCGCTTCATACTCTCAAATTTCTAAAGGATCGAGGACAAAAACCCTTAGTAATTTTGTCTAAATCATTTTATGTTCTTCTCATGTATCTCTTTCCTCTTTTAATTATATTTCACAAGGTCTGTAATTTGCAAGTTGAAAATTTTCAATTAGAAATTTATGATTTATGATTATATTCTACCTAATGTCATGTATTATAATTTTTGATATTATGCATTCCATTTGATGTGAATTTACTATATAAATTTAATATATTTTCTAAGCACATTATATTTAGAATTTTTTAATTTGTTTTTTTTGCTATTTTATGTATATATATATGAAATATATATTTAATTAAAATTAAAAGGGAGTTTTACTAAAAAGTCCCCTCATACTTCGCTAATTACTAAAAAATCACTCCATACTTCATATTTACTTAAAAGGCCCCCATACATTTAAATTGCACTAAAAATCCCCTAACAGGCAAAAAAGTGAATATTTTTAGTACCTTTCATTACTCCGTTAGGAGGCTAACGGTGAGTATCGGGGTAGGGTTTTAAAACCTTCACAGCCCCTTTCTTTTCCCAAAATTCCTAAATATTCCGCCAAATTGATTTTAGGATTAGGATCTCGATCAAAGATCTCTCAAATTGATCATGAAAACCAGCCCATCTTTCTCAACCTCCAACAATGAGCTTGTCGAGTGCCGTTGTCCCTTCAATTGCAAGTTTTGAGCGTGTACAACCTCATTTGATAAGAGAGCGATTCTTCAGTAGTGCTAAATCCCAATTTTCAACTAAGTGGGAATATGGGTTCTTTTTATGAGAGAAAGATCAATTACATAAATACTTATAAGGTAAGAGAACAACTCAAATACAAGTTCTAGCCCTATCTTCCTAATGGGATACTAACTTTTGATGGAAAACCAGCGAGGATGATTTTTTAGTGCAATTTAAATGCATGAGAGTCTTTTAAGTAAATACGAAGTATGAGGGGACTTTTTATTAATTAGCGAAGTATGAGGGGGCTTTTTAGTAAAAAGCCCAATTAAAAACCCTGCATAAACGGCGCTTAAGCGGTGCGTAAGCGGCTAGATGCTCGGCGGTATCCTAATTACTCAGCTCTGCCTAGCGCCTTTTATAACTTTGGTTGGAACAAGGTCGCATACATTTAGATGATTGGTTTAAATAAAAAAGTGATTGTGTTCATATATTTCATGTCATGGTATCGGAGAAAGAATCACATAGTTTTGGTAAAGTTCAAGAAAGAATCCGCTGTATGCGGCTTTTTTCATTTCTGATTATGGAGCAAAGTGATTTCTTGTAGGCTTCTTCACCTAACCGTTAGGTCACATAAGTTGGGGTTGAGTTAACGTCATATTTTTAAAAAAAGCCAAAACAGTAGTTCTAATATCTTGGATGCTGAGGGATAACATTGTTGGGGTCAAAAATTACAACCTGGTTGACTAAGTCAACCTCAAACCAAATGGGCCCATGACCAGGTCAAGTGGGCCCATGCCAAAGTCAAGTCCGAACATGAAGCGGCCGGCCTTCCCCATGCCAAGAAGAAAATTACGTAATAAATAAGTTTGATATAATTTTCATGCATGTGTAAAATAAATCGACAAAAAGCTAAATTTTTGTAAAGCCCACAACTCATGTGTAAAAAGAAATAAGCATATGGGCATGAGATGGGCAAAATGCCATTTTGTAAAGCCCAAGGGGCTATGTGTAAACTTGTAAGCCTATATAAGCCAATATGATGATGAAATAAAGAAGAATCCATTCTCCTAAAAAATTAGGGTTCTGTGCATCTTTTCCCTTTCTTAAGGTTCTAAACCTTCTTCCTTTTGAATTAAATCAAGAGTTTAACTTTTTTTTCCAAAAAAGAATAGTTTTTCACCATAAAACCCTTGAAAGGGAGCTCAGATTTTCCATCAAATTTCTAAAAGGAGAGATTTTTAAGTTTCATCCCATTTTCTCCAAGATCCCACCAACAGAGAGGAGGAAGAAAGAGACCCATCTCCAAAAAATCCACTTTGAAAAGATCCAAAACTCAAGAGAAGATCCAGGGATCAAGGGAGAAAAAAGGGGCTCCCTTTCATCATCTCCGAAAATTTCTTGAGAGTTTAACTCCGAACAAAAATCTTTTCTTTAGGAGTTTAACTCCAAACCAATTTTTGAGAAGCTCAACTCTAAAATCCAAATTCTCGAAGGAGTTGAATCCCAAAAATCCAGATCTTTTAGGAGTTTAACTCTACAAAAAGATCCTCTTTTTTAAGAGCTTAACTCCAAAAGTCTTTCGGGAGTTTAACTCCTAATTCAAGGGCCATGCACGTGAACCCCGGGCGTGTGGCCCGCTGGCGCCTAGCGCCGATGCGCTAGCCAGATGACCTGCGGACGCCCAGGGCACGTGGTCCGTTGGCTCCCACGCGTCTTTAGGATGCCCCTCACCCCTCTTTTTCCCTCACGCTCGACACTCAAAACATGTCCTCCGTTAGAAAAAAATTCTAACAGAGTTCTGCCCCGCATCCCGCAAGGGGGCTGCTAGCCCTTTTGATCCTTAGCCCGCTATCCGGATAGCGGAACCTCCGTAAACTCTGCGAGGCCCCCGATATGTCTAAGTCCCCTTCAAAACACAACACACACCGCACATTGAGTTCGCATGACCAGTTTTACCCGTCAATCAGAGGTTCCCTCGCTCCAAAAGCGAGGGATAATTAACGGCAATTTAGTCCGCGACTGTCGGAGATTCGGATCCTCACAGTCAATAAACCCCAGCCTATCTCAGGTAAGAGGAATCTGTAATATGCCTGACAAGCGACGCTTATTTTCCATCTCAATGGGGTGACGAAAAACACCTTACAGATTCTGGCATGTCCGGTGGGACCTTTTCTCTCTTCCCATATTTCGGGTTAAACATTCATGCGAACTCAATCAACATGTATATCGATTGCCTGTACTGAAATAATTATGCAGATTAACATTTTCCAATTGCAATCTTCGGACGCAACAAAATGTCTTTAAGGACAAGCCCAGCTCTCAACACAGCTCCCATTTCCTACACGATGAAGATGGCCACCAGGACGAACCTCCCGACTAGTCTCGAGTGACAGTGGAAGGAGCCGCTGCTACCATTTGACTCTATTCTGTTCGTGCCCGCTAATGCCATCCCAGCTCCTCAAGCTTCGGTAACAGACAGACCGGTCTCGAAAGACAGGAGGCCAAATATGGTGATCTCGAAAGCACCACTTCCTAAGAACAAATCCGTTTCCGAACGACTCTCCGTTGCTCCAGCTAAGGGCAAGACCATCAACACCAATAAAGCAATAAGGCGTCTCAGGCAAGTTCCAGCGGTGCCCCTGACAACTGCTCGATCGGGTATTTTCTTTAAGCTCCCCGTCAATCGACTCGCAATGGCTTTCTGGATAACGGATGCCCACCAAGTCTACAAAATCGAGAAGCTAAGACAGAAAAGGCTCAGATACAGGGCTAATAAAAGGGCTAGGGCTCCTGCTAGTCTGAACTTCATGGGGTTCCAAAAACGAGGTTACCACGCAATAACAGCTGAATCGGTTATAAGGCTTTCTAACTCTTTTGAACCGCTAAAATTGGTTCAGAAGAACGCCATGACCACGACAGTCAAGAAAACTGCGATTCGGACCGTGCCATCCAAGGACCCAGCCAGGCCAACCGTCTTCAGTCGTCCATTCTTTCCCAAAGAGGAAGGGCCACAACGACGGTCCGAAAGATCAGCCGCCAAAGATAAAGAGATGGCTGGATATGTGGTCCACACCGTCTACATGGCGGGCACACGCAGCAAGAGCAAAAATGGGGCTACCACATCTCAAATCCAATCTGGTTTGAATGTGACTGCCACTTTCCATGACTAGCTTCCTTCGAAAGACAATGAAAATCCTTCCAGCGAGACTGATAAGAAGAGATATCTTTCGATTCATGAGAAGTCGGGCTCGTAAAGTGAAGAGGAACAAATCTTCCGTCCTAAGACCGCAGAGGAGAAACTTCTTCAAGAGCTTCAGAAGCGGCTCAGAAATAAGGACAAGGAGATGGCCAAGCTCTACTAAAAAATTGACGACTTGACAAATGTCGTCCTACAACTCATGGCCTAAGTTGCCTCTTAGCTGCCCAATCAAGCGCAGATCTCTGTTCATGAACCGGGAAACGGTGTCCCGAAGCAGCCGACACCTATTCCCTCAAATCCAAAGACGGGCAAACCGCATGAAAGTCGGCCACATTCTGCCTCAAGAAATGTCTTGACTATCGACGACAGTCGCCCTCCAACGCAGGATCAGATCATGGATTTGATCTGCAACAACGTCAAAATATTGATGGCCGAGGCTGAGACACAAAAAGAGGCCGGCTGCAGTGGGAGACCATACTCTGCATAATACAATCTTGTGGAGTTTCCCAGTGGTTATGTCTTCCCCATATTCGAAAGGTTCGATGGGACGGAAAATGCGAACCGACACATTGCCCAATTTAAAGCATCATGCGTGAATACTGGGGGCAATGATGCGCTCCTTGTCCGTCAGTTTGTCAATAGCTTGACCGATGTTTTCGATTGGTATGCAACCATACCAGATGACTCGATTACGACATTCGCTCAAATAGAATCTTTGTTCAAGCAAAGCTTTATGAGTGTCAGCGATAAAATTACCATTACCGACCTTGTAAGGACCGAGCCAAAGAACAACGAAAGCAATATAGATTTTATAGTCCGATGGCGCAATCTTTCTGTCAAATGTGAACCGCCGTTGGAACAAGACCAATTCGTCGGTTTTCTTATAGAAAATCTGAACAACTGGTTGAAACCTTTCTTATACACCGCAGGCCTCAAAACATTCTAAGAGCCGACCAAGAAAGTTCAAATGTTGGAACGCTCAAAGCCCGAGTCCACTCAGGATCTCCAATTCATAAATAGATTGAAACATCGAAGGGACGACAACCGGAAATGCGAAAGTTCTAACAGCACCGATTCTCTCAATAGGCAGAAAGCAGGCGGAGCGAAAACTAACAAACCCCGAGAGCTAACTTTGGAGGAAAGAAGAAATAAGGTCTCCTCTTTCAGAAGAGACAAGGTTCACAAAATATTCAAAGATGCTATGAAGAATGGCCTGCGGCTACCAGAACCAAAAAGGCTAAGTGAAGCGAACATGGCCGATCATCCTAATTATTGCCCATACTACCGAGTGTTGGGACACACTATCGAAGACGGTTGCATTTTCAAGGAGTTGGTCGAGAAACAATACAAGACAGGAGAAATCTCGTTGTCCCCTGACGTGTTGACGAACAAGCAAGCCGCGACCACCAATTTTATACAAACAGAGATCGAGATATTTCAGGAACTGGCCGCTCTCAATTGTTCACCCTTCCCTGAAAGGGGCAAACCATAGTGGCAATCCAATGGTCCAGCGAGGAACGTTGACAATGAGGGGGCAACAAGCAGATGTGTGATCCATACGGTCTACATGGTCGGACATGAGAAATGAACCCTTCTATACTTCACAGCCATGGTGATGATATGGTTGACGCCGTCCAATATTAGCTCGGTTCAGATAATGATGAGGACCCTACTCGAGCTGCTAAGCAAAAAGAGCTCATGGTTCTTGGGGAATCAAGCTCAGACGATAAGGATAGCCCAGTCGTTGTCCCCAAAACTATAGAACAAGTGTTATTCTAATGGCTTCAAGAGCAATTTCAGGACCATGATAGGGTGAATGTTATGGAAAATCTCACAATCCGAGTCCTTAAAATGCAATCATAACAAAATCAAAATTTGGTCAACGAACCAGGGATTGATGTCCCAAAGCAGCTAACAGCTATTCCCTTCAGTCTAAAAGCGGAATACCTTCATGAAAGTCGACGACGGCTAGCCCCCAGGAAAGTCCCGACGCATGACTGCGACTAGTTGACACAGGACAGAATTAAGAGATAGTCATCAACAAATCCTGAAACTCTCCAGGACTTACTTAAAAGAGTCCAGATGTTGGAACATGCGGTCCCCGAATCCCTTTCAAACTACCAATATAATAAGTCCAAATATCCGGAGAAGAACAACCGCAAAGGTGGGCCTTCCAAGGACACTGAATCCTCTAATGCATCTGCCGACCAAAGTAGATGAAGGGTAGGCATGCCTAATGCCGACCAGCCTCGAAAACCAGTGTTGGGAGGAGAAGGGGAATCGCCCCAAAAAGAGAAATTGAATAAGGTATATTCTTTCAGAAGGGACAAAATCCGTAAAAAATTCAAGGACGCCCTGAGAAACGGTCTGCAATTGCCTAAATCAAAAAGACCATATGAAACAAACATGACCGATGATCCTTTGTGCTGCCCGTATCACAGAATGGTGAGTCATACCATTGAAGACTACTTTGTTTTCAAGAATTGGGTTGAAAAACAATACAATGAGGGAGTGGTCTCATTGGTCAAAGACGCGTTAGCAGAAAACCAAGCTACGATCGTTTGCTCTATTCGAACAAAGACCAAAACCCTCTGGGGGCAGACGACTCAATCGCCCGCTTCAGAAAATGACCCAGTCCACCGCAGTTTTTACGGAACATACGTGAACGTCTTTCCAAAAGGACAATGAGAGTATTGAAGAGCCGCGAGATCAAAATCCGAGGAATTTTGAATAAGCGCACAACTATGACCTCTAAGTCGTTAAACTGGGAAATAAAAGAAAAATAATGTAAAAAAATAAAAAAACAAAATAAAAAAACGGTATGTCCACAAGCAAGACGAGCACGGATGAAAACCCGAAAGGGCTCCGTGAGTAAAACCAGCAGGACTGCTAGCGAGTTTGTAAAACCCGAAAGCATGCAAACTCGTGAAAAAGAGATAAAAATACACTCGCAATGTCCTCTCGACCTTGTGAGGAGAATGTTCCCGCGTGAAATCCTTACGACTCACAAAAGAGCGACTCACAAAAGAATTCTCATGACTCATAAGGAGGAAATATGCTTGCGATATCTTTTCGACTCGTAGCGAGAAAATGTTTTTATGAGACCTTTACGGCTGATAAAATTGAAAAGCCGTACGTGATAAAAGATCTAAACCTGTCTTCTAAACCATCACTTCCCAACGGGCAACGGCAAATGATGAGTCGCTCCTGGCACTACGCTTCAGTGTTCGCGGTGCTGATACCGATCCAAAACTCAAACCCCAAGATTTCCAAACGACAAATGATGAGTCGCTCCTGGTACCATATTCCAGTGCAGCGATGCAGGCGCCAACCAAAATCCAAATCTCCAAATTCCCAAACGACGAATGATGAGTCGCTCCTGGACCATATTCCCGTGCAGCGATGCAGACGCCAACCAAAATCCAAATTCCCAAATTTCCAAACGGCGAATGATGAGTCGCTCTTGATACCATATTCCAGTGCAGCGATGCAGACGCCGACCAAAATCTAAATCCTCCAAATTCTCTTAGCCTTACGGTTGGTCTCTAAATTGACTACCGTATACAATCCACATGCTCAAATAATTCTCATCACACCCTTGCCTTACCGCAATCACCAGTCATGCGGCCGGTCTCCGCCATTGGAATTATGCTCCATTTGGGAAGAGTCACTCATGTGTCTTTACGATACATGAGGAGAACAAAACTTACGAGATCCTCTCGACTCGTAAGAAAACACTTTCGTGGGAAAAACACATTTGGGGTCCTCACGATCCTAAGGAGAAGATACACTTACGAGATTCTTTCAACTCGTAAGGAGAAAATACTTTTATGGGACCCTCATGGTTCATAAAATTGAAAAGCCTTAGGTGATACAGACCTAAATCTGTTTTCTAAGGCATCGCTCCCCAACAGGCAAAGGCAAATGATGGATTGCTCCCGGCACCTATACTCCAGTGTTAGCAGCGCTGATACCTACCCCAACCCCAAAATTCTAAATTTTGATCCAATAGACCCCTAAGTCGTTAAACTGGGAACATATGGCCTCTAAATCGTTAAACTGGGAACAAATAACTCCTAAGTTAAACTAGGAACGAGGGAAATCCCCTCGTGACAAATGATGATTCGCTCTTATTACCACATTCCAGTGTAGCGATACTGATGCCAAACTAAAATCAAAATCCCCAAATCCTCTCACGGCAAATGATGATTCGCTCATGGTACCATGTTCCAGTACAGCGATGCTGATGCTAAATAAAAATCCAAATCCTAAATTCCAAATCCTATGCTGCAATACTTCAAATTCAAAAGTCCCGCCAAACAAGACAGGAATCGGACAAATCAATCTAAAGTCCCACCCGGAAGCGCTTCCAAGCTCGAAAGTCCCGCCGGATAGATTGGAACCTCCCTAAAACAAATCAAACCAACTAATTCCAACAACCTCTACGTCAAAAACAGTGACACCGTCTCGTGAAAATGTCAAACAGACATTCCGTCTTGGGGACACGTCGGCTAGCGACACTCCGTACCGAGGACACGTCATACAGACACTCCGTGCCGGGGACACGTCAACCAGCGACACTCCGTGTCGGGGAAACATCAAACAGACACTCCGTCTCGGGGACATGTCAACCAGCGACACTCCGTACCCGGGAAACGTCAAACAAACACCCCGCCTCGAGGATACGTCGACCAGCGACACTCAGTGCCAAGAAAACGTCAAACACACTCCGTCTCAGGGACACGTCAACCAGCGACACTCCGTACCGGAGAAACGTCAAACAGACACTCCATGCAGAAGAAACGTCAAACAAACACTCCGCTTCGGGGATACATCGACCAGCGACACTCCGTGTCAGGAAAACGTCAAACAGACACTCCGTACCGGGGAAACGTCAAAGCGACGCTCCGTGCCGGGGAAACGTCAAACTGACACTTCGTCTCGGGGACACGTCAACCAACGACACTCCATGCCGGGGAAGCGTCAAACAAACACTCCGTGCCGGGAATACGTCACACTGACACTCCGTCTCGGGGAAACGTCAAACAGACACTCCGTCTTGGTGACACGTCAACCAGCGTCACTCTGTTTCAGAGACACGTCAAGTATCGACCGTCCATGTCGTAAAAAGGGCAGTGCCAGCCTCCCAAAAGCGGAAACCAAATCAAGTCACACTGCGCGAAAGAAGGTCCATCAATTTTATGCACACGACATGCACACGTGGTGTGCATTTATTGATGGGGGCACTTTGCTGGGATAGAAAATTACATATCGGTTGACCAAGTTAAAATCAATGTCAACTCTAAACCAAATGAGCCCAAGCCCTGGCCAAGTGGGCCCATGCCCAAGTCAAGACCGAACATGAAGCGGCCGGCCTCCCCCATGCCAAGAAGAAAATTACGTAATAAATAAATTTGATGTAATTTTTATGCATGAATGTAAAATAAATGGGCAAAAAGCCAAATTTTTATAAAGCCAATGTTTCATGTGCAAAAAGAAATAAGCACATGGGCATGAGATGGACAAAATGCCATTTTGTAAAACTCAAGGGGCTATGTGTAAACTTGTAAACCTATATAAGGAAACATGATGATGAAATAAAGATGAATCCATTCCCCTAAAAAATTAAGGTTCTGTGCCTCCTTTCCCTTCCTTAAGGTTCTAAACCTTTTCCCTTTTTTAAATTAAATCAAGAGTTTAACTCTTCTTTTCCTAAAAAGAAATAGTTTTTCACCATAAAACTCTTGAAGGGGAGCTCAGATCTCCTATCAAATCTCTAAAAGGGGAGATTTTTAAGTCTCATCCCATTTTCTCCGAGATCCAGCCAACAGAGAAGATGAGAGGAGGAAGGAGACTCATCTTCAAAAATCTCATTTTGGGAAGATCCAAGGCCCAAGAGAAGATCCAGAGCTCAAGAGAGAAGACAAGGGTTTGCTTTCATCATCTCCGAAAATCTCTTGGGAGTTTAACCCCGAACAAGAATATTTTCTTTAAGAGTGTAACTCCAAACCAATTTCTGAGAAGTTCAACTCCAAGATCCAAATTCTTGAAGGAGTTGAACCCCAAAAATCCAGAACTTTTAGGAGTTTAACTCCATAAAAAGATCCATTTTTTAGGAGTTTAACTCTAAAATGTTCAACTCGCAGTTCAGGGGCTAAGCCCCTTTTTCCGCGAATGCCCGGCTCCCGCATGCAGAGTGCGTGGCCCACTGGTGCCTAATGCCCACGCGCTAAGCATGTAGCCCGTTGGCGCCCACGCGTCCTTAGGGTACTCCTCACCTCTCCTTTTCCCTTACGCTCCACACTCAAAACACGTCTTCCGTTAGAAAAAATATTTAACGGGACGCTGCTCCGCAATCCGCAAAGAGGCTGCTAGCCTTCTGACCCCCAGCCAGCTATCCGGATAGCGAGACCCCTGTAAATCTGTGAGGCCCCCGATACGTCTAAGTCTCCTTCAAAACACAACACACGTACACCACATATTGAGTTCGCATGACCAGTTTTACCCGTCAATCGGAGGTTCTCTCGCTCCAAAAACGAGGGGTAATTAACGGCAGTTTAGTCCACGGCTGTCGGAGATTCGGATCCCAACAATCAATAAAGCACAGCCTACCCCAGACAGGGGATTTGTAATACGCCTGACAAGCGACGCGTATTTCCCATCTTAATGGGGTGACGAAAAACACCCTACAAACATATCGATAAACAATTTGATAATCCGATGACTGTAGATTGATTATGGAGAATTCCTTATTATCTATTCTTACTAGGAGATTGATTATGGAGAATTCCTTAGTATCTATTCTTACTAGCAGATTGATTATGGACAATTCCTCAACTTTTCCCCCTTTCCTTTCTTCTTTACTTCTTGCAAATAAGATTATATGCACTAGTGGATAAGGGCTTGTTTGGAATTGGCTTTGGAGTTAAGTTAGGATAACCGATGTTTCATAGATTTATCTAAACCTAGCTTTAAAACCCTGAACATGCCCTGTTTGGCTTTCATTTTGGGATAACTCCGGTTATCCAAACTCCAAATTTGAGATAGTCGAAATTCGAAAACTTCAACCCAACCTCTCTTTTTCTTTTAAAAGTAGGAAAAAAGAGAAGAAAAACCCCATCTTGGATTTTAGATAACTCCAAAAGAACTCATTTAGAGGTTAGATAACTCTAAAGTCAAACAACCCATCAATATTAAATTTTAAGTGCAGGTAAGGGCCTTGCAAAACAGAGTTTGCCCAAGCTATACCTCCATTTAAAAATAAACTCCAGTCATCTTAACTCCGAAACGAAACATGCCCTAAAAAAATAGTTGAATTTTTGGGTTTTATGGTCCATCTCCATAATGTGTGTCTGCACGCGCGTACAAGTTTAGAAAAGATTATCTGTTTTTTGAGTCAGTAATATTCTAAGTATTCTAGAATACTATTATTTTGGAATATTAGTCTCAAATTGTTGAGGTATGTAGAATATGCCGGGCAACTGTTTCAGATAATGTCGGGCCCCGGTCCTTCCATGCCAAAGGACGGGGGCTATCTCTTGAATCCATGGGGGCCACCTCTTGAGTCCGTGAGACCCACTGTAGAACAATGGGGAATTTTCGGAATACATTCCGAAAGAGGGCATATCAGTATTATAAATGGAATGATACCACGCTTCAATACAGATGCGTTTTTTTATTGAACCGGCATTTCAGGAGGTTGAGAACTCCATAGTTAAGCATGCTCGATCCAGGGAAATTCTGGGATGAGTGACCTCCTGGGAAGTGGCCCCTGGTCGGGTCCGGTCGCTCCGAATGACAACCGTGCGGTTTCGGCCAGAGCGGACAATACCGTCTGCGTTCCGAAAGAGGGCAGATCTGTACTATAAATGGAATGATATCACTCTTCAATGCAGAGACGTTTTTTAAGTGAAACGGCACTACATGAGCTTGAGAACTCCGTAATTAAGCGTGCTCGAGCCAGGGAAATTCTGAGATGGGTGACTTCCTAGGAAGTGACCCCTTGTCGGGTACGGTTCGCTCTGAAGGACAAAACCGTGCGGTTTCGGTCAGAGCGGACAATACCGTCTGTGTTAGCGGTGGGTGGTGACAAATAGAGAACATGGGCATGTAAAACGTGTAGCGTTCTGGTGATAGCAAGTTCCCTTATCTGATTCCAGAGCTATTTCACATATGACGTAATTTACTTTGCTATGGCATAAATTACCACTTTGACGCTAATTAATGAACATTTCTATTCTAGAAACTTTTTTGTTATATGAATTCTAGTAGAGTGAAAATTTAAAATTTTCACTCTACATTCTATCTTGTGACTTAAACGGTCAACACTTCTTTCTCAAACAATAAAACAAACAAAAGTACATATGTTGCAATATAATCTAGTAACTCTTTAGGTGCCACTAAAAGAATTATAAGAAATACGAAGTCTGCACTTTCAAATTGATTTAGTACTACCAAACAAGAACAATATAATACAAGCATAAGACCCATATATATGAGTTCTGGAGTGTTCATACAAAAGGTAAGTTTAGAAGGGAGGTGAAGTTAGGGGGGCAGGTCAAATTGGGTAAGTCATGACCACGATAAAAGAAATAAAAGGAAATATATTTTGAGAGTAGAAGAAATTGTCCTGATCTTAATGGAGAGCAACTGGATTCATGAAAATCTTGGCTACCATGTGTATTTTAGTGCATACAAGAAAGTGAGGAATTGTGGGAAGAATCAGAGACGAAGAGTAAGAGAAACATAGAGAAACATTTACCCTAAGTTACACTGTCACACTGACCCAATCCATCTTCCTTCCATAAGGAAGAGATTAAGGAAAGGTCAAAGAAGTATAAACATATGTATGAGGTTCCTTAGAAAAAAGTACATGATGCAGGAAGAGAAATCACTACTTTAAAGTCAAGATTACATGTTCATAAGCATTAAAAAGATTTTGACACAACAACTAATAGGTTTATGAGCTTATCTGTAACACCTTAATTCCCGAAATTTAGAAATATAACTCGAAACCGCCAGTGCTCCTAGATAAGAGGAAATCGTCTTGCCATAGTCATACCTAAGGCTCTAGCTAAACCTGTACGATAATATCCAATATATAATACTAACATCATATTGTATAAATAACAAATAACACTGATGAATCCACGAGATAAAAATAGATTCAATAAAAGATCCAAATAACAATGTGTTCCGAATAAACAAATACAAGATCCAAAAAATACATTATTCCTAACGTCCCGCGAAGGGCTCACATGCTAAATACACACTGAAATAAAATAGAAATAAACCTACGGATACTATCGATTTTCGACAAACTCCTGATAGTCACTCTGATCCTACTCTGCCTTTGAATCAGTCTTTAATTCTGAGATGACAAGTCCCATTCTGAGATGACAAGTCCCAGGGATGTCAGAATATCCCAATAAGTACTCAATCGTAATAATGTGTGTATGTGTATGATAGCATGAATATGTGTGTAGTGAAGCCCGCGTGCACATGTAGATATAAATATGACTGTAATATGAAGTAAGCATATAAACATGTCAAATCGGTCAAGTCATATCCTAATTGGTCACTAAAAGGGTAATTTATCCTATCGTGAGTTAGAGTGTGTCGTCGACCTTTACAGGAGTATTTCTAATCCAAGGGTAAGGCTCCAGGGGCAAGGAAACATAGGCACAACTGTGGAATGAATAAGTGACTGTATAAAGCCCGGTAGTGGATGTAACACTCTAGTACTATCGTACGTTATTTATTATTATTATTATTGTGTTGGGTTAGGATTGGTGTTTGGATAGTTATTATGATAATCATATTGTTTTACCTTGTCTTGATTCCTAGTTCGAATGGATATAATATTGTACCCGACCTACATGGCTTTTAACTTATAATAGTTGGATTAAATCATCCCTAAGACTAATTTCTAATTAGCATATGGTTTGTGTTGGTTGCTATAATCTTTTATTGGTGTTTTAATATTTGCTTGCTAATCTCTTAACATATTTTCCTACATATTCATAGTATATTTTTCTAAAACAGTGGACAAGTAACAAAATAGATATTTTTGTATGATGGTTTTGGAAAGATATGATAATATTTATACAATATTTAAACTAGAATATTTTTGTAGCCATTACATTATGGTTTAATAGGCTGTTACGATAGCCTGGGCATATATTGGTTTGATCGATAGTCCACAATATATTTGAGATTTTGTAGCAGTTTGATGGGAGTTTTACATTATCGGTTAAATATTTTTAGTTTACCAGATTATTATATAACTATATATATACATATAATATAGATAAAATAATATTAACTAATAAAATAAAATAAAGCATTACCTTTCTTCTTCCTCCTCCTTGCGTACGTCCTTGTACCCGCGCCCCAAGACCGTCGCCGCCTCCATTGCCCTCGTCACCGGCATCGAACCCACCTCTTTCGCCTTCTTCTTCCCTAAACCCGACCACACCATCTCGCTCTCTCCCCCTCCTCTCAAACGAATCAAACCCATCATCTTCCTATCCTCGCCGAGACCTCCCTAGAACCTGAGACCCCATCCTCTCTCCTCGTCGACAACCAACTCCAGCCACCTTATTCCACCATCACCACAGCCATAGCCACCATCTTGCCTTCATCTACTCCATCATCTTCATCTTCTCTTAACCCACGGTAGCACCCTACCGGACTCCACCACCGGCGCATCCACCTTGTCCTCCCCGTCACCTTTGACTCCTCCACTTCAACAAGCATCCTCGCATCCTTCACTGCATCTTTCCTTTCGCCGATCTCCAACCGCCTATGCTCCCCAAGGACCGACCTCGACAACACCTCATCACCATCATCATCATCATCCGCTACCGCCGACATCACCTCCATACTCGAGCAAACCATCGCCGGGAACACCCATCATCTCCTTCCTCACCGTCGCATACCCGAACACCTTCCATCACCGGCGTTAACCCATGACTCCATCTCCTTCGGCGAGACTTCACCACCGAGCACCATCAACTTCGACGCCCTTGCCGTCGATCCCATCGAAGTAGCACTCCATCACCAACTTCAAACGCTCACCATTGCCGCAGCTCCTTTATGTGTCATCATCAACTGCATCTCACCCGTACCATCGCCGATATTGGAGCCTTGCAAACCTCACCCTGAGCCAAGTTGGAACCATAGCCGAGCTTTCAAGTTTTTGTCTAGCCCTGTTATGTGTCTCCGGGTATCTGTCGTTCCGTTCATCGTGATCGAGGCAAGTTTCTAACTTACTACATGCTATAATTACACAATATATACCAATATAGCGTCGTAATATTATTATTCTGTTATTTTATACTATTATATATATATAATTCATATACCGTTAGATAGTTTAACATTAATAAGTTTTTACAATTTTAGTTTATAATGTTTTATGCAAATATATCTAAATAACGATACCTAATAATTATAACAATTATTCTAATACGGTCAAATTGATAAATTGAACTTATAGGAATTGATATGGTTATTTCTTTACATCGTATATTGCACCTACATAACGGTTACAACTATATTCATCATAACAACACAATGTTATTACGAAATAAACACTTTACCTAATTTAATACACCATCCCTGACATGTTTGTAACCTGCCAGACTGTTACTGTTTTGCTATCATGCTAATACCCATTTGCCTGTAGTATTTACCGATGCCAACAATCATGATTTATTGTCCTGATGAACGTAGCCTGTTGTCTTGATAGACATGACTTGTACCTGCTTATTCTTGTATTGGCATTAGGTAGATATTATCTTTAACCTGACCTGGAAAACAAAACCTGAGAAAATGGGGAAATCAAAAGTGTAACTGAAGTACAACTCAAAAGGATATTATATGTTTCTGTGGTTCCGGGGGTTAACGGAACAAATCATTATTGATTCATATATCTTGCATCCGTAGTCCCGGGAGTAACGGGATATATACTTTTGAGTTATATGGAGAAGTATATTAATTTGTTTCAAATAGCTGTAGGATAGATAACCTAGAAATATGGACCCATAGGATACACGGAACATGTTTGACTATCTATATATTGCTTGTTATATCACATGTGACCGTTTTTGGTTATACTTATGATATCTCACTCTCGCACATGGCATCATATATAGCATATTGTTCATATTATTATTATGATATTTATGGCGCACCGACGTCTGGGTTTTGCATGACCCAGATCCTTCGACCTTATCACAGGAGAATCATGAATACTTTGACAGGATGTCGAGCAATGAAGAGCTTTCCGCTTATTTTAGTTTAGTAATGTTTTAGATTTATTTTCTAGTTATGAATTTGTCGTTTTATCGTTGTGATCCCATAAGGGACGAGCCTAGGATATTATTTCTTTTATTGGATCTTTATTTGCTTCCGCAATCTTTCCCGTTATTGTTTATTGTGGCAGTTTGGACATGAGATGGATATTTATTTTCTGTTTCTGATATTTGATTGACAGCCGTAATGTGACTATGGAAGGGTATTTTCTCAACATAGGTAGTATGATTGGTTTTGTTACGTTCCGTATTTATGTATTTTGGGAAGCGGGACGTGACACAGGCAATAGTAACATATGGCCGTTTAAAGCCCGGTACCAGCTAATGAACATGCGACCGATATAGCTCAGTACGAGCTGTGTGAACAAGTGACCGATATAGCCCGGTACGAGCCGCCGGCAATAGGACTCCTGAGATACTATCGAACAAACTCACACTCAAACTACCCTAACACCCCGTGTATTTATAACTAACATGGTAATAAACTGAATCACTGGTTAGGAATGTTGACCGAACTGGAACTTGTAATATCTTGTTGATTGTACGGTAATGAAACTTGTAAACAGTATATATTGTGTCATGACATGTAATTCAACATCCTATTTAGAGATCTCGTTTTAATATAAGTGGACTGGAGTAATGAATGATCATGAGATGTCAAGTACGGTCGTTATAATGTAATAATGTCCATAAACAGGAATGGCATGTAAGGGTTGTTCAAGCATGTCAATAATAATAATTTCAAAACATATTAAATACAGTCGATATATGTTAAAATGGTGTCCATAAAGAAACAATAATCTATGTGAATTTGCAAGCACAAGATTAACAACACTGTTTTAAAGGGGTTAAATTCCAAATTAAATAATTCTAATAGTTGTATTATTTAACGAACATGTAACATGATCTGGTATGTATAGTTTCAATTAATGGGTGTGCTAACTAGGGTTTTCATCGTTTATATGATATCATAAAAATATATGGAATATTAATGGGATTATCAAATAATAATATTTCTATTTCAACATTTTGGGTTTATAGTATGCTTATATACTTATTGATTTTTGTAGCGAAAAATAGCAAGCAAGACTACTTACTTCGGAGACGAACACGGTAATGAAAATGACGGAGACACGAACACTACACAAAGCAAACCGAAACTTGGATCTCGGCTTGAACTTAGGCTCGACCTAGATCGACAGCTGCCATTAGATCGACAATGGCTATGCAGAAGACGACATGACGATGATGGACCTGTAGACGAGGCAATGGGGATGTTCTCTGCTTAGTTTGCACGATCAACCTAGTTGAGGGCTTCGGTTAGAGGAGTTAGGGTTTGGGTCCTAGTGCTCAAAACCCAGCTAATATCAGGCTCCACAGTGCGTTCGATTTTGATTCGGAGATCAGTAGAGCAGATGACTTGATATTTGTCAAAGGTTACTTCTACAACAGCTTGTTATTCTTGGATTCTGGTGGACTTAGATTTCTTCAATGGAATTTCATGGTTTTTTAAATAGTTAAAGCAATGCCAATTACTCTCGTCACCATCAAAGCCTCTGGTATTATCTCTTCAATTGAAATCATTAAGGAAAGATATATGGGTTGGTGAAAGTTCCAAGCTTTCTGATTTATTTTCCAATTGATTTTGATATTTGTTCCCACGACAATTACCATTAGCAACTCCTCTCGGCTCCAAATCATCAAATTTTCCCAAATGGGTCTTCTCAAAATCCAAACTTTCCTCTAAATCCGATGATGATCGAGGTCTCGGGATTTTCACCTAAATCAAAATGGGTCTTCTTCAAAGATCGGTTTGATCGCTTGGGCGAACGATGATCTCAGTGGTGAAGTTGACGTCGGTGACTGAGACCACGGCGAGGTTGGGGATTGGCCTAAGGATCGACGACTATTGGAGGGTGCAGGCGAGGGATGAAACCGTGACGAAGACACGAAGCTTGACCGCAAGATATCGGCCTTGGATGTGCTTGGGTTGGGGTCGAGGGTCGGCGAAGATGAAGACGAGGGGAGATGTGATGGGTTTTGAGGCGGCAAAAGTTGCAGTGACGGAGAGGTCTCGGGTTTCGATGGAAGGGAAGAAGGAGTTGCTCGATGGATAGGGTGATCTCGGTGATGGAGATGACAGAGGCAAAGAGAAGAGGATGAGGTCGGTGTTGGTTTTGGGGATCTTGGGGAGATGCAGGTGATGGGTTCGAGAAAGAAGGAGATGGGATCCTCACGAGATGATGATCAGGGTCGGCTAAAGAAGAAGAAGTTATAGGTTTTATTTTTGAGGCGGGAAATATGTGATTGTAGAGAGAGAACGGGAGAGATAGGTGTGTGTGTGTGTATGTTTTTAGAAATAGAGGAGAGAGTTATGACATGTTGAGTTGTTTGGGAGAGAGAAAACATGTGGAGGAGGGAGAATATGTAGGGTTTAGTTTTGCGTTTGTTTATATATAGGATATTAGTAAAAATTTGTTATAAGATACAGAGATATAGGGTGTGAGATATACAGGGTTTAGGATTTTATTCTTTTAAAAAAAATAGGGGGAGAGAGAGAGTATTAGAAAATAATTTCCATAACCCCCAAGTTTGTTTTAAAAGATTTTAAAATGGATTTTAAAACATATCTATCATATCTTTTATGTTTAAAACTATCTTACTATATATATATATATATATATCATTTGTTATATATCTAATATTTAAAATATATTATATGATATTAAAAGATATTGTTAGATCAGCAAACAAAACTTAGATACTAATAACATATCTATCAAACTTATAAAACCATAATATAAACTCTATTATTAAAATACCTTATACTTAACCAATCATTTAAATGTCAATGCAAAATACTAAACTCCCATAAAAAAACAGTTTTATTTGAGTAAAATTTAATCGATACTATTATTATACAGTATCAAAGTTCTAGGGTGTTACACTATTTTCTCTGTAGTTATTTTAAATCAACTTTTTGAATGACTTTTAAATTCGAATTATTCATTGTATGTAATGGATGTGTTTTTGCTGCAGATATTTGTTGATACTGGATCGAACAAACTGGAGGACAAAAATGTTAACCTCACTTTTGATTCCTTACATCTTCTTGAGTCTTCCTACAGTTATATTCTCATTACTGAGGTAATTTCGAACAGTTTTATCACTAGAAACTATTCCATGCAGTATTTCCTCAATGATTGTGTTTAATGCGTTGCATCCAAATTTTTTGAAGAGGGGAGGTTGGAAAATGGGTTGCCTTCATTGCTGTTGTGGTTCGTCTCTTTTTTCCTCGTCACTTTCCAGGTTTGTATCTATGTTACTGAGTAATCATGTACATATCCTGAGATCCTTCTTGCAGATGTCTTTGCAATGCAAATTTATGAAGTCAGCAGAAATACACACACATTTAACATGGACGTTTCCAGTAATTTCTTGCACAATGCATTTAATTTATGAATGCTGTATTCTATTGCAAAGAGCTGTGAGCTATTTAATGGTTTTCTTGGATTGCATCATCTTTTGCACTCACGCTTTACCGCAACATCAAAATTCTTGTTATTGGACTTAAATATACCATTAATTAAGAATTGTAATGAAATATATCTGTTGTTAGATTTGCTTTACTGAAGAGATGTAGACCAGTCCACGTAGAGTAATATTATGGATATGAGTGATTTAGATAGAAATGCTATGGTGTCTTCTCAGATTTAAGGCAATAGACCATGAAAAAAATGTTAAAAGAAAATAGTAGTTTTTCATCCCATCTAAGATCATAAATCCAATCTGAACAGATTAAATTCATTAGCATTAACTGAACAGATCTGCATAGATCCTTGAACTCAACTTCTTTGCTTTGATCAGGATCGTGCCCAGAATCAGTTCGAAAGCAATTCTTTTATAGCCTTATGCAAGGTTTTTATCTAGGCTTTAAGTTGATTATATCTGTTCTAATAGTTCAAATTCAGGTTGGATTTGGAATATTTGGGAAAATTTTGCTTCAAAAACACAGTTTTCCACTTTATCCTGTGCTTTGAATTGGAGTTTTATGTTCAACATGATGTTTATTTTGGGATTCTAAAATTGCTTTGTAGTTTGCACATTGTATAATCCACCTAGAGCTGCTCGGTACCAATATGCAAAACCCGAATGTGAATGTATTTTGCCTTCACAGATTGGTTGGAGATGCCTGGATCATTAATTCTTCTACTGGTGGTTTCGCCGAGCATCTTTGCTCACACGATCAGAGACGGCCTGATCGGTGTTTTCATTTGCCTCGTAATCGGCTGCTACCTCCTGCAAGAGCACATTCGAGCATCGGGCGGCTTCAGAAATTCTTTCACCAAGAGCCACGGCATATCAAACACGATTGGAATTGTTCTCATTGTGGTTTATCCTGTGTGGAGTTTGGTTCTCTACATCCTCTAGATATGAAGATGAAGTTATTTGCGAAGATCAAGTTTTATAGTGTTCATTGTTTGTGAGACTTCGAGTACTTTTGTTGGGTGTATTCAGTATTGTAATTTCAGTGTGCATATAATGGATTTATGTTCCTTGTGCTTACAATTGAATTTGAAGTTGTTTGCAGTCGAACATTTTAGGTTACACTTGAATGTGGAGCCAATGCAAGAAGATTATGCATAACCGAGCAATATTATTGAGCTCAACCGGGCTTAAATTTCTTTTTGTTCTCTTTATTTCCATATTTTATAATAATCAGTATTCTAGTATGAATATGAAAACAAAACAATGAACAGGAACCATTACTGCCGAAGAGAAATAGAATATATGTGAGTAGCTTTTATAATTAACTGTTAAAAAACAAAACAAATAATGATAGAATTGATATGTTTGTTCAATGCCGCAGCCATAGGATGTTTTAGGGGTGGCTTAGAAGAAAACATGTTTTCTGAAATAGACTCCACTATGACTAGGTTGAGGGTTCTGCTATTATTTTCTACTAGTGAATTTGCATGTTCGATGCATGTGAGTATTAAAGTTTTAAAGCATTAAAGTTTTAAATTTATTTGAAGGGTTAAATTGTGAGCAAAATAAATGTATTATAATACCAAAAATAAAATCGAAGAATAGTTTCTGATGAAAGAAACTATTTTTAAACTTAATCTAAAAAGAGAAATAAAAAACCTGGGCTTTGTGCAAAGTTAGTTAGGATAGTGGTCGAGGAAATAGAGCAACCGATAGTTAAATTTAATGAGGTATTTTGAAATTGAATTTTTGTAACTAATAGTTAGTCGGATTCAGAATTCGGCGAGATTTTTTCTATATTTTTAATTTCCATAATAATTTCTCTATTTCTTTTTTTCACATTGCATTGTATGAAGTAACGTAAGTTGAATTTTGCCATCCAATTCTCTTTTCACCTCCTCCATGTTTTGTGGTTATAATAGTAAAGATGCTTAGATGATCCAAGGCTTCATCATAAATTAAAACACGGGCTAAATCATGAGGTGCTTCCGTTTGTTTTCCACTCTGGTGACAGACTGAGACATGACATCCTGATAGCATGGTTTGATTTTGGGACCTCTGCTATGATAATCTCAGACCTTCATCAAGAATCAAAACTCAAACCAACCGTGTTGTATCATTTGTAACTAATTATTTTACACCAATGACAACGGTTGATGGATTGGGGCATAATACCAGCATCCACGTCAAAACCCGAATCCATGAATCTGGGTCCAAAGGTATGCTAACGTGACTCCTCATGCACGGGGTATTTAAGTAATTTCATAAGCCCACCCCCAAAACCCTAGCATCGCCGTTCCTATATATATATATATATATATAATGGATACGAGGCTCAAGGGTTTCAGAGCATTGAAAGCCGCCCCTGATTTTCTTATCGTCTCCAGTTTCTTCTATCTTCTCTTGCTACATGTGTTCATTGTTAAACTTTCATTTTTTTATTTTTTTAAATCTCAGATTTTGATTTGGGTTTTTTCTCTCAGTGATGATCATTTTCTTGTAGAATGATTTTATGATTAATTTATGATTAAGCTTTATATAATTTATTTTTTTAAATCTCAAATTCGTTGGCTTAGGCCTCATTTTCTTGTAGAATGATTTTATTCCATGTATAAAATGATACTATGATCTATTACCTAGTAACAAATGATCTTTTATTTTGCATAGGACAATCTCTTGCTTTGTATAAAGATGATTTTTTACCTAGTATGACTTGATTGCTTTGTTTAAGATTATATTTTGATTGGTAAATTTAGTTTTTTTAATCTTATTTAGATATAACACTTGAACTATTCTATTATTCCATGTCATATTGACCATGATGCATTTGTGATAATTTAAATTCTCAAAATGTAATGCATTCATTCTACCCTATTTATACTTTCTTTATTAAATAGCACATGAAAATTGCTATATTTTAAAAAAATTTGAAAAAGATTCTGCCTTCATCAAAATTTTCAAAAATATTAATATTTTTTGTTTTATTTGTTTTTTATTTACTGTAGTGGCACCGCTGGCTGGTCTGCATTATAGCGCAGTGCCAGCAAGGCAGCAACCCCTTTCATGCAACAACACGTTTTCGTTTTTCCGCACATTGTTCCGAGTTTAAAGAGCTTACAGAACTTGCATCAATATCTCGCAGATATGTTCCTTATAGGAACTGCTATGCTTACCTTTGGAATGCGGCTGTACTGGATGTTCATCGGGTTTAGTAAAACTACTACCAGTGATTGGTTGATTAATGGGTCTAAATCTTTTGGGCTATCCAATCTAAAGGTAATTAGCTAGTTTCTGTTTTAGTTTCTGATTGCTTTAATATCACCAGGCACTAACAAGCTTTGTGAAGAAATATTTACTAACCAAAAAATTTAGGATTTTACAAGATTCCTCAACAGAAATCAAAATTTGACAGATAAATTATTTTCCTTTAAATGTATAGAAATGCAACTCATCATTGTTGTGATCTAACTTGTGTTTTGTTTATCATTTTGCAGATGCTCATTGGTTGTCCGAGGATGAATTCGATATCATATGCAAAATCAAGACTACTAGGGCAAGCAGTGGCGATGCTTTTGCAAGTGGGAGCCATGGAAAAATTCAGGAATGTGACTTTGGCAACCTGACTAGATCTTGCTTGTTTTGCCGGCGCCCTATTGTTCTCATCAGCGTCCATGTTTCTTTTATCCCGGTTGCGTTTCGGTTCAAAGGGAGTCCCAGTTGAGCAGAATTCAGAAAGTATATGAAAGTACCATAGTTTCATAGGATAGGTTTATACAAATAATAAAATTCAATTAATTCTCATCTAAATTTGAAGACTAGCTGAGAACTTTTAGAATTCTTGAATTGTTTGTAGGCCAATCCCAGATTTATTTAGCAGCAATATATTATTCTTTTATCTACGATCTTGGCTCCAAATGTGGACATCATCAACCTGAAACTTGAATTGACTGAGAACATTACAGCTTCTAATGCTATGTAAGATATTATGCGGCTGCATAAAAAGAAGTCTCCTACTGAAGATATTATGCAACCTCGATAAGAGTATGCATGGTAACTTTGAGCATATAGTTTTCTGTGAGCCATCAAATATGTGAAAGATAAATCAAGGTTTCCAAAGCAAAGAAATTCCTTTTCATCTTGATGGGTGATATTGAAAGGAAAACGCGGAGGCAAGCCAACTAGGCCCAACTCATCTCACTAGGCCATTTAAGCATCGAGACCTTCATAATTCAAAGGCATACTCGCCCAAACATAGGGCCCGCCGACAGAGAATCTTGGAAATATTAAATAAGGTATAATGAAACATGATTGCCTATCCACGAATTATGAACTTTAGCATCCATGAAACTATAGTCTAATCACAGCGCTCAACAGCCAATTTTTTTTTGGTGGATGCATCTCCTTCAGGAATTGAACCGGGACTCTCGAGGAAAGTTATACCACATGAGCTGTGCCCATTTGGTTTTATAGCCAAAGATTGGTGTAAAAACACTTAATTCCTTACAAATACCCATGATTTAACAAGTACTTCAATTCTAGCACATGTTCACTTGCAGAAAGGCCACAGCCGTAAAATTTCTTGTTTTGGTCAGTAGAGTTTCAAGTTGTAAAAGTAGAGGAATAGATATAGGTTCCATGAAGGCTTGAGACTGAGACGAAATCTCCGCAGCAGATGGGAAATACCAGCAAAGGGAAAATGACATCAAAGGAGACATTTAAAATGAAATCATGCAGAAATAAGCAAAACAAAAATCTCTGTAAGGAAGAGGCATGAAGAGAAAGAGAAAAATGAAATAAGTGACGAACAAATTGACTGAAATAAAGTCAATTTCATTCGACAAAATTTGTCTCCTAATCCCTCAAAGAAGGTAGGTGAAGGATCGTGATGGAGATCCTTTTCGGCTCTGATGTTGTCTTCCGTCGATCTCCCGATGGATTTTGAAGGTGATCTCCTGTTGCGTGTGGGTCTCAATGGGTTTGAGAAGATTGGTGATTTGAGGAGTTTTGCGCCGAGTACCTGCAAAGAAGTCCCGAGATGGTTTGGTACCACCAAGGACCCTCCGACGATCAAGTTAACACTAGATCCGAGCAGAGTAACGGCTAAGTGGAATAAAAATGGCTTACTTGACCCCTCTGTGATGGGGGTTTATATAGTGATGGCAGCTCGCAGTAGCAGGTGCGAAGATCTCGCCGGCAGTTACGCTCCTGACGTCACGCCTGCGTAAAGAGCGGATCGCCCATTAATGGGGATCGTGATGGCGTGGAGCGTGGGATGTTGCCGGCGGTGAATCCGCACATGGCGAGATTTGTGGAGCGGCGGTTACGCCTGTGAGTGGTGGAGTTGGTCGGTCGGAGGGACCGAGGAAGATGGTCTCGGCGGGATAGTTCGGGAACGAGCGGGAGGGCCGAGGTATCTTGGTCCTGTGGTAGCTCGGAGGCGAGCTGAGAGGCCGAGGGGGCCAATTTCCAGGGGGCTCTGAGGTGAGCCAGCTTTGTGCTTATAGGTCGGATACAGGGGTGGTCTGGTCGACCTCCTGTGGGCCCTCTCTTTTGAGTTCCAGGAAACGTCATCTGCCACATGTCCTGATCTGGAGGAATGCCAATATAGAGCATCATCATTAGCCCCCCACTCTTGTCCCGACCAACTGGCGGTTCAGGTCAAGAGTGGACTGCCGGGCCGTCCGAGGCGAGCTCCCTCCTAAGATTTTGTCGGGACGCGTCCCCGGGCTGTCAGCTGCCTTTTCTGCCAGCGAATCAGGACGAGATCTCTGCATTTAAGGAAGGTGCGCCGGTTCATGCATCCTGTCACTGAAGCGACGGTCTACGTGTCAAGCGTCGGTTGACCGACGCGACGTGTGCAGACCTGCGGCGTCTGATGGGATTCGGCCCAGTGCGGGAACGACAAGCGGAGCGATCGGTCGTTGAGTTGATTTCGATCACTTGCCAAGTGTGCCAAGCGCTGCTGAGAAGGAGGCATCTCTATGGCCCCGGAGTCGAGGGGGGATTACTCAGACTTGGATAGACCTGATGTCTTTCGTTGGGGCTTTGGATCCGCTGCATGTGATAGGCTCAATAACCTCGTTATGACGGCTACAAACCCGCAGCGTCTGTTGGGCAGGAGGATGCTTACCGGGGATGACCGAGCAGGGAAGCTGCTCGGTTGATCTTGGCGAGGGCCTTGATCCCTGGCGTTGTGAGTAGGGAAGCTATCGGCCAGGGATAGTCGAGCAGGGAAGCCACTCGGCTGCCTCTAGGAGGACTTTGATCCTTGTCTTTGTTGGGTAGGAAGCTATCCACCGGGATGCGTCGAGTAAGAAGGGGCTCGGCGGCCTCGCGAAGAGGGCTTCAGATTCTCGGCGTCTGATGGACAGGAGGACGCCCGCTGGGGATGCGCCGAGCAGGAAGGAACTCGGCGGCCTCGCGATGAGGGCTTCAGACCATCAGCGTCTGATGGGCAGGAGGATGCCCGCTGGGGATGCGCCGAGCAGGAAGGAACTCGGCGGCCTCTCGATGAGGGCTTCAGACCATCAGCATCTGTTAGGCAGGAGGATGCCCGCTGGGGATGCGCCGAGCAGGAAGGAACTCGGCGGCCTCGCGATGAGGGCTTCAAACCATCAGCGTCTGATGGGCAGGAGGATGCCCGCTGGGGATGCACCGAGCAGGAAGGAACTCGGCGGCCTCGCGATGAGGGCTTCAGACCATCAGCATCTGTTGGGCAGGAGGATGCCCGCTGGGGATGCGCCGAGCAGGAAGGAACTCGACGGCCTCGCGATGAGGGCTTCAGACCATCAGCATCTATTGGGCAGGAGGATGCCCGCTGGGGATGCGCCGAGCAGGAAGGAACTCGGCGGCCTCACGATGAGGTCTTGAGATCCTCGGCATCTGATGGGCAGGAGGATGCCTGCTCGAGATGCGCCGAGCAGGAAGGAACTCGGCGGCCTCACGATGAGGGCTTCAGACCATCAACGTCTGATGGGCAGGAGGATGCCCGCTGGGGATGCGCCGAGCATGAAGGAACTCGGCGGCCTCACGATGATGGCTTGAGATCCTCAGCACCTGATGGGTAGGAGGACGCCCGCTGGGGATGCGCCGAGCAGGAAGGAACTCGGCGGCCTCACGATGAGGGCTTGAGATCCTCAGCATCTGATGGGCAGGAGGATGCCTGCTGGAGATGCGCCGAGCAGGAAGGAACTCGGCGGCTTCACGATGAGGGCTTCAGACCATCAGCGTCTGATGGGCAGGAGGATGCCCGCTGGGGATGCGCCGAGCAGGAAGGAACTCGGCGGCCTCACGATGATAGCTTGAGATCCTCAGCATCTGATGGGTAGGAGGATGCCCGCTGGGGATGCGCCGAGCAGGAAGGAACTCGGCGGCCTCACGATGAGGGCTTGAGATCCTCAGCGTCTGATGGACAGGAGGATTCCCGCCGGGGATGCGCCGAGTAGGAAGGAACTCGGCGGCCTCACGATGAGAGCTTGAGATCCTCAGCGTCTAATGGGCAGGAGGATGCCTGCTGGGGATGCGCCGAGCAGAAGGAACTCGGCGGCCTCGCGGTGAGGGCTTGATCCCTGGCGCTGTGGGGGTAGGGAAGCTACCAGCCATGGATAATCGAGCAGGGTAGCTGTAGGGCTGCCCCTTCGTGAGGGCTTTGATCCTTGGCACTGGAGGGGTCATAGAAGACCTGCGAAGGATGACCGGGCAGTGAAGCTGCGCGGTTGCCTCTTGGCAAGGGCTTTGATCTCTGGCGTCGTGGGTAGGCAACTATCAGCCTGGGATGACCGAGCGGGGCAGCCGCTCGGATGCCTCTTGTGAGGGTTTTGATCCTTGACGCTGGAGGGGCCATGAGAGGCCTGCGAAGGATGGCCGAGCAGGGTAGCTGCTCGGTGCCTCTTGGCGAGGGTTTTGATCCTTGACGCTGGAGGGACCGTGAGAGGCCTGCGAAGGATGACCGGGCAGTGAAGCTGCACGGTTGCCTCTTGGCGATGGCTTTGATCTCTGGCGCCGTGGGTAGGCAACTACCAGCCTGGGATGACCGAGCGGGATAGCCGCTCGGATGCCTCTTGTGAAGGCTTTGATCCCTGGCGTCGTGGGTAGGGAGCTACCAGCCGGAGATGACTGAGCAAGGGTCGGGCTCGGTTACCTCTTGCGAGGGCTTTTGATCCTTCAGGACGGGGACCGAGCAGGGTTACTGCCCAGTACCTCTTGGCGAGGACTTTGATCACTGTCGGTTTTGGTAGGAAGCTACCATCCGAGGATAGCCGAGCAAGGACTCTGTTTCCCCCAATCAGAGCAAAGCTCTGTTTGAATTTCAAAATTCAAAATTCGAAGCAATGCTTCAGATTCTTTGCGCTGCGCGCAATGCGCCACGTGTCAAAAGCTGATACATCAGCGCAGCGCCCAAGGCAGCGCGCCCAATCAGAGCAGAGCTCTATTTAAAAAAAATTAAAGAAAGCAACGCTTCAGTTGCGCTGCGCCGTGCGCTGCGCGACACGTGTCAGCGCAGATGCGCTAGCGCAGTTGCGCTGCGCCGTGCGCTGCGCGACACGTGTCAGCGCAGTTGCGCTGTGCTTTGCGCTGCGCGACACGTGTCAGCGCAGTTGCGCAAGCACAGTTGCGTTGCGCTTTGCGCTGCTTGACACTTGTCACGCTCTAGGGCGTTTGCG
The DNA here is from genome assembly GCA_030015575.1 of Agapanthus africanus. NCBI lineage: Eukaryota > Viridiplantae > Streptophyta > Magnoliopsida > Asparagales > Amaryllidaceae > Agapanthus > Agapanthus africanus. Next base: position 903,568,614 of record JASDDO010000019.1, on the reverse strand, counting down.
CCAAATAGAATTAAATTCTAGCAAGATTTTTCTGTTCTTGTTAAAACAAGAAGATTGCCTTCTGTAAAACAGAAGCCCTTGGATCGAAGATCCAACGGTGGGGAAAATTCCCCAAATCACTCAGAGAAATATCTCTCTAACAAATTTTAAAAAATTTATGGGGACTATATAAAGGCCCCTAGACCCCAAATCAAAGACATGAACATTGTGAGAAATCAAGAACTTCAAATAGAGAGAATTCTGAAGAAATTTCAAGAAGAAAAAGGTAAAAGACCTTTAAGATAGAAGAATTTCTTTTAATAGATCATTGATGTAAGAACAAGATCAATGATCTTCAATAAAAAAATAATAATAATAATAGTGCTTTGCACTTATGAACCATTGGTTCTCTGAGATCAAGAAAAATAAGAAACACTTGTTTTCTTTGATCTAAATTGGATCAAGAAATCAAGCAGTGCTTTGCACTTTTTTATGAACCATTGGTTCTGAAATCTAAAAGATTCTCAAGTTAATAGAGCCCTGCTCTCTGAAACTGGCGCAACTCACCAGAGCACACCACGTGTCAGCAGCGCAAGCGCAGCGCATTGGCACAGCGCACTGCGCTTGCGTGATACGTGTCATCACCACAAGCGCTTGCGCTCTTTGATTGGCGCAAAGTGCCTGACAAATGCAATGCATTTCTTTTGCTAAAGGGCCAGGCCCAAATCAAAAAGACCTGGTAGGCCAAAATAAATTGCAAAGCAATAAATGGGCAGAGCCCAGGTAAAATTGATGCTCTGCATCTTTTATAAAAGGGCAGAGCCTAAGTAAAATTGATGCTCTGCATCATTTATAAATAAGCAGAGCCCAAAACAAATTGATGCTCTGCATCCTTTATGGGCAGAGCCCAAACAAAAATAAAAAGTAATGCAATGCATTATTTAAACACGGGCAAAGCCCTAGCACAGGTCTAATAGACCAAAAACAAATAAAAGCGTTGAATATTTTTTCAACTGGACTTAGCCCAATCATGGCCGTAAGTCCTCAAATTAAATTGACTGAGCACAGCTGCTCTCTTAAATCAATTTACGACCGGTTCGAGAGTACATCTCCGAACTCTTTTGACTCCCATCGTTGTAATCCTTCAACGACGTCAGAGAGGTGACGGGTCCCGACAACCACACATCAACACGGACTGTGGGGTCCTTAAACTCTTAGACTTATGCGTCCTTAAACTACCAATGGACCACCACGTCCCTAAACTGGAAAATGGACCACCACGTCCCTAAACTGGAAATGGATTTAGACGATCCCGTTAAGTTGATCTTAGTCTGGAAATTAGACTAACGTATCCTTAACCAACGTTTAAGTTGATCATAGCCTCAAATATGGCTAACGTATCCTTAAACCAAAACCCAAAACCCAAATCTAAGAAAGTACGGATTTGGACTAATCCACGTCCTACGGGCGACAAAATAAATAGTCTCCGTATACAATCCACGGGCAACCACAAACAAAACAAACACCCACGACACGAAGTGAAATTCTGGAGAAGGAGAAAATTATTACCGCGATGCGGTAGCGTAATTAACTGCAGGGGCTTGCGCCTGCAGGGAAGAGCGTCTCCACAATCAAAAACCCCTCAAGCGAGGGGGAATCTGACGAAGTCTGCTATATCGGCCGCATCCGTCTAAACCTCCGATACACGGTGCCATAAATCAACTTGGCATCTTCGGAGAGGTGGACGGATAAAACCAAATAGCATCTGCCCTAAATCTCAGGTAAGACGTCCTAATGTCTCGGCCGCCATTCGGAGGGGAATAGATTCTGGCACGCCCAGTGGGACCTTTTCCTCTTTCCACTCCACACTTCGTGTGTCGTGTTTTTTCCACGATCAAATAATCGTGGTGTGTATGTTTTTGGTTGCCCTTAGCGGAGTGGATATTGAAGCCGGCATTTCGTCTCTATAAAGAATGGCATTTGCTCCCACCCTAGCAACTCAGGCTCTGTCATATCCGGCGGAGTCAAGTATGGGTCACTTGCAGCCTTAAATCTCTGCAATCCGGCTCTTCAAGAAATCAACGGGATTCTTTTTGGGTCGATGCTCCCACCTCCCACCCTCGGTGCCTCAACGCCGATGGAAGAAGCTCAGAGGATGTCTATCGTCCACAGCCAGGCTCCCCAAGCAGCAGCCTTGCTGACGGAATCGGTCCTCAAACAACTGGCACATGCCAAAGACCAAGGTCGACGCAGGGGGCAGAATATTCAAGCTCTTCAAGAAATCAATAGCTTCAAACTGCACTAATTGCAACAGCAACCCTCGCTCTGTCCCATCTGGAGGAGTAACCTACGGGCCCAAAGCGGCCTCTCTTTTCACTATGCCAGTGGAGCAGGTAACTCAAGCCACCACTGGGCTATTCTTCGGGACCATGCTCCCGCCAACGAGCTTCAGCGCTCCTGTACCATCGCAAGAAAATCCCAAGAAGTCGTTTTTCAACGCTCCTGTGCTTATTTACGCCCTACTTTGCATTATACTATATATAAGCACACAAAAAAATTATGATAATAAAAGAGTAGAAAGTGAAAAATTATATTTAAAAGATAGGAATAGTTTAAGAAAAACAAGAAAGTTAGATATTTTCTTAAATGAAACTAGTAATAAGTAGTTATGAGCCGTTGTCCCAAGGGTTAGTAAGATGAAGGAAGTCACTAATCTGAGGACAAAAATAAGTCTGAAAAATAGTTCCTATTCTGGAAGCCAAACATTTGAATGTTGATACCCTACTATACGCACTTACACACATCTTGAAACTCGGGATAGTAGAGGATAGCTTGAAATGTTCTTGTCTAAAAGCCAAAGTATGAAGGAAATAAAAAAAAATTGAATAAAATATAAAAGGGTGAAGAAAAATGAACACCGGTTTTGTTATCGCCAAGGCAGCAAAAAAAAATATAGCGAGGGTGCTTCATCACCTAGTGCCTTAGACCAACCGGTCAGGGAGTCACTGCTAAGCCTCAGGTGGTGCAAGACGCGGAAATACACCTAATAAGTGATCACATGAGTAATCGGTCGGTTAGTACCTCAAGAAGTATTAACGGTCGCATGAAAATATGTGAGCAAATCTAAATATCTATTAAAAAGTACTAAGGTAGATGGACAAGAGTATGGTTGCTTGAATTGAATTCTCTGAGTGTAGGGATGTCCAGTTCACACACGTAGGGGTATATGATCAATGTTTGGAAAAAAGGTAGGAATGAAAACTAAAGGCGATATTTTATTGAGAGATAATGTGATTTCTAACATTTTTTCATGACCATTAAGATAGGGCTCATAGAAACTAAAAAGCTGGTATAGTTGAAAACTCTTATTTTCAAGTTCTTTCTTTTATAGTTCTTATCTTCATATAACTTTCGCCATCTCTCTTTTATTATAAGATTTTGTGAGTGTAATCCGCTGAAAACCCTCAGGAGACAACACTCCTCCTACTAGGGATATGCCACTGGCACCTGTTTCCCCCAATCAGAGCAAAGCTCTGCTGGAAATTCAAAATTCAAATTTTGAAGCAACGCTTCAAATCCCGGGCGCAACGCGCCACGTGTCCGGCGCTGATACGTCAGCGCAGCGCCTAAGAAGGCACGCCCAATCAGAGCAAAGCTCTATTTTAAGCAAAATTAAAGGAAGCGACGCTTCAGTTGCGCAGGCGCTGCGCTGTGCGACACGTGTCAGCGCAGTTGCGCTGCGCTTTGCGCTGCGCGACACGTGTCAGCGCAGATGCGCTAGCGCAGTTGCGCTGCGCTGTGTGCTGCGCGACACGTGTCACGCGCTGGGGCATCTGCGCCAAACAGAATTAAAATTCTAAGAAATCTTTTCTGTTCTTGTTAAAATAAGAAGATTTTCTTCTGCAAAGCAGAAGCCCTTAGATCAAAGATCCAACGGTGGGGAAAATTCCCCGAATCACTCAGAGAAAGATCTCTTTAACAAATTTAACTAATTTATGGGCATTATAAAAGAGACCCCAAGCCTCAATTCAAAGGCATCAACATTTTCTGAGAAAAAAAAGAGAACTCTGAAGAAATTTCAAGAAGAAAGGTAAAAGACCTTTTAGATAGAAGAATTTCTTCTGATAGATCATTGATCTAAGAACAAGATCAATGATCTTTAATAAAAAACAAAATAAAAATAGTGCTTTGCACTTATGAACCATTGGTTCTCTAAGATAAAACAAAAGAAGAAGAAAAAAAAAGAAGAAAAAATTTATTTTTCTTTGATCCAAATTAGATCAAGAAATCAAATAGTGCTCTGCACTCCTGTTTCTTGAATCTAAAAGATTCTTAGTGCTTTGCACTTCCAAACTGCGCTGATGCGCTCTTGAGAGAGCGCCACGTGTCAGCTACAGAACAATTTGCGCTTTGGAATTGGTGCAACACACCAGTGCGCGCCACGTGTCAGCAGTGCAACAGCGCAACGCACTAGCGCAGCGCACTGCGCTGTTGCGCTTGCGCTCACCAGAGCATGACATGTGTCCTCACCATAAGCGCTTGCGCTCAGTGATTGGCGCAAAGCGCCTGATAAATGCAATACATTTTCTGAAGGGTCAGGCCCAAGTAAAAGGCCTAACAGGCCTAATAAATAAAATGCTATGCATTATTTAAAAGAGGAGAGCCCAAACAAAATGGATGCTCTGCATCATTCATAAAAGGGCAGAGCCCAGTCCAAATAAAAGTAGAAAATAATGCAATGCATTATTTCAAAAATGGGCCAAGCCCTGGCGCAGGTCTAACAGACCAACAGCAAATGAAAATGTTGAATATTTTTTTAACTGGACTTAGCGCAATTCTGGCCGTAAATCCTTAAATTAAATTGAACCGAGCACAAATGCTCTCGCTCTCTTAAATCAATCTACGTCCGGTTCGAGGGTGCATCTCCGAACTCCTTTGACATCCATCGTTGTAATCCCTCAACGACGTCAAAGAGGTGACGGGTCCCAACGACCACACATCAATACGGACCGTAACGTCCTTAAACTAATATCGGACCGTAACGTCCTTAAACTAATATCGGACCGTAACGTCCTTAAACTAACATTGGACCGGAACGTCTTTAAACTAATGTTGGACCGAAACGTCCCTAAACTAATGGTGGACCGACACGTCCCTAAACTGGAACAATATAGCCTTCAAATGCTCTTTTGCCGGATCTAAAAGGTCCCGTTTAAGTTGATTTTAGCCCCAAACACGGCTGACGTATCCTTAAACATTCAAACGGACTATAAAACTCCAAATCAATCTTGGTTCAAGGGTACATCTCTGAACTCCTCTGACATCTGCCGTTGTAATCTTTCAACGACGTTAGAGAGGTGACGAGTCCCGATGGCCAGATATTAAATGGATTATCACGTTAAGTTGATCCTAGTCTCAAACAGGACTATCGTATCCTTAACGAACGTTTAAGTTGATCTTAGCCGCAACGCGACTAATACATCCTTAAACTAAAAACACCAAACCCAACTCTAAGTAAATACGGATTTGGACTAATCCACGTCCTACAGGCGACGGCATTACTTAGTCTCCGTATACAATCCACGGGCAACCACAAACAAAATAAACACACACGACACGAAGTGAAATTCTGGGGAAGGAGAAAGTTGTTTCCGCGATGCGGTAGCGTAATTAACTGCAGGGGCTTGAGCCTGCAGGGAAGAGCGTCCCCACAATCAAAAACCCCTCAAGCGAGGGGAAATCTGACGAAGTCTGCTATATCGGCCGCATCCGTCTAAACCTCCGATACACGGCGCCATAAATCAACTTGGCATCTTCGGAGAGGTGGACGGATAAAACCAAATAGCATCTGCCCCGAATCTCAGCGTCAGGACATCGCGGTCCTGTGCGCCGCCTTTCAGAGGGGAACAGATTCTGGCACGCCCGGTGGGACCTCTTCCTCTTTCCACTCCACACTTCGTGTGTCGTCCTCGCGAACCAATCGCGGTTTGTTAAATGGTTGCCTTCGGATTTCAAGTTACTAAGATTTGGTCTTTTTCCTGGCGCAGAACTCAAGATTCAATGGCCTCTAACTGCACCAACTGCTCAAAATGCCACTGCAACGGACGCTCCACCTCACCGGGAGGTGTAGCATATGGGCCCCAAGCGGCTTCCTTCCTCGCTCTGTCGGTAGACCAGGTGACCCAAGCCACCACTGGCCTGTTCTTCGGGACCATGATCCCACCTACAAGCTTCTCTATGCCGATACCTGCACCGGAGGTGAACAAGAAGTCGGTCTTCGACCGACTCACTGCCACGACGGCCCCTGTCAACGGGTCGCCCACTACCAAACCGACAGCCTCTGTTCTCACCAGGCTAAATCAGAACTCTAAATTGGCTGTCCCAAGGAAGGCAATAGCCGCTGCTCCGGAAGTCGTTAAGGCGGCTTCCCTTGTCAAAGAGTCAGTCTTTTCAAGACTGACGATTCCGGCTCCTGCCCCTGCTCAAGGATCCGTCTTCGACAGGTTGAATATCACCCCTCAAAAGACAACCTCAGTCTTTAAGAGGTTGACACCGGCGGCGCCTCATTCAGACAGGAGGCAAAAAGAAACTATCTCAATCTCTGATCCAATCCCAACGGCTCACCGTGCTCGACGTCGCCATTGGCAACGAGTGAGGAAGGCAGGGGGTGACTCCCCCTCAGGGCTAACTCCACCTTCTCCAATGGTGGAAGTCAACGCTGCTGTTCCAACTGGGAACAGCTTTGAACTGCTGAGGAGGGTGCGTAAGAACTCTCCAACCGCTACCTTGAAAAGATCTCCTCCACCTGCGGAGAGAGTTACGGAAACGAAGCAAGAACAGCCCCCTCAACGGCTATCTTCAAAAATTTATAAAGTTGGGCGGAGGGTTCAAGACTCTGTGATTGACCCAGACCACTTTCGTCGCCAGAAAAAGGCGAAGGTAGAAAAGGACAAGGACTGTCCTATTAAGCAGCAGGGGACAGCAGTTGCTAGGATGCCCACTTCAACGGCTCCTTCAACCTCAACGGCCCACAAAAGAAGGAGGCTAGGGAAAACTCCCGCGTCAGCGGCAAAAGTTAAAAATGATGAACCTAAACGCCCCAAGTCAGGGGGCATAGCAGTTCATACGGTTTACATGGCATCAGGAAAAGAGGATAGCCGCATATCGACAGGTCATAGACCACACAAGAGGTCAGTGACCAAGGCTCAGGAGCAGCAGCAGAAGCTCCAAGAAATGATGAACGCTATGGCCGCACTTACAGGGCCAAAAGAAAACCTTGAAACGTCCTCGGACGAACGTCAAGAAGAAGAAACCGACGCCGAATTTCTTCGTCGGATATTGGAGAAGAAGGACAAAGAGGCTGCTGAACAAGCAGCCAACATACAGCGTATGGGCCTCCTCTTCCAAGACATGATAGGAATGATGATACAATAAGATTCCCCAGCCGAAGAGCCCCCGATCGTCCTTGGAGATGACAGGGGAGAGACATCAAATCCTCCACCAGCCCTATCAACAGCTAAGGAGGATACAATCTCTAAAGCTGATTTGGACGAGTACATAGCCCAACAAATACGGGTTCATCATGCGACCGAAGCAGCCGGTCAGGTCGTAAAAACGGGGCGGCCATATCCAAGTTGGTATGACCAAATCAAGTACCCGCCAGGTTACACAATTCCCAAGTTCCATGTTTACAAGGGGACGGGCAATCCTCACCAGCACGTTGCCCAGTTCAGGTCACTCTGCGGCAACACCGGCGGTGATGACAAGCTTTTACTTCGCCAGTTTGTTGGAAGCTTATCAGATACGACGTTCGAATGGTACTCTGAGCTCCCGAATGACTCTATTAAAACCTTCGCGGAAATGGAGCTGTTGTTTACTCAGCGTTTTGCAAGCGCCAGTGAACGTACCCCGATGACAGCACTGATTAACGCCAGGGTAAAACTCGGCGAGATGTGGGTTCAGTACGCTATACGATGGCGGAACTTATGGTCGAAGTGTGAGCAGTGCATTGAAGAAGCTCCCGTGGTGGGTATGTTTGTGGGAACCCTTGATCCGCAGGCAACCATCTCACAATTTATGATGTTTTTCAAGCCAACTACCTTCCAGGCCTTGATTGATAAACTAGCGCAAATGGATCAAATGGGACATAAACCCCCTCTTCCAAGGCCAGATTCCTGAAATGACAAAGGGAAGGGAAAAGCGATTGTCGTCGCTAATGCTCAACAACAACCGAGCGACTCGAAACCGGTTGCTCGTCAAAATAATATGCGTCCGTATGTACCTCTTGAGGATAGGATGGGACGTCCTTATTCCTTTCCCCGCGATAAAACGAGGAGGTTATTCGAGCTAGCGTTGCGCAACAGACTCATAAATCTGCCGGATCCAAAACGTCCGTTGCAACCAAGTGACGTCAACGAGCCCAACTACTGTCCTTATCATCGAGTACTAGGCCATCCGATCGAAGATTGCTACGTTTTCAAGAATTGGCTTGAAAACCAGTACCGACAGGGCAGGTTCGCGTTATCTGAAAAATGGAAGGTGAATACCCCGCAGCCCCACACCTCTAAAGGGACGAATACGCCGGGGGCAACATGCTCCGTCATTGAAGAAGCTCCTTGGGAGGTTGTATTATCAGCCAAGACAAAGAGGATACTAAACGATCTTCAGACATGTCCAGCAATCAAGTGGAAGAACCCGTTGGAACCGCAGGTCGTTGAAGGGATGTTGAAGCCACGTCCAACCCCAAAAACCGATGGTAGTGGTTCAAGCGCTTGCAGCCAGCTGTCAAAATCTTTGAAAAAGAAGAAGAAGAAATCTAAAAAGCCCGTGAAGCCTGGTGACAAGCGCACGGACTTACAAAAGCAAATTGACGCGCTGGATGAATACAACCAAAAGGCACGAACTCCTATTACGCTCCAAGAGTTCCTCAATCACGTTTTTCAACAGGAAGCTGAGGGAGAAAGTTCGTCAGATGAATCTGAAGAATGCGTGGCAAGCTGTCATGTAATTTCCCATTCGATCATGAACGATGAGGAGACTCCTTGCACCGGAAAGCTGGGGGCAGATTCTGAACCAAAAGTTCTGGGGCCATCAGATGAAGTAATTGACGTATTCCTCAATGAAGCTCGATTGAAAAGTAAAGCTAATCGAGAGCGCGAGGCGGCTATATTTGAAAGGGCCAAGCGCCAGCGACTTGATGAAGGAGCTGAGACGATCCTGGTGGAGCTAAACACCTCCGCTACCGACAAAAGCCAATTCAAGATGAGGAAGAAGTTTGCTAAGGCCATATCAATGGGCATAAAGCTACCATCCTCCGAAGAAGAAATTACTGGTGAATCGAAAATGCACCCGTCTTATTGCTTATATCATCAGAAGATTTCGCACCTCACTCAAGAGTACAAAGCTTTCGATAGATGGTGGCAAGGATATGTTACTCATCGACAACGCTTTAAGTGGGAAAAGCGTAAAACTCTTCGAGAACAAAGAAATACGACCGAAGGGATTAAAGGAAAAGCTGGCGATTGTTGCATGGTTAACACCGGTGGATCACAAATGCCTACATTTGGGAGTGATTCTGATGAAGAACTAGAACTTGCCCCTCTCTTTAAAGAGTCCGCCTCGAGAAAAGAAGAAGAACCGAAGGTCTGCGAAAATATCCGGCTGCGGAATCGGACGCTGCCTGAAAAGAATCTCGGACCCTTGAACAGAAAAGATAAAGGGAAAGAAAAGGTCTCTGAAGATATCGTCTTAGATGACCAAGTGGTGGAAGAGCTAAGCGCCAAGGACCCGCCGAAGAAGAATAAGGTGGATTACAACGTCTTAGCGCATATGAGGAAACTACCCTCACGGCTCAGCATTCTTGACGCTCTTTTGCTATCAAAAGAGACGAGAGACTCGTTGATTAAGGCACTACAAGATCCGTAACAATTCCAAGCCTTCCTGGCCGAGGAAAAGATGAAGGATAAATTGGAGGAAGTGCACACGGCCGATGTTACTTTTGGCAACGAGGACCTTCTCCTTGGGACGTGCGAACACAATCGCCCTCTCTATGTCTCGGGATACTGCCATGATATAAAGATAGGAAAAATCCTTATCGACAACGGATCGTCTGTTAACCTACTCAACGTGCGGGTGTTGAAGGAAATCTGCATGAGCGTCCAGCACCTTGCTCGGGACAAGATCACCATCTCCGGGTTCGACTCCCAATCGTCAAAGACTCTTGGATCTGTGATACTGACGCTACGCTTCGGGATACTCGTCACGGACATTAAGTTCCACGTCATAGACGCCAAGACATGCTACAATGCTTTGCTCGGCCGACCATGGTTACACGAGTACAACATCATCCTTTCTACACAACATCAGTGTATGAAGTATTTTAAGGATGGTTTCGAGTATACCGTGACGGGAGAACTGAACCCGTTCTCTGTGAACGAGGTCCGCAAATATGAAGACGCCAAATACTTCTTACCGGATTTCGAAGACACAGAGAAGTGTCACAAGCCGGAGAATAAAACTAACGCTACCATCCCTGTCTTCGGCAGTGATACTGAGGAGGAAGAGGAAATGGTTTATTCGGGTCCGCCCCAACACAACAAGCCGGAACCACCACCTCCTACGTTGATCTTTGGCAGCGACTCGGAAGATGAAGTCCACGCTGTATTCTCTGCTCGACCTTCAATACGAACGTTCGCTGACGAAGAGCAAAGTCTGCAAGTCGCCATGGTGCCGCCTAAACATCATAAAGAACTGGATGCACTTAATGTTTACAGTGTAGAAGAGCTGCGGACATTCTATATCCCTCCCAAACGAGAAAGCGAGAAAGCAATTCTGTTCTACCGCTCTGAAGAAACCAAGGTGGAAAAAGAAATCTGGCACGGCACGGATCCTACGCTCGACAGGCTTCAGCCTATCCGTCTTCCCAGATATTATACAGAGGGTTTGAAGAAGCTGCTGAAACGCCAGGGGATACCCTTCAAACAGACCGTTAGGAAAGCCAAATTCTATGACAAGGTCTGGAACGTCCCCGTAACTCAACGCAAACTGCCTAACGGGAGAATGGAAACAAAAGGGCTTGGATACATCCGGTCAAAGAAACGAGAATTACTACCCGGCTGCTACGTCGTGTATGACCTTGAGGAAGAGGTGGATGCTCAATGGGAGGACGCTAATCCTAAGCCAGTGAAAGTTCCAGATGCAAAGGAGCCCAGTCCGCTGTTCGAGGAACAAATGGACAAACTTATAAAGAAAGTTGGTCAAAAAGTCCGAGATGATCACAACCGTGAGACGGCCATCTACGAGAAAGCCAAGACGCAACGCCTTCTCCAATAGGCCGTAAAGAATGAAAATGCCGCTCCTTGTCAACCTGTTATAAAGAAAGCTCGGCGCAAAAGCAGAAATAAGTCGAAAGGCTAAAAAGGCGCTCAACAGCAACAAAGTAGGGCTAAGAAGCCGCGCAAACGGGAGTCGAGCGTTATTGATCTATCCCTCATGAAGAAAATGGGTCGAGCGTACTCGTTTCCTCGGGACAAGACGAAGAAGATACTTGATCTTGCTCTAAAACATCAAATGCTTACATTGCCGGAGTCTAAACACCCTGAACAAGCGGGTGAAGTCTCACACCCGGACTATTGCTCTTACCATCGAGTAATAGGGTATCCTCTTGAAGATTGCTTCACCTTCAAGAATTGGGTCGAAGATCAGTATCAGCTTGGCAAGTTCGCTCTGTCCGACAACTGGAGGGTAGCACCTCCACAGAAGCACAAGCCCAAGGCCACGAAAGAAGAACCGGTTCCACATTCGGATCGGAAGCAAATTCGTACTTGTCATGTGATAACAATATTAAAAGAAGAGCCCGAGAACATGGACAACCTTCCCTGGTGCTTCGAAAACAGCAACGACGAGGTAATCTCAGAATTCCCACCAGCACCGAAAGAGCTGAAAGATGGAATCCATACCACTGCAGATAACCTTAAGAAAATTGAGTTGGGATCGGCAGACGATCCGCGACCGACATTCATCAGCGAGCTGCTATCTGAAGAAAGGGTGGCTGCGTTAAAAGACGTGCTTCTACAGCATAGAGATTGCTTCGCGTGGAACCATTCCGAAATGCCGGGATTAGATCCAGAAATCGTTGTGCATAGATTGGCGATATCCCCGGACATCAAGCCAGTCAAACAGGCGCCGAAGAGAATGCGGCTCGAGCTTGAGATGAGCATCAATACTGAGGTCAAGAAGCTGATCGACTCTGGCTTCATCCAGGAAGTTCAATATCCAGAATGGATCGCTAACATCGTCCCGGTGATGAAGAAAAATGGGACGGTGCGCATATGTGTGGACTTCCGGGATCTCAACAAAGCCTGCCCGAAGGATGATTTCCCGGTGCCAGTCACCGAACTGATGATAGACAACACGTCTACTCATGAGGTTTTCTCCTTTATGGACGGCTCGTCAGGGTATAATCAGATAAAGATGCATTCCGAAGACCAGAAGCACACCGCCTTCAGAACCCCTCTGGGTATATTCTGCTCCAAGGTGATGCCCTTCGGTTTAAAGAACGCCGGCGCCACCTATCAGAGGGCCATGACGAAGATCTTCGATGACCTTATACATGAAATCGTCGAGTGCTATATCGACGACCTCGTGGTTAAGAGCAAATCATACGAAGAACATCTCGAGCATCTAAAGACTGTATTTCAACGCCTTCGACAATACAACTTGAAAATGAACCCGCTCAAGTGTGCATTTGGAGTTTCCTCAGGCAAATTCCTGGGATTCATTATTCGACACCGAGGTATTGAAATAGATCCGTCAAAGATCAAAGCGATCATGGAAATGCCTCCGCCGAGAACTCTCAAACAGTTGCAGTCTCTCTAAGGGAAGCTCGCATACATACGACGATTTATAGCCAATCTTTCAGGCAAGTGCCGTCCCTACAGCCACCTGATGAAGAAGGGAACCCCATTCTTTTGGGATCATAAATGCCAAGGCGCACTGGACGAGATCAAGTAGTACCTGCAGAACCCTCCAGTGTTGGCTGCTCCAGTTAAGGGAAAGCCTCTCATTCTTTACACGACCGCCCTCGAAGGTTCCTTAGGCGCATTATGGGCACAAGAAAACGATCAAGGGAGAGAAAGAGCACTCTACCACTTAAGTCGAGTTCTACTGGGGGCAGAAAGCAACTACTCCCCTATTGAAAAACACTGCCTGGCATTGATCTTCGCGATAACAAAGCTCAGACATTACGCATTAGCACATGAAGTCCGTCTCGTTTCAAAGGTAGACCCTATTAAGTATTTAATGTCAAAGGCCATATTGACGGGACGACTTGCTAAATGGGCCCTGCTCTTGATGGAGTTCTCGATAACGTACCAACCTCTCAAGGCAGTGAAAGGCCAGGCCATTGCCGACTTCCTCGCTGAACATCCGATACCCGCCGATTCTCCTTTGAATTGCGATCTTCCAGACGAACATGCGTTTGATACGATCGACGGTGATAATACCCGGTGGGAACTTTATTTCGACGGAGCGTCTTCCGTAAAGAAGCGCGAACAAAGTACCCCTATAATCAAATCGGGGGTAGGCCTCATCTTCATGACTCCACAAGGAGGGATAATGCGCTTCGCTTTCTCCTTAACAGAGCCGAGGACAAACAATGAAGCCGAATACGAAGCTCTGATAGCAGGCCTCGAGATCGCCATCGACATGGGAATTGAAAATCTCCTCATATATGGAGATTCCCAACTGGTCGTTAGTCAAATAAACGGCGACTACCAGACATGCAAACCAGAATTGGTGAAGTATGGCGAAAAGGTGCAACAGCTGTTGACCTAAATCCCCTCCTACACTTTAGAAAACATACCGCGCGCGGAAAACAGCAAAGCAGACACATTGGCCAAACTTGCTAAAGAACTGGCTGACGAGAACCTCGATGACGTTAGAATCGCGGTGCAAAGCCGTCGGGTGCTTGCCCCAACAGAAATATCTCCGGAATCATCCGAAGAAAAAGGAGCGAACGAAGAGACAACCCTGCAAGTAAAAGATTGGGAAAATACCGAGGATTGGAGGGAAGTCTTCATAGATTACTTCAAGTCCCACCGATTGCCTGAAGAAGTGTCCACAAGACATCAGCTCATGAAGCGGGCTCTATCTTTCGCTTTCGTCAATGATACTCTGTACAAGAGGTCATTTGATTCTCTGTGGCTGAGATGCTTAGGACCTGACGAAGCGAAAAGGGTCGTCCAGGAAGTTCCTGACGAACTCTGCGGATCTCACCAAGCAGGCCCAAAGATGAAGATAAAGATCAAACGGATGGGCTACTACTGGCCCACGATGATCCAGGACTGTCTCGAATATGCGAAGCAATGCCACTCATGCCAAATTCATGGGGATTTCATCCATCAGCATCCGAATCCACTACATCCAACGGTGGCTAGCTGGCCATTCGAAATATGGGGGACTGATATAGTCGGCCCCATCGAACCAGCATCGTCTAGAGGACATCGTTTCATCCTAGCGACGACCGACTACTTCTCTAAGTGGGCAGAAGCGGTACCGCTGAGGGAAGTAAAGACGGAGAATATCCTCCATTTCTTCAAGACGCATGTCATATATCGGTTTGGAACGCCAAGACGGATCATCTCCGATAACGGGCCAGCCTACAGAAGCCACAAGATCAGTCGCTTCGCGCAACAACACAATATAGATTGGAGATATTTTTCGGTTTATAATCCACGAGCTAACGGTCTAGCTGAGGCCTTCAACAAGACCTTGACGAAGATCATGAAGAAAACAGTGTCGCGAAATAAGAAAGACTGGCACGAAAGATTGCAAGAAGCTCTCTGGGCGTATCGAACTACGTTTAAAATGGCCACAAACGCAACACCATATGCGTTAGTATTCAGGACAGAAGCGGTACTCCCCCTTAAGATAGAGTTACCCTCTCTACGAGTGGCAGTCCTGTTCCCGCCAAAAATTTCTGCGCAAAGGAGCCCAAGATATCAAATGGCAGCGATACGCTTAAGGAAATGCGAACCGGTATCTTCCGGCCTATATTTTGATAAACTCCTAAAGGAGAAACTATTAGATTCTGATAGTATTGGAAGCATCTCGAAAAACCCTTCGATTTGATATATTATGGGCCCCATAATTCATCCGGGAGCAAAAGTTATGAGGTATCACGTGTCCACACGTGATGGACCTTTAAGAACCCGCTGGAGGAGCTAAAAGATATAATAAAAACTCGGAAAAGACCCCAATGGGGCATCACGTGCTCATACGTGACCATGGGTCATGTGCAGACACGTGATGGGCTTTTAAAGCCTCCAAAATAATGAATAGAATTTAATTCTAAAAGTCAGAAATTACCTCAACGAGGTATCACGTGCTTACACGTGACCAATGGTCACGTGTTGACACGTGATGGTTAAAACTGAAACATAAATAAGCGGCTGAGAAAGGAACCCAATTGGGGGTCACGTGCTCACACGTGACCAAAGGTCATGTGCCAGCACGTGACTGGCTTTAAAAGCCTTATAATTTAATAGAATTAAATTCTAAAAGTTCTGAATCTTTCCAAATGGACAAGGGTTATGGGGAACCGTTGGATTAAAGATCCAAGGGTGATTAAAAATCACCAATTTATGGAAAAATCTTAAATAAGGAAAGATTCCCCCTAAATCTAACCGAGATAACAAATAGAATATCTTTTGGATTTAAAATCCACGGTGAATAAAATTCATTGAATGGTCTAAAGGCCCAGAATTAATGATAAATATAAATCAAATCTCTCAACAATCAAATCAAATCTTTCAATGAGAGATTTGCTAAACAAATTGATTCTTTTCCTTCTCCTATAAATAGGAGCCAAGAAGAGAAGAGAAGGGATCTACTTTTTTGGAGAGAAAAACAGAGAGAGGAGAATTTAATTCTCTGCAAAAGAAAAACCCTAGGTAAGAAAAAAGAGGCTTCAAAAGAGAATTTAATTCTCAAAAGAGTTTAACTCTTACATAAAAAAGAACTTAGTTCTTTCTCTGGTTGAGGATCTACAAAGTGCACATCTCCTCATGAATTGAGAATTTAATTCTCATTGGGTTGAGATCCTGCCATGCAGATTTAAAACACAGAGGAGGAATTGAGTTTTTTGAGAATTTAATTCTCCCAAACTTTCAGGAATTTAATTCCTCCTAAAACAAAACTAGGGTTTAACCCTAATCAAGAATTTAATTCTTTTACATATCTGGGAATTTAATTTCTTTGAAAAGAAATCGGGGTTTTATCCTAAATAAGAATTTAATTCTTTCACGACAGGAATTTAATTCCTCCAAAAGCATAATTAGGGTTTAACCCTACAAAGAATTCAATTCTTAAAAGATCTCTGTTCATGAAAAGAACTAGGGTCACGTGCCCCACGTGACCCCTGAACAGATCCCCCAAAAATGAGAAGAGGAAAGCTTTGAGGCAATGCCTCACGTGTTCCCACGTGACCCTCATTATATATGGAACAAAAGCAAAGGCAGAAACAATTCTGGGCGCTCTCACGTGTTACCACGTGACCCCTAATAAATGTTCTAATAAATCAGGGCATGATTATACATCACGTGCCCACATGTGATGGCTATGAAAATTAAAAGTGTTTAACACTTGTTTGCAGAATAAAATAAAGGGGATCTGGCCTCACTTTTTGATGCCATCACGTGCTCCCACGTGACTCCCAAAACGCAGAAAGAAAAAGCAAAGGAAATGAAAGCTTTGGGCGCTCTCACGTGTTATCACGTGACCCCTCAGCAAATGCTTTAACAATTGGCGCACAAATCCCCATCACGTGCCAACATGTGATGCTCTAAAATAAAAATAAAAGTGTTTAACACTTGTTCGCAGATTTGAGGATAAATCAAAAGGAGATCTGGCTCCATATTTAGGGCGCCCTCACGTGTCACCACGTGACCCCTAATGAGCATTCTAACAGACCAGAGCGGGGGCCTCCATCACGTGCCCACACGTGATGGCCGCCAGAATTAAAAGAGTTAAACACTGATTTGCAGAATAAAATAAAGGGAATCAGGGCGCTCTCACGTGTCCACACGTGACCCCTCTCTCCCTAGTGTTTAACACTAATCTGAAGACTTTGTCCTAAGTGTTTAACACTGATTTGCTTAGTGTTTAACACTAATTTGAAATCTCTGATTACCAGTGTTTAAAACTGATTTGCTTTAGTGTTTAACACTAATTTGAAAGCCCTGTTGCTAGTGTTTAACACTGATTATCTTTTAGTGTTTAACACTAACTTGTTAATCTTATTCCCAGTGTTCAACGCTGTTGACCTTTAGTGTTTAACACTAGCTTTAACCTAATTGGCTAAGTTTCTAGAGGCAAAGCCTCTCCTTCAATGGACCAGCAGAGAGCCAATATTTCAAACACAATTGGACTTAGCCCAAATTGGCCATAAGTCCTCAAATCATCTTGAACTGAGCACATCTGCTCTTTCAACCAACTCATTGGTTCAAGGGTACATCTCGGAACTCCTCTGATATTTGTCGTTGTAATCCTTCAACGTCTTCAGAGAGGTAACGGGTCCCGACAACCACACATCAACACGGACTGTGGGGTCCTTAAACTCATGGACTTATGCGTCCTTAAACTGGTATTGGACCACCATGTCCCTAAACTGGTATTGGACCACCATGTCCCTAAACTGGAACAATAGAGCCCCCAAATGCTCTTTTGTCGGATCTAAACGATCCCGTTAAGTCGATCTTAGTCCCAAACTGGACTAACGTATCCTTAACAACCGTTTAAGTTGATCTTAGCCTCAAATATGGCTAACGTATCCTTAAACCTTCAAACAGACTTTAATCCCAAAATGGACTACAAATCCCCCAATCAACTTTGGTTTAAGGGTACATCTCTGAACTCCTCTGACATCTGTCGTTGTAATCCTTCAACATCGTCAGAGAGGTGATGGGTCCCGACGGCCATAAATTTAATGGACCACCATGTCCCTAAACTGGCATCGGACCACTATGTCCCTAAACTGGAACAATAGAGCCCAAACGCTCTTTTGTCGGATCTAAACAATCCTGTTTAAGTTGATCTTAGCCTCAAATATGGCTAACGCATCCTTAAACCTTCAAACAGACTTTAGTCCCAAATTGGACTATAGATTCCCCAATCAACTTTGGTTCAAGGGTACATCTCTGAACTCCTCTGACATCTGTCGTTGTAATCCTTCAACGACGTCAGAGAGGTGACGGGTCCCGACGGCCATACATTCAATGGACCACCATGTCCCTAAACTGGAGATGGACCACCATGTCCCTAAACTGGCAATGGACCACTATGTCCCTAAACTGGAACAATAGAGCCCCCAAATGCTCTTTTGTCGGATCTAAACGATCCCGTTAAGTTGATCTTAGTCTCAAATTGGACTAACGTATCCTTAACAAACGTTTGAGTTGATCTTGGCCTCAAATATGGCTAACGTATCCTCAAACCAAAACCCTAAACCCAAATCTAAGAAAATACGGATTTGGACTAATCCACGTCCTACGGGCGACGACATAACTCAGTCTCCATATACAATCCACGGGCAACCACAAACAAAACAAACACCCACGACACGAAGTGACCAGCTGGAGAAGGAGAAAGTTGTTACCGCGATGCGGTAGCGTAATTAACTGCAGGGGCTTGCGCCTGCAGGGAAGAGCGTCCCCACAATCAAAAACCTCTCAGACGAGGGGGAATCTGACGAAGTCTGCTACATCGGACGCATCCGTTTAAACCTTCGATACATGGTGCCATAAATCAACTTGGCATTTTCGGAGAGGTGGACGGATAGCACCTATTAGCATCTGCCCCGAACCTCAGGCGAGACGTCCCGCGTCCCGGCCGCCGTTCGGAGGGGAACAGATTCTGGCACGCCCGGTGGGACCTCTTCCTATTTCCACTCCACACTTCGTGTGTCGTGATTCGCGAACCAATCATGGTTCGCTAATGGTTGCCCTTGGGTTTCGAGACACTAAGACTTGGCGTCTTGCTCATTGCAGAAAGCAAAGGATCGATGGCTTCTACTTCTGCGAAATGCTCCAACTGCTCGGACTGCAATTGCGACCAACGCTCTGCCTCGCCAGGAGGTATAGCCTACGGACACCAAGCCGCTTCGTTATTCACAATACCGGTGGACCAGGTGACTCAGGCCACTACCGGATTGTTCTTTGGGACTATGCTCCCACCGACAAGCTTTACGGCGCCGGTGCTGACAAAGGAAGCTCCCAAGAAGTCGGTCTTTGATCGTCTTACCCCTGCTGCGGCTCCTCTCAATGGTCGCCCAACATCAGCACCTCGGTCTTCTCTAGATTGGGCCAGAAATCCTGTGGACCCATCATGGGGCCTACAATCCCAGAGAAGGCTGCTTCTAAGAAAGTGACCGGTCCTGCTCCTGAAGTCGCCAAGGCGGATTCCCCGGCCAAAAAGTCGGTATTTACAAGATTGACGGCTTCAGCTCCCGCTCCTGCTACCCAAAGGACATCGGTCTTTAACAGGCTAACACCAGCAATGACCCCCCGCCTACACAGGGGGCAAGACGAAGCCATTCTCACCGCTGAACCAACGCCGTCCGCTCGACACGCTCGACGTCGCCATTGGCACCGAGTAAGGAAGGCTGGGGGCAACTCCCCCTCTGGGCTAACTCCATCAGCCCCGATGGCGGAAGTTAATGCTGCTGTTCCAACGGGGAACAGCTTTGAGATGCTAAACAAGGTGCGAAGGAATTCTCCTACTGTGGTGCTAAAGAGGTCTCCTCCCCCACTAAAAAAGGTTGTGGAGATAAAGTCAGAGCAGCCCCGATCCCCTTAACGGCTGTCTTCCAAAATCTATAAGGTTTGGCGGCAGGCCCGAGATTTGATGATCGATCCAAACTTCTCCCGCCAGCACAAGAAGCTGAAAATCCAATCGGAAGCCGGTCACCAGGCTAAACCACGAAAGGCTGTCTGGACGCCCACCTCAACGGCCCCCTCAACCTCCACTGCTCATAAAAGGAGGAAACCAGAGAAGATCCCCCAGCCTGCAACGACAGCCAAAGGCACTAAGCCCAGACGCCCTAAGTCTGAGGGCATGATGGTCCACACCGTATACATGGCGTCAGGAAAAGAAGACAGCCGTGCGTCTACAGGTCATAGACCGCTTACACGGTCGGTGACCAAAGCTCAGGAGCAACAACAAAAGCTCCAGGAAATGATGAATGCTATGGCCGCACTTACCGGGCCAAAAGAAAACCCAGAAACGTCTTCGGACGAACGCCAGGAGGAAGAAACCGACGCCGAATTCCTTCGCCGAATATTGGAGAAGAAGGACAAAGAGGCTGCTGAACAAGCAGCCAACATACAGCGTATGGGCCTCCTCTTCCAAGATATGATAGGAATGATGATCCAACAGGATCCACCCGTTGAGGATCCCCCGATCGTCCTTGAAGATGGCAGGGGAGAAACGTCAAATCCACCACCGGCCCTCTCAACGGCCAAGGAGGAGACAATCTCTAAGGCTGACTTGGTCGACTATATAGCCCAGCAAATCCGGGTTCATCATGCGACTGAGGCAGCTGGTCAAGTCGTAAAAACGGGGCGGCCATATCCAAGCTGGTACGACCAAATCAAGTACCCGCCGGGTTACACAATTCCCAAGTTCCATGTTTACAAGGGGACCGGCAATCCCCACCAACATGTCGCCCAATTCAGGGCCCTTTGCGGTAACACCGGCGGAGATGATAAACTGTTGCTTCGCCAGTTTGTGGGCAGCTTATCAGAAACAGCGTTCGAATGGTATTCAGAACTCCCGAACGATTCTATCAAGACGTTCGCTGAAATGGAGTTGCTATTCACTCAACGATTCGCAAGCGCCAGCGAACGCACTCCAATAACGGCACTAATTAACGCCAGGGTAAAACCAGGCGAAACTTGGGTCCAGTATGCTATACGATGGCGGAATTTGTGGTCGAAATGCGAGCAACGCATTGAGGAAGCGCCCGCGGTGGGCATGTTCGTGGGAACCCTAGACCCTCACGCCACTATCTCCCAGTTTATGATGTTCTTTAAGCCAACCACATTCCAGGCTTTAATCGACAAGTTGGCTCAGATGGACCAAATGGGTCATAGACCGTCTCCCCCGAAGCCAGAACCTCGGAATGACAAGGGTAAAGGAAAGGCCACCTTCGTCGCGAATGCCCAGCAGCAACCCAATGCCCCAAAGCTGACGGATCAACTGGAAGAAAGACGCCGGTATTATAATGAGAAGATGAAGCGTCCCTACTCGTTCCCACGGGACAAGACGAAACGGCTATTCGAGCTGGCAGTACGCAACAGACTTATAAACCTGCCAAATCCAAGGCGACCGCCACAACCCACTGAGGTGAACAACCCCAACTATTGCCCTTACCATCAAACGGTAAGCCATCCGATTGAGGATTGCTTCGTCTTCAAAGGATGGATTGAAGATCAATACCTCCAGGGAAAGTTTGCGCTGTCCGAAAAGTGGAAGGTGAACCCGCCACAGCCGCATACTCCTAAGAAGACGGACGCACCTGGGGCGACTTGTTCCTTTATTGAAGAAGCTCCATGGGAAATCGTGCTATCAGCTAAAACCAAAAGGATGCTGAGGGACCTTCATGCGTTCCCTGCAATCGAATGGAAGGACCCGCTTGAACCTCAAATTATCGAAGGGATGTTGAAGTCGTGCCCGACTACGAAGACTCGTGGTAATGGCCTAAATACTCACGCCCAACCGTCAAAATCTTTGAAGAAAAAGAAGAAGAAATCCAAGAAGCCCGTGAAGCCTGGAGACAAGCGCACGAACTTACAGAAGCAGATCGACGCGATGGAAGAGTACAATCAAAAGGCGCGAACTCCTGTCACGCTGCAAGAGTTCCTCAACCACATCTTTCGAAAGGAAGATGATGGAGAGAGTTCGTCGGATGAATCCGAGGGATACGTGGCGAGTTGTAACGTAATCTCCCGCTCATTTACTGACGATGAAAAAACACCTAGCACTAAGAAACTGGGGGCACACCCTGAGCCAGGACTTGTGTGGCCAACAGATGAAATGATCGACGCCTTGCTGGACGAGATTCGTCTAAAGAGTAAAGCAGATCAGGAGCGTGAGATGGCCGCATCGGAAGGAGCCGAACGCAGGCGACTAAATGAAAGAGTTGAAGTACTCCCGCCAGATCGAAAGGCATCCGAGGCAGATAAGAAGATATTCAAGACGAGGAAACGGTTTGCCAAAGCCATGTCGATAGGAATGAAGCTACCACCCTCAGAAGAAAACACGCTCAATGGGGTGGAGAGGCACCCTGATTATTGCGCATATCATCGGAAAATTTCACACCCCACGGAGGAGTGCGACGCCTTTAAGATATGGTGGCAAGGATATGTTGCTCATCGGCAACATTTTAAGCGCATGAAACGCAAGACTCGTCGAGAACAAAGAAGTACTGCCGACGAGCACAACAGGACCACTGGCAACTGTTACATGGTTAATGCCGGAGGGTCACAAGTTCTCACCTTTGGGAGCGACTCCGATGAAGAAATAGCTCTGGGCCCTCTCTTTAAAGAATCCGTTTTAGGGAAAGAGGAGAAATCGGAGGCCTGCGAGAACATTCAGCTGCGCAATCGCACACTCCCAGAAAAGAATCTCGGGCCCGCGAGTAGAAAAGATAAGGGAAAGGAAAAGGTCACTGAAGATATCACTTTAGATGACCAAGTCATGAAAGAGCTGGCTGCCAAAGACCCTCCTAGGAAGGGTAAGGTGGACTATAACATCCTAGCGCACCTAAGGAAGCTACCTTCTCAGCTTAGCATTCTCGATGCCCTCCTATTATCAAAAGAAGCGCGAGACTCACTAATTAAGGCGTTACAAGAACCTGAGCAATTCCAACCCTTCCTTGCCACTGAAAGGATGAAGGATGAATTGGAGGAAGTGCATACGGCTGACATCACTTTCGGTGACGAAGACCTCCTTCTCGGGACGTGCGACCACAACCGTCCCCTATATGTCTCTGGATACTGCCATGATATCAAGATAGGCAAGATCCTGGTGGATAATGGATCCTCCGTCAATCTCCTTAATGTTCGGGTGTTGAAGGAAATCTGCATGAGTGTGCAACACCTCGCTCGTGAAAAAATTACTATCTCCGGTTTCGATTCACAATCGTCACGGACTTTCGGATCCGTGATACTAACATTACGCTTTGGACTCCTCGTCACAGACATCAAATTCCATGTCATTGACGCCAAGACCTGCTACAACGCCTTGCTCGGTCGTCCTTGGCTACACGAGTACAACATCATCCCTTCTACACAACATCAGTGTATGAAATACTTTAAGGAT
Source organism: Agapanthus africanus (assembly GCA_030015575.1). Classification (NCBI taxonomy): domain Eukaryota; kingdom Viridiplantae; phylum Streptophyta; class Magnoliopsida; order Asparagales; family Amaryllidaceae; genus Agapanthus; species Agapanthus africanus. Next base: position 903,545,259 of record JASDDO010000019.1, on the reverse strand, counting down.
GGTTTCGAGTATACCGTAACAGGTGAGTTGAACTTATTTTCCGTGAACGAAGTCCGCAAATACGAAGATGCGAAGTACTTTTTGCCAAATTTCGAGGATACAGAAAGGTGCCGCAAGCCGGAGAACAAAGCCGCCGCCACCATCCCTGTTTTCGGGAGCGATACCGAAGAAGAAGAAGAGATAGTTTATGCTGGGCCATCTCAACGCAACAACCCGGGGACGCCCGCCCCCATGTTGGTCTTCGGAAGTGACTCGGAAGATGAGGTTAATGCCGTGTTCTCCAATCGGCTGTCAATACAAGCACCCCCTAGCGATGATCAGAGTTTGCAAATCACCATGGTGCCGCGGGAACACTACAAGGATCTCGACACACTTCAAGCTCACAATGTGCAGGACCTGCAAACATTTTACGTCCCTCCCAGGCAAAGGGGTGAGAAGTTAATTCTATTCTACCGATCCTCAGAGTCGAAAATAGAGAAAGAGATCTGGCATGGCACGGATGTTACACTCAACAGGCTCCAACCTATCCGTTTGCCCAGATACTACACAAATGGACTAAAGAGGCTATTGAAGCGCCAAGGAGTACCCTTAAAACAGACTGTTCGACAAGCTCGGTTCTACAACAGGATTTGGGATGTCCCTGGGACCCAACGCAAATTGCCCAGCGGGAAAATGGAAACACTTGGGCTTGGATACGCGAGAACCGGAAAACGGGAACGGGCCCACAGTAGCTACGCCACATATACTTTTGATGAAGAAGAGGACGCCCCGTCAGGAAATGCCAACCCCTCATCAAAACTAGATCCAGCGATTGAAATGCCGAGTCCGTCGTTTGAAGAACGAATGGACAAGCCTATCAGGAAAGTGGGTCAAAAAGCTCGGGAAGACCACAACCGCGAGATGGCCATCTATGAGAAGGCCAGGACGCAACGTCTATTTCAACGGGCTGCAAAAGACAAAGATGCTCATCCTTGTCAACCCGTTGTACGAAAGGCCCGACGCAGAGACGGATATAAATCAAGAAGCGGAGAGAGGAGCCGACAACAACGACGCAGGATTAGAGAGTCACGTGAGTGGGCATTGCGCGGTCCGGATTTGTCCCTCGCGAAGAAGATGATTCGAGCGTATTCCTTCCCTCGAGACAAGACGGAGAAGTTACTCGAGCTCACTATAAAACATCAAATGATCGCGCTTCCAGAGTCTAGACACCCTGAGCAAGCTAACAGGGCTTCTCATCTGAGCTATTGCTCTTATCACCGAGCCATAGGACATCCTACCGAAGACTGCTTCACCTTCAAGAACTGGGTCGAGGACCAGTACCAACAGGGCAGATTCGCTTTATCCAACGGCTGGAGGGTAACGCCGTCACAAAAGCACGAACCTAAAGCCGCAAGAGCAGAACCGGATCCACCTCAGTCCTGGAAGCGGATTCACACCTGTTATACGATTACGATATTAAAAGAAGAGCCCGAGAACATGGATGACCTTCCCTGGTGCTTTGAGAACAGCGATGATGAGGTGGTCTCAGAATTTCCGCCAGCTCCGAAAGAACTGGAAGATGGCATACATACTACTGCAGATAACCTCAAGAAGATTGAGCTGGGATCGGCAGATGATCCGCGACCGACATTCGTCAGCGAGCTGCTATCTGAAGAAAGGGTGGCCGCATTAAAGAACGTGCTTCTACAGCATAAAGACTGCTTCGCGTAGAACTATTCCGAGATGCCAGGATTAGATCCGGAGATTGCTGTGCATAAATTAGCAATATCCCCAGATATCAAGCCAGTCAAGCAGGCGCCAAGAAGGATGCGACTCGAGCTTGAAATGAGCATCAACGCCGAAGTCAAGAAGCTGATCGATTCTGGATTTATCCAAGAAGTCCAGTATCCCGACTGGATCGCCAATATCGTCCCGGTAATGAAGAAGAATGGGACAGTACGCATATGCGTGGATTTCAGGGATCTCAATAAAGCCTGTCCAAAGGACGATTTCCCAGTACCAATAACCGAGCTAATGATAGATAACACGTCCACTCACGAGGTTTTCTCCTTTATGGACGGTTCGTCAGGATACAATCAGATAAAGATGCATCCCGAAGACCAGAAGCATACCGCTTTCCGGACCCCTTTGGGTATATTCTGCTACAGGGTTATGCCCTTTGGTCTAAAGAACGTCGGCGCTACCTATCAAAGGGCCATGATAAAAATCTTCGACGACCTCATACATGACATCGCCGAGTGCTATATCGATGACCTTGTAGTAAAGAGCATGTCATACGAAGAACATTTAAAGCATCTGGAGACTGTATTTCAACGCCTTCGGCAATATAATTTGAAGATGAATCCCTTCAAATGCGCGTTTGGAGTCTCCTCGGGTAAATTCCTGGGATTCATCATCCGACATCGAGGTATCGAAATAGATCCATCTAAGATCAAGGCGATCATGGAAATGCCTCCGCCAAGAACCCTCAAACAGTTGCGGTCTCTCCAAAGGAAGCTCGCATACATCCGGCGATTTATCGCCAATCTTTCAGGCAAATGTCGTCCTTACAGCCACCTGATGAAGAAGGGAACTCCATTCGTTTGGGATCACAAATGCCAAGGTGCACTAGACGAGATCAAGCAGTACCTGCAGAACCCTCCGGTGTTGGCTGCGCCGGTCAAGGGAAAACCCCTCATTCTTTATACAACCGCCCTCGAAGGTTCCTTAGGCGCATTATGGGCACAAGAGAACGATCAAGGGAAAGAGAGAGCACTCTACTACTTAAGTCGAGTTCTGCTGGGGGCAGAAAACAACTACTCGCCCATTGAAAAACACTGCTTGGCGTTAATCTTCACGATAACAAAACTCAGACACTATGCGTTGGCGCACGAAGTCCGTCTCATCTCGAAGGTGGACCCTCTTAAATATTTGATGTCGAAGGCTATACTGACGGGTAGACTCGCTAAATGGACTCTACTCCTGATGGAGTTCTCAATAACGTATCGACCTCTTAAGGCAGTGAAAGACCAGGCCATTGCTGACTTTCTCGCTGAGCATCCAGTACCTGCCGGTTCTCCTCTGAACTGCGATTTGCCGGACGAACATGCATTCGACGCGATCGGCGGCGGTGATACCCAATGGGAACTCTATTTTGACGGGGCATCTTCCATGAAGAAGCGCAAACAATGTACCCCCATAATCAAATCGGGAGTAGGCCTCATCTTCGTAACCCCACAAGGAGGGATAATGCGCTTTGCTTTCTCCTTAACGGAATCGAGGACGAACAATGAAGCCGAATACGAAGCTTTGATAGGGGGCCTCGAGATCGCTATTAACATGGGAATTGAAGACCTCTCTATATACGGGGATTCTCAATTGGTTGTTAGTCAAGTAAATGGTGACTACCAAACGTGCAAACCGGAGTTGGTGAAATACAGTGAAAAGGTGCAACAACTATTGACCCAAATTCCCTCCTACACTTTGGAAAGTATACCACGTGCGGAAAATAGCAAAGCAGACGCGCTAGCTAAGCTAGCTAAAGAACTGGCTGACGAGAACCTCGATGACGTCAGAATTATGGTACAAAGCCGTCGAGTGCTCGCCCCGGCAGAAATATCTCCGGAATTATACGAAGAAAAGGGGGCGACTAAGCAGACGACCCTACAAATAAAAGAACATGAGAAGGCCGAGGACTGGAGGGAAGTCTTCATAGACTACTTTAAGTCCCACCGAATGCCCGAAGAAGCGTCCTCAAGACATCAGCTCATGAAACGAGCTCTATTTTTTGCATTTGTCAACGACACTCTATACAAGAGATCGTTTGATTCTCTGTGGCTGAGATGCTTAGGACCTGACGAAGCAGAAAGAGTCGTTCAGAAAGTTCACGATGGACTCTACGGTTCTCACCAGGCAGGCCCGAAAATGAAATTGAAGATCAAACGGATGGGATATTATTGGCCCACGATGGTCCAAGACTGCCTCGAGTATGCGAAGCAATGCCACTCGTGCCAGATTCATGGAGACTTTATCCACCAACATCCGAATCCACTACACCCAACGGTGGCTAGCTGGCCATTCGAAATGTGGGGGACTGACATAGTCGGCCCCATTGAGCCAGCATCGTCCCGGGGACATCGTTTCATCCTGGCGACAACTGATTACTTCTCCAAATGGGCAGAAGCAGTACCGCTGAGGGAAGTGAAGACGGAGAATATCCTCCACTTCTTCAAGACGTACGTCATCTATCGGTTTGGAACCCCACGGCGGATTATCTCCGATAATGGGCCAGCCTACAGAAGCCATAAGATTAGCCGCTTCGCGCAGCAGCACAATATAGACTGGAGATATTCTTCAGTTTACAATCCACGAGCTAGCGGTCTGGCCGAGGCCTTCAATAAGACCTTGACGAAGATCATAAAAAAGACGGTGTCCCGAAATAAGAAAGACTGGCACGAGAGGCTGCAAGAGGCCTGTTGGGCCTATCGAACTACATTCAAGACGGCCACGAACACAACGCCGTACGCGTTGGTATTCGGTACAGAAGCAGTATTTCCCCTCGAGATAAAGTTACCCTCTCTACGAGTGGCAGTCCACTACGAGCTGACAGACGAAGAAAATGCTCACCTTCGGCTTGAGGAGCTCGATGCCCTCGACGAAACCCGGCTCATAGCGCAACAAAATCTGGAAGCTTATAAAGCAAAGATGACGCGCTCATATGAAAGATTGACCCGACCGAGGACATTCCGCCAAGGCGAACTCGTGTTAGTGGTCAAAAGGCCTATGATCCCCAATTGAGCCAAGCGGGGAAAATTCGAGCCAAACTATGAAGGCCCGTACATCATAGATAAGGTCTACCAGGGTGGGGCCTATCTACTCATGGACATGCACGGTGAAAGGGCTTTCAGGCCAATAAATGGTCGCTTCCTAAAGAGATACTACGCTTAATGAGCCACGGCCTGGGTCAATGACAGATGACGACGACTATGTCCGCTCGCTATCTTCCTAAGCTCGAGCTTTATAAGCGGTAGCCGGCCTTCTCCATAACGGACCGAAATGTCCTTAAACTAACGACGGACCGAAATGTCCTTAAACTAATGACGGACCGAAACGTCTCTAAACTACTACCACAGCATCCTTAGGCTGACAAAAAAAAAGGAGAAAAAAAAACTGAAAAAAAAACGGTATGTCCATAAGCAAAATGGGCACGGATGAAAACCCGAAAGGGCTCCGTGAGTAAAAACAGCAGGGCTACCGGCAAGTGTTCGTGAAAACCCGAAAGGGCGCGACCTTGTAAAAAAAAGAGAAAAAGAATAAAAAAAAACGGTATGTCCATAAGCAAAATGGGCACGGACGAAAACCCGAAAGGGCTCCGTGAGTAAAAACAGCAGGGCTACCGGCGAGTGTTTGTGAAAACCCGAAAGGGCGCAACCTCGTTAAGAGACACTTATAGGGTCCTCTCGACCTTGTAAGGAGAAAACACCCGCGTGAGATCCTTACGACTCACAAAGGAGCAACACACTTAGGGATCCCCACGATTCCTAAGGAGAAAATACACTTGCGAGATCCTCACGACTCGTAAGGAGAATTCTCTTATGGGACCCTCACGGCTCATGAGATTTGAAAGTCTTAAGTTACAGAAACCTAAACCTGTTCTTAAGCAAATCCCCCACAACCTTCAATACGTCCCTACAACCGGCTCAATACTGACCCTTGTATACAATCCACGGGCGCGAATAAACATTTCCCTAACCAAGTCCCACCCGTGGCTAGGGATATGTTCGCACGGTGAAGAACCCTTGTGAGTCCTCTCGACTCATAAAGAGATAACACTCTTGTAAGATCCTTACGACTTATAAGAGAACATACACTTAGGAGTCCTCACGATTCCTAAGGAGAAAACGCACCTACGAGATCCTCACGACTCGTAGGGAGAAACACCTTTATGAGACCCTTACGGCTCATGAAGTCAAAAGCCTTGGTCGACAGGACCCTTAACCCTGTTTGTTAAGCCACCTTTGTTCAACATCGACAGAGGCAGATGATGATTCGCTCCTGGCAATATTCCAGTTGTAGCGGTGCTGATGCCGAAATCGGTGTCTAAAACCCAAGCTTGCGGCAAAAAGGCTAGCAAGCCACACATGCCTACGAAATAGCCGAAATGATGGGGCAACTTGCAATAAAAATCAGCAAGTAAAAAAAAAAATATATGCATGCAAAACAGCCGAATTGATTGGGCAACTCGCAATAAAAAGCAGCGAGTAAAAATAAAACAAATAGCCGAAATGATTGGGCACCGCGAAAAATAGCCGAAATGATTGGGCAATCGCGACCTTCGCGATATAAAAAGCTGAAATGATAGAGCATTGCGGAAAGAATAAAAGAAATGATGGAAAAATGAAACCTTTTTGCCCTACAGGTGATGCTACATCAATCCCTGTATACAATCCAGAGGCGCAAACAAAGAAGGAGTCGCACTCCTCCTCCCCAGGTTTCATTAGAAGAAGAAGCCGAATCTCGACGGGCCATAAATAACTTAGAGATCATCTCAACACTCGTCTCATCACAGCGGACACATCATCAAGCAAAGCGGAACAGCAGCAACTTCCAGTTCCATGACTCGACGATGTACTCCCACAGAGAGTCAAATCCCAACTCCGTGAAATGCGGATATAGTCAACAAAATTCCTGGTCTCGTAGAACGCGGATAACGTCACTCTTTGACCCCGTGGAAAACGTCCAGAGCGGATCCTGGTCCTCGCAGAACACGGCAGTGAACCCATGTGAAGCATCCAGAGCGGAGCCTAGTCCTCGCCTAACGCGGCAGTGAACCCGTGTGAAGCATCTAGTGCAAAATTCCTGGTCACGTGGAACGTGGATAACGTCACTCTTTGACCCCGTAGAAAACGTCTAGAGCGGAGCCTAGTCCTCGACTAACGCGGCAGTGAACCCGTGTGAAGCATCTAGTGCAAAATTCCTGGTCACGTGGAGCACGGATAACGTCACTCTTCGACCCCATGGAAAACGTCCAGAGCGGATCCTGGTCCTCGCAGAACACGGCAGTGAACCCGTGTGAAGCATCCAGAGCGGAGCCTAGTCCTCGCCTAACGCGGCAGTGAACCCGTGTGAAGCATCTAGTGCAAAATTTCTGGTCACGTGGAACACGGATAACGTCACTCTTCGACCCCGTGGGAAACGTCCAGAGCGGATCCTGGTCCTCACACCAACATGGAGTGATCACCACCGCGATATTCGTCTCGATACAGCAGACGCGATACCAGCAAACGAAGTGAAGGCTAAATTCCTAGCTCCAGGGTCTTAACGGTAAGTCATATAAAACCGGAAAGACAATCAGAGATCATCTCACATCAACATGGAGTGATCACCACCTCGACGTTCGTCTCGATACAGCAGACGCAATATCACCAAAAGGAGTCACGGCAAAATCCCTGGTTCCAGACCTCGACGGTTCACCAGCAACCTAGAGACAACCGCGACAATCGTCTCGATACAGAGAACGCAATGCCAGCAAACGAAGCGAAGGACAAATTCCTAGTTTCAACGTCCTAACGGCAAGTCATATAAAGCCTGAAAGACTATCAGAGATCATCCCACACCAGCGTGGAGTGGTCACCACCTCGACGTTCATCTCGATACAGCAGACGAGATATCACTACAGCGTCCTTCCTCCAACAGCATCCGGACACACTAAAGCAAACGAAGTGAAGGCCAAATTCCTAGCTTCAACGTCTTGACGGTAAGTCATATAAAACCGGAAAGACAATCGGAGATTATCTCGCACCAACATGGAGTGATCACTACCTCGACGTTCATCTCGACACAGCAGACGCAACATCACCAAAAGGAGCCACGGCAAAATCCCTAGTTCCAAACCTTGACGGTTCACCAGCAACCTAGAGACAACCGTGACATTCGTCTCGATACAGCAGACGCGATGCCAGCAAACGAAGCAAAGGCCAAATTCCTAGCTTCAGGGTCTTAACGACAAGTCATATAAAGCCTGAAAGACTATCGGAGATCATCCCACACCAGCGCAGAGTGGTTATGACTCATCGGGGCTCTCCAAAATGAGTCTAACCTCAAGTAAAAAGCGGCATGGCAAATTCCTAGCGCTTGCTCTTCCGACGGTCAAACTGCCAAGGAGGATTACTTGAAGACGTCTTGTCCAGCCCCCGAAGGGATCAGAGACACGGCAGTCGCAGGGCTACTCGAACAGCACGATTGCCTATCGAGGAATATATCAGCTCATGCGACGGTACGACGGCCAAAACCCTAAGTACCACAGACCCTAACGGACTTCTGTCGTAAAGAGCAAAGGTTAACTGTGACGTTAGGATATTCTTGCGAGATCTGCTCGATCCGTTTCGACTCGTGAGGAAATTGATGTCTTTGCGAGAACTTCTCGATTCGTCTCGACTCGTGAGATAAAGCCTTAGGCAGTAGGGATTAAAAAACCTGTTTCCTAAGCACTGGGACCCTGCAAGTCGGCCCAAAACGGTCTCTTGCATACCATCCACAGGTCTCACTCTCCAAAGTCAAATCTCGACAAGGAGGGAAACAACCGCTTACGGGTCCTCTCGACTCGTAAGAGGGAAAATTCTCTTATAGGATTCTTACGACTTATCAGAGAAAACACACTTAGGAGTCCTCACGACCCCTAAGGAGAAAATACACCTACGAGATCCTCTCGATCCGTAGGGAGAAAAGTCTTTATGAGACCCTCACGGCTCATAAAGTTGAAAAGTCTTAGGTGGCAGATCCTAACCCTGTCTCCTAAGCCGTCACCCGCCCTGCAAAGAGGTCAAGATGGACCATCTATGAGCCAGACTCGCCAAAGCTACATGCCACTGAAACGGAAAAGCTACTCATGAGCATATAAACTACTTCACGCCAGAGTAAGATATGAAGAAATAAAAGGGTGCGGCTCATGGAGTTGAGAGTTTGGAACTATATCTCTTAAGAGTCGAGATTTGAGTCAATGATAAATGACGACGCTTGTGTCCGCTCGTTATCTTCTCAGATCAAGATTCTGAAAGATGTATACCAACCCGAAACTGGTCATACGCTATGCATAACTCTACACTACTTCACCCACGTACATACTTACGTGGGCAAAGTAGTGGGGGGCATTTGTTCCCGCCAAAAATTTCTGCGCAAAGGAGCCCAAGATATCAAATGGCAGCGATACGCTTAAGGAAATGCAAACCAGTATCTTCCGGCCTATATTTTGATAAACTCCCGAAGGAGAAACTATTATATTCTGATAGTATTGGAAGCATCTCGAAAAACCCTTCGATTTGATATATTATGGGCCCCATAATTCATCCGGGAGCAAAAGTTATGAGGTATCACGTGTCCACACGTGATGGACCTTTAAGAACCCGCTGGAGGAGCTAAAAGATATAATAAAAACTCGGAAAAGACCCTAATGGGGCATCACGTGCTCACACGTGACCATGGGTCATGTGCAGACACGTGATGGGCTTTTAAAGCCTCCAAAATAATGAATAGAATTTAATTCTAAAAGTCAGAAATTACCTCAACGAGGTATCACGTGCTTACACGTGACCAATGGTCACGTGTTGACACGTGATGGTTAAAACTGAAACATAAATAAGCGGCTGAGAAAGGAACCCAATTGGGGGTCACGTGCTCACACGTGACCAAAGGTCATGTGCCAGCACGTGACTGGCTTTAAAAGCCTTATAATTTAATAGAATTAAATTCTAAAAGTTCTGAATCTTTCCAAATGGAAAAAGGTCATGGGGAACCGTTGGATTAAAGATCCAAGGGTGATTAAAAATCACCAATTTATGGAAAAATCTTAAATAAGGAAAGATTCCCCCTAAATCTAACCGAGATAACAAATAGAATATCTTTTGGATTTAAAATCCACGGTGAATAAAATTCATTGAATGGTCTAAAGGCCCAGAATTAATGATAAATATAAATCAAATCTCTCAACAATCAAATCAAATCTTTCAATGAGAGATTTGCTAAACAAATTGATTCTTTTCCTTCTCCTATAAATAGGAGCCAAGAAGAGAAGAGAAGGGATCTACTTTTTTGGAGAGAAAAATAGAGAGAGGAGAATTTAATTCTCTGCAAAAGAAAAACCCTAGGTAAGAAAAAAGAGGCTTCAAAAGAGAATTTAATTCTCAAAAGAGTTTAACTCTTACATAAAAAAGAACTTAGTTCTTTCTCTGGTTGAGGATCTACAAAGTGCACATCTCCCCATGAACTGAGAATTTAATTCTCATTGGATTGAGATCCTGCCATGCAGATCTAAAACACAGAGGAGGAATTGAGTTTTTTGAGAATTTAATTCTCCCAAACTTTCAGGAATTTAATTCCTCCTAAAACAAAACTAGGGTTTAACCCTAATCAAGAATTTAATTCTTTTACATATATGGGAATTTAATTTCTTTTAAAAGAAATCAGGGTTTTATCCTAAATAAGAATTTAATTCTTTCACGACAGGAATTTAATTCCTCCAAAAGCATAATTAGGGTTTAACCCTACAAAGAATTCAATTCTTAAAAGATCTCTGTTCATGAAAAGAACTAGGGTCACGTGCCCCACGTGACCCCTGAACAGATCCCCCAAAAATGAGAAGAGGAAAGCTTTGAGGCAATGCCTCACGTGTTCCCACGTGACCCTCATTATATATGGAACAAAAGCAAAGGCAGAAACAATTCTGGGCGCTCTCGCGTGTTACCACGTGACCCCTAATAAATGTTTTAATAAATCAGGGCATGATTATACATCACGTGCCCACATGTGATGGCTATGAAAATTAAAAGTGTTTAACACTTGTTTGCAGAACAAAATAAAGGGGATCTGGCCCCACTTTTTGATGCCATCACGTGCTCCCACGTGACTCCCAAAACGCAGAAAGAAAAAGCAAAGGAAATGAAAGCTTTGGGCCCTCTTACGTGTTATCACGTGACCCCTCAGCAAATGCTTTAACAATTGGCGCACAGATCCCCATCACGTGCCAACACGTGATGCTCTAAAATAAAAATAAAAGTGTTTAACACTTGTTCGCAGATTTGAGGATAAACCAAAAGGAGATCTGGCTCCACATTTAGGGCGCCCTCACGTGTCACCACGTGACCCTTAATGAGCATTCTAACAGACCAGAGTGGGGGCCTCCATCACGTGCCCACACGTGATGGCCGCCAGAATTAAAAGAGTTAAACACTGATCTGCAGAATAAAATAAAGGGAATCAGGACGCTCTCACGTGTCCACACGTGACCCCTCTCTCCGTAGTGTTTAACACTAATCTGAAGACTTTGTCCTAAGTGTTTAACACTGATTTGCTAAGTGTTTAACACTAATTTGAAATCTCTGATTACCAGTGTTTAACACTGATTTGCTTTAGTGTTTAACACTAATTTGAAAGCCCTGTTGCTAGTGTTTAACACTGATTATCTTTTAGTATTTAACACTAACTTGTTAATCTTATTCCCAGTGTTCAACACTGTTGACCTTTAGTGTTTAACACTAGCTTTAGCCCAATTGGCTAAGTTTATAGAGGCAAAGCCTCTCCTTCAATGGACCAGCAGAGAGCCAATATTTCAAACACAATTGGACTTAGCCCAAATTGGCCATAAGTCCTCAAATCATCTTGAACTGAGCACATCTGCTCTTTCAACCAACTCATTGGTTCAAGGGTACATCTCGGAACTCCTCTGATATTTGTCGTTGTAATCCTTCAACGTCTTTAGAGAGGTAACGGGTCCCGACAACCACACATCAACACGGACTGTGGGGTCCTTAAACTCATGGACTTATGCGTCCCTAAACTGGTATTGGACCACCATGTCCCTAAACTGGTATTGGACCACCATGTCCCTAAACTGGAATAATAGAGCCCCCAAATGCTCTTTTGTCGGATCTAAACGATCCCGTTAAGTCGATCTTAGTCCCAAACTGGACTAACGTATCCTTAACAACCGTTTAAGTTGATCTTAGCCTCAAATATGGCTAACGTATCCTTAAACCTTCAAACAGACTTTAGTCCCAAATTGGACTACAAATCCCCCAATCAACTTTGGTTCAAGGGTACATCTCTGAACTCCTCTGACATCTGTCGTTGTAATCCTTCAACGTCGTCAGAGAGGTGATGGGTCCCGACGGCCATAAATTTAATGGACCACCATGTCCCTAAACTGGCATCGGACCATTATGTCCCTAAACTGGAACAATAGAGCCCAAACGCTCTTTTGTCGGATCTAAACGATCCTGTTTAAGTTGATCTTAGCCTCAAATATGGCTAACGCATCCTTAAACCTTCAAATAGACTTTAGTCCCAAATTGGACTATAGATTCCCCATCAACTTTGGTTCAAGGGTACATCTCTGAACTCCTCTGACATCTGTCGTTGTAATCCTTCAACGACGTCAGAGAGGTGACGGGTCCCGACGGCCATACATTTAATGGACCACCATGTCCCTAAACTGGAGATGGACCACCATGTCCCTAAACTGGCAATGGACCACTATGTCCCTAAACTGGAACAATAGAGCCCCCAAATGCTCTTTTGTCGGATCTAAACGATCCCGTTAAGTTGATCTTAGTCTCAAAAGTATCCTTAACAAACGTTTGAGTTGATCTTGGCCTCAAATATGGCTAACGTATCCTCAAACCAAAACCCCAAACCGAAATCTAAGAAAATAAGGATTTGGACTAATCCACGTCCTACGGGCGACGACATAACTCAGTCTCCGTATACAATCCATGGGCAACCACAAACAAAACAAACACCCACGACACGAAGTGACCAGCTGGAGAAGGAGAAAGTTGTTACCGCGATGCGGTAGCGTAATTAACTGCAGGGGCTTGCGCCTGCAGGGAAGAGCGTCCCCACAATCAAAAACCCCTCAGACGAGGAGGAATCTGACGAAGTCTGCTACATCGGACGCATCCGTTTAAACCTTTGATACATGGTGCCATAAATCAACTTGGCATTTTCGGAGAGGTGGGCGGATAGCACCTATTAGCATCTGCCCCGAACCTCAGGCGAGACGTCCCGCGTCCCGACCGCCGTTCGGAGGGGAACAAGTCCACTACGAGCTGACGGACGAAGAAAATGCTCACCTTCGGCTTGAGGAGCTTGACGCCCTTGATGAAACCCGGCTCATAGCGCAACAAAATCTGGAGGCCTATAAAGCAAAGATGACGCGCTCATATGAAAGACTGACCCGACCGAGTACATTTCGCCAAGGCGAACTCGTGCTAGTGGTCAAAAGGCCTATGATCCCCAATCGCGCCAAGCGGGGAAAATTCGAGCCAAACTATGAAGGCCCGTATATCATAGATAAGGTCTACCAGGGCGGGGCCTATCTACTCATAGATATGCACGGTGAAAGGCCTTTCAGGCCGATAAACGGTCGCTTCCTAAAGAAATACTACGCTTAATGAGCCACAGCCTAGGTCAATGATAGATGACGACGACTACGTCCGCTCGCTATCTTCCTAAGCTCAAGCTTTATAAGCAGTATCCCGCTTCCCAACGACGGACTGAAATGTCCTTAAACTAATAGCAGACCGAAACGTCTTTAAACTACTACCGCAGCATCTTTAGGCTGACGAGATATAAAAAAAAACATATAAAAATAAAATTAAAAAAAACGGTATGTCCATAAGCAAAAAGGGCATGGATGAAAACCCGAAAGGGCTCCGTGAGTAAAAACAGCAGGGCTACCAGCGAGTGTTCGTGAAAACCCGAAAGGGTGCGACCTCGTAAAAAAAAAGAGAAAAAAATATATATAAATAAAAAGAATAAAAAAAACGGTATGTCCATAAGCAAAATGGGCGCGGATGAAAACCCGAAAGGGCTCCGTGAGTAAAAACAGCAGGGCTACCGGCGAGTGTTTGTGAAAACCTGAAAGGGCGCAACCTCGTTAAAGGACACTTATAGGGTCCTCTCGACCTTATAAGGAGAAACCACCCACGTGAGATCCTTACGACTCACAAGGGAGCAGCACACTTAGGGATCCCCACGATTCCTAAGGAGAAAATACACTTGCGAGATCCTCACGACTCGTAAAGAGAACTCTCTTATGGGACCCTCACGGCTCATAAGAGTTGAAAGTCTTAAGTTACAGAGACCTAAACCCGTGCTTAAGCAACCCCTACAACTTTCGATATTGCCCTACAAGTGGCTCAATACTGACCCTTGTATACAATCCACGGGCGCGAATAAACATTTCCCTAACCAAGTCTCATCCGTGACTGGGGATATGTTCGCATGGTAAACAACCCTTGTAAACCCTCTCGATTTATGAGGAGAAAACCCTCCTGTAGGATCCTTACGACTTACAGAGGAAATGAACACTTAGGAATCCTCACGAGTCCTAAGGAGAAAATACACCTACAAGATCCTCACGACTTGTAGGGAGAAATAACTTCGTGAAACCCTTACAGCTCATGAAGTCAAAAACCTTAGCCGACAGGACCCTAACCCGTGTCGCTAAGCCACCTTTGTTCGACATCAACAGAGGCAGATGATGATTCGCTCCTGGTAATATCCTAGTTGTAGCGGTGCTGATGCCGAAATCGGTTTACAGCGAAAAGCCAATAGGCCGCACATGCATACGAAATAGCCGAAATTATAGGGCAACTTACAATAAAAAGCAGCAAGTAAAAATGTATGCATGCAAAATAGCCGAAATGATTGGGCAACTCGCAATAAAAAGCAGCGAGTAAAAATAAAATAAATAGCCGAAATGATTGGGCACCGCGAAAAATAGCCGAAATGATTGGGCAATCGCGACCTTCACGATATAAAAGCTGAAATGATAGAGCATCGCAGAGATAAAACAAAAAAAATGATGATAAAACTTTGGCCCTACAGTTAAGATCACATCGATCCCTGTATACAATCCAAGGGCGTAAACAAAGAGGGAACCATACTTTCCCAACAGGCTCCGCCAGAAGACGAAGCCAAATCTCGACAGTTCAGTCCAACTCCGAAGAAACCAGTGTCTTTAGCAAACTCTTCGACTCACGGACACAAACACTCCTTGACGAGAGCCTCCTGATCCGCGTCGACTCGCAGAGCCACCAGTGCCTCCGTGGGAGATTCTCGACTCGTTTCAAACCCCAAGGAAACAAATAATCCTTGGCGCTAGGGAAACAAATAATCCTTAGCAAATTCCTCGACTCACAGATACAAACACTCCTTGACGAGAGCCCCCTGATCTGCGTCGACTCGCAGAGCCACCAGTGCCTCCGTAGGAGATCCTCGACTCGTTTCAAACCCCAAGGAAACAAATAATCCTTGGCGCTTGGGAAACAAATAATCCCTAGCAGACTCCTCGACTCACGGATACAAACACTCCTTGACGAGAGCCTCCTGATCCGCGCCGACTCGCAGAGCCACCAGTGCCTCCGTGGGAAATCCTCGACTCGTTTCAAACCCCAAGGAAACAAATAATCCTTGCCGCTTGGGAAACAAATAATCCCTAGCAGACTCCTCGACTCACGGATACAAACACTCCTTGACAAGAGCCTCCTGATCCGCGTCGACTCGCAGAGCCACCAGTGCCTCCGTGGGAGATCCTCGACTCGTTTCAAACCCCAAGAAAACAAATAATCCTTGGCGCTTGGGAAACAAATAATCCCTAGCAGACTCCTCGACTCACGGATACAAACACTTCTTGACGAGAGCCTCCTGATCCGCGTCGACTCGCAGAGCCACCAGTGCCTCCGTGGGAAATCCTCGACTCGTTTCAAACCCCAAGGAAACAAATAATCCTTGGTGCTTGGGAAACAAATAATCCCTAGCAAAACTCCTCGACTCACGGATACAAACACTCCTTGATGAGAGCCTCCTGATCCACGTCAACTCGCAGAGCCACCAGTGTCTCCGCGGGAGAATTCCCGATTCGTCTCAACTCGCAAAGATGAAGCCTCAGGCAGCAGGGATTGAAAAACTTGCTTCCTGAAAAATGGGACCCTACAAGTCGATCTAAAACGATCTCTTGCATACTATTCACGGGTCTCACTCTCCAAAGTCGAGTTTCGACAAGGAGGGAAACAACCGCTTACGGGTCCTCTCGACTCATAAGAGAGAAAAATTCTCTTGTAGGATCCTTACAACTTATAAGAGAAAACCACACTTAGGAATCCTCACGATTCCTAAGGAGAAAAACCCACCTACGAGATCCTCTCGATCCGTAGGGAGAAAAGTCTCTATGAGACCCTCACGGCTCATAGAGTTGAAAAGTCTTAGACGGCAGATCTGAACCTGTGGCCTAAGCCATCGCCATCTCTTGGAGAAATTAAGTTATCGGCCAATTAGGTTCATCGAAAACATCATGATAAAAAAGGAGAAAGCAAAGAGATAGTACAAGACATTGCAAAAAGAAAATGTGTATCTTTGTTCATTGACTTCAGTCAAATACAAGATGAATCGTACAAAAGAATAAAGAATGAATACATATTATTTAAAAGGAAAATTTTACAAATACATTGATACAAAGGAAGCTATTGGGAAGGAAGCGTCTTAAGTAGTTTTATCAGTTGTTCGTACACTTCCTTCCATGCCTTTTCCTGATTGGCCACCACTGTCAACTCCATCTCCACTTGGGCCCGTTGCTGTGCGACAGATGCAAGCTGATCCCTGACGGTCTGATGAGCAGCTTCACGGCCTGGAGTGTCATGCTCGGCGACATCAAGTGCCCGCTTCAGTCTCAGCCCATTTGATATGCGCTCCAGAAGGCCCTCGAAGACGGCTTTTACCTCAGCGGCGTTTGCCTCAACTTCAGCACGCAGGCGAGCAGTTTCGCTTGAAGATTCTTGGCACTCCTTCAACCTCAAAGCTACTTCTTGTTCCAAATGACGGAAATGAGAAGTGCTTTGCTCGAGCCATGCTCCCCGTTGAGTGCTCACGGCCAAAGTCTCAGGGGATAGGCGCATCGACTCCAGCTGATGAAGGCGAGCCTCAATCTCCCGACAATAGTTAACCCAAGAGGTGACAATGCCCTCGTCATGGAAGGTGGCAAATATCAACAACATCGGGTTAACCGTCATAGCGAAGTCCTCAGCAGATGTAGGAGCCTCGACGTCGAGTTCCTCGATGTAATCGCTCAACATGCGCAGACTATTTGCCGCGCCTTTTGAGGACGGACGTCTCTGGGAAGGGCCGCCCGGTATTGTAATACGAGACTTAAAAGGCACCGAGACTGGAACGATAGCTGAAAAGGACAAAATGTGATTAGATGATGATTCAATAGATGCGGAGAAAGTCATTAATAAGATAGTTTACTATACCGGTTGAAGCAGGTGGCAAGGCCGGAAGGGCCGGTGGCGCAACCGATCTTTCTTCTCCCCCTTCGATTTGTAACACTGCGGTCAGGACAAGAGAGAGTTAGAAATAATTTTACCACTAAAAAAAACAAAGATATCAATCGGGAATGGTACTCACCAGCGCTACCAGAGGGGTAGGTGAATTCAGATGGGAAGGAGAAGTATGGAAGCAACACTTGATAAAGATGGTCAAAAAGCACTCCTGAAAGACACAACAGTATAACTTTAGTACACAAATTATGCGTCTGGAAGATAAGATTAATAAATTGCAAACCCATACCTTCCAACATCTTCGAGGGTATGAGAGAGGGTTGAGAGGTGACCACCGCCAAGGCAGTCGTTGAAGGCGCTCCCTCGAGCAGTGGGGCATCGGCGCTGACTGCACCTGCATTACAAAAAAGGTAAATTTGTCAGAAAAATTGTGAGGTAAAGAAAGAACACTAACTTGGGATTTACCTGACGAGCTGCCGGCTGAAACAGAGGCGTCTCCCTCCTCCGTGGACATGAGGCCACCGCCCGTGGCTTCATCACCCGACTCGATAGGGACCGTTGTCGTGCTCGCAAGACCTGGAGACGGCGGGAGATCGTAGGCAGAGAGGGCAATGATTGGAGCGTTGCCAGATTCTTGGAAGGAAGCGACTGACTCCTCCCCAAGAGTCATACCCATCTCGCCCGCTACTTCTTCGGGCTCCGCCGTCTCCATCGGCTCATCCACCGTCACCACGAGATCGCCGGCCTCGAGCGCCTCATCCGCCACCACCCTGGGCTCAGTTATAATGATCATATCATCTGCCACCACTTCAGGCTGGGCATCAATGACCTTCTCGGCTATAGGCCCCTCAACCTCCGCATCAGGCTCCAAGGCCTCAACGATGTTGCCCACTGTCGGCTCGGGTTCGGCAGGCACCGCCTCCTCTGTTCCCCGGGGTTCAACGGTCTCCCCCTCACCCTCGGTCGGACTTGGCCCTGCAAAATAATATATATAAGAACCGTCGGCATTATAACTCTCACAATAGAAATTCTGAAAGAAATGTTACCTGAAGTGGACTTATCATTTGTGCTTCGAACGGCGTGCGCCACTTGTCTGCGAGCAGTGGATAGGGCGACAGGGGCCTCTTCGGAAGGAGTATCTGCCCAAGGGATGGTGCTTGGACCCGCTCCCGTAGCCAAAGCAGTCCGGCGCGCCTTCGCCTCGCGCCTCAGCCGCTTTCTCTCCTCCTGGGCCGTTGAGACGGACCTCAACAGAGCCTCTCTCAGTGAGGCGTCCTCGTCTGTATACAGGGATGCCTCCAAGCTCTTCAAGGCATCCCTCGTCGACTTATCAAGTCGAGGCTCTTGCAGCAGCCCCGACGAGACTGGAACTCCAGTGACGGGTTCCGGAAGGATCTCTTCGTCGACTGGTATAACCCCTAGAAAGAAACAAGGAAAGAAAGTCAGGTTGATCGTCGAAAAGAATAACGAAATTTTTTTTTTAAAAAGGGGGGTGGGACATACCGACGCCCGCTAAAGCACGTTTCTCCTCCTCCTTTTGGAAGGTTTTCAAAGAGGCAGCAATAGCTTCTTCGGTAGAGACACCTGTTGAAAATGGGGAAAAGTATTAGTCAAGGATAATGATGAAAAATGCGATGAAACGATGAGGAGAGCAGCTAATAATTACCTGACTCGGCGAGTTTACTTAACCACGCTTCAAGCCTCGCTGATCGCTCAGAAGCCGCAATGGCGGCCGCCAGGTCGGTGTCTGCGGGGTCTACCTTGAAGCCCTTATTGCTGCCATATTCACTTATTCCTTCGATAAGAGGGGCCTCAGGCTCTAAGCCAAGAATCGCGTCAAGGGAAAGGAGCGACTTCTTCTTCTTTTGCCCGCCAGCTCTGGATGCACCCGGGACTGATTTACGCTTGGCGGACGCCTTGGAGCGGCGGGTTCCGATATCCTCGCCTGCGCCAGACTTTGGCGATACCACATTTACCACCTCCACTGGAGCACGGGAGGCTAGTGGCGCATCCACAATATCGCGAAGCGGCAATCCACGTGGAGGGCTCAACACGCGCGGAGGTCCGACTCCAGCACCTTTCAATGGAGAAATAACCGGGGTCCTCGGCTTCAAGGGAGCCTTGCGATCGCCGCCGGAAGGCGCACCCTTACGGTCAACCAGCATGCGCTTTTCCATTTGGATAACTGGACCCATAGCATGCGCATACCAAGCCACGTACGCTTTGAGGACTTTGGGGATGCAGCTCGGCTCGCTGATGAAGAAATAAGAACCCGTGTTAAGCCGCATAAAGTGGTGCATTGCATTCTTTATCCCCTCTCGGCTAACCACGGGCTTTTCCAAGAAGGCTTCCATCGGGATCCTTGGTTGTAGCTCGATTGCTGAGCAAACCGGTGAGGGTTATACCTCATAAAGAGTGCTGTCTCATTCTGCCTGAACACCAGGTAGCCCGGCCGAATAGAGTAGAGATGGAGGATTTCCCGAGCCTTCAGTATGGAAGCCCCATCTTTAAAATCATCGCGTAGCGACACTACCGACTTGGTGGTCTCTGAGCCTATTGTTATGACCTTATCCAAGAAGGAAACCTTCGCCCCGACCAGGTGTAGTCGAAGAAGCAGCCCCCTAGCCTCCCGCGGAGGTGCAACAACGATCGAAGCCCCGACCAACCGTATGACCCTTGGGAGCCTGCATTTCTCAAAAAAGGGAGGAATCCTATGGGCGCCGAACACCCCGTGCACGTGCATTTCCATCCAAGAAGTAAAGTAGTGCATCGGGAAGTTGGCGGGTTGCACCCCAGGCTCACTAGCGTCCGCCGCTACGCTAAGTCCATTATAAAGATAAGCCAGCCCGGCGATTCCTACTGACAACTGCAAACCAGCCACCATCCGATGCGCTGGGTAGAAAACAGTCGGCCTCATATGGCGTGGATGCATAGGAAGAGCAAAACTGCACAACCACAAGCCCAAGAACCCCACAAAGAAGGTCTCTTCATCTCTGTCGGGGACGGCGATTTCTGAAAAAGAGACGACGGCAGCACCAGGGAGGTAAAAGTCTTTGTGGTCATCCTCCGATGTGGGTCGGCGATCCAAACCGAATCCAAAAGGGTCGTCGAACTGGGCGAACTTCTCGCTCCGCTCCGATAAGAACTCCGGTCGGATGAAGCGGGCAATAAAATCTGCGAAACTGACACCCCGGATGCCCGATTCCAGATAGAGACCTTCATAGATCTCCAGTACCTTAACCAAGCCCAGGTACTGGTACTGAATAGCGTTCTCAGGCGTCAGGTCAAACACCAGCGGCTTGGTGGCAAAGACGTACTCATCGGGAGGAAGCAGCTCCTCGTAAGGCTCTCCCCTCATCGGCAGACCCGAGATTTCAGCAAACTCCTCCAAGGAGATAGAGACTTCCCGGTCCGTCATCAGGAAGGTGTGGGTGGGGATATTCCATTGCTCGATAAAAGCCTTAACCCACCACGTTGGAGGAGAAGGATACTTAAAGAGCGAGACGTAAATGGCCGAGTACAAGCCAATCCTCATCAGATGAGTCCTCTTCGCTGATAGGATGTACCGGGCCTATTGCAAATATCCGGCAGGCGGTCGTAGGATTAATCCAATGTTATAAGCCTGTCCCCAAGGGCGTGCTTCACCCTGACAAATTCTCCTCCCTAAAATATCTATTGCTGGCGGCGGCTGCACGGGGATAGCACCAATCGCAGGCTGGAGGAGGTCATCCGAATTCTAATTTTTGACCTCCACGGCATACTTCACCGGGGGTTCATCTATGTAGGGGAGTGAAGATGTTAGCTCAGACGGCGTGGCGAAACCGAAACTTCGGCGACCCTGGATGATCTCATTGTACCACCTACCCCACAAGTGAAGATTCTTGTGCTCGGGGTCATGATCCTTGATGAGAGCGAACACCATACGGTCCACCGGTGCCTGGGGAGACCCTCCCTCCGAGCGAACAAACGGAAAAGACAAATTGGCAGACATGTTTCCTGCAAAGAGATAAAAAATTAGTCGTCAGTATTATAATTCCAATGCTCAACATTTTAAAATTTTTTACCATACCGCAATGCAGTGGATAAGGGGACCAAAGAGGGACCCACAAAATCTGGATGACAATACGTCAGACAACCTCATCATTGGATGAGATTGTCAGTTGGTCCCCAGGAAAATATTCCCATTTATAAAAAAAGGGGGATGGGAAGAATCGCTAGAGACAAGGAGAAAATCTCCTCTTTCAGAGCAAAGCTCTGTCACAGAGTGACACTTTTCAAACTCTGGTCCCAGGGAAATAAGATTCCTTAAAAATAGCACAGCTCTATGGTAATAATGGAAAGGTCCATCAGAAAATGTCTATACCTAAAAGAATTAAATTTTTTGAAATCTTGGAAAATCCACGAAAAACTTGTGAATTTTTTTCATTTTTCAGATCTAAAAAAGATCCACAGATGATCTATGAGCAAAGCTCTGTTCATGGGTTAAAACCTATGAACAAGATCCCTGTAGATCTATAAGTTTTTGAGAGCAAAGCTCTGTTTATGAAACCCCAATGGGGATCTATTTAGATCAAAAGATCTGTAAGAGCAAAGCTCTTTGGTTAAGCTTAATTTAAGTTAATTTGATTTAAATTAATTTTACCTAAAGTTTTTAACTTTGGAAATGAGCAAAACTCTGAAGTTCTGGAAACGAGAGCAAAGATCTGAAGTTCTAAGCAAGAGCAAAGCTCTGGAATC
This sequence comes from Agapanthus africanus, assembly GCA_030015575.1. Taxonomy (NCBI): domain Eukaryota; kingdom Viridiplantae; phylum Streptophyta; class Magnoliopsida; order Asparagales; family Amaryllidaceae; genus Agapanthus; species Agapanthus africanus. Next base: position 903,523,213 of record JASDDO010000019.1, on the reverse strand, counting down.
AAAATCTAGAAAATGGTGAAGTTTTCTAAAGGGCCATAGGTCCTATTTATAAGGCGCCTGCGTCCCTTCAGCTCACCCCTTGATCCAACGGTCAGAGGCCTACCACCGCTGCACTCACGTGCGCGCCACGTGAGCGCAACGGTGGGGGGGGGCATTTGTTTCCCCCAATCAGAGCAAAACTCTGCTGGAAATTCAAAATTCAAATTTTGAAGCAACGCTTCAAATCCCGGGCGCAACGCACCACGTGTCCGGCGCTGATACGTCAGCGCAGCGTCCAAGAAGGCGCGTCCAATCAGAGAAAAGCTCTATTTTAAGCAAAATTAAAGGAAGCGACGCTTCAGTTGCGCAGGCGCTGCGCTGCGCGACACGTGTCAGCGCAGTTGCGCAGCGCTGTGCGCTGCGCGACACGTGTCAGCGCAGATGCGCTAGCGCAGTTGCGCTGTGCGCTGCGCGACACGTGTCATGCGCTGGGGCATCTGCGCCAAACAGAATTAAAATTCTAAGAAATCTTTTCTGTTCTTGTTAAAACAAGAAGATTTTCTTCTGCAAAGCAGAAGCCCTTGGATCAAAAATCCAACGGTGGGGAAAATTTCCCGAATCACTCAGAGAAAAATCTCTTTAACAAATTTAACTAATTTATGGGCACTATAAAGAGACCCCAAGCCTCAATTCAAAGGCATCAACATTTTCTGAGAAAAAAAAGAGAACTCTGAAGAAATTTCAAGAAGAAAGATAAAAGACCTTTTAGATAGAAGAATTTCTTCTGATAGATCATTGATCTAAGAACAAGATCAATGATCTTTAATAAAAAACAAAATAAAAATAGTGCTTTGCACTTATGAACCATTGGTTCTCTAAGATAAAAAAAAGAAGAAAAAAAAGAAGAAAAAACTTATTTTTCTTTGATCTAAATTAGATCAAGAAATCAAATAGTGCTCTGCACTCCTGTTTCTTGAATCTAAAAGATTCTTAGTGCTTTGCACTTCCAAACTGCGCTGATGCGCTCTTGAGAGAGCGCCACGTGTCAGCTACAGAACAATTTGCGCTCTGGAATTGGCGCAACTCACCGGTGCGCGCCACGTGTCAGTAGCGCAACAGTGCAGCGCAACAGCGCGGCGCACTGCGCTGTTGCGCTTGCGCTCACCAGAGCATGACACGTGTCCTCACCACAAGCGCTTGCGCTCAGTGATTGGCGCAAAGCGCCTGATAAATGCAATGCATTTCCTGAAGGGTCAGGCCCAAGTAAAAGGCCTAACAGGCCTAATAAATAAAATGCTATGCATTATTTAAAAGAGGAGAGCCCAAACAAAATGGATGCTCTGCATCATTCATAAAAGGGCAGAGCCCAGTCCAAATAAAAGTAGAAAATAATGCAATGCATTATTTCAAAAATGGGCCAAGCCCTGGCGCAGGTCTAACAGACCAACAACAAATGAAAATGTTGAATATTTTTTTAACTGGACTTAGCCCAATTCTGACCGTAAGTCCTTAAATTAAATTGAACCGAGCACAAATGCTCTCGCTCTCTTAAATCAATCTACGTCCGGTTCGAGAGTACATCTCCGAACTCCTTTGACATCCATCGTTGTAATCCCTTAACGACGTCAAAGAGGTGACGGGTCCCAATGACCACACATCAATACGGACCGTAACGTCCTTAAACTAACATTGGACCGTAACGTCCTTAAACTAATATCGGACCGAAACGTCCTTAAACTAATATCGGACCGTAACGTCCTTAAACTAATGTCGGACCGGAACGTCTTTAAACTAATGTCGGACCGAAACGTCCCTAAACTAATGTTGGACCGAAACGTCCCTAAACTAATGTTGGACCGAAACGTCCCTAAATTGGCGATGGACCACCACGTCCCTAAACTGGAACAAGAGAGCCTTCAAATGCTCTTTTTCCGGATCTAAACGGTCCCGTTTAAGTTGATTTTAGCCCCAAACACGACAAACGTATCCTTAAACATTCAAACGGACTATAAAACTCCAAATCAACCTTGGTTCAAGGGTACATCTCTGAACTCCTCTGACATCTGCCGTTGTAATCCTTCAACGATGTTAGAGAGGTGACGAGTCCCGATGGCCAGATATTAAATGGATTATCACGTTAAGTTGATCCTAGTCTCAAACAGGACTATCGTATCCTTAACGAACGTTTAAGTTGATCTTAGCCGCAACGCTACTAATACATCCTTAAACTAAAAACACCAAACCCAAATCTAAGTAAATACGGATTTGGACTAATCCACGTCCTACGGGCGACGGCATTACTTAGTCTCCGTATACAATCCACGAGCAACCACAAACAAAACAAACACATACGACACGAAGTGAAATTCTGGAGAAGGAGAAAGTTGTTTCCGCGATGCGGTAGCATAATTAACTGCAGGGGCTTGCGCCTGCAGGGAAGAGCGTCCCCACAATCAAAAACCCCTTAAGCGAGGGGGAATCTGACGAAGTCTGCTACATCGGCCGCATCCGTCTAAACCTCCGATACACGGCGCCATAAATCAACTTGGCATCTTCGGAGAGGTGGACGGATAAAACCAAATAGCATCTGCCCCGAATCTCAGCGTCAGGACATCGCGGTCCTGTGCGCCGCCTTTCAGAGGGGAACAGCGCCGAGTAAGGAAGGCTGGGGGCAGCTCTCCTTCTGGACTGACTCCACCGACTCCAACGGCGGAAATTGATGTTGTTCCAACTGGGAACAGTTTTGAACCACTTAGGAAGGTTCGCGAGAACTCTCCGACCACTGTGCTGAAAAGATCTCCTCCACCTATGGAGAGCACTGCAAAGGTGAAGCCGGAACAGCCCCCTCAACGTCTGTCCTCTAAAATCTACAAGGTCCGGTGTCAAGTCCAAGACTCGGTAATTGATCAAGATTATCCCCGCCGACAGAAAAAGGTGAAAGATCAGCGGGAAGAGGACCGTCCTTACAGCCACCTGATGAAGAAGGGAACCCCTTTCGTCTGGGATCGCAAATACCAAAGCGCGCTAGACGAAATCAAGCAATACCTGCAGAATCCGCCAGTGCTGGCCGCTCCGGTCAAGGGAAAGCCTCTCATTCTGTATACAACAGCCCTCGAAGATTCCTTAGACGTATTATGGGCGCAAGAGAACGACCAAGGGAAAGAAAGAGCTCTCTATTACTTAAGTCGGGTTCTACTGGGGGCAGAAAGCAACTATTCCCCTATTGAAAAACACTACCTGGCGTTGATGTTCACGATAACAAAGCTCAGGCACTATGTGTTGGCGCATGAAATCCGTCTCATTTCGAAGGTGGACCCCCTTAAATATTTAATATCGAAGGTCATATTGACGGGGCGACTCGCTAAATGGGCCCTACTCTTGATAGAGTTCTCGATAACCTATCAGCCTCTTAAGGCAGTGAAAGGCCAGGCCATCGCCGACTTCCTCGCTGAGCATCCGATACCTGGCGATTCTTCTCTGAATTGCGAACTACCAGACGAACATGCGTTTGATGCGATCGACGATAGTGGTACCCGATGGGAGCTTTATTTTGATGGAGCGTCTTCCATGAAGAAGCGCAAACAAAATACCCCTATAATCAAATCGGGGGTAGGCCTTATCTTCTTAACTCCACAAGGAGGGATTAGGCGCTTTGCTTTCTCCTTAACAGAGCCGAGGACGAACAATGAAGTTGAATACGAAGCTTTGATAGCAGGTCTCGAGATCACCATCGACATGGGAATTGAAAACCTCCTCATATACGGAGACTCCCAACTGGTCGTTAATCAAGTAAATGGCGACTACCAGATATGCAAACCAGAGTTGGTGAAGTACGGAGAGAAGGTGCAGCAACTGTTGACCCAAATTCCCTCCTATACTTTGGAAAACATACCGCGCACGGAAAACAGCAAAGCGGACGCATTGGCCAAACTCGCTAAAGAACTGGCTGATGAAAACCTCGATGACGTAAGAATCGTGGTACAAAGCCGTCGCGTGCTTGCCCCAGCAGAAATATCTCCGGAATCATCCGAAGAAAAAGGAGCGAGTGAGCAGACGACCCTGCAAATAAAAGATCAGGAAAATACCGAGGATTGGAGAGAAGTCTTTATAGACTACTTCAAATACCGTCGAACGCCCGAAGATGCATCCTCAAGACATCAGCTTATAAAACGAGCTCTATCTTTCGCCTTCGTCAATGATACTTTGTACAAGAGGTCATTTGATTCTCTGTGGTTGAGATGTATGGGACCTGAAGAAGCAAAAAGAGTCGTTCAGGAAGTTCACGATGGACGTTGCGGTTCTCACCAAGCAGGCTCAAAGATGAAGTTGAAGATCAAACGGATGGGCTACTACTGGCCCACGATGATCCAGGACTGCCTCGAATGTGCGAAGCAGTGCCACTCATGCCAAATCCATGGGGACATCATCCATCAGCACCTAAATCCACTACATCCAACGGTGGCTAGCTGGCCGTTCGAAATGTGGGGAATTGACATAGTAGGCCCCATCGAACCAGCATCATCCAGGGGACATCGTTTCATCCTGGCGACGACTGACTACTTCTCCAAATGGGCAGAAGCAGTACCGTTTAGAGAAGTGAAGACGGAGAATATTCTCCACTTCTTCAAGACGCACGTCCTATATCGGTTTGGAACTCCACGACGGATCATCTCCGATAACGGGCCAGCTTACAGAAGTCACAAGATTAGTCGCTTCACGCAACAACACAATATAGACTGGATATATTCCTCGGTTTATAATCCGCGAGCCAACTGTCTCGCTGAGGCCTTCAATAAGACCTTGACAAAGATTATGAAGAAGACGGTATCCCGAAATAAGAAAGACTGGCATGAGAGGCTGCAAGAGGCTCTTTAGACGTATCGAACTACGTTCAAGACGGCCATGAACACAATGCCGTATGCGTTGGTATTCGGTACAGAAGCGAAGCAGTACTTCCCCTCGAGATAGAGTTACCCTCTCTACGAGTGGCGGTCCACTACGAGCTGACGGACGAAGAAAATGCTCACCTTCGGCTTGAGGAGCTTGATGCCCTTGATGAAACCCGGCTTATAGCGCAACAAAATCTGGAGGCCTATAAAGCAAAGATGACGCACTCATATGAAAGATTGACCCGGCCGAGGACATTCCGCCAAGGCGAACTCGTGCCAGTAGTCAAAAGGCCTATGATCCCCAATCGTGCCAAGCGGGGAAAATTCGAACCAAACTATGAAGGCCCGTACATCATAGACAAGGTTTACCAGGGTGGAGCATATCTACTCATGGATATGCATGGTGAAAGGCCTTTCAGGCCAATAAATGGTCGATTCTTAAAGAAATACTACGCTTAGCGAGTTATCGCCTAGGTTAATGATGGATGACGACGACTATGTCCGCTCGCTATCTTCCTAAGCTCAAACTTTATAAGTGGTAGCCAGCCTCCTCTTGGACGGACCGAAACGTCCTTAAACTAATGACGGACCGAAACGTCCTTAAACTAACGATGGACCGAAACGTATTTAAACTACCACCGCAGCATCCTTAGGCTGACGAGATGAATAATAAAAAAAAATATATAAAAAAAATATAATAAACGGTATGTCCATAAGCAAAATGGGCACGGATGCAAACACGAAATGGCTCCGTGAGTAAAAACAGCAGGGCTACCGGCGAGTGTTCGTGAAAACCCGAAAGGGCGCGACCTCGTAAAAAAAAGAGAGAATAAAAAGAAAAAAAACGGTATGTCCATAAGCAAAATGGGCACAGATGAAAACCCGAAAGGGCTCCGTGAGTAAAAACAGCAGGACTACCAGCGAGTGTTTGTGAAAACCCGAAAGGGCGCAACCTCGTTAAAGGACACTTACAGGGTCCTCTCGACCTTGTAGGGAGAAACCACCCGCGTGAGATCCTTACGAATCATAAGGGAGCAACACACTTAGGGATCCCCACGATTCCTGAGGAGAAAATACACTTGCGAGATCCTCACGACTCGTAAGGAGAACTCTCTTATGGGACCCTCACGGCTCATAAGATTTGAAAGTCTTAAGTTACAGAGACCTAAACCTGTGCTTAAGCAACCCTCACAACCTTCGATATTGCCCTACGAGTGGCTCAATGTTGACCCTTGTATACAATCCACGGGCGCGAATAAACATTTCCCTAACCAAGTCTCAGCCGTGACTGGGGATGTGTACGCATGATGAACAACCCTTATAAGTCCTCTCGACTTACAAGGAGAAAACCCTACTGTAGGATCCTTACGACTTACAGAGGAACATACACTTAGGAATCCTCACGATTCTTAAGGAGAAAATACACCTACAAGATCCTCACGACTTGTAGGGAGAAATACCTTTGTGAGATCCTTATGGCTCATGAAGTCAAAAGCCTTAGTCGACAGGACCTTAACCCTGTTTGCTAAGCCACCTTTGTTCGACATCGACAGAGGCAAATGATGATTCGCTCCTGACAATATCCTAGTTGTAGCGGTGCTGATGCCGAAATCGGTGTCTAATTTCAGGCTTACGGCAAAAAGCCAGTAGGCCGCACATGCATACGAAATAGCCGAAATGATGGGGCAACTTGCAATAAAAAGCAGCAAGTAAAAACGTATGCATACGAAATAGCCGAAATGATTGGGCAACTCGCAATAAAAAGCAGCGAGTAAAAAGAAAATAAACAGCCGAAATGATTGGGCACCGCGAAAAATAGCCGAAATGATTGGGCAATCGCGACCTTCGCGATATAAAAGCTGAAATGATAGAGCATCGCGGAAATAAAACAAAAAAAAAAGAAATGATAAAACCTTGGCCCTACAGTTGAGATCACATCGATCCCTGTATACAATCCAAGAGCGCAAACAAAGAGGGAACCATACTTTCCCAACAGGCTCCGCCAGAAAACGAAGCCAAATCTTGACGGTTCATCTCAACCCCGAAGAAACCAGTGTCTTCGGAAAAATCCTTCGACTTAGGGAAACAAGTGTCCTTGATGAAGAAAATCCTGATTCGCGTCGACTCGCAGAGAAACCAGTGTCTCCGCGGGAAATTCTCGATTCGTTTCAACACCAAGGAAACAAATATCCTTGGCAAATACCTCAATTCAGGGAAACTAGCGTCCTTGATGAGAGCCTCCTGATTCGCGTCGGGTCGCAGAGAAACCAGTGTCTCCGTGGGAAATTCCCGATTCGTCTCAACTCCGAAGAAACCAGTGTCTTCGGCAAATCCTTCGACTCGAGGAAACAAGTGTCCTTGACGAAGAAAATCCTGATTCGCGTCGACTCGCAAAGAAACCAGTGTCTCCGCGGGAAATTCTCGATTCGTTTCAACACAAAGGAAAAAAATATCCTTAGCAAATACCTCAATTCAGGGAAACTAGCATCCTTGATGAGAGCCTCCTGATTCGCGTCGGCTCGCAGAGAAACCAGTGTCACCGTGGGAAATTCCCGATTCGTCTCAACTCCGAAGAAACCAGTGTCTTCGGCAAATCCTTCGACTCGAGGAAACAAATGCCCTTGACGAAGAAAATCCTGATTCGCGCCGATTCGCAGAGAAACCAGTGTCTCCGTAGGAAATTCTCGATTTGTTTCAACACCAGGGAAACAAATGTCCTTGGCAAATACCTCAATTCAGGGAAACTAGTGTCCTTGATGAGAGCCTCCTGATTCGCATCGGCTCGCAAAGAAACCAGTGTCTCCATGGGAAATTCCCGATTCGTCTCAACTCCGAAGAAACCAGTGTCTTCGGCAAATCCTTCGACTCGAGGAAACAAGTGTTCTTGACGAAGAAAATCCTGATTCACGTCGACTCGCAGAGAAACCAGTGTCTCCGTGGGAAATTCTCGATTCGTTTCAACACCAAGGAAACAAATATCCTTGGCAAATACCTTAATTCAGGGAAACTAGCATCCTTGATGAGAGCCTCCTGATTCGCGTCGGCTCGAAGAGAAACCAGTGTCTCCGTGGGAAATTCCCGATTCGTCTCAACTCCGAAGAAACCAGTGTCTTCGGCAAATCCTTCGACTCGAGGAAACAAGTGTCCTTGACGAAGAAAATCCTGATTCGCGTCGACTCGCAGAGAAACCAGTGTCTCCGCGGGAAATTCTCGATTCGTTTCAACACCAGGGAAACAAATATCCTTGGCAAATACCTCAATTCAGGGCAACTAGCGTCCTTGATGAGAGCTTCCCGATTCGCGTCAGCTCACAGAGAAACCAGTGTCTCCGTAGGAAATTCCCGATTCGTCTCAACTCCGAAGAAACCAGTGTCTTTGGCAAATCCTTCGACTTGAGGAAACAAGTGTCCTTGACGAAGAAAATCCCGATTCGCGTCGACTCGCAGAGAAACCAGTGTCTCCACGAGAAATTCTCGATTCGCTTCAACACCAGGGAAACAAATATCCTTGGCAAATACCTCAATTCAGGGAAACTAGCGTCCTTGATGAGAGCCTCCTGATTCGCGTCGGCTCGCAGAGAAACCAGTGTCTCCATGGGAAATTCCCGATTCGTCTCAACTCCGAAGAAACCAGTGTCTTCGGCAAATCCTTCGACTCGAGGAAACAAATGTCCTTGACGAAGAAAATCCTAATTCACGTCAACTCACAGAGAAACCAGTGTCTCCGCGGGAAATTCTCGATTCGTTTCAACACCAGGAAAACAAATATCCTTGGCAAATACCTCAATTCAGGGAAACTAGCGTCCTTGATGAGAGCCTCCTGATTCGCGTCGGCTCGCAGAGAAACCAGTGTCTCCGTGGAAAATTCCCGATTCGTCTCAACTCCGAAGAAACCAGTGTCTTCGGCAAATCTTTCGACTCGAGGAAACAAGTGTCCTTGACGAAGAAAATCCTGATTCGCGTCGACTCGCAGAGAAACCAGTGTCTCCGCGGGAAATTCTCGATTCGTTTCAACACCAGGGAAACAAATATCCTTGGCAAATACCTCAATTTAGGGAAACTAGCATCCTTGATGAGAGCCTCCTGATTCGCGTCGGCTCGCAGAGAAACCAGTGTCTCCGTGGGAAATTCCCGATTCGTCTCAACTCCGAAGAAACCAGTGTCTTCGGCAAATCCTTCGACTCGAGGAAACAAGTGTCCTTGACGAAGAAAATCCTGATTCGTGTCGACTCGCAGAGAAACCAGTATCTCCGCGGGAAATTCTCAATTCGTTTCAACACCAGGGAAACAAATATCCTTGGCAAATACCTCAATTCAGGGAAACTAGCATCCTTGATGAGAGCCTCCTGATTCGCGTCGGCTCGTAGAGAAAGCAGTGTCTCCGTGGGAAATTCCCGATTCGTCTCAACTCCGAAGAAACCAGTGTCTTCGGCAAATCCTTCGACTCGAGGAAACAAGTGTCCTTGACGAAGAAAATCCTGATTCGCGTCGACTCGCAGAGAAACCAGTGTCTCCGCGGGAAATTCTCGATTCGTTTCAACACCAGGGAAACAAATATCCTTGGCAAATACCTCAATTCAGGGAAACTAGCGTCCTTGATGAGAGCCTCCTGATTCGCGTCGGCTCGCAGAGAAACCAGTGTCTCCGTGGGAAATTTTCGATTCGTCTCAACTCCGAAGAAACTATTGTCTTCGGCAAATCCTTCGACTCGAGGAAACAAGTGTCCTTGACAAAGAAAATCCTGATTCGCGTTGACTCGCAGAGAAACCAGTGACTCCACGGGAAATTCTTGATTCGTTTCAACACCAGGGAAACAAATATCCTTGGCAAATACCTCAATTCAGGGAAACTAGCGTCCTTGATGAGAGCCTCCTGATTCGCGTCGGCTCGAAGAGAAACCAGTGTCTCCGTGGGAAATTCCCGATTCGTCTCAACTCCGAAGAAACCAGTGTCTTCGGCAAATCCTTTGACTCGAGGAAACAAGTGTCCTTGACGAAGAAAATCCTAATTCGCGTCGACTCGCATAGAAACCAGTGTCTCCACGGGAGATTCCCGATTCGTTTCAACACCAGGGAAACAAACATCCTTGGCAAATACCTCAATTCAGGGAAAATAGCATCCTTGATGAGAGCCTCCTGATTCGCGTCGGCTCACAGAGAAACCAGTGTCTCCGTGGGAAATTCCCGATTCGTCTTAACTCCGAAGAAACCAGTATCTTAGTGAAATCCTTCGACTCGAGGAAACAAGTGTCCTTGACGAAGAAAATCCTGATTCGCGTCGACCCGCAGAGAAACCAGTGTCTCCGCGGGGAATTCTCGATTCGTTTCAACACGAGGGAAACAAATATCCTTGGCAAATACCTCAATTCAGGGAAACTGGCGTCCTTGATGAGAGCCTCCTGATTCGCGTCGGCTCGCAGAGAAACCGGTGTCTCCATGGGAAATTCCCGATTCGTCTCAACTCCGAAGAAACCAGTGTCTTTGGCAAATCCTTCGACTCGAGGAAACAAGTGTCCTTGACGAAGAAAATCCTGATTCGCGTCGACTCACAGAGAAACCGGTGTCTCCGCGTGAAATTCTCGATTCGTTTCAACACCAGGGAAACAAATATCCTTGGCAAATTTCTCAATTCAGGGAAACTAGCATCCTTGATGAGAGCCTCCTGATTCGCGTCAGCTCGCAGAGAAACCAGTGTCTCCGTGGGAAATTCCCGATTCGTCTCAACTCCGAAGAAACCAGTGTCTTCGGCAAATCCTTCGACTCGAGGAAACAAGTGTCCTTGACGAAGAAAATCCTGATTCGCGTCGACTCGCAGAGAAACCAGTGTCTCCGCGGGAAATTCTCGATTCGTTTCAACACCAGCGAAACCAATATCCTTGGCAAATACCTCAATTCAGGGAAACTAGCGTTCTTGATGAGAGCCTCCTGATTCGCGTCGGCTCGCAGAGAAACCAGTGTCTCTATGGGAAATTCCCGATTTGTCTCAACTCCGAAGAAACCAGTGTCTTCGGCAAATCCTTCGACTCGAGGAAACAAGTGTCCTTGACGAAGAAAATCCTGATTCGCGTCGACTCGTAGAGAAACCAGTGTCTCCGCGGGAGATTCCCGATTCGTTTCAACACCAGGGAAACAAATATCCTTGGCAAATACCTCAATTCAGGGCAACTAGCGTCCTTGATGAGAGCCTCCTGATTCGCGTCGGCTCGCAGAGAAAGCAGTGTCTCTGCGGGAAATTCCCGATTCGTTTCAACTTGCAAGATGAAGCCTCAGGCAGCAGGGATTAAAAAACTTGTTTCCTGAACAATGAGACCCTGCAAGTCGGTCTAAAACGGTCTCTTGCATACTACTCACGGGTCTCACTCTCCAAAGTCGAATTTCGACAAGGAGGAAAACAACCGCTTACGGGTCCTCTCAACTCGTAAGAGGGAAAATTCTCTTATAGGATCCTTACGACTTATAAGAGAAAACACACTTAGGAATCCTCACGATTCCTAAGGAGAAAACCCACCTACGAGATCCTCTCGATCCATAGGGAGAAACGTCTCTATGAGACCCTCACGGCTCATAGAGTTGAAAAGTCTTAGGCAACAGATCTGAACCTGCGGCCTAAGCCATCGCTATCTCGTGAAGAAATCAAGATGCTTACTCTATCATCTGTTTATCAAGTCAACATGCTGATAATAAGAGAAAGGCAGAAAACAAAAGAGCATACAAGACATTGCAGAGAAAAAATGTGTATCTTTATTTATTAATTCAATCAAGTACAAGGAAAAGCGTACAAAAGAATAAAGAATGGATACATATTATTTGAAAAAGAAAAATTTTAGAAGTTTATTGGTACAAAGGCAGTTACTGGGAAGGAAGCGTTTTGCATAACTCTAGCAATTGTTCACGCACCTCCTTCCACACTTTCTCTTGATCGGACACCATCGCCAGATCTGCCTCTACTTGAGCCCGCTGCTGCAAGACAGATGCAAGCTGCTCCCTAACGGCGTGATAAGCAGCTTCACGGCCTGGGGTGTCACGCTCGGCAACATCAAGCTTTCGCTTCAAGTTCAGCCCATGAGAGATGCGTTCCAGGAGGCCCTCAAAGAGAGCCTTCACCTCGGCAGCGTTCGCCTCAACTTCGGCACGTAGGCGAGCAGTTTCGCTTGAAGACTCGTGACACTCCTTCAGCTTTAAAGCTGCTTCTTGTTCCAAATGGTGGACGTATGAAGCGCTTTGCTCGATCCACGCTGCTCTTTCAGTGCTCACGGCCAAAACCTCTGGGGCAGGACGCATCGACTCCAGCTGATGCAGGCGAGCCTCGATCTCTCTGCAGAGGTTAACCCAAGACGCGATGATGCCCTCGTCATGGAAATTTACGGGTATCACCGGCATCGGGTTAACTGCCGTGGCGAAATCCGCCGCAGACGTAGGAGTCTCAACGTCGAGCTCCTCGATGTAGTCAATAAGCATACGCAAACTGTTCGCGGCGCCTTTCGAGGACGGACGTCTCAGGAAAGGACCTGCCGGCATTGTGATGCAAGGCTCGAAGGGCACCGAGACCGGAACAACAGCTGAAAAGAAACAAGATATGATCAGATAACAGTTCAGGAAATAAAAAAAAGGGAGTTATCAATGTGATAGTCGCTGTACCAGCTGAGGCAGGTGGCAAGGCCGGAAGGGTCGGTGGCGCAGCCGATCTTTCATCCCCGTCTTCGATTTGTAGTGTAGGGTGTTTTTCGTCACCCCATTGAGATGGGAATACGCGCGTGCTTGTCAGGCGTACTACAGATTCCCCCTGCCTATGGTAGGCCGGGGTTTAATGATTATGGGGATCCAAATCTCTGGCAGCCGCGGACTAAGCTGCCGTTAATTACTCCCCGCCTTTGGGGCGAGGAAACCTCTAATTAACGGGTTAAACTGGTCATGCGAACTCAATGTGCAGTGTACGTGTGTTTTGTTTTGGAGGGGGGTTTAAATATATCAGAAGCCACGCAGAGTTTTTACGCAGTGTACAGTGTCGTGGAGTATGTGTATGTGTACGTATGTATACATATGTATATATATACATGTATATATAAATAAAGGGGGGGAAAGACATCCAAAGGATGCGTGGGGCCAGCGCCTAGGCGCTTGAGCGCAAGCGCGCCACGTGTCGGCACGTGGGCGCTTTGCGCTCGAGCGCAGAATGCTGGAGCGCAAGCGCGCCACGTGTCGGCACCGGGGCGACTTGCGCTCGAGCGCTTGTGCTGGAGCGCAAATGCGCCACATGTCGGCATGCGGGCGCTCTGCGCTTGAGCGCCGGTGAGAAAAAGAGGCTTTTAGCCTAAAAATTTTCTCGGAAGAGAAATCAGAGAGGAGTTGGACTCCTGAGTGTTTTTTTTTTGGGGTTTAGTGAAAGATGTTCTTCTTTCTCCTCTGTTAGCTGGATCTTGGAGATCAAGAGATATGGGATTTTTTTTAAAATCTCTCCTTTTTGAGATCTAGTGATAGATCCAAGTTCCCCTTTGTGGGTTTGGTGGTGAAAAACTATTTTGTTTTATAAAAAAAAGAGTAAAACTCTTGATTTAATTCAAGTGAAAGAAGAAGGTTTTGGAACCTTGAAGAAGGAGAAAAGATCTCAGATCTGGAAAATTTTTAGAGAGAGAAAAAAAAGTTGTTGAGATATTTCGTTATCTTTGCCTTTATAGGCTATACACTTTACACATAGTCCCTTGGGCTTCACAAAATGGCATTTTGCCTATCGCATGGCTCATGTGCCATTTTTTTTTTGCACATAAACCATGGGCTTTACAAAAATTTGGCTTTATGCATATTTTTCTGACATTTATCCATAAAATAAAATAAAAGAAATGCAACAAAATTATTTATTACAAAATTTTTATCTTGGCATGGGGGGAGACCGGTCGCTTCATGTTCGGGCTCGACCCGGGCATGGGCCAACTAGATCTGGGCTTGAGCCCACTTGGCTTGGGGTTGACTTTGATTTAGACTTGGTCAACCGGGGTGTAAATTTTTACCCCAACTAATTGCCCCCCATCAATAAATGCACACCACATATGTGGGTCGTGTGTATGAAATTGATGGATCTTCTTTCACGTGGAGGCGACTTGATTCGGTTCCCACCTTTTGGGAAGCTGGCATTGCCCTTTTTACGACATGGACGGTCGATGCGGCCCTTTTGCGACTTGGACGGTTGGTGCTGCCCTTTTTGCGACTTGGACGGTCGGTGCTGCCCTTTTTGCGACGTGGACGGTCGGTGCTGCCCTTTTTGCGACTTGGACGGTCGGTGCTGCCCTTTTAGCGACGTGGACGGTCGATGCTGCCCTTTTAGCGACTTGGACGGTCGATACTGCCCTTTTAGCGACGTGGACGGTCGATGCTGCCCTTTTTGCGACTTGGATGGTCGATGCTGCCCTTTTAGCGACGTGGACGGTCGGTTCTGCCCTTTTTGCGACTTGGACGGTCGGTGCTGCCCTTTTAGCGACGTGGACGGTCGATTCTGCCCTTTTTGCGACTTGGACGGTCGGTGCTTGATTTGACTTGCTCTGCTTCTTGCAGTGTCAGGGGTAGACTTGACATGCTCCGCTTCTTGCGGTGTCGAGATTGGATTCTGACTTGCTCCGCTTTCTGCGGTGTCGGAGTGGAAGTTGACTTGTTGATTTTGATTTGGGTTGACATCAGCATCGCTATACTGGAATATGGTACCAGGAGCGAATCATCATCCGTCATTGAGAGGATTTTGGGATTTTGGTTTTTGTTTGGCATCTGCATTGCTGCACTGGAATAATGCCAGGAGCAACTCATCATTTGCCCCCGGGAGGATTTGGGAATTGGTGTTTTTTTTAATTATTATTTTATTATTATTATTTTATTTATTATTATTATTATTTTATTTAATTATTTTTTTTGGTGGGACTTTGAATGTGGTCTCACCGGTAGGACTTAAGAGAAGTTAGGATTGTTTTACGCCCGTGGATTGTATACGGTTTTGCAGGATGTATGATCCAGACCGTAGGGCCGGAAAAAATTTCGGGACTTTGTCGTCGTCTACATCGCTGTACTGGAATATGGTACCAGGAGCGACTCATTATTCGCCGTTAGGGTATGGGATTTGGAATTTGGTTGGCGTCTGCATCGCTGCACTGGAATATGGTACTAGGAGCGACTCATCATTCGCCATTTGGGGATTAGGGAGCGATGGCTTAGGAGACAGGTTTAGATCCCTATCACCTAAGGCTTTCAATTTTATGGGCCGTGAGGGTCCCATAAAAGCATTTTCTCCCTACGAGTCGTAAGGATCCCGCAGGTGTATTTTCTCCTTAGGAGTTGTGAGGACTCATAAGTGTGTTTTTCCTTTATGAGTCGTAAGGATCCCACAAAGGTTTGTTCTCCTCATATATCGTGAGGACACATGAGTGGGTCTTATCAATGGAGCATCATTCCCAAAGTGGAGACCAGCCGCGTAACTGGTGATTACGGTGGGGCATGGGTATGATGAGAAGTATTTGAGCCCGTGGATTGTATACGATGGTCAACTTGGGGACCCACCGTAGGGCTGGGAGAATTTTGAGAAATTGGATTTTGGTTGGCGTCTGCATCGCTGCACTGGAATGTGGTACCAGGAGCGACTCATCATTCGCCGTTTGGGGACTCAGAATTTGGATCTTGTTTAGCATCAGCATTGCCGCACTGGAATAATGCCAGGAGCAACTCATCATTTGCCTTGGGAGGACTTGGGATTTGGGTTTTTGGTCGGCATCAGTACCGCTGACACTGAAGCGAAATGCCAGGAGCGACTCATCATTTGCCGTTGCCCGTTGGGGAACGATGGCTTAGGAGACAAGTTTGGGTCCCTATCACCTAAGGCTTTTCAATTTTATAGGCCGTGAGGGTCCCATAAAAGCATTTTCTCCCCACAAGTC
This sequence comes from Agapanthus africanus, assembly GCA_030015575.1. Classification (NCBI taxonomy): domain Eukaryota; kingdom Viridiplantae; phylum Streptophyta; class Magnoliopsida; order Asparagales; family Amaryllidaceae; genus Agapanthus; species Agapanthus africanus. The sequence goes on along the minus strand of JASDDO010000019.1, from coordinate 903,507,437 downwards.
GAGAGGATCTCGCAGGTGTATGTTCTCCTTAGGAATCATGAGGATTCCTAAGTGTGTTGCTCCTTTGTGAGTCGTAAGGATCTCACGCAGGGCTTTTCTCCTTACAAGGTCGAGAGGACTTTGCGAGTGTATTCATCTCTTTTCACGAGTTTGCGCCTTTTCGGGTCTTCACAAACTCGCCGGTAGTCCTGCTGTTTTTACTCACTGAGCCCTTTCGGGTTGTCATCTGTGCCCGTTTTGCTTGTGGACATACCGTGTTTTTTTTGTTTTTTTGTTTTTTTTTGCCGCTGGTGGGACTTTAAAAGTAGTCTCACCGGCAGGATTTGGGAGAGATAGGGGTCATTTACGCCCATGGATTGTACACGGTTTTGCAGGATGTATGATTCAGACCGTAGGGCTGATGTACTCAATTCGCCTGCGACTTGGAGCATTCACGTGTAGTATTTCTTGAGATATCGGCCATTGATGGGTGGCATGGGCCTTTCTCCCTCGGCACTTATTAGTTGGTAGGATCCTCCGTCAAACACTTTCTCGATGACGTATGGTCTTTCCCAGTTTGGCTCGAATTTTCCCTTGGCATGTCAATTGGGGATAATCGGTCTTTTGAGGACCAACACCAATTCACCTTTCTTGAAAGCGCGGAGACGGGTTATCTTGTCATAGGCCCGTGACATTTGGGCTCGGTATAGCTCCAGGTTTTGCTGCACCGCGAGCCTCTTTTCTTCGAGCGCATTGAGCTCTTCAAGTCGAAGGAGCACGTTTTTCTCTTCCGTCAACTCGTGTTGGATGGCCATTCTTAAACTTGGAACCTCGATTTCGAGGGGGAGAATCGCCTCCACTTCGAAGAGCAATGAGTATGGGTGGACTGAGTTGGAGTACGGTGAGTGGTACGATATGCCCACAACGCCTCGTGAAGCTTGAGATTCCAGTCTCTCTTGTTGGCTGAAGCATTTTTCCTCAGGAGCTTGCATAGAGTCTTATTGAAGGCTTCGGCTAGCCCATTGGCTCTTAGATTATAGATGGAAGAATATCTCCAGTCTATCTTGTGCTGAGTAGCGAACCTTGAGACATTGAAGCTCTTGAAAGAAGGCCCGTTGTCAGAAATGATTCTTCTTGGTGTACCGAAGCGGTATAGAATATTATGCTGGAAGAATGTCAGAATATCTTTTGTCTTGACTTCTTTTAGCGGGACAGCTTCAGCCCATTTGGAGAAGTAGTCTGTCGCGGCCAATATGAACCGGTGGCCTTTGGATGACGGAGGATCAATTGGGCCAACAATGTCGGTGCCCCAGACTTCGAAGGGCCACGACGCCACCGTAGGATGCAACGGATTGGGATGCTTGTGAATGAAATCACCATGGATTTGGCAGATCTGACATTTCTTTGCGTGCTCTCCGCAATCCCGTATCATGGTGGGCCAGTAATACCCAAGCCTTTTGATTTGAAGTCGCATCTTGGGGCCAGATTGGTGAGCACCGCAAACGCCCAAGTGAACATCTTTCATGACCTTTTAGGCTTCGGCCAATGACAGACACCTGAGCCAGAGTTGGTCATATGACCTGCGGTATAACGTGTCATTTACAAACACATATCGGAGAGCTCTTTTCTTCAGCTGAATTCTCGCAGATTTTTCTTCGGGCAGCTTGTCGTATCGGAGGTACTCTATGAAGGGTTCTCTCCAATCGGGCTCGTCTTGGATAATCGAAGCTTCTTCGGCGGGACTGCTCTTCTGTTCCGCGCTTTTCTCTTCTCGTAGAGAGACTGGGGGTAGAATTTGCCGGCTCCTGACTGTGATCAGAATTTCGTCCATGTCAGGATCAGCCAGCTCCTTGGCTAAGCGAGCGAGTATGTTGGCTTTTCCGTTCAACGCTCTGGGGATTCTCATTAGTTCAATATGAGTGAACCGTTTCATGAGTTCCACCACCCGGCTTCTGTATTGAGCTAACTCGGGTTTGTATATCTTATAGTCGCCGCTTACTTGGTTGACGACAAGCTGGGAGTCACCGTAAATCCGTAGCCGAAGGATTTCCATTTCTATGGCGAGCTCCAAACCAGCTATCAGAGCTTCATACTCAGCTTCGTTATTCGTTCGAGGCTCGGTGAGAGTGAAAGAACGCCGTAGGGTTCCCATTGATGCTGTGATGAACACCAATCTTATCCCTGCTTTTATCTCCGGGACGCTTGATTTACTGGAGGTAATTATTGATGAGGCTCAATCGAAGTAGAGCTCCCAACATGGCTCATCTTCCTCAAGGTGCAGCACTTGTTCGTCGGGTAACTCACAATTTAGCGGCGACCCTTCTGGTATAGGATGAGCGGCAAGGAAGTCTGCAAGAGCTTGCCCTTTCACTGCTTTCTGAGGAGTATAAACTATGTCAAACTCAAGTAGCATGACAGCCCATCTTGCCATTCTGCCGGCTAGGCTTGCTCTGGTCATCAAGTGTTTGAGCGGGTCGACCTTGGAGATCAGCATAACCCGATGAGCGAGCAGATAGTGCCTCAGCTTCTTCACAGCAAATATCAGAGCCAGGCATTGCTTTTCGATTGAGGAATAGTTGTGTTCCACCCCGACTAGAGTTCGACTGAGGTAGTAGAGGGCATTTTCTTTTCCCTCCTCGTTATTCTGGGCAAGGAGCGCACCGAGTGACTCATCTAGCGCGGCAGTGTAGAGAATCAGCGGTTTATTTGGAATGGGAGCGGCTAGCACTGGAGGGTGCAACAAGTATTGTTTGATGCTTTCGAACGCTGCTTGACATTCGGCATCCCAGATAAAAGGAGCTCCTTTCTTCATGAGCTTTGAGAAGGGCCTACTTCTTCCCGATAAATTTGAGATAAACCTCCGTATATACGCGAGCTTGCCTTGAAAAGATCTTAGCTGTGTCAGACTCTTCGGAGGGGGCATCTCCATGATGGCCTTTATCTTTGATGGGTCAACTTCGATCCCTCGATGTCGGACTATGAAGCCCAGGAATCTTCCCGATGACATGCCAAAAGCGCACTTCAAAGGATTCATCTTCAGATCGTATTCTCTCAGTCTGGTAAGAACGGTCCTAAGATCTTGGATATGATCGGCCTTGGTTTTAGTCTTGACGACCAGATCATCAACATAACATTCGACGACTTTATGGATTAGGTCATCAAAGATATTGGTCATTGCCCTTTGATATGTAGCGCCTGCGTTCTTCGGTCCGAACGGCATTACCTTGTAGCAATATATTCCGATCGGGGTTCGAAATGCTGTGTGTTTCTCATCATCAGGCGACATCTTGATCTGATTATATCCAGACGAGCCATCCATAAAGGTGAACAACTCGTAATTTGAGGTGTCATCGACCATCATTTCTATGACCGGTAGCGGAAAGTCGTCTTTAGGACATGCCTTGTTGAGGTCCCTGAAATCGACACAAACTCGGATCTGCCCATTTTTCTTCTTCACTGGGACTATGCATGCGATCCAGTCCGCATATTTCCCTTCCCTGATGAAGTCGGCATCGATGAGCTTCTTGGTTTCCTCGATGACCTTTTCTTCTAGTTCCCTTCTCATTCTTCGAGGAGCTTGTTTGACTGGCTTAGCATCAGGAGATATAGCCAGCTTATGCACGGTCACTTCAGGAGAAAGGCCAGGCATTTCTTTATACGTCCACGCGAAGCAGTCGACGACTTCATGCAGCAGGGCGATTATCTGCGCTTTCATTTCCTCTGACAAGAGCGAGCTGATGTAGGTCGGCCTTGGATTATCGGGCGTTCCTAAGTCAATCTCGGTTAGCTCGTCAAAGGTTGCTTGCCCGCCATCTTCAAGCTCTTGAGGAGCTTCTTCTGGCTCGGCTATCTCATCATCATCATTTGATCTTTCGCTGGCCTCACCAACATGAATCATGTAGCACGCTTTGGAATTAGGCTGAATGTACCCTATGCCCCGTCTATCTGGAATTCATCCATCGATGAGTGCTCGGACCTGGGGTGGATGCCATAGCCCTTCATAAAACTTTGCTTCCGACTCCGTTCGATATAACCGGCATCCGCACTTTTTGAAATATTCCCGCATCTCGGGTGCATAGTATCTGGGGTTGAGGACGGCTCTTACGCCTCTCCCATAGGGAAGGCATGCGACAGACAAATCGTCCGGGTGCACAACAGGATTTGACCCATAAAACAGGATGCCTTTCTGCCCACTCTTCCTTCCGGAGACGTAGAAAGTTTTCAGCTGGTCCACGGTGGAGACTGACAACGCATCGAGCTCTTTGCACATTTGCTCCGGTACCCTTGTGACGGCTAGGGACCCTTCTGCAATTTCGAGGGTCTCTCGTAGTTTGGCTTTTTGCATGGGGGTCCAATCTGCACCGCTGTTGCACGACAGGTCCTCTTCCTCTGACTTTTCAGTGTCGCTGCCAAGATGAGGGCGGACTTTACTGCTAGATGAAGCTTCAGTGACAGATTCATCTGTATCGCTACCGAAATGAGAGCGAGTTTTACGGAAGGACGGACTTCCAGCATCGGACTCATCAGTGTCGCTACCGAAATGCGGGCGCACCTGGGCATTTTTGCTTTTGAAAGTAACAGCCGGTGCAGATTTGCTTTTGAGTCTTGGGGCCGGTCTATCCTCAGTCAGTTGTGGCTTAGCATTTTGGCGGTTCATAAAGTACCGAGAATCTTCATATCGGACTTCATACACACCGAACGGTTGGATGTCTCCGTCAATGCGTCTTTCTTCGCCATTTTTAGTATACTTCATGCATTGATGGAGAGTTGACGGAATGATGCCGTAATCGTGAAGCCACGGCCGCCCTAAGAGAATCTTATAAGACATGTCGACGTCGATCACGTATATCTTAGCTTCAGTTTGCAGATCCCCGAATTTGATTGGCAGAGCTATGGACCCCAGAACTTGCTGGCAATTTTGGTTGAAGCCTTGAATGACAATCCTTTCCCTTGACAGGTATCGGACGTCCATTGACAAACTCTTCAGCGTTCGCAAGTTCATGGTGTTCACTGAAGACCCCGAATCAATCAATATGCGATTAATCTAATCTCCGTCGCTATACCCGGTCACGTAAAGCGGCCGATTATGCTCAGCCGTTCCCAGTAGCAAGTCTTCATCCTTAAATGTGACTGCGGCGGCATGCAAAGCGTGCTGGGCTTCTTTCATATTAATTTCCGCAAAGTGAGCCTGATACCGCTCGGGGTTTTGTAGAGCATGAATGAGAACATCTCTAAGCTCCTTAGATAGGACCAAGGCGTCGTAGCTGCTCAGGAGAGATGGAAGCTTCCGGAGATATTCCAAGACATTATAGTCCACCGAGGAAGGACTTATGTTTTCGTCAGCCGACTCTCTGCCATTTTCTTCATTAGCGACTTGTTTTTCCTTCCCTTTTGGGGCGCTGTCCTGATTTGGCAGTAGAGCCTTGCCGCTTCTGAGCTGGATTTGATTCGCCGTTGTGGAGAGCTCCTCATCCTCTTCGGGAAAACAGAGCTCCTCTTTCGAGTCGCTGCCAAGATGGATGGCGTAGCAGGTCACTACTGGGATCTCTTCATTTGAGTCTTCTTCTAACTCCTCCAGAATTTCAGCCGCTTGTACAGGGAAGAACTCCTTCAATTGAATCAATGTTCTTTCCTTTTGTTCATATTATTCGAGGGAATCGATATATTTTTGAACGGTCGATCTCCCTGCAGACTCTTTTTCGCGCCGAGCTGCACTTTTCTTCTTGAGCTTCTTGGATTTTGAGCCTGATGGAGCCGCATTGGCAGCTGGACTGGTAGGCTTCTTCTGTCCTTCCCATTCCATCCTGGGCTCTTTCTGAAGCAGCTTTAGCATCTTCTTCGTCTTATTAGATATGTGCGTACTCCATGGAGGCCGCGATGAGTCAGTTTCGTTTGTCAGGGCAGTGGGTTCAGCTGTCTGCTCCAAGAAGGCTTCAACTTCTGTCTGTATAAAGTTGGCGGTTGCAACTTGATTGTTCACCAACACGCTTTTGGACAACTCGATCTCTCCAGCCTTGTACTGCTTCTCGACCCAGTCTTTGAAGATATAGCAATCCTCGATCGCATGGCTCACTACTCGGTGGTACGGGCAATACAGGGGATTGTCGGTCATTTTTGCTTCTTGGGGTCTTTTCGACTCCGGTAATTGTAGACCGTTGTTCAAGGCATCTTTAAATATCTTACGGACCTTGTCCCTTCTAAAAGAGTAAACCTTGTTCTTCTTCTCCTCTAGAGAAGGCCCATCTCCTCCCAGTAATGGCTTTCGAGACCGGTTGGTTTTGGATTCGCCCGCCCTTCGCTTTTCTTCATTGTCGGACGCATTGAAGACATTGGTATTGCTGGAACTCCCGCTTCTACGGCTGTCGTCCCGCTTACTTTTCCAAGTTTTGTCTTTCTGAGAGTCCGGCGGGGACTCTTGCTTCGAGCGTTCCAGCATTTGGACATTCTTGGTTAGCTCCTGAAATGTCTTGAGGCCCGCGGTACACAAGAATGGGACCATCCAATTGCTGAGGTTCCCAATGAGAAGGCTGACGGACTGGTCCTGCTCCAGCGGTGGTTCGCACTTGACTGTGAGATTACGCCATCGGGCGATAAAGTCGGTGTTGCTTTCATTCTTCCCTGACTTGGTCCTTACAAGGTCGGCAGCGGAGATTTTATCACTGACACTCATGAACCTTTTCCGAAACAGAGATTCCATTTGGGCAAAGGTAATGACGGACCCGTCTGGTATGCTCGCGTACCAGTCGAAAGCGACACCGGTCAGGCTGTTGACAAACTGACGAAGAAGGAGCGTGTCATTGCCCCCTGTATTTCCGCACGATGCTTTGAAGTGGGCGACGTGCTGATTTGCATTCCCCGTTCTATCAAATCTTCCGAACTTAGGAATGACGTAGCCGCTTGGGAACTCAATCAGATCGTACTGCGCGGGATATGGCCGCCCACTACTGCCGATTTCTTTCTGAGCTTCAGCTTTGGCCACCAATGTTTTAACCTTGCTGGTGACCAAATCCATTATCCGATCCTGTGTTAGTGGGATAGTGCTATCTGGGGCCAAGGCGTCGCCAGAAGCGGAGTGTGGCCGGCTTTCATGTGGCTTGACCAGTCTTGGACCCGAAGGAACATGCATTGGCTGCCTTGGATTGTCATCACCCGACTGATTAGTAGCGGCTTGTACTTGATTAGGAGGCGCTCAAGCAATTTGAGCCGTAAGCTGCATCACTACGTTCGTTAAGTCGTCAATCTTCGAATAGAGCTTGGCCATCTCTTTATCTTTGCTCCTGAGTTGTTTTCGAAGCTCTTGAAGCAGCTCTTGCTCCGCAGTCCTGGGGCGGAAAGTCGGCTCTTCCTCGCTGTCCGAGCATGACTCTGCATGGACCGAGGGGTCTTTCTGCCTATCATCCTCATCGAGAGGGTTTTCTTCATCCAGCGGGGACGGCTGTTCTTGGGCAGCGGCAACCACATTCAGGCTAGATTGGGCTTGGGATGTGGTGGCCCCATCCTTGCCTTTGCTGCGAAGGTTGTCGCTGGGGCGCCCGCCCGCCATATAGACCGTATGGATAATATATCCGGCCGTCTTTCTATCATTGGCAGCTGATTTCACGGATCGCTGTCTTGACCCCCTTGTTTTGGTAGCTGGTAGTCGATTGAAAGCGGCTGGCCTAACCAGGTTCTTGAATGGTGCTGGCGCTTCTTTTCTGGGTTTGCCCCGCTGCTTTTGTGCGGCACAGAGTGCTTGATAGACTCTTGAAGAGACAGTGTCATACTTTTTCTGTTGGGACCGGGACACGTCTCTTTATGGCACTGTTCGGACCGCTGTCTTCTTGATTCTGGCGGTCATGGCATTTTTCTGAACCCACTTCAGAGGCTCGAAGGAATTGCTGATTCTTACGTCCGACTCAGCCGTCGTCGCGGGGCAACCCTGCACTTGGAACTTCACACGATTCCATTTGGCCGAAGCCTTGGCCCTCTTGTTGGCTCGATACCTAAGCCGCTTCTGCCTTAACTTTTCTGTTCTAAGCACCTGGCAGACTTCGGCTCTTTGGGAAGACGCCGCAGACCGAGCGATGGAGGGCCTCGGAGATACGCTTGATTGCGCATTTGTTGGAGTCATCGCCTGAGCTCGTCCGCGACATTTGATGTTGCCCTTCGCACCGGAAGTCTTGCCCCCAGCTGGAGCGCCAGGGAGTCGTTCAGACACTGTTTTAAGTTTCGGTTGTGGTGCCTTGGCGATCACGACATTCGGCCTCTTGCCCCTTGAGACCGGTTTGGCCACCTGTTCCGCCGGGATCTCCGCCAGATGAGCGCTTCCGGCAGGGTAGATAATGACGGAGCCAAACTAGCGGGGCGGTTCCTCCCACTGTCGACTGAGGCTTGCGGGGAGAACCACACGAGCATTGATCTTGACCACGTACGGAATCGGGGTCGCTTTGGAAGTTGAATTCGTCTTGGGAGACATTGTCGTTGAAAGTTGATTGCTGCACGAAAAGAAAACATCATTTCAGTATAGACAATCGATATGTATATTGATTGAGTTTGCATGAACGTTTAACCCGAAATATGGGAGGAGAGAAAGGTCCCACCGGGCGTGCCAGAATCTGTAGGGTGTTTTTCGTCACCCCATTGAGATGGGAATACGCGCGCGCTTGTCAGGCGTACTACAGATTCCCCCTGCCTAGGGTAGGCCGGGGTTTAATGATTATGGGGATCCGAATCTCCGGCAGCCGCGAACTAAGCTGCTGTTAATTACCCCCCGCCTTTGGGGCGAGGGAACCTCCGATTAACGGGTTAAACTGGTCATGCGAACTCAATGTGCAGTGTACGTGTGTTTTGTTTTGGAGGGGGGTTTAAATATATCGGGAGCCACGCAGAGTTTTTACGGGGGTCCCGCTACCCGGATAGCGGGCTGGGGGTCAAGAGGGCTAGCAGCCCCCTTGCGGGGTGCGGGGCAGCGCCCCGTTAGAAATTTTTTTCTAACAGGGACAGTGTCGTGGAGTATGTGTATGTGTACATATGTATATATATACATGTATATATAAATAAAGGGGGGAAAAGATATCCAAAGGATGCGTGGGACCAGCGCCTAGGCGCTTGAGCGCAAGCGCGCCACGTGTCGGCACGGGGGCGACTTGCGCTCGAGCGCTTGCGCTGGAGCGCAAGCGCGCCACGTGTCGGCACCGGGGTGACTTGCACTTGAGCGCTTGTCCTGGAGCGCAAGCGCACCACGTGTCGGCACGCGGGCGCTCTGCGCTTGAGCGCCGGCGAGAAAAAGAGGCTTTTAGCCTAAAAATTTTATCGGAAGAGAAATCAGAGAGGAGTTGGACTTCTGAGTGTTTTTTTTTGGGTTTAGTGAAAGATGTTCTTCTTCTTCCTCCTCTGTTAGCTGGATCTTGGAGATCAAGAGATATGGGATTTTTTAAAAAATCTCTCCTTTTTGAGATCTAGTGACAGATCCAAGTTTCCCTTTGTGGGTTTGGTGGTGAAAAAGTATTTTGTTTTATAAAAAGAAGAGTAAAACTCTTGATTTAATTCAAGAGAAAAAAGAAGGTTTTGGAACCTTGAAGAAGGAGAAAAGATCTCAGATCTGGAAAATTTTTAGAGAGAGAAAAAAAAAGTTGTTGAGATATTTCATTATCTTTGCCTTTATAGGATATACACTTTACACATAGCCCCTTGGGCTTCACAAAATGGCATTTTGCCTATTCCATGGCTCATGTGCCATTTTTTTTTGCACATAAGCCATGGGCTTTACAAAAATTTGGCTTTATGCCTATTTTTCTGACATTTATCCATAAAATAAAATAAAAGAAATGCAACAAAATTATTTATTACAAAATTTTTATCTTGGCATGAGGGGAGGCCGGTCGCTTCATGTTCGGGCTCGACCCGGGCAGGGCCTACTGGATCTGGGCTTGGGCCCACTTGGCTTGGGGTTGACTTTGATTTTGACTTGGTCAACCGGGGTGTAAATTTTTACCCCAACATGTAGCACTGCAGTCGGGACGAAGAAAAAGTTAGAAGTAATTCCATCAATAAAAAAGAAAGATATCAATGGAAACCATACTTACCAGCGCTACCAGAGGAAGAAGCGAATTCAGATGGGAAAGAGAAGTGTGGGAGTAACACTTGATAAAGATGGTCAAAAAGCACTCCTCAAAAGGCACGACAGTACGACTTTAGTATATAAATTATGCGGCTGAAAGACGAAAATAATAGATTGCAAATCCATACCTTCCAGCATCTTCGATGGTATAAGAGAGGGCTGAGAAGTGACCACCGCCAAGGCAGTAGTCGACGGCGCTCCCTCGAGCAGTGGAGCATCGGCGCTGGCCGCACCTGCGTTAAAAAATAAGGGTAAACCTATCAGAAATGATTGCAAGATAAAAAAAAGAGGGGACGGCAATCCGAAATTTACCTGATGAGCCTCCAGCCGAGACAGAGGCGTCTCCCTCCTCCATCGACATAAGACCACCACCCGTGGACTCATCCCCAGACTCCACGGGGGCCGTTGTCGTGCTCGCGAGGCCAGGAGACGGCGGGAGACCATAGGCAGGGAGAGCTATGACCGGGGCATTGCCAGACTCCTGAGAAAGAGCGGTTGGGAATCATGTCTACTTCACCCGCTACTCCCTCGGGCTAAGCAGTAACGGTTGTCTCGTCCACCGTCACCATGAGGTCATCGGTCTCAGGCACTCCGCCCGCTGCCACCTCGGGCTCAGCAACAACCACTTGCTCAGGCGTAATGGACGTAACCATTTCGTCAGCCACTATCTCGGGCTCAACAATCCCAGCTGTGTCATCCGCCACCGGCTCGGGCTCGACCAATGCCTCTTCCCTTAGCCCCTCAGGTTCGACAGTCTCCGCCTCCCCCTCGGTTAGGCTTGGCCCTGCAAGGAAGAACATATGAGAACCGACAGCTTTATAATTCTTACAATAAAAATTCTAAAAGAGTATTACCTGAGGTGGACTTCTCGTTAGCCTCTCTATTGGCGCGAATCGCTTGTCTATGAGCTGTAGATAGGGCGACCGGGGGCTTTTCTGACAGGGTATCGGCACGAGGAACGGTGCTTAGGCCCGCTCCAATGGCCAAGGCAGCTCTGCATGCCTTTGCTTCGTGCCTCGACCGCTTTCTTTCCTCCCGGGCTGTCGCGATGGACCTCTTCGACGCTTCCTTCATTAAGGTGTCGCCATCCTCATTCAGAGATGCCTCCAGAGCCTTTAAGGCATCTCTCATCGGCTCTTCGAGACGGACCTCCCGCGGTAGCCCTGAGGAAGCAGGAACATCGGCAGCTGGCAGAACATCTGCGTCACTTGGAGGGAATGGCATTGAGGTTCCTGCGATAAAAAGGAGAGAGGTTAGATTGACCATAACACAAGGAAAATGAAAACTTGATGAATTGAAACTTACTAAGGCCTAAAGACGCTCTAAGGTGTTCCTCCTCTTGGAAGGTCTTGAGGGAAGCGGCAATGGCTTCTTCAGTGGTGATGCCTGTTGGAAGAAAAGAAGGAAAAATGTTAGTCAAAGGCAATAATAAAAATATGATGCAATAAAAAAAATACGACTAGTGATTACCTGATGCTACAAGCTTAGCCAGCCACGCGTCGCGCCTCGCCAACCGCTCCGAAGCTTCGAGGGCGGTCTCTAAGTCCGTGTCATCCGGCGGCATGACTAATCCCTCGTTAGTCCCATATTCACTCAGGCCCTCACCATAGGGAGCGTGGGGTTCCTGACCGAATGCGATGTCTGCGGCGAAGAGCGACTTCTTTTTCTTCTGCCCGCCAACCCTAGGGGCACGCGGGATCGACTTGCACTTGGAAGACACCTTAGGGCGGTGGGTCCCGATGTCCGCACCCACGCCAGACTCCGGAGAGGCTACAACCACTGTCTCCACTGGAGCACAGGGCGCTGGTGGTGCATTCGCGATATCGGGGAGTGGCAATCCGTGTGGAGGACTTTGCGCACGCGATGGTCCGGCTCTGGCATCTTTTAGAGGAGGAACTACCGGGGTCCTTGGCACTAAAGGAGCGTTACGATCGCTACCTGGAGGCGCACCCTTACAATCGACCAGCAATCGCCTTTCCTACTTGATGACGGCTCCCGTTGAATGACTGTACCATTCTGTATATACCTTGAGGAGTCGTGGGGCGCAAGCCGGTTCACTGATAAAGAAGTGGGAGCCCGTGTTTAGACGCATGAAATGATGCAGCGCGCTCTCCATTCCTTCTTATGTCGCAGCAGGTTCCGAAAGGAAGGCCTCCAGTGGTACCCCTTGATTGTAGCTCAGCTGTTGGGCGAAACGATGCGGGTTATATCTCATGATAATCGCCGCACTGTTCTGTCGGAACACCAAGAAGCCCAGTCTGATAGAATATAAATGGAGGGTCTCCCGGGCTGTTAAAACTGAGGCTCCATCTTTAAAAGTGTCCTGCAGTGGCCGCACTGCAGTGGTAGACACCTTTCCAATAGTCAACACCTTGTCGACGAAAGACACACCGTCTCCAACGATGTGGGGGCGAAGGAGTAAACCCCTGGCATTTCGTGGCGATGGACTCATAATTGATGCGCCAATCAATTGTATGATGCGAGGGAAGCTGCACCTGTCGTAGAACGAGGGCCTTTTGTGCATGCCGAAGACACCCGATGTGTGTAGCTCGAGCCACGATATGAAGTAGTGCATCCGGAAGATCACGTGCAGTACCCCAGGCTCATTAGCATCCGCCGCTCGACTGAGGCCGTGGTACAAATGTGCCAAGCCGGCTATCCTAATGACTACCTTTACCCCGATGGTCATCCGGTGAGCCGGGTAAAAGACAGAGGGCCACATATGACGAGAATGCATCAGGAGCGCAAACCAACTCAGCCATAGCCCAAGAAATCCTAAAAAGAAGGCCTCCTCGTCCATCTCAAAGGCTGCAACTTCCGCAAAAGACATGGTCGGGGAGTTAGGAAGGAAAAAACCCTTTTGGTTTATTTCCTTCGCCAGTAGGTTATCCAAACCTAGACCGAAAGGGTCCTCGAGGGTGGCGAACTTGGCGGCTTCTGCCGAGAGGATGCTTGGGTGAAGGAACCGGGCAATGAAATCCTCAAAACTAACTCCGCGACTCCCACGCTTAATGAAAAGGGCCTCGTAGATGTTCAACACCTTGATCAAACTTGGGAATTGGTGTTGAACAGCATTTTCCGGCGTGAGGCCCCTTACCACCGGCTTGGCACCGAAGACATACTCGTCTGTCGGAAGCAATTCCTCATAGTGCTCCCCTGTAACCGGTAAACCGGAGACCTCTGTGAACTCCTCCAGAGAAATCGACACTTCCCGATCCATCGCGAGGAAAGTGTGAGTGGGAATGTTCCACTGCTCCAAGAAAGCCTTGAACCACCAGGTGGGAAGCGTGGGATACTGAAAGAGGGAGACATAAACCGCGGTGTACAATCCTAATCTTATCAACTGCGACTTCTTCACCGAAAGGATATACCGAGCCCACGGCAGGTAGCTGATCGGGTGGCGGGGGATCAGACCTATGTTGTATGATTGCCTCCAAGGTCTCGCCTCGCCTTGACAGATACGGCGTCCCAGGATATCCAAAACCATAGGACGCTGGACCGGGATTGCATCTATGGCAGGATGAAGAAAGCCCTTCGATGTCCAATCAACCATCTCCACGACATACTGCACCGGGGGTGGGCTGGCGTAGTGAATCGCCGTGATGGGTTCTGACGGTACTGCGCATGTGAAGCTCCGTCGACCCATGATAATCTGATTGTACCACGACCCCCAAAAGTGGAGACTCTTATATTCCGGGTCGTGGTCCCTAATCATAGCCAGGACTTCACGGTCCAAGGGCGCTTCAGGAAATCCTTCCTCCGAACGAGCAAACGGGAATGAGGTATCGAGAGACATAGTCGCTGCAAGGGAACAAAAGTAGCCGTTAGTGTTGCAACTCCAACGCTTGGCGTTTAAATTTTTTAATTAATTAATTAATTAAATTAAAAATTAATTAAAATTAAATAATTACACCACACAGCAGTGCAGTGGGTAGGGGACCAAGGGGGACCCACAAAATCTGGACGACAATATGTCAGTAAATAAGACAACCCCATCATTGGATGAGATTGTCAGTTGGTCCCCGAGAGAATATTCCAATTAATAAAAAATCCCTAGAGACAAGGAGAAAATCTCCTCTTTCAGAGCAAAGCTCTGTCACAGAGTGACACTTGTCAAACTTTGGTCTCAGGGGAATAAGATTCCTTAAAAGAGCCTAGCTCTGTGATGATGATGAGAAAATTTATTTAAACTCCTAAAGAACTTAAAATTTTGAAGACTCTTAGGAGTTCTTCACTTTTAGATCAAAAAGATCTATTTTTGATCCATGAGCAAAGCTCTGCTTATGGGTTAAAACCCATGAACAAGATCTCTGTAGATCTATGGATTCGTGAGAGCAAAGCTCTGTTGGTGAAACCCCAAAGGGGATTTCTTTAGATCAGAAGATCTATGAGAGCAAAACTCTGTTGGTTAATTAAAATTAATTTAATCTAAGGTGAATTTTACCTAAAGTTTTCTAACTTGGAAAATGAGAGCAAAGCTCTAAAGTTCTGGAAACAAGATCAAAGCTCTGAAGTTCTTAAACAAGAGCAGAGCTCTGTAAATCAAAAATCTAGAAAATGGTGAAGTTTTTCTAAAGGGCCGGAGGTCCTATTTATAAGACGCTTGCGCCCCTTCAGCTCACCCATTGATCCAACGGCCAAGATTTTGCCACCGCTGCACTCACGTGCGCGCCACGTGAGCGCAACGGTGGGGGGCATTTATTTCCCCCAATCAGAGCAAAACTCTGTTTGAATTTCAAAATTCAAAATTCGAAGCAACGCTTCAGATTCTTTGTGCTGCGTGCAACGCGCCACGTGTCAAAAACTGATACATCAGCGCAGCGCCCAAGGCAGCGCGCCCAATCAGAGCAGAGCTTTATTTAAAACAAAATTAAAGGAAACAACGCTTCAGTTGCGCTGCGCCGTGCGCTGCGCGACACGTGTCAGCGCAGATGCGCTAGCGCAGTTGCGCTGCGCCGTGCGCTGCGCGACACGTGTCAGCGCAGTTGCGCTGCGCTTTGCGCTGTGCGACACGTGTCAGCGCAGTTGCGCAAACGTAGTTGCGTTGCGCTTTGCGCTGCTTGACACTGTCATGCTCTGGGGCGTTTGCGCCAAACAGAATTAAATTCTAGCAAGATTTTTCTGTTCTTGTTAAAACAAGAAGATTGCCTTCTGTAAAACAGAAGCCCTTGGATCGAAGATCCAACGGTGGGGAAAATTCCCCAAATCACTCAGAGAAAGATCTCTCTAACAAATTTTAACAAATTTATGGGGACTATATAAAGGCCCCTAGACCCCAAATCAAAGACATGAACATTGTGAGAAATCAAGAACTTCAAACAGAGAGAATCTGAAGAAATTTCAAGAAGAAAAAGGTAAAAGACCTTTAAGATAGAAGAATTTCTTCTAATAGATCATTGATCTAAGAACAAGATCAATGATCTTCAATAAAAAAAAAATAATTATGCTTTGCACTTATGAACCATTGGTTCTCTGGGATCAAGAAAAATAAGAAACACTTGTTTTCTTTGATCTAAATTGGATCAAGAAATCAAGCAGTGCTTTGCACTTTTTTATGAACCATTGGTTCTGGAATCTAAAAGATTCTCAAGTTAATAGAGCCTTGCTCTCTGAAACTGGCGCAACTCACCAGAGCACGCCACGTGTCAGCAGCGCAAGCACAGCGCATTGGCACAGCGCACTGCACTTGCGTGACACGTGTCATCACCACAAGCGCTTGCGCTCTTTGATTGGCGCAAAGCGCCTGACAAATGCAATGCATTTCTTTTGCTAAAGGGCCAGACCCAAATCAAAAAGACCTAGTAGACCAAAATAAATTGCAAAGCAATAAATGGGCAGAGCCCAGATAAAATTGATACTATGCATCTTTTATAAAAGGGCAGAGCCCAAGTAAAATTGATGCTCTGCATCATTTATGAATGAGCAGAGCCCAAAATAAATTGATGCTCTGCATCCTTTATGGGCAGAGCCTAAACAAAAATAAAAAGTAATGCAATGCATTATTTAAACATGGGCAAAGCCCTAGCACAGGTCTAATAGACCAAAATCAAATAAAAGCGTTGAATATTTTTTCAACTGGACTTAGCCCAATCATGGCCGTAAGTCCTCAAATTAAATTGACTGAGCACAGCTGCTCTCTTAAATCAATTTACGACCGGTTCGAGAGTACATCTCCGAACTCCTTTGACTCCTATCGTTGTAATCCTTCAACGACGTCAGAGAGGTGATGGGTCCCGACAACCACACATCAACACGGACTGTGGGGTCCTTAAACTCATGGACTTATGCGTCCTTAAACTACCAATGGACCACCACGTTCCTAAACTGGAAAATGGACTACCACGTCCCTAAACTGGAAATGGATCTTGATGATCCCGTTAAGTTGATCTTAGTCTGGAAATTAGACTAACGTATCCTTAACAAACGTTTAAGTTGATCTTAGCCTCAAATATGGCTAACGTATCCTTAAACCAAAACCCAAAACCCAAATCTAAGAAAGTACGGATTTGGACTAATCCACGTCCTACGGGCGACGAAATAAATAGTCTCCGTATACAATCCACGGGCAACCACAAACAAACAAACACCCACGACACGAAGTGAAATTCTGGAGAAGGAGAAAGTTATTACCGCGATGCGGTAGCGTAATTAACTGCAGGGGCTTGCGCCTGCAGGGAAGAGCGTCCCCACAATCAAAAACCCCTCAAGCGAGGGGGAATCTGACGAAGTCTGCTACATCGGCCGCATCCATCCAAACCTCCGATACACGGTGCCATAAATCAACTTGGCATCTTCGGAGAGGTGGATGGATAAAATCAAATAGCATCTGCCCCGAATCTCAGGCAAGACGTCCTAATTTCTCGGCCGCCATTCGGAGGGGAACAGACTCGACTACCTATGGGAGGACTTTGGTCCTTAGCGCGGGAGGGGCTGTAAGAAGCCTACCAAGGACCCTTGGCCGGGCAGGGTTACTGCCCGGTGCTTCTTGGCGAGGGCTTTTGTCCTGAAGGATAGCCGAGCGAGGGACCCTCAGGCTCGACTGCCTCTGGGAGGGCTTTCTGATCCCTGGCGTTGCGGTAGGGAAGCTACCCGTCAGGGATAGCCGAGCGAGGGATCCTCAGGCTCGACTGCCTCTGGGAGGACTTTCTGATCCCTGGCGTTGCGGTAGGGAAGCTACCCGCCAGGGATAGCCGAGCGAGGGATCCTCGGACTCGACTGCCTCTGGGAGGACTTTCTGATCCCCGGTGTTGCGGTAGGGAAGCTACCCGCCGGGAATAGCCGAGCGAGGGATCCTCGGGCTCGACTGCCTCTGGGAGGACTTTCTGATCCCCAGCGTTGCGGTAGGGAAGCTACCCGTCAGGGATAGCCGAGCAAGGGATCCTCGGGCTCGACTGCCTCTGGGAGGACTTTCTGATCCCTGGCGTTGCGGTAGGGAAGCTACCCGCCGGGGATAGCCAAGCGAGGGATCCTCGAGCTCGAATGCCTCTGGGAGGACTTTCTGATCTCTGGCGTTGCGGTAGGGAAGCTACCCGCCAGGGATAGCCGAGCGAGGGATCCTCGGGCTCGACTGCCTCTGGGAGGACTTTCTAATCCCTGGCGTTGCGGTAGGGAAGATACCCGCCGGGGATAGCTGAGCGAGGGATCCTCGGGCTCGACTGCCTCTGGAAAGACTTTCTGATCCCTGGCGTTGCGGTAGGGAAGCTACCCGCCGGGGATAGCCGAGCGAGGGATACTCGGGCTCGACTGCCTCTGGGAGGACTTTCTGATCCCTGGCGTTGCGGTAGGGAAGCTACCCGCCAGGGATAGCCGAGCAGGATAGCTGCTGGGCTGCCTTTTAGTGAGGGCTTAGATCCTTGGGCGAGGTGGCCCTCGAGCCTCCGTGGCGAGCCCCTTATGTGCGACCCCGTCAAGGGAGGGGTGTCGGTCATGCCTGGGGACAGGCGAGGTGATCGATATCTCCTCAGGGGGGTGAGGGTCGCGAGGAGGCCCAAGGCGAGATGCCCCGGCGGAGGATCTTGGCGTGGAGCTGTGGGGCGCCCAGCGGGCCTTAGAGAGTATCGGCCCGTGAGACCCATGGCCATAGGACGTAGCCTGCCGATGGTCAGCCGTGCCGATGAGGGCAGAGTCTCCTGGAGGCGGAGGAGCGGCGATCTGGGGCCTGGCCCGGCCATTTGGATGCGGACGAGCGCCTCCGCGATGGGCTGTAGTCGGTCTATTCGGCTGGCGAGGGCGTTGATGACGGTCGCCGTTAGAGGTTCATCCGCGCCTCCGGTGAGGGGGAGGCGACGGCTGGTATCTGGATCTTCAGGGCAATCGCTTGCCATGTGGACGGAGATCGGAAGGCCAACTTTGTTTTTTGTGGAGTTTCTGTTTCCCACAAACGGCGCCAACTGATGGAGGTCCTTTTCGGGTCTCCGTCAAATGTTGTCTTCCGTCGATCTCCCGGTGGATTTTGAAGGTGATCTCCTATTGCGTGTGGGTCTCAATGGGTTTGAGGAGATTGGTAATTTGAGGAGTTTTGCGCCGTGTACCTGCAAAGAAGTCCCGGGGTGGTTTGGTACCACCAAGGACCTTCCGACGATCAAGCTAGCACTAGATCCGAGCAGAGTAACGGCTAAGTGGAATAAAAATGGCTTACTTGACCCCTCTGTGATGGGGGTTTATATAGTGGCGGTAGCACGCAGTAGCAGGCGCGAAGATCTCGCCGGCAGTTACGCTCCTAACGTCATGCCTGCGTAAAGAGCGGATCGCCCATTAATGGGGATCGTGATGGCGTGGAGCGTGGGATGTTGCCGGCGGAGAATCCACACATGGCGAGATTTGTGGAGCGGCGGTTACGCCTGTGAGTAGTGGAGTTGGTCGGTCCGAGGGATCGAGGAAGATGGCCTCGGTGGGATAGTTCGGGAACGAGCGGGGGGGCCGAGGTATCTTGGTCCTGTAGTAGCTCGGAGGTGAGCTGAGACGCCGAGGAGGCCAATTTGCAGGGGGCTCTGAGGTGAGCTAGCTTTGTGCTTGTAGGTCGGGTACAGGGGTGGCCTGGTCGGCCCCCTGTGGGCCCTCTCTTCTGAGTTCCACGACACGTCATCTGCCACGTGTCCTGATATGGAGGAATGCCAATATAGAGCATCATCAGATCACGAGCTTTTTCTTATTTCAATCGGCAAGCGACCTGACACGCCAACTGATATTTTCATTTGAAAAAAACAACTCAGGTTTCTGAAATAATGCTTGAATGGGGGGGCAGGACCAGCACAAAAGTAATTGATTATGATCCTCATTTATGCATGGGTGTCACTACATATCGTTATACACGGCTTCAACTTAGGTTAATGCTAAGATACAATCCCATGAATTTTACCCTCGGAATGGTCTACCTAGAGGCTTAAGCAAGTCTCATGGACATGAGGCATCAGATGTCGTAGGTGAAGACCTGGAGTCCAAGGGAGCAGTAGCAGTTTCCTTACACAATATAGATACATCGCTCCTGTCATATAAATCCCTCACTGTCTGCCCATCCCCCACCAACACAATTTGCTCATGTTCAGCATGAGAAACCATGGCTAGGTTATGTGTGAGAGAGAAAGAAAGAGAGAGCGACGTCCATCCATAGACAAGAATATGAGAGTAGAAAGATTGAATATATTAGGGCATACACAAAATAATAGATAAATAAACCCTCTACTACTGAACTCGTCCAATATACACATACACATGAGAATAATGAAGAAAAGAGGCCCTAGGAGGCTTTTTCGTTAGGTGGCATCAAAACTCTATATCCTCTACCATTTCATTGGACGATCGGCACACATCATCGTCATTTTTATCATCTAAGATGTGCATACACCAAACTTTATATGATTCTACTGCTTTTCACCGTTGAATTAACCCCGTCGATCCAAGAAAATAAAGATTCAGCAAGAGGGGGACCATCCCTCTGCCACGCCACGAAAGGTGTCGTCTGCACAGATGCCTATATCTTCAACTCCCTCAACTTCAATCATCCACAAAAGGAGAAGGCCGGAGAAGATCCCTGCGTCTTTGACGAATTGTAAGGACATTGAACCTAAACGCCCCAAGTCTGGGGGCATTGTAGTGCATACTATTTATATGGCTTCCGGAAAAGAGAAAATCCGTGCTTCTACGGGTCATCGACCGCTCACACGATCAGTGACAAAGGCTCAGGAGCAACAACAGCAAAAGCTCTAGGAGACGCTGACAACTATGGCTGCATTCACCTGGCCAAAAGCAAGCCCAGAGACATCGTCGGAGCAGCGCCAAGAACAGGAAACTGATGCCGAATTCCTCCGAAGAATGCTCGAGAGGAAAGACAAAGAGGCCGCGGAACAAGCGGCTAACAAAAAACAAATGGCGCTACTATTCCAAGACATGGT
Organism: Agapanthus africanus; assembly: GCA_030015575.1. Taxonomy (NCBI): domain Eukaryota; kingdom Viridiplantae; phylum Streptophyta; class Magnoliopsida; order Asparagales; family Amaryllidaceae; genus Agapanthus; species Agapanthus africanus. Next base: position 903,486,968 of record JASDDO010000019.1, on the reverse strand, counting down.
CGGCATGATGATCCAGCCGAATCCCCCAGCTGAAGACCCTCCAATAATCCTTGAAGACGACAGAGAGGAGACATCAAACCCTCTTCCGGCTCTATCAGCAGCCAAAGAGGAGACCATCTCCAAAGCCGCCCTTGACGACTATATAGCTCAACAGATACGAGCTCATCAGGCGAGCAAAGCGGCCGGCCAAATCGTCAAGACTGGACGACCTTATCCGGGTTGGTACGATCAAATAAAGTACCCGCCAGGATATACGATCCTTAAGTTCCACGTATACAAAGGGCAGGCAATCCCCATCAACATGTCGCTCAGTTCAGGGCTCTGTGCGGCAACACCGGAGGTGACGACAAACTGCTGCTTCGCCAATTTGTTGGCAGCTTGTCGGAGACAGCATTTGAATGGTACTCCGAGCTCCCGAACGACTCCGTTAAGACATTCGCAGAAATGGAGTTACTGTTTACACAAAGGTTTGCAAGCGCTAGCGAACGCACCCCAATCACGGCATTAATTAATGCCAGGGTAAAGCCAGGCGAAACCTGGGCTCAATACGCCATTCGGTGACGGAACCTATGGTTAAAATGTGAACAACGCATAGAGGAAGCTCCAGCCATAGGCATGTTCGTAGGGACCCTCGACCCTCAGACGACCATTTCTCAATTCATGATGTTCTTCAAGCCGACCACTTTCCAGGCCTTGAGCAACAAACTGGCCCAAATGGACCAGATGGGCCATAGACCGTCTTCCTCGAAAATGGAGCCTCGAAATGAAAAGGGGAAGGGGAAAGCGACCTTCGTCGCCAATGCTCAACAGCAGCGGAGTGGTCCAAAACCAGCTGATCGCCAAAGTGATAGACAGCGATTCCTCAACGAAAAGTTAAGACGTCCTTACTCGTTTCCGCGGGAGAAAACAAAGAGACTGTTCGAACTGGCGATACGCAACAGGCTCATCAATCTGCCGGACCCGAGACGTCCATTGCAGCCCGGCTATGCCAATAATCCTAATTAGTGCCCCTATCACCGAGTAATAGGCCATCCAATTGAAGATTGCTTCGTCTTCAAAGGCTGGATTGAGGACCAATACCAACAGGGCAAATTCGCACTATCTGAGAATCGGAAGGTGAGCCCGCCCAGCCACACGCTCCTAAAAAGATGGACACGCCGGGGGCATCGTGCTCTGTTATAGAAGAAACTGCATGGGAGGTCGCTCTATCAGCCAAAACGAAGAGAATGCTGAAGGATCTCCAAACATGCCCGGCGATTAGGTGGAAGAGCCCGCTAGAACCTGAGATCATCGAGGGAATATTGAAGCCGCGCCCAACGCTGAAAGTTGGTGATGGTGAACAAAACATTCAAGTCAAGCCTCCAAAGCCTTTAAAGAAAAAGAAGAAGGCCAAGAAGCCTGTCCAACCCGACGATAGCCGTACAGGTCTGCAGAAATACATCGATGCACTGGAAGAATATAACCAGAGGGCATGGACCCCAATCACATTAGAGGAATTCTTTAAGCATGTTCTTGAGAATGAAGACGATGACGCTGACAAAGAAGATGATTCTTTAGAAGGGCCTGAAGACTATGTGGCAAGCTGCCACATGATCTCTCACTCGATAAATGATAAAGAAGCCCCTGATGCAAAGAAACTGGGGGCAGTTCCTGAACCGGAACTCCTAGAACCGTCAGACGAGGTGATTGACATGTTGCTGAACGAGGCCTGTCAAAAGAGCAAAGCTGATCGAGAGCACGAAATGGCCATATTTGAAAAAGCCAAACGCTGGCGGCTGGACAAAAGGGTTGAAGTACCCCAACCGGATGGAAGCACTTCTGCCGTCAGCAAAAGCAAGTTTAAGACAAGGAAGCAATTCGCTAAAGGCCTGTCGATGGGAATAAAGTTGCCACCTTCCAAAGAAGACACTTTAGAAAATACGTTGCCCGACGGACTAGATGCACATCCAAACTACTGCTTATACCATCAGAGGATCACACACCCTACCGAGGAATGCACGGCCTTCAAGAATTGGTAGTATAGATACGTTGCTCATCGGCGGCATTTCAAGCGAATGAAACGCAAAACGCGTCGAGAGCAGAAGAGCACGATAGATGAGTGCAAAAGAACTGCCGGCAACTGTCACATGGTTGATTCCGGGGGATCGCAAGTTCACACCTTCGGGAGCGATTCTGATGAAGAAATAGCCATCGGCCCTCTCTTCAAAGAATCCATCTCCAAAACAGAAAAGATGAAGACCTGCGAGAACATTCAGCTGCATAATCGCATGTTACCCGAAAAGAATATCGAACCCACAAACAAGGGATCGAACAAAAAAGATAAAGGGAAAGAAAAAGTCCCTGAAGATATCGCCCTCAATGACCGAGTCGTCGAAGAGCTGACAACTAAGGACCCGCCAAAGAAAAATAAGGTGGATTACAACGTTCTAGCACACCTGAGGAAGATACTGTTGGGGTCAAAATTTGCACCCCCGGTTGACCGAGTCAAAGTCAAGGTCAACCCCAAGCCAGGTGGGCCCAAGCCCAGGTCAAGCGGGCCCATGCCCAAGTCGAGCCCGCGGCCAGCCTCCTCCATGCCAAAATATAGATCATGTAATAAATAATTTTTATGTAATTTTTTATGCATGAATGTATGCAAAATGGGTATAAAGCCAAATTTTTGTAAAGCCCATGGCTTATGTGTAAAAAGAAATGGCACATGAGCCATGGGATGGGGAAATGCCATTTTTTAAAGCCAAAGGGGCTATATGTAAATATGTAAGCCTATATAAGGCAACATGATGATGAATAAAGCAATAGACTTTTTCATTCCCCCAAAAACTAGGGTTCTTGGTGCCTCCTGCTCCTTCCTCAAGATTCTAAAACCTTCTTCCCCTTTTGAATTAAATCAAGAGTTTTACTCTTTTTTTTTCCAAAACTAAGTAGTTTTCCACCACAAAACCTACAAAGGGGAACTCAGATCTCCCATCAGATCTCAAAAAGGAGAGATTTTTAAAATCTCCTACTTCTTGATCTTCAAGATCCGGCCAACAAAGGAAGAAGAAGGAGATCCATCTCCAGAAACCCCACTTTAGGGAAGAACTAGGGCTCAAGAGGATAAGCCCTTCATCAGCTTCAAAACATCCTAGGAGTTTAACTCCTCATATATATATACACACACAGAATAATAAGTGCCCCTTTCTGAGAGTACAACTCCTATTGCAGGGACCAAGTCCCTTTTACTGCTCGAGCGCCCACGTGCTGACACGTGGCCCGCTAGCGCTCTTGCGCTCAGAGCGCTAGCGCCCGAGCGCCTACGTACTGACACGTAGCGCGCTCAAAGCGCTCGCGCTCAAAGCGCTAGCGCTCTTGCGCTCAGAGCGCTAGTGCCCAAAGCGCTAGCGCCCGAGCGCCCACGTGCTGACACGTGGTGTGCTAGCGCTCAAAGCGCTAGTGTTCTTGCGCTCAGAGCGCTAGCGCCCGAGCGCCTACGTGCTGACACGTGGTGCGCTAGCGCTCTTGCGCTCAAAGCGCTGGCGCTGGCCCCACGCATCCTTTAGATGCCTTCCCCCCTTTTTTATTATATATATATACATATATAGATATATACATATGTATACATACACACACACACACTCTACAACACTGTCCCTCTCAAAAAAAATTTGGGCCGGGGTGCTGCCCCGCACCCCGCAAGGGGGCTACTAGCCCCCTTGACCCCCAGCCCGCTATCCGGGTAGCGGGACCCCCGTAAAAACTCTGCGAGGCCCCCGATATATCCAAAACCCCTTCAAAACACAGTACTGCACATTGAGTTCGCATGACCAGTTTAACCCGTTAATCGGAGGTTCTCTCGCTCCAAAGACGAGGGGTAATTAACGGCAGCTTAGTCCGCGGCTGCCAGAGATTCGGATCCCCACAATCAATAAACCCCAGCCTACCCTAGGCAGGGGGAATCTGTACTGCGCCTGACAAGTGCGCGCGTATTCCCATCTCAATGGGATGACGAAAAACACCCTACAGATTCTGGCACGCCCGGTGGGACCTATCTCTCCTCCCATATTTTGGGTTAAACGTTCATGCGAACTCAGTCAATATACGTATCTATATTTATACTAAAATAATGCTCTTTCATGCAGGTTTCAAGCAATCACCTTTCAATAATGTCTCCAAAGATGAACTCAGCTCTCAGCACGGCTCCCGTCTCCTACACGATGAAGATAGACTCCAGGATGGTCCTTCCGCCCAGTCTCGGGCGACAATGGGAGGAGCCACCGCTACCATTTGGATCTATTATGTTCGTGTCAGCTAATGCCATCCCAGCTCCTCAAGCTCTGGTAATAGACAAACCGGTCTCAAAAGAGAAAAGGCCGAATGTCATGGTCGCGAGGGCACCTCAACCCAAGCACAAATCTGTTTCCGAACGACTCTCCATCGCCCCAGCTGGAGGCAAGGCCATCAACACCAACAAAGCAACAAGGCGTCTCGAGCAAGCTCCGGCGGTGCCCCTGACAACTGCTCGATCGGGTGTCTTCTCTAATCTCCTTACTAATCGACTCACGGTGGCTTCCCAGGAAACAGATGCCCGCCAAGCCCTTAAAATTGAGAAGCTAAGGCAGAAAAGGCTCAGATATAGAGTCAATAAAAGGGCTAAAGCTCCTTCTAGGCTGAACCTCATGAGGTTCGAGGAACAGGGTTACCTCGCCAAAGATGAGGAAATGGCTAGATATGTGGTCCACACTGTCTACATGGTGGGCACGCGCAGCAAGAGCAAGGATGGGACCACCACATCTTAAATCCAACCTGGTGTGAAAATAGCTGTCACTTCTCAAGACCAGCATCCTCCGGAGGGTGATGAAAATCCTCCCAATGAGGATGATAGGCAGAAAGGCCTTTCAGTCCATGAAGAGTCAAGCTCGGACAGCGAAGAAGAGCCGACTTTCCGCCCCGGGACCGCGGAGCAAGAGCTGCTTCAAGAGCTCCGAAAACAGCTCTGAAGCAAAGACAAGGAGATGGCCAAGCTCTATTCAAAAATTGATGACTTGACAAACGTCGTCTTACAGCTCACGGCCCAACTTGCCTCTCAGCCGCCCAATCAGGCGCAGGGCTCTCATGAACTGGGAAACGGTATCCCGAAACAGCCGACGCCCGTTCCCTCAAATCCAAAAGACAAGGTAGAATTTCCTAGTGCTGACACGTGGCGTGCTAGCGCTCTTGCACTCAGAGCGTTAGCGCCCGAGCGCCCACATGCTGACACGTGGCGTGCTAGCGCTCAAAGCGCTAGCGCTCTTGCGCTCAGAGGGCTAGCACCCAAAGCGCTAGCGTCCGAGCGCCCACGTGCTGACACGTGGTGCGCTGGTGCTCAAAGCGCTAGCGCTCTTACGCTCAGAGCGCTAGCGCCCGAGCGCCTACGTGCTGACACGTGGTGCGCTAGCGCTCTTGCGCTCAAAGCGCTGGCCCCAGGCATCCTTTGGATGCCTTTCCCCCCTTTTTTTATTATATATATATATATATATACATATAGATATATACATATGTATACATACACACACACACTCTACAACACTGTCCCTCTTAAAAAAAATTTAGGCCGGGGCGCTGCCCCGCACCCCGCAAGGGGGCTGCTAGCCCCCTTGACAACCAGCCCGCTATCCGGGTAGCGGGACCCCCGTAAAAACTCTGCGGGCCCCCCGATATATCCAAAACTCCGTCAAAACACAGTACTGCACATTGAGTTCGCATGACCAGTTTAACCCGTTAATCGGAGGTTCCCTCGCTCCAAAGGCGAGGGGTTATTAACGGCAGCTTAGTCCGCGGCTGCCGGAGATTCGGATCCCCACAATCAATAAACCCCAACCTACCCTAGGCAGGGGGAATCTGTACTGCGCCTGACAAGCGCGCATGTATTCCCATCTCAATGGGGTGACGAAAAACACCCTACAGATACCCTCGCAGCTAAGCATTCTCGATGCCCTTCTGCTATCTAAAGAGGTGAGAGATTCTTTGATCAAGGCACTACAAGTGCCCGAGCAGTTCCAAGCTTTCCTTGCCGAAGAAAAGATGAAGGATGAGCTGGAAGAAGTGCACACTGCTGACATCACTTTCAGCGACGAGGATCTCCTCCTCGGGACGTACGAGCACAACCGTCCCCTGTATGTCACCGGATACTGCCATGATATCAAGATAGGAAAGATTCTAGTTGACAACGGGTCTTCTGTCAATCTCCTAAATGTGAGGGTACTAAAAGAAATCCGCATGAGCATTCAACACCTCACTCGAGATAAAATCACCATCTCCGGGTTCGATTCCCAGTCATCACGGACGCTCGTGTCTGTGATACTGACGTTACGCTTTAGGCTACTCATCACTGACATCAAGTTCCATGTCATTGATGCCAAGACTTGCTACAACGCTTTGCTCGGCAGGCCTTGGTTGCATGAGTACAATATCATCCCTTCTACACAACATCAGTGTATGAAGTATTTCAAGGGTGGTCTCGAGTATACCGTGACGGGGAAACTGAACCCATTCTCCGTGAATGAAGTCCGCAAGTATGAAGACGCAAAGTACTTCCTGCCAGACTTTGAAGACGCGGAAAGATGCCATAAATCGGAGAATAAGCAAAAAGCTATCACCACCATTCCGGTATTCGGGAGCGATACCGAGGAGGAAGAAGAGATAGTCTATTCGGGGCCGCCCCAATGCAACAAACCGGGGCCATCTACCCATATTCTGGTTTTTGGTAGTGACTCTGAAGACGAAGTCAACACAGTATTCTTGGTCCGTCCATCAGTGCAGGCCCTTACTGGAAATGATCTAGGTTTTCAGATCGCCATAGTTCCGCGGCAGCACTACAGAGAGCTCGACGCACTTGATACCTATAGTGTGTAAGAACTGCAGACATTCTACGTCCTTCCCAGGAGAAAAGATGAAAAAACGATCCTCTTTTATCGATCTGCGGAAATCAAAGTGGAAAAAGAAATCTGGCATGGTACCGATTCTACACTCGACAGGCTCCAACCCATCCGTCTGCCCAGATACTACACGGAAGGATTAAAAAGGCTGTTATGGCTCCAAGGCGTACCCTTCAAACAGACTGCTCGACAAGCTCGGTTCTACAACAAGATCTGGAACGTCCCTGGAACTCAGCGAAAATTGCCCAACGGGAGAATGGAAACGATCGGGATTGGATATGTTCAATCCAAGAAACGGGAACGATTCTATGGTTGCTACGTTATACAAGACTTCGATGAAGAAGGGGACGCTCTGTTAGAAAACGCTGCAGTTGAACCAAAACAAGATCCCGCCACAAAAATGCCGAGTCCATCGTTTGAAGAACAGATGGATAAGCTAATAAGGGAAGCGGGTCAAAAGGTCCAGGATGACCACAACCGTGAAATGGCCATTTACGAGAAAGCCAGGACGCAGCGCCTCCTTCAGCAGGCTACGGAGAATGACAATGCCCTTCGTCGCCAGCCCGTCATACGGAAGATCCACCACGGAGGCAAAAACAAACTGAAGAACGGAAAAAACGTTCGACAGCAGAAAAGCGGGTCCAAAAAGCCACGCGATCGAAAATTGAGCAGCCGGGATCCGTCTCTTATAAAGAAGATGAGTCGAGCATATTCTTTTCCCCAAGACAAGAAAAGGAAGATATTCGGTCTTGTCATGAAACATCAAATGATTACGTTCCCGGAAGCCAAACACCCCGAGCAAGCAGACGAGGTCTTTCGCCCGGATTATTGCTCCTATCACCGAGTGATAGGACATCCTCTCGAAAACTGCTTCACATTTTAAGACTGGGTAGAAGACCAGTATCAGTAAGACAGGTTCGCTCTATCCAGCAGTTGGAGGGTAACCAAGCCACAAAAGCATGGACCGAAAGCCACGTATGCAGCGAGAGTAGAGCCGGATCAACATCGGTCTTGGAAGCGATCTCGTACCTGTCACACTATACCGCTGTCAGGGGAAGGGGTGCGTGAGGATATGGTTGACCTCCCCTGGTGCTTCGAAAACGATGATGACGAGATGATCTCAAAGTTTCCACCAGCACCAAAAGAATTGGAAGATGGGATACATACCACTACAGATAACCTCAGGAAAATCAACTTGGAGACGGCAAGTGATCTGCGGCCGACGTTCGTCAGTGAGCTATTGTCTGAAGAAAAGGTAGCTACGCTCAAAGACGTGCTTATACAGTATAAATACTGTTTCGTATGAAACTATTCCGAGATGTCGGGACTAGATCCAGAAATAGCTGTGCACAAATTGGCGATATCTCCGGACGTCAAGCCAGTCAAACAAGCACCGAGAAGAATGCTGCTCGAACTTGAAATGAGCATCAACGCCGAGGTCAAGAAGCTAATCGACTCCGGCTTCGTCCGGGAAGTGCAATACCCTGACTGGATTGCCAACATTGTCCCAGTAATGAAGAAAAATGGGATGGTGCGCATATGCGTGGACTTTCGGGATCTCAACAAAGCTTGCCCGAAGGATGATTTTCCTGTACCAGTTACCGAGATGATGATAGACAACACGTCCACTCACGAAGTTTTCTCCTTCATGGACGGCTCATTATGGTACAATCAAATAAAGATGCATCCCGAAGACCAGAAGCATACCGCTTTCCAGACCCCTTTGGGCATATTCTGCTACAAAGTGATGCCTTTCGGTCTGAAGAACGAAGGCGCCACCTATCCGAGGGCCATGACGAAGATTTTCGATGACCTCATACATGAAATCGTCGAATGCTATATTGACGATCTCGTGGTTAAAAGCAAATCGCACGAGGAGCATTGGGAGCATCTGAAGATCGTGTTCCAGCGCCTTCGGAAATACAACCTAAACATGAACCCTCTGAAATGCGCGTTCGGAGTTTCCTCAGGGAAATTCCTAGGATTCATCATACGACACCGGGGCATCGAAATAGACCCGTCAAAGATCCAGTCGATTATGGAGATGCCTCCGCCGAGAACTCTCAAGCAACTGCGATCTTTCCAAGGGAAGCTTGCGTATATTCGGCGGTTCATAGCAAATCTCTCCGGCAAATCCCGCCCCTACAGTCACCTAATGAAGAAGGGGACCCCTTTCGTCTGGGATCGCAAATGCCAAAGCACACTGGACAAAATCAAGCAATACCTGCAGAACCCGCCAGTACTGACTGCTCCAGTCAACGGAAAGCCTCTGATTCTGTACACAACTTCCCTTGAAGGTTCCTTAGGCGCACTGTGGGTACAGGAGAACGACCAAGGGAAAGAGAGAGCCCTCTACTATTTGAGTCGAGTTCTTCTGGGGGCAGAAAACAACTACCCCCTATCGAAAAGAACTGTCTGGCGTTAATCTTCGCGATAACGAAGCTCCGGCACTATGCGTTGGCGCATGAGATCCACCTCATATCAAAAGTGGATACTCTCAAGTATTTGATGTCAGGAACCATACTAACAGGACGACTCACTAAATGGGCCATGCTCTTGATGGAGTTCTCGATAACTTATCGTCCGCTCAAGGCAGTGAAAGGCCAGGCCATCGCCGACTTCCTCGCTGAGCATCTGATACCTACCGATTCACCCATAAATTGCGAATTGCCAGACGAGCACACGTTTGACACAATCAATGGGGAGAAAGGAAAGAGTGACACCCGATGGGAAACTTTATTTCGATGGGGCATCTTCCATGAAGAAACGACAACACAATACCCCTATAATCAAATCGGGGGTAGGCCTTATCTTCATGACTCCACAAGGAGGGATAATGCGCTTTGCCTTTTCCTTAATAGAGCCGAGGACGAACAATGAAGCTGAATATGAAGCTTTGATAGCAGGTCTTGAGATCGCTGTCGACATGGGAATCGAAAACCTCCTCATATACGGAGACTCCCAGTTGGTCGTTAGTCAAGTAAATAGCGACTATCAAACGTGCAAACCAGAGTTGGTAAAGTACGGCGAGAGAATACAACAATTACTGACTCAAATCCCTCGTACGCTCTGGAAAGCATACCGTGTGTGGAAAATAGCAAAGCGGATACATTAGCCAAACTCGCTAAAGAACTGGCTGACGAAAACCTCGATGACGTAAAGATCGTGGTACAAAGCCGTCGGGTTCTTGCACCAATGGAAATATCCCCGGAGTCATCTGAAGAAAAGGAAGCGACCAAGTAAACAGCCTTACAAATAAAAGATTAGGAAAAGGCTAAGGATTGGAGAGAAGTATTTATAGACTACTTCAAATCCCGACGAACGCCTGAAGATGCATCCTCAAGACATCAGCTCATGAAACGAGCTCTGTCTTTCGCCTTTGTCAATGATACTCTGTATAAAAGATCGTTCGACTCTCTATGGCTAAGATGCCTGGGACCTGAAGAAGCAAGGAGAGTCGTCCAAGAAACTCACGACGGACTTTGCGGTTCTCATCAAGCCGGGCCAAAGATGAAGCTGAAGATCAAAAGGATGGGCTACTATTGGCCCACGATGATCCAATACTGTCTCGAATACACGAAGCAGTGCCACTCGTGCCAAATTCACGAAGACTTCATCCACCAGCATCCGAATCCGCTGCACCCAACGGTGGCTAGCTGGCCATTCGAAATGTGGGGAACTGACATAATCGGGCCCATCGAACCAGCATCATCCAGAGGACATCGGTTCATATTGGCGACAACTGATTACTTCTCTAACTGGGCAGAAGCAGTACCGCTGAGAAATGTGAAGACGGAGAACATCCTCCATTTCTTCAAGACGCACGGCATATATTGGTTCGGCACTCTACGACGGATTATCTCCGATAACGGGCCAGCCTACAGAAGTCACAGAATCAGCCGCTTCGCGCAGCAACATAATATAGACTGGAGATACTCTTCGGTATATAATCCCCGAGCTAACGGTCTAGCTGAGACCTTCAACAAGACCTTGACGAAAATCATAAAGAAGACGGTGTCAGGAATAGAAGAGATTGGCACGAGAGACTGCATGAAGCTCTCTGGACGTATCGGACCACGTTCAAAACGGCCACGAACACAACGCCGTATGTATTGGTATTCGGCGCTGAAGCAGTACTCCCCTTGGAGATAGAACTACCTTCTCTACGAGTGGCGGTTCATTACGAGCTAACAGACGAAGAGAATGTTCATCTTCGGTTTGAGGAACTCGACGCCCTTGATGAAACTCGTCTCATGGCGCAGCAAAACCTGAAAGCTTACAAAGCAAGGATGACGCGCTCGTACGAAAGATTGACTAGGCCGAGAACATTCCGCCAAGGCGAACTCGTGCTAGTTGTAAAAAGACCTATGATCCCCAATCGTGCCAAACAGGGGAAATTCAAGCCAAACTATGAGCGCCCGTACATCATAGACAAGGTCTACCAGGGTGGGGCTTACTTGCTCATCGACATGCATGGTGAAAGACCCTTCAGGCCAATAAACGGTCGGTTATTGAAGAAATACTATGCTTGACCGAAACGTCTTTAAACTACTGCAAACCCGCAGCATTCTTGGGCTGACGCGTCAAAGAAAAAAAATGGTACGTCCATAAGCAAAATGGGCACGGATGAAAACCCGAAAGGGCTCCGTGAGTAAAAACAGCAGGGCTACCGGCGAGTTTGTGAAAACCCGAAAGGGCGCAATCTCGTTAAAAGACACTTGCAAGGTCCTCTCGACCTTGTAAGGAGAAAATACCTACGTGAGATCCTTACGACTCACAAAGGAGCAACACACTTAGGGATCCCCACAATTCCTAGGGAGAAGTTACACTTACGAGATCCTCACGACTCGTGATGAGAATTCCCCTATGAGACCCTCACGGTTCATAGGATTCAAAATCCTTAAGTTACAGGGATCTGAACCTGTTTTTAAGCCATCACAACCCACAGGCTGCCCTACAAGTCGTTCAATACCGACCCTTGTATATAATCCACGGACATAAATAAACGTCTCCGGCAGGAATCAAGAAGAAAGTTGCACTGACAGCTTAAGGTGACAACATCGAATGCTTAGAGAGTGAGCGTGAAAGACCACCAAGTTCCACCAATAGCGTGAAATTCCCCTATTCGGTGAACAAACACTTATAAGTCCTCTCGACTTATAAGGAGAAAACACTCTTATAAGATCCTTACGACTTACAAGATAAAACGCACTTGGGAGTCCTCACGACCCCTAAGAAGAAAACGTACCTACAAGATCGTCACGACTCGTAGGGAGAAATACCTTTATGAGACCCTTACGGCTCATGAAGTCAAAAGCCTTAGTTGGCAGGATCTTAACCCTGTTTGCTAAGCCACCTTTGTTCGAACCGACAAAGGCAAATGATGATTCGCTCATAGCAATATCCCAGTTGTAGTGATGCTGATGCCTAAATCAGTATCAGATACCAAATCCAAAACTCGCGGCGAAAAATCAGCAAGCCAAAAAAAATGCATATAAAATAGCCGAAATGATGGGGCAACTTACAACGAAATCAGCAAGTAAAATATATGCATACAAAACAGCCGAAATGATTGGGCAACTCGTAATAAAAAGCAGCGAGTAAAAAAGAAAAATAGCCGAAATGATTGGGCACTGCGAAAAATAGCCGAAATGATTGGGCAATCGCGACTTTCGCGGTATAAAAAGCTGAAATGATAGAGCATCGCGGAAAGAAAGAAAAGAGAAAAAAGAATGAAACTTTTGCCCTACAGGCGAGTCCATACTGACCCCTGTATACAATCCATGGGCATAAACGAAAAGGGAACCACGTTTCCCGACAGACTCTGTCAAAGAGAAAGTCATATCTCAACGGCGACATCTGCATCCCAGGAGATTAACAACGGCGTTCATCCTCGTTCCAAGACTCTACGGTTCACAGACAACCTAGAGTCAGCCCCGACACCGCAGAAAGCGGAGCAAGTCAACCCTACACCGCAGAAAGCGGAGCACGTCATCCAATGACCCCGTCTCAGAAATACATCATCAAATGACCCCGTCTCGGAAACACGTCAGCAAATGACCCCGTCTCGGAAATACGTCATCCAATGACCCCATCGCGGAAATACGTCAGCCAATGACCCCGTCGCGGAAACACGTCAGCAAATGACCCCGTCTCGGAAATACGTCATCCAATGACCCCGTCGCGGAAACAAGTCATCCAATGACCCCGTCGCGGAAATACGTCAGCAAATGACCCCGTCGCGGAAATACGTCAGCAAATGACCCCGTCACGGAAATACGTCATCCAATGACCCCGTCTCGGAAATACGTCAGCAAATGACCCAGTCGCGGAAACACGTCAGCAAATGACCCCGTCTCGGAAATACGTCATCCAATGACCCCGTCGCGGAAACAAGTCAGCAAATGACCCCATCTCGGAAATACGTCATTCAATGACCCCGTCGCGGAAACACGTCAGCAAATGACCCCGTCTCGGAAATACGTCATCCAATGACTCCGTCGCGGAAATACGTCAGCAAATGACCCCGTCTCGGAAATACGTCAGCAAATGAGCCCGTCGCGGAAATACGTCATCCAATGACCCCGTCTCGGAAATACGTCAGCAAATGACCCCGTCGCGGAAACACATCAGCAAATGACCTTGTCTCGGAAATACGTCATCCAATGACCCCGTCGCGGAAACAAGTCAGCAAATGACCCCGTCTCGGAAATACGTCATCCAATGACCCCGTCGCGGAAACACGTCAGCAAATGACCCCGTCTCGGAAATACGTCATCCAATGACTCCGTCGCGGAAATACGTCAGCAAATGACCCCGTCTCGGAAATACGTCATCCAATGACCCCGTCACGGAAATACGTCATCGAATGACCCCGTCTCGGAAATACATTATCCAATGACCCCATCACGGAAACACGTCAACAAATGACCCCGTCGCGGAAACATGTCATCAAATGACCCCATTGCGGAAATACGTCATCCGATGACCCTGTCGCGGAAATACGTCAGCAAATGACCCCGTCGCGGAAATACGTCATCCCATGAACCCGTCGCGGAAATACGTCATCCAATGACCCCGCCGCGGAAATACATCAACCAAAGACATCCCCGTCGAAGCAACGCTTCAACTTGAGAACAAGTCAACTCATCAACCACTTACGAGTCCTCTCGACTGGTAAGGGAGAAAATTCTCTTGCGAGATCCTTACGACTCTCAAGAGAAAGCACACTTAGGAATCCTCACGATTCTTAAGGAGAAAATACACCTACGAGATTCTCTTGACTCGTAGGGAGAAAAGTCTTTATGAGACCCTCACGGCGTTGAAAAGTCTTAGGTGGCAGATCTTAATCCTGTCTCCTAAGTCATCACTGCCCTGCAAGGAGGTCAAGATGGACTATTTACAGACCACATTTGCCAAAATTACATGCCAGAGAAATGGAGGTGCTACTCAAAAGTGCGTAAACTGCTCTGTGTCAAATTGAAATGAAAAGGCGTAACCTACGGACGTCAACCACATACTATGAATGACAGTAAGAAGAACATTTGATTCACATTCAGTTAAGCGTTAGAAGCGTACCCATTTATGTATGTGCGGAAAAGGTTTAGTGCATAAAATAAATACGTGGAAATAAAAATTGTCTATTCATACTTCAGAAAATTCTTACAGTGATGAAAACGGTAAACAAAAACATCATTAAAATGTTTACAATGGCAAGACATCAAATCCAGGACATGGATTGAGAAATTCGAAAGTGTGGCCGTCTAAAATGTTTCTGGCCTTTCTGACCATTCTTGTGTGCATCCTCTCACGGTCGCAAACATCAGGATCCTCTCCAATGTCCTCCGCCTTCTGATAAGCAGCGATTACCGTCGTCTGTTGAAAAACTTGATGCAAGATATCAGTGAGATTATCTCGCCGTTTTTTAGAGATTAGGCCCGTCAGATACACTGAGTGCACCTTATCCTCAGTGTCATCCAGTGCCTCAAGTGGCATAGTTTCGTGAAATCTAGGAAGCGCTCTCCAAATTGCTCTCACTATAATCTTCAAAAGAGCGGAGTGACAAGGTAGTAGTCGACCGTTGTGCGCATTGAAACGACTTATAATTTCAGCGCATTGGATGTTCGTAAACTCCTGGTTTTGACAACGGCCTTGTGCATGAATGTCCTCGTAAGAGATAATTTCGTCAAGACAGTACAGGTGAACGGCCATAGTATCTGAAAAGAGATGTCAGTGAAAGTTTAGCGATCAAGAAAACCCTCATTAAACAGACATTGGAATTCAAACAATTCTTGGGAAAACAAGTTCTGTTAAGTTACCAACAAATTCGAATTTGTGCGAATAAGGGTAAAACCCTATGAAAAGGTTTTCAAGAACACCAGGGAATAAAATTCCCAAAGAGTCCGCTTGGTCTTTTCAGAGCTAAGCTCTTCGCTTTAGGAATTAAATTCTTTTTATATGATGGAATTAAATTCCAGAAACTCACAAAATATAAATGAGAGAAAAAAATCTCATGAATCCTCAAAATCAGAGGGAAATGTTCGAGATATGGAAGTTTATTGCTCAAAGATCACATCTTTGGAGGATGGGTTTATGAGGAGAACAAACCTCTCATAATGGATTTAAAATCCAGAGGCTTTCTCAAAGAAGGAAAGTTTTCTAATGAACAAAGCGTTACCTGAAAAAGGGTTTCTTTTGACAGAGTTTAACTCTGGATTTGCAATGGCAGAGAACTAAGCTCTGAGGAAGAGAATTGAATTCTCAAAGAAAACGAAGGAGAGAGAAGATGAAAGAACGGAGGCGTTACAGAGACGAGACCCCTGCATTTATAAGACATGATGGGAAACGGTTCATCTTCCCCGTTCCCTAGGCAAATCCAACGGCTGTAAAGGTGACAGTGTTACACTCACGTGCAAACACGTGAGAACAACGCTATGGGGCATTTGTTCCCTCAAGGGAACTGAATAAAACATATGAATAAAGCAACGAGGAAAGCCCCCAGGTGGAGCATCATGTGCCCACACGTGATCGGGCCTCACGTGCAGACACGTGACTTTTTATAGGCAAAGTCTATCGGCGCTGAATGAAATAAACAATTGGAGATGCTTAATTGGTGGGGTCACGTGCCAACACGTGATGGGTTCCTGGGCCCTCTGAACTAATAGAATTAAATTCTAATTAGAAGCTGTATGCTTAATTGTTGAGGTCACGTGCCAACACGTGATGGGCTCCTGAGCCCTCTGAATCAATAGAATTAAATTCTAATTAAAAGGAATCAAAAGCCCTAATTGGAAAAATATTTCCCTAGATCATTCCAAACAAGAAAGATTGCACTCTGTAAAGTAGAGCACTGTTGGATTAAAAATCCAATGGTGATTAAAAATCACCAATTTATAGGAAGATTCTGTGCAAGGAAATATTTTCCTAAAATTTGCCAGGAACAACAAATGAAATATCTTATGTGAAATAGAAGTCTTTGGATTAAAAATCCAACGGTGAATAAAATTCACCGAGTGATCTAAAAGATCATGTTGGTTATAAAATCAATCAAAATCTCTCAATAAAAGATTGGCTGAACAAACTGATTCTTTTCTTTCTCCTATAAATAGGACCCAAGTTTTAGATACAAAAAAAGAGGAGAGATACAAAAAGAGAGAGAAAAACCCCCTTCGTAAGGAAAAAAGAAAAGAGAATTTAATTCTCCAGAGAGAAGAAGATCTCCAAAATGAAACCCTAGGTAAGGAAAGGAAAAAAAAAGACAGAACCTCATATCTCTTCTTCATATTAACAAGAGTTTAACTCTTCTAAAAAAAACTTAGTTCTTCCTCTGGTTGAACATCTACAGAAGCAGATCTCCACACAAGTTGAGAATTTAATTCTCATCGGGAAGATTTGTTATGCAGATTCAAAACCTAGGGGGAGAATTGAGTTCAAAGAATTTAATTCTTACAACATATAGGATTTTAATTCCTCTAAATAAAATTAGGGTTCAACCCTATATAAGAATTTAATTCTTATCAAACAGCGGAATTAACTCAAGATCTCCATGTACGTAAAAAAGAAGAAGATTAGCACCCAAACATGATCACGTGTTCCCACGTGAGCACTCGTGTTGAACGAGAGAAAATAAATGAGATCAGGTCACGTGCTCCCACGTGACCCCTGAACAAGCCCTTCAGAAGAAAAAGGGGGAATAAACCCAAGGCGGTTTCTATTTTAGGGCGTCTCACGTGACATCACGTGACCCCTTAATAGTGCTTAGCACTTTCCAAAAGAGAATAAAACAGAGGCAGCTTTCAGTCTTTGGGGAGGCCTCACGTGATCCCACGTGACCCAATAGTGCTCATCACTCAGAAAATAAAAAGAGAACAAATTCAAAGAAGTTGTGCCAAATCTCAGGCGCCTCACGTGACCTCACGTGAGCGCCTCAAACTTTCAGTGTTTAACACTACTTCAAGCGACTCACGTGACCCCACGTGAGCGTTTCAAATCTTCAGTGTTTAACACTATTTCAAGCGACTCACATAACCCCACGTGAGCGTTTCAAATCTTCAGTGTTTAGCATTACTTCAAACGCCTCACGTGACCCCATGTGAGCGCTTCAAATCTTCAGTGTTTAACACTACTTCAAGTGCCTCACGTGACCCCACGTGAGCGCTTCAAATCTTCAGTGCTTAAATAATACTTTAAGACCTCACGTGGGAGCACGTGAGCGCCGAACATATGCTAGTGTTTAACACTATGATAGGCCAATCTTAGCCCAAGTTAGCTAAGTCTCCTAAAGCCAAAACCTTAACTGAGCCCTAATTATGTTCAGGTTTTTCAAAATTGATCTCAGATGGCATTCAAAGTAATGTTCGTCCCATTCCTTCTCAATCTGGCATTTGGTTCAAGGGTACATCTCTTCACTCCTCTGATATTTGTCGTTGTAATCCTTCAACGTCTTCAGAGAGGTGACGAATCCCGACAACCAGACATTCCACGGACTGTGGGGTCCTTAAACTCATGGACTATGATGTCCTTAAACTTTACAGACTGTGGGGTCTTTAAACTCATGAACTATGATGTCCTTAAACTTTACAGACTATGATGTCTCTAAACTACCATGGATTGTGAGGTCCTTAAACTCATAGACTATGATGTCTTTAAACTTTACAGACTATGACGTCTTTAAACTATGGACTATGATGTCCTTAAACTCCATGGACTATGATGTCCTTAAACTTATGGACCGCAATGTCCCTAAACTAAACTATAGAGCTCAAATGCTCTTTTGTTGGATCTAAATGATCCTGTTAAGTAGATCTTAGTCTAAAATTAGACTAACGTATCCTTAACAAACGTTTAAGTTGATCTTAGTCTTAAATGAGATTAACGATCCTTAAACCTAATCCAAACCCAAATCTAAGAAAATACGGATTTGGACTAATCCACGCCCTACGAGCGACAACATAAATTAGTCTCCGTATACAATCCACGAGCAACCAAAAACAAAACAAACACCCACGACACGAAGTGACCATCTGGAGAAAGAGAAAGTGGTTACTGCGACGCGGTAGCGTAATTAACTGCAGGGGCTTGCGCCTGCAGGAAAAAGCGTCCCCACAATCAAAAACCCCTCAACAAGGGGGAATCTGATGAAATCTGCTATATCGGCCGCATCCATTTAAACCTTCGATACATGGTGTCATAAATCAACTTGACATCTTCGGAGAGGTGGACGGATAGCATCAAATAGCATCTGCCCCCAAAATTCAGGCCGGACGTCCCAACGTCCCGGTCGCATCTTTCGGCGGTGAACAAATGGTTTTCTTCTTATGAAGAAGAAGAAGAAGATCATCACTTCAGAATATAAAGAGAAGCATTTAAATTTAGGCACAGAAAACGTTGTGTATGGTGGAACTCTTTCCAAGGCCTGGCAAAAAGGGCATGGGAAAAAAAGAGTTGACTCATAGGAATCAGAGAAAGAAGGTGAAACGATTCCCTCAGCGGCGGCCCACGTGCCTGACACATGAGCATCGGCGCTGATTCTTTCTGGGATTATAGCAGCGCCTCACGTGCACGACATGTGAGCGCTGGCGCTAGTTCTTTTCGGGATTAAGTCCTGCAATAGTGCCTCACGTGCATGACAAGTGGGCGCCGGCGTTTTTTTATATATATGTAATAATACCTCATACGAGCATTGGCGTAAAGAAAAGGAGAGCTTTATCATTCATACTTCAAAGAAATTTATACATTGGTGATAAGGGTGGTAAAAAAAAGACATTATCAAAATGTTTATAATGGCAAGACGCTGAATTCCAGACACGGATTCATGAACTTAGAGGCAAGTTTAAGTAAAGTGCTTCTGGCTTCATTGACCATCTTCTTATGCATTTTCTCACGAATGCAAGCGTCTGGATCCTCGCCGATGTCATCCATCCTCTGGTACATGGATATTATCGCATTCTGTTGAAAGACACGATGCAAAACAGCGACAAGATCATCTCTCCGCTTCTTTGAAATCAGGCCCATCAAATATACTGAATGCACCTTGTCTTTAGCATCATCAAGTGCCTAGAGCGGCATAACCTCATCAAGCTCAGGAAGTGCTTCTCAAATCTACCCAATGAAAATCTTCAAAAAAGCAGAATGGCGAGGGAGCAATCGACCGTTGTAATCGTCGAAGCGATGCATCACCTCCCTGCATTGGGCGTCAGTAAACTCTTGGCCGTGGCAACGGCCTTGGATATGAATCTCCTCATAAGAGATAATCTCTTCAAGATCATACAGATGAGAATCCATAGTATCTGAAAAGAAAAACCAGTAAAGGGTTAGCAATCAAAATACCAAAATCTTACAATCCAGAAAGAAAAAAAATAGTGTCCCCCACAAAATCAAGGTAATGCCCCCCATCAATGATGAGGCAGGCACTCATTGTAAGAATCCAAAAGGATTCTCATTTAATGGAAAATCTCATTGAACTGTGGAGTTAAACTCCCAATATTCTCGAAAAATGAGTTCTACAGCAGATTCAAATCTGCAAGAAGAACCCTAGAAAGAAAATAAGAAAAGGGAATAAAATTCCCAAAAGAATTTCTTAAAAAGAAATTTTCTCAGAACTATGCTCAGTAGAACAACCCAGAATTAAATTCCTCTAAGAATGGGATTAAATCCCAGAAATCCTCATGGGAAATATACTGGAATTAAATTCCAGAGAACTCTTAAAGATCAGAGTAATAGGGTAAAACCCTAAAATCTCTGAAACCAAAGGTCTACCTAAATAAAGTTTTTTTTAGATCTCTAAGAGATCATTTCAAGAAAAAGAGCCAAGCTCTGTTAATGGGTTAAAAATCCAAGACAAAAAAAAGTCTCTTTTAAGAGAAAAATGGTCATAATTCTTACCAATTTTCTTAAATAGAGTTAAACTCTAAAATTTTCTTTGGGAAGAGATCTAAGCTCTGAGAAGAGAATTAAATTCTCAAGGAAGAAGAAATAGGATGACGAAACAACAGTCATCTCAAGGGCCAAAGGCCCTATTTATAAGACATGAAGGGATGGTTCAACTCTCCGGGAGATCGAACGGCGGAAAAAGTGACACCGTTGCACCCACATGTAAGCCACGTGAGAGCAACAGTGGGGGGCATTTGTTTTCCAATATATTTAACCTAATAAAATAGCAAAGCTCTGTTGAATTTAATGAGGCAACGCCTCACATGCTCTCTACGAGGGCTCCAGCGCCAGAGCAATTCTTATAGGATTAAATCCTATGGTGACGCCTCACATTCTCCTCATATGGACGCCAATGTGCAAAGCACAGAAGAGTTCATTATATAAGAGATAAACTCTTAGGTGGCGCCTCACATGCTCCTCACGCGGGCACCAGTGTGCAGAGCACAGAAATACCCATCTTAGGAATTAAATTCTTAAGTAGCGCTCGCGTGCACAACACGTAAGCGCCGGCGCCCAGGTAGAATTAAATTCTACAATACTCTCTGTTAAGCTGAGCCGTTGGATCTGTAAATCATCAAAATACAGAATTAAATTCTGTTATAAGAAAACATTTTCCAAATCTTTCTAAAATAAAAAAGATACTCTCGGTTGGAGCAAAGATCCAACTATAGAATAAAATTCTTTTTTAGAATATATTCCCTCAATCTTCTAAACAAGAAAAATTGCTCTATGTAAAATAGAGAATTATTGGATTAAAAAATCCAATGGTGATTAAAAAATCACCATTTTACAGAATAAATTCTGTATAAGGTAAAATATTTCCCCAATCTCGTTAAAAACAAAAATCATATTCTGTAGAAACAGAAGTCCTTGGATCAAAGATCCAATGGTGGGTAAAATTCACCAACTCAATTTTGAGTCCGATTAAATCAATTGGAATCTTTCAATGAGAGATTTTCTCAGCTTTAAATAACAAACTTGCCTCCACTATATAAAGGATCCGAGACTTCAAGTCTCAGATGGAGGGAAAAAAACCCCTCATAAGCTTCTGAAAAATACAGAAAGCTTCCAAAAAACAATAGAGAATTCAATTCTCAAAGAAGAAGAGCTTCATTCTCTAAACCCTAGGTAAAGAAACCATAGAGATCAAAATATCTCCTTTACCTTTCATAGCATATCTAAGGGTATAATCCTTCTCGAGAACTTAGTTCTTTCTCTGGATCTAAGATCCACAAGACAAGTCTCCCACGAGTTGAGAATTTAATTCTCATCGGGAAGATCTTGTTCTTAAGAATCAAAAATTCAGAGAAGAACAAATTTAAAGAGAAAGAATATGGAGTTCATAACACTCCAGGAACTTAGTTCTTTCAAATCAAGAACTTAGTTCTCAAAGAACATAATCCCATATCCTCAAAATAATAATCTTAGTGATCGTTAATGGTCAAAATACCATTAACAGAGATTTAAAAATATTAACAGAGATTAAATCTCCATATAAAAGAAACCAGCGCCTCACATGTTTCCCACGTAGGCGCCCCTCTTTAACAGCGCCTAGCGCCTCACGTGAAACACACGTGACGCCATATAAAAAGTGCTTAGCACTTCAAATACAGCCAAAATGGCTGAGTGCTTAGCACTGATTGGGCAGCGCCCAGCGCCGCACGTGCTCCTCACGTGGGCGCTACAAAAATAATAAGAGTGCTTAGCACTCCATAAAAAGCCAAAACTGCCGAGTGCTTAGCATTAATTGGGCAGCGCCCAGCGCCTCACGTGTTCCTCATGTGGGCGCCACAAAAAGAAAAGAAAAGAAAAGAAGAGACAAAAGTGCTTAGCACTCCACATACAGCCAAAATGGCTGAGTGTTCAGCGCTCATTGGACGACGCCCATAATTAAATGCTTCACATGACACCCATGTGAGTGTCAGAGCGTCAAATAAATACTTGGTACTTTTGTATAAAAAGAAAATGGGCTGAACAAACAGAGCCCAAATAAATGCTTAGCACTTTTGAATGAAAAAGAAAAAGAGTAGGCAGACTAAGCCCAAATTGGCTAAATCTTTGAAGTTTCTTGCAGCTGAGCCCAAATGCTCTTTTGATGGATTTTAAGTAAAAATGATCCTTAAAAACATTGTTAAAATGATCTTAGTCTCAAACATGACTAATGATCTCTCATTGATGATATTCGAAATGATATTCATCCCATATCTCCTAAGGTAATCTCAGTCTCAAATATGACTAACGATTCTTAGGGCCACCACAACCCCTTTTCCCCTCAAATATGGGATTTGGTTTAAGGGTATATCTTTCCACACCTCTGATATATGCCATTGTAATTCCTCAACGTTTTCAGAGAGGTGGCGGGTCCCGACAACTAACAACTCCTTTCGTCATACATTGATGCACTTCCAAATTGATGTGCACTCCTCAGAACCTCGCCTCAAATATGACGACATTGGATCGAAATGTCCTTAAACTAACATCCGTCCCCAAAATGGGAATATTGGACCGAAATGTTCTTAAACTAACATTCGTCCCCAAAATGGGAATGTTGGACCGAAATGTCCCTAAACTAAAATTTTGCCCCTGGCATGGCGATAATGGACCGAAAAGTCTCTAAATTAAAATTTCGCCTCAAACATGATGAAATTGGACCGCGATGTCCTTAAATTAAAAATAATTGGGCCTAAATGCTCATATGTTTTAAGTCAATCTTAATCTCAAACCTGATTAACGGTCCTCAAATAAAACAAACCCAAATCTAAGATATACGGATTTGGACTAATCCGCGCCCTACAGACGACGGCATAAATTAGTCTCCGTATACAATCCACGGGCAACCAAAACAAACAAAAACACACACGACACAAAGTGAACTTCCGGAGCAGGAGAAAGTGGTTATCGCAATGCGGAACGTAATTAACTGCAGGGGCTTGCGCCCGCAGGGAAGAGCGTCCTCACAATCAAAAACCCCTCATAAAATGAAGGGGAATCTGATAAAGTCTGCTACAACGGTCGCGTCCATCCAAACCTCTGATTTATGGTGCCATAAATCAACTTGGTATCTTTGGAGAGGTGGACGGATAAATCCAAATAGTATATGCCCCTAGAATTCAGGCCAGACGTCCCAACGTCTCGGTCCGTCTTCCGGCGGGAACAACTTGGTGCTAAGTATTGTGAAATCTAATTTCAGTTTGATAACTGAACAAATAAAGAGAGTTTGGTGTTAAAAAGGGGAGGAGGTGGTGTCACCATGGAAGAGTGAGGTGCATGTGTGCAAGGGTGAGGTGGCGGCTTGAGGTGTATCTCATGGTGTGTTGTGGGTGAGATTCATCATAACCCTAACACCATGATTCTTACAATATGCATATAAACCCCCAGCCAAACCTACATTCTTTATTGAAATTAAAACTTTCCACTAAAACACTTTCTTTACAAACTAAATGTTATCTAAACTAATTACCCTATTACTTAAATACCCTAACCATTTATAAAAAGTCTTTTTTATCAAAATTATAAAATTTAAAATAACATTTTAAAATAAAACAATTAATTAATTATCCAAAAAAAATCCGAAATGTTACAATATCCCTCCTTAAGAAAATTCGGTCCCCGAATTAAAACCTAATCACACATACCTTCAAAAAGATACGGAAATTTCTTCTGTATCACATCCTCGGCTTCCCAAGTGATCTTTTTGCTATTTGGTCCCCCCAATAGAACCTTTACCAATGGAAATACCCTTGATCTCAGCTTCTTCACCTGCTGGTCGAGAATAGCCACCGGCTGCTCAGTGTAAGATAAATCACACTCAAGCTGTATAGTCTGATGCTGGATAGCGTGAGAAGGATCATGAAGGTACTTGCGAAGTATAGACACGTGGAACACAGAATGCACATTGGGAAAACTTGGCGGATGTGCTATACAATATGCTACAACACCCACCCTCTCAAGAATCTCATAGGGTCCAACATATCTGGGACTGAGCTTCCCCTTTTTCCCGAATCGCATCACACCCTTCATCGGAGAGACATGGAGAAATACATGGTTTCCCACATCGAACACAAGTCTACGGCGACGACGATCGGCATAAGACTTCTGCCTGCTCTGAGCTTCTCTCGTCCTATCCTGGATCATCTGGATTTTCTCGGTAGTCTCCTGGACCAACTGAGGACCTAGGAGGCTGCTCTCGCTAAGCTCGGTCCAACAAACTGGCGACCGACACTTCCTCCCATATAACTCCTCAAATGGTGCCATCCGAATCGTCTCCTGAAAGCTATTATTATAGGAGAATTCAATCAAAGGTAAGTGATGATCCCAACTACCACCCAAATCCAGTGTACAAGCTTGGAGCATATACTCAAGAGTCTGAATCGTACGTTCCTACTGGCCATCAGTCTGTGGGTGGAAGGCAGCACTAAAACTCAAGAGAGTGACCAAAGCATCCTGAAGCTTCTGCCAGAGATGACTGGTAAACTGTGTGCCTCTATCAGAAACAATACAGGTCGGAACTCCGTGCAACCGCACAATCTCGTCTATATAGATCTGGGCGTACTGCGCATACCCGAAAGTAGTCCTCACTGGAAGAAAGTGAGCTGCCTTCGTTAATCGATCCAAAATCACCCAAATGGAGCCATACCCTCTGCTAGACCTGGGTAGATCCACAATGAAATCCATGGAGATCTGCTCCCATTTCCACTCCGGAACGGGTAGAGGCTGCAACTCTCCGGCCGGCCTCTGATGTTCGGCTTTGACTTGCTGACAAGTCAGGCATTTCGAAACAAAGTCAGACACATCATGTTTTATCCCTTCCCACCAGTACACGTCTTGTAAATCGTGATACATCTTGGTAGACCCTAGATGAACGCGGTAGGAAGACTGATGTGACTCCTCTAATATCATACGCCTCAGCCTATCAACGCCGGGTACACACAACCGGGTCCCAAACCATAGCACTCCCTCGCTGTCAATTGTAAACTTAGAATCCCCATACTGCCGAACTCGCTCCAAAATCTCTGAAAATAGTGCATCCTCTAACTGTGCCTCCCTGATACGATCAAGCAAAAGTGGACGAGCACGAACATGGGCAAACTTTCCACCTACAGAGGTAAACTCAAACTGGATACCACTGTCGCACAAAATCTTCCAATCAGCATTGGACTGCCTCCGAACCGAACCCAAATACAACAAGCTAATCCCAGGTCTCCTACTTAACGCGTCAGCCACTACATTTGCCTTGCCCGGGTGATAAAGAATCTCACAATCATAATCTTTCACCAGCTCCATCCAGCGACGCTGCCTCAAGTTCAAATCCTGCTGCTGGAATATATACTTCAGACTCTTATGGTCTGTAAAGATCTGGCGCGACTCTTCATATAAATAGTGTCTCCAAATCATTAGTGTAAAGACCACCGCGGCCATCTCCAGATCATGGGCAGGGTAATTCTGCTCATGTTTCTTCAGCTGCCGAGAAACATAAGCAATAACTCTGCCGTGCTGCATCAATACGCAACCTAAGCCAACACGAGACGCATCACAATTTACCGCAAATCCGCCTGAGCCTGAAGGTAAAGATAGAATGGGCGCAGTCGTTAGACGAGTCTTCAACTGTTGGAAACTCTGCTCACATCCCTTAGCACATAGAAACGGAACTCTCTTTCGGGTCAAACTGGTCATAGGTGCCGCAATACGAGAGAAGTCTTGAACAAAGACACGATAATAACCCGCTAAACCCAAAAAGTTATGAATCTCAGTCACTGACATGGGTCTGGGCTAATGCTGTACCGCCTCAATCTTCTTCGGATCAAGCTGCATCCCCTCTCTCGTAACAATATGACCCAAGAATTCCACACTATCAAGCCAGAAAGCGCACTTTGAGAATTTGGCGAACAACTGATGCTCTCTCAAAGTCTGCAATGCAATCCTCAAGTGTTGCTCGTGCTCCTCCCAACTCCTAGAATAGATCAAAATATCATCTATGAAAATAGTGATAAACTGATCGGGGAACGGCTTGAAGATCCGGTTCATCATATCCATGAACGTTGCTGGGGCATTGGTGAGTCCGAACGATATCACCAGAAACTCGTAGTGCCCGTAGCGCGTCCGAAAGGAGGTCTTCGGAATGTCATCATTCCGGACTCGCAATTGAGGATATCCGGACCGCAAATCAATCTTCGAGAAATAGCCGGCTCCTTGTAGCTGATCGAACAAGTTGTCAATACGAGGTAATGGATACCTATTCTGCACCATAACTCGATTCAGCTGCCGATTGTCGATACACAATCTCATGCTGTCATCCTTCTTCTTAACGAATAGGACCGGAGCTCCCCATGGCGATACACTCGGACGAACGAGTCCTCTATCAAGCAATTATTGCACCTGACTCTTGAGCTCCTTCAGCTCCGTCGGGGCCATCCAATAGGGCGGTATAGAAATAGGCCCCGCGCCGGGAATCATGTCAATACAGAACTCAATATCGCGCTCAGGTGGCAACCCTGGCAATTCAGCAGGAAACACATCAGGAAATTCTCGTACAATCGGAACCCGGTCCAACGGGACCTCTGCGGCTCCGACATCTTGAATAAACGCCAAGAACCCACGACACCCCTTCCTCAAGAGCCATCTAGCACTAATTTTCTTCCGGAGGAGTAGATAGAGTAGGCTTCTTCCAGCCAGCCCGGGAGGGATTGTAGGAATTCGAGACTCAGCTCACCTTTCTCAGAATCTGGATTCGGGAAAAAATGGATTCCAACCTCTCCCTATCGGAGGAGCTCAGATTGGCAGGAATGACGCTGCAGTCCCCCTGTACAACGAAAATTGGCTCTCCAGGAAAATTGAATCTTACCACTTTTCCCCGGCAATCAATGTATGCATGATAAGCGGCCAGCCAATCCATACCGAGAAGTACGTCGAAATCTAGCATATCGAGAAGAATCAAGTCGACTAACGAATCTCTATCACCAATACGTATGGAACACGACCTGAATACGCGTCGGGCTATGAAAGAATTCCCACTGGAGTAATCACAACAAGTGATAACTCTAATAATGACGACTCTCTCCCCAGAGAAAGTGCGATGTGTGCAGACACGTATGAGTGCGTAGAACCGGGATCAAACAAAATATGCGCATCTAAGGAACATACGGAAAGAGTACCTGTAACAACTGCATTGGATGCCTGGGCATCCTGGGGAGTCAAAGAGAAAACCCTAGCCTGACCCCTACCTACATCCTGATGTCCTCTCCCTCGGTTTCCTCGTCCCCTCTGAGTACGTCCTGAAAAGCCATGGCCTCGCGGTGCAACAGCCTGGCGTAGAGTAGCAGCTGGTGGAGGAAGTAATGCCATCGAAGAAGAAGGTGGAGGGGGTAAAGCAGCCTGCGGAACTACAGTCCCTCCCTGGCGTCTACACTCTCTAGCCCAATTCCCTGGTTGCCCGCAACTGAAACATGTCGACAACGGCCTCTGCTCCTCGGGGTACGAGCCATACATCAGGCCCTGAGCCCAACCTCGACCGCTACTGCGTCCTGGAACGAATATGCCTCGGCCTCTACCAAACTGCCCGGAAGCTAATCCAATAGGTCTTGCTCGGTTTGATTCTGGAACAACCGTCGTCTCGTTCAGACACTCCTCCACTCGAATCGTCGCGTCCATAGCCTGTGCATATGTATCGAAGTGTTGGGAGCCCATGGCAAGGAACAGCTGTGTATCCAGACTCCTCACAAATCTTTTCATCTTGAGCTCCTCCGTGGGAACTAAATATGGAGCATAACGCGACAACTGGGTAAACTGCAAATCATAATCTACCACAGACATATCTGCAGGTTTCCGCAATGCCTCAAAACTACTGGCTCTGGCGTCTTTCATGCTTTGCGGAAGGAATCTAGTAAGGAAAACCTCGAAAAACTCTGCCCATGTCATCGAAGGAAAATATGCCGCTCGACCTCTCTCCATCGACTCACACCATGTCTGGGCAAGTCCCTCCAACCGAAAACTGGTCAGCTCCACCAACCTCGTATCTAAGCATCTCAAAGACCTACCGATCCTTGCCATCTTATCAAGAAACAACTAGGGATCCTCTGCTGTGTATGTCCCTGTGAACACCAGAAGTCTCAACCTTATGAACTCTGGGAATGATACCTCCATAAACCTCGCGACTACTGGTGCGACTTTCTGAACGGACTGTACTGCGGGCTCAATAATAGTCGATGCCTGATCCTGCCTCTGAATACAGGTGGCCTCAGCCAACTATTCCATCATCTGCTGTAAGCCCAACATGCCCTCCTCCAGTCTAGTCATCCGATCGAGAAGAGGAGGATCAACATGTCCCTGTGCCGTCGGGATGTCCTGAAGGTCAGTCGCCGTCACTGGCGGATCTGTCCGAGCTGCATCCCTGGCTGAAGCTCGCCTAGCTCACGTGGCCATAGCAACTGGAACAAGAAACGAGAGTTGGTAAGGTGTACGAACATGAACAACAATTATAGAGAGTCAAAGGAAGAATTAATCAAGACATACATCCTAAGGTTACTTAGGCAAGGTATCGTATTGTAAATATGCCGCGGAACATATGTACGATACGTTACTCTTTCTGAGTTACCTACTCCATCAAACCAAAGGTCAATCTAATAACGAAAGTTCGAGCCTAATAACTCCAAAGTCACTTCTAGGTTCCATTTGGTTAATCCTAAAGCTCTGATACCAACTTTGTCACGACCCGAATTTAGCACATGACCGTCACTTAGATTGTGTGACGTCTAAAGATGCCGACACAATCCGAGTAAACAAGAAAACCAAGATCTAAAACCTGTTTGCGGTAATATGAAGGTACCGTTTTAAAAATAATGAAAATGAGGTCACATGTAGAATGGTTTTTTAAAATGAGGTTAAGACAATTGGTTTTAGTATTAGAAATTTCGACAGCACCTCCTTTGTATTTTTTTTTACGAAAAACAAGTACATAATCATAATAAGTGGCATCCCCTACTTGGGAGCAAAATCAACGCCAATCGGCGGAAACAACCCACGCAAATAATATACGATGCTTAGAAACGAAGAATCACATGCATATAAGAAACAGAAAGCACAATCAAATATAACTAATCGATTCTACTCAATCGACCCAAAAATACATACATAAGTATACTCTCGTTCTATGTGTAACATTTCAAAAAAAAATATTAATTTTGGGAATTTTTTTAATTTAATATTAATTTTAAATGAATATTTTAATATTTCGGTATAATTAAATACCGATAAATTGGGGAAATTTTTTGAAAATTATAGAAATTACTTAAAAGAGGGTGTTTTATATGAATTATGCAAATTTTAAGTTTTTATGATTAATTGTATGCAAATTTTAGTGCTAATCGCGATTAAAAATCGCTAATCGCGCTTAAAGCGTATTTTGTGCAAACATACACCATATCTTTTTATTAACACTTGTTACATTTTCCTATATGTTTTTGGGTGCATGGCTTTTGTTTTGGGGTTACTATTGAGGTGAGAAAGAATTTAGAAAAGAAAAGAAAAGAATAGAATATTAGGTATGGTAAAAAGAGAGAAAGAGGGGGTGAGGGTCAACATAAGTCTTGAGCCATTCCCATTCATCATTCCCCTCATTTTCTCCCCTCTCTCCCTCTTCTTTCAGCTGCTGCTGCTGCCCCCATTCTCCCCTCCACAAATCCACTCACTTCATCTCAAAAACAACTCCAAAACCTAATCCCTATTTCACAAAAAAAGGTGCACTAGCTCACAAGCTACCTTATGGACCAAGAAAAACTTGAATTTGGCACTGTAGAGGATTCTTGAGATCTAAATGAGGTAAACCCTTTCACAATTATTGTAGTATTTCAAGTGATTTAGCCTCATTTCAAGTTTAATGTCGTTTTGGCGAAGCTTAGTGGATTTTGGAAAACCCTAGAGAGGGTTAGAGTTAAATTGAGTTGTGTTAGTGTAATTAAGCTTTAGTGGTGACCTTTAAACCCCCTTGGTGCTAAGAATCCAGACCCAACACCATACAAGACCTAGAACTGAAAACAGAACTTTGCAATGTCGGTTTGTGAACTTTGAGTGTGCAGGCTAATCTAGAATGAACTGGGATTTTTACTGGAAAAATAAACAACTCCAGAGACTCATTTGAGACCATAGGAACCCACTGTAGCAAGACGAACCACAATAGAGTCCCCAGGGCCGGCGAGACCGGATTTTCATGAGAGAGGGCTCGGCCACTTGGTGAGGGTGTGGATCCAGGTTTCTTCTGTAGGTCATATGTACCCTATATATCAGCCTAGTATTGTTTGCTTACATGGTTTTCACCCTCATCCAAATCTGGGACCAATTTCCTACAATGTAGTATCATGACGTTGCCACGACTCAAACTTTATATACCAAATCTGGGATTTTATGTTAGAATGGTAGCCTACAGGGAATCTGGAGTGACCGTAGACACTTACAGGAAAAACTAGCAAGACCATTACCCTATTTGACTACCAGGAGACTACCCTATAAACCTGACACCCCAATTCCCTACTAGGGCCGACGACGCCGGAATTTCAGGGTAAGGGGCCGGCCACCTTGTGGATTCAGGAGTCCTGGTTACTTTCATAGCTCATTTACACGTTGTACATCACTCCAGTATTGCTTTGGAATATTGGTTGCACCTCAATCAAAATCTGGGACTGAATGCATGCGTTGCTATTTTGATTCGAGTTATGGTTTTGCGTATTTTGAATTCTAGATTTGCGTATTTGTGTTTTGCCTCGATCACTTGACGTTGTACGACGATATCGAGAGTTGTTTGATGATTTTGAAAGCGTAAACCATAGGTTCTAACCTATAGGCTTTTTAAGCGTATCGTTTGGGTTTTCGTGTGTCGTTTTGGTTTCGATTCAGTTTTAATGCGATACGATACGTGTGACATGTAGGTACCCCCATGGTGATTCGAGACGATGAAGAAGATGGTGGCGACATCGACATCGGCAAGCAAGATCAAGGTGAGTAGATTATATCTACGGGGAAGTCGGGTGGATGGCGTATAGCACCCCCGCAGTTCGATATCTAGTATACTATATATATACACTATATATGATAGCTTATTGTGTGATATGGATATTCTAGATGTGATTAGGTGTATTGTGGATAGATTAAGGTTTAGAAGTAAACTAGTATAGTTTCCTAGTTGCGAACCCTAGAATAGGTTTACACCACCACCCCACATGCTTGCTTGTTATACCTATACCTGGATGATGAGGATAGTGTATGATATTTGGAGATGACTCGATGAGATTGGGCATAGTGTCATGAGATCGGTGATATGATGTAATTCGTATTTGGGGATACGACATAAGATTTTAGCGGGCCTTTGGACGTGTGTTTCACACACGCATTTATATTTATATAGATGGTATCGATTTGTACTAGACTAAATCAGTACCCCAGATTATGAGATATGATGATGAGGATACCAGATAATTGATGAGATGAATATGATATTGACCCGTACCCAGATTTGGGATGTCGTACGATGATTTACCGTACCAGCTTTTTATTGATGATAGATCCGCACTCATGACTCGAGGATGTCATATGATATTGTATCGTATGCGGTACCTTCAGGCGGGATCACTGACTATTATATATATATATATATATATATATATATATATATATATATATATATATATATCGACTCAGATTTAGGTGATTTTCATACCCCTCCCGATTAGTTTGTAGTTAGATCTGTAGCTTACTCAGTAGATGTTAGTTTAGACCGATGTCATACCTATTTCAAAAACTAACGAATCAGGAGTATTTTAAAGACAGGCAAAGGGATTCTACGGATATTTTCAAAAGACGCATCTTTTCTTAAAAACACAGTAGCCCATATTTTCCTAAAAACCCCGATTCGTCTTCTTTCAAATGGCAAAACAGTATGACATAGATACATTGATGTAGATACTGCACTGTTGTGTTATTATTCATTTGCCGCATATTCTTACTGTTTGCATCGCATTGCATGTTAAATATGTTATTGTTATATCAAATCCATGCTGTTAGGACACCGGCACCATTATCGATGATGCATATGTTCCACATACACCTGCTTGCCGGCTCACACACTTCATCATTGATAATTGCCATGCCACTACACTGTAGTACTGTTGCATCCAGGATGTGACCCTTGCATGGCATACTCGTGTACTTACATATTGTACACCCATACTTGTACACCCATACTTGTACGCATACTCATTTGCACATACATAGATGATTCTGGCTTAAATTGAGGATTCGGGAACCGCAAGATACTTTTAAAACTGATTCATTTTAAAGAAGCGGTCTTCCCTAAATATGCGCATATTACTATTCCATGTTGTATGATATACTGAGATGCTTACATTTCTTTTATATGTCGCATACATCATGCTTTCTGATCATACGCATTGAGATATGTTGTTTCCATGATATTTCTGGATTTGGGAACCTTGGGTATTTCAAAAGAGAGTATGTATTATTTTAAAAACCCGGTTACCCTTGATATGATATTTCAGTGCGCCCACCATGAGTTTTATCGGTTCTAATGTATATATATATCCCACGCGAGGAGGAGTCGTGAGCCGTGTACAGGTACATGGTGGGGCCCGGTATGGTACCCCGGGGCAAGAAAGGGATGCTGTGTATACAGACGGTGAGCCTGGCAGAGGGACTACTACCTACCGGTGATATTATTTGGGCTCGGCGGATATCCGGAGGATACCAACCGGAGTCTAGAGATGATACGGGCCGATCCGGACTGACGGAGCCCGATATATGAGGATTTACGTGCCGATGCTGGGCACAGCTTTCATGATGTTTTCGAGTGTCGATGCTGGACACTCCGGTTCCATGATTTTGATATGTCACGAGGGACACCTGTTGATTATATCCTCATACTTCCATGCATATGCTTTATGATATTTACACGCATGATGTTTATTGTCATTGGGTGACATGTGGACGATATCCACAAATATATAGTTGACAATATAGTCGACATTGATCACATAGTTGGACGAGATCCACATACATGATGACATTGAATACTTAGTTGGATGATTTCCACATACTTACAGACTTCATGATATAGTCGACATTGATCATGCCTCATATTTATGATATATTATTACATGAGGCATTGGCACGAGCACTTGACACCACACTCATGTATAGATGTTGCATTGCCGCCTTATCATACTTCAGACTTATTCATTTGAGGTTTACATATATATTTGATCGTATTGACCTAGGATTGTGTCATACATACGATTTCTTCTCTGTGATGTTTTCTATTCACGAGTTGGCAACTCACCCCCGTTGTGCCACAGTTCTTGCAGGTTTTGCCGTACAGGTTCCATTGCGGCTTTCTGGCACACTGCTTTCCTTACGGGTGATTTGCTTTGGTAGGTGGGTTCTTTTGCATCAGAACCATCATTGTATATGTATTATTCAGTTGTATCTAGAAATTCCATCAACCAAACTTGTATATTGTTTCAGACTTAGAAAACCAGTTATGTATTATTTCGACCTTAGAGTCGCGCGTTGTAGTATTATGGTTCATGCTGATTTTGAGTTTTCCTTTGAGTCTTGATCCTCGCCATTCGGCGTTGTATACTATACTGCTTGCGTGGTTGTGACCGTCGATTGACGAAGAGCTAGCTCCCGCTTAGGGATGCCTTTTATCATTGTTTATATACTATTCATGTTATACCCCATTTCGGGCCAGTATTTACAAAAGAAACTCTGCCGAAATTTTCAGAAAAGATATTGAGGATTTAAAATGCATATTCGGCTTACTTATTTTAAAACCTTGTTTTTAAAATATGTTTTCTTTACTTCAAAAAACTAGTTTTCTTTATTTACTCCTTAAAATGGTTTTAGATTCCTGGGCTTTTGGCTTACTTGGATTAGATGGGGTCCTATAGACTTCATATGATTCAAGGGCCAGTCACGTGCTATTTCGGATCGTGACACTAAATCAAAAATATACATGGTCTTCGCAACGCAGCTATGCTAAGATAAGTGATGAAAGCTGTGATATCCGTATTCGCAACGCAGCTATGCGTCCACACGTCTCCTGTAAGGAATTAAGGCACAACGGGGGTGAGTTGCCAACTCAGCGAATAAACTAACATCCAACAGTTGAAATTGTTAGTTATATGTATGCCCTAGAGGCCATTACTATACATAGGATGTATATTGTAGTGGATGCTTGGACATATATAGGGAGGACTTTCTTGCTCGACATGATAGTATGCTATCTGGTTGCTCTTTACCTTAACGTGTACACTGACTGTCTCTCTGTTACATGTTGGTAAAGCCCTTAGGATGTTTACTTGACTACCTGGACTATGATGCGGATCATACTAATGGGGACATGGTAGTCCATAAGTACATCCTTCAAGGTCCCTAGTCGTGGGTGTATCGAGACAGGGCATCGATATACCAGTGTAGACTAGCATATGCCTTCTCGACCCATACAGATGGGCGATGGATGATCCCATATCCATTGGTGTTTGACATCAGAGATGATATACGGGTGCTCAGTGGAGACTGGGTACACTGGACGGACTCGCCGAGAACTCCCAGATGGTATTATACCTTACGTCAGATGGCAGTTCTCGGGTGACACTGGTACAGAGTAGTCTGTTGACCCGAGATCGTCATAGAGTCTTGTGTGATTCCCACTGTGCTTTGATTTCCACCTTACCACGTCCAAGAGGGCGTGCAAAACGGTGGTTTTTGGGTACAGTCCCGAATCACATGGAGGCAATGAGCGATAGGAGGGGATTCGTCTCTCCCGGTATAGGGAGTTGATGTTGCGCTGTGTTCGATTGGCTATAACCGGAAATCCCTGGCCAGGGTTGCTGAGATTTACTGGTAAGTGTTACCAGTAGTTTCTCGAACTGTTATAGACCTCATATCGACACGACTTATCGAGCTATTGGGGTCTGACGTTTACCACCCCTAGGCAAGATATACGACATATCAGACGACGAGACCGGACTGTACGGTAAGTGTTACTGGTTGGATTCACAGGAGTGTGAGCGGGCTTGCTCGTTGATCTTCTGATCGCTCAATACCCGGGTGGCCGTTACGTTTGGCAGACCGCTTGCGGCTTGTGGGTGTTTGATATGATCATCACCTGCTGCCGGCGTATTGACGAGTCTTTAGAGTGCTACACAGAGGTTTCCTGGCTCAAGCGAAACGAAATAGGAGCGCATATGAGATATGTGCGGGACCGAGAATAATGCGTGTATGTGATACCGTATTCTATTCTCGCGATGAATGTATCGATTGGTTGTATGCGATATAACCTAGTTATCGAATCGAGGATTGATTCGATAAGTCGATACATTGGATATT
This sequence comes from Agapanthus africanus, assembly GCA_030015575.1. Lineage (NCBI taxonomy): Eukaryota > Viridiplantae > Streptophyta > Magnoliopsida > Asparagales > Amaryllidaceae > Agapanthus > Agapanthus africanus. Next base: position 903,451,251 of record JASDDO010000019.1, on the reverse strand, counting down.
AGTCGGTCATATGCGATATGACCGGATCGTTAAATCAAGTGTTGATTTAATGATTTAATGTATAATTATATATATAATATATTACTTTACATTAACTAGTATTGGTTCACTTAAGATGGATTTTCTCACTTAATGTGCACATTGTATATATGATATAGTTTTGTGCACTAGTTTGTATCATGTTTGATGATACATGCAAACTTGGGTGTGTGTGTGCTTAAACTATGATTAGGTTAATGGTTAGGGTTTTATTTATTTATTTATTTATTTATTCATTCATTTTGGAAAGGATAAAATGGTGGTTTTCTTTTCTTTCTTTGCTTGAAGCTTCTTGAAGCTTCAAAGCATCTTTGAAAGTCTACCATTTTGTCTTTATCCCAAACCTAACCATTCAACTAAACTATAGTTTATTCTCTACACTAAACCATGGTTGCTAAATGATAAGAATCACTTTATTTTCTTTTTCTATTATTCTTATCATATTCTTTTTCTTCTTCTTCTTCTTCTTCAAGAAGGAGAAACCTTACTAGCTTTAATGGTGCTATGAGGAAAAGTGTGAGAAATCCAAATCCAAAGTGAACCCACTTCCTATTTCTTCCTCCTCTACCACTTGCCAAGTAGTATAGGGTGTTTTCTTCACAAGTTTCATGACTTGGTGAAGTTGGAGCTTGATCTTGTGTTGCCTCGACGTAGATCATCTTCGGCAACGAAGTCGACGACCTAACCCGATCATTTCTTCGACGAAACCATCGCTAGAGTCCGGGATCCGATGATCGCAGCGGAGGGACATCATCACGAAGCTGAGGAAGTGGAGGACCGGATCTACAAAGGTTGTAGTCTCTTTCAGTTAGCAGTAAAGTTGTTTACTAGCTTGTAGTTTCGCCTATTCTCTAGTTAACGATCCGTATTAGGGTTTCTCGGCACCGGAAAATTTTGAATTTGGCATGGTTGATGCCTTATGAGACCTCTTGAGTGTGCCTAGGAACCCTACAGTGGTATCAGAACCTAGCTAGAGCTTTAGGCGAAGTGTAGACGAAGTTAGAAGTCCGATCGAACCCGTAAACCCCGACAAAACCCTTCTCTGTACATTTTTCAAAACAGTGGATTTTTGTGAATTAAAATTTCTCAGAAAAACAAGCAGGAAAAACTAAGAATTGCTGTAAAGTACGGTCCACTAAGTCAATAATTTGATCGCGGAACCGCGGCGAAAACATGGGTTTGGCAGCGGTTCCGCGGCCAAAATTTGGACTTAGTCCCTGAAATTTCATGTATTTTTTCTTAGGTCCTTTCTTGGCAATTTTTTATGGGAATTTTTTAATTCCACTCAAGTGTTGAGTTTTCTAGGGTTTTATTGGGGACTCGTTAATTTGATCGGATAATTTAACTTCGTTTATGTTTTTCCGGATATTTTAAAAACTGTTAAAAAGTTCCACCGGATATAAATACCCACTTTTTCCCCTGCCGGGAAATTTCCATGTGTTGGATTTTTCCGTTGTTTAAGAATGTTCTAAGTAGTGCAAGTAACGCGATGGACCCTCTAGAAGAAAACAAACCTTAACTCGATTATGTGATCGTCTTGAACTGCCCTTTGAACCTTAGGGTTTGGGGCAGTACGGCGTGCCACATGTGAGACGTTGGCTTGACCCTTCTACGGCTGGACCGTTGGTACTGAGGCATGAAGTGGATGTTTTTGAACTTATTTCAAGTGTTGAGCTGTTTCAGGAAAACTTGGGTGTTTGATTGTTCGATCGGAAAGTTTAACATTTTCTATTTATCTGAAATGTGATACAATAATTGGAATTCACAAATAGTTATGAGATAACTGAATGAATGTTATAAACACAGCACTTTAAGTCTCACTTGATCGGTTGCCACGGAATTTTGATGGGATCAAAAGTTCGTCGCAATCACGTAGCGTACGTGGATACTCGCCGGTAAACTTAATAGATAGCCATGCCCCATAGCCCCGACCAAGTGACTGTAGGAGAACCCCGTCGCCGAAAGTATCCGTTCGGGTGCTCGCGGCAGCGGTGTTCCGCCTTGGTGCACTTCGTCGACGGTATCGGGGGTGCGGCCGTCTACTAAAGTTTGCGACGAGCATTCGGTCAGATGTCGGGAATCTTGTTGAATTGCCCGAATAGCTATTGAAAAGAGTTTTCGATAAATGAGACTAAAATGTGGGGTTTATAATTGTTAGGTATGCGATGTCTAAGGAATTCATTTGAATAGGCATGCGATGTCTAAAGAGTTTGCGGATTCCAACTGTTGTAGTTTTACACTTTCTTTTCTGTGACCGTAAGTGTAATATGTGATATCGCCGGTTTCGTTGTTATATGTCAACGAAAATTGGGATGTGCATATTTACTTACGTTGATGACATGTGATGTTATGTGTTGCTTGGATATGTTATATTGGATCGTCGTGTTTGAATAGCCAGGGGTTTTTTATATGAGATGAGTGTTTTTCATTTTCATTCATGTAAAAACTTGTATGTAATATTCTTTTATTGGGGCACTTTCAGGTTGCGGAAGATGTCACCTTTTGTATATTATTTACTTTTCCGCACTAGGATAGACCCAAGGAGGAGGGCACAAGTAACCGGGTTCTGGAGTCCAGTGGGAGACCAACTCGAGGAGTCGAGTCCGGGTCTCCTAATTCTAGAATTGGTAGGGTTGCTTGCCGCTCTCGTAGGGGTCTAGGGGTGTGGGTTTGGCTATTCATCACGACCGTGGAATCCGTGTTTTATATTGGCTCAAAATAAAACACGGACGTCCTAGTATATCCAATATTTCATATGATATTTTCTGCTGCGTTATCTGTGATGTGATCATGTGATGTTCTGTGATAAATACTGCATATAGAATATATGATATATTATATAGACGTTACTTATGTTTTACACCCGCGCTAGCCCTGTCCCGCTCTGCCGTTAGTTACCTAACCTAACGGTGCACGAGGGGACATCGAGGCGAATGCGGATGGCATAAGTGTACGTCGTATTTATCTGTAATGTTTAGGTGATTTAAATGATGGGACTTCATTAATATGATTAATGAAAGAAAAAGAAACCTAAAGATGTTGTGGAATCGAATTTCAAAAATAAAACAGGTAGCTACAGTTCTTGCTTTGCACAGCGGTATATATGATATATCCTGCACCTTATTCGATGAGGAAAGGGCCGACGATCCCTTCACCGGGATTGACCCCTTTAGCAATAACTGGCAGATGCTACAACCCTCGGTTTGTCTTTTGATTGCTTCTATAGTTTCTGCTTTGCACAGTGATATATATGATATATCCCGCACCTCATTCGACGAGGAAAGGGCCGACAATCCCTTCACCGGGAATGACCCCTTTAGCAAAACTAGAAAAGCCTCAAAAACACTCCATTTTAAAATCATTTGATTCTACAACGATATCAACTTCATTACGCAAAAGGTTTTCAGAAAAACCTGTCGTAGCCCTCCGTCATTTTAGATAAGTTGTATATAGTATTCGTGCTACATTTGTTGGCTTTCGTCAAGGTGTAGTGTGCGGTAGCTATATGCTGCTTATCTGCTGCATATGATGCGATTGGATTAGGGTAGTCGTGCAGCTTTGTTGGCTTTCGTCAAGGGTCGTGCGGGTGGGTTTAATTCAATCAAGAAATGACGGGTTGGACTTGACTAGTAGCCTATGGTTTGTTGGCTTTCGTCAAGGTCATAGGATGCTAGGGGCAAAATATTATCGGGAATTTCAAGTGTTGAAATTTGCAATGAGATTGCATACCTTCTATGAGATAGTTGGATCCCGATACCCGCTGCGAGTAATTGTTACTCCTGAGAGAGTTTTACACATTACAATTAGCCGATCAAGTAGGTGTCTAGAAAGGTGTTAACGAGGTTACGCCTCTGGGAAAACGAGATTTACATTAATTAGGTTCGTGCGAAAGTACGGGGGACCTCCCTCAAAGTACCGATACTGGCCTGGCTGAAAGATTGGCGAACTTGTAGTGTGTAATTAATCCCGGCTAGTCTTTCCTTTTAGTGTTTGAAGGAAGATTTGATAAAAAACAGTGGGAGCCATCCTGATTAGATAAAATAATAACCAATCTATTCTTGCAAGAGCGCACGCTGAGTGTTTTCTTCTCTCTCTCTCCAGGGAGCGACCATATCACGCCTTAATCAAGATAACAATACGGATATTGACCGAACCCGCTTGTTGTACTGAGCTGGGGAACGTTGGTCCCGCTCCAACTTATAATTGTTATAAGACAGAGCAGGAAATAGGGGAATACCAGGGTTTCCATGCCGTCCAAACGAAGAAAGTGCATGCTGATGCATCTTCTTCTGGTGTGTTCATTACATAGAACTGTTTCTCTGTATCCTCTACGTCCTGGGTATTTGATACCGAATCAGGATCCCAGATATGTAATCTATTACATAGGGCTACAGAAAGGTAGAGAACTGAGAATGGGTGATAAGTTTCATGAGGCAGAAAACGGTGCAAGTGTTGCAGCCAGGTCTATTGGTCACTGTCACCCTGTATTACCTGAATACATTGATTCTGAACGAATGTTATTAGATACCGAACCTGATATACAAAATCATATCAGTCTCTTTATTAGTAAAGAAGGATATAATTTTGTATTGTTGGATAATATTTTGAATATTTCCTATATCAAAAGTTGATCGGTTCAGGCACGTTATCTAAAAGCATTGATGTTCTAAATCAAACTACAGTTCCTAGTATACATAACACACACAAGAGGAAGAGTTCAGAAATGAACGGATCCTTCTTGAGGTATTGTAGACTAGGTCATATCAATGCGACCCGACTAGCTAAGTTGCACATAGATGCATATTTAAATCTGTTTGAATTTACATCTTGCGAAAACTTGTCGGTCATGTCACAAAGATAAGTTGACCACAGTTCTGTTTATTGGAAGCAAAGAAAGAGTTAGTGAACTCTTGGGATTGATACATGCTGATGTATGAAGGTCCCCTGTCTACATATGCCAAGACCGGTTCTTTGTACTTCATAACATTCTCTGATGATCTCTTTAGATTCAGACATATGTTCTTGTTGAAACACAAGTCCGAACCTTTTGAGATATTCACAGAATATAAGTTAGAAGTAGAGAACCAAAACGGGTATAAGTATTATGTCCTTTGATGTGATCAAGGAGGATAATACTTGAGCACGGAATTTCTGGACTATTCTAAAGGAGAATGAGATTCTCTCTCAACATTACTCCTCCGTATACACCATAGCACGATGGTATATCGGGGCGGAGCAATAACACCCTATATGATATGGTGTGTTTTATGATGAGTACTACTGAGTTACCTATTTCCTTTTGGGAGCTATGCACTTATGAAGTTGCAAACCTATTGAATAGGGTTCAAATCAAATCAGTTGCCTACCACTTCATATGTGATATGGAAAGGGAAGAGCCCATATCTTAAGTTGGTTAAGATTTGGGGGCTGTCCGGACTATGTCTAAAAGCAAAATCCGGACAAGCTCGATGCAATGTCTGTTATGTAGAACTGGAAGCAGTTCCAGCTATGCAAACTACAGCAGATGATTTAGTAGAACCGAAGGATTCAATAGTAACCAACGAACCTCAGCCTCTCCGCCGATCTAGTAGGGTTCCTCACCCACCTGAGAGATACTTTGGTTTCTCTATGACAGTGGGAGCGAGGATTGCATCATGAGATGATGACCCAACTAGTTTCGAGCAGGCCATCGAGAGTAGGGACTCTGTAAGAATGGTTGGATGCTTGGCGATCTGAGATGGAATTCATGTACACCAACAAAGTATGGACTTTGGTTGCTATATCTGAAGGGTTAAATCCCCATCAGGAGCAAGTATATCTTGAGAAGATTACTTGGTGTAGATGGAAAAGTTGAGACTTTCAAAGCTAGACTTGTTAAAGGTTTTCGTCATCAACCCAGCGTGGATAATGATGAAACCTTTTCCAGTGGCTTTGCTTAAGTCCATCCGGATCCTACTTGCCACGGCTACATACCATGACTACAATATCTGGCGGTTGGGTGTCATGACTGCTCTTCTAAATGATATTTTAGAAGAGGGCGTCTATAAGTACACAGTTAGAGGGCTTTGTAGACAGTGGGAGCAGCGGAAACGTGCACAAGTTGTTTTATAGGATAAAGCAGGCATCGCGGAGTTGGAACGTCTGTTTTGATGTGGTAGTCAAAGAGTTTGACTTCATCAAAATGGTAGATGAACCTTGTATATACAAAAAGGTTAGTAGGGAGTATGGTGGTGATCCTCGTAGAGTACGTGGATGACATACTCTTGATAGGGAAGGTGTTTCCTATGCTACGCTCAGTCAATCTCCGCTTATCACAAGGATTCTCCATATAGGATCAAAGTGATACCTCCTAAATCCTGGGTTTTGGACCATGAGGTAGATCTAATTGGATGTTAGGATTCTCACTAGTTGTAGTGAGATGGTATCAATCGATCCTGGGGAGAATCACTGGAAAGGTTCCAGGGTGATAAGGACGACTGAATGTCAGTCACAGGCATTGTCATTACCCTTAGTAAAGGGACGGTATGTTGGAAGAGTTCCAAGCTGGATACCGTGGCTTACTAGACGATAAAGGCTGGATACATCGCTACTTAAGATGCAACCAAAGAGGCAGTCTGGATATATATTTGTTCATGAGATGAACTTAGTTCCTCCCATTGTGTGACAATGGAGTTGTGGTTTATGCCAAGGAACGTCCGTCCCATCAGTGATCTAGACATATTCTAAGGCAGTATCACCTGATCATGGAGATGGTTGATCTCGAAGGAGATCGAGGTTAGGAGAGTAGACTCAGAGGACAACACGGCGGATCCACTCACAAAGGCCTTTTCCCAAAGAGAGACTTTTATGGGATGGTTGAGATACTACAACCACTGCTATCAGATGGCCCTAGTGCAAGTGGGAGATAGTTAGTTATATGTATGCCCTAGAGGCCATAACTATACATAGGATGTATATTGTAGTGGATGCTTGGACATATATAGGGAGGACTTTCTTGCTCGACATGATAGTATGCTATCTGGTTGCTCTTTACCTTAACGTGTACACTGACTGTCTCTTTGTTACATGTTGGTAAAGCCCTTAGGATGTTTACTTGACTACGTGGACTATGATGCGGATCATACTAGTGGGGACATGGTAGTCCATAAGTACATCCTTCAAGGTCCCTAGTCGTGGGTGTATCGAGACAGGGCATCGATATACCAGTGTAGACTAGCGTATACCTTCTCAACCCATACAGATAGGCGATGGATGATCCCATATCCATTGGTGTTTGACATCAGAGATGATATACGGGTGCTCAGTGGAGACTGGGTACACTGGACGGACTCGCCGAGAACTCCCAGATGGTATTATACCTTACGTCAGATGGCAGTTCTCGGGTGACACTGGTACAGAGTAGTCTGTTGACCCGAGATCGTCATAGAGTCTTGTGTGATTCCCACTGTGCTTTGATTTCCACCTTACCACGTCCAAGAGGGCGTGCAAAACGGTGGTTTTTGGGTATAGTCCTGAATCACATGGAGGCAATGAGCGATAGGAGGGGATTCGTCTCTCCCGGTATAGGGAGTTGATGTTGCGCTGTGTTCGATTGGCTATAACCGGAAATCCCTGGCCAGGGTTGCTGAGATTTACTGGTAAGTGTTACCAGTAGTTTCTCGAACTGTTATAGACCTCATATCGACACGACTTATCGAGCTATTGGGGTCTGACGTTTACCACCCCTAGGCAAGATATGCGACATATCAGACGACGAGACCGGACTGTACGGTAAGTGTTACTGGTTGGATTCACAGGAGTGTGAGCGGGCTTGCTCGTTGATCTTCTGATCGCTCAATACCCGGGTGGCCGTTACGTTTGGCAGACCGCTTGCGGCTTGTGGGTGTTTGATATGATCATCACCTGCTGCCGGCGTATTGACAAGTCTTTAGAGTCCTACACAGAGCTTTCCTGGCTCAAGCGAAACGAAATAGGAGCGCATATGAGATATGTGCGGGACCGAGAATAATGCGTGTATGTGATACCGTATTCTATTCTCGCGATGAATGTATCGATTGGTTGTATGCGATATAACCTAGTTATCGAATCGAGGATTGATTCGATAAGTCGATACATTGGATATTAGTCGGTCATATGCGATATGACCGGATCGTTAAATCAAGTGTTGATTTAATGATTTAATGTATAATTATATATTTGATATATTACTTTACATTAACTAGTATTGGTTCACTTAAGATGGATTTTCTCACTTGATGTGCACATTGTATATATGATATAGTTTTGTGCACTAGTTTGTATCATGTTTGATGATACATGCAAACTTGGGTGTGTGTGTGCTTTAAACTATGATTAGGTTAATGGTTAGGATTTGTTTTATTTATTTATTTATTTATTTATTCATTTTGGAAAGGATAAAATGGTGGTTTTCTTTTCTTTCTTTGCTTGAAGCTTCTTGAAGCTTCAAAGCATCTTTGAAAGTCTACCATTTTGTCTTTATCCCAAACCTAACCATTCAACTAAACTATAGTTTATTCTCTACACTAAACCATGGTTGCTAAATGATAAGAATCACTTTATTTTCTTTTTCTATTATTCTTATCATATTCTTTTTCTTCTTCTTCTTCTTCTTCAAGAAGGAGAAACCTTACTAGCTTTAATGGTGCTATGAGGAAAAGAGTGAGAAATCCAAATCCAAAGTGAACCCACTTCCTATTTCTTCATCCTCTACCACTTGCCAAGTAGTATAGGGTGTTTTCTTCACAAGTTTCATGACTTGGTGAAGTTGGAGCTTGATTTTGTGTTGCCTCGACGTAGATCATCTTCGGCAATGAAGTCGACGACCTAACCCGATCATTTCTTCGACGAAACCATCGCTAGAGTCCGGGATCCGATGATCGCAGCGGAGGGACATCATCACGGAGCTGAGGAAGTGGAGGACCGGATCTACAAAGGTTGTAGTCTCTTTCAGTTAGCAGTAAAGTTGTTTACTAGGTTGTAGTTTCGCCTATTCTCTAGTTAACGATCCGTATTAGGGTTTCTCGGCACCGGAAAATTTTGAATTTGGCATGGTTGATGCCTTATGAGACCTCTTGAGTGTGCCTAGGAACCCTACAGAAATTGTATGCATAATGAAATAGCGACTAAAACTATGCATCAGGTATACATGATATATGATAACATATGAAATATGAATATGTAACTATAGTGCCTGTATAAAAGGAAACAGAAATCTCATCATGTGTTCCAAAATCTTGGTCATTTTCATAATAGATCCTCAAATCCAATGTCAAATATCGACATAAATCTTTAGTTTTAGCATGCATTGTTCCCCGAACGATCCTAACAGCCAACAACATCGGTCGGTATTCTCCAGATATCCGCCGTGTCTCTCAAACTATCTCCGGTATCGAGTGTTCTCGCTAAGCTCCCCGCCTCTAATGCGGCTTTCCTGTCCCTCGGTCTCAACCGGGCCTACCATGTATCCGACTGTATATCCCTCACTCGGTCCGGATAACGTAAAAATCCGCAACCGTATAGCCCCCCACTCGGTTCGGAATAAAACCAAATCAGAAAAACAACAACTCATGGTGGACATATCATATAAATCACGAAGACCCGTAAAATTATAACATGTAGTGAATAAAACTCGAATCAAGGAAAATCTCATGATTCAGTATTTCATGATACAATTAATAACAAGGACAATGAGATGTGATATGTGCCGAAACAATAGCAATGTTGTGCGACAACAGTTATTAATGATACTAGCAGTGCACAATAGATTATAGGTAACATGTCAAGTTCTAGGTGTGTACGTGACATGTTAATTACCGATGGGGTGTAGTGTAGCATGTAAGCATGTGTAAATGCAACATAACTCATCGGTAATAGTGCAAGTGTTCTAGCAAGTGTTAAGCATTGGAGATTAATAGGTATGAATGCATACAATGCAATACTAGGTTTAATTATGCAAACAATATGAATGGAAAATAAATATAACAAAATTTCTAGTTTTGAACGCTATACGCCATCCATACAATATCCCCTGATAGATGTTTAGTCTACTCACCGGTACAAGTAGTGATCTATTCGAATCCCATCACTCCTTTTCCCTTCCTCGCTACCTCCGAAGTCCCCGGGGTCAAATCTAATATCGAAATAAAACTTTCATATATAAGCGGTTAAATTCCGATACGGCGAATACGTAAATTCTAAGTGAACTTACATACGTAACGTGATACGTTTGAATATCGTGCGCTATACAGACCCAAGGCTAACTAGAGCTACCCCGACTCGTTGTATTTTGAGAAAATATAAAACGTGATACGAAATGTCCGTATCATATGTTAAAATATTATAAAAAGCAAGGCAATTAGCTTCCAGATTTTGTTTACAAACTATCTAGGAAAATCAAAGTATACCAAATACTACATATAACCTACAGAGAGCTACCCACAAAATCTCAAAACCCAACTCACCAAGAAAATCGACGGCAGCGGAAAATCTAAGGATTTCGCCGGTCGAACTGTGCAGGAATAGGTCCGGGTTTATAGGGTGCACTCTAGGTTCTAATATCATGCTACTGTACTGTTAGATTTATTTAGGGATTAATATAATTATAGCAGATACTATCAGAGCTAAAATTCCAACAAAAATATGTTTTTTCCCGATATCGTAAACACTACTTTGTACAGAACTCGTACTAAGACCTGAAAGGTTGAGGGTTATACCTATATGAAGGATTCCACTAAGCTCAATCTTCAAGAGGTGCACAAAGAGTTGAGGGGCCTAGCTTGAGGGATTTGAATCAATATCCATGGAACTCTAGCTTCTTTTCTTTTTTTTCAAAGTGGGGGTGGAGAGCTTCACTACTTGGTGCTAAGTATTGTGAACTAATTTCAGTTTGATAACTGAACAAATAAAGAGAGTTTGGTGTTGAAAAGGGGAGGAGGAGGTGTCACTATGGAGGGATAGGGTGCATGTGTGCAAGGGTGAGGTGGTGGCTTGAGGTGCATCTCATGGTGTGTTGTGGGTGAGGTTCATCATAATCCTAACACCATGATTCTCACAATATGCACATAAACCCCCAAACAAACCTATATTCTTTATTGAAATTAAAACTTTCCACTAAAACACTTTTTTACAAACTAAATGTTATCTAAACTAATTACTCTATTACTTAAATACCCTGACCATTTATAAAAAGTCTTTTTATCAAAATTTAAAATAACATTTTAAAATAAAATAATTAATTAATTATCAAAAATATTTCCGAAACGTTACATAAACATTGCTAAAACCATACTAGAACACTCCCAGATTTCTCTATATGAAATCTGAGACAAAACAAACAATACAGGAGCTTATATTATTACCAAATAAAGCTACTGACAAAAACCCAAAACACAATTCAAAAGAAAAACCGGCGGCGACGGTCAAATGAGGAAAACTGCCGAATGAACTAGACAAGTTGGGGTCGGGCTTTGAGTGTGGTCTTCTAGTGGTCTCACCATACTCTAGTCTTATTAGTTTTTCTAATAGACTAACCTAGCAGTTCCAGATTCAAGTTTACACTCACAAATATAATAAAAGTTCTAATTTCTGATATTGCTCACTAAAAACAGATATGTAACAAAAAGGAACTTGCAAAGAAGGTGAGATATACCTATAGGGATGGTGCACAAGGGAATTCTAGCTTAAGAAGTGCATGGCTTGAGATTTCTTGAAGTGGTTGAGGCTCTAATTGATGGTATGCTCAAATTTGATGAAGGGACCATGGTTTTTCTTTTTTGGTTTGGTGAATATTTGGAAATTTTTGTGTTGGTGCTTGAAGGAACTTATTGTTTCAGTTTGAGAGCTCAAGGAATAAGCTAAGGGTTAAATAAGATAAATGTGGAGGTGTCAAGACTTAGTGTAGAGAAAGAAGGAGGTGTAAAGGTATAAGGAGGAGGTGCAGAAAGGAGAGGGTGTGTGTAGTGTGGAGGTTATGAGGGTTTAAACTAACTCTAACATATACCCAACCCTTATAAAAAAATAAAACAAACATTTTTAAAATTACCTCCATATTACAAAAATCTAAATTCTTGATTTTAAAAGAAATAAAACACTTAATATAATACTTAAATACCATTATCTTATTATAAAATCTCATGTCATGTTAAAACAATTAAAATATAATTTTTATGATATCACACCTTTTTCTCCATTCTTACCAAAATAATTACATTTTTTGCGGATATAAATCCGATACCAAAATTCATATGCGATATCATTTTTGTAAACTCATTATACTCATATTTTAAATTATAAATTAATATTTATAATTTTCCTAAATGTTACAATATCCCCTCCTTAAAGAAATTCGGTCCCCGAATTTAAATTTAACCGCTATCTTAAAACATTTTTCCCAATCAAATCAAATCAAATCAAATCAAGTCAATTCAAATCAAATTGCCGGGGTCCAAATTTTAAAACATACAGTCCGCTCCAATAAACGGAACTCCAAAGTTCCACACGAGCTAAGACATAAAATAACGCAACCGTGCGCGTGAAAACCCAAAAAGATATAAAACTCGCATAACTGTAACTCTAGCGGTTGTTATGAGAATTACACCAATTATGATGCAAAATTCCAAATACGAAAACCATTGTGTATATCAAGTACACAATCATTGCCATAGTCGTTGTACAATATCTGTAGCACACGACCAAGCGAAAATATAGAAATTAAATCTATAATATACCTAATCAAGTGTTATGCATGAAAACGAAATCAACCCAAACGGGTTTGCATGAAAATCCAAACCACATGCCACGGGTGTGCATGAAAACAAAAACAGCGCCAAGTGCAACATGTGTGCACGACAATAACATCCACTGCATCGAATGTGCATGGAGCCAATATCAAGTGCATCTAGAGTGCACAAGACCAATATCAAGTGCATCGGGGTGCACAAAATAAATCTCAAGTGTATCGGGGTGCACAAAATCAACACCAAGTGCATCGGGGTGCACAAAATTATCAAAACGTGCAACTGGTGTGTACAAAATCATATCTAGTATGCCTGGAGTATATAAAAATGTTAATCAAGTGCAACTGATGTGCACGAAAATATCAGTCTAGTGCATCTGGTGTGCACAACACGCCAATCGAGTGCGGTCACCATGCACGGAAATCTCAAACAAGCGCACCTAGTATGCACAATTCATTTGTGTGACCCTCAAATCCTCAAAATACATAAGTCAAAATAACAGATGTCAAGTTATCCTTTCTTCAACGTCGCAAATGCAATATTCAGATCATCAAAATACAAATAAAAAACAAATGATATCGAAGTACACCTTCTTCAATGTCGAAAGATGTCTATACATCCGGAACTGGTAGAGCAAGGATTACCACTTACCTTCTGCCCACGGTCTAGCATTCTCTATCTCTGAATTCTTGTTCTTTCTGCAGATCAATAACACCATGGCCTTTTTATACAATCATCTGGTGAGGAGCAGTGACGCAAACATTCCCATGCTGATACTTTTCAAGACACTTCCTTGCCAAGTAGTCCAGTCTCTCGCAATGCAACATGTCGATGACGGCGATTTCTAACCTCTGAGTGCGCGCCAAGCAACTGACCCTGGGTTCAATCTCAATCATTATAGAATCCTGGAAAGACCCGTCATGTCTCCTGCCGATATCATCTATCCAATCTGTCCGGAACTAGCACTCCTTAATGAATCCACTTCGTTTCGGAACAACGACAATCTCATCCAGATTTTCCCCTGAAAGTGGGGGCGTACACAACGCCTATGTATACATATCGAATCTCCAGTATCGACGGGGAAGAACAACTGTGCATTGAGACTTCACACCAATCTCCTGTTCCATTACACTCCAGTATCGGTCAAATAAGGAGCGTATCACGATAGTTACGCGAATTGCAAGTCATACTTGGTTATGACCAACCCCGAAGTCTTACACAAAAACTCGAAAATACGAATCCGGCATCTCTGACCCTCTGTGGAAGAATCTGGCTAAGCCCACCTTCGAGAACGCGTCCCGATTCGTCGGAGGAAAACTCACTACACGGTCTCTCTCGAGCGACTCATATCAGGTCTGAGCAAGACCCATCAAAAGAAGCTAGTCAACTTCACCGATCTCGCATCAGAGCGCCACAATGAATTAAATATCCTAGCCATCATACCCATGAATGACTAAGAATCCTCTGGCCCATCAATACTCGTAAACACCGGTGACTTTTAGTTTCATGAACTCTGGAAGCAACACCTCGATAATCTCAGCAACGATTGGTACAACTGTCTGAACAGTAGGCAACACAATGATCTTCAGAGTAGGGTAAACAGCATGCCTCCAAGTCCGGCTAGTCTCCAGCAATGACCCGACCTTCTGGTGCGGATCCCAAAGAAAACTCGCTTCAAAATTAGAAATCTGATCATATAAGGATAAACAATATGTTCTTATGTCACCGAAATATCACCCTGGTCAGTCCTCATCCCAGACAAGTCTGCCCTGACCGTGTCTCTATCCGCAGCCCTCTCGGCTTGCGTAGACATGGTGACCGGAACAACCAACATGTATCGATCAGGATTGATTAATTGAACGAATAGAAGAAAAAATCTCAAGATATATATATCCTAAGATAACTTAGGCGGAGTATCGTATCGTAAATATGCCACGGAATATATGTACGGTACGTCACTCTACTTAGTACCTACTATATTAACCAAGGTCATCCTACGTAATGAAAGTTCGGGTATAAGACCCCCAAAGTCAAGTCTAAGTTCTGTAAGGTCAAGCCTAGGTAACGAAAGTGTATGCATAGACCCCACATAGTCAAACCTAGACTCGAACAAAGGTTAAACCAAACACTCTGATACCAAATTTGTCACGACCCGAAAGTGGCACGTGACCGGCACTTAAATCACGTGACATCTAAAGACGTCGACGTGGTCTATGTAAGCAGAAAACCCGGAATCTAAACCTTTTTACCAAAATATTGGAGGTGAAGTTTTAAAATAGTCATTAGATGGAATCAGTTTAAAATACTCATTTAAGTCTAACTAAGTGTGTTTGAAAAGCATCCAGGACGTTTTAAAAATCGGCAGCACCTCTTTTATAAATTTTGAATAAAACCTAATACAAGCACAATAATATATAAAGCATCCCAATAGGAGCTAGTTTCCACGCCCAAACGGCGGAGCAACCACGCAGATAATATACGACGCCCAATGGCAAAGAAAAGAAAATCAAAACAATAACCAACAAGAATAAAAAGTCGACTCCAACGAGTGTGACACCCCCAAATACATAACTCTAAGTCTCGCTTCTAAGTCCACAATTATACAAGTTCTGGGTTGATAGAGTTTTACTAGATACAAAAGAATACATATATACAAGTGTGGGTACGATACAACAGTAGCCCACCTACCAAAGCAATCATCGAAAAGAAGTGTGTGCCGCAAGCCGCTGATGATCCGAGCGGTAAATCCTGCAAGAAACTGGGGCACAACAGGGGTGGGTTGCCAACTCAGTGAATAAAAGTATATCACAAGGTAGAAATCGAAATGCACAACGATATCCTAAGTCATAAGTATAGAACTATCATAACCTGTACTAATATATATATATATATATAATGCATAAGTACAATAAATGCAATAATATCCATCACGTAAACCCAAAATATATCATCTCATATGTATATAACATGTATCCGGGTATAAGCCTATAAGGTAGCCGAAAATATGTATGTAAAACCTCTTCTTAAAATAGCCACGAGATAAGTATGCCACGACATAAAAGCGGACGTAATAGTATGAAGTATTATATGTATTTATTTAAGATATACGTCTCGCTGTTTAGTAAAGAGTTTTAAGAGGTTTACAGTTTTAAAGATCCATGTGTCATTCTAGACTTGTCAAAATAATGAGACTATAGCTCGTTTAGAAACCCTTTTTATATGTATCAATCGGTAAAAAGGTATTCAAGTACTGTCCCCCGGATCAGTCCTGGTCGGCTACTATAATGCATAAACTATAAATGCGTACCTCGAATGATCGCAAAACATCAATATATGGGTGTCCAGCATCGACACCCTAAATCCTCATATCTCTCGTGTCCATCACCGACACGCAAATCCAGATATCGTCGACACCGTCTCAACAGATCGGTCGCCCCTCGATATCCTTAGCCCCGGCCAGTATCCCCTGGATATCCTCCGTGCTCATATCTATCACCGGTATCGAGTGTCCTCGCTAGGCTCTCCGCATCTATCGCGGCTTTCCTGCCTCTCGGTCTCGACCAGGTTCACCATGTATCTGACTGTATACTCCCCCCACTCAATTCGGATATGTAGCATGTCCGTAACTGTATAGCTCCCCCACTCGGTTCGGAATAAAACTAAATCAGAAAACATAAAACTCATGGTGGAAGTCAACTCATCAGATCCAGAAATATCAAGTAAAGAAGAAGAATAATTGCATATATCACTCTGATGATATTATATATATATATAGCAGCGCCCATACCACTGATATATATCATCGAAAGTAAAAACATCATAAAAACTCATAAGGATCAAAAACGAATACCCATGGTACTGGTATTCGCAATAACTCAGCAGGTAATAAAGGCACCGTACGTAAATATAGTCAGTCGTGCAAACAAACGTAACAGTTCTACTGTGCCATGGCAATACTAATGATGTGTAGTGTAGTATACGTGTCTGTGCTCATGCAGCATGACAAACATTAGTATTTGTGCAAGTATTCTATAAGTGTTTAAAGCAGAAAGTAATTCTACCCATATCCGTAGCATATAATTACAATCCAATTTCTTGGATATAGGGAATTCATAATGCCTCGTATCGGCATTTACATACACATCGCGTCGTGTAGCAGTCCTATAGTTTCATGGCAGTACCAATGAGGTGTAGTGTAACATATGCGTCTGTGCGCGTGCAACATAGTACTTATTGGTAGTTGTGCAGTGTTCTATCAGTGTGTTCGTATAAAAGAGAACGTATATAATCGATAAGCGTATCGCGAACATGTAAAGGATTCTAAATGTATCGCGTAATTATTAAACGTAACTAATTGCTATGAGTTATACCGTCATCTTTGAAAATAGAATGATACGTTATTTTGAAATAAGGAAGCCGCATTAAGTTAAAATAGATATTCGTTTTGGAAAATAGTATCGCATCCTTGTCATTTATCGTTTAAAGGTGAAAACGAATCGTTGGTTTTTAAAAGAGTATAGATCAATCAAACGTAACGTTCCAAGTCGGGATAACTCATGACTCCACGAGTCCAAATGAAACTTGGCCCTATTCGGCACACTCTCCTCATAATCACAAGTACGGTATGATCGCTTGTACAATGTCCATCCAATATTATATTCATATCGTACGGATCTATCGTCACGTACGTATGTTATCATAACCATATATCAAATATAACCATATGTATAACCTACTAGATACGAAATAACATCAATCTAATAAAGATAAGTTATCTAACATATCATTAAAATCTAACTAGATAGTACAAGTATCCTAGTTAATTGGTTGCGGGGGTGCTATACGCCATCCACCCGACTTTCCCCGTAGATATAAATCTACTTACCACTTGTCGAGCTCGTCGAAATCCACGCTAGTTTTGTCCGTCCTTACCGTCTTGAAAACCTCCGCGATCGTACGTACAATCATAGTTATAACATATTGGCGTAAATATCATATCAAAACCAAAATAATGAGCTAAGCATCCATAGGTTAGAACCTATAGCTTACTTACTCCAAATACGACCAAATACCCCTGACATTAACGTACGAACGTCAATAATTCAGTCGCGGTACAGAAATACGAAAAACCGTAATAAACATGTCGGAAACATTGCTAAAACCATACTAGAATACTCCCAGATTTCTCTATATGAAATCTGGGACAAAACAAACAATACAACAGCTTATATTATTACCAAATAAAGCTACTGACAAAAACCCAAAACACAATTCAAAAGGAAAACCGGCGGCGACGGTCAAATGAGGAAAACCGCCGGGTGAACTAGAGAAGTTGGGGTTGGGCTTTGAGTGTGGTCTTCTAGTGGTCTCACCATACCCTATTCTTGTTAGTTTTTCTAATAGACTAACCTAGTAGTTCCAGATTCAAGTTTACACTCACAAATATCATAAAAGTTCTAGTTTTTGATATTACTCACTAAAAACAGATATGTAACAAAAATGAACTTGCAAAGGAGGTGAGATATATTTATAGGGATGGTGCAAAAGGGAATTCCAGCTCAAGAAATGCATGGCTTGGGATTTCTTGAAGTGGTTGAGGCTCTAATTGGTGGTATGCTCAAATTTGATGAAGCGACCATGGTTTTTATCTTTTGGTTTGGTGAATACTTGAAAATTTTTGTGTTGAAGTTTGAAGGAACTTATTGTTTCAGTTTGAGAGCCCAAGAAATAACCTAAGGGTTGAATAAAATAAAGGTGAAGGTGTCAAGACTTATTGTAGAGAAAGGAGAAGGTGTAAAGGTATAAGGAGGAGGTGGAAGAAGGAGGAGGTGTGTGTGGTGTGGAGGTCGTGAGTGTTTGAACTAACTCTAACATATACCCAATCCTCATAAAAAATAAGCCAAACCTTTTTAAAAATACTTCCATGTTACAAAAATCTAAATTCTTGATTTTAAAAGAAATAAAACACTTAAGATAATACTTAAATACCATTATCTTATTATAAAATCTCATGTCATGTTGAAATAATTAAAATATCATTTTTATGATATCACATCTTTTTCTCCATTTTTACCAAAATAATTACATTTTTGCGGATATAAATCCGGTACCAAAATTCATATGTGGTATCATTTTTGTAAACTCATTATACTCATATTTTAAATTATAAATTAATATTTATAATTTTCCAAAATGTTACAATGTTAGAGACGGCATTGGGCGCGCAGCGAAGATGGGATGGGGAGAGAAGGAGGGCATTTCAACGTTAGAGTTTGCCTGGAAAAATCAAGGAGTGCAGAGAGCGACGCGAATGACAGTGTCGATGGAAGACGGGAGAGGAAGGAAAGGCGTAAATTATTAGAGTTAGAGCTATCACTTGGGCTGTGATTAGAGAAGGGGAAGATGGAGTATAAAGATTTTTTTTTGTTGCAATGTTTTATGTAGCATGACAACTTAAATGACATGGCGATCACTTGACATGGTCGACTTTAACATGATACTGTTAATCATAATGGTATTTTAAAAATTGCAAACTTGTCATGTTATTTGTTTTGTATATTTTAAAGTTTTTGGGAATTTGTTGCCAGACAAAGGAAATACGCCTTTTCTTAAAGAGCAATTGGGGCTTGCGGTGACCCTATAGGTCCCGGGCTACAGTGCCCTCAGTCCTTCACCCATTGCGGGTGGATCCCAGAGGGGTATTTTGCAATTAACCCTCATGGGCTCACCCGCAATGGGTGAGACCACTACAGGGCGGGCCTTGCAGGGTCACTGCAGGCCCCTTATAGCGTGTTAGTTTAAATCATGATTATAAAATCAAGGTTTTTTTTATATCTCACCCCCAAAACTTATATATTTTAAAATTTCACCCATATAAATTTATTTTTCTAAATTTCCTCCATAAAACTTCTCATTTAACCAAAAAAATCCTTGTCATCTTTATTCCGTGAGACTTTAACTTGGATTAGTTTGATTTAACAAGAACTTGAGTTAGAGACGTGATCCATCCATCTTTCTTCTCAACGGACCTAGAATCTTTTGATTTAGAAAACATGGAATATATATTGTATATTTAAAGTAGATATTTTGATAATATTCATATATATATATATATATATTTATAAAAAAAAATAGAACTTATTTATTAAATAGAAATCACATTTTCTTAAAAATTGCATTAAAAATTCCATTGAGATCAGATACTCCGTGAGGAGGTCTGCATCTCGTTCTACTAGGCCCGAGAATGTGCGATAACCCGTACCATCCCGATCGGGGTTCCTCAAAATAGGGTGTAGAGGCGCATTTGTAAGGAATTAAATAATACTCAAAGAAAAAGTTTTTGAAAGTTTAGGGCATTTTATTGTAAACTTGTAAATTCCCACAATTTAATGTTCCAAAAGTCATCGTGCTATATCAATAATGAGTGTTTTGATGAGGTAGGTCATCACTTCGTGAGTTTTCTAAAGGTAATACGATCAAAATGAATAAGCAATGTCGTATGTAAACATGATGTATTTTATCGTAAAACTGAAATAGAAGTTGCAATACATATTATTTTGAGATAAAACTTGTTCTAATGTGTTTGTTTATGATTGCTAAACAATATACAAAAAGATTGTAAATTTGTTATTAAGATAAATGGTGTTTTTAGTTAAATTAGAAACGGAAGTCGGATTAACTCCGCTTCCGACTAGTTTTGAAAATAGAATTCGTTTTAATAGAATGAGAAGGGGGAAAGTGGGACTTACAGGTTGGAATTAGAGAGAAGATGTTGGAGGAGATTTTGGGATCGTCGGGGAGTCGTTTCGTCGCCGGATTTTTTCCGAAACGTCGCCGGAACTTCAACCTTTGCTAACTCCACTTGTACAACTTTTGAACTTGGAAATTTTAGAGAGTTTTTGTGATAATTTTCAGAATGAAGAAAGCCAAGTGTAGAGTTATATTTATAGGGAAAATTAAGATTTAGCGTGATGAATTGAGAATTAAAAATGCATTAAAATTTAGTTTAATAGTGATTTTTAATTCTCTGGATAATTGCAGAGTAAACAAACATAATGGGAGTTAAGGGGGGAGGCCAAGAGGCTGGGGCAAAGGAAAAAATGGGGCATTAGGCACGGGGGGCCCGGCGGCGCCGTCCCCTGGGATGATCTCGCCGGACCAATCCGGTGGGTTGGGGTGTGGATCTCTGCCACTTGTCCAAGTCTGTTGGTATATCATTTCTCACATGTTTGTTTACTTTATGACTTTTCATTTTACGTGTAGTGCACATGCAAACTTTTGAGATTCTAAAAGTTTAAAAGAAAAAACAATAAAAAATATATGTGGCATGGTGGATTCGAACACAAGGGCTATATCACAGCAGTACAAAGTTTTACCAATGAGTTATAAGTGCTTTCTTACTGTTCAAAAACAAATTAAATTTATAATTTGTGTTCAGGCTTAGGTGCTCCTTTGTGTAATTTGAAAAAAATTCTATACAGAAAGTTCAGGGTTGTTACAATCCCAGAGGGGTATTTTGCAATTAACCCTCATGGGCCCACCCGCAATGGGTGAGACCACTAAAGGGCGGGCTCCGCAGGCTCCTTATAGCGCGTTAGTTTCAATGATGATTATAAAATCAAGGTTTTTTTATATCTCACCCCCAAAACTTATATATTTTAAAATTTCACCCATAAAAAATTATTTTTCTAAATTTCCTCCATAAAACTTCTCATTTAACCAAAAAAATCCTCACCGTTTATATTCCGTGAGAATTTAACTTGGATTGATTTGATTTAACAAGAACTTGAGTTAGAGACGTGATCCATCCATCCTTCTTCTCAACGGACCTAGAATCCATTTTTTTTTCCATCTCAACCTTTTCATCATTTTGAAATCAAGAAGAAATCCAAATCCCATACGTAATTCAAAAGAGGAAGTTGACCGTTAAGGGCATTTTGGTCCTCTTCAAGTTTTTTAACGGGAGAAAATTCAAACTAACGGAAAATTCTTATAAGATGCTTAGAAAATTTAACCAGGGGAGATTTTTGAACAAATTAAAGGTTTTGGGTGGGAAATTTAGAAATATAAATTTTTAGGGGTGAAATTTAGAAACATAGAAGTCTTAGAGGCGAGATATAAAAAAATCAAAGTTTGCCCACAGCCCTGTGCATATTCTCGAAATCCAACGGTTAAGATAAAAAAGGCAAGAGTTAATGGTCAACAAATAAAATCAAGTTAAAAGTCTTACAAGATGCTAACCAGGGGAGATTTTTGACAAGTTAAATGATTCATGGGGTAAATTTAGAAATATGAATTTGTAGGGCTGAATTTTAGAAATATGAAAGTTTTGGGGTATGATATAAAAAAATCGAAGTTTGTCCACCGCCGCCTGTTCAAATTCTCGAAATCCAAATGGTTCAGATAGGAAGAGCAAGAATTAACGGTACAAATAAAATTGAAACTCGTCAGCATTATCCAAAGAGTCAAACAAACAACGAGTGGACAAAATCCAACGGTCCCACCAGAAACGACGCCGACGAGGCCACGGCACCTTCCCCCGCCCAAACACCACCGTACACGTGTCCGCCTCCATCGAAGCCCATGCTACAGTGCCTGCAACCTCTCCTCTGCCCTTTCTTCTTAAAATCTTCGAAGTTCAACCAAAAACAATATATATCGAAGCGAAAATAAGCTTGAAATGGGAATAATGAGGACTTTGAAGATGAAGACGGATCAAATCAGCAGCGATCTGATCGAATCGGATATGAGGGAGCTCGGAATCGCTGCGAAGAAACTAGCAAATCATGCGTTTGTGTTGGGGAGCGGCTTAGGGTTTGGGACGACCTTCCTCAAATTTCTCGCTTCAGTTGCCGCTATGTGAGTTTTTTTTCCATCGATCTTCACCTCATATGTTGCCTTATCGTACTTGCTCAGTTCCTGCAAAAAAAATTGTCTGTTGGTTATAAACTCTTAATAATATCTATTCCTAATAGTAGATTTTTAAATTTTTTTTAGCGAGTCACATCTTTGGATACTCATTTCCTTTCTTCCCCTTCTTAGAAAAATATTAGGTCTTCAAGATTCCATGTTATCACTGGATTGCTCAATACTCATTTGATAAAATGCAGAAATAGACTTTGGTGGGTCATAAGGTGGATGTTCTGCGGTAAATTACTCCATTGAGTTGGGAAATGATGATAAAAAGTGAGTTGAGTTGAGAAACCAGCACGCCCAACTTATTGTAAAGACTGGGGGAAAACAACTAACATGAGGAAAGATTCTGTTAATCTTGAAGGGCGGTGTTGATGGCTATATTATCCTGATGTTGTCTTGGTAATTTCCTCGCTCCGATAACCCTTTCAAGTACTCGTATTTCGAGCATAGATTGGTAGTTCTATTTATATCCTATATTCAGATTAATGGATTTAAAAATGAGTTAATATAGAGGAAGACAAGTTATAGTATTGTTCTTATGAGCTGTATGCAGGATTCAAATATATGTAGAAAAGAGTGAATTAGGAAGCTGGGAAACTATAGGACTTGAACTTTATAGAGAGTACTTGTAGCTTATGGAGCTTGATGCTGGCCTGGGTTTGATTAGGTTATCGCGGGACAAAGTTGGGACATCTTCTCCTCTTTTAGATTAATATCATACTAAACTCTAATCTTTCTTCAGGTTGCAGCCTGTGACTAGATTTTCTTCGTTCTTGATTGTTTGGGTCACTTCTCTCAAGTCTGATTGCCCATCTTAGACATGGAGGACATCTCATAATCATACTTTGCAGTTCATATTGTTATAGAATTAATGCTTTTTAAACCAATCAATTATATCGTGGCAACTGCTATACGACATGCTTTTACCAATAAATATTAATAAGTATAATATTTTCTTGCAAAATTAGGAACGCATCGGGATTTAGTTATTTTGTGTAAACCTCAACGATAACTGTGGTTCCCTTTGGAAAGTCTAATTATCTCCTTTTTCTTTTAAGTGACTAGAGACTTTTGAAGGGCAGCTTCTCCATGCTAGTATCATCTAAAACAACTTACCCAGCAGGGTTATTTCCTTAGCCACTGAATTTCCTAATATATTAAGGATAGCCCCTCTGTTTGTATGTCCTAAACCTAGAAATTTTCAAACTGAGATTTCTATCGTCACATAAACCGGCAGTGAGATTTGGTCATGAAGCCTTCCAATAGTTGTATGGTTTATCCCCTACTAATGTCATTGTAAAGGCTTTGACAATGATAGTTGAAACATTAGAAGCATCACTTGAAGATTTACATGCAGTCTAGAGTATGAAATATATTCATATTATTGTATTGGATATTGTAGTTGTTTTAGATAGGTTTAGTTTTGATTTTATGTGTTGGGAATCTTTAGGTTTAGATAGACTATTCGGATTATTTATTATTGTTAGTTGGAATCAGTGTTCTAAAAAGCGGTCTAGGCGACCGCTTAATGGAAAGAGGTCCTATGCCGTTCCACTTTGACCCTAAGTGGTTGCATCAAACGTTCTAAGCATTTTAAACTTTTAAGTGAGCTCTTCCATCAAGAAGAATGCTTAAGTGGGTTATAATACAGGCTTCATGTGTCAAGTTTTATGTTTTTTTTAAAAAATATCCGATTCAAAACCTATTCTAAAATGCAATACATATCTTGATCTATTGTCAAATTACTCACTAAAAAACTATAAAGTATTCCCATTGCTTTCCGCTTCATACTCTCAAATTTCTAAAGGATCGAGGACAAAAACCCTTAGTAATTTTGTCTAAATCATTTTATGTTCTTCTCATGTATCTCTTTCCTTTTTTAATTATATTTCACAAGGTCTGTAATTTGCAAGTTGAAAATTTTCAATTAGAAATTTATGATTTATGATTATATTCTACCTAATGTCATGTATTATAATTTTTGATATTATGCATTCCATTTGATGTGAATTTACTATATAAATTTAATATATTTTCTAAGCACATTATATTTAGAATTTTTTAATATGTTTTTTTTTCTATTTTATGTATATATATATGAAATATATATTTAATTAAAATTAAAAGGGATTTTTACTAAAAAGTCCCCTCATACTTCGCTAATTACTAAAAAGTCACTCCATACTTCATATTTACTTAAAAGGCCCCCATACATTTAAATTGCACTAAAAATCCCCTAACAGGCAAAAAAGTGAATATTTTTAGTACCTTTCATTACTCCGTTAGGAGGCTAACGGTGAGTATCGGGGTAGGGTTTTAAAACCTTCACAGCCCCTTTCTTTTCCCAAAATTCCTAAATATTCCGCCAAATTGATTTTAGGATTAGGATCTCGATCAAAGATCTCTCAAATTGATCATGAAAACCAGTCCATCTTTCTCAACCTCCAACAATGAGCTTGTCGAGTGCCGTTGTCCCTTCAATTGCAAGTTTTGAGCGTGTACAACCTCATTTGATAGGAGAGCGATTCTTCAGTAGCGCTAAATCCCAATTTTCAACTAAGTGGGAATATGGGTTCTTTTTATGAGAGAAAGATCAATTACATAAATACTTATAAGGTAAGAGAACAACTCAAATACAAGTTCTAGCCCTATCTTCCTAATGGGATACTAACTTTTGATGGAAAACCAGCGAGGATGATTTTTTAATGCAATTTAAATGTATGAGAGTCTTTTAAGTAAATACGAAGTATGAGGGGACTTTTTATTAATTAGCGAAGTATGAGGGGGATTTTTAGTAAAAAACCCAATTAAAAACCCTGCATAAACGACGCTTAAGCGGTGCGTAAGCGGCTAGATGCTGGGCGGTATCCTAATTACTCAGCTCTGCCTAGCGCCTTTTATAACTTTGGTTGGAACAAGGTAGCATAAATTTAGATGATTGGTTTAAATAAAAAAGTGATTGTCTTCATATATTTCATGTCATGGTATCGGAGAAAGAATCACATAGTTTTGGTAAAGTTCAAGAAAGAATCCGCTGTATGCGGCTTTTTTCATTTCTGATTATGGAGCAAAGTGATTTCTTGTAGGCTTCTTCACCTAACCGTTAGGTCACATAAGTTGGGGTTGAGTTAACGTCATATTTTAAAAAAAAGCCAAAACAGTTGTTGTAATATCTTGGATGCTGAGGGATAACATTGTTGGGGTCAAAAATTACAACCTGGTTGACTAAGTCAAAATCAAAGTCAAGCTCAAACCAAATGGGCCCATGACCAGGCCAAGTGGGCCCATGCCAAAGTCAAGCCCGAATATGAAGCGGCCGGCCTTCCCCATGCCAAGAAGAAAATTACGTAATAAATAAGTTTGATATAATTTTCATGCATGTGTAAAATAAATGGACAAAAAGCTAAATTTTTGTAAAGCCCACAACTCATGTGTAAAAAGAAATAAGCATATGGGCATGAGATGGACAAAATGCCATTTTGTAAAGCCCAAGGGGCTATGTGTAAACTTGTAAGCCTATATAAGCCAATATGATGATGAAATAAAGAGGAATCCATTCTCCTAAAAAATTAGGGTTCTGTGCATCTTTTCCCTTTCTTAAGGTTCTAAACCTTCTTCCTTTTGAATTAAATCAAGAGTTTAACTCTTTTTTTTCCAAAAAAGAATAGTTTTTCACCATAAAACCCTTGAAAGGGAGCTCAGATTTTCCATCAAATTTCTAAAGGAGAGATTTTTTAGTCTCATCCCATTTTCTCCAAGATCCCACCAACAGAGAGGAGGAAGAAAGAGACCCATCTCCAAAAAATCCACTTTGAAAAGATCCAAAACTCAAGAGAAGATCCAGGGATCAAGGGAGAAAAAAGGGGCTCCCTTTCATCATCTCCGAAAATCTCTTGAGAGTTTAACTCCGAACAAAAATCTTTTCTTTAGGAGTTTAACTCCAAACCAATTTTTGAGAAGCTCAACTCTAAAATCCAAATTCTCGAAGGAGTTGAATCCCAAAATTCCAGATCTTTTAGAAGTTTAACTCTACAAAAAGATCCTCTTTTTTAAGAGCTTAACTTCAAAAGTCTTTCGGGAGTTTAACTCCTAATTCAAGGGCCATGCACGTGAACCCTAGGCGTGTGGCCCGCTGGCGCCTAGCGCCCATGCGCTAGCCAGATGACCTGCGGGCGCCCAGGGCACGTGGTCCGTTGGCTCCCACGCGTCTTTAGGATGCCCCTCATCCCTCTTTTTCCCCCACGCTCCACATTCAAAACATGTCCTCCGTTAGAAAAAAATTCTAACAGGGTTCTGCCCCGCATCCCGCAAGGGGGCTGCTAGCCCTTTTGACCCTTAGCCCGCTATCCGGATAGCGGAACCCCCGTAAACTCTGCGAGGCCCCCGATATGTCTAAGTCCCCTTCAAAACACAACACGCACCGCACATTGAGTTCGCATGACCAGTTTTACTCGTCAATCAGAGGTTCCCTCGCTCCAAAAGCGAGGGATAATTAACGGCAATTTAGTCCGCGACTGTCGGAGATTCGGATCCTCACAGTCAATAAACCCCAGCCTATCCCAGGTAAGAGGAATCTGTAATACGCCTGACAAGCGACGCTTATTTTCCATCTCAATGGGGTGACGAAAAACACCTTACAGATTCTGGCATGTCCGGTGGGACCTTTTCTCTCTTCCCATATTTCGGGTTAAACATTCATGCGAACTCAATCAACATGTATATCGATTGCTTGTACTGAAATAATTATGCAGATTAACATTTTCCAATTGCAATCTTCGGACGCAACAAAATGTCTTTAAGGACAAGCCCAGCTCTCAACACAGCTCCCATTTCCTACACGATGAAGATGGCCACCAGGACGAACCTTCCGACTAGTCTCGAGTGACAGTGGAAGGAGCCGCTGCTACCATTTGACTCTATTCTGTTCGTGCCCGCTAATGCCATCCCAGCTCCTCAAGCTTCGGTAACAGACAGACCGGTCTCGAAAGACAGGAGGCCAAATATGGTGATCTCGAAAGCACCACTACCTAAGAACAAATCCGTTTCCGAACGACTCTCCGTTGCTCCAGCTAGAGGCAAGACCATCAACACCAATAAAGCAATAAGGCGTCTCAGGCAAGCTCCAGCGGTGCCCCTGACAACTGCTCGATCGGGTATTTTCTTTAAGCTCCCCGTCAATCGACTCACAATGGCTTTCTGGATAACGGATGCCCACCAAGTCTTCAAAATCGAGAAGCTAAGACAGAAAAGGCTCAGATACAGGGCCAATAAAAGGGCTAGGGCTCCTGCTAGTCTGAACTTCGTGGGGTTCCAAAAACGAGGTTACCCCGCAATAACAGCTGAATCGGCTATAAGGCTTTCTAACTCTTTTGAACCGCTAAAATTGGTTCAGAAGAACGCCATGACCACGACAGTCAAGAAAACTGCGATTCGGACCGTGCCATCCAAGGACCCAGCCAAGCCAACCGTCTTCAGTCGTCCATTCTTTCCTAAAGAGGAAGGGCCACAACGACGGTCCGAAAGATCAGCCGCCAAAGATAAAGAGATGGCTGGATATGTGGTCCACACCATCTACATGGCGGGCACACGCAGCAAGAGCAAAAATGGGGCTACCACATCTTAAATCCAATCTGGTTTGAATGTGACTGCCACTTTCCATGACTAGCTTCCTTCGAAAGACAATGAAAATCCTTCCAGCGAGACTGATAAGCAGAGAGATCTTTCGATTCATGAGAAGTCGGGCTCGTAAAGTGAAGAGGAGCAAATCTTCCGTCCTAAGACCGCAGAGGAGAAACTTCTTCAAGAACTTCAGAAGCGGCTCAGAAACAAGGACAAGGAGATGGCCAAGCTCTACTAAAAAATTGACGACTTGACAAATGTCGTCCTACAACTCATGGCCTAAGTTGCCTCTTAGCTGCCCAATCAAGCGCAGATCTCTGTTCATGAACCGGGAAACGGTGTTCCAAAGCAGCCGACACCTATTCCCTCAAATCCAAAGACGGGCAAACCGCATGAAAGTCGGCCACATTCTGCCTCAAGAAATGTCTTGACTATCGACGACAGTCGCCCTCCAACGCAGGATCAGATCATGGATTTGATCTGCAACAACGTCAAAATATTGATGGCCGAGGCTGAGACACAAAAAGAGGCCGGCTGCAGTGGGAGACCATACTCTGCATAATACAATCTTGTGGAGTTTCCTAGTGGTTATGTCGTCCCCATATTCGAAAGGTTCGATGGGACGGAAAATACGAACCGACACATTGACCAATTTAAAGCATCATATGTGAATACTGGGGGCAATGATGCGCTCCTTGTCCGTCAGTTTGTCAATAGCTTGACCGATGTTTTCGATTGGTATGCAACCATACCAGATGACTCGATTACGACATTCGCTCAAATAGAATCTTTGTTCAAGCAAAGCTTTATGAGTGTCAGCGATAAAATTACCATTACCGACCTTGTAAGGACCGAGCCAAAGAACAACGAAAGCAATATGGATTTTATAGTCCGATGGCGCAATCTCTCTGTCAAATGTGAACCGCCGTTGGAACAAGACCAATCCGTCGGTTTTCTTATAGAAAATCTGAACAACTGGTTAAAACCTTTCTTATACACCGCAGGCCTCAAAACATTCTAAGAGCCGACCAAGAAAGTTCAAATGTTGGAACGCTCAAAGCCTGAGTCCACTCAGGATCTCCAATTCATAAATAGATTGAGACATCGAAGGGACGACAACCGGAAATGCGAAAGTTCTAACAGCACCGATTCTCTCAATAGGCAGAAAGCAGGCGGAGCGAAAACTAACAAACCCCGAGAGCTAACTTTGGAGGAAAGAAGAAATAAGGTCTCCTCTTTCAGAAGAGACAAGGTTCACAAAATATTCAAAGATGCTATGAAGAATGACCTGCGGCTACCAGAACCAAAAAGGCTAAGTGAAGCGAACATGGCCGATCATCCCAATTATTGCCCATACTACCGAGTGTTGGGACACACTATCGAAGACGGTTGCATTTTCAAGGAGTTGGTCGAGAAACAATACAAGACGGGAGAAATCTCGTTGTCCCCTGGCGTGTTGACGAACAAGCAAGCTGCGACCACCAATTTTATACAAACAGAGATCGAGATATTTCAGGAACTGACCGCTCTCAATTGTTCACCCTTCCCTGAAAGGGGCAAACCATAGTGGCAATCCAATGGTCCAGCGAGGAACGTTAACAATGAGGGGGCAACAAGCAGATGTGTGATCCATACGGTCTACATGGTCGGACATGAGAAACGAACCCTTCTATGCTTCACAGCCATGGTGATGATATGGTTGACGCCGTCCAATATTAGCTCGGTTCAGATAATGATGAGGACCCTACTCGAGCTGCTAAGCAAAAAGAGCTTATGGTTCTTAGGGAATCAAGCTCAGACGATAAGGATAGCCCAGTCGTTGTCCCCAAAACTATAGAACAAGTGTTATTCTAATGGCTTCAAGAGCAATTTCAGGACCATGATAGGGTGAATGTTATGGAAAATCTCACAATCCGAGTCCTTAAAATGCAATCATAACAAAATCAAAATTTGGTCAACGAACCAGGGATTGATGTCCCAGCTAACAGCTATTCCCTTCAGTCTAAAAGCGGAATACCTTCATGAAAGTCGACGACGGCTAGCCCCCAGGAAAGTCCCGACGCATGACTGCGACTAGTTGACACAGGACAGAATTAAGAGATAGTCATCAACAAATCCTGAAATTCTCCAGGACTTACTTAAAAGAGTCCAGATGTTGGAACATGCGGTCCCCGAATCTCTTTCAAACTACCAATATAATAAGTCCAAATATCCGGAGAAGAACAACCGCAAAAGTGGGCCTTCCAAGGACACTGAATCCTCTAATGCATCTGCTGACCAAAGTAGATGAAGGGTAGGCATGCCTAATGCCGACCAGCCTCGAAAACCAGTGTCGGGAGGAGAAGGGGAATCGCCCCGAAAAGAGAAATTGAATAAGGTATATTCTTTCAGAAGGGACAAAATCCGTAAAATATTCAAGGACGCCCTGAAAAACGGTCTGCAATTGCCTAAATCAAAAAGACCATATGAAACAAACATGACCGATGATCCTTTGTACTGCCCGTATCACAGAATGGTGAGTCATACCGTTGAAGACTACTTTGTTTTCAAGAATTGGGTTGAAAAACAATACAATGAGGGAGTGGTCTCATTGGTCAAAGACGCGTTAGCAGAAAACCAAGCTACGATCGTTTGCTCTATTCGAACAAAGACCAAAACCCTCTGGGGGCAGACGACTCAATCGCCCGCTTCAGAAAATGACCCAGTCCACCGCAGTTTTTACGGAACATACGTGAACGTCTCTCCAAAAGGACAATGAGAGTATTGAAGAGCCGCGAGATCAAAATCCGAGGAATTTTGAATAAGCGCACAACTATGATCTCTAAGTCGTTAAACTGGGAAATAAAAGAAAAATAATGTAAAAAAATAAGAAAAAAACAAAATAAAAAAACGGTATGTCCACAAGCAAGACGAGCACGGATGAAAACCCGAAAGGGCTCCGTGAGTAAAACCAGCAGGACTGCTAGCGAGTTTGTAAAACCCGAAAGCATGCAAACTCGTGAAAAAGAGATAAAAATACACTCGCAATGTCCTCTCGACCTTGTGAGGAGAATGTTCCCGCGTGAAATCCTTACGACTCACAAAGGAGCGACTCACAAAGGAATTCTCATGACTCATAAGGAGGAAATATGCTTGCGATATCTTTTCGACTCGTAGCGAGAAAATGTTTTTATGAGACCTTTACGGCTCATAAAATTAAAAAGCCGTAGGTGATAAGAGATCTAAACATGTCTTCTAAACCATCACTTCCCAACGGGCAACGGCAAATGATGAGTCGCTCCTGGCACTACGCTTTAGTGTTCGCGGTGCTGATACCGATCCAAAACTCAAACCCCAAGATTTCCAAACGACAAATGATGAGTCGCTCCTGGTACCATATTCCAGTGCAGCGATGCAGGCGCCAACCAAAATCCAAATCTCCAAATTCCCAAACGACGAATGATGAGTCGTTCCTGGACCATATTCCCGTGCAGCGATGCAGACGCCAACCAAAATCCAAATCCCCAAATTTCCAAACGGCGAATGATGAGTCGCTCCTGATACCATATTCCAGTGCAGCGATGCAGACGCCGACCAAAATCTAAATCCTCCAAATTCTCTTAGCCCTACGGTTGGTCTCTAAATTGACTACCGTATACAATCCACATGCTCAAATAATTCTCATCACACCCCTGCCTTACCGCAATCACCAGTAATGCGGCCGGTCTCCGCCATTGGAATTATGCTCCATTTGGGAAGAGTCACTCACGTGTCTTTACGATACATGAGGAGAACAAAACTTATGAGATCCTCTCGACTCGTAAGAAAACACTTTGGTGGGAAAAACACATTTGGGGTCCTCACGATCTTAAGGAGAAGATACACTTACGAGATTCTTTCAACTCGTAAGGAGAAAATACTTTTATGGGACCCTCATGGTTCATAAAATTGAAAAGCCTTAGGTGATACGGACCTAAATCTATTTTCTAAGGCATCGCTCCCCAACAGGCAAAGGCAAATGATGGATTGCTCCCGGCACCTATACTCCAGTGTTAGCAGCGCTGATACCTACCCCAACCCCAAAATTCTAAATTTCGATCCAATAGACCCCTAAGTCGTTAAACTGGGAACATATGGCCTCTAAATCGTTAAACTGGGAACAAATAACTCCTAAGTTAAACTAGGAACGAGGGAAATCCTCTCGTGACAAATGATGATTCGCTCTTATTACCACATTCCAGTGTAGCGATACTGATGCCAAACCAAAATCAAAATCCCCAAATCCTCTCACGGCAAATGATGATTCGCTCATGGTACCATGTTCCAGTACAGCGATGCTGATGCTAAACAAAAATCCAAATCCTAAATTCCAAATCCTATGTTGCAATACTTCAAATTCAAAAGTCCCGCCAAACAAGACAGGAATCGGACAAATCAATCTAAAGTCCCACCCGGAAGCGCTTCCAAGCTCGAAAGTCCCGCCGGATAGATTGGAACCTCCCTAAAACAAATCAAACTAACCAATTCCAACAACAACCTCTACGTCAAAAACAGTGACACCGTCTCGCGAAAATGTCAAACAGACATTCCGTCTTGGGGACACGTCGGCTAGCGACACTCCGTACTGAGGACACGTCATACAGACACTTCGTGCCGGGGACACGTCAACCAGCGACACTCCGTGTCGGGGAAACATCAAACAGACACTCCGTCTCGGGGACATGTCAATCAGCGACACTCCGTACCCGGGAAACGTCAAACAAACACCCCGCCTCGAGGATACGTCGACCAGCGACACTCAGTGCCAAGAAAACGTCAAACACACTCCGTCTCAGGGACACGTCAACCAGCGACACTCCGTACCGGAGAAACGTCAAACAGACACTCCATGCAGAAGAAACGTCAAACAAACACTCCACTTCGGGGATACATCGACCAGCGACACTCCGTGTCAGGAAAACGTCAAACAGACACTCCGTACCGGGGAAACGTCAAAGCGACGCTCCGTGCCGGGGAAACGTCAAACTGACACTTCGTCTCGGAGACACGTCAACCAACGACACTCCATGCCGGGGAAGCGTCAAACAAATACTCCGTGCCGGGAATACGTCACACTGACACTCCGTCTCGGGGAAACGTCAAACAGACACTCCGTCTCGGTGACACGTCAACCAGCGTCACTCCGTTTCAGAGACACGTCAAGTATCGACCGTCCATGTCGTAAAAAGGGCAGTGCCAGCCTCCCAAAAGCGGGAACCAAATCAAGTCACACTGCGCGAAAGAAGGTCCATCAATTTTATGCACACGACATACACACGTGGTGTGCATTTATTGATGGGGGCACTTTGCTGGGATAGAAAATTACATATCAGTCGACCAAGTCAAAATCAATGTCAACTCTAAACCAAATGAGCCCAAGCCCTGGCCAAGTGGGCCCATGCCCAAGTCAAGACCGAACATGAAGCGGCCGGCCTTCCCCATGCCAAGAAGAAAATTACGTAATAAATAAGTTTGATGTAATTTTTATGCATGAATGTAAAATAAATGGGCAAAAAGCCAAATTTTTGTAAAGCCAATGTTTTATGTGCAAAACGAAATAAGCACATGGGCATGAGATGGACAAAATGCCATTTTGTAAAACTCAAGGGGCTATGTGTAAACTTGTAAACCTATATAAGGCAACATGATGATGAAATAAAGATGAATCCATTCCCCTAAAAAATTAAGGTTCTGTGCCTCCTTTCCCTTCCTTAAGGTTCTAAACCTTTTCCCTTTTTTAAATTAAATCAAGAGTTTAACTTTTCTTTTCCTAAAAAGAAATAGTTTTTCACCATAAAACCCTTGAAAGGGAGTTCGGATCTCCTATCAAATCTCTAAAAGGGGAGATTTTTAAGTCTCATCCCATTTTCTCCGAGATCCAGCCAACAGAGAAGATGAGAGGAGGAAGAAGGAGACTCATCTTCAAAAATCTCATTTTGGAAAGATCCAAGGCCCAAGAGAAGATCCAGAGCTCAAGAGAGAAGACAAGGGTTTGCTTTCATCATCTCCGAAAATCTCTTGGGAGTTTAACCCCGAACAAGAATATCTTCTTTAAGAGTGTAACTCCAAACTAATTTCTGAGAAGTTCAACTCCAAGATCCAAATTCTTGAAGGAGTTGAACCCCAAAAATCCAGAACTTTTAGGAGTTTAACTCCATAAAATGACCATTTTTAGGAGTTTAACTCTAAAAAGTTCAACTCGTAGTTCAGGGGCTAAGCCCCTTTTTCCGCGAATGCCCGGCTCCCGCATGCAGAGTGCGTGGCCCACTGGTGCCTAATGCCCACACGCTAAGCATGTAGCCCGTTGGCGCCCACGCGTCCTTAGGATACTCCTCACCTCTCCTTTTCCCTTACGCTCCACACTCAAAACACGTCTTCCGTTAGAAAAAATTTCTAACGGGACGCTGCTCCGCAATCCGCAAAGAGGCTGCTAGCCTTCTGACCCCCAGCCAGCTATCCGGATAGCGAGACCCCTGTAAACTCTGTGAGGCCCCTGATACGTCTAAGTCTCCTTCAAAACACAACACACGTACACCACACATTGAGTTCGCATGACCAGTTTTACCCGTCAATCGGAGGTTCTCTCGCTCCAAAAACGAGGGGTAATTAACGACAGTTTAGTTCACGGCTGTCGGAGATTCGGATCCCAACAATCAATAAAGCACAGCCTACCCCAGACAGGGGATTTGTAATACGCCTGACAAGCGACGCGTATTTCCCATCTTAATGGGGTGACGAAAAACACCCTACAAACATATCGATAAACAATTTGATAATCCGATGACTGTAGATTGATTATGGAGAATTCCTTATTATCTATTCTTACTAGGAGATTGATTATGGAGAATTCCTTAGTATCTATTCTTACTAGCAGATTGATTATGGACAATTCCTTAACTTTTTCCCCTTTCCTTTCTTCTTTACTTCTTGCAAATAAGATTATATGCACTAGTGGATAAGAGCTTGTTTGGAATTGGCTTTGGAGTTAAGTTAGGATAACCGATGTTTCATAGATTTATCTAAACCTAGCTTTAAAACCCTGAACATGCCCTGTTTGGCTTTCATTTTGGGATAATTCCGGTTATCCAAACTCCAAATTTGAGATAGTCGGAATTCGAAAACTTCAACCCAACCTCTCTTTTTCTTTTAAAAGTAGGAAAAAAGAGAAGAAAAACCCCATCTTGGATTTTAGATAACTCCAAAAGAACTCATTTAGAGGTTAGATAACTCTAAAGTCAAACAACCCATCAATATTAAATTTTAAGTGCAGGTAAGGGCCTTGCAAAACAGAGTTTGCCCAAGCTATACCTCCATTTAAAAATAAACTCCGGTCATCTTAACTCCGAACTAAAACATGCCCTAAAAAATAGTTGAATTTTTGGGTTTTATGGTCCATCTCCATAATGTGTGTCTGCACGCGCGTACAAGTTTAGAAAAGATTATCTGTTTTTTGAGTCAGTAATATTCTAAGTATTCTAGAATACTATTATTTTGGAATATTAGTCTCAAATTGTTGAGGTATGTAGAATATGCCGGGCAACTGTTTCAGATAATGTCGGGCCCCGGTCCTTCCATGCCAAAGGACGGGGGCTATCTCTTGAATCCATGGGGGCCACCTCTTGAGTCCGTGAGACCCACTGTAGAACAATGGGGAATTTTCGGAATACATTCCGAAAGAGGGCATATCAATATTATAAATGGAATGATACCACGCTTCAATACAGATGCGTTTTTTTATTGAACCGGCACTTCAGGAGGTTGAGAACTCCATAGTTAAGCATGCTCGATCCAGAGAAATTCTGGGATGAGTGACCTCCTGGGAAGTCGCCCCTGGTCGGGTCCGGTCGCTCCGAAGGACAACCGTGCGGTTTCGGCCAGAGCGGACAATACCGTCTGCGTTCCGAAAGAGGGCAGATCTGTACTATAAATAGAATGATATCACTCTTCAATGCAGAGACGTCTTTTAAGTGAAACGGCACTACATGAGCTTGAGAACTCCGTAATTAAGCGTGCTCGAGCCAGGGAAATTCTGAGATGGGTGACTTCCTAGGAAGTGACCCTTGTCGGGTACGGTTCGCTCTGAAGGACAAAACCGTGCGGTTTCGGCCAGAGCGGACAATACCGTCTGTGTTAGCGGTGGGTGGTGACAAATAGAGAACATGGGCATGTAAAACGTGTAGCGTTCTGGTGATAGCAAGTTCCCTTATCTGATTCCAGAGCTATTTCACATATGACGTAATTTACTTTGCTATGGCATAAATTACCACTTTGACGCTAATTAATGAACATTTCTATTCTAGAAACTTTTTTGTTATATGAATTCTAGTAGAGTGAAAATTTAAAATTTTCACTCTACATTCTATCTTGTGACTAAAACGGTCAACACTTCTTTCTTAAACAATAAAACAAACAAAAGTACATATGTTGCAATATAATCTAGTAACTCTTTAGGTGCCACTAAAAGAATTATAAGAAATACGAAGTCTGCACTTTCAAATTGATTTAGTACTACCAAACAAGAACAATATAATACAAGCATAAGACCCATATATATGAGTTCTGGAGTGTTCATACAAAAGGTAAGTTTAGAAGGGAGGTGAAGTTAGGGGGGCAGGTCAAATTGGGTAAGTCATGACCACGATAAAAGAAATAAAAGGAAATACATTTTGAGAGTAGAAGAAATTGTCCTGATCTTAATGGAGAGCAATTGGATTCATGAAAATCTTGGCTACTATGTGTATTTTAGTGCATACAAGGAAGTGAGGAATTGTGGGAAGAATCATAGACGAAGAGTAAGAGAAACATAGAGAAACACTTACCCTAAGTCACACTGTCACACTGACCCAATCCATCATCCTTCCATAAGGAAGAGATTAAGGAAAGGTCAAAGAAGTATAAACATATTTATGAGGTTCCTAAGAAAAAAGTACATGATGCAGGAAGAGAAATCACTACTTTAAAGTCAAGATTACATGTTCATAAGCATTAAAAAGATTTTGACACAACAACTAATAGGTTTATGAGCTTATCTGTAACACCTTAATTCCCGAAATTTAGAAATATAACTCGAAACCGCCAGTGCTCCTAGATAAGAGGAAATCGTCTTGCCATAGTCATACCTAAGGCTCTAGCTAAACCTGTACGATAATATCCAATATATAATACTAACATCATATTGTATAAATAACAAATAACACTGATGAATCCACGAGATAAAAATAGATTCAATAAAAGATCCAAATAATAATGTGTTCGGAATAAACAAATACAAAATCCAAAAAATACATTATTCCTAACGTCCCGCGAAGGGCTCACATGCTAAATACACACTGAAATAAAATAGAAATAAACCTACGGATACTATCGATTTTCGGCAAACTCCTGATAGTCACTCTGATCCTACTCTGCCTTTGAATCAGTCTTTAATTCTGAGATGACAAGTCCCATTCTGAGATGACAAGTCTCAGAAATGTCAGAATATCCCAATAAGTACCCAATCGTAATAATGTGTGTATGTGTATGATAGCATGAATATGTGTGTAGTGAAGCCCGCGTGCACATGTAGATATAAATATGACTGTAATATGAAGTAAGCATATAAACATGTCAAATCGGTCAAGTCATATCCTAATTGGTCACTAAAAGAGTAATTTATCCTATCGTGAGTTCGAGTGTGTCGTCAACCTTTACAGGAGTATTTCTAATCCAAGGGTAGGGCTCCAGGGGCAAGGAAACATAGGCACAACTGTGGAATGAACAAGTGACTGTATAAAGCCCGGTAGTGGATGTAACACTCTAGTACTATCGTACGTTATTTATTATTATTATTATTATTATTGTGTTGGGTTAGGATTGGTGTTTGGATAGTTATTATGATAATCATATTGTTTTACCTTGTCTTGATTCCTAGTTCGAATGGATATAATATTGTACCCGACCTACATGGCTTTTAACTTATAATAGTTGGATTAAATCATCCCTAAGACTAATTTCTAATTAGCATATGGTTTGTGTTGGTTGCTATAATCTTTTATTGGTGTTTTAATATTTGCTTGCTAATCTCTTAACATATTTTCCTACATATTCATAGTATATTTTTCTAGAACAGTGGACAAGTAACAAAATAGATATTTTTGTATGATGGTTTTGGAAAGATATGATAATATTTATACAATATTTAAACTAGAATATTTTTGTAGCCATTACATTATGGTTTAATAGGCTGTTAGGATAGCCTGGGCATATATTGGTTTGATCGATAGTCCACAATATATTTGAGATTTTGTAGCAGTTTGATGGGAGTTTTACATTATCGGTTAAATATTTTTAGTTTACCAAATTATTATATAACTATATATATACATATAATATAGATAAAATAATATTAACTAATAAAATAAAATAAAGCATTACCTTTCTTCTTCTTCCCCCTTGCGTACGTCCTTGTACCCGCGCCCCAAGACCGTCGCCGCCTCCATTGCCCTCGTCACCGGCATCGAACCCACCTCTTTCGCCTTCTTCTCCCCTAAACCCGACCACACCATCTCGCTCTCTCCCCCTCCTCTCAAACGAATCAAACCCATCATCTTCCTATCCTCGCTGAGACCTCCCTAGAACCTGAGACCCCATCCTCTCTCCTCGTCGACAACCAACTCCAGCCACCTTATTCCACCATCACCACAGCCATAGCCACCATCTTGCCTTCATCGACTCCATCATCTTCATCTTCTCTTAACCCACGGTAGCACCCTACCCGACTCCACCACCGGCGCATCCACCTTGTCCTCCCCGTCACCTTTGACTCCACTTCAACAAGCACCCTCGCATCCTTCACTGCATCTTTCCTTTCGCCGATCTCCAACCGCCTATGCTCCCCAAGGACCGACCTCGACAACACCTCATCACCATCATCATCATCATCCGCTACCGCCGACATCACCTCCATACTCGAGCAAACCATCGCCGGGAACACCCATCATCTCCCTCCTCACTGTCGCATACCCGAACACCTTCCATCACCGGCGTTAACCCATGACTCCATCTCCTTCGGCGAGACTTCACCACCGAGCACCATCAACTTCGACGCCCTTGCCGTCGATCCCATCGAAGTAGCACTCCATCACCAACTTCAAACGCTCACCATTGCCGCAGCTCCTTTATGTGTCATCATCAACTGCATCTCACCCGTACCATCGCCGATATTGGAGCCTTGCAAACCTCACCCTGAGCCAAGTTGGAACCATAGCCGAGCTTTCAAGTTTTTGTCTAGCCCTGTTATGTGTCTCCGGGTATCTGTCGTTCCGTTCATCGTGATCGAGGCAAGTTTCTAACTTACTACATGCTATAATTACACAATATATACCAATATAGCGTCGTAATATTATTATTCTGTTATTTTATACTATTATATATATATATAATTCATATACCGTTACATAGTTTAACATTAATAAGTTTTTACAATTTTAGTTTATAATGTTTTATGCAAATATATCTAAATAACGATACCTAATAATTATAACAATTATTCTAATACGGTCAAATTGATAAATTGAACTTATATGAATTGATATGGTTATTTCTTTACATCGTATATTGCACCTACATAACGGTTACAACTATATTCATCATAACAACACAATGTTATTACGAAATAAACACTTTACCTAATTTAATACACCATCCCTGACATGTTTGTAACCTGCCAGACTGTTACTGTTTTGCTATCATGCTAATACCCATTTGCCTGTAGTATTTACCGATGCCAACAATCATGATTTATTGTCCTGATGGACGTAACATGTTGTCTTGATAGACATGACTTGTACCTGCTTATTCTTGTGTTGGCATTAGGTAGATATTATCTTTATACCTGACCTGGAAAACAAAACCTGAGAAAATGGGGAAATCAAAAGTGTAACTGAAGTACAACTCAAAAGGATATTATATGTTTCTGTGGTTCCGGGGGTTAACGGAACAAATCATTATTGATTCATACATCTTGCATCCGTAGTCCCGGAAGGTAACGAGATATATCTTACGTTCGTGGTCCCGGGAGTAACGGGATATATACTTTTGAGTTATATGGAGAAGTATATTAATTTGTTTCAAATACCTGTAGGATAGATAACCTAGAAATATGGACCCATAGGATACACGCAATATGTTTGACTATCTATATATTGCTTGTTATATCACATGTGACCGTTTTTGGTTATACTTATGATATCTCACTCTCGCACATGGCATCATATATAGCATATTGTTCATATTATTATTATGATGTTTATGGCGCACCGACGTCTGGGTTTTGCATGACCCAGATCCTTCGACCTTATCACAGGAGAATCATGAATACTTTGACAGGATGCCGAGCAATGAAGAGCTTTCCGTTTATTTTAGTTTAGTAATGTTTTAGATTTATTTTCTAGTTATGAATTTGTCGTTTTATCGTTGTGATCCCATAAGGGACGAGCCTAGGATATTATTTCTTTTATTGGATCTTTATTTGCTTCCGCAATCTTTCCCATTATTATTTATTGTGGCAGTTTGGACATGAGATGGATATTTATTTTCTGTTTCTGATATTTGATTGACAGCCGTAATGTGACTATGGAAGGGTATTTTCTCAATATAGGTAGTATGATTGGTTTTGTTACGTTCCGTATTTATGTATTTTGGGAAGCGGGACGTGACACACGCAATAGTAACATATGGCCGTTTAAAGCCCGATACCAGCTAATGAACATGCGACCGATATAGCTCAGTACGAGCTGTGTGAACAAGTGACCGATATAGCCCGGTACGAGCCGCCGGCAATGGGACTCCTGAGATACTATCGAACAAACTCACACTCAAACTATCCTAACACCCCGTGTATTTATAACTAACATGGTAATAAACTGAATCACTGGTTAGGAATGTTGACCGAACTGGAACTTGTAATATCTTGTTGATTGTACGGTAATGAAACTTGTAAACAGTATATATTGTGTCATGACATGTAATTCAACATCCTATTTAGAGATCTCGTTTAAATATAAGTGGACTGGAGTAATGAATGATCATGAGATGTCAAGTACGGTCGTTATAATGTAATAATGTCCATAAACAGGAATGGCATGTAAGGGTTGTTCAAGCATGTCAATAATAATAATTTCAAAACATGTTAAATACAGTCGATATATGTTAAAATGGTGTCCATAAAGAAACAATAATCTATGTGAATTTGCAAGCACAAGATTAATAACACCGTTTTAAAGGGGTTAAATTCCAAATTAAATAATTCTAATAGTTGTATTATTTAACGAACATGTAACATGATCTGGTATGTATAGTTTCAATTAATGGGTGTGCTAACTAGGGTTTTCATCGTTTATATGATATCACAAAAATATATGGAATATTAATGGGATTATCAAATAATAATATTTCTATTTCAACATTTTGGGTTTATAGTATGCTTATATACTTATTGATTTTTGTAGCGAAAAATAGCAAGCAAGAGTACTTGCTTCGGAGACGAACACGGTAATGAAAATGACGGAGACACGAACACTACACAAAGCAAACCGAAACTTGGATCTCGGCTTGAACTTAGGCTCGACCTAGATCGACAGCTGCCATTAGATCGACAATGGCTATGCAGAAGACCACATGACGATGATGGACCTGTAGACGAGGCAATGGGGATGTTCTCTGTTCAGTTTGCACAATCAACCTAGTTGAGGGCTTCGGTTAGAGGAGTTGGGGTTTGGGTCCTAGTGCTCAAAACCCAGCTAATATCAGGCTCCACAGTGCGTTCGATTTTGATTCGGAGATCAGTAGAGCAGATGACTTGATATTTGTCAAAGGTTACTTCTACAACAACTTGTTATTCTTGGATTCTGGTGGACTTAGATTTCTTCAATGGAATTTCATGGTTTGTTGAATAGTTAAAGCAATGCCAATTACTCTCGTCACCATCAAAGCCTCTGGTATTATCTCTTCAATTGAAATCATTAAGGAAAGATATATGGGTTGGTGAAAGTTCCAAGCTTTCTGATTTATATTCCAATTGATTTTGATATTTGTTCCTACGACAATTACCATTAGCAACTCCTCTCGGCTCCAAATCATCAAATTTTCCCAAATGGGTCTTCTCAAAATCCAAACTTTCCTCTAAATCCGATGATGATCGAGGTCTCGGGATTTTCACCTAAATCAAAATGGGTCCTCTTCAAAGATCGGTTTGATCGCTTGGGCGAACGATGATCTCAGTGGTGAAGTTGACGTCGGTGACTGAGACCACGGCGAGGTTGGGGATTGGCCTAAGGATCGACGACTGTGGAGGGTGCAGGCGAGGGATGAAACCGTGACGAAGACACGAAGCTTGACCGCAAGATATCGGCCTTGGATGTGCTTGGGTTGGGGTCGAGGGTCGGCGAAGATGAAGACGAGGGGAGATGTGATGGGTTTTGAGGCGGCAAGAGTTGCAAGTGACGGAGAGGTCTCGGGTTTCGATGGAAGGGAAGAAGGAGTTGCTCGATGGATAGGGTGATCTCGGTGATGGAGATGACAGAGGCAAAGAGAAGAGGATGAGGTCGGTGTTGGTTTTGGGGATCTTGGGGAGATGCAGGTGATGGGTTCGAGAAAGAAGGAGATGGGATCCTCACGAGATGATGATCAGGGTCGGCTAAAGAAGAAGAAGTTATGGGTTTTATTTTTGAGGCGGGAAATATGTGATTGTAGAGAGAGAACGGGAGAGATAGGTGTGTGTGTGTATGTTTTTAGAAATAGAGGAGAGAGTTATGACATGCTGAGTTGTTTGGGAGAGAGAAAACATGTGGAGGAGGGAGAATATGTAGGGTTTAGTTTTGCGTTTGTTTATATATAGGATATTAGTAAAAATTTGTTATAAGATACAGAGATATAGGGTGTGAGATATACAGGGTTTAGGATTTTATTCTTTTAAAAAAAATAGGGGGGGAGAGAGAGAGTATTAGAAAATAATTTCCATAACCCCCAAGTTTGTTTTAAAAGATTTTAAAATGGATTTTAAAACATATCTATCATATCTTTTATGTTTAAAACTATCTTACTATATATATATATATATATATATATATATATATATATATCTCATTTGTTATATATCTAATATTTAAAATATATTATATGATATTAAAAGATATTGTTAGATCAGCAAACAAAACTTAGATACTAATAACATATCTATCAAACTTATAAAACCATAATATAAACTCTATTATTAAAATACCTTATACTTAATCAATCATTTAAATGTCAATGCAAAATACTAAACTCCCATAAAAAAAACAGTTTTATTTGACTAAAATTTAATCGATACTATTATTATACAGTATCAAAGTTCTAGGGTGTTACACTATTTTCTCTGTAGTTATTTTAAATCAACTTTTTGAATGACTTTTAAATTCGAATTATTCATTGTATGTAATGGATGTGTTTTCGCTGCAGATATTTGTTGATACTGGATCGAACAAACTGGAGGACAAAAATGTTAACCTCACTTTTGATTCCTTACATCTTCTTGAGTCTTCCTACAGTTATATTCTCATTACTGAGGTAATTTCGAAC
Organism: Agapanthus africanus; assembly: GCA_030015575.1. Lineage (NCBI taxonomy): Eukaryota > Viridiplantae > Streptophyta > Magnoliopsida > Asparagales > Amaryllidaceae > Agapanthus > Agapanthus africanus. The sequence goes on along the minus strand of JASDDO010000019.1, from coordinate 903,407,308 downwards.
AGTTTTATCACTAGAAACTATTCCATGCAGTATTTCCTCAATGATTGTGTTTAATGCGTTGCATCCAAATTTTTTGAAGAGGGGAGGTTGGAAAATGGGTTGCCTTCATTGCTGTTGTGGTCCGTCTCTTTTTTCCTCGTCACTTTCCAGGTTTGCATCTATGTTACTGAGTAATCATGTACATATCCTGAGATCCTTCTTGCAGATGTCTTTGCAATGCAAATTTACAAAGTCAGCAGAAATAAACACATTTAACATGGACGTTTCCAGTAATTTCTTGCACAATGCATATAATTTATGAATGTTGTATTCTATTGCAAAGAGCTGTGAGCTATTTAATGGTTTTCTTGGATTGCATCATCTTTTGCACTCACGCTTTACCGCAACATCAAAATTCTTGTTATTGAACTTAAATATACCATCAATTAAGAATTGTAATGAAATATATCTGTTGTTAGATTTGCTTTACTGAAGAGATGTAGACCAGTCCACGTAGAGTAATATTATGGATATGAGTGATTTAGATAGAAATGCTATGGTGTCTTCTCAGATTTAAGGCAATAGACCATGAAAAAAATGTTAAAAGAAAATAGTAGTTTTTCATCCCATCTAAGATCTTAAATCCAATCTGAACAGATTAAATTCATTAGCATTAACTGAACAGATCTGCATAGATCTTTGAACTCAAATGACTTCTTTGCTTTGATCAGGATCGTGCCCAGAATCAGTTCGAAAGCAATTCTCTTATAGCCTTATGCAAGGTTTTTATCTAGGCTTTAAGTTGATTATATCTGTTCTAATAGTTCAAATTCAGATTGGATTTGGAATATTTGGGGAAAATTTTGCTTCAAAAACACAGTTTTCCACTTTGTGCTGTGCTTTGAATTGGAGTTTTATGTTCAACATGATGTTTATTTTGGGATTCTAAAATTGCTTTGTAGTTTGCACATTGTATAATCCACCTAGAGCTGCTCGGTACCAATATGCAAAACCCGAATGTGAATGTATTTTGCCTTCACAGATTGGTTGGAGATGCCTGGATCATTAATTCTTCTACTGGTGGTTTCGCCGAGCATCTTTGCTCACACGATCAGAGACGGCCTGATCGGTGTTTTCATTTGCCTCGCAATCGGCTGCTACCTCCTGCAAGAGCACATTCGAGCCTCGGGCGGCTTCAGAAATTCATTCACCAAGAGCCACGGCATATCAAACACGATCGGAATTGTTCTCATTGTGGTTTATCCTGTGTGGAGTTTGGTTCTCTACTTCCTCTAGATATGAAGATGAAGCTATTTCCGAAGATCAAGTTTTATTGTGTTCATTGTTTGTGAGACTTCGAGTACTTTTGTTGGGTGTATTCAGTTTGTAATTTCAGTGTGCATATAATGGATTTATGTTCCTTGTGCTTACAATTGAATTTGAAGTTGTTTGCAGTCGAACATTTTAGGTTACACTTGAATGTGGAGCCAATGCAAGAAGATTATGCATAACCTAGCAATATTATTGAGCTCAACCGGGCTTAAATTTCTTTTTGTTCTCTTTATTTCCATATTTTATAATAATCAGTATTCTAGTATGAATATGAAAACAAAACAATGAACAGGAACCATTACTGCCGAAGAGAAATAGAATATATGTGAGTAGCTTTTATAATTAACTGTTAAAAATACAAATAAAGATAGAATTGATATGTTTGTTGAATGCCGCAGCCCTATTAAAGTCTTTGAGAAGTAGGATGTTTTAGGGTGGCTTAGAAGTTTTCGACTCCACTATGACTAGGTTGAGGGTTCTGCTATTATTTTCTATTAGTGAATTTGCGTGCGATGCATATGAGTATTAAAGTTTTAAAATATTAAAATTTTAAATTTATTTGAAGGGTTAAATTGTGAGCAAAATAAATGTATTATAATACCAAAAATAAAATCGAAGAATAGTTTCTGATGAAAGAAACTATTTTTAAACTAAATCTAAAAAGAGAAATAAAAAACCTGGGCTTTGTGCAAAGTTAGTTAGGATAGTGGTCGAGGAAATAGAGCAACCGATAGTTAAATTTAATGAGGTATTTTGAAATTCAATTTTTGTAACTAATAGTTAGTCGGATTCAGAATTCGGCGAGATTTTTTCTTTATTTTTAATTTCCATAATAATTTCTCTATTTCTTTTTCTCACATTGCATTGTATGAAGTAGCGTTAGTTGAATTTTGCCATCCAATTCCCTTTTCACCTCTCCCAGGTTTTGTGGTTATAATAGTAGAGATGCTTAGATGAGATCTCAGGCCTTCATCATAAATTAAAACACGGGCTAAATCATGAGGTCCTTCCGTTTGTTTTCCACTCTTAGTGACGGACTGAGACATGACATCCTGATAGCATGGTTTGATTTTGGGACCTCTGCTATGATAATCTCAGACCTTCATCAAGAATCAAAACTCAAACCAACCGTGTTGTATCATTTGTAACTTATTATTTTACACCAATGACAACCGTTGATGGATTAGGGCATAATAGCAGCAGCCACGTCAAAACCCGAATCCATGAATCTGGGTCCAAAGGTATGATCACGTGACTCCTCATGCACGGGGTATTTAAGTAATTTCATAAGGGTTTCAGAGCATTGGACAGCCGCCCCTGATTTTCTTATCGTCTCCAGTTTCTTCTATCTTCTCTTGCTGTGTTCATTGTTAAACTTTCATTTTATTTATGATCAAGCTTTAGATAATTTATTTTTTTAAATCTCAAATTTTGATTTGGGTTTTTTTTCTCAGTGATGATCAAAGATAAACATGACGAGTCCGATGTATATCCATTCCATTCAACATGACGAGTCCGATGTATATCCCCAATTCCCTTTTTCTTAATATAAAAAATATGTCTTATTTTGTTGATTTTATTATTTTGTTTTGAAAAATAAGAAAAGAGGCTAAAAGTGTCATGATGACGATCGATTCATTCTGAGATTAATTTTCTTTGAGCGATCTTAATCCTCCTACTCATTCTGAATGCCGCTTTATCCTTCTCCCAAGATTTAGATTAAAAAACGTTTTTCGCAATTTATCAGCTGTAAATCTAGATTAATATAATTTTATTATATATTCGCATATTAATTTCTTGGTTTATCTTTTTTAGTAACCAAATTTTGTTGTTTTTAGGGTACATTTTCATGTGTTGGTAGATATAGAATGTGGGATTCCTTTTCTTTCGTTTATTGTAAAATTAAATATTTTAGGTCAGAGGGGTATTAAATATTTCTCTGCAACAGCTCTATTTTCAAGTTCAAATATTGAAGTCATTGTTACCGACAATAGAACATTTTGCATTGCTAATTCAACGGTGAAAAAACAGTAGAATTACATGAAATTTGGTATATCCACGTCTTAGATAATAAAGATGATGATGATGGATGTCGATCATCGAATAAAATGTTAGATGATTGATTTTCATTGCACTATAGGAGGAAATTCCCTTCTATGGCCACTTTTCTCCATTATATATATATATATATATATATATATATATATAATGGAGGACAAAAGCATAGGAGGGAATTTCCTCTTATAGTGTCGATAAAATTAACCTTCTATCATTTATTTTGACGATCGGCTGTCATAATCTTCATCTTTATCGTCTAAGATGTAAATACACTAAATATCATGTGATTCTAACACTTTCAATATTGATTTGGTGGATGCAAAATTAACGGTTTTCTAATAATAGAACATTTTTTGAGTCTTTACATCACTAGATCAACGGTGAAAAATTGTTAGAATCACATGAAATTTTATATATGTATATCTTAGACAATGAAGATAAAGATGAGCGGTGCAGATCGTCGGAAAAAACGGAGGGATGACTTTTTGCGACGCCATAGGGGGGTTTTCTTCGCCTTTATCCTCCATTATTCTCCATATATAATAAGAAAAGTTATTTTAATATATCTAAACTATGAATATAAATAATTTGTTAGTAATGATGAATTGAGTTAGTGTCTTAGTCATCGATGCATGCTCAGTACATCTAAAACACAATATTTTTTTTAGGATGCATCAAAAAGAATCCCACAAGTATCCTTCATTGTCATGTCTCGAGACGGGGAGCGACCAGCCAGCTGCAATCCCCTCCTTCAAGAGAACTGCATGACCAATTCACAAGTTAGACACCGAGCCACGAAATTGGCAATTTCATTCTTCATGTTATTCCACCAAAACACATCTCAAAAGTCTCAATACATCTCTGTACTACCCGGATGCATCGAATATCCGGTATAGTGTGCCTCCTCCATAATCCGCTTCTTCAACTCGATGATGAAGTCATAAGCCACACAACCTAAATCCAAATCCAAGGGCACCATCCTGAACATTAAACTCTGATTTAAGTTCTTATTCATATGATTGAATTTTCTTCGGCTGAAGATTACCAACTTGTGCGTTCTTAATATGCTTAATTAGGGTTGACTGCAGACCCATGATGACAAACCTATCTCAAGTCGTCGTATATTCTCAAATAGATGCATTTGCGTCGTCAATAAGGATGCTAGATTAGTACCAGAGTTTCGGCTCAAAACGTCTGCCACGACATTCGCTTTTTCAGGATGATAATGAATAGTCAAATCATAATCCTTCGTTAACTCAAGCACCTTCTTTGTCTCATCTTCCCTTTTGAGTAAAGATGTACTTCAAACTCTTATGATCTTTGTAGATGTCACAACTCTAACCGTAAAGTTAGTGTCTCCAAATCTTCAGGGCAAATATAAATGCTACCAACTCCAGATCATGAATATGATAGTTCTGCCCGTATGGTTTAAGTTGCCTTGATGCATAAGCTATAAACTTTTCATACTGCATCAAAACATAGCCAAGCCCTTTGCAGGATGCATCACTGTAGATTATGTATCCCCCTTATCCTGATGGAAGTGTGAGAATCAGTGCTAACACCAAGCGATTATTCAACTCCTCGAAGCTCTTCTCACATTCATCGATCCAAGCGAACTTCACATTCTTCTGCGTTAACTTGGTTAATTAAGCGGCAATCCGAGCAAAACCCTCGACAAATCTCCTACAGTAACCCGTCAATCCTAAGAAGCTACGAATTTCAGTAGCATTCGTTAGTCTCATCCAATTAACCATGACTTTTACCTTTTTAGGATCTACAGAATACCGTCCTTTGATGTTGTATGGCCCAAAAATGCCACGTTTTCAAACCAAAATTCACATTTACTCAACTTGGTGTAAAGTTTCTTCTCCCTCGGGATTTACATCACGATCCTCACGTGGGCACGGCTCCTCATTACTTCTTGAATAAATAAGAATATCGTCGATATAGACCACGACAAACTGATTGAAATAAGGCTCGAATACCCTATTCATGAGATCTATAAAAGCAGTTGGAGCATTTGTTAACCCAAAAGGAATAACCAAGAACTCGTAGTGATCATATCTCGTTCGGAAAGCATACTTAGGAATATCTTCACCTTTAATCTTAAGCTGATGATAACCTGATCTCAAATCGATCTTCGAGAGTACTTGAGCACAATACAACTAATTGAACAAATCATCTATCCTTAGCAGTGGGTATTTGTTCTTAAAGGCCGCTTTATTGAGCCTCGATAATCGATGCAAAGCTTCAAGGATCCATCCTTCTTCACGAATAAAACTGGAGCACCCCAAGACGATACACTCGGTCGGATGAACCCCTTGTTGAGTAGCTCCTGCAACTGGGTCTTCAGCTCCTTAAGCTCCGCAGAGATGGGGCGTGGCGATTCATGAATCTGATACAAATCCAATATGAATACATCTCCTTGATGACAAATCTATGCAAACATAATGTCTAAGCTGAGGGCTTTTTGCAGCATTGATTGACTAAAGATTGTGTGGAAGCTTTTTGGGCCTTACCAGATCATAGTATAACCCCAAGCTTATTAAGGCAACCAAACTGCATGAAATTGAGACCTAGCGACAAGTGAGTTGCTAAATGTTGCTTGTTATCCATTGCCTGTAATAATATCCAGTAGTCAATTTAATTTGTGTTTTGCGGTGTGTTCTACAAAATAAGTAGAGCCATAGCCTGGAACCAAACAACTATCACCACAACCCTGCAGTGGGCCAGCCACAGGTTCATTATATGAGAACTGACTTCAAGTCCTCAATATCATAATTAAATGTTTTTAGTAACCTAAAACCAAATCGATTGGGTACATGAATTCCAGAGCAGAGCTGCTTACCAAGCATACATCGGCATTGATTACTGCATACATACTGAAATACAAAGCCTGATATAAATACTCAAAGGTGTGCACAAACTTAAAAAGAATGATTTAAAAGAGGCGATATATCACATACCTTGGAATATAGGAGAATGTCCCCATTTGTGAAACATTGCGCTCGTTCCTCTCAATTAGATGGCAAACCTCATCAACAAACTGTAACACGAGAAGCAATAACTTGAGAGCATGAAAGCATGCTTTCAAAGGATACGCACAATGTAGCTACCAATTAAGTTGTCATACTCCGAGACGAGGGTGCGGCCAGCCGGTCGCAATCCCGAACTCCTACGAGACCACAAGATCTAACTCTCACATCTTGCTAAAAGTAATATTCTGCAAATACACCAAATTTCCACTTCTAAAATATCAATTTGAAGTTTTCAGAAAATACAAGGTTCTACATCAAAGTTATACAATAAGTTCCAAAATACTGGATTACATACATAAGGTCTACAAAAATGTAATCTATCCATAATCCTACATACTACTATGTTACTCACAAAATGTCTTAGCCTGCTGTATCCAAAACGTATGTGGTAAGCTTTATTCACTACCGGCTCCGAACTTTGATTTACAGCCATATAAAAGGTGGGTAAGCTATGAAGCTTATCGAGTGAATGAATTATATCTTAAAACTTAAATTAATGAAACAATATAATAATAAAAAGAGAATATTGATGTCTGAGAGGGAATGCAAGATACATAATTTAAGTGTATATGATGAAGGAAAGGAAACTTAAGCAGCAATATAACATGCTTACACTTATACACCAATGGGTGGGTTCAACCTACAGCGGCCTGTATACAACGGAAATAAATAACATAAAGTACCTAGAGATATCACATTGGTATAACACTGGAAGGACAAGAGATATCACCGAACGATCAGTTTAGATATCTAGGTTCTATCATTCAAAAGGATGGGAAGATCGATAGCAATATTAATCAAAGGATCCAAACTGGTTGGTTGAAATGGAGGAGTGCAACAGGGATTTTATGCGATTGTAACTTTTCATTAAGGTTGAAAGGGAAGTTTTATTGAAGCACTATTCGGCCTGTCTTATTATATGGTACAGAATGCTGGGCTCCTAAGAAGCATCATACACAGAAGATGCACGTAGTGGAGATGCGAATGATTCGTTGGAAGTGTAACACTAGAAAAGATAAGATGCGAAATGAGAATATTCATGCAAAAGTTAGTGTAGCACCTGTGGAGGAGAAGATGCGGGAAAACCGGCTAAGATGGTTTGGTCATGTACGACACAGACCTATGGAAGCGCCTGTTCGACGAATAGATACTATCGATATAAGCAATGTCAAAAGGGCGAAAGGGAGACCGAAGAAAATATGGATGGAGGTGATACGAAAAGATATGGTTGCCAAAAGCCTCAATGAAAGTATATTGTTCGATAGGAGTGAGTGGAAGCGGAGGTTTCATATGCTGGACCCGGCGTGATTCTCATGTTAGTACATGTAGCCTACCCCATATGCTTGAGATAAAACGCTCAGTTGTTGTTGTTATTGTAAAGTACCCAGAGCCTACAACGGCATATCCACAGAGCGCTGGCACAGCTAATACGGACCCATAACGTTATATACTACTAAAATTCCTAAGTGTACATCTCTAGCGGACATATAATCGAATCATAAGATAATGACTCATAACATAACCAAATACAACGCCACAAATGCAACATTCCAATAGCAATATGAAATCAAGTTCATGTAGCATATGTGGAATCATGAATATCATGTGATGATAATCAATAACGGATCATGGAAAATAAGTTATCAAAGGGTATCTAATCACTTTTAACAATGTTATAATCTATGTCGTATAAAAGGATAAATTCATAAATTTCAAGACATGATATTCCACTAACAGTATTTATTCGGAAAGCTAAAACCTACACGGCTCCAAGTTCTCGCCTCTAATTCCGTGTGTGCCTTTTATGAAAATAATATTGTTAACGACTATCATATAATCTCGGATTTAGTCTATATCTAGTCCAACTAGTTAATTTGGTTGTTTAAACTACTTAAAATATCATTTAAAAGCATCTAAAATGATAGCAATATTTTAAAGAATTTTTCTGAAATTTTTATAAAAGCTTTTAGCTTATAGTTTGGGCAAAATACCAAAATTTGGAATTAGCAGGGTACTAAATGCAATTTTTCTTTTCTCTTATAACTTAATAGATCGGGTCGGGTGTGAATTAAAATCGAACTCATTTTCCTGTAAACCCAAACCCAAAAAATAGCCCTAATACATCATCCCTTTCTCGTTTTTTTTTGTCAAAATCCATGGAGAGAGGATTGTGGGCAGCCATAAGGTCGACTAGGGCGGCGGCGGTCAACGAAGGCAGCGGCGACAATGGGGAAAAAGGTAAGTTTATTTTTTTTAATTCTTAGTTTCCTCTTCCTCTTAAATAATAAAGTCTATGAGAAATCTTGTTAAAATTAGATGTAGTCTAAATCCAAAAGGTAAAGATTAGCTTACTGCGGTCTTGAGATTTCCCCAAATTTCTTCTCTTTCTAGTTTCTTCTTTTCTTTTTCTTTCACTCCTTGTTGATGGTGTCGTCCAAGCCTCTTTTCTCACTCTCTTTCTCTTGTAAATCTTTAGCCTTTTAAGCTTGAGAGAAAGTATGGTAGGATAGAATTCATATAGAATGCTTTATGGACCAAAATCCTATATTTTATATTATCATGTTTCCATGTTAAGCATATGCAGCAGATTTAATTGACTATATTATTATGATTATTATCTTATAGCTATAACGGGTTTGCAGGGGTTTGAAAATTTAAGAAGTATGCTTGTATTTGTGGTGTTTACATCATATCCCTTTTAATAAAAATTTCGTCCTCGAAACTAAATTCAGATACCTTTATTTTCGAATAGGTGTGGATATTTTTACATCATCTCCTTCTCACTCTCCCAGGTAGCTTCATCGATTGAATGATTTCTCCATAAGACTTTCACGAAAGGAAGAGTTCTTCTACGCAATATTTTGCTCTTCTGATATATGAAAAGATCATTTCTGATCTGATATGGCTCATACTTTAGTACATGCAACTGATCCAGTACGTATTTACACAATATGGATATATGAAATACATTTTGTACGGCTGACAGTTCAGAAGGCAAAGCAACTTTATAAACATTAGCGCCAACTCGTCCTAAGATTTCAAACGAACCAACATATCTCGGCCTTAAGTTTTCCTTCTTACCAAACCTCATCACTCCCTTCCACGATGAGACTTTTAGGAAAATGAAGCCTTCGATCTTGAATTCTAATTGTCTTCTTCTTTGTCTGCATAGCTTTTTTGCTTGCATTGCGCCGTTAATAGTCGCTCTCAAATTAATCTGATCTTCTTGGTGGTTTGTTGTAAAATCTCGGGACCAAGCAATTTTCTTTCTCCAACCTCTTTCCAATAAATTGGAGATCTACATCTTCTACCAATAATGTCTCAAACGGCGCCATTTGAATGCTTGCCTGATAGCTATTATTATACGCGAACTTTGCTAACGGTAAATACTCTTCCTAACTGTCTTCAAAGTCCATAATACAAGCTCGAAGCATGTCTTCAAGATTCTGATTGGTCCTTTCAGACTAGCCATTTGTCTTAGAATGATAAGATGAAGTAAATTCCAGTCTGGTTCCCAATGCCTTATGCAAACTTGCCTAAAAGGTACATGAATTTAGTTTCGAGGACAAAAGTTTTATTAAGAGAGATATGATGTAAACATAAGCTTATTTTGTAACTTTTCAAACCCCTACATACCCTTTATAGCTATAAGATAATAATCATAATAATATAGTCAATTAAATCTGTTGTATATGTTTATTATAGAAACATGATAATATAAAATATAGGATTTTGGTAGGTAAAAGTTTCTGTATAAACTCCACCCCACCCTACTTTCCCTCAAGCTCAAAAGGCTAAAATCAAGAGAAGAGAAAGAGGGAGGGTGAGAAGAGAGGTTTGGGCAGCACCGACAACAAGAAGGGAAAGAAAAGGAGGAGAAACCAGAAAGAGAAGAAATTTGGGGAACACTCAAATCTCAAGTCCATAGTAAGCTAATCTTTAGCTTTTGGATTTAGACTTCATCTAATTTTAGCAAGACTAGTTCTAGATTTCTCATAGACTTCATTCTTTTTATAAAAAAAGATGAAGACGAAAATAAGAATTAAAAAAAATTGGCTTGCCTTTTTCCCCCATCGTTGCCGGAGCTCGCTACCACATCTTCAAACGTCAAATCGCACTGATATTCTCGATTCCAAGTCATCCAGCAGTCAACGCACAAATCCTGCAGCATCTGCTTTCTTAAAGAAAGGCAACGTTCTGTAATTCCATGATTGATATGCAGCATAGCGGGTCAATTTTGTATGCCCAATCCACAACAGCACAGAAGTCCTCCTAAGCACAGATAATAGTATATAAATATATACAACCCAGCTCAAAATTTCCATGGATACAACACCTGAAGATCAGTCCACTCATAATGATAAAAATAATATTTCAAAATTGGTTCAGTATAATGTGATTTATTTGGATCTCATGCCTTAAACAGTTGCAATTATACTAAGACAATCTACTATAGTTTCCCTGCTTTTCGACTCTTTCTTAGTCTTGAACAATTTTTTACGTCGCACCTTCATTTCAGAATTACCAAAGCCTCTAAACATATTTATAAGCATTAAAAGTAAATAAATCTAGAAACTGTTAATTTTAGTGATTCGAGGGGCTACAAGCCTACAAAAATAAGGCTTATCCCACACTTTTGAAATGAGGATATTCGTGCAAAAGTTGGTGTAGCACCTGTGGAGGAAAAGATGAGGGAAATCCGGTTAAGAAGGTTTGGTCATGTGCGTCGCAGACCTATGGAAGCACCGGTTCGATGAATAGATACTCTCGATATGAGCAATGTCAAAAGGGCAAAAGAGCGACCGAAGAAAAAATGGATGGAGGTGATACGAAACGATATGGTTGCCAAAGGCCTCAATGAAAGTATATTGTTAGATAGGAGTGAGTGGAGGCGGAGGATTCATGTGCCGGACCCTGCGTGATTCTCATGTTGGTTCATGTACCCCATATGCTTGGGATAAAAGGCTCAGTTGTTGTTGTTGTATTCTTCTTCCATTTTTCTTTGTTAAGAAACATCTTCTCGATTAAATTGACAACTAATATATCCTTTTTTACCACCGTCATCTGTGTTTCATTTAAGGGTACCTGTACTTCCTGTTGCACTGTTGATAACAATTATGTCATTTCTCCTAACTGGTGTGCCCCTACGCCTTCATTGAACAAACCATTTGAATAGGTTATTCCTCATTTTATCCTCTACGAGAGCTATTCTGAAGTTCTTGCGAGTAAACTCCTTATGCTATTTTTTGAACATTTGTTGAACAATACATCCTGCTCTTAGTCGTTCAGACAAGTGATATGAATTCATGTTGTCTTTATGGAGAAAAGCATGGCTTAAAATACAATGCAACCGATGCAATCATAGAATATCATTGCATAAAGTTCGTATATCGCATCCTTTATATTAGTCCATAGTGGCATTTCAAATTCTAGTAGTGACAAGACACACTGATTCAATATCCTCCCTCGTATGTCTGAGCTTGACTTTTAATATTGGTAACCACTCATCCATGTCATCCACACAGGCAGGAGGCTCCTTCTAGTCCTTGCAATACCTGAAGAACCCAAGATAACATGGGTCAAGTAAGAATCTCACATACGGTATCAAAGAACACGATTCGATTTTGGAATATTGCAAGATGTTCAAACTATATCTGGTTGGAATTCAGGATATACCTTACACAGCAAAGAAGGTTTATGATAGCATATATATTGTAATAACTAAGCAGGTTGGGGGTACCTCTTCTATTAAGGAATAAGGATTCACCTTCTAAAAAGGTATAGACATTTGCTGCTCTCAAAGCAAGCAACTCTCTCTCCAGCCTTCCAAAAAATACCTCTGCTTCACCAATGCCCATGACATACCTGCAAGAACACACAGTACTGAAGCCAAATATCCGACTAAGAAGTTATGGTAATAACCGTGTGAACAAATGTTAAGCAGTCACAAAAAACAGAGAACGAAAAGGTTTGATGCGTTCAAGTAAACTTCTTGGGTATAAATTTTATTTCAACTTATTCAATCTTGAAATCGCCCAGATGGTTATTGCAGCCTACTACATGACTGCAATAACCAATAAGGTCATCTTGCTCCACAAGGCTCCTAGCGTCCAACTGTTGCTCAATCTTGAGAGCACCCAGATGGTAATTACAGCTTACTACATGACTGCAATAAGGGCGTCGTACTTCACAAGGGTACTACAGTTGAAGGCTCTGAAGGACCAGATATTCACAACCTTAGCCCCTGCATAGCGGACATTCTGTTTCCATAACTATAACCAGTGCCTTCCATGCCACATCAGTGGCCGTAATAGCTATTAATTTAACATGATAATTTCAATTTTAACTAAGGATCGAAAAGATAATTTTACATGTTTTAAATATGATGTTCACACCAATTACATAGGCTAGATTTGAACATTGTTGAGGGGGAAGTTCACCAAATAGGACCAAAGCAATATTGAAGAAAATGGGTACTTTGCCTCGTTCATTTTCTCATATTTTATTCGTTGTTTATACATTTCTTCATCGGTTTTATTATCTTAATTTATAAAAGAAGCCTGATTTATTATAATATAAGTCAACCTGGATGCTAACTACCTATTTCAATTCACTGAACAGTTTAGCTTTCAATCACTTGACTCAGTTCATTGCTGGTAGCATAATGAGAAAAACACGTATCAGCAACAGCACAATTAAATACATGGTGTTCCTAGAGAATGCTAGGGGAATTGGAAACGATGGTACAGACTTAAAGTAGTAAAGCACCCACACAAAGAGATCATAACCGCCCAATAAACTCTTGTTAGTTCAAAGGACGTGTTACGGAGATGAAAGAGATAAAAACACACGTGACGTGCCAAGAAGAGTCTCCATGCCCTCATCTCCTGCTTGGGAAAAAAGCTCTCTCAACAGTAACTCTTGAATCACTCTGAGCAATACTGATGCAGCTGGGCCATCTTGGGTTTTCACTTGATTAGTAACTTCCAGTCTGCTTTCCTAAATAAAAACCATAAGGACAGTAATTAGTACCACCAAAAAGATAATAAGGCCGATATAAAATATATATGGCCTGCCCGAGTAAAAGGACATGCATATAAAACCCTGTTCAAGATAGCCATTGTAAGTACAGTAATGCATCATACTCTCCACGTTAGCAACATGGCACAAGAATACACTGAGTTATCAACTTATCGTACATGGCTTTGTAGATCATGCCAAAATCAGGTTCCCCTCATAAGTGCTACAAATCATCACACCCAGTCACGTAATATGTTACCAAAAGACAGAAGAGCAGCGAAAAAATAGCTCACTAGTTCCGGATATTCTTGTGTTATAAGCATTCCCGATCTCAAACCAGCATTTCGACCAGTTTTAAAGCTTGAGAAACAAAGTTGACTTGCATTGTGGTTTTCTGTATGATATCTAGGACACTCTCTAATCTCTACTAGAATAGAGAAAGTCCAACTATGTCAGACACAATTTGTGTCCATCTGAGGCTGGTGAATACACTTCTTTGCACGCATTTGGAAATAACTATTTATTTTGGTTTATTTTGTTAATGTCCCTGAAATTACAACATAACTCCATGTTGTAATGAGGGCTGATGGAATCATATCTAACCTTCTTCCACAGGTTAAGCACCCAATTTGATACGAGACTCCGTATAGCCATCAGTATACCCTTCCCAAAATCGAGTTGAAACGGGTCTCTGGATCAATTGGAACCTAGGTGGCTTTGACATTATCTTGATATTTGTGCCACAACAACAAAAACTCTTTTAAGTCTTGTTAGAATATCCACACGGCATATAAGGCTTTATATGTAATAGGGGGTGTAATAGCTAAATGACATTGCATATATAAAGAGGAGGATTGCTAATCCAATCTATCCATTATCATTTCCCCAAAACAATCTCTCACATTTCTTCACTTCTCTCTCACACCAAATCCCAAACCCAAACAAGACTAAATACTTCAAACATGGTATCAGAGCATCCCCTTTAGATCCTCAATTTCTTCGCAAAACCGTCTCAATCTTTTCTCGAAATCATTGGTCCCCGGATTCACGTCACTATAGTGACTCGGTACCGTAGCATCGCGATACTGCAGCAACTCGGGTACGGTAGCGCCTCTATACTGTAGCGCCCTGCTACTGTAGCAACTCGGTACTGTAGCAACTCAGATACTTGCCGTCGCTTAGGCACCGTTGTCCCTTCGTTTTCATCCTCCTTTCTTTATCAATCCGCTTTTTTCAAGCAAAGCCGAGTCATGCCCTTTATGCACGCAAGGTGTTTGATATAATGCCTGACGGAGATGTATTTTTAAAATTCACTTTGAAAATCATTGCCCTCGAAGTCCTCAATTTGAAGCCCTCATTGAGATAATGAAAATGAGGCAAGGTTTATTTTTGTTGCTTGTGCTGTCGAAGAGATTGGGCTATCAAAGACCATGGTTGGATCCGATATTGCATTTTGAGGGGGTTGTTTGTGGTTGTATTTATCGTTGATTCGAATCTTTGTGAGACCAATCACGATTTTGTGGTGGGGAGAACCATTGTTGTGGTTTCTTTTTTTTTTGGTTGGTTGGTTGACATTCTTGGTTGTATTTGGGTGAGATCATAAGCGATCTCTTTTTTTTGGTGTGTGGATTCAAACTCGTTTGAAGATACGGGCATTATTTCGAAAGCTGTTGTCTCGATTGCTGTTGTCTCGATTCCGAGAGCCGTTACCTCAAGGAGTTGCTCCATTCGAATTTTCTCGTCCACGATACGAGTTACCCTTTCATTATCATCCTTATTTGTGATGACCTCGCTGTTCCTTCTCATTATTTTGCTATCGGAGATCATGAATGGTTTCGAACTTGTATCTTGAAGAGGTTGGAGATTGTTATTAGATTGGTAGTTGGATCTTGGGAGATCAACTACGATTTTTTGGGTTGAAACTTTGAAAATCCATTTCTTATTATTTGGTTGTTGGAACTGATGAGCTTAAACTACCATCCACCAAGTGTTCGACATATTGACTGAAAAGCATCTTTCACTTTTGGTGTTTGCGAGTAGTTATGATGACGACGTCAGCCGCATCTTCTCCAATTTCAGTAAGACCATCGAGAAATGACGAAATACAGAGATTTCGTCTTCTTTTGTTCACTCACTTCAGATTTGATCAAGGCAAGAGGCGATCATGTATTTTGTCTCTCGTCGACACATACTCCACGTTCTTGGGTTATCGATTTTGGAGCTACTGATCAAATGACAGGGGAGCCAAATATATTGTCTTACCATAAGGCGAGATATGGAACCATCTCGGTAACTTTAGCAAATGGTACTATAGCTGATATAGAGGGAGTGAGTTCAGTTCTGGCTACATCAAAACTATCCCTGACTTCTGTTCTATACTTGTCTCGATTCCCCTTCAACCTTCTATCCATTATCTAACTGACTCGACAATTGAATTGTAATGTCACCTTTTTCACTGGAGAATGTGTGTTTCAGGAGCTTGAGATGAACCTAACGATTAGCACCGAGACAGAGGTTGATGGATTATACCACCTTGATAAGCATCCACGTCTTATAGCCTGTCCAACATCGAGCCCTGCACCAGACTTTGATGCCCATTACCGTTTTGGTCACCCTTCTTTACAAACGTTGAAGAGAATAGTTCCATCTCTTGGTTCTTTGTCTACTCTAAAGCGAATCATGTAAGATGGGTAAACATCATCGCTCAAGCTATCTTTCCCGTGTTAATAAAAGGGTCGACAATCCTTTTTAGTTAGTGCATTCAGATGTTCGGGGGTCCTGTCCCATTGTTGCACAAGGGGGTTTTCGTTATTTTGTGACATTTACTGATGACTTATCCCGAGTCTCATGGTTGTGCTTAATGAAATCTAGAAATGAGGTATTTTATCATTTTCAAACCTTTTGCTCTGAAATCAAGAATCAATTTGGAGTTAGGATCGGTACAACCCGGAGCGATAATGCAAGAGCATATTCCAGTGCACCCTTTAGAGAGTACATGGAGCAACTTGATATTATTAACGAATCATCTTGCCCTTATACCTGTTCAGATCAGAATATTGCATTTTAATACCGCTCATTCATTATCTATTTTTTGTATATATCGGTACTATTAACCGGTGTTTGCTCAGTAATACAGATTAGAGGTATCCGTGACAAAATACTGGAAATACACTTAAAATCACGGATATATCATTTGTGAGCCGGCACTGCAATCAGAACGGAGAACCGACCGATATCCCAAGAGTTATTTTGCAAACAAGTGTGTGCACAATATTTTGGTCCAACACATAGCATGTGCACATACTAACTCTTGGGGCTTGGACCATGGACCTAGGGGGGCAGCCATGGTATGATGGCTAGGAGCAAGTGGGCTATATGGTGTGATGTGCATTTATTTCTAAAAGTAGTGATGCGATTCATATCTACCAAGTTTCCCTCCAAAACCTGGGTGCATCCAAAGCCTTTACTGAGAAAACAAACTGCACCAAAGTCATACTGGGGACAAGACAAGACCACCACTGCAATACGGGACCCGGCCCTCGGATTTTGGCCGAGCACTCCCCTCCCAGATCCGGCTTGGCCGGTCCCACTGCCTCCTATGACCTCCAGTTTGCTGTGGGCCCCCTTGCTTCCACCTCATCACAATTTTATTGTTTATTTTCTTTTCTTTTATGCCTATATATAGCAGGCAGTGGGCAAAGGTTCATGGTCTCACTTA
Organism: Agapanthus africanus; assembly: GCA_030015575.1. Classification (NCBI taxonomy): domain Eukaryota; kingdom Viridiplantae; phylum Streptophyta; class Magnoliopsida; order Asparagales; family Amaryllidaceae; genus Agapanthus; species Agapanthus africanus. Next base: position 903,390,163 of record JASDDO010000019.1, on the reverse strand, counting down.
GTCCAAGTTTTGCCAAGTTTTGTTCTGCACTTTGTAACTCTTTTTGTTTCTTTAGTTCTTGTAAATAGCTTTCCTTTAAGTTCTTAACCTTCTCTTGATCTTGCAACCTCTTCATTGAGCTTGCAAGTTTAAGGGTTGGTTATTGATCTCAAGGGTTGTATCTTCATATGGAATCAATAAAGCTCTTCTATTTTGTGCCTTCATTTCCCTTGGGTTCTTAGCTCTTTCTTGATCTTGCAACCTCTTAACTGAGCTTGCAAGTTTAAGATTGGGTTATTGAACCCATGGTGTGTCATGTGATCTTTGGTTCCCATTCTTGCTCTTTTATATTTCTTGCTCTTTTATTACTTGCTTTACATTCATGTCATTTACATTCCATGCTTTACATTCTTGCAATTTAAATTCCATGTCATTTAATTACTTGCTTGTAATCTTATCTTTTCTTTGCTCTTTTTGGTTTGTTGTTGTAATATTTGTGAATACATGTTGTTAGGAAAAGAAATCGATATTGTAAGTTAACGTTTCGTTCCTCATTTTCTTTTCCTGTCTTTTCCATTTGAAACTCCTTCCAAATCTTACGCAAGCGCTCCGTTAGGCACCCTACCCTACCAAGGTATCGGTGACTCCTAACCGCGACCGGTTGCGCTCAGTTTGGCCGGAGGCGAAAGAAAGAGACAAGAACGGACGGACAAGGGTCAATAAGCCGGATTCCACGAATACCGTGCTTAAATACCCTAATCCATGTTGTTTCCGATTGCTCTAGCTTCATTGGTTGAGTTCGGCTTAAAGTACTTGAATACGGAATCCATTAACTTACACTATCCTATCGTTTCCTAACAAGCTTTATACCTTGCATATATATACATAGGTTATATTTGAACAATTCCGCTCTCGCGCATTAACTCGTAACGACAAGAACGTAAAACGCTCCGTCTCCCTGTGGATCGACCCGTGCTCAACCGGCTAGCTGCAAAACGACACCGTCTTGATTGCGGTTAATTTTAATTCTTTCAATCAATACCCCTCAGCAAAATAGGATGGCTAAGAGAAAGAATATGCATCTTTTAGAGATCACTCATACTCTTTGGTTTATATGTGAGTGCCTAAGCATTATTGGGGATGCAGTTCTTACTTCTAATTACCTGATTAACTGTATACCTTCATCTGTGTTAGATGGATCGGTTCCTCACTCGACTTTGTTTCCATCGGCCGTTGCATTTCCACTACCTCCTAGGATCTTTAGATGTGTGTGCTTTATTCACGATCTTCAACCAGGAGGTCTAAACTGGACCTTAAGGCCATCAAGTTTGTTTTCATGGGATACTCTTGAACTCAAAAGAGGTATCGGTGTTATAGTCATGTATTACGACGTCGATTTATATCAGTTGATGTGACCTTTCATGAATCCACCCTTTTACTTTTCTGAGACACGCATTACTGGATCTGAATAGTGATTTCCTCTTGGATTTGTCGCATGTTTTAACTTCTAATGAGATGGCGCCAGTTGATTCTCCACCTCCTATTTGGAGATCACCCATACATTTCTGTTGTCGAGCTGACTCCGAATTCATCTCCGTTGGGTCCTCCACCACCTGTTATAAGGATATATGCTCGAAGAGAACGTATGACTACTGCTCCTCTGCCTCCTGCTATTGATCATCCAGAGTTTCAAGCTCCACTTGCGATTGATATTGATCTTCCTATAGCCTTACAAAAAGGCATCCGAAGCTGCACTTTTCACCCTATAGCTCATCATGTAGTGAGCTCCCATTTATCTCCTGCATACTGGGCTTTTATCTCCTCCCGATTCTCATGCTTTACCCAAGTCTCTCTTCGATACTTTATCTCATAAAGGATTGATATATGCTATGATTGATGAGATGTTGGCCCTTGAGCAGAACCAGACTTGAGATTTGGTACCTCTTCCGATTGGAAGGAAGGCAGTAGGATGCCGCTGGGTATACACTGTGAAACTTCATCCTGATGGGACACTTTCCTATTTGAAAGCGCGTTTGGTTGCTAAAAGGTACTTGCAAACCTATGAAATTGATTATCAGACGTTTTCTCCTGTGGCCAAGATGACTTTTGTTCGTCTTCTTATGTCTCTTGTGGCTACCCATCATTTGCCTTTGCATTAGCTTGATGTGAAGAGTGAGTTTCATGGTTCCTTGGCAGAGGAGGTCTAATGGAGTAACCACCCAGTTTTGTTGATCGGGGAGAGTCTGGCTTAATTTGTCGATTGAAGAAGTTATTGTAAGGTTTGAAACAGTCTCCACGAGTATAGTTTAGGAAATTTACTGAGATGGTTATTTCGTTTGGCCTTAGACGGTGTGCACATGACCATTCGGTGTTCTACCGTAATAACATCAATGACCTTCGCATTCTATTGATAGTATATGTCGATGACATAGTGATTACTGATGATGATGTGGCCGGTATTGCACAGTTTGAGCACCACCTTCAAGCAAAGTTTCAAATTAAGGACCTTGGAAGCCTTAAATACATTTTGGGTATTGAGGTCGCTCGATCGAAGGATGGTATGATGCATCTATACCTCACAGTGAAATTATGTGTTCGATATGCTGACTGAAGTTGGGATGTTACAAAGGCTCCAATGGATCCTAATACGAAGCTGCTTCCGAGACAATGTGATCTGTTTAAGGATCCCGAAAGATACCAACGATTGGTTGGTAAGTTTAATTACCTCATTGTCACTCGACCTGATATTGCATACCCTGTCAGTGTCGTGAGCCAGTTCATGGCCAATCCTCGAGTTGTCCATTAGGATGCGGTGATTCAGATACTTTAATACTTGAAGAATACTCCAGAGAAGGTTCTATTGTATTCAAACCATGAACATTCTCGGGCAGCAGGGTTTATGGATGCAGATTAGGCGGGGTCCCCGTTTGATCGTAGATCCACCACTGGATACCGTGTGTTTATATGAGGCAACTTGGTCTTCTGGAAGAGTAAGAAACAAAACGTAGTGTCTCGTTTCAGTGCTGAGTCAGAAAATCGAGCCATCACGAACACTACTTATGAGCTTGTATGGATTAGCTTTCTGCTTGGAGAGCTTGGTTTTGGACCCACTTCTTCTATGCGACTATATTGTGATAATAAGACCGCAATTTATATCATCTCGAATCCTATATTCCACAAGCGAACGAAACACATCGAGATTGATTGCCATTTTGTACGGGAGAAGGTTGAAGATGGAACCATTGACACTTAATGTTCAATCTGCTCATCAGATAGCAAATATGTTCACAAAACCTCTGTGAAGGAATAGAGTGCAATTTATTTGTAACAAGCTGGGCATGTATGATATACATGCTTCAGCTTGAGGGGGAGCGTTAGAATATGCGCATTGTATACATATCTTTATATGTAATTAGATACTAAGTAATGATGTAACAGCTAAATGATATTGCATATATAAAGAGGAGGATTGGGGCTAATCCGATCTATCCATTATCATTTCCCCCCAAAACACTCTCATTTCTTCACTTCTCCTCCCTCACACAGAATCCCAAACCCAAATAACACTAAATACTTCAAACAAGTCTCAATCGTTGTACCATCTAAAATCCATCTACCACCGGTAATGTTTCTTTTCGATATTTTAGTAATTCACATCTGTGTACATGAATATGAATACAAACTAAATTACAACTTAGACATATGCAAAACAACATAATATTCCGAGATGCGCAAAATCTTCGCCCTCGTTTCCGATTGAATATTATGCAACAAAATATAGAGGTTTGGCAGCAAACAAGTCCACCAACCATATATGTTAAGTTCAAAAAATAACTTATTCTTTACTTTCAATGTATAATTTATTTTATTTCAGGATTAAATTGATGCGCGGACCAACTGGCATATATACAAGAAGAATAAGGAAACCTTTTAGTCATTCCTGACAGAGAATAAAAGCTTTGATAGCCATTAAAATCTCTCTTATGGTTCCAACTTCAGTTCTCCTTATGGACGTACATGAATCAAATAAATGTAATGGGCCTCAGAAAACTCAACTACAAGTTTTATGGTTTTCTATGTTATTCAAGTATGTCCCTTTAGCCATCAGTTTTTTAATCAATCAAAAACTGTAACCCAACATTCCTCATATAGCTGGTATTACTATGCCTAATCCAAGCACTTGGGTTGGCTATATGATTTCTGCAGTAAGTATATGTTACATAATATGGCCCTCATAAGTTATAACATCAACCCCCCACCTTTTACCCAGGCATGGGACAGCCGCACAACATCCGTAAAGTACCATGCAAGCATACACGCCTATGAAGTGTCGATAGTATTTCACATGCGCACGACTGCACATGCGAGCGTGCGTGTGAGCACGCACACAAATAAACATAAGTGGTGTTACATGCGTGCACACTAGCACACATATCCAATGTTTGATATGTATCATGATTGGACATATGATTTCATACCCAGCATACAGTATGGTCACAGTAAAAGGGATTCGAGATATAAACCAAGTAACTTCCAACACCAACAGAATCATAAACAGTTCTATGCAGACTTAGCTCAACCATTTAGTCACATAAGAAGCTAGCTATTTGAAATTGTATAAACACTTGGCTTGTATTTGTTCTGGATCAGAAGAGATGTATACAAATGTACCTTTGCCTATAGAGCCATCTTGACGATATCTATACCAACAACTCTAGGCATATGACCTGCTATCTCGTTGCACATGTTTAAATTAAATGCATATAAGAAGTCGATTCCTGCACATGGAATGCAGCAAGACAGCACATTTTTTCTAACCTTAGAAGGCAAATTTTTTTTTCCATTAAGCATTAAATACAGGGTACAAAAAGTATGCATAAGAAAATATTTATAAAGTCATGCTATGTTATACTCTTTCAAAAAACGATTACCTGTCATCTATGTTACGCATCGCCCATTGCGTAGGGGCAACACACTGGTTCTTGAGATCATCAAAACCCTAAACAAACATACAGCAAAGGAACGTAGGTCGCATTGTCGGGTATAATTTGGAAAATCTAAGAAATGAGATGGTAGTTTTCTTTCACCTGGAATCTATTTGTTGAGTACTTGATCCTGGCATGAAAAAATTACGGCCAAAAAATATGAAAAAAGGAAAGAATACCAGCATAAAGGTACAGCCAGTAGGATCATTTGGAACAACCTCCACTTTTATAATATGTCTTAGCTTGTAAACTTTTGCAGGATGCACAAGTGCGCTGGGGGGCGGTGGCGGTTTGGTAAAGCAGAGATAGTTACATTCAGCAGTTACATGTCTCTTGTTGGAGATTTGGTTATTGAATGTTAGAGGTAGTGTGTCTGTCTTCTTAGGAATGTGCGGTTGTGGTGGGTTTACTTTCCACTTTTCAGACAGCGCAAACTTGCCTTGTTGGTACTGATCCTCGATCCATCCCTTAAAGATCATGAGCTCTCAACAGGCCCAGCTACTTGTATGAAAGGAAGGAACGATGACATAGACATAGTTTTACCTTTATTTTTAAATATCAGCTTTAATGAAAGGGAGTACAAGTGATCTGCCGACTTGTTCTCCCAGGTCTTTGGAGTTTCCTTTTGCTCTTATTAGATTTTATGGGATGGATGATGTCAAATACATTAAAGGCTCAACTTCCAGATCGTCACATTTTAAGATGCAGAAAAGCGTGGTTCGAGTTTTAAAATCCTGGTGTCGGCACTGGGCTGTCACATTTGGGATCGGAATCGGCAATCTCAGTTGTATTGTCCGTCTCGGATTCATGACCACTTGCAGAGATGGTTACATTCAGAAGCTCCACAAGCGCATAAGAGCATGCCAAAGTGGGGTTTTAGGCCACTAAAACAGAGGTTTTATACCATTACTTTATACAAAAGTGGAGTGCTTCGTGATCGCTTTCCAACAAAACAACGAAGCTTTATGAGGCTTTTTACAATAGCAGTTGGGATTTTTTGGATGCTTAAGAAATTCTAATAACTAGTTGGTGAGGTAGATTCTTGGAGTGTAATTCCCATGAGTTTTGTCCTTTATTTTCGATTTGTAGAAATAGCACAATTTCTTCTCACAAAAGATGATTAAGAGCCCCAACTATTACAAAAAAGAAGGAAATTATTAATTGCAAGTTTTAGAAGGTTGGTAGGTGTTCCCTTTATTGCAATCATTAATTGCAAGTTTTAGAAGCAAGCAAAGTAAGTGATGTGTGCTCTTGTAAATGTGGTCTTTTGGTTCTTCTAATTCGCCAACTACAAAGTCATCTAGGTTTAAGGCAATGAATGAAGCTAAAGAAATAAATATTGAAGGATGATATCTTGGCTCTAAAATACTCTCATGTATCTTCAAGAAGTCAAGATTAAAAAATTCTTGAATCAACAAAACTTGAAGACTTTGCAAGGTTTATCGAATATTTTAAACTTGATTTTTCCAAGCTCCAGTCTCACAAAACTTCGAATCAAAAATTTGAGACATATCAACAGAACTTGATCCCTACATAAAAAATGGTCAAGTTTTTCAAACGGACTCCATGAAGATGGAATTAAGGATATGTTCTTTAACTCAACCACTATCAGCTGATTCTCCCTTCAAGAACAAAGAAACCTACAAATGTCACATCAGAACAAGATTTGTTCACAAAATTTATGTGGACAAAAGTCACAAAACTTCAACAGAAGAATATGAAGAAATCCTACCAACAGTTAGCAAGCAAGGCAGTTTGTTGCAAGGGACTATCTGAGACTAATAACTTTTAAGGAGCATTAGAATCATATCAGGTCCATTATAGTGAAGTGATATTCTGGGTCACATCAAAGTATAAAATGTGTATAATGGAATCAAATAGTATGCTGTAGACCATTATTTGAATTCCAAGTAAAGAAACAGTAATTAATGTGAAGCCTCAAACATGAACCGCATTTAAGTGTGTATGGTAGAACCCCATAATCTCCCATCCTTTTAAAAGAAGAGACTCTTCTGTATATTATAAACTACCATCTCGTGTATTTTTGTAAGAAAGAACTTTTCATGAAGCTCCATCAGATGCCTTAACGTGCACCTTCTTTACATCTTTATCACTACTATTTTAAAGCAAAAGAAGGGGTGTAGAAAGCACGTGAAGAAACAACCCTCTAATCTGCCACCATCTAAGGAATGATGATGTGTCAACTTATTATGGCACGCGCGATACATGTACGTATATGTTTACATCATAGAGAAAAATTTAATATGTTACTTAAATACTTTTAGTTAAGATAATAAGATTTTTAAAAACTTTTAGTTAAGATAATAAAAAATGTTAAAAGATTTTTTAAATAGCTTTTTAAAGATTTTGATAACCCAAAATCAATAAAAATTTATAAGTTATAAATCTTTTAGAGACTCTTACTTAAGATGATGAAAATATCCTATCAAACCTTTATTTTAATACAGACATGCATCACATGCAAAATAGTAGTGGTAATATACACACAACCAAGATTAGAGTTCTTCAAAAGTTCACATAGTTGTCGGAGTCTAGGGATTCAAGGAATCCGCCCTTGAAGAAATATGAAAATATGATAATTGCCAAAAACAAATCCAATAGTTTCAAAAAAGTTTAAGGTGTTCAATGCTCTTCTCATTTTTAAGCAGAATCCACAATGACTGGCTTATGTCTCTTAAAGCCTTAAGTTTTTCAACGAACAAATACGAAACACAGCTATTTGAATTTGGAATGTACCAAACCATTATACCATGCGACAAAATATGCATTTAAAAGAATTATTTATGTACTTTAGAGCTATATTTGGTTTGAAAGGAAGTGAATGAAAGCAAAAGCAAAAGCCATAGAGAGGTACGCAATGTTTCCCCCAAAAAGGAATAGTACCGAACCCCCTAAATTCTTCACTTTTCCTTCACTTTCTTTCGAACCAGACGTAGCCTAAAAGATTTTTTTATTTCTCAACAAAGTCCAGCATTAACCAAAGCGATCATGAATATTTACTTAGTTTCCCAAAGTCATGGACCCATTGGAGCCTAATACTTATATTGCATTAGATTGGTAAGAAATTATCTTCTCTCAAATCACTACACCCGCCTTGTACAAAAATGGAACTAGGATTGCAAAATCATTTGCATAAAGTAGGTATAAAAACCGAAAAAAGTGCAAGAATGTAACCGTATCTACTTACAAAATGCAAACTGCTTGAGAAACTGATGAATGGAAATAAAAACAATTTCATTTGCAAGTATCATTCTAGCTTATTATTCTCAAAGATGGCATATGTTTCATACTGCCTAAGTTTATGATAAAAAGCCTATATAAATCCATGCTTGATATGAATATCAAGAAATGACCATGCATCGATAACTAACAAATCTGAGGCTTCAATGTGGTATCTTGTAAGTGACCAGATAATGGTAATGATGGCGGTTTGTTGTTGAAACGGTGGTGATCTGATGAAAATAATGTAATGGTTGATGGAGAATTGGAAGTCGGTATTATTTAGGAAGACATCTGTTATGGATGTTGGTCGACAGTTTAAATTTGAAGGTAGAAATGATGGATATTATGACTAGGTGATGAAGAAGTTAAGCAAACACATTAAGCAAATGATGATGACGGTGTGAATGAGAAAAGGATTCAAAAGGTTGATGCAACAACCAAAGCTCGGCAATAGGAGTTGATTAATATTCGAATGCAGACAAATGCATAGAGAAAAGTTCAAAATGATCAATCTCAAATCACAAAATTTTCAATAGCGAATATCATTCATAGACTCTTCCATTCAGAAGATATCTTGCATTTATACAGACATTTGCAAGCTAACATATGACATTTGGAATTCAAAAATGACTAAATAAAAAGTATAACTCTTCAATTGAAACAATTAACACAACTCTTGGCATTCAAATCTCTCAAGTAAAGCATGGGTGTCTCTTTGGCTTCCATTAAACATTCCATCGATAAATGGTCTATCATCACCATGTATGAAAAATTATTCCTTATGCCGACCATATACGCTCGAGCAAGAGAGAGAGAAAATAGAAGTGTGGTCCCCACACGCTTCTCAAGGCTGCCCCGAATTCTCAACACTCTCTCTCCCCTTGTCCGGATGTAGTACAACCTGCATAGAAAATTATTTCTTCACCGTGTATAGATAACCAACCTTCATTAAAACTACAATTAAAACTTTCCATCGATAAATGCTATATCATCACCATGTATAGATATCCAACCTACTCAATAAAACTACAATTAAAACATTCCATCGGTAAATGGTCTATCAGCAGCATGTATAGACAACAAACTAAGGAAAAATCAAGTCCTCTAATTAAAGTAAAGGCATCATCAAATTCAACAACAATGATATATAATATTCAATTCTCAAAATGCAGTGTGCTCGTTAAGAATGCGGACTCCCCAAAAAGATGGGCTATTTTTCTAATGCTACGCACTTGAGGAGCTCTCTACGACATTAATGGTATGCAGTCTAAAGAAAAAGAAAGGACCATGCTCAGCTAACTAAAGCAAAATCAAACCTCCTAATCAAATTAAACACATCCTAAATAATCTAACAACATACAACACTCGGTACCCAGGTACCGTGGTACTAGATATACACCATAAAATTAAAGCTAACCATACCAATCATTTGCAAGGAGGTGCAGGCGGCGGGAGACCGCTATCAAATAGCTGCCTCCTTGACACATCATGCAAATACTCAAACAACTCCCTCTTCAACTTATCAAGTGCCACATCAAGCCTCTCCAACAGCTCGGTCGCGTTCTTGTTGTACATAAACAACCCTTTGTAAAGCTCAAAGCTATCTGATGGAGGTCGGTTTCTCTCTCAGATGTTGTCCTCCGTCGATCTTGGGGCCAGCGGTGTCGAATAGTTATGATTTGAAATGAGGGCTGGGCGTGTTGATCTCAATGGGTTGTTGGCTGTAGTTGACACCTGGCTAACTGCAAGGAAAGTCCCGAGGTGGGAAGCAACCATAGGACCCTCCGACGATCAAATTAGTACCGAAATATAATGGAAGGATAGTGGCGTATTGGAATGGGTTTGACGTACTTGAATCGTCTGAAGAAGGAGTTTATATAGCGGTCACATGGAGCGAGCCGATGCGAGAATTCCGCCGTCCGTTACACCCCTGCGTCACGTTCGTGTTGATGGTGGAATACGCTCATTAATGGCGGGATACGTTGGTGTGGGATGCGGGACGCAGAGCGGCGAAGATCTCGTCGTAGCGAGATACGCGAAGCCGTTACGGGGAGACGCTTAGGCTCCGTGCTCCCGGCCAAACAGGGACACTGAGAAATCTCAGATATAGGCTAGCTCAGAGACGAGCATGCGAGCTAAGGAGTCTCGGCTATAGGATAGCTTGGAGATAAGCTATTTAGCTGACGGTCAGCCGAAAGGGGAAGGTACTCCGGGAAGGTCTTCTTAGAAGATCTGGTGCAGCCTCGGAGGCGAGGCACCGAGACATATCCCCAATGCATCATATTTATTCCAGCTCTGTAATCTCCAGGAATGTAGTGGACTTACGTGGATGATACGTCACCGACCACGTGTCGTGATCTGGGGAATTCTTTCTTACGAGGATCATCATTAGCCCCCATTCTCGTTTCGGCCTATTTGTTGGCCTGAACGAGAGTGGTTATCATCCCGATCTTCAATAATTCAGCTTGGCACCGAGAATTCTGCATATTGGCGCGGCATTTGGCGGCTGTGCCTACCTGATTCCTGGTCCCATGTGGCGGTTCATGAAGTGTCTTGATTCCCGCGCGTATCTTTGATGACGTCAGCGGATCGGCAAAATGATTGCGCCTTAAAGAAGACGTCGTTTCGCTCGCTCAGTCAGTTAGCCTCTGCGCCACGTGTCCGCCGCAGGGTGGCGGAATGTAAGAGGTCGTCAGTTGAACCTGAGTGATGGGGAAGGGTCTAACGATTGGTTGCTGCGTGGAGTCCTCATGCCCGTCGGGTGTGATGCTTCATTTCGGTGGGAACAAATTTGGGCCGTTGGATAGTTTTTGCCGAGTGTATAAATAGGAGAGGTCATTGCTTGGCAGGAGTTTTGCCCTAGTTGTCTCCTACCATCTGAAGATTGCCCGGCGCACCATTGCTTATGTCGGACCCTCAGCCAAAAATCCTTCTTTAGCAAACCTTTCCTTAAATCAGGTTAGATATTTTCTTCCAAAGTTCCTATTGATATAGTTGGGATCGAGTCGGACAATGAGGCTTCAGTTCTGAAGTCGAGTCCAGTGGTTCTTCTTCTTTCGCCTCGGCTTTCGATAACCGATGAGCTTCTTTTTCTTCCTCTTCGTCTTCTTCCTCTGTGTCGGGCTCGCCCCTTAGGGGTGACGACGCCCTTGTACTTTGTCGTCAGGCGGCGAAAAGGGCCCGTAAGACGCGCATCGGAAATACTCGTGATGCGCATGTTCATATCATAATATTGCATTATTACATTCCTCATTCTTATTCATTTTACAAATAAACAGGTGCTTTTGACCCATGTCTGCTATATAGTTGCAGGTTACAGGTTCTTGGAATAAAAACAGTGAAAACAATGAAAAGACGATGCAAAAGTGAGATTTCGACCAACAAACAGAGAATCTTTGTCTTGCCTACAGTTTGAAGACTAAACGAAGATCAATGGACAATTTCACAAAGCACAAAGGTAGAGCAAGGTTTAAGACTTCGACACGAAGCAAGCGGTAAAAATCCATGACTTAATTCACTGTGGAGAACTGGAAGAGAACCAGAAGTCAATCTGAGAAAACAACTGAAGAAAAACCAAGAAAAATGCAACAGGAATCAGCCCAAAGAAATTGAGCCCATAAGCCCATTACATGGCCGCGGAACCGCGGCCATATGGAGTCCGGGTCGGCGCGAACTTCGAGATTGATGGCGTGCGTTGACTAGGTCTTTCTTAGGGGGTATTTTTGTAAAAGCAGATGCGCGAGTCGATTGTAACCCTAGGGTTTTTATCCTCTATAAATAGGAACCCTAAATCTTGTATTAGAGAATGCCTTTTCTTGTGTCTCATTTCATTTTATCAAAATTCAGATCTGTAAATTTCTGCAATGTATGAAGAGAGTATCAAATAAAAATTAGAGTAAGTTTTCTTTATCTTGCCCTAGTTAAATTTATTTTCCTGTCCTAGTATAGATTTTATTTATCTGCCCTAGTATAGATTTTATTTATCTGCCCTAGTTATAACTTTGAATTATTTGCCCTAGTTTAGATAATTAGGTTTTTAGTGATAATCGATTTGACAACAATCGGAATTAATTCGTTAGAACAATTAGGAAATACACAAAATCCCTGTGGACCGACCCGTGCTCACCGGCTAGCTACCAAGCGACGCCGTTCTTGATTGCGGTAAACTAAATTCTTTGACACAAATCAAATGACGCCGTTGCCGGGGATGCGTGTTATTTTCTTTTTGTAATTTCGGGTTAATATAAAATTGAAAAATCATAAAAACTGAAAAATTAAAAATTATAAAAATTTATCATCTTTTGTGAAGGGTATTTTCTTGTGAATTTTGCAGGATTGACGAACGAGTTCGGATTTGGAAAAATCCAGAGTGCGAAACAGAAAACTGAAGATCTGAACAATAGAGGATTACAACAACAGAGGGGCAGAAAATTTCTCGGGGATTAATCCGCACACCCCACCGTGGAACCGCCGCGCCAACCACCTTTAGGCCGCGCATCCGCGGTCAGATGACGTTAGCAGTTGCCCAAATCTCCACTGTAAGTCTCCTCTGTTCTTCTCTGAACCCCCTGATATCTCCTCTGTAAATTTGCCTGCAGGATTCTTTGCGCTAAAAAATCTCTCTCCCTTCCAATAATTGATCTTGTGCAGGATTCTTTGCGCCGCGCTAAAAATAAAAAAAAATTGTTTGCAAGTGATTGTTACTGCTTTGCATATTTTAATCGGACTTTAAGGGGCTTGAAACCAATCCAGATTGGGTGGGGATTTCATCACCCTTCTCAGGACCCCAGAAATCACATAAGGCATATTTCATTGACCATCATTTAATTAAAAAATATTAGACTCAGTCGTAAGGACTTCGTGCTCAATAGGACAAAGGACTAGTTGTAGGCATCGACCGTTGATCCTAATCTGACTTTGTGGTGTCTAGGCAACTGTGTCTAAGACAAGTGGTTACTTAATTAGGTCCACTACTTACGTGGTGGAGAGCCTCCCACTTACCTGGCCACAATTGGCGGTGAAGAGACGGTTTGAGGTCCTATTTCTTGCCCTTTGGAACAGTTAGGAGCTGTCTAGCTGACCTAGGTGACCCTAGATCTAGGTCTGATTGTGCATTTGTGGTTGATTGAAAGTGTGTCTAAACCTTTTATTGAAAATCTTTTTGCAAAAAGCTCCATAAAAAAAACACAAAGATTTTTTTTTTTTATAAAAACTTGCAAAATTTTGTTGCTAAGAAATCCGTGCACCCCAATTGCACCCACCTTCCTTTTTTTCTCCTTCTTACATCATGGGTACACCACCTCACAAAACTCTTGCCGAACTTTGGTATCCTGAACCAAACCTTGCTTCCTACGCGAATTGTTTTGGTCGAATTACGGACGACCCTTCCATGCCCAAAATATTTTTGAAAGATCGAATAGAAACTTCTAGGAGAAACAGTTGGACTCCGCAATCCACTTTGTCTCAACCATATCAACCTTCACCACCTTCTTACGTTGATACACCTTCTTAGAGTCCAAATGTACTTCTGAAACCCTTGTCTATTGCTGAACACATTGAACAATCTCGTAACCGATCTTTCACTCCTTTCAACACATCCAGTTCTTGGGATCAACAAGTCCATTCACCTTTTTATCTAAATGTTGATTCTACTCCTGTCCAACCATTCACTTCCTACCAGTCTTACCCAACTTTCACACCTTCCCTAGACATTGCTTCTACACAGCTATTTGGGAGTTTCCAAAATCCAAACAACTTTGAATCTTTTACTGAAACCCCTTCACAACCTATGTCTAGTCTGGAACAGTCGTTAGAAGCCTATATGGTAGCGACAAACCAAATACTAAGGAATGTGGATGCGTCCATAACCGCCCTTATACAACCTAGTGACCCGGTAGCTAGTTTCCAACTAGCTCCAAAAATTCGAATGTAAGATGCGGTGGTTGGACAGAGTGAGAATTTGAGAGGAGAGAGTGAGCTGTGCACCCTTTCAAATCAAACCTACCCATTACCAATTGAATTCTACAACTCCAGTTTTCAAACAAGTGTCCCAAATGATTCATCAGTTAAAAATAAAACATTTAATGAGTTGTGCGATTTTGTAGTGCTTGATTTGCCAGATTGTGAAGAGTCCCTTTCGAGTGAAACCACACCTAATCCTTTTGATCTCTACACCTATAATCTAGAACCTGAATTGATAAATATCCATGCTGTTGATGAGGTGTCCGAAAAAATTGATTTTCACTTGATTGAGGATATTGACATCGGGAATATTTTGGATGATGAACCCATAGGTTTGACTGAAATTTTATCTCCAATTCATCATCCCGAGTCATTAAATGTTTCTCCCGAACTTCATGTGCGTCTTGATTTTGATGATAATTGCATGGATGAGATAACTTTTGAGGAGAATTATGAGGATAGTATTGAGGATGAACCATTTTTGTTTGATGAGTCGGATTTTCCAATTCATTCTCCTGAACCTTTAACTGTTATACTTCCTAAATCACCCTCCCCCTTTCCATCGTTCCGACCACGCAGGAGGACTGTGAGCTTGAAAAGTTTCTGTTCAATCACAGCACATTTGACGCCACTAGTGTGTTCCTCCTTGAATCTGACACTCTTCTCACAGCCGATAATGATTACGAGTGTTTCACTTTTTCGGACGATGTTGAAAACTCACCTCCCGAGTTTGAGTCCTTTAAATTTTCAGATGAGTTAGTTGAACCATCAGACTCGGTTGCTTATAGTCATTTCGAACCATTGATGGAATCCTTCAAGTTCGAGACAGTTTGCTTAGGTGAGAATAATACTATCCCTAAATCACTCCCTTTCGTCCTTCCTATCGTTTCGACCACGCAAGACTCCGTCGCGTTTCCATCTTCAATGGAGGGTTTACCAAGTTCGATGTACCCATGTTTTCTTGCGAATCTTGAGGGATTTGATCCCATTTCTCGACGGGTTGATAAATTAGCACAATCGCTTTTAAAACATCGGTCATCACAAATTGCGCTAATTTATTTACTCGATTTACACCCTTAAGATCGTATTACACTTCTTTCTCTTTTCCGCCATTCTTCTCCTCCACCGAGACCTTATTCCACTCTTCTTCCCACTCGGTTTCGTGTGCTTCTCAACTCCTTTCTTTACACTCCATTCTTCCACCAACCCTACCATTATCACGATAAAATTTTTGAATGGTTGGTGCTAATTTTTGGCCTGTGTAAGGCCTTGTATAGTTTGGGGAGGACCTTGTTGTATGTATATATTTTATTTTCTTTTTCTGTTAACAATAAAAAAATAAATAAATAAAAAGTAAATTAAAAAATAATAAATAAACAAAACAAAATAATAATAAACAGGGGAGTACCGACAACTTTGACCCTCTTGGTGTAGCTTGACAGTGAGGACACTGTTAAGTTTAAGTTTGGGAGTGTGCTCGGTAAGCCTTCTTCCTTCACATTCATGTGTATATTTTTGCATTTGCATACTTATTTTAAAACCCATAAAAATTGAAAAATTTCAAAAATTATAAAAATTGAAAAGTTCAGTTTTGGCCATAATTGACTTGAGTTTGACAAAAGGTTAACTAGCTAGGAACAACTAGACCTTAGACTTAGTAAATTAAAAACCCTAAAAATAACCTTTCTTAAAATTTAACGGTAGAAAGTATATGTCTTTGTAGTTTATTTAGAAATAAGCAAATTTTGAGTTCACTTCTTGGGCTAAGTTAAAATAAGGGAAAAGTATTGATATTTTTATTAAAGTATAAGTTTGAAAAATAATTCCTAAGTTTAAGTCTAAATTCTGAAAATATATACCCTACAAATTGCACAAACACGAACCTCGAAACTTGGAATAGTAGAAGAGACCTTGAAATGCTCTTGTCTAAAGTCCTTAGTACGAAGAAAAATAAAAAATACAAGTGTGAATAAAGAAAAAAATGAACACTGGTTTTTGTAATTACTTAAGGCTGTAAAAATAGAAAAAAATATTTAGCGAGGGTGCTTCATCACCTAGTGCCTTAGACCAACTGTAACAACTCCAATTTTTGTATACATAAAATTGATTTAAATTTGAAGTATACTTGGGGTATTTAATGTCGCTGTTACCACTTTAAGTATTTATTTTCCCACAATAATTACAAGAAGGAGCTTGTAGCTCATTGGTAATACCTTGCACTACTGAACCAAGCTACCAGAGTTCAAATCACATGCTCTACATTATTTTTGTATTTATTTTGTTTTAAATCCTTTGGAAGCCCAACAGTCAAAACACCATAACTCAAAAAACTTGAACTGAACATTAGAAAGTAAAAATACTAAAGTGTACCCCACGAGACCCCCCACCGACTCGACCCCCGACTCGGCCGGGATCGGCCGAGTCGGCCGGCGAACCGGCCGACTCGGTCCGGCGCCGCCGGCCGGACGGCCGAGTCCCCAACACGAAAGTTGGGGCTCTTCGACTTCTCTACCCCCCTGTATACTCTATTTATGTGGATCAGTTCCTGAGAGCCCATTAACTCTCATTTAGTTCATTTTAATACATTTTTCTTATATTTTTACATTTTTTTAAATTCAAAAACCCTTCACCTACCCTACCCTAGCCTACCCTATAAATACACCCCTACCCTCTACCCTCTCATCCCAAAACCCTAAGCTTACCCTCTCAAAATTTTCCAAGAGTGTGTAATTTGAAAACGAGTGCACGGCGAAGCTCCGACGAAATTCCGACGGGAATTCCGGCGACGTTTTTAGAAACAACCGGCGACGAAGCAACGCCTCGGCAACCTCCTTTAGTTTCCCTACACTTCTTAGTATAGATCGAAACCCGTAAGTCCATTTCTATCTTTCTTTCTATTTCTCTAAAATACGAAATTACGAAAGCCGACGGAATCGGAACAAATCCGATTTCCGATTCGGTTTTCTATAAAATTTCACTTCTAACCAATACATTCATGCCTAAACATCTTTATCTTGACTATTAAACTTGTAAAAATCAATTTGAACAAGTTTCATCACATGAAATGATAACCTTTTCAATTTATCGTATTTTTCACTTTAATACCATCATGTTTCGATTTCACATTTAACCCCTTAATTTTGCTATACATTCAAAGTAGAGCACGAGGTATTGACCTACCTCCACACACACGCAAATACAATCCCAAAACGATATCATCAAAACTTAGAATACGATAAAACGAAACTTTCATTTAAATACCATATTCTTAATAAAACCATTCTTAAAAGTTTTAGATTTGACACACTTTTAAATAAATACCTCTTATTAGGAAAACACGATAAGTTGTGGACATCGATCGTTTATCTAAACCTGACTTTGTGGTGTCTAGGCTAGGCAAGTGAGCTTAGGTAACTTTAAAAGGCCCGTCTCACGATTCGTGAACGGATCTCTCCTTCCTCACTTGTACTTACCCGGCCACAATTGGCGGTGAAGAGACGATTTGAGGCTTGGATCAATTCCTGCTAAAAAGAAAATGCCGTCATCGCTTTCGTTCATTTGGCTAAGACCTATAGCACTACTTTGGCGTCATTTGGGAACTTCAGACTGGAAGCTAACTGTGCCATAGCATTGGCTTCTTCATTTTTCCCTCGCGGTACATAAACAAAGTTCACATAGTGAAACCAGGAAGCCTCAGTCTTATTCTGAGGCAGCAGGCATTCCTGAGTGGCAGCAGGCCATGGGCGAGGAGCTTGATGCGCTGAAGCGCACTCATACTTGGGATCTTGTTCCCTTGCCGCCGGGTTCACTCAGAGTGAGTACTTCCCTTAGTTACAGTCCCTCAAACCTCCCCAAAGATCTTTTATGCTGCTGCTAACGACTTGTCGTTTAGACCCTTTAGAAATAGGCTAGTTGGCTTAGGAAACCCTAGAATCTAAAATACGGAAAATTACACTTTGCAAATAAATACCTTTCACTTTATAAAACCGTTTTCTAAAGGATTAGTATTTTACAATATTTGCAAAGCGCCGCTACAACCCATCTTTGGGGAACCCGTTTGGGATCGTGCGGTTTATCGCGCACCCTCGGGCTAGTAGTGCGAGATCCAGACTTCCGCAAGGAGCATTCGGTCTCGAAAGGTTTAAAATACGACATCTAAAGAAAATGAGATTTTTGGAATATAAAAATTTATTAAAATTATTTTTGTATAAACATATGTATATTTATCATTTAAATATCTATTTTATTATAATATAAATTTTCCACCTTTTCCTAAAAATCACAATAATAAATTTTATACTAAAATACCATGAACTTCAAATAATCAATATTACAGATAAATACCTATAACTAGGATATTTTTACTAGAAATGTCACGACATAAAATCCACCATCATTACAACTTTAAAGACGAACAATAAATACTTGAGGTGTATTTTGAAAAGTATATAAAAATATTTTTACATAAAACCCCCTCAAGTTTATAAATTACCCTAAGGACCCTATCAAATATAAGACTTCGATTCACATTTCTGATTGTCTGACTCGGATTTGAGTTTGATTAATCTGACTTGAACATGATTCAAGTCAACCTACAATATACCATATTCCAATTCAATATGAACACATGAATCCATGAATACAATTATCAATTTATACAACTTGACCGAACCGAACCATGGATATATTCCTTTTACATGATTCTCAGTTATTCTATTTACATGACTCTACGGTTACAACCGTTTCCTGATATCATGGTTTCGGTCAGTCAGTCAATCAAACTTACAATCAATACAATTTACAAGATAACAATACAAATAAGATATCGCGGGGTTTAAGGGGTAGATTGGTACGGAAGGTGTTAAAGGTGGCACAAGGTGGTCAGATTAAGACACCTAACCTATATTCCATTGCTGTTGTACCGTGGCATAAACGGTTCCTTGTACTTTCCGTTGCCTTAGTCTCTGGCATATAGAGACTCCCCTCGTATACACTGGCATCCTTCTGTACCAAGCTACAAATAACAGCGTTAACACAACATTATAACAATAGTATACAACTTTAAAAGATATCTTCTTATTCTGTCTTTTCTACTTTCTTCTTACCTTTGGGACTTACCGAGCGACCTGTTCGCTGACGACATTCTATTTCTTTCTTCTTTGAATGTCGTCAGGTGATTTGGACCCGGCAGAGATCGAGCCATCTACAGAAGACTTGGAGCAGCTTGCCAAAGATCCATCACTTTAGTTCATTGTACACTTTTCCATTCAGTATTTTACATTTCCTGTTATGCCACTGTTTAGGCATCTTTTTATTTCAATTGTATTTCCTTCATGTATTGTACAAAGAATGTTAATAAATAAAAGTTGCTGTTCTTCTTATTTCTTGTCTCTTGTGTACTTATTTTATATTGCTTAGATACGCTTAGCGTATGTACTTCTGACTATATATGTAGCGGACTTCGTCGCGTCTCTTTCGCCGTACACTAGGAAGCGGGGCGTGACAGGTTTTGTTGGTGGCCCATGCAGGTCAGAGCTGTATGAATCTCTATCATGCAGTTCTGTTCTACGTGAACAACCTAAGCAATATAACACAAGGACCAACAACTAAAACATTCTTTACAATTCATGTTTCTTGAATCTTACAATTCCATATTCCTTGAATCTTATCATTTCACGTACTTGAATCTGTCCTAACCCAAATTTTTCTTCAGGGTTAAGGATTCTCCGAACAACACCAGCACTAACGTCAACAACACACCTCCAGCACTACCCCTCACACCTGCTGTTCCTGTGCCACCTACCGAGCAAACAGTGCTACTTGAGGCGATCCGCAGCCTTCTCGAGGGACAACAACAACTCCTGAACCGTCCTGAGACTGACGCTCCGGGGGTAAAGCAATTCAGGGTTTTACATCCGAAGCAGTTCTCAGGAAAGGGGAGCCCACTGGAAGCTGAGGAATGGGCTCAAAATATCGAGGATGATCTGGCCGCAGCACAAGTGCCAGACATAGCTTGGGTCCGTGTGGCTAAACTACCGCTCACGGACAATACTCACAATTGGTGGAAGGCGGAAGAAAGCCGTCTTGTACAACCTATTGAATGGAAGACTTTTCGCGAGAAATTCGACGCGAAATATTTCCCTGTGATTGCCAGGTTTGCCATGTAGCAGCAGTTCATTCATCTACAACAGGGATCGATGTAGGACAAATCAGTAGATGAATACGACGCTGAGTTCACCATGTTAAGCCGGTAAGATATGTCGCAATAGTTCAATTTTTAAATATCACATACTACACAGCTAACACCATCCTTAAACAGATTCGCGGCACATTTGATATCGACGGACGAGATCAGAGCCCGTCGCTTTCAACAAGGACTGGACACAGAGATTCAGGCTGCTCTAGCCACAGGAAAATTTTTGACTCATGAGGATGCTCTGGAAGCTGCCCACAGTTATGAGGCAGTGATAAAAGCAAGGGGCAGACCTCAGTCTGCAGGAGTCAAGCGCCCTGCCAACTAGATGGCAGGGGGAGCCTTGTCCAGACCACCTTTTGTGCCAAGGCGAACCGGAGTATCGAACCATCGTCCCAGCCCAGCCTTTTGTAACTACTGCAAGAGAGCTGGACATATGATGAAAGACTGCCGGCGAGCCAACTGCCTTTGCTTAGTCTGCGGCTCAGCTACTCACGATATTGGGTCTTGTCCCCAAAGGCAAAACCCGGTTGCTGCACCCAGGCCAGCAAACAATTACGCACAGTGCCCTGCTATCCAAGCACCCGCTCCAAGACTTGCACTACCTGCACTACCCAGAGGACCACAAGCTTCACCACCTCCTCGTCAGTTCCATCAAGCTCAAAAGAACGTTCCGAGGAATGCTCCTCAGGCCAGGAGGAATGTACCCAAGCGCCAGGCTTTCACGATGTCTGTGGAAGAAGCTGAGGCCACTGGCCAAGTCATTACTGGTAAACTTTTCTTCTCAAACTTATATTTTAGTCTTGGTTATCTACACACTTTCGCTATACCTAAAACATATCCCATATACCTTAGGTACAATCCTAGTTGCCTCACTATCTACACTTGCACTGTTTGATACTGGAGCATCCTACTGCTTTATGTCGCAACGGTTTGTCCGAACCCATGTGATTCCAGTCTCACCGCTTGTATCCAGCTGGAATGTCAGTTTCGGAAATGGCGTTCTAAAGGCAACTATGGGATACAGCTTGTGTCCAGTTGTCGTCTGCAGTCGAGAGTTTTATGCTGACTTCAAAGTACTGGACATACCGAATTTCGATGTGGTTCTAGGAATGGATTGGCTTGGAACCTTTTATTCTACCATCGACTGTCGTCAAAGGAGGGTAGTATTCGAGATTTCAGACCATCCGGTTTTCTATTTCAAGAGCGGAGATCGTACCCTGGAGCCAAGTACCTACAAAGCGAAGCCAAGGGAAGCAGTAGTTGCAGCAGCTCAAGCGGAAGAAGAATTAAGACCAGAGGTAGTTCGAGAGTTCGATGATGTATTTCCTGACGATATATCAGGTTTGCCTCCCGATCGAGCTCTTGAATTTAATATTGATTTAGTACTAGGAGCACAACCGGTGATCAAAGCACCGTATAGACTAAGTCCGGAAGGTTTGAAGGAAGTTCGGACACAGTTGGACGAATTATTGGCGAAAAGATGGATTCGTCCCAGCATTTCAAGTTGGGGAGCACCTGTATTATTGGTGAAGAAGAAGGAAGGTTCATACAGAATGTGCATCGATTATAGGGCCTTGAACGAAGTCACTATAAAGAACAAGTATCCACTCCCGCGCATCGATGATTTATTCGATCAGCTAAGTGGATCTTGTGTTTTCTCTAAATTGGATCTTCGTTCAGGTTATCATCAAGTGAAGGTCAAGGAAGCTGATATTCACAAAACAGCTTTCAGAGCTCGCTATGGACATTACTAATTTCTAGTGATGCCATTTGGAGTGACCAATGCACCAAAAATATTTATGAACCTAATGAACCAAGTTTTCCGGGAGTATTTAGACAGGTTTGTTGTCATCTTCATCGACGATATCCTGGTATATTCTAAGAGTCAGAAAGAGCATGCAGAGCATCTACGAATTGTCCTGGAAACTTTTCGTCAACATAAGCTTTATGCCAAGTACAGCAAGTGCGAGTTTTGGCAAAATCAAGTTGGTTTCCTTGGACATATCGTATCAGGAGAAGGAATTTCTGTGGATCCAGCCAAAGTTTCAGCAGTTAGCGAATGGCCTACACCAAAGTCAGTGAAGGACATTCGGAGTTTCTTGGGTTTAGCTGGATATTACAGAAGGTTCATTGAAGGATTCTCAAAAATAGCAACACCCCTGACTAAGCTCACACGAAAAGATGAAGAATTTGTGTGATCAGAAGCATACGAACAAGCTTTCATAGAACTCAAGTCAAGATTGACATCTGCACCTATTCTCGTAATACCGGATCAATTTGGAGGATTCGAAGTGCATTATAATGCATCCGGTAAGGGATTAGGATGTGTTCTACATCAGCACGGTAAGGTTGTGGCTTATGCTTCAAGACAACTGAAGACTCATGAGTGCAATTATCCGACGCATGATTTGGAGTTGGCAGCCGTGATCTTTGCTCTCAAGATTTGGCGCCATTATTTACTTGGTGAACGAGTGAACATCTACACGGATCATAAAAGTCTGAAGTACGTGTTTACTCAGAAGGAGTTGAATATGCGGCAGAGAAGATGGTTAGAACTCATGGCGGACTTTGACATCAACTTGCAATATCACCCAGGGAAGGTGAACGTAGTACCCGATGCTCTTAGTCGCCAACCATTATCGATGAATCTCACCGCTCAGTGGAAGCTTCAGCAAGACTTGCATCAGATGGAGATTGAAGTAGTCATGCCAGGTAATGCTTCAAGTTTGATGAATCTACAAGTTCAATCAACCATTGTCAATCAGATCAAAGCAGCTCAAGCAAGTGATGCTAAGTTGCAAAGGATCAGAGAACAAGTGGAGAATAGACTCAGAACAGACTTCATCATCCATGAAGACGGATCTTTGAGATACGACAGCAGATTGTGTGTACCAAAAGGTCCTATTCGGGAAGAGTTAATGAAAGAAGCTCACAGCTCTCCCTACTCAGTACATCCTGGAGGTACCAAAATGTACAAAGATCTACGTCAGAATTATTGGTGGCATGGAATGAAGCGTGAAGTAGCCAGAAGCGTCGCAAAATGTTTGGTGTGTCAGCAAGTAAAGGCTGAACATCACAGGACAGCTGGACTACTTCAACCATTACCAATCCCAGAATGGAAGTGGCAACACATCACGATGGACTTTGTGACTGCTCTTCCTCGCAGCACAAAGGGTAACGATTCTATATGGGTCATTTTGGATCGACTCACAAAGTCGGCTCACTTCATCCCATTCCGAGTTGGCCAATCAACTGAGACACTAGCAAAGAAGTACATGGAGATAATAATCTATTTAAGATTTAAACTCTTCATAATGTACTATCTCTGATACCCATGAACTCATACAGGAAATTGTGAGACTTCATGGAGTACCGGTCTGCATTGTCTCCGATCGTGACACCAGGTTCCGATCGCAATTTTGGCAGAGTCTGCAAGCAAGCTTGGGAACAAGTCTGAACTTCAGCGCGGCTTATCATCTACAAACAGATGGTCAGTCGGAACGAACTATTCAGATCTTTGAGGATATGCTCAGAGCGTGTATACTAGACTTCAAAGGATTGTGGGAAGATCACCTGCATCTTGTGGGGTTCGCGTACAATAACAGCTACCAAGCAAGCATAGGAATGGCACCTTTTGCAGCATTATATGGAAGGAAGTATCGATCACCATTAAGTTGGGATAACATCAGAGATAGGGAACTTCTTGGACCAGAGATGATAGTAGCGACCGTTGATGTGGTTCGTACTATCAGGGAAAGAATGCGCATTGTTAGTTGTATGTATGCCCTAAAGGCCAGTATTGTACAAATGATGTATATTATATTGGATGCTTGGACATATATAGAGATGACTTTCTTGCTCGATATGATAGTATGCTATCTGGTTACTCTTTATCTTAACATGTACACTAGTCTCTTTAAACTGTCTTATGGTTACATGTTGGTAAAGCCCTTAGGATGTGTACTTGACTACCTGGACTATGATGCAGATCATACTAGTGGGGACATGGTAGTCCATAAGTACATCCTTCAAGGTCCCTAGTCGTGGGTGTATCGAGACGGGGCATCGATATACCAGAGTAGACTAGCGTATACGCTTCTCGACCCATGAGATGGGCGATGGATGATCCCATATCCATTGGTGTTTGACATCAGAGATGGTATACGGGTGCTCAGTGGAGACTGGGTACACTGGACGGACTCGCCGAGAACTCCCAGATGGTATTATACCTCACGTCAGATGGCAGTTCTCAGGTGACACTTGTGCAGGTTAGTCTGTAGACCCGAGATCGTCATAGAGTCTTGTGTGATTCCCACTGTGCTTTGATCTCCACCTTACCACGTCCATGAGGGCGTGCAAAACGGTGGTCTTTGGGTACAGTCCCGAGTCACATGGAGGCAATGAGCGATAGGAGGGGTTTCGTCTCTCCCGGTATTGGGGGTTGATGTTGCGCTGTGCTCGATTGGCCGTAACAGGGAAGTCCCTGGCCAGGGCTGATCAGAGATTTGCTGGTAAGTGTTACCAGTAGTTTCTCGACCCGTTATGAGCCTCACATCGGCACGACTTATCGGTTATTGGGGTCTGACGTTTACCACCCCTAGACTTGATATGCGACGTATCAGACGAACAGACCGGACTGTACGGTAAGTGTTACTGGTTGGATTCACAGGAGTGTGAGCGGGCTAGCTCGTCGATCTTCTGATCGCTCAATACCCGGATGGCCGTTACGTTTAGCAGACCGCTTGCGGCTTGTGGGTGCTTGATATGATCATCATCTGCTACCGGCGTATTGACGAGTCTTTAGAGTCCTACACAGAGGTTTCCTGGCTCAAGCGAAACGAAATAGGAGCGCATATGAGATATGTGCGGGAGCGAGAATAATGCGTGTATGTGATACCGTATTTCATTCTCGCGATAAATGTTTCGATTGGTTATATTCGATATGACCTAGTTATCGAATCATTGATTCGATAAATCGATACATTGAATACTAGTCGGTTATGTGCGACATGACCGGATCATTGAATCAAATATTGATTTAATGATTTAATGTATAATTATATATTTGATATATTACTTTGCATTAACTAGTATTGGTTCACTTTATATGGATTTTCTCACTTGATGTGCAAGTTGTATATGTGATATACTTTTGTGCACATATATGTATCATGTTTGATGATACTTGATCATTTGGTTAAGTGTGAAGAATTAAACCATGGTTAAATGATAATTAGGGTTTTGCCTTATCATTTATTTATTCATTTCTTCTTTTATTTCATTGGATAAATGAAAATAAAATGGTTTGTTTTTGTCATGAAGCTTGTTGAAGCTTCATGAAGCTTTGACCAAAGAGACCATTTTGTCTTCATGCTTAACCCTAACCCATCCACTTACCATGGTTTATTCTCTACACTTAACCCTTGTTAGATTATGATAAGTATGAATTTTCTTTTCATTTTAAAACACTTATCATAATACTAGCTTCATCTTCTCCTTCTTCTTCAAGATAGAAACCTTGATGCCATCAATGGCAACTTGAGTTCTAGTGACAGAAATCCAATTCTAAAGTGAACCCACCTCCTATTTGTTCACCCTCTACCTCTTGCCAAGTTGTTTTGGGTGTTTTCTTCACAAGTTTCACAACTTTGTGAAGTCGGAGCTTGAACTTGTGATGCCTCGACGTAGATCGTCTTTGACACGAAGCCGACGACCTAGCTCGCCCGTTTCTCCGATGAAGCCGACGAATGAGTTCGGGATTCATGATGGACAGCGAGAGGACACCCACGTGGAGCTAAGGAAGTGGAGAACCGGATCTACAAAGGTTGTAGCATCTAACTTATAGTTAAGTAGTTAACTAGTTTATCTTTTCGCCTAAACTTCTAGTCAACGATCCGTATTAGGGTTTCTCGGCACCCATAATTTTTGAAATTGGCATGGTTGATGCCTTGTGAGACTTCATTAGAGTGCCTAGGAACCCTACAGTGGTATCAGAGCCTAGCTAGAGCCTTAGGCGAAGTCTAGACGGAGTTTGAAGTCCGAACGAACCGAAACCCTAACTCACAAAATGCTCTCTGTACTTTTTTTAAAATCTGGGATTTTTCCAAATTAAAAATATGCAGAAAAATCAGCAGGTGATTCTAAGAGTTACTGTGAAATTCGACAGCCCAAATCCACCAAGTCGCCGCGGTTCCGCGGCATGAGCATGGCTCATGCGGCGGTTCCGCGGCCGTACGGCCACATTAAACAATGAATTCTGCACAGTAATTCTTATTTTCCAGTGCTTGTTTTCCTGGGTATTTTTAAAAATTTATTCAAGAGTTGCATTTTCTGGGGTTGTTTTGGAGCTTCGATGTTTCGACCGGATTATCAAATTTCGTCTTTGTGTTTTTCCGGATGACTTTAGAATATGTTAAAAAGTTCGACCGGATAAAAATACCCAACTTTTCCCCTGTCGGGAAATTTCCAAGTGTTGGATTTTTCCGTAGTTTAACGACGTTCTAAGTAGTGCAAGTAACGCGATGGACCCTCTAGAAGGCAACAAACCTTAACTCGATTATGTGATCGTCTTGAACTGCCCTTTGAACCTTCGGGTTTGGGGCAGTACGGCGTGCCACATGTGAGGCGTTGGCTTGACCCTTCTACGGCTGGACCGTTGGTACTGAGGCACGAACTGAATGCTGTTAGACTTATTTCATGTGTTGAGTTGTATCGGGAAAACTTGGGTATTCGACTGTTCGATCGGAAAGTTTAACATTTTCTGTTTATCTGGAATGTGATACAATAATTGGAATTCACAAGTAGTTATGAGATAACTGAATGAATGTTATAAATCTAGCAATTTAGTCCCATATGATATTGAAAAGAGTTTTCGATAATGAGACTAAAATGCGGGATTTATATCTGTTAGGCATGTGATGTCTAAGTATTTCATTTGATTAGGCATGCGATGTCTAAAGAGGTTGCGGATTCCAACTGTTGTAGTTTTACACTTTCTTTTCTGTGACCGTAAGTGTAGTATGTTCATATCGCCGGTTTCGTTGCTATACGTCAACGACAATTGGGGTATGCATACTTACTTACGTTGATGACATGTGATGTTATGTGTTGCTGGATATGTTATATTGGATCGTCGTGTTTGAATAGCCGGGGTTTTTTATGTGAGATGAGTGTTTTTCATTTTCATTCATGTAAAAACTTGTATGTAATATTCTTTTTATTTGGGGCACTTCCAGGTTGCGGAAGTTGTCACCCTTTGTATATTATTTACTTTTCTGCACTAGGATAGACCCAAGGAGGGGAGCACAAGTAACCGGGTTCTGGGGTCCAGTGGGAGACCAACTCGAGGAGTCGAGTCCGGGTCTCCTAACCCTAGAATTGGCAGGGTTGCTTGCCGCTCTCGTAGGGGTCTAGGGGTGTGGGATTGGCTATTCATCACGACCGTGGAATCCGTGTTTTATACTGGCTCGTATTGAAAACACGGACGTCCTATTATATCCAATGTTTCATATGTTTCTTCTGCTGCGATATCTGTAATGTGATCATGTGATGTTCTGTGATAGATTCAGTATGTAGTATATATGATATATTATATAGACGTTACTTATGTTTTGCACCCGCACTAACCCTGCCCTGCTCTGTCGTTAGTTACCTAACCTAACGGTGCACGAGGGGACATCGAGGCGAATGCGGATGGCATAAGTGTACGTCATATCTATCTGTGATGTTTAGGTATTTAAATGATGGGACTTCATTAATGTGATTAATGAATGAAAAGAAACCTAAGATGTTGCAGAATCAAATTTTAAATAAAACAGGTAGCTACAGTTCTTGCTTTGCATAGCGGTATATATGATATACCCTGCACCTTATTCGATGAGGAAAGGACCAAGATCCCTTCACCGGGAGTGACTCCTTTAGCAATAACTGGCAGATGCTACACACTCGGTTTGATTTTTGATTGCTTCTATAGTTTCTGCTATGCACAGTGATATATATGATATATCCCGCACCTCATTCGACGAGGAAAGGGCCGACGATCCCTTCACCGGGAGTGACCCCTTTAGCAAAACTAGAAAAGCCTCAAAATCACTCCATTTCAAAACTTCATTTGATTCTACAACGATATCAAGTTCATTACGCAATAGGTTTTCAGAAAAACCTGTCGTAGCCCTCCGTCATTTCAGATAAGTACTAGTTAGTATTCGTGCTGCGGTTGTTTGGCATGCGTCAAGGCGTAGTGTACGGTAGCTAAGTAGTGCTTATCTGCTAGCATACGATGCGATTGGATTAGGGTATTCGCACGGCGTTGTTTGGCATGCGTCAAGGGTCGTGCGGGTGGGTTTAATTCAATCAAAAAATGTACGGGTTGAACTTGACTAGCGGACTATGGGTTGTTTGGCATGCGTCAAGGTCATAGCACGCTAGGGGCAAAATATTATCGGGAATTTCAAGTGTTGAAATTTGCAATGAGATTGCATACCTTCTATGAGATAGTTGGATCCCGATACCCACTGCGAGTAAGAGTTACTCCTGGGAGAGTTTTACACATTACAATTAGCCGATCAAGTAGGTGTCTAGAAAGGTGTTAACGAGGTTACGCCTCTGGGAAAACGAGGTTTACATTAATTAGGTTCGTGCGAAAGCACGGGGGACCTCCCTCAAAGTACCGACACTGCCCTGGCTGAAAGATTGGCGAACTTGTAGTGTGTAATTAATCCCGGCTAGTCTTTCCTTTTAGGGTTTGAAGGAAGATTTGATAAAAAGCAGTGGGAGCCATCCTGATTAGATAAGATAATAACCAATATGATCTTGCACGAGCTTACGCTAAAGTGTTTTCTTCTCTCTCTCTCCAGGTAGCGACCATTTCATGCCTTAATAAAGATAATAATATGGATGTATTGACCGAACCCGCATGTTATACTGTGCTGGGGAACGTTGGTTCCGTTCCTTCTTATAAGAGTTATAGGAATGAACAGGAAATAGGGGAATACCAGGATTCCCATACCACCCGAATGAAGAAAGTACATGTTGATGCATTTTCTTCGGGTGTGTTCGTTACAGAGAACTGTTTCTCCATTTGCTCCACGTCCTGGGTATTAGATACCGGGTCAGGATCCCATATATGTAATCAGTTACATGGGCTTAGGAAAGGTAGAGAACTTGGAGAAGGTGATAAAGACATTAGAGTTGGAAATGGTGCAATTGTTGCAGCTAAGACTGTCGGGGAATATCACCTTGTGTTACCAACTGGTAATACATTGGTTCTGAACGAATGCTATTACATGCCGAACCTGATATGCAACATTATATCAGTTTCTTTATTAAGTAAAGAGGGATATAATTTTGTATTACAGGACAATGTTATGAACATTTTCCGTAACCAAAAGTTGGTTGGATCAGGCACGTTGTGCAATGGCATTTATGTTCTAAATCAATCAACAGTTCTGAGCATAACTAACACACACAAGAGGAAAAGTTCTGAAATGAACGAATCCTTCTTGTGGCATTGTAGACTGGGTCACATCAATGCGACACGACTGGCTAAGTTGCATAAGGATGGATATTTAAATCCGTTTGAATTTTCATCCTATGACACTTGCCAGTCATGTCTCAAAGGCAAGATGACCAAAGCTCCGTTTACGGGACACGGAGAAAGAGTTACCGAACTCTTGGGACTGATACATAGTGATGTATGCGGTCCCATGTCTACACATGCCAGGGATGGTTCTTCGTACTTCATTACATTCACTGACGATCTCTCTAGATTCGGATATGTGTTCTTGATGAAACACAAATCAGAAGCTTTTGAGAAATTTAGAGAATATAAACAAGAAGTCGAGAACCAAACCGGAAAAAGTATTAAAATCCTACGATCTGATCGAGGAGGGGAATACTTGAGCAATGAATTCCTGGACTTCCTAAAAGAGAATGGGATTCTCTCTCAGCTGACTCCTCCATATACACCACAGCACAACGGTGTATCTGAACGAAGAAACCGCACCCTATTAGATATGGTGCGCTCAATGATGAGTACAGCTGAGTTACCTATTTCCTTCTGGGGATATGCGCTTGAGACAGCCATGGACCTATTGAATAGAGTTCCTACCAAATCAGTGCCTACCACTCCATATGAGATATGGAAAGGGAAGAGACCACATCTTAATTATATTAAGATATGGGGTTTTCCAGCCTATGTCAAAAGACAAAATCCGGACAAACTCGAGGCAAGATCTGTCTTATGTAAGTTTGTAGGATATCCCAAAAATTCACAAGGGTATATCTTCTACCACCCCGAGGAACAAAAGGTGTTTGTTTCTCGACATGCCACTTTCTTAGAAAAAAGTTTTCTTATGAAACAGATAAGTGGCATTGAGGTAGAACTGGAAGAGGTTCCAGCGACACAGACTACAACAGAAGATTTGGTTGAACCAGAGGATTCCGTAGTTCCCGATGAACCCCAGCCACTCCGCCGATCTAGTAGGGTTCCTCGACAACCTGAGAGATACTACGGTTTTCTCATGGATGGAGGGAGCGAGGATTGCATCATGGAGGATGATGACCCAACTAGCTTCGAGCAGGCCATCACGAGTAGGGACTCAGTGAAATGGCTGGATGCTATGCGGTCCGAGATGGAATCCATGTACACCAACAAAGTATGGACTTTGGAAGTTGCTCCTGAAGGGGTAAAACCCATTGGGAGCAAGTGGATCTTCAAGAAAAAACTTGGTGTAGATGGGAAAGTGGAGACTTTCAAAGCTAGACTTGTAGCAAAGGGTTTTCGTCAAAGACCAGGTGTGGACTATGACGAGACCTTTTCTCCAGTGGCTATGCTTAAATCCATCCAGATCATGCTTGCCATCGCTGCTTATCATGATTACGAAATCTGGCAAATGGATGTTAAGACCGCCTTTCTAAATGGTGATTTAGAAGAGTGCGTGTACATGACTCAGCCAGAGGGCTTCGTAGACAGTGGGAGCAGCGGGAAGGTGTGCAAGCTGCTTAAATCCATTTATGGATTAAAGCAAGCGTCGCGGAGTTGGAACATCTGCTTTGACGTCGTTATCAAAGAGTTTGATTTCGTCAAAAACCCAGATGAACCTTGTATCTACAAGAAGGTGGCAGAGAGTAAGGTTGTCTTCCTCGTATTGTACGTGGACGACATACTCTTGATAGGAAATGATATTCCTATGCTGCAATCGGTCAAGCTCTTCTTATCACAAAGATTCTCAATGAAAGATCTTGGTGATGCCTCCTGCATATTGGGAATTAGGATCTATAGAGATAGATCCAAACGGATTTTGGGATTGTCCCAATCCAGGTACATTGACACCATACTAAAGAGGATTAGTATGGAAGAGTCCAAGCGTGGGAACTTGCCCACGATCTCTGGAGTCACTCTCTCCAAAGAGATGTCTCCCAAGACTGATTTGGAGAGAGTTCGCATGCAAGGGATACCCTATGCTTCGGCAGTAGGCTCTATCATGTATGCGATGCTATGTGCCAGACCCGATGTAGCATACTCACTAAGTATAGTGAGCAGGTATCAAGCTGATCCTGGAGAGAGTCACTGGACAGCTGTGAAGAGCATTCTCAAGTACTTACGAAGGACTAGAGATATGTTCTTGGTGTATGGTAACGGAGAGCTCCAAGTGGAGTCCTTTACCGATTCGAGCTTCCAGAGTGATAAGGACGACTCTAAGTCGCAGTCGGGCTTTGTCTTTACCCTTTACGGAGGGGCGGTTAGCTGGAAGAGTTCCAAGCAGGAAACTGTGGCAGACTCGACGATGGAGGCTGAATACATCGCTGCCAACGATGCTGCCAAAGAGGCTGTCTGGATCAAGAAGTTCATTACTGAACTTGGAGTGGTTCCATCCATTGAGCATCCAATACCTTTGTATTGTGATAACAATGGAGCGGTGGTTTTGGCCAAGGAACCCAAGTCCCATCAGCGGTCCAGGCATATTCTGAGGCGGTATCACCTGATCCGGGAGATAGTTGATCGCCGGGAGATCGAGGTCAGGAGGGTTGACACGAAGAACAACACGGCGGATCCACTCACGAAGGCCATTCCCCAGATACAGTTTGAGAGACTCTTCGGGATGCTCGGTATGCGATACTACAGCAGCTGGCCCTAGTGCAAGTGGGAGATTGTTAGTTGTATGTATGCCCTAGAGGCCAGTATTGTACAAATGATGTATATTATATTGGATGCTTGGACATATATAGAGATGACTTTCTTGCTCGATATGATAGTATGCTATCTGGTTACTCTTTATCTTAACATGTACACTAGTCTCTTTAAACTGTCTTATGGTTACATGTTGGTAAAGCCCTTAGGATGTGTACTTGACTACCTGGACTATGATGCAAATCATACTAGTGGGGACATGGTAGTCCATAAGTACATCCTTCAAGGTCCCTAGTCGTGGGTGTATCGAGACGGGGCATCGATATACCAGAGTAGACTAGCGTATACGCTTCTCGACCCATGAGATGGGCGATGGATGATCCCATATCCATTGGTGTTTGACATCAGAGATGGTATACGGGTGCTCAGTGGAGACTGGGTACACTGGACGGACTCGCCGAGAACTCCCAGATGGTATTATACCTCACGTCAGATGGCAGTTCTCAGGTGACACTTATGCAGGTTAGTCTGTAGACCCGAGATCGTCATAGAGTCTTGTGTGATTCCCACTGTGCTTTGATCTCCACCTTACCACGTCCATGAGGGCGTGCAAAACGGTGGTCTTTGGGTACAGTCCCGAGTCACATGGAGGCAATGAGCGATAGGAGGGGTTTCGTCTCTCCCGGTATTGGGGGTTGATGTTGCGCTGTGCTTGATTGGCCGTAACAGGGAAGTCCCTGGCCAGGGCTGATCAGAGATTTGCTGGTAAGTGTTACCAGTAGTTTCTCGACCCGTTATGAGCCTCACATCGGCACGACTTATCGGTTATTGGGGTCTGACGTTTACCACCCCTAGACTTGATATGCGACGTATCAGACGAACAGACCGGACTGTACGGTAAGTGTTACTGGTTGGATTCACAGGAGTGTGAGCGGGCTAGCTCGTCGATCTTCTGATCGCTCAATACCCGGATGGCCGTTACGTTTAGCAGACCGCTTGCGGCTTGTGGGTGCTTGATATGATCATCATCTGCTACCGGCGTATTGACGAGTCTTTAGAGTCCTACACAGAGGTTTCCTGGCTCAAGCGAAACGAAATAGGAGCGCATATGAGATATGTGCGGGAGCGAGAATAATGCGTGTATGTGATACCGCATTTCATTCTCGCGATAAATGTTTCGATTGGTTATATTCGATATGACCTAGTTATCGAATCATTGATTCGATAAATCGATACATTGAATACTAGTCGGTTATGTGCGACATGACCGGATCATTGAATCAAATGTTGATTTAATGATTTAATGTATAATTATATATTTGATATATTACTTTGCATTAACTAGTATTGGTTCACTTTATATGGATTTTCTCACTTGATGTGCAAGTTGTATATGTGATATACTTTTGTGCACATATATGTATCATGTTTGATGATACTTGATCATTTGGTTAAGTGTGAAGAATTAAACCATGGTTAAATGATAATTAGGGTTTTGCCTTATTATTTATTTATTCATTTCTTCTTTTATTTCATTGGATAAATGAAAATAAAATGATTTGTTTTTGTCATGAAGCTTGTTGAAGCTTCATGAAGCTTTGACCAAAGAGACCATTTTGTCTTCATGCTTAACCCTAACCCATCCACTTACCATGGTTTATTCTCTACACTTAACCCTTGTTAGATTATGATAAGTATGAATTTTCTTTTCATTTTAAAACACTTATCATAATACTAGCTTCATCTTCTCCTTCTTCTTCAAGATAGAAACCTTGATGCCATCAATGGCAACTTGAGTTCTAGTGAGAGAAATCCAATTCTAAAGTGAACCCACCTTCTATTTGTTCACCCTCTACCTCTTGCCAAGTTGTTTTGGGTGTTTTCTTCACAAGTTTCACAACTTTGTGAAGTCGGAGCTTGAACTTGTGATGCCTCGACGTAGATCGTCTTTGACACGAAGCCGACGACCTAGCTCGCCCGTTTCTCCGATGAAGCCGACGAATGAGTTCGGGATTCATGATGGACAGCGAGAGGACACCCACGTGGAGCTAAGGAAGTGGAGAACTGGATCTACAAAGGTTGTAGCATCTAACTTATAGTTAAGTAGTTAACTAGTTTATCTTTTCGCCTAAACTTCTAGTCAACGATCCGTATTAGGGTTTCTCGGCACCCATAATTTTTGAAATTGGCATGGTTGATGCCTTGTGAGACTTCATTAGAGTGCCTAGGAACCCTACACGCATAGCCCAAGATCGACAGAAATACTGGGCTGATGCAAAGAGACGACACTTGGAGTTCCAGCCAGGAGACCATGTATTCTTGAAGATATTTCCGAACCGCGGAGTGATCCAATTTGGAAGACGGGGTAAATTGAGTCCGATATATATTGGACCGTTCGACATACTCGAACGAGTCAGTGAAGTGGCATACCGCTTAGCGCTTCCACCCTCATTGGAAGGAGTGCATAACGTGTTCCACATATCCCAACTCAGAAAGTATATGAGTGATCCCATCCATGTACTTGATCATTCCGAGCTCACTATACAGCCCGATTTATCTTGTGAGCAACAGCCTGTGGAGATCCTGGACAGGAAAGTAAAGACACTTTGGAACAAAGAAGTTAACTTGGTCCGGGTAATGTGGAGGAAAGACACTCCAGGAGAATCCACTTGGGAAAGGGAAGATGAAATGCGTGCAAGATATCCTCACCTCTTTGTAAACTAGTCCTCAAATAAAAGTCGTAAATTTCGAGGACGAAATTTTTTGTAAGGAGGGTAGATTGTAACAACTCCAATTTTTGTATACATAAAATTGATTTAAATTTGAAGTATACTTGGGGTATTTAATGTTGCTGTTACCACTTTAAGTATTTATTTTCCTACAATAATTACAAGAAGGAGCTTGTAGCTCATTGGTAATACCTTGTACTGCTGAACCAAGCCACCAGAGTTCAAATCCCATGCCCCACATTATTTTTGTATTTATTTTATTTTAAATCCTTTGGAAGCCCAACAGTCAAAACACCATAACTCACAAAACTTGAACTGAACATTAAAAAGTAAAAATACCAGAGTGTACCCCACGAGACCCCCCACCGACTCGACCCCCGACTCGGCCGGCGGACCGGCCGACTCGGTCCGGCGCCGCCGGCCGGACGGCCGAGTCCCCAACATGAAAGTTGGGGCTCTTCGACTTCTCTAACCCCCTTGTATACTCTATTTATGTGGATCGGTTCCTGAGAGCCCATTAACTCTCATTTAGTTCATTTTAATACATTTTTCCTATATTTTTATATTTTTTTTAATTCAAAAACCCTTCACCTACCCTATCCTAGCCTACCGTATAAATACACCCCCTACCCTCTACCCTCTCATCCCAAAACCCTAAGCTTACCTTCTCAAAATTTTCCAAGAGTGTGTAATTTGAAAACGAGTGCACGGCGAAGCTCCGGCGAAATTCCGGCGGGAATTCCGGCGACGTTTTTAGAAACAACCGGCTACGAAGCAACGTCTTGACAACCTCCTTTAGTTCCCCTACACTTCTTAGTATAGATCGAAACCCGTAAGTCCCTTTCTATCTTTCTTTCTATTTCTCTAAAATACGAAATTACGAAACTCGACGGAATCGGAACAAATCCGATTTCCGATTCGGTTTTCTATAAAATTTCACTTCTAACCAATACATTCATGCCTAAACATCTTTATCTTAACTATTAAACTTGTAAAAATCAATTTGAACAAGTTTCGTCACATGAAATGATAACCTTTTCAATTTATCGTATTTTTCACTTTAATACCATCATGTTTCGATTTCACATTTAACCCCTTAACTTTGCTATACATTCAAAGCAGAGCACGAGGTATTGACCTACCTCCACACACACGCAAATACAACCCCAAAACGATATCATCAAAACTTAGAATACGATAAAACGAAACTTTCATTTAAATACCATATTCTTAATAAAACCATTCTTAAAAGTTTTAGATTTGACACACTTTTAAATAAATACCTCTTATTAGGAAAACACGATAAGTTGTGGACATCGATCGTTTATCTAAACCTGACTTTGTGGTGTCTAGGCTAGGCAAGTGAGCTTAGGTAACTTTAAAAGGCCCGTCTCACGATTCGTGAGCGGATCCCTCCTTCCTCACTTGTACTTACCTGGTCACAATTGGTGGTGAAGAGACGATTTGAGACTTCTAACGACTTGTCGTTTAGATCCTTTAGAAATAGGCTAGTTGGCTTAGGAAACCCTAGAATCTAAAATACGGAAAATTACACTTTGCAAATAAATACCTTTTACTTTATAAAACCGTTTTCTAAAGGATTAGTATTTTACAATCTTTGCAAAGCGCCGCTACAACCCATCTTTGGGGAACCCGTTCAGGATCGTGCGGTTTATCGCGCACCCTCGGGCTAGTAGTGCGAGATTCAGACCTCCGCAAGGAGCATTCGATCTCGAAAGGTTTAAAATACGACATCTTAAGAAAATGAGATTTTTGGAATATAAAATATTTATTAAAATTATTTTTGTATAAACATATGTATATTTATCATTTAAATATCTATTTTATTATAATATAAATTTTCCACCTTTTCCTAAAAATCACAATAATAAATTTTACACTAAAATACCATGAACTTCAAATAATCAATATTACAGATAAATACCTATAACTAGGATATTTTCACTAGAAATATCACGACATAAAATCCACCCTCATTACAACTCTAAAGACGAACAATAAATACTTGAGGTGTATTTTGAAAAGTATATAAAAATATTTTTACATAAAACCCCCTCAAGTTTATAAATTACCCTAAGGACCCTATCAAATATAAGACTTCGATTCACATTTCTGATTGTCTGACTCGGGTTTGAGTTTGATTAATCTGACTTGAACATGATTCAAGTCAACCTACAATATACAATATTCCAATTCAATATGAACACATGAATCCATGAATACAATTATCAATTTATACAACTTGACTGAACCGAACCATGGATATATTCCTTTTACATGATTCTCAGTTATTTCATTTACATGACTCTACGGTTACAACCGTTTCCTGATATCATGGTTTCGGTCAGTCATTCAATCAAACTTACAATCAATACAATTTACAAGATAACAATACAAATAAGACATCGCCGGGTTTAAGGGGTAGATTGGTACGGAAGGTGTTAAAGGTGGCACGAGGTGGTCAGATTAAGACATCTAACCTATATTCCGTTGCTGTTGTACCATGGCATAAACGGTTCCTTATACTTTCCGTTGCCTTAGTCTCTGGCATATAGAGACTCCCCTCGTATACACTGGCATCTTTCTGTACCAAGCTACAAACAACAGCGTTAACACAACATTACAACAATAGTATACAACTTTAAAAGATATCTTCTTATTCTGTCTTTTCTGCTATCTTCTTATTCTGTCTTTTCTACTTTCTTCTTACCTTTGGGACTTACCGAGCGACCTGTTCGCTGACGACATTCTATTTCTTTCTTCTTTGAATGTCGTCAGGTGATTTGGACCCGGCAGAGATCGAGCCATCTGCAGAAGACTTGGAGCAGCTTGCCGAAGATCCAGCACTTTAGTTCATTGTACACTTTTCCATTCAGTATTTTACATTTCCTGTTATGCCACTGTTTAGGCATCTTTTTATTTCAGTTGTATTTCCTTCATGTATTGTACAAAGAATGTTAATAAATAAAAGTTGCTGTTCTTCTTATTTCTTGTCTCTTGTGTACTTATTTTATATTGCTTAGATACGCTTAGCGTATCTACTTCTGAGTATATACGTAGCGGACCTCGTCGCGTCTCTTTCGCCGTACATTGGGAAGCGGGGCGTGACAACAACTGGTTTGGGAGTCACTGCTAAATCCTTAGGTGTTACAAAACTAGGAATTATGCTTTAATGTGCAAACACATTTTGTAATCGGTTGTTGGTACCTCAAGAAGTATTAACGGTCGCATGAAGGATGTGTGAGCAAAATTTCATCTAAAAATTCACCAATTAAGAAGTGCTTTGGAAGACGAACAAGTGTATGATAGCTCGATTTGAACTTCCAAGTGTAGGGGTGATATACACACACACATAGGGGTATGTGATTGGGGTTTAGATAAGAGATATGAATGAAGAATATGACTTATATCTTTAATAGAGATGATAAAAATTCCTAAGTTGAGATAGAACCCTAGAAGGAAAACTTAAAAGATGCTAAAAGCTAAATAAGTCTACAGAACATATATAATCTTAAGTTAAATAATAAGGAGGCGTGAAGAATACGGGTGGATAATTTCTGAGTCAAAGATAATAGAATTCCTTGTTGGAAAATCTAATTGGAGAATAAAAGTCAATGGGCTTAATTGATAGGATTTTGTGGGTAGTATCCGCTGAAAACCCTCAGGAGACAACACTCCTTCTACTAGGGACACCTAGAGGTTTAACGGCTTGTTGCACGAGCTCAGTGCAATCGCGATTCCCTGCTCGAGGATAAAACTAGGTTTGCTCGAGGATGAGCAAAAGATAAGTTTGGAGGTATTTGTTCATATTATAATATTGCATTATTACATTCCCCATTCTTATTCATTTTACAAATAAACAGGTGCTTTTGACCCATGTCTGCTATATAGTTGCAGGTTATAGGTTCTTGGAACAAAAACAGTGAAAACAATGAAAAGACGATGCAAAAGTGAGATTTCGACCAACAAACAGAGAATCTTTATCTTGCCTACAGTTTGAAGACTAAATGAAGATCAATGGACAATTTCACAAAGCACAAAGGTAGAGCAAGGTTCAAGACTTCGACACGAAGCAAGCGGTAAAAGTCCACGACTTTATTCACTGTGGAGATCTGGAAGAGAACCAGAAGCCAATCTGAGAAAACAACTGAAGAAAAACCAAGAAAACTGCAACAAGAATTAGCCCAAAGAAATTGAGCCCATAAGCCCATTACATGGCCGCGGAACCGCGGCCAAACGTGGGCTTTAGCCGCGGAGCCGCGGCCCTGTGGAGCCCGGGTCGACACGAACTTCGAGATTGATGGCGTGCGTTGACTAGGTCTTTTTCTTAGGGGGTATTTTTGTAAAAGCAGATGTGCGAGTCGATTGTAACCCTAGGGTTTCTATACTCTATAAATAGGAACCCTAAATCTTGTATTAGAGAATGCCTCTTCTTGTGCCTCATTTCATTTTATCAAAATTCAGATCTGTAAATTTCTGCAATGTATGAAGAGAGAATCAAATAAAAATTAGAGTAAGTTTTCTTTATCTTGCCCTAGTTAAATTTATTTCCTGCCCTAGTATAGATTTTATTTATCTGCCCTAGTATAGATTTTATTTATCTGCCCTAATTATAACTTTTAATTATTTTCCCTAGTTTAGATAATTAGGTTTTTAGTGATAATCGATTTGACAACAATCGGAATTAACTCATTAGAACAATTAGGAAATACACAAAATCCCTGTGGACCGACCCGTACTCACCGGCTGTCTACCATGCGACGCCGTTCTTGATTGCGGTAAACTAAATTCTTTGACACAAAGCAGTGCCCTCGATGTTGAATCGTCCAGACGAGCTTTCCGATATCCGGGCTTGTTTCCACATCCCCTGGTTATTCGTTTCGTCTGTCCAGAGAGGGTGAGCGGGCAGATTAGGTGCATGGCAATAAGACTGCTCTGTACCTGGAAGCGTTCCGAGCAGAAATGCGCCTGCACTTCTCACTCAAAGTTTGTGTCGTACTCCATTGCTTCCGCCTTGCCCCGGGCCAGCTAGCGCCGAAATCATGGAGAATCCTCCGCGGGTTTCTAGTCCGGTTGAAGATTGATTGGATCCCTTTCGACTTGAATCTTCTCCTCTCTTTTCTTTGTTATAAAAATCACCCCGGTACCAGCAAGGACTAACCGAGCTGGGTGTACATTTCTTTCAAAAAATATAAGGTTAGGATGGCCGGGTCTGGGGTAATGATCGTCCCTTCTTTCATCCATGAATAGAAGGAGAAGTTTGTTTTTGTCGGTCTTCCGAAGGGAGAGGATTGGACCGTGCCCATCAAGTGGCATAGGGCCGATTGCCCTAGGATCAAACGTCGAATGCACTAGAGATGAGGATGGTGTCGCAGTGGGAACCGACCCAGCGGGCCGATATCCTGCTTTCCGGGTAGGCTTTGAGCTGGGCGGGACTCAGCCCCGCGCGCTTCGGGGATAAGTTAGGCCTTTGCCGATTAATTTAGACTTAGCATAATTTTGCTATTTTAGTTGCCGACCTTTTTTTCTTATATATTCCGTAGAGTCAATGGATCGTTCGAAAATCATGACTGCTGATTAGTTTAAAATATTGCACATTTGAATGAACATTTTCCCTACCATTATTAATAAATAAAAGGTATTAATGGTAAATATTGAACATATGTGGGTTTATTTATAAAAATATTATTATTATATGTTTCTACATTTTAATTAACATAATTAGGGAAAATATATGCATATAATATTTATATGAAATCTTTGTAATTAAAATATGCATACCATATCAAATATTTCTAATCAATATTCTTAAGATTTAATATAATATAAAATGGTTAGGATAATATCTCAAAAATACCAAATACTACTAACACTATGACTTGAGATATTATGCAGATATTAGCTCAGGTCTGGAATCCAAGAGATCCGAGTTAAATCGGGATGTTGGAATCAAATCTGCCAAAATATAGAAGCAAATCGTAAGATTTAGTAACGGCAGAGACTCAGAGCATTATTCTCAGAATATAGACATCAAGAGGATCTCCACATGGCAACACAAGAGACTAAAAGAAATCCCAAGACATGATGCTACTAGGTGGCGTTGGATCCGCAGCAAATATAGGGGATATACGGCGGAAACGCGGCGATTTGATGGCCATATGAAGTGAGATTTTAGGGATTTTAATGTAACAACGTATAATCTCATAGGGAATCTAGGGTTTTTGGTTTCAGGGACTATATATAAGACCGAGAGCTGCACATTAAAAATCATCACTGAAGAGATCAAAAGATCCAAGAGGTCTACGTATTCGAGTGATCATCATCTATTCATCTATATCCAACAAAAGAGAGATATAGAGCAAACTAAGATTCTTGTAATATACTTTCTAAGAAGAAAAGTTGTATGCAATAGTTGATTAATAAAGATAGTGTTTTTATTATTTTTTTTGCAATTAATTTTCCGCACTTAATTTCTGCACTTACATTTCTGCAACTTAATCATGTTTTCATTCTTTTTCAACCTTTCTTATAAACCTTTAACCATGAGCGAGTAATTCCTAGCTTGCCAGGGTTCGTAGGATAGGGTAGAACTATGGATGAGAAAATCTTTTAACTTCTTTTATACGTTTTAAAGTCTATAAACTATAGCAAAAAAATGTTAACCTCCTTATCGGGCGCGCTACCAATTTATTGATAGTCACGACCATGATTTGAGATTGGTTTAATACTTGTTTTGTTAAGAGATAGATATGAATAGAGATTAATGCAAGGACAAGAGTTAATAGTGGGGAAACCCTAGTTTCTTCCAAAAAACCCTAATCTACATTCATCACTATCGATCTAGTTTTAAA
The DNA here is from genome assembly GCA_030015575.1 of Agapanthus africanus. Lineage (NCBI taxonomy): Eukaryota > Viridiplantae > Streptophyta > Magnoliopsida > Asparagales > Amaryllidaceae > Agapanthus > Agapanthus africanus. Next base: position 903,348,068 of record JASDDO010000019.1, on the reverse strand, counting down.
CTATTAAACGATAAAATGAGTTATTTTTAATTATTCATCCATTACTACTAAGTCTTATGAATCCTACAAGCCTTTCCTTTATAAATTCTATATCCGTAACGACAAACAATCAACCATCTTTCATCAACTCGTCTAAAGTAAGAAAAGAGTTCACGTTTCCCTGCGGACGACCCGTACTCATCGCGGCTAGCTACTAGTGACACCGTCTTGATTGCGGTTATTTACTTTTACAAAACACTTTTTCAAACGATCAATCAAATGGCACCGTTGCCGGGGAGACGGTCATAATTTTTTTTCTTATTATTCAGGTTTAATTCTTATTAAATCCATAATATAAAATAAACAAAACCGCATCTTGTGTGTCTTACGATTATTGTGCGAGTTTTGCAAGGGAATCTGGAGTAACTGGAGCAAAGAAACAGAGATTCAGAGACTTTTAACATAGCCTAGAGGAGCATAGGAGGGCACTGAAGAAAAATTAGTAACAGATCTTACCACCTTGCGGCGGAACCGTGGTAGAAGTGTTGGTTTGGTGGCGGAACCGCGACGTGTTGGTGGAGTTGGGCCCCTAAGATCCTCATGTAATTTCCTCATATCTTTCTCTCTCTTCTAAAGCTCCAATAATCTGATTTTGCCTGCAGGATTCTTTGCAAATATCGCCGCTCAAAAATCTTTTTGCGTGTTTTGATATCAGTTTATTTGTGCATATCTTAACCGGACATTAAGGGGAAATAATCCAAATCCAGATTAGGTGGGGATTTCATCACCCTTCATAGGCCCCACAAATCACAAACTCTCACCCTACATTAATTAAAAAATTTCTAGACCAAGTCTCTAAGGACCGTCGCGCTCAATTAAGACGGAGGAAGGTCGTGGGTAATCTATCGCTTATCCGCATTTCTCTTGTGGTGTCTAGGAAAATGTAACTAAGGAAAGTGATTACTTAATTAGGCCCGCTATTTCGGTGATTCGTATAGCGGATACCTCCCACTTACCTGGCCATAAGAGTGATAAAAAGGTGGTAGAGGATTGATCCCGCGACTTGTCCTTTGGAAGTCAAGGAGTGGTCTAGTGACTTGACCTAGGTGACCCTAGTTTTAGGGATTGATTGTGTATTTTGTGATTTGTTGAGTCAAGCCTCACGTCCGACACTTTTTCAAAACAAACCTTCTAAAAATCGTTCTCACATATCACACGCTGCCACGTGCACTAAACCCACTTAGTGCATGATCGGCTGGACACGGGATTCTAGTGCCCGTCATGTCTGCGTTTTTGCTGTCGACTCCGAAGTCGGTACTTCTTCATCATCTATTTCCCCTCCACCCACTACATCTCCCGAAATGGACGGATCTCCATCGGGATTTAACGATACCACCCTGTCACTATCCGTAGGCGTGCAGAATCCACCGCGTATCTCTCTCCAAGAAATATGCCACCCCGTGCGTGTACCCCTTCCTACTTGTCTGTCTCTTCCATCGGTCAATGGGGATAATTTCGAAATTAAACCCCACTTCATCAACCTGTTGCCCAAATTTCACGGGCTTGAATTCGAAAACGCATACGTTTTCATAACCAAATTCGGGAACGTATGTGCAATGATGGGCACCACCCAACTTTCAGGGGATGCTATGAGATTACGCCTTCTCCCTTTTACCTTGTACGATCTAACAGAAAAATGGGTTTATAGCACCGCCGCACATTCTATCGTCAAATGGGATGAATTCGTTATAGCATTCCTTAAGAAATTTTATCCTAATCATAAAACCGCCCTTGTTCGAAGCGAGATTGACTAGTTTACCCAACTTTCCAACGAACCATTCTGGAAATGTTTTGAACGGTGTAAGGATCTTCTTGTACAATGCCCCCATCATGGAATTGATAGATGGAAACTTTGCTGAATTATATATAAGGGTGTTAATCCAGCCATGAAACAAATGCTTGAAACCATTTGTCAATACCATTTCATGTCAAAAGACGATGGCGAAGCTTGGTAATTTCTGGAAGATCTCGCCGAACAAACCTCACAATGAGAGAGCATTAGACCAACATCGTCTTCATCTAGGGCCGGTATCCATCAGCTCAACGTTTCCATCGCAGTGAAACCGAAATGGCCGCGATGTAAAAGAAACTCGAAGCTATCGAAAACAAAGTCTCGTCAACCTCCCTAAACCTAATTATGCTCCCCAAAATCATGTGTGGTTACTGTTTTGACCCATCACATCTAACGGAGGAATATTCTTTGAATCCTCTATCTCAAGGTCAAGAACAAATCAATGATGCTTTTCAGCAACGGCCTAGAAACGATCCTTATTCCTCCACATACAATTAGGGATGGAGGAATTATCTTAGTTTTGCTTGGAATCAAAACCAATCTCAAAATCAAAATCAGTTCCTAAGCCAAAATAACCATCAAAGGCTTCCTCCACAGTAACAACCACCACACCAAATTCACCACCCCTTTCAACCGCAATCTCTTCAAAATCCGGTCAACAACTTTACTCCTTATAATAATATTTCAACGGCCGGTACCGATAAAACCTCTGCATTTGAACGAAACTTAGAAATGTTTATTAAACAATCCACGTAAATGACGGCTAATTTAACGTCTTCTATCCAAACATTAGTACAACACACTTCTTCCCACGGCGAAAGCATAAAATCGATAGAAGCACAACTTGCACAGTTAAATGCCGCAATGAGTGAGAGAGAGAAAGGGAGACTTCCATCTCAACCTCTACCAAATCCCGGCCACTCACAAAGTGCAAATCTTATCCTTTAAAATCATAACGTGAGTGCCGTAACTGCATTGAGATCGGGAAGAGTGCTGAATAATAATGTTGGTGAACAAGTTGATGATGGATCAGACGAAACCTCGGCTACTAGTTCTAATCCTACTTCGTCTAGTCCACCATCTTCTTTCGAGCTTATTCTCCGTTTCCCACTAGGTTCGAACCCTCAGCCCATTTCCTTGAAGGAATTACCATCTATGACCATCCCAAATCCAATTTTAGGATCCATTCCATCCCCATAAACTTCTCCTCAAAAGTTGGACCCAGCCCTTATTGATAAAGCTCATTTTCCAAACAGGTTAAGGGCCAACAGACCAAGTCCCCAAATGGAGAAGATTGTGGAAATTTTTAAACAAGTTAACATAAATATTCCTCTCCTAGATGCTATCAAATAAGTTCCGTCCCATGCGAAAATTTTAAAGGACTTGTGCATTAAGAAGAGGAAAACTCAAGTACCTAAAAAGGTTTTCTTAGTGAGTAATATGAGCAATTCTCTTACCCAATTGGTGCCCATGAAACGTAGAGACCCCGGTTGTCCTACAATATCTATAACTATTGGGGGTAAAAATATCAATCGTGCTCTACTCGATTTAGGTGTTAATGTTAACTTGCTTCCGTATTCGGTTTATGAGCAATTAGGCATAGGAGAGTTGAAACCTACGCATTGCACTCTTTAGATGGCCGATCGATCTATCACCCAACTTAGGGGTGAGCTAGATGACGTGTTAATCAAAGTCGGGGAATTTATATTCCCTGTAGACTTTATTGTTTTAGATACACAGTCTGTGGCGAACCCACGAAACCAAATCCCAGTGCTTCTTGGTCGGCCTTTTCTAGCAACTTCCAACGCAATAATCAATTGTCATAACGGTTCAATGAACCTGTCCTTTGGGAAGATGACAATTGAGCTTAACATTTACAAGTTAGGAAGTCAACCCTCCGAACCTTATGCTCATATAGTTGATGTATGTTCTGTCGAAAAGATAGTTTCCAACAGTTGCGAATTTAAGGAGCTTCACGATACTGATCTTGACGCCACTAGTGCGTTATTGTTTGATCTTACTATTTATTATACACGTGAAGACCCTTCTATCGACAAGTCCACACCTAACTCTGAACTCTTTGACTTGTCGAATGATTTAGTCGAGCTATCTGAGTATTATAACTTTCTTTCCGATGAGATTATCATTCGGAATATCGATGGAAGTTTTGAAGACATTTTTACTGAAAAACTTGCATTCTGGGAGTTGTGATGAATCAACCCCCACTCAATGAAATTGAACCGCCACCCCTTCTTCTTATCAAGAATGAGAATGCGAGTAGTGCACCATCATTGTTTCGTATCTATCAACTGAGACGTAAACTCGATTGATTACGCCTTTAATCTCCCCACTTATTTACGTCTATGATCTTCCACCAACTATATTGTTAAATCAATAAAATTTTCGAATGGTTGGTGTTGACTTTTGGTCTTTGTAAAGGTTTGCATAGACCAATAACTTTACCCCCTCTTATAATTTTAAATGCTTAATACCGTTTTACTCAAGTTTGGGGGGGGGGATATTTTGGCTCTTGAAAGAAAAACAAAATTTTTGTACAATTGTGAGCCAAAAATAAGTTTAGGGGAGGATTTCACTGTCATTGACTTTTGTCCCATTTTGCTAATAATTGATAATTTTTCTTCCCAAGTCCACACGCCTTAATATTAAAAGATGATATCAGTGAGGACACTGCTGCAAATAGGTTTGGGGGAGATTTGTGTTTATTCACGTATCATTTTGTATTATACTAAATAAAAGCACAATTTTTTTATAATAAAAGTTAGGAAGTGAAAAATACATATGAAACATAGGAAGAGATTCAAGAAAGCAAGAAAATTAGATGTTTTAAAATGAAGCTAGTAATAGGTAGTCATGAGCTGTTGTCTCAAGGGTTAGTAAGATGAAGCGAATCACTAATCTGAGGATAGAAATAAGTCTGAAAAATAGTCCGTATTCTTGAGTCCAAACATCTGAACGTTGATACCCTACTATACGCACTTTCTCACATCTTGAAACTTGGGATGGTAGAGGATACCTTGAAATGCTCTTGTCTAAAAGCTTTAGTATGAAGGAAAATATAAATGACATACAAAAATGGTGAAGAAAAATGAACACTAGTTTTGTAATTACTTAAGGCAGTATAAAAAAAATATAGCAAGAGTGCCTTATCACCTAGTGCCTTAGACCAACTGGTTTGGGAGCCACTGCTAAGCCTTAGGTGTTGCAAGACGAGAATATTGATAATTACGCCTAAAAGAGTGAGCACATTTGGTAATCGATTGGTTAGTAGCTCAAGAAATATTAACGGTCACATGAAGAATGTGTGAGCAATTCCATCTGAAATATTCACCAACTAAAAAGTACTAAGGAAGATGGACAAGAGTATGATAGCTTGAATTGAATTCTTTAAGTTTAGGGATGTCTTTTACACACACGTAGGGGTATATGATCGATATTTGGAAGAAAAGTAGCGAGAAAGACTAAAGACGATGTTTTATTGAGGGATGATGTGACTTCTGACATCTTTTCATGACTATTAAGATAGGGCTCATGGCTACTAAAAAGCTAGTTTAGTTTGAAACTCTTATTTTCAAGTTCTTTCTTTTATATATTTTTATCTTTGTTCATCTTCTTTCTTTTATTATGAGATTTTGTGGGTGTAATCCGCTGAAAACTCTCAAGAGACAACACTCGTTCTACTAGGAACACTGGAGGTTTAACGGCTTGTTGCACGTGCTAAGTACAGTCGTGTTGCCTACGAAAGTGTGCTAGGTTTTTCTTCTTCTTCTTCTCTTTAATAACTAGTTTGCTCGGGACGATCAAAGATAAATTTGGGGTAATTTAATTAGTCTAAAATATTGCACATTTGAATGAACATTTTCCCTACTATTATTAATAAATAAAAAGTGTTAATGGTAAATATAGAACATATGTGGGTTTATTTGTAAAAAGATTGTTATCATATGTTTCTACATTTTAATTAATATAATTAGGGAAAATATATGCAAATAATATTTATATGAAATCTTTGTAATTAAAATATGCATATCATATCAAATATTTTTAATCAATATTCTTAAGATTTAATATCATATAAAATGGTTAGGGTAATATCTCAAAAATACCAAATACTACTAACATTATGACTTGAGATATTGTGCAGATATTAGCTCAGGTCTGGAATCTAGGAGATCCAAGTAAAATCCGGATGTCAGAATCAAATTGTCACGTCCCGCTTCCCAAAATACGGAATACGAGGGGTTGATAAGGCCAGCCATACTCCTACGGTCAAGAAAATATCCTGTTGTAATCACACTTCGACTTCTAGCATTACGCTGTAATCAGTAATCGTAGCACAGGTAATGAGAAATGCAGTCACTAATTCTATCAAACAGATAAAATATATACCAGATAGAGATCAAGGGAAAGATAGCGCTGGCGTCGCTGATCTAGATGTCCGCACTATCCTCGAGGTATGGCAGGTCCTGCTCCTGGGCAGGATCCACTTCGTATTCTGAGCATGCACACTTAGGTCGTCAGGACGACACATATAGAAATAATTATACAATGGGTGTGTAATGTTATTAAACATGAAAAGTGCAATAGAATGCAGAACATGAGTATGCTAAACATCAATAGAATATGAATAGTGCAATATAGGTATAATGTCAGTAAACTAGGCAATGTGTATGTCACTATTTATCGGTCACTAAGTCAATGAAATCAAATGGTGGAGAGGATGCTCGTGTTTAATAAGGCTCTCGTGCATGCCCGAGACTACGGTCCGCTGTGCCCGGGACATAACCCTGTCAGCCATGCCGCTAGGCCCACGACTTACTGTATATATATGTATATTACTAATAGCGAATGATCATCCTCTAAATCACTGTACCACGCTAAATACGAGTCCAACTCCACCTTGATTTCCCCATCCCCCAGGTTATAGTATGCATTCAGGTGTTGGATAGGTTGTGAACAAATACGTATCGCTGTCATTTTCAATCACTTTTCCACTTATCAATATCACTGTCGTATTTTCCATAACACAATCACTAACACTAATATATATCGACACTGCAAAATAGTCGCTAGGTTTCAATGTGAACGATCACTATGCAGTAGGTATAAATCAAGCACGAAAATATGCGGAAATGCACCCAACAGGTATTCATTATTTTATGACGACCAATGCCATACAACTTGCAAAATTTACGATAAATCACTTGTATAGAATCGACCAAAATAATATAAAGGACGTACGAAGCACACTTGATTATCTAAACATTAAAATTTATTTCATGTTAGACGGGATTCAGGTTAGGGAATTATCATCATTTTAAGGTAGCGACCGATTGTTGGAATTCCAGTTTCAGAACTGGAAGCCCAACTTCACGCGCGTTTTATCAGTGATTGTGTTCATATTCAGATGTTGCCCCAGTTGAATGAAATATAGTTATATAAGTTAAGTTTCAACACATCAACCATATTGTCTATAGAAGTTCTGTATTGAAAATTATGTTCTGTTTAATGTGACGGTGTAAGGAACATTTCTGCAGAAACCGCAGAACCCCGCAACACTCTAAAATACAGATTTAATATCAAACGATGGTGAAACAACACGGGAATAGATTCATGTGTTAGCTAACTAAATTATATACGCGACCATATTGGGATCCGTGCATTTTCAGTTTTATGCAGGTATGTACAGGTGCTTAAATTCAGGTTTCCCCCGTGGAATGCTGCCCTGGACTGCAGTCTAGAGTCACATTCCCAGTCAATTCTCGTTGCCGTAATCTATCAATATCGAAAAATAAACTATATATAGTTCTATATTATTGAGTCGGCTTCGATATGAGCCATAGAACATCATATTCCAATCTGTATTTAATTTACAATGATTTTAATAAGCAACATGCGCGGTAAAATTTCAGATTTGACGTGGCTAGACGGAGGTATCATTTCATAGCGATGAAGTCAATATTTTCATCTCAAATTCTTATAAATTATTTGTTATCATTAAAGGGATTTATGCGCCATAAATTCCCCCATTTTTAAATGTGGTTTTCATTAGGGTGGTGTATCTAACACTTGCCAAATATAAATATGTCATGATCGATACTTCGTTTTCTTTTAACCAAACAACTGTAAGTAACTCTTATAAGATCTACACAATAATAATACGCGTTATCCACTCAATCATGTTCCAACCATCATAACTACGAGTGTAATTAAAAGGTAACGGTTATATAACAAAATATATAAAAGTGTTCATACTTTAGATTACTCGTTATAACGTAATACGATAGCATGAGTAGCAAGTGAGGAGTTTCACTTGCCTTTGGCGAAGGTGGCATGGCAGCGACACACGCACGAGCAAGGCACAACACGTGCACGGGACCGGCACTGGCGTGGCACGGGACTGGCACTGGCGTGGCACGGGAACTTGGCGCGGCGTGGCACGGAGCTGGCACTGGCATGGCATGGGAACTTAGCATGGCGTGGCATGGAGCTGGCACTGGCGTGGTACGGGGAATGGGTATGATGGTGCAGCCGTAGCACGGGGCGGTGCGGAGGCGGGTTCGATGCAAGCACGGGGCGGTGCGGCGTGGCAACAGTGACGTGCTTGAGTGCTCGATGACTACCGGGTTTGGCAGCGGCTCACGGCAAAGGCGTAGCGACGGGCACGGGGCAGTGGGTTTGCAGTGGCTCGGGTGAGGCATTCGGGGTGCTGCGGTTGTAGGGAGCTCGGGGCTCGTTGGAGAGGTGGAGCTTGGGGCTCATCGGAGGGGTAGAGCTGGTGTTGCTGGCAGTGTGCAGGGAGGTGTCGGAGGGTGGTGAGAAGAAGTAGAAGGGAAACTATGGTATGAGGGTGAGCTACGGTTATGTGATGATCTCGACGGCGGCAAGGGAGAGTGGGGATCGGCTGGAGTGGTGGCCAAAGTTGCAGTGAGGGAGTTTGGGAGCTAGCTTGGAGGAGGGGAGATGATGTCGGAAGTGGTGATTTGGAGGGTGGCTGGAGGTAGAAGGGTGGTGTCATCATTGGCGAATTGGAGGCGAGGATCGCAGGTGGTTGGTGGTCGTGGAGGGGACACGAGCAATGTTGGAGGCAGATGACGATGACGAAGCATGCCAGTGAAGAGATGGAGTTGCGACCAAGCTTGGAGATGTGGTCTCGTGGCGGCGGCGAAGGTGGTCGGGCTCAGAGACAGAGAAGGGTAGCGGGTATATCCTCACAGTCAGAGGAGGAGGGAGGGGATGGTTGAGGTTGGAGACGAGGTCCCTCCGGTGATGGAGATAGTGTTCGTCGAGGGCGAGGAGGGTTGCTGGAGTTGGAGGCAGTTGGCTTAGTGATTGGGTTGAGTGGAGGAGAAGTGAGGACCTTGGAATAGTGAGTGGGGGGTCGGTGGTTAGGAGGAAGCCGGGGTCTCAGGGAGCAGTTTAGGCATCGAGGGAGGGAGGAGGGAGTGGGAGTCGCAGGCAGTTGGCGAGGGAGATGGAGGAAGCACGGGTCATGGGGGAACGAGTGGAAAAGGCGGGAAGGAGAACGAGAAGGAGAAGAAGAAGAAAGTGGGCTGGTTCGGGGTAGGTTGGTTGGGTTAGGGGTTTGGGTTACTGGGTCGGGTCGGGTATTCGGGGAGGTTAGGATTTAGTTGAGGGAGTTGGGCCTGAGCTTGAAGTGGGCTAGGAAAAATAAGAATTAGGAAAAATAAAGGTTAGGGTTTAATTTGGGGTAAAAGTTTATAAATTAGGTTTTTGAAAAACATAGAAAATTATGTAGGAAAAATTTTAGGGGAAAAATATTGGGAAATATTTTTATTAGAATACGGTTACGGTATAATCGGAACTGGGTATTACACAAATCTACCAAAATATGGAAGCAAATCGTAAGATTTAACAACGGCATAGACTCAAAGCATTATTCTCAGAATATAGACATCAAGAGCATCTCCACATGGCAACACAAGGGACCAAAAGAAATCCCAAGATATGATGCTACTAGGTGGCAGCGGATCCGCGGCAAATGTAAGGGATATGCGGCGGAACCGTGATGTGAGATTTTGGGAATTTTTATTGTAACAACATATAATCTCATAGGGAATCTAGGCTTTCTGGTTTTAGGGACTATATATAGGATCGAGAGCTGCACATTAAAAATCATCACCAAAGAGATCAAGAGATCCAAGAGGTCTATGTATCCGAGTGATCATCATCTATTCATAGCAAACTAGGGTTCTTGTAATCTACTTTATAAGGAGAAAAGTTTATGCAATAGTTGATTAATAAAGGTAGTGTTTTTATTATTCATTTTGCAATTAATTTTCCGCATTTAATTTCTGCACTTACATTTATGCATCTTAATCATGTTTTTATTCTTCTTCAACCTTTCTTATAAACCTTTAACCATGAGCGAGTAATTCCTAACTTGCTAGGGTTCGAAGATAGGGTAGAACAATGGATGAGAAATTTTTTTAACTTCTTTTATACGTTTAAAGTTTATAAATTTTAGCAAAATAAATGTTAACCTCTTTATCGGGCGCGCTACTAATTTATTGATAGTCACGGCCACGATTTGAGATTGGTTTAACACTTGTTTTGTTAAGGGCTAGCCATGAATTGAGATCAATGCAAGGACAATGGTTAATAGTGGGGAAACCTTGGTTTCTTCCAAGAAACCCTAATCAACATTCATCACTATCGATCTAATTTTAAACTATTAAAAGATAAAAGAAATCATTTTTAATTATTCATCCATTACTACTAAGTCCTATGAACCCTACAAGCCTTTTCTTTATAAATTCTATATCCGTAACGACAAACAATCGACCATCTTTCATCAACTCATCTAAACCAAGAAAAGAGTTCACGTTTCCCTGCGGATGACCCATACTCATCGCGGCTAGCTACTAGCGATACTGTCTTGATTGCGGTCATTTACTTTTATAAAACACTTTTTCAAATGATCAATCAATTGCCATGGCCGCCAAGGCGCAGGGGAGGAAGGGCGGTAGCACTAGCTCGTCCAGACCCGCACCGAGCATGGTTCCCCGGCAAGCCCCTCCAACGAAGGCCACCGTTGCTCCCCCGCTCCAGAGGAACGCCGGGGCGGTGGGCAGAAGCATACCCAGGATCATGCCCCCTGGGCCAGGATGGAAATGCCGCCTTCCGCCGAGTCTCCGCTCAAGAGACAGAAAAGGGTGGTTTCCCGGTCCCCGCGTCTGGGATAAGGAGGGTGACTTCTGCATCGAGGTGCCATCAGGGCTCTCTGTGACCGACAGTTTCCTGGCGGACATAGAGAAGACAGCGGGGGCTAAGATTTCCTAGGGCACCATGAAGGCCCAAGTTACGACAATAGCTCATGAGGCCATCCAGGTTAGTAATCCCTAAAAAAAATTCCCAGTGTTTTTAACTCGGTTTGTCTTCTAATGAAACTTGCTCGTGTTTTTCCCGCAGGTCCTTCAACATTGCGCCCTCATCACCGCTATGGAGGCCGAGGAAGTGGCCCTGACGATGAAAAATTCCGGATAGTTTTCTTCACGTGAGGAAGAGCTTTAGGCCAAGCTGAAGGAAGTGGAGGACAAGGCGGCCTCCCTGGACCTGAGGTTGGTAGCGGAGGACCTGACGGTCACGAAACTGAAGGAGTGCCACCGGCTCCTGACTGAATCCAACCGGGTTATTCAGGCCAAGATGGAGGAGGTCAACGAGCTCTATGATGCCATGAAGAGGCAGAGAGACTCGTTCAAGAAAGACGCCCGGGTAGCCCACGAGGCGGTGAAGCATGCCTAGGGCAGGGTAGAAAGGGCCGTGGAGGAGTACAAGACTTCTGACCAATTTTATATGGACTTTGCCGACTCCGCGCCCGTGGGGTGGCACAACGCACTCGACGCTGTTAAGGAAGCGATGCCCGGGTTAGACAACCGGGAGCTTCGGGCGAGGTATCCACTGGCCGAGGTAGTGCCTCAGGGTGGAAGCGCCGAGCCGGTGGGCGGAAGCGTCGAGCCGGAGGCCATAATCGACGCTCCTGGCCGAAGCGCCGAACAAGGGGGAGTGGCGGACGAGAAGGAAACTTGAGGGTGCCGTCCTACTTGTTTTGCGTCCCCCCTTTTGTTATTATATTTTTGTAAGCCTCCGGGCATCTTGCAAGGATGGAGAGACTATAATACCTTGTACATAATTCGGAATATCAATAAAGTATTTTCAGCTCGTTTATGATGTGTATGGCCGTAATGTTTTTATTCTTGTATATTTCGCGAGTGTAGACAGATCGGTGTCCCTTGGAGTTGTGGTGACGAGCGAACATGAAATACGAACGAATGAACGCCGAGTATAAGTAGAACGACATCCCTTCTCACCCCGGAGTCGAGGTGACGTGTGAACGAACAAACTCCAAGTGCAAGTAGACCGACATCCTTCCTCACCCCGGAGTCGAGGTGACGAGCGAATGCGAAATACGAATGAACGAATGCCAAGTATAAGTAGACCATCGTCTCTCCTCACCCCGGAATCAAGGTGACGCGAGAACGAACGAATGCTAAATATAAGTGGGCCGGCGTCCCTCCTTACTCCGGAGTCGAGGTGACGAGCGAACGCGAAATACGAACGAACGAACGCCAAGTATAAGTAGACCGGCGTCTGTAACGACTCTAAAATATCTGTACGGAAATTCTTCTGTTAATACACAGAAAAGAGTTTGACAGCCTGTATATGAGTTATAAGTCACTTTTGCTAAATAAAAGCTAAAAACAACTTGTAGCTCACTAGTAAAGCCTTTGCACTGCTGTGACGTAGCATGTGTGTTCAATTCCCATCAGACACATTTATTTTTCTGATTTTTCTTTTTAACCTTTTGGTAGCCCAAAAGATTGCACGTGCAATACACGGGAAAATGAAAAGTTCAGAAAAATCAAATATGTGAAAAATGGTTTAAACAGAGGGTTGATCAGATGACACGAATCTCGAGGCCAGATCCCAAGAATCGACCGGCGGATATGCCATTTAGGCTGGCGGGGACGGTTTGGATTACTCCAAAATGCCCCGTGCTTTGCACATTCGTCTCTTCAGCAACCCATAACTCCTCTGCACTGTTTAATTTCCCTGCAATCAAATAGAGACCTTTCATTTCACAATTTAATACCATTTTAATGCTTTTTAATTCACATTTTTAATTCCCTGCACTATAAATATCAGCCCAAACTTTAACTCAGCACCATTTTGAAAATTCTAGCCAAAACTCTCGCGACGCCCCAAAGCATCCCTCTTCTTCCTAACTCTTTCTTTCACGTATTCAAACCGTAAGTCCCTCCCAATTCTCCTCCTTTTCATTGATAATCATTTTAAATCAAATATCGGTAAAAGTGGAGTTATTACCGATATCATCTTTTCTGAAATCTATAACTCCATTTTCTTTTATCATTTGGTCAAACCAATTTTACCACTTCACTCATAATCTTAATACTAATGTTTAGAATCAATTTTACCCAAGAATCTCATGTGAAACAACTCTAATTAAACTTTTACATTAAAATACCTTGAACTTTGTTATCACACCTTTTCGACTAATCGTTTAAACAACACCATTAGGAAATACTTCACGGGATAATGACCTACCCCACACGCACACTTGGTTTCATAGCACGATGCCTAAATGTATGTATTTTTGGTTCGAAAATAGTATTTACAATAAAATACCACATAATTCTAAAACCGGATTTCTTTTAAAGTGGTACTTTATTTCGTTTGCAATTATGCATGTAAATTATTTTTAAAATTAAATTTATATAAAATTATAAATCCATATTTTCAAAATATAATAAATCTATATTTTTCTTAAAAAATGAAAGATTAACAAATGCTAATAAAATGTCATCAAGATACCAAAAAGGACAAGTTTTTAAGTAAAATACCATGAACTTTCAAATGCTAAGTATTTATCATTAAAATACCTAAATAATTAAAATCCATGCTCATGACAACCCTAAATAATACTAATCACCTTCGGGGTTTACTTTTTAACTATATTAAAAATATTTTTCATAAAACCCTATCGTGATATATAAAACATTATTTAAGGACTTTAGTAAATATAGGTTTAAGCGGGATCAATTCTCTTGAGCCCCAGAGGGCCGGAAAAAGTGAGTGCTTTCCTATTTAAGATAGACAACTTAACAGAGTTATCAATGGTAATTGTCTTGGAAAAAGACATAAATCCTGTCGTCCATGTGCAGCAGTTACCGATAACTCCTGAACCTAATTCCAGAGTTAAATCAGTACAAGTGTCGGACTCAGTCTGAGTCCAACCTCAAACCTGAATCCAAAATCAAACACGAATACTTAATCATGAACTTGAACACTCAAAATCAACATCAAATTCAAACATGTATACTTTGACTTGAACTTAACCTGAATATCAGAACATAATGGTTGCTAATGAAACTGACTTGACTCGAACCATGAATACATGAACACTTGACATGAATTCTTGATATTGACGTGAACTCAATCTTGCCACTTGATATATTCATGGATTCGAGCAAGACTAATAATTTTAACTGTAACGTAGAGTACACGGGGTGTTGGGGTAGTTCATGTGTGAATCCAACGAAATCTCAGGAGTCTCCCTAGATCATGAATCCATATCTACTAACACAAGCAAGCTATAATGAGGGCCCGTGTTTTCTTACTATTGAATTATAGCCTGTTGAGTTTGGAATACTTCAACACTAGGTTGAAGTCCCGTTATTAACACCTGATTCGGGCCCGTGGTTCCTTACCCATGGATTACAGCCTGTTGGGTTCGAGAACACTCTTGAGATTGGTTGACATTCACCCTTGAACTTACGTTACATTAGTTGACTCATGTAAAGACCTTTTAAGAAACTTACATTCACATCATGTTCACTATACCTACACCATACGGCCATGCTATACTATGCTCATGTTATTTTGCCATGATATTGTTTACCGCCAAAAGCCGGGAAAGACAAACGTCTTACCTGCATTTGGGGGGGCAGATGCTATTTAGTTTTATCCATCCACCTCTCCGAAGATGCCAAGTTGATTTATGGCACCGTGTATCAGAGGTCTGGACGGATGCGACCGTTGTAGCAGACTTCGTCAGATTCCCCCTTATTGTGAGGGGTTTTTGATTATGGGGACGCTCTTCCCTGCAGGCGCAAGCCCCCGCAGTTAATTACGTTAGCGCATAGCGATAACCACTTTCTCCTGCTCTAGAAGGTCACTTCGTGTCGTGTGTGTTTGTTTTATTTTTTTGTTGCTCGTGGATTGTATACAGAGACTAATTTGTGTTGTCGCCCGTAGGGCGTGGATTAGTCCAAATCCGTATTTTCTTAGATTTGGGTTTGGTTTGATTTAAGGATCATTAACCTTGTTTGAGATTAAGATCGACTTAAATATTTGTTAAGGACACGTTAATCAGATATTGGACTAAGATCTACTTAACGGGGGTTCAGGATCATTTTTGATCCAACGAAAGAGCATTTGGGAACTATCTTTTTAGTTTCAGGACGTTGCGGTCCACAGCTAGTTTAAGGACATTACGGTCCACAGCTAGTTTAAGGACATTACAGTCCATAGGTCACCATTTTTGGGATGATAGTTTAGTTTAAGGACATTACGGTCCACAGCTAGTTTAAGGACATTACGGTCCATTTGGGTATGCTCATGGGTTTGAGAGTGCATCTAAGAGCTGTTGGTTGTCGGGATCCTCCACCTCTCTGACATCATTGAAGAATTACAACGACACACATTAGAGGTGTGGAGAGATGTACCCTTGAACCGAACTCCAGATTGAAGGGAAAGATCATGGTGAAATGAACACCATTTTAGATACCATCTGTCAGGACATCATTTGGAACTAAGATCGATTTGGGGAGACCTGAGCATGGGCAGACTCAGTTGAAAAAGGGTTTTGGCCTCGGGAGACTTGGCTATGTTTAGGCTAAGGTCGACTTCTCATAGTGTTAAACACTAACATTTGCTTGGCGCTCATGTGCTCCCTCGTGATGCTCTAAAGTAATGTTAAACACTGCACTTTGGAGCACTCACGTGTGGCGTGTAAGGCACCCGAGGGTTGGTGTGGTATCCTTGGGTTCAAATCCCCGTCTATACATATAAGTGTTAAACACTTAAATCTCGTGGCCATCACGTGTGGACATATGAGGCGCCCCAGAGTTGGGAACTGATTCTTTAGGTTTATTCCCTTTTCCTTTTGAAAGTGCTAACCACTATTAGGGGGGGTCATGTGGAATCACGTGACTCGATCTCAGTCGTTCTCTATTTTTTTATGCAGGGTTAAACCCTAGTTTTGTCAGAGGAATTAAATTCCTATATCTTTGGGAAGAATTAAATTCTTCAAACTTAGTTCTTTTCTCTAAGTTTTGGAACTGCATGACAGAATCTCTCCGATGAGAATTAAATTCTCAACTTGTGGGGAGATCTGCTTCTGCATACCTCAACCAGAGGAAGAACTAAGTTCTTGTTTGGAAGAGTTAAACTCTTGTATGAGGAGATAAAATGATCACTAGGTCCTTTTTTCTTACATAGGGTTTCTTTTCTTCAAAGAGAACTCTTCCTCTTTTTTTTTTATAAAATCTTATGGGGGGGGGGGTTCTCCTCTTCTTCTCTTTTCAGTCTTGAGTCCTTTATATAGTAGAGGCAAGTTTGCTGATTTAGTTAAGAAAATCTCTCATTGAGATATTTTTTAATTGATTCGGGGATTTTATCCGCCGTTGAATTTTTGATCCAGGGACTTCTGTTTTACAGAAGACATTTTTCTTGTTTTTAACAAGATTAGGAAAATATTTTCCCATACAGAGTTTATTCTGTAGCTTAGTGATTTTTAATCACCATTGGATTTTTAATCTAACGGTGCTCTATTTTACAGAGCATACTCTTTCTTGTTTAGAAAGATTGAGGAAATATTTTTCCATACAGAGCTTATTCTGTAGCTTGGTGATTTTTAATCACCATTGGATCTTTAATCCAACGGTGCTATGCTTTACAGAGCGTAATCTTTCTTGTTTAGAAAGATTCAAGGAAATATTTTCTAAATAGGGTTTTGATCTCTCTTATTTAGAATTTAATTCTATCGGCTCAGAAGGCATTAGAAACCCTCACGTGTAGCACGTGATCCATAGCATTAGACCGGTTTGCTTATATGCAGCAGTCGCAGAGAAAAACATCACGTGTTGGCACGTGAGCTTTTCTAGCCTGTTATTTGTTTTAGGAAGGCGCCTATATACTTTGTATATAGATGCTCACGTGCCTGCACGTGAGGCTCAATTTCATCCTTATTTGTTGAGAGCAATGCCTATAATCTTTACCCTAAGGCGCATCACATGCGGGCACGTGATACTCCATTTGGGGAATTTTTCCCAACGCTTTTTTGTTCATTATTTATTTTTTTATAAGGGAACAAATGCTCCCATAGTGTTATTCTCACGTAGCTTGCACGTGAGTGCAACGCTGTCACCTTTACAGCCGTTGAATTGCCCAGGGGAAATGGGAGGTGAACCGTCCTTGTCATGTCTTATAAATGCAAGGGTTTGGTCTTTGGGAAGCCACTGTTCTTTCATCTTCTTCCTTCTTTATCTTCTTTGAGAATTTAATTCTCTTCTTCAGAGTTTAGTTCTCTGCCCATTGCAATTCCAGAGTTAAACTCTGTCAGAAAAAGAAACCCTTTTTAGGTAAAGATCTTGAACATCAGAGAAACCCTTTTCTTAAAAAAAATTTTGGATTTTAAATCCACCATAAGGGCTTTGCTCTCTTCTGAAACCCATCTCTTAGAGATCCAAAAACATGATCTTTGAGTAGTAAATCTCAATGTCTTGGGCATTCCTCTTTTGACCTTTAAGGATTCTTGGCATTTTTATTTTTCGTTTACCCATCATGGGAGTTTCTGGAATTTAATTCTATCGCATAAAAGGAATTTAACTCCTCACCGAAGAGCTTTGTTCTGAAGATCAAGTGGGCCCCTCGGGAATTTCATTCCCTGGTGTTCTTGAGCATATTTTCATAGAGTTTTTCCTTACTTGCACAAATTCAAATTTGTTGGGTATTTTAACATAACTTATTTTTTCTATGAGGATGTCAAGAGTTGTTTAAACTCCTGTGTCCTTTTAACGAGAATCCTTGGTGATTTTTCTTTTTAGATACTATGGCCATTTATTTGTATGATCTTGACGGAATTATCTCCTATGAAGACATCCGTGTCCAAAGCCGCTGTCAAAACCAGGAGTTTACGAATGCCCAATGCGCTGAGGTTATGCGTCGCTTCGATGAATACAACGGTCGATTACTCCCCCGTCGTTTGCTCTATTGAAGATCATCGTGGGGGTGATTTGGGAAGCACTTCCTGAATTTAATGAAGCCATGCCCCTTGAGGCGCTTGATGATGCCAAAGATAAGGTGCACTCAGTATATCTGATGGGCTTGATCTCAAAGAGGCGGCGAGATGGTCTTGTTGATATCTTGCATCAAGTTTTCCAACAGACGACGATAATCTCTGCCTATCAGAGGACGGATGGCATCGGCGAGAATCCTGACGTTTGCATTCATGAGAAGATGCACACGAAAATGGTTAGAGAAGCCAGAAGCATTTTACTCGGCCTTCCTTCTGAATTCCTCAATCCATGTCCAGGATCAAGTGTTTTACCATTGTAAACATTTTCTTTTGTTTTTATACCATGTATAAGTTCTTGGAGCATGAATGACAAAACTTCCTCTTTCCCCCTTTTTTATGCTCACATGTGTATTCTGCATGAAGTGTTGTTATACTGTTGTTGGCATTCACGTGTTTTGCGCATGAGGCGATGTTGGGGAGTTTAATCATGAACTAGTCCCGGCGCTCACGTGTTATGCACGTGCGGTGCCGTTTTAGTTTTCAAAAGGATCAACGCGTATGTTCACGTGCCACGCATGTGAGGCTCCGCTGATGAGGTCGTTTCGCCTATCTAATCTAATTCTAATGAGTCACCCATTTCTTTTCCTATGCCCCCCCTTTTGGCTTTGGGAATAGCTCCACCACGCACGACATTTTCTGTGCATAGCTTTGAATGCATCTCTTTATAACCCGAAACTACATCTTCCTCTTTCTTCACAGAGAGAGAACCATTTAGACCTTAGGGTGATCATTTTGAGAAACAAACCAAAGGTTATGGCTTACAACCGTCCCCACGCTCGTTGGCAACCCTGGGAGGTGCCTATCGAGGAGATTATTCCTCGTTTTGCCGCGCGGTTAGCGGATCCTCTATTTACTGATGACCAATGTGATGCGGCACTGTACGAACTCTTGGTCCGTAGGGGCTCTCCTTTTCCTATGGATTCCATTTGGCTCATGATGATTTTCTTGTTCGTGCTTGCTGATATTCCCCTCATCCGGCGGAGATGGCTCCGGCGATTCTTGATACGGTGGAGGGAAAAATTGAGTGTTTCCACGAGGCACACTTAATTACCCAGGCTCTGAAGGATCGTTCGGTTCATTTACTGAGTCAGATAAGAGCCCGGCGGGCCATCATGTCCGCTTTCGCTAATGAGCATGGTGCCAATCGGTGGGGAGCAACTCCTCGCGAAGACCGTCGCTTCGACATGGTGGAGAGGGCAGAGAGGGAATTAGAGAACTCTGTATTTTGTTTTGTTAACCTCTGTATCTCTGATCCCATATTTGGTAATCTTTTCCCTGTAGAGTAGTATATGTATACCGATGTATTTATCTTATTATTGACTGTTGAATATTTTCTGTTCATCATATATTCGTACGTGTATCCCACCTCTGTACATGAGCTTTATACTTTACCCTTAGGAATTTTCTTTTAAGTGGGAGCGCTATTGTCGTGTTGCCCGCAAATCAGCGCGTTTTGGACACCATTTTCATTTAGGCAGGCATACAGTCGTGAATGAACACTTAGTGGAGCGTGAACCAATGATTCTCCTTACTACCTTGCATAGTACATGGTTGGTGCTCGTGGGTTGCGCCTTGCTGTCTCGACTTGACGTGAAGTAGTTTATGAACTCATTTCGGAGCTTGTTTTGTTTACCTCCTTTGGGCCTGCAGGCAGACCTGTCCTAACGTCGCAGTTAACTCTTGCTCTTTACGACAGAGGTCCATTAGGGTTTATGGTACTAAGGTTTTTTTTTCCGTCGTACCGTCGTGTTGGCTGACGCATTCCCCGATACACAGTCTTGCTGTTCGAGTAGCCTGGCAACTGTCGTGTCTTTGATCCCTTTGAGGCTGGACAAGACGTCCTCAAATAATCTCCCAAGCCATATTACCGTCGGGAAAGCACATTCTTTCTAGAAATTGGGAGGATTTCTAAGTGTTCATCGGCTCCATGAGTCATAAGGATCTTACTCGGGTATTTTTCTCTTGCGAATCGTAAAGACCCATAAGTAGCTTCTTCATTTCTGTGACATGTGACTTTGGAAAATATGTCCTGTAGATAGTATATCTTGATCTCCTTGCATGGCAGCGATGGCTTAGGAAAAAGGTTCAGGTCTGCCGCCTATGACTTTTCAACTTTATGAGCCGTGAGGGTCTCATAAAGACTTTTCTCCCTACGAGTCGATAGGATCCCGTAGGTGTATTTTCTCCTTAGGAGTCGTGAGGACTCTTAAGTGCGTTTTCTCTTGAGAGTCGTAAGGATCTCATAAGAGAATTTTCCCCTTACAAGTCAAGAGGACTCGTAAGTGGTTGTTTCCCTCCTTGTCGATATTCGACTTTGGAGAGTGTGGCCTGTGAATAGTATGCAATAGTCTATCTTGGACTGACTTGCAGGGCCCCAGTTCTTAGAAAACATGTCCTTATCCCTATTGCCTAAGGCTTTTCCCTACGAGTCGAGACGAATCGAGAAGTTCTCGCAAGGACACTAATTTCCTCACGAGTCGAGACGAATCGAGAAGTTCTCGCAAGGGTGTCCTAACGTCACAGTTAACTCCTGCTAATAGAAGTCCGTTAGGGTCTATGGTACTAGGGTTTTTTACCCGTCGCACAGTCGCGTTGGCCAATATATTCCTCGATATGCAATTTTGCTGTTCGGGTAGCCTCGCGACTATCGTGTCTTTGAACCCTTCGGGGGCTGGACAAGATGTCTTCAAGTAATCATCCTGGTAATATTACTATCGAAAGAGAAAGCGTTAGGGATATTCCATGTTGCTTTTTACTTAAGGTTATGCTCAGTTTGGGAGCCCCGATGAGTCATGACCACTCCGCGCTGGAATGGGATGAACTCCGATAGTCTTTCAGGTCTCATTTGAGTTGCCGTCAAGACCCTGAAGCTAGGGATCTTCCTTTGCTTCGTTGGTTGACATTGTGTCTGCAATATTGCGACGAATGTCGAGGTTTTCTTGGGGTTGTCTATGAACCGTCGAGATTTGGAACTAGGGGACTTTGCCATGGCTCCGTTTGTTGACGTCACGCTTGTATCTTGCTGGAGGGAGGAAGAACGCTGTTAGTTGATCTCTAGGCTGTGGATGCTGCAGTCGAGACTTGGAACTAGGGACTTTGCCATGGTTCCGAGGTAGTCTCTAGGTTGTCTGTCAACCATCGAGATTTGGAACCAGGAGACTTTGCCATGGCTCCGAGCTAGTCTCTGGGCTGTCTGTGAACCTTTGAGATTTGGAACTAAGGGACTTTTCCATGGTTCCGAGGTAGTCTCTAGGTTGCCTGTAAACCATCGAGATTTGGAACTAGGGGACTTTGCCATGGCTCTGAGGTAGTCTCTGGGCTATCTGTGAACCATCTAGATTTGGAACTAGGGGAATTTTCCATGGCTCCGTTTGTTGACGTCGTATCTGCTTCTGGTTGGAACGAGAAGGAACACTGTTGTTGATTTCTAGGCTATAGATGTAGCCATTGAGATCTGGCTTCCCTTTGACGGAGCCTGGTAGGACAATATGGTTCCTTTTTCGTTTGTGCCCATAGATTGTATACAGGGGTCGATGTGATCTCACCTGCAGAGCAAAAGTTTCATTTCATTTTATTTTATTTTTTTTCGTGATGATCTATCATTTTAGCTTTTTATATCGCGAAAGTCGCGATTGCCCAATCATTTTGGCTATTTTTCACGGTGCTCAATCATTTCAGCTGTTTTTGCTTTTTGCTCGCTGCTTTTTATTGCGAGTTGCCCAAACATTTCGGCTATTCTTATATGCATATATTTTGCTCGCTGATTTTTATTGCGAGTATGGAACCCGAGGTCTGATACCAATTTTAGCATCAGCATCGCTGCGACTGGAATATTGCCAGGAGCGAATCATCATTTGCCGTGAAAGAACTTGGAATTTGATACCGATTTAGGTATCAGCATCGCTACAACTGGTCTATTGCCAGGAGCGAATCATCATTTGCCTTTGTCGATGTCATGACCCAAAGGTACGGAACGTGACCCGCACTTAAATTACGAAACGTCTAGAGGCGTATCGTTATCTAAGCAAGCCGAAGCCCAGAAATCTAAACCATTTAAAAGAAGAAGTAAAGGGAAACATGTTTTAAAAAAACAATATCAAATTTCTCAAAAATTTTGGCAGAGTCTCCTTTGTAAAAACTGGCCCCAAACGGGTACAAATAAGAATATATACAAGCAATAAAAAGGCATCCCCAAGCGGGAGCTAGCTCTATGCCAAAAAGCGGAAACAACCACACAATGCATTAAAATATACAACGCCGAAGGGCGAGGCTCAAAACTCAAAAGAAAACCAAATCCACCAAAAACCATAATAATACAAGCACGACTCTAAGGTCGAAATAAAAACAACTGGTCTTCTAAATCTATCAAGTAATACAAGTCTGGTTGATGGAGCTTACTAGATACAACTGAAATAATAAAAGTACAACGGCAGTCCCGATACAATGAACCAACCTACCAAGCAAATCACCCTGAATGAAATGATGTGCCAGCAAGCTGCCAAGGAAACCTGTACATCGAAACCTGTAAGAAAATTTGGCACAACGGGGGTGAGTTGCCAACTCGTGAGTAGAAGACATCTGCGAGTAGAAATTGCATGCACGATGATCTTTTAGGTCATAATAATATACTTAATATAACACTAGTCATCTAGTAGTGGCAGGGTAATAATCTATGCGTAAGTGCAATGCTCAGTGCTCGTGTCAGTGCCTCAAGTAGTAACATGTTATGTGTATGAGTATGAGTACACCATGAATGTAAAATAATCAACCATGAAATCTAGATATATCTGTATAAGAAATCTTTAACTTTTATCATAGTAAAACTTGTAAGGTAATTCGAAACATCATCAATGAAATCCATGGAAATCCGTGTCAAGTATCGACACAAAACATGTAAATCTCAAAGTCTCAATACCTCATGGTCTCAATATCTCATAGTCTCAATATCTCGGGCGCTGTCAGTCCGGATCGGCCCATATCATCAAATCTCACGACAACGGTCGGTATCCTCCGGATATCTGCCGCGCCAGACATCACCGGTAGGTAGTCTTCCTCTGCCAGGCTCATCGTTTACAACTCGAGCTTCTTACCCCGGGATACCATACCGGGCCCACTATGTACCCGAGACGGTTCATCCACTCCTCGAATCGGGTCTCGAAATCCAACAGAAAATATGAAATCTCATGGTGGACGACACATACATCACGAGAAAACCGCACTTGTATTTTAAAATGAGAGGGAGAGAGAGAGAAGTTTTTATATATATTCTTGCGGTTTTCCCCCAAAATCCAGAAATCTCATAGAAATCCAAAATCCCAAAATCATGAGTAAGTAAATAATGAGTATCGGCATAAGCCCCACAATACTGCATGATAATATGAAAATGTGAATGCATGAAGTGTCTAAGTAATAAATGCAATGTCTAAACTAGCACATGAGAGTAATCACACAATATTATATTGGTCTAGCATTTAGCTGATTATATCAATAAAATATAATATGTTCTAAAGTGTACGTGGCATAGCAATTACCGATGATGATGTGTGTGAGCCGGCAAATAAGTGTACGTGGAACATGCGCATCATCGGTAATGATGCTGGTGTCCTAACAGGCAGAGTTTTATATTGGCTAAAGAAATATATGTATGAATATGCAATGCGATAAATACAACATGAATATAACGGTGAATGTGTAGTAACGCACAACTAGAGAATACATACTAATTACGAGTCATACAGTTTGTTATTTGAAAAAGCATGAATCGTGGTTTTTAGAAAATTAGGGGCTACGAGGTTTTAATGAAAATATATGTTCTTTGAAAAATCCATAGTATCCCTCAGGCTGTCTTTAGAAATGCGCATGATTCGTTAGTTTTGAAAATAAGTATGACTCGAGCCTAAACTAAGATCTACCCAACCAACTAAGGAACTAACTAAAGATACTAGTCGAAAAGTAAGAAGAATCCTCCTAAAGTCTGAGTCGATATCTCTAGTAGTCGGCGATCCAGCCTCAATAGCGTCACGTACATAGTATGATTTCCTCAAGTCAAGAGTGTGGATCAATCATCACATATATACATCATCGTTTGTATAGTATCATCATCAAACAATATCATGATCAAGGTACTATACTATAATCGTATACATCCCAATATCATCAAACATATATCATCGTCTGTGTAAATATACATTGTCAAACGATTCACTAAAATATCATGTCATATGTCATATCGTGATTAAGTCACATATTACAATCTGGGTTCTATTCTAGAGTCTCGTTCATTCCAATATCATCAACACATATTATTGTTTATATAAATATATTTTATATAATTTCATTGCCCAACGATCCGCTATTATCATAACACATCTCATGTCATAACTCGATCATCTATCTAATAAACCACGGCATCAAACCTAGTCATATCGACTCATCCCCATGTATCATATAACCTCCTCATATCACATGTATATGTTATATATATATATATATACCTACACACATTCCTATATACACACACCCCCCCATATACACCAAGTCAAGTTTAGGTGTGTGTGTGCGTGCGTGTGTGTCTACATGAAACCTATGAATTCCCTCCAAGGCAGTCATCCTCTTGTTAAGTCTTTCTAAATCAGTCTAGTCTAACCTAAAGTCTTCAATAGGACCCTACTCGCCAAGAATCTAAGGTCATGTCCGACTTCCTAATAACATTATGTAATATCTTTATTCTACGTTTGCGGGGGTGCTATATGCCATCCACCCGACTTCCCCCGTAGATATACATCTACTCATCTGGTCCTTGTCTGCCGAAGTCGATGCCGCCCTCCTCTTCTTCATCGTCCGAAGTCCACGTGCGGGATACCTATACGCAAACATATATAATATCGTAAACCGAAATCGCGGACAAAACCAAAACGACGCACGAAACGCGTATAGGTTAAAACCTATGACCCGCTCATGCAAAAGAATCCAGTAACCCTCGATATCGGCGTACAAACACCGATTGTTCGAGAAAAACCCAAAAATACAAATCGTAGTTCCAAAACTCACTAATTATAATATAGAATAGGGTTTAAATCATCAAAATCTTAAACTAAATCAAATCGATTTATTTCCGAAAACCTAGAAAGCACTAAATTTTCGTTTTAATTCGAAACTTGATGTTTTAACAAAACTAATGGCCATAATATTCACTAAATATTATAACTAAGTCATACAAATCATCACCATAATTTAATCTCATCAATTTGTATTAAATCCTAAATTCTAGTTTGCAAAAATATCAAATTTTAACACTTTTTAAAGCAAAATTCACAATTCAACAACTAAGCTTGGTTTTGCATGAAATAAATTATTAAACTACAATTTATAATGTTAATAATGTCATGAAACCCTAATTAGATTTTAATCCCAATTATTTAATCAATTTCCAAAAACCTAGTTTGCAAAAACTAGCATAATTAGCATAATTTCCAACTAACAATTTGAATCTAGTAACTAGATTAGGTTTTGCATTCAATTAACATGTTAATCTCCTCATTAAAATCATTATATAATGATAGAAACCCTCATCATAATTTTATCTCACCAATATATATGATTTATAAAAATCTAGTTTACAAATATCTTAATTTGAACAATTAAAATGCAACAATTAGTAATTTAACAATCTAGAATAGATTTTACATGTCTTTATGTGTTGATCCACTCATTAAAACCATGAACAATTTATAACAACCCTAGCTCGATCACAACCCTTTCTTGAATTTCACAAATTAGAAATCAAAACCAATTTATTACATGAAAAGCTTAGATTAGAATAGTTAAACAACTAATTAGCCATTAGGTTAGAATTATACCTCACAAGTTTAGAAATTTAGCTTGCAACCTAGCCACCCTAACATGCTCTCTTGCTCCCAAAATCCGTGCTTGATTGGCCAAGGAACAAGGGTTAAAGGTTGGATTAGGAGTTAATGAAAATTGGTGTTGATTTTATTGGATATTTGAGGCAAATGATGAATTATTTTGAGGGAAAAAGAGATGGGGGAAAATGAGGGCAGCCCAAGGTGGTTTCGGCCATGAGAAGAGAGAATGAGGGGAGAGAAAAAAAAGAGTGTAGAAATGTGTAGAAGTTTCACAAATAAATCGCTTTACTTTAGTCTTTTCAATAATTTATTTAGTTTTATTTATTTTCTTAATTGTTTCATGCTAGAATCTACTAGAATAATGAAGACATATTAAGAAAAGAGTGAGCATGCTACAAACTTGTTTTAATTTTTCATGGTTCACATTTTTCAAATTAACTCATTGAAATTTGAAATTTGCACCAATTTAATGTATAATTAAAGCTTATGTTAATATTTTAATTTAATTAATTTAGGAAAAATATTTTAGTAAACTAGAAATTTACAAGTGACCAAATAAATACCAAATACTAGCAATTACATAATTAAAACAGGCGTATTTAAGTTTATATTGAAAAATAATTGTAGTTGAGTTTTATGGAAAATACGGTTTATTTTACCGATTATCAGAAAATTCACCTAAAGGGTTTTATTTATTTAATTATTTAATTATTTATTTTTAAAATGTTACAGTCGATTCGAACAAAGGTGGCTTAGCAAACAGGGTTAGGATCCTGTCGGCTAAGGCTTTTGACTTCATGAGCCGTAAGGGTCTTATAAAGATATTTCTCCTTACGAGTTGTGAGGATCTCGTAGGTGCATTTTCTCTTTAGGAATCTTGAGAATTCTTAAGTGCGTGTTCTCTTATAGGTCGTAAGGATCTTACAAGAGTGTTTTCTTCTTATAAGTCGAGAGGACTTATAAGTGTCGTTCACCACATGAGGAAATTCCTCGTTGTTGGTGGGACTTGGTGGGAAAAACGTTTATTTGCGCCCATAGATTGTATACAAGGGTCAATATTGAACCGTTTGTATGGCAAATTGGGGGATGTGATGGCTTAAGAATAGGTTCAGATCCCTGTAACTTAAGGCTTTCGAATCCTATGAGCCGTGAGGGTCTCATAAGGGGGATTCTCCTTACGAGTTGTGAGGATCCCGTAAGTGTAATTTCTCCTTAGGAATCGTGGGGATCTCTAAGTGTGTTACTCCCTTGTGAGTCGTAAGGATCTCACGTAGGTATTTTCTCTTTACAAGGTCGAGAGGACCTTGCAAGTGTGCATGAATTTTTTTACGAGTTTGCGCCCTTTCGGGTTTTCACGAACTCGCCGTCAGTCTTGCTGTTTTTACTCATGGAGCCCTTTTAGGTTTTCATCTGCTCCCATTTCGCTTGTGGACGTTTTTTTAGCGATGAAACTCTCGAGAATAGTTTTGGTGCATGCGACCCATCTGTTTGCCGGTGGGATTTGAGTTGCAGTCCTCACCGTTGGGACTTGTGGACTTGCATTCCACTATCGCCGTGTTTGAGGCGACGTTGTTGGTTTAGGGATATCTCAGTCCGTTGTTAATTTAAAGACATCTCGGTCCAATGTTAGTTTAAGGACATCTCGGTCCATTATTAGTTTAAGGACATCTCGGTCCAATGTTAGTTTAAGGACATCTCGTTCCATAGCATTTTGAGGCGACGTTTCGCTGGATATTACTTATAGAGTTTGGACTCAGGAAGATAGCGAGCGGACACGAGTGTCGTCATCCATCATTAACCTGAGCCGTAACTTGTCAAGCTTAGTATTTCTTAAGGAACCGGCCGTTTATTGGCCGGAAAGGTCTTTCGCCATGCATATCCATGAGCAAGCAGGCCCCACCTTGGTAGATCTTGTCTATGATGTACGGGCCCTCATAGTTCGGCTCGAATTTCCCCCATTTAGCATGATTGGAGATCATAGGTCTTTTTACGACTAGCACGAGTTCGCCTTGGCGGAATGTTCTCGGCCTAGTCGATCTTTCGTATGAGGCGTCATCCTTGCTTTGTAAGCTTCTAGTTTTTGTTGCGCCATGAGACGATTTTCATCGAGGGTATCGAGCTCCTCAAGCCGAAGATGGGCATTTTCTTCATCCGTCAGTTCGTACCGAACCGCCACTCGTAGAGAGGGTAGATCTATCTCCAAGGGAAGTACCGCTTCCATGCCGAATACTAACGCAAATGGCATTGTGTTTGTGGCCGTCTTGAACGTAGTCCGATAGGCCCAGAGAGCTTCATGCAATCTCTCGTGCCAGTCTTTTCTGTTTCTGGACACCGTTTTCTTTATGATCTTTGTCAAGGTCTTGTTGAAAGCCTCAGCTAGACCGTTAGCTTGAGGATTATAGACCGAAGAGTATCTCCAATCTATTTTATGTTGCTGTGCGAAGCGGCTGATTTTATGGCTTCTGTAGGCCGGCCCATTATTCGAGATGATCCGCCGCGGAGTGCCGAACCGGTAGATGACATGTGTCTTGAAGAAATGGAGGATGTTCTCCATCTTCACCTCTCTTAATGGTATTGCTTCTGCCCATTTAGAGAAGTAATCGGTTGTTGCTAGTATGAACCGATGTTCATTGGATGACGTTGGCTCGATGGGCCCGATTATATCGGTTTCCCACATTTTGAATGGCCAGCTAGCCAGCGTTGGGTGCAGTGGATTTGGATGCTGGTGGATGAAGTCCTCGTGAATTTGGCACGAGTGACACTGCTTCGCATATTCGAGGTAGTCCTGAATCATCGTGGGCCAATAGTAACCCATTCTTTTGATCTTCAGCTTCATCTTTGGCCCAGTCTGATGGGAACCGCATAGTCCGTCATGAGTCTCTTGAACGACCCTTCTTGATTCTTCTGGTCCCAGGCATCTCAGCCACAAAAAATCAAACGATCTCTTATAAAGAGTACCATTGACGAAGGCGAAAGACAGGGCTTGCTTCATGAGCTGATGTCTTGATGACGCGTCTTCGGGCGTTCGATGGGATTTGAAGTAGTCTATGAAGACTTCTCTCCAATCCTTCGCCTTTTCTTCATCCTCCAATTGGAATGCCTCTTGTTCGGTTGCTTCCTCTCCTTTAGACGTCTTCGGAGATATTTCTGCTGGTGCGAGAATCCGGCGGCTTTGCACAATGATCCTTACGTCATCGAGGTTTTCGTCGGCCAGTTCCTTAGCGAGCTTGGCTAACGCATCCGCCTTGCTATTTTCCGCACGCGGTATGCTTTCCACGGTGTAAGAGGGGATTTGCGTCAACAATTGCTGCACTCTCTCTCCATATCTGATTAGTTCCGGTTTGCATGTCTGGTAATTTCCATTTACTTGGCTAACGACCAGTTGGGAGTCTCCATATATGAGGAGGCTTTTGATGCCCATGTCGATACCAATCTCAAGACCTTCTATCAAAGCTTCATACTCAGCCTCATTGTTTGTTCTCGGCTCTGTTAAAGAAAGGGCGAAACGCATTATCCCTCCTTGTGGAGTCACAATGATAAGGCCCACCCCGGCTTTAATCATGGGGGTCTTTTGCTTTCGCTTCTTCAAGGAGGACGCTCTATTGAAGTAGAGTTCCCATCGGGTATCATTCTCTTCTTTCTCCCTGTCAATTGCGTCAAACTCGTGTTCGTCCGGTAACTTGCAGCTCAAGGGAGAGTTGGCAGGTATCGGATGCTCAGTGAGAAAGTCGGCGATGGCCTGGACTTTTATTACCTTAAGGGGTCGATATACTATCGAGAACTCCATCAAGAGGAGGGCCCATTTGGTAAGACTTCCTGTTAGCATGGCTCTTGACATTAAATACTTGAGAGGATCCATCTTTGATATGAGATGGATCTCATGTGCCAATGCATAATGTCGGAGCTTCATTACCTCAAAGATTAATTGCAGGCAATGCTTTTCGATTGGGGAGTAGTTGTTTTCTGCCCCCAGGAGAACTCGACTGAAATAGTAGAGAGCTCTCTCCTTTCCTTGATCATTCTCTTGTGCCCATAGCGTGCCTAACGAACCTTTAAGGGCTGTTGTGTACAGGATGAGAGGCTTTCCCTTGACCAGAGCGGTCAGTACCGACGGGTTCTGCAGATATTGCTTGATTTCGTCCAGTGCATTTTGGCATTTACGATCCTAAACAAACGGGGTCCTCTTCTTCATTAGATGACTATAGGGGCGGCATTTGTCGGAGAGGTTAGCTATGAACCGCCGGATATACGCATGCTTTCCTTGGAGATACCGCAGTTGCTTGAGAGTTCTTGGTGAAGGCATTTCCATAATCGCCTTGATCTTCGACGAGTCTATTTCGATGCCCCGGTGTCGTACGATGAATCCTAGGAATTTGCCTGAGGAAACTCCAAACGCGTATTTCAGAGGGTTCATCTTCAGGTTGTACTTCCGAAGGCGCTGGAACACTGTCTTCAGTTGCTCTCAGTGCTCTTCGTACGATTTTCTTTTCACCACGAGGTCGTCAATATAACATTCGACAATCTCGTGTA
The DNA here is from genome assembly GCA_030015575.1 of Agapanthus africanus. Lineage (NCBI taxonomy): Eukaryota > Viridiplantae > Streptophyta > Magnoliopsida > Asparagales > Amaryllidaceae > Agapanthus > Agapanthus africanus. The sequence continues at coordinate 903,317,425 of JASDDO010000019.1, read as the reverse complement.
TGAGGTCATCAAAGATATTTGTCACGACCCTCTGGTATGTGGCGCCAGCGTTCTTCAGACCGAAGGGCATCACTTTGTAGCAGAATATGCCTAGCGGGTCCGGAAAGCAGTGTACTTTTGGTCTTCAGGATGCATCTTGATTTGGTTGTACCCTGAGGATCCGTCCATGAAGGGGAAGACTTCATGGGTGGATGTGTTATCGATTATCAGCTGGGTAACAGGCACTGGGAAGTCATCTTTCGGACAAGCTTTGTTGAGATCCTGAAAATCTACGCAGATGCGTACTGTCCCATTTTTCTTCATTACCGGAACGATATTGGCGATCCAGTCAGGGTATTGAACTTCTTGGATGAAGCCGGAGTCGATTAGCTTCTTGACTTCGGCTTTGATACTCATCTCAAGCTCGAGCCTCATTCTTCTTGGCGCCTGTTTGACTGGCTTGACGTCCGGTGATATCGCCAGTTTATGCACAGCTATCTCTGGATCTAATCCCGGCATCTCGGAATAGTTCCATGCGAAACAGTCTTTATACTGCATAAGCACGTCCTTTAACGTGGCCACCTGTTTCTCAGACAGCAGCTCACTGACGAACGTTGGCCTTGGCTCGTTTTCCATCCCCAAGTCGATTTTTCTCAGGTTGTTTTTTATGGTTTGTATTCCATCTTCCAGCTCTTTTGGCGCCGGTGGAAATTCTGAGATCATCTCATCCTCATCTTCATTTGCGAAGCACTGGGAGAGGTTGTTCGTATTCTCGTGCTCTCCTTCGTTTGAGAATGTTATCATATGGCAGGTACGAGCTCGTTCCCAAGCTCGATGCTGATCTAGACTTTCCCTCGCAGTGTAGGTTGCTCTCGGCTCATACTTTCGTGGTGGGACTACCCTCCAACTGTCGAATAGAGCATACTTGCCTTGCTGATACTGATCCTCAACCCAGTCTTTTAAGGTGAAGCAGTCTTCAAGAGGATGTCCCATTATTCGGTGGTAGGAGCAATATGAAGGGTTACCTAGGACGGCAGCAAGGTTTTGGGAGGCATCGCCCATACCAAATTTAAAATTTTTCCGTTCTAGCTAACCCTAACTAGGAATCGTTAACTAGAAATCCGACGGAAAGTAATGCAAACACTTTGCAACTAAAAAAGAACAAGGAATATAACCTTTTTAGACCGGTCCTTCACTTCATTAGCTCCATGTAGTAGTCCCTTCGCTGTGATCATGAAGTCTCGGACTCTAGAGAGGCTCCCTTGATGAAACGAACATGCTTGCTTCGAAGTCTTCGAGGCCGAAGATGATCTACGTCGAGGAGACACTAACCCAAGCTATTTCTTCACTAACTATGGAATTAGTGAAGAAAACACCCTATACTAAATGGCAAGTAGTAAAGGATGATAAAGTAGGAATTTTGCTCACATTAGAAATCATTTTCTCATTCAAAATCATCACTTTATCACAAACTAGAGAGCAAGCTCAAGAGGAAGAAGAAGATGAAGTCAAGTGATGAAATGAATTAATGTTGAGGTTAGAAATACAACCAAGAGTTAAGCATGTCATGCTTAACCCTTGTAGAGACTTAACCATGAGTTAGGGTTAAAGTTAGGTTAACAAATATTTTAAGGTAGACAAAAAGGGTGGACAAAGTCAAAGAAGCCTACAAGCTTCTTCCAAAATATCAACCATGACTAATTCCACAATTTTTGAATTTCCTTAATAATAAACATAAACTCTAATCTAACCCTAGCATGGTTTAAGTCTCATAAACCCTAGTTGCATTTGTAACATAGCATGATACATTTAACATATATCACATATATATCAATATATCCAAAGTGAGAAAAGAAATCATAAGTGAGCTAATTCTAGTTAATATAATGTAATATATCAAATATATAATTATACATTAAATTATTAAATCAACACTTGATTTAATAATCCGGCTATATCCCATATAACCGACTAATATCATATGTAACAACTTATCGAATCAACACTTGATCCGATAACCCGGCTATATCGCATATAACCGACCGATGTCACAAATCGCGAGAATACAAACCGGTATCACATACTCGTATCAATCTCGGTCCCGCACATATCACATATGTGCTCCTACTCCATTTCGCTTGAGCCAGGAAAGCTCTGTGTAGGACTCTAAAGACTCGTCAATACGCCGGCAGTAGGTGATGATCATATCAAACACCCACAAGCCACAAGCGGTCTGCTAAACATAACGGCCACCCGGGTATTGAGCGATCAGAATATCAACAAGCAAGCCTGCTCATACTCCTGCTAATCCAATCAATAACACTACCGTACAGTCCGGTCTCTTCGTCTGATATGTCGCATATCTCGTCTAGGGGTGGTAAACGTCAGACTCCAGTAACTCGATAAGTCGTGTCGATATGAGGCTCATAACGGGTCGAGAAACTACCGATAACACTTACCAGTAGATCTCCATATCAGCCCTGGCCAGGGACTTCCTTTTATAGCCAATCGAGCACAGCGCAACATCAACCCCAAATACCGGGAGAGACGAAACCCCTCCTATCGCTCATTGCCTCCATGTGATTCAGGACTGTACCCAAAAGCCACCGTTTTGCACGTTCTCTTTAACGTGGTAAGGTGGAAATCAAAGCACAGTAGGAATCACACAAGACTCTATGACGATCTTGGGTCTTCAGACTAACCTGTACCAGTGTCACCAGAGAACTGCTATCTGACTATATGTATAATACTATCTAGGAGTTCTCGGCGAGTCCATTCAGTGTACCCAGTCTCTACTGACCACCCGTATACTATCTCTGATGTCAAACACCAATTGATACGGGACCATCTATCGCCCATCTACATGGGTCGAGAAGCTATACGCTAGTCTACTCTAGTATATCGATGCCCTGTATCGATACACCCATGACTAGGAGCATATGAAGGATGTACTTAGTGACTACTTTGTCCTCACTAGTTGGATCTGCATCATAATCCTGGTAGTCAAGTACTCATCCTAAGGGCTTTATCAACATGCAACATAGAGACAATCAGAGTACATGTTAAGATAAAAAGCAACCAGATAGCATACTATCATGTCGAGCAAGAAAGTCCTCCCTATATATGTCCAAGCATCTACTACAATATACATCGTATGTACAGTAATGGCCTCTAGGGCACACATATAACTAACAATCTCCCACTTGCACTAGGGCCATCTTTTGTAGTATCCCATACCTAACAATCAGCAGTGGTTGAAGTATCTCATACTCAACCATCCCATAAAAGTCTCTCCTGGGAATAGGCCTTTGTGAGTGGATCCACCTTGTTCTCCTCTGTGTCTACTTTCCTAACCTCGATCTCCCTGGAGATTAACCATCTCCATGATCATTTGATACTGCCTAAGAATATGTCTGGATCACTGATGGGACAGGGGTTCCTAGGCCAAAGCCACTACTCCATTGTCACACAATGGTAGGAACGAAGTTCATCTCTAATATACATCCAGACTACATCTTTGGTAGTATCCTTGGTAGCAATGTATCCAGCCTTTATCGTCTAGCTTGCCAAGGTATCTAGCTTGGAACTCTTCCAACATACCGTCCCTCCACCGAGAGAAAAGACAATGCCTGTGACTGGCATTCAGTCGACCTTACCACTCTAGAATCTATCCAGTGATTCTCCCCTGGATCGATTGATACCATCTCACTATACATAGTGAGAATCCTAACATCCATTTAGATCTATCTCATAGATCCAAAACCTAGGATTTAGGAGGTATCCCCTTGATCTTATATGGAGAATTAATGTGATAAGAGGAGATTGACCGAGTGTAGCATAAGGAAATACCTTCCCTATCAAGAGTATGTCATCCACGTACAATACGAGGATCACTACCATACTCCCTACTACCTTTTTGTATATACAAGGTTCATCTACCATTTTGATGAAGTCAAACTCTTTGAACACCACATCAAAACAGATGTTCCAACTCCGCGATGCCTGCTTTAACCCATAAAGAAACTTGCACACGTTTCCGCTGCTCCCACTATCTACGAAGCCCTCTGGCTGTGTACTTATAAACGCTCTCTTCTAAATCAATATTTAGAAATGCAGTCATGACACCCAACTACCAGATATTGTAGTCATGGTATATAGCAATGGCAAGTAGGATCCGGATAGACTTAAGCATAGGCACAAGAAAAGGTTTCATCATTATCCACACCTGGTCGATGACGAAAACCCTTTGAAACAAGCCTTATCTTTGAAAGTCTCAACTTTTCCATGTACATCAAGTAATCTTCTCAAGATATACTTGCTTCTGATGGGGATTTAACCCTTCAGATAAAGCATCCAAAGTCCATACTTTATTGGTGTATATGGATTCCATCTCAGATCGCTTAGCATCCGGCCATTCTCACAGAGTCACCACTCTTGATGGCCTGCTCGAAACAAGTTGGGTCATCATCTCATGATGCAATCCTCGCTCCCACTGTCATAGAGAAAACCGAAGTATCTCTCAAGTGGATGAGGAACCCTACTAGATCGGTGGAGAGGCTGAGATTCGTCGGGAACTATTTAATCCTCCAGTACTACCAAATCATCAGCTGCAGTTTGTATAGCTGGAACTCTTTCCAGTTCTACCTCATGACCACTAATTTCTTCACAAGAAATTCCCTTTCCCAAAGGTGGAATGCTGAGAACCAAAACACCTTTTGCTCCTCAGTGTGGTAGAAGATATTCCCTTGCGAATGCTTGGGATATCTAACAAATTTCCACAGAACTGACCTTGCCTCGAGCTTGTCTGGATTTTGCTTTTAGACATAGGCCGGACAACCCCAAATCTTAACATCCCTAAGAGATGGGCTCTTTCCATACCATATCGCATATGGAGTGGTAGGCACCTGATTTGATTGGAACCCTATTCAATATGTATGTAGCTTCTCAAGTGCATAACCCCCAAAAGGAAATAGGGAACTCAGTAGTACTCATCATAGAGCACACCATATCACATAGGGTGCGATTACTCCACCCCGATATACCAACGTACTGTAGTGTATACGGAGGAGTAATGCTGAGAGAGAATCTCATTCTCCTTTAGAATAGTCCAGGATCTCCGTGCTCAAGTATTCTCCTCCCTGATCTTATCAAAGGACATAATACTTATACCCATTTTTGGTTCTCTACTTCTAACCTATATTCTTTGAATTTCTCAAAAGGTTCAGACTTGTGTTTCAACAGGAACATATGTCCGAATCTTTAGAGATCATCAGTGAATGTAATGAAGTACAAAGAACCGGTCCTGGCATGTGTAGACAGGGGATCTACATATATCATCATGTATCAATCCCAAGAGTTCACCAACTCTTTCTCTGTTTCCAATAAACGGAGCTATGGTCATCTTATCTGTCACGCCCCGCTTCCCAGTGTACGGCGAAGGAGACGCGACGAGGTCCGCTACGTATATACTCAGAAGTATATACGCTAAGCGTATCTAAGCAATATAAAATAAGTACATAAGAGACAAGAAATAAAAAGAACAACTTTTATTTATTAACATTCTTTGTACAATACATGAAGAAAATACAACTGAAATAAAATATGCCTAAACAGTGGCATAACAGGAAATGTAAATTACTGAATGGAAAAGTGTACAATGAACTAAAGTGCTGGATCTTCGGCAAACTGCTCCAAGTCTTCTGCAGATGGCTCGATCTCTGCCGGGTCCAAATCACCTGACGACATTCAAAGAAGAAAGAAATAGAATATCGTCAGCGAACAGGTTGCTCGGTAAGTCCCAAAGGTAAGAGGAAAGTAGAAAAGACAGAATAAGAAGATATCTTTTAAAGTTGTATACTATTGTTGTACTGTTGTGTTAACGCTGCTGTTTATAGCTTGGTACAGAAGGATGCCAGTGTATATGAGGGTGGTCTCTATATGCTACAGACCAGGGCAAACGGAATGTACAAGGAATCTTTAAGCCATGGTACAACAGCAACAGAATATAGGTTAGGTGTCTTAATCTGACCACCTCGTGCCACTTTTAACACCTTCCGTACCAATCTACCCCTTAAACCCCGCGATATCTTGTTTGTATTGTTGTCTTGTAAATTGTATTAATTGTAAGATTGATTGACTGACTGACCGAAACCATGATATCAGGAAACGGTTGTAACCGTAGAGTCATGTAAATGGAATACTGAGAATCATGTAAAAGGAATATATATCCATGGTTCGGTTCAGTCAAGTTGTATAAATTGATAATTGTATTCATGGATTCATGTGTTCATATTGAATTGGAATCTTGTAGATTATAGATTGACTTGAATCATATTCAAGTCAGACCAATCAGACTCAAAACCAAGTCGGACAATCAGAAATATGAATCGAAGTCTTATAATTGCTAGGGTCCTTAGGGTAATTTATAAAACTTGAGGGGTTTTTATGTAAAAACACTTTTATATACTTTTCAAAATACACCTCAAGTATTTATTATTCGTCTTTAGAATTGTAATGAGGGTGGATTTTATATCGCGACATTTCTAGTGAAAATATTCTAGTTTTTATAAATAAAGGTATTTATCTATAATATTGATTTATTTGAAGTTCATGGTATTTTAGTGTAAAATTTATTCTTGTGAGTTTTAGAAAAAGGTGGAAAATTTATATTATAATAAAATAGATATTTAAATGATAAATATACATATGTTTATACAAAAATAATTTTAATAAATATTTTATATTCCAAAGAAAATCTCATTTTCTTAAGATGTCGTATTTTAAACCTTTCGAGACCGAATGCTTCTTGCGGAGGTCTGAATCTCGCACTACTAGCCCGAGGGTGCGCGATAAACCGCACGATCCCGAATGGGTTCCCCAAACATGGGTTGTAGCGGCGCTTTGCAAAGATTGTAAAATACTAATCTTTTAGAAAACGGTTTTATAAAGTAAATGGTATTTATTTGCAAAGTGTAATTTTCCATATTTTAGATTCTAGGGTTTCCTAAGCCAACTAGCCTATTTCTAAATGGTCTAAACGACAAGTCGTTAAAAGCCTCAAATCGCCTCTTCACCGCCAATTGTGGCCAGGTAAGTACAAGTGAGGAAGGAGGGATCCGCTCACGAATCGTGAGACGGGCCCTTTAAAGTTACCTTTACTCACTTGCCTAGCCTAGACACTACAAAGTCAGGTTTAGATAAACGATCGATGTCCACAACTTATCGTGTTTTCCTAATAAGAGATATTTATTTAAAAGTGTATCAAAGCTAAAACTTTTTAGAAATGATTTTATTAAGAATATGGTATTTAAATGCAAGTATTGTTTTATCGTATTCTAAGTTTTGATGATGTCGTTTAAGGTTGTATTTGCGTGTATGTAGAGGCAGGTCATTACCTCGTGCTCTACTTTGAATGTATAGCAAAGTTAAGGAGTTAAATGTGAAATCGAAACATGATGGTATTAAAGTGAAAAATACGATAAATTGGAAAGGTTATCATTTCATGTGACGAAACTTGTTCAAATAGATTTTTAAAAGTTTAATAGTCAAGATAAAGATGTTTAAACATGAATGTATTGGTGAGAAGTGAATTTTTATAGAAAACCGAACCGGAAATCGAATTTGTTCCGATTCCGTTGGGTTTCGTAATTTCGTATTTTAGAGAAATAGAAAGGGAGTTAGAATGGGACTTACAGGTTTCGATCTATACTAAGGAGTGAGGGGGGGGGGGACTAAAGGGGTTGCTGAGGCGTTGCTTCATCGCCGGTTGTTCCTAAAAACGTCGCCGGAATTCCCGCCGGAAATTCTTCGGAGCTTCGCCGCGAACTTGTTTTCAAAGTACACACTTCTTGGAAAATTTTGAGAGAGTGAGCTTAGGGTTTTGGGATGAGAGGGTAGAGGGTAGGGGGTGTATTTATAGGGTAGGCTAGGGTAGGGTAGGTGAAAGGTTTTTAATTAAAAAAAATTGTAAAAATTATAGAAAAATCATTAAAAATTGTAGTAAATGGGGTGTATTTAACTCTCGGGAACCGATCCAAATAAATGGTGTATGCAGGGAAGTTGGGGAGACGAAGAGCCATAAATTTTGTGTTGGGGACTCGGCCGTCCGGCGGCGCCGGACCGAGTCGGCCAGTCCGCCGGCCGACTCGGCCGGGGTCGAGTCGGTGGGGGGTCTCATGGGGTACACTCTGGTATTTTTAGTTTTTTATGTTTAGTTCAACTTTTGGGAGTTATGGCCTGTGGACTGTTGGGCTTCCAAGAAATTTAAAACAAAAATAATATAAAAATAATGTGGGGCATGGGATTTGAACTCTGGTGGCTTGGTTCAGCAGTGCAAGGTGTTACCAATGAGCTACAAGCTCCTTCTTCTAATTATTGTGGGAAATTAAATATTTAAAGTGGTAACAGCAACATTAAATACCCCAAGTATACTTCAAATTTAAATCAATTTTATGTATACAAAAAATGGAGTTGTTACAATCTACCCTCCTTACAAAGATTTTGTCCTCGAAATTTACAACTTTTATTTGAGCACTAGTTTACAAAGACGTGAGGATATCTTGTACGCATTTCATCTTCCCTTTCCCAAGTGGATTCTCCTGGAGTGTCTTTCCTCCACATTACCCGGACCAAGTTAACTTTCTTATTCTGAAGTGTCTTCACTTTTCTATCCAGGATCTCCACAGGCTGTTGCTCACAAGACAAGTCGGGCTGTATAGTGAGCTCGGAATGATCAAGTACATGGCTGGGGTCACTCACATACTTTCTGAGTTGGGATATATGGAACACGTTATGCACTCCTTCGAATGAGGGTGGAAGCGCTAAGCGGTATGCCACTTCACCGACTCGTTCGAGTATGTCGAACGGTCCAATGTATCTCGGACTCAATTTACCCTGTCTTCCAAATCGGATCACTCCGCGGTTCGGAGATATCTTCAAGAATACATGGTCTCCTGGCTGGAACTCTAAGTGTCGTCTCTTTGCATCAGCCCAGTGTTTTTGTCGATCTTGGGCTATGCGCATTCTTTCCCTGATAGTACGAACCACATCAACGGTCGCTACTATCATCTCTGGTCCAAGAAGTTCCCTATCTCCGATGTCATCCCAACTTAATGGTGACCGACACTTCCTTCCATACAATGCTGCAAAAGGTGCCATTCCTATGCTTGCTTGGTAGCTGTTATTGTACGCGAACTCCACAAGATGCAGGTGATCTTCCCACGATCCCTTGAAGTCTAGAATACACGCTCTAAGCATATCCTCCAAGATCTGAATCGCTCGTTCCGACTGACCATCTGTTTGTGGATGATAAGCCGTGCTGAAGTTCAGACTCGTTCCCAAGCTGGCTTGCAGACTCTGCCAAAATTGCGATCGGAACCTGGTGTCACGATCGGAGACAATGCAGACCGGTACTCCATGAAGTCTCACAATTTCCTGTATGAGTTCATGGGTATCAGAGATAGTATATTATGAAGAGTTTAAATCTTAAATAGATTATTACCTCCATATACTTCTTTGCTGGTGTCTCAGTTGATTGGGCAACCCGAAATGGGATGAAGTGAGCCGACTTTGTGAGTCGATCCACAATGACCCATATAGCATCGTTACCCTTTATGCTGCGAGGAAGAGCAGTCACAAAGTCCATCGTGATGTGCTGCCACTTCCATTCTGGGATTGGTAACGGTTGAAGTAGTCCAGCTGTCCTGTGATGTTCAGCCTTTACTTGCTGACACACCAAACATTTTGCGACGCTTCTGGCTACTTCACGCTTCATTCCATGCCACCAATAATTCTGACGTAGATCTTTGTACATTTTGGTACCTCCAGGATGTACTGAGTAGGGAGAGCTGTGAGCTTCTTTCATTAACTCTTCCCGAACAGGACCTTTTGGTACACATAATCTGCTGCCGTATCTCAAAGATCCATCTTCATGGATGATGAAGTCTACTCTGAGTCCATTCTCCACTTGTTCTCTGATCCTTTGCAACTTAGCATCACTTACTTGAGCTGCTTTGATCTGATTGACAATGGTTGATTGAACTTGTAGATTTATCAAACTTGAAGCATTACCTGGCATGACTACTTCAATCTCCATCTGATGCAAGTCTTGCTGAAACTTCCACTGAGCAGTGAGATTCATCGATAATGGTTGGCGACTAAGAGCATCGGGTACTATGTTCACCTTCCCTGGGTGATATTGCAAGTTGATGTCAAAGTCCGCCATGAGTTCTAACCATCTTCTCTGCCGCATATTCAACTCCTTCTGAGTAAACACGTACTTCAAACTTTTATGATCTGTGTAGATGTTTACTCGTTCACCAAGTAAATAATGGCGCCAAATCTTGAGAGCAAAAATGACGGCTGCCAACTCCAGATCATGCGTCGGATAATTGCGCTCATGAGTGTTCAGTTGTCTTAAAGCATAAGCCACAACCTTACCGTGCTGATGTAGAACACATCGTAATCCCTTACCGGATGCATCACAATGCACTTTGAATCCTCCAGATTGATCCGGTATTACGAGAATAGGTGCAGATGTCAATCTTGACTTGAGTTCTACGAAATCTTGTTCGCATGCTTCTGACCACACAAATTCTTCATCTTTTCGTCTGAGCTTGGTCAGGGGTGTTGCTATCATTGAGAAACCTTCAATGAACCTTCTGTAATATCCAGCTAAACCCAAGAAACTCCGAATGTCCTTCACTGATTTTGGTGTAGGCCATTCTCTAACAGCTGAAACTTTGGCTGGATCCACAGAAATTCCTTCTCTTGATACGATATGTGTAGGGTTCCTAGGCACCCTAATGAGGTCTCACAAGGCATCAACCATGCCAATTTCAAATTTAAACGGTGCCGAGAAACCCTAGAACGGATCGTCGGCTAGAAATCTAGGCGAAACAATAAACTAGTTAACACTTAACTAAGAGATACGGAAATACAACCTTTGTAGATCCGTTTGTTCACCTCCATAGCTCCATGAAGAAGTCATCTCCGCTGTACAAATCCGATCTTGGACTCTCGCGTTCGTTTCATCGGAGAATAGGCGGGCTAGGTCATCGACGACGTGCCGAAGATGATCTACGTCGAAGCATCACTAGATCAAGCTCCACCTTCACCGAGCCATGAAAACTTGTGAAGGAAACACACTCTACTACTTGGCAAGAGGTAGAGGATGAAGAAATAGGAAGTGGGTAGACTTTAGAATTGGATTTCTCACTCATTTTCATCAATCACCATTGATGAAGTGAAGGTTTCTTCATTGAAGAAGATGAAGAAGAAGATAATGATCTATTATGATAAGTTAATTAAAAAGAAAAGAAAAAGGAAACTTATCATAATAATAACCATGATTAGGTGTAGAGAATAGACCATGGTTAATTGCAAGGGTTAGGGTTAAGCATGAGACAAAATGGTCACAAAGTCAAAGCTTCATGAAGCTTCAAAGAAAGAAACAAAACTTGCAACCATTTCATTTCTAATCTTTTCCAAATAAATAAATAAATAAATGATTAAGAAAAAGAAAACCCTAATCATCAATTTAACCATGGTTTAATCTTTACACTTAACCAAGTTAACATGTATCATCAAACATGATACATTCATTTGCACAAAAAGTATATCACATATACAACTTGTACAAACAAGTGAGAAAATCCTTTTAAAGTGAACCGATACTAGTTAATGCAAAGTAATATATCATATATATAATTATACATTAAATCATTAAATCAACGCTTGATTTAATGATCCGGTCATATAGCATATAACCGACTGGTATCATCAGTAACAACTTATCGAAACAACACTTGATCCGATAACCCGGCTATATCGCATATAACCGAGCAATGTCACATATCGCGAGAATCAAATACAGTATCACATACTGGTATCATTCTCGGTCCCGCACATATCTCATATGCGCTCCTATTTCGTTTCGCTTGAGCCAGAAAACCTCTGTGTAGGACTCTAAAGACTCGTCAATACGCCGGCAGCAGATGATGATCATATCAAGCACCCACAAGCCGCAAGCGGTCTGCTAAACGTAACGGCCACCCGGGTATTGAGCGATCAGAAGATCGACGAGCAAGCCCGCTCACACTCCAGTGAATCCAACCAGTAACACTACCGTACATTCCGGTCTGATCGTCTGATATGTCGCATATCTCGCCTAGGGGTGGTAAACGTCAGACCCCAATAGCTCGATAAGTCATGCCGATATGAGGTCTATAACAATTCGAGAAACTACTGGTAACACTTACCAGTCAATCTCAGCAACCCTGGCCAGGGATTTCCTGTTATAGCCAATCGAACACAGCACAACATCAACTCCCTATACCGGGAGAGACGAATCCCCTCCTATCGCTCATTGCCTCCATGTGACTCGGGACTGTACCCAAAAACCACCGTTTTGCACGCCCTCTTGGACGTGGTAAGATGGAAATCAAAGCACAGTGGGAACCACACAAGACTCTATGACGATCTCGGGTCAACAGACTACTCTGTACCAGTGTCACCAGAGAACTGCCATCTGACGTAAGGTATAATACCATCTGGGAGTTCTCGGCGAGTCCGTCCAGTGTACCCAGTCTCTACTGAGCACCCGTATATCATCTCTGATGTCAAACACCAATGGATATGGGATCATCCATCGCCCATCTGTATGGGTCGAGAAGGTACACGCTAGTCTACTCTGGTATATCGATGCCCCGTCTCGATACACCCACGACTAGGGACTTTGAAGGATGTACTTATAGACTACCATGTCCCCACTAGTATGATCCGCATCATAGTCCAGGTAGTCAAGTACACATCCTAAGGACTTTACCAACATGTAACAGAGAGACAATCAGTGTACACGTTAAGGTAAAGATCAACCAGATAGCATACTATCATGTCGAGCAAGAAAGTCTTCCCTATATATGTCCCAGCATCCACTACAATATACATCCAATGTACAGTAATGGCCTCTAGGGCATACATATAACTAACAATCTCCCACTTGCACTAGGGCCATCTGTAGCAGTGGTTGTAGTATCTCATACTCAACCATCCCATAAAAGTCTCTCTCTGGGAACAGGCCTTTGTGAGTGGATCCGCTGTGTTGTCCTCTGAATCTACTCTCCAAACCTCGATCACCCTGGAGATCATCCATCTCCATGATCAGGTGACACTACCTTAGAATAAGTCTGGATCACTGATGGGACCGGCGTTCCTTGGCATAAGCCATAACTCCATTGTCTCACAATGGTAGGAACATAGTTCATCTCATGAACCATTATACATCCAAACAGCCTCTTTGGTAGTATCTTAAGTAGCGATGTATCCTTCCTTTATCGTCTAGTATGTCACGGTATCTAGCTTGGAACTCTTCCAACATACCGTCCCTCGATTGAGGGTAGAGACAATGCCTGCGACTGACATTCAGTCGTCTTTATCACCCTGGAACACTTCCAGTGATTCTCCCCAGGATCGATTGATACCATCTCACTACAACTAGTGAGAATCCTAACATCCAATTAAATCTATCTCATAGATCCAAAATCCAGGATTTAGGAGGTATCACTTTGATCCTATATGGAGAATCTTTGTGATAATCGGAGATTGATCGAGCGTAGCATAGGAAACTACTTCCCTATCAAGAGTATGTCATCCACGTACTCTACGAGGATCGTCACCATACTCCCTACTACCTTTTTGTTTATACAAGGTTCATCTACCATTTTGATGATGTCAAACTCTTTGACTACTTCATCAAAACAGACGTTCCAACTCCGCGATGCCTGCTTTATCCTATAAAGCATCTTGCACACGTTTCCGCTGCTCCCACTGTCTACGAGGCTCTCTGGCTGTGTACTTATAGACTCCCTCTTCTAAAACATCATTTAGAAAAGCTGTCATGACACCCAACCACCAGATATCGTAGTCATGGTATGTAGCCGTGGCAAGTAGGATCTGGATGGACTTAACCATAGATCCTTAGAAAAAGTTTCATCATGATCCACACCTGGTCAATGATGCAAACCTTTAACAAGTCTAGCTTTGAAAGTCTCAACTTTTCCATGTACACCAAGTAATCTTCTCAAGATATACTTGCTCCTGATGGGGATTTAACCCTTCAGATATAGCAACCAAAGTCCATACTTTGTTGGTGTATAAGGATTCCATCTCAGATTGATAAACATCCAGCCATTCTCACAGAGTCCTACTCCTGATGGCCAGGTCGAAACTAGTTGGGTCATCATCTCATGATGCAATCCTCGCTCCCACTGTCATAGAGAAACAGAAGTATCTCTCAGGTGGGTGAGGAACCCTACTAGATCGGCGGAGAGGCTGAGGTTCGTTGGAATCTACTGAATCCTTTGGTTCTATCAAATCATCAGCTGCAGTCTGTATAGCTGGAACATTTCCAGTTCTACATAACAGACCTTGCCTTGAGCTTGTCCGGATTTTGCTTTTAGACAAAGGCTGGACAACCCCAAATCTTAACTAGCTTAAGATATGGGCTCTTCCCTTTCCATATCACATATGAAATGGTAGGCAATTGATTTGAGTGGAACCCTATTCAATAGGTATGCAGCTTCTCAAGTGCATAACTCCCAAAAGGAAATAGGTAACTCAGTAGTACTCATCATAGAGCACACCATACCAAATAGGGTGTATCTGCTCCATCCCGATATACCATCGTGCAATGGTGTATACGGAGGAGTAATGCCGAGAGAGAATCTCATTCTCCTTTAGAAAAGTCCAGAAATTCCGTGCTCAAGTATTCTCCTCCTTGATCACATCAAAGGACATAATACTTATACCCGTATTTTGGTTCTCTACTTCAAAATCATATTCTGTGAATATCTCAAAAGGTTCGGACTCATGTTTCAACAGGAACATATGACTGAATCTTGAGAGATTATCAGAGAATGTAATGAAGTACAAAGAACCGGTCTTGGCATGTGTAGACAGGGGACCTACATACATCAACATGTATCATCCCAAGAGTTTACTAACTCTTTCTCTGTTTCCAATAAACAGAGCTGGTGTCATTATATCTTTGTGACATGACTGGCAAGTTTCATAAGATGTAAATTCAAACTGATTTAAATATACATCTACATGTAACTTCAGCTAGTCGGGTCGCATTGATATGACCTAGTCTACAATGCCTCAAGAAGGATTCGTTCAGTTCTGAACTCTTCCTCTTGTGTGTGTTCTGTATACTAAAGAACTGTAGTTTGATTTAGAAGATTAATGCTTTTAGATAACGTGCCTGAACCGATCAACTTTTGATATAGGAAATGTCCAAAACATTATCCAACAATACAAAATTTTACCGTTTCTTTACTAATAAAGAGACTGATATGATTTTGTATATCAGGTTCGGTATCTAATAACATCCGTTCAGAATCAATGTATTGGTAATACAGGGTGACAGTGACCAACAGACTTGGCTGCAACTCTTGCCCCGTTTTCTGCCTCATGAAACTTATCACCCGTTCTCAGTCCTCTACCTTTCTGTAGCCCTATGTAACAGATTACATATCTGGGATCCTGATCTGGTATCAAATACCCAGGACGTAGAGAATAGAGAAACAGTTCTGTATAAAGAACACACCCGAAGATGATACATCAGCATGCACTCTCTTCGTTTGGGCGGCACGGGAATTCTGGTAATCCCCAATTTCCTGCTCTGTCTTATAACAATTATAAGGTGGAGCGGGACCAACGTTCCCCAGCTCAGTATAACAAGCGGGTTTGGTCAATATTCCGTATTATTATCTTGATTAAGGCGTGATATGGTCGCTACCTGGAGAGAGAGAGAAGAAAACACTCAGCGTGCGCTCTTGCAAGAATAGATTGGTTATTATTTTATCTAATCAGGATGGCTCCCACTGCTTTTTATCAAATCTTCCTTCAAACCCTAAAAGGAAAGACTAGCCGGGATTAATTACACACTACAAATTCGTCAATCTTTCAGCCAGGCCAGTGTCGGTACTTTGAGGGAGGTCCCCCGTGCTTTCGCACGAACCTAATTAATGTAAACCTCGTTTTCCCAGAGGCGTAACCCCGTTGACACCTTTCTAGACACCTACTTGATCGGCTAATTGTAATGTATAAAACTCTCCCAGGAGTAACTCTTACTCGCAGCGGGTATCGGGATCCAACAATCTCATAGAAGGTATGCAATCTCATTGCAAATTTCAACACTTGAAATTCCCGATAATATTTTGCCCCTAGCGTCCTATGACCTTGACAGAGGCCAACAAACCATAGGCTGCTAGTCAAGTTCAACCCGTCATTTCCTGATTGAAGTAAACCCACCCGCATGACCCTTGACAGAGGTCAACAAGGTCGCATGACTACCCTAAATCAATCACATCATATGCTTATGCAGATAAGCACTAATCAGCTACCGCACACTACGCCTTGACAGAGGTCAACAAACGCAGCACGAATACTAACCAGTACATATCTGAAATGATGGAGGGCTACGACAGGTTTTTCTAAAAACCTATTGCGTAATGAACTTGATATCGTTGTAGGATCGAATGAATTTGAAATGGAGTGTTTTTGAGGCTTTTCTAGTTTTGCTAAAGGAGTCACTCCCGGTGAAGGGATCGTCGGTCCTTTCCTCGTCGAATGAGGTGCGGGATATATCATATATATCACTGTGCAAAGCAAAAACTCTTAAAAGCAATCAAAAGACAAACCGAGTGTGTAGCATCTGCCAGTTATTGCTAAAGGAGTCACTCCCGGTGAAGGGATCTCGGTCCTTTCCTTATCGAATAAGGTGCAGGATATATCGTATATACCGCTGTGCAAAGCAAGAACTGTAGCTACCTGTTTTAATTTTGAAATTCGATTCTACAACATCTTAGGTTTCTTTTATTTCATTAATCACATTAATGAAGTCCCATCATTTAAGTACCTAAACATCACAGATAAATACGACGTACACTTATGCCATCCGCATTCGCCTCGATGTCCCCTCGTGCACCGTTAGGTTAGGTAACTAACGGCAGAGCGGGGCAGGGCTAGCACGGGTGTAAAACATAAGTAACGCCTATATAATATATCATATATACTATATACTGTATCTATCACAGAACATCATATGATTACATCACAGATATCGCAGCAGAAGAAACATATGAAATATTGGATATACTAGAACGTCCGTGTTTTTAATACGAGCCAGTATAAAACACGGATTCCACGGTCGTGATGAATAGCCAAACCCACACCCCTAGACCCCTACGAGAGCGGCAAGCAACCCTTCCAATTCTAGAGTTAGGAGACCCGGACTCGACTCCTCGAGTTGGTCTCCCACTGGACTCCAGAACCCGGTTACTTGTGCTCCCCTCCTTGGGTCTATCCTAGTGCGGAAAAGTAAATAATATACAAACGGTGACAACTTCCGCAACCTGGAAGCGCCCCAATAAAAGAATATTACAAACCAGTTTTTACATGAATGAAAATGAAAAACACTCATCTCACATAAAAACCCCCGGCTATTCAAACACGACGATCCAATATAACATATCCAGCAACACATAACATCACATGTCATCAACGTAAGTAAACATGCGCATTCCAATTGTCGTTGACATATAGCAACGAAACCGACGATATCACATATTACACTTACGGTCACAGAAAAGAAAGTGTAAAACTACAACAGTTGGAATCCGCAACCACCTCAGACATCACATGCCTGACCAAATGAATTCCTTAGACATCGCATGCCTAACAATTATAAACCCCGCATTTTAGTCTCATTATCGAAAACTCTTTTCAATATCAAGTCGGGCAATTCAACAAGATTCCCGACATCCTGATCGAATGCTCGTCGCAAACTTCAGTAGGCGGCCGCACCCCCGATACCGTCGACGAAGTGCACCAAGGCGGAACACCGCTGCCGCAAGCACCCGAACGGACGCTTTCGGCGACGGGGTTCTCCTACAGTCACTTGGTCGGGGCTATGGGGTGAGGCTGTCTATTAAGTTTACCCGGCGAGTATCCGCGTACGCTACGTGATTGCGACGGACTTTTGATCACATCAAAATTCCGTGGCAACCGATCAAGTAAGACTAAACTGCTATGTTTATAACATTCATTCAGTTATCACATAACTTTTGTGAATTCCAATTGTTGTATCAGATTCCGGATAAACAGAAAATGTTAAACTTTCCGATTGAACATTCGAACACCCAAGTTTTCCCAATACAGATCAACACATGAAACAAGTCTAAAAACATTCAGTTCGTGCCTCAGTACCAACGGTCCAGCCGTAGAAGGGTCAAGCCAACGCCTCACATGTGGCACGCCGTACTGCCCCAAACCCGAAGGTTCAAAGGGCAGTTCAAGACGGTCACATAATCGAGTTAAGGTTTGTTGTCTTCTAGAGGGTCCATCGCGTTACTTGCACTACTTAGAACGTCTTTAAACTACGGAAAAATCCAACACTTGGAAATTTCCCGACAGGGGAAAAATTGGGTATTTATATCCGGTCGAACCTTTTAACATATTCTAATATTTATCCGGAAAGCCACATAGACAAAATCTGATACTCCGATCGAAACACCGAATCCCCAAAACAATCCCAGAAAATTCAACTATTGAATAAATATTAAAAATTCCCAGAAAATCCAACTCCAGAAAATAGGAATTACTGTGCAAACAAAAGAAGCTGACGTCATCAATGGGCCGCGGAACCGCAGCAGAAGCTAGGATTCTGCCGCGGTTCCGCCGCAGTTTGAACTGTTCATGAGAAAATTTTTGCGCCGTAATTCTTATATTTCCCTGCTGAATTTTTTAGCAATTTTTAATTTGGAAAAATCCCAGTTTTTGAAAAAAGGACAGAGAGCTATTTTTGAGTTGGGTTTCGGGTTCGTTCGGGTTTCAAATTGCGTCTAGACTTCGCCTAAGGCTCTAGCTTGGCTCTGATACCACTGTAGGGTTCCTAGGAACCCTAATGAGGTCTCACAAGGTATCAACCATGCCAATTTCAAATTTAAACGGTGCCGAGAAACCCTAGAACGGATCGTCGGCTAGAAATCTAGGCGAAACAATAAACTAGTTAACACTTAACTAAGAGATACGGAAATACAACCTTTGTAGATCCGTTTGTCCACCTCCATAGCTCCATGAAGAAGTCATCTCCGCTGTACAAATCCGATCTTGGACTCTCACGTTCGTTTCATCGGAGAATAGGCGGGCTAGGTCATCGACGACGTGCCGAAGATGATCTACGTCGAAGCATCACTAGATCAAGCTCCACCTTCACCGAGCCATGAAAACTTGTGAAGGAAACACACTCTACTACTTGGCAAGAGGTAGAGGATGAAGAAATAGAAAGTGGGTAGACTTTAGAATTGGATTTCTCACTCATTTTCATCAATCACCATTGATGAAGTGAAGGTTTCTTCATTGAAGAAGATGAAGAAGAAGATAATGATCTATTATGATAAGTTAATTAAAAAGAAAAGAAAAAGGAAACTTATCATAATAATAACCATGATTAGGTGTAGAGAATAGACCATGGTTAATTGCAAGGGTTAGGGTTAAGCATGAGACAAAATGGTCACAAAGTCAAAGCTTCATGAAGCTTCAAAGAAAGAAACAAAACTTGCAACCATTTCATTTCTAATCTTTTCCAAATAAATAAATAAATAAATGATTAAGAAAAAGAAAACCCTAATCATCAATTTAACCATGGTTTAATCTTTACACTTAACCAAGTTAACATGTATCATCAAACATGATACATTCATTTGCACAAAAAGTATATCACATATACAACTTGTACAAACAAGTGAGAAAATCCTTTTAAAGTGAACCGATACTAGTTAATGCAAAGTAATATATCATATATATAATTATACATTAAATCATTAAATCAACGCTTGATTTAATGATCCGGTCATATAGCATATAACCGACTGGTATCATCAGTAACAACTTATCGAAACAACACTTGATCCGATAACCCGGCTATATCGCATATAACCGAGCAATGTCACATATCGCGAGAATCAAATACAGTATCACATACTGGTATCATTCTCGGTCCCGCACATATCTCATATGCGCTCCTATTTCGTTTCGCTTGAGCCAGGAAACCTCTGTGTAGGACTCTAAAGACTCGTCAATACGCCGGCAGCAGATGATGATCATATCAAGCACCCACAAGCCGCAAGCGGTCTGCTAAACGTAACGGCCACCCGGGTATTGAGCGATCAGAAGATCGACGAGCAAGCCCGCTCACACTCCAGTGAATCCAACCAGTAACACTACCGTACAGTCCGGTCTGATCGTCTGATATGTCGCATATCTCGCCTAGGGGTGGTAAACGTCAGACCCCAATAGCTCGATAAGTCATGCCGATATGAGGTCTATAACAATTCGAGAAACTACTGGTAACACTTACCAGTAAATCTCAGCAACCCTGGCCAGGGATTTCCTGTTATAGCCAATCGAACACAGCACAACATCAACTCCCTATACCGGGAGAGACGAATCCCCTCCTATCGCTCATTGCCTCCATGTGACTCGGGACTGTACCCAAAAACCACCGTTTTGCACGCCCTCTTGGACGTGGTAAGATGGAAATCAAAGCACAGTGGGAACCACACAAGACTCTATGACGATCTCGGGTCAACAGACTACTCTGTACCAGTGTCACCAGAGAACTGCCATCTGACGTAAGGTATAATACCATCTGGGAGTTCTCGGCGAGTCCGTCCAGTGTACCCAGTCTCTACTGAGCACCCGTATATCATCTCTGATGTCAAACACCAATGGATATGGGATCATCCATCGCCCATCTGTATGGGTCGAGAAGGTACACGCTAGTCTACTCTGGTATATCGATGCCCCGTCTCGATACACCCACGACTAGGGACTTTGAAGGATGTACTTATAGACTACCATGTCCCCACTAGTATGATCCGCATCATAGTCCAGGTAGTCAAGTACACATCCTAAGGGCTTTACCAACATGTAACAGAGAGACAATCAGTGTACACGTTAAGGTAAAGATCAACCAGATAGCATACTATCATGTCGAGCAAGAAAGTCTTCCCTATATATGTCCCAGCATCCACTACAATATACATCCAATGTACAGTAATGGCCTCTAGGGCATACATATAACTAACAATATGTCTAAGAAAACCAACTTGATTTAGCCAAAACTCGCACTTGCTGTACTTGGCATAGAGCTTATGTTGACGAAGAGTTTCCAGGACAATTCGTAGATGCTCTGCATGCTCTTTCCGACTCTTAGAATATACCAGGATATCGTCGATGAAGATGACAACAAACCTATCTAAATACTCCCGGAAAACTTGATTCATTAGGTTCAAGAATATTGCTGGTGCATTGGTCACTCCAAATGGCATCACTAAAAATTCGTAATGTCCATATCGAGTTCTGAAAGCTGTTTTGTGAATATCAGCTTCCTTGACCTTCACTTGATGATAACCTGAACGAAGATCCAATTTAGAGAAAACAAAAGATCCACTTAGCTGATCGAATAAATCATCGATGCGCAGGAGTGGATACTTTTTCTTTATAGTGACTTCGTTCAAGGCCCTATAATCGATGCACATTCTGTATGAACCTTCCTTCTTCTTCACCAATAGTACAGGTGCTCCCCAACTTGAAGTGCTGGGACGAATCCATCCTTTCGCCAATAATTCGTCCAATTGTGTTCGAACTTCCTTCAGACCTTTCGGACTTAGTCTATACGGTGCTTTGATTACCGGTTGTGCTCCTGGTACTAAATCAATACTGAATTCAAGAGCTCGATCGGGAGGCAAACCTGATATATCGTCAGGAAATACATCGTCGAACTCTCGAACTACCTCTGGTCTTAATTCTTCTTCCTCTTGAGCTGCTACAACTACTGCTTCCCTTGGCTTCGCTTTGTAGGTACTTGGCTCCAGGGTACGGTCTCCGCTCTTGAAATAGAAGACCGGATGGTCTGGAATCTCGAATACTACCCTCCTTTGACGACAGTCGATGGTAGCATAAAAAGTTCGAAGCCAATCCATTCCTAGAACCACATCGAAGTTTGGTATGTCCAGTACTTTGAAGTCAGCATAAAACTCTCTGCTGCAGACGACGACTGGACACAAGCTGTATCCCATAGTTGTCTTTAGAACGCCATTTCCGGAACTGACATTCCAGCTGGATACAAGCGGTGAGACTGGAATCGCATGGGTTCGGACAAACTGTTGCGACATAAAGCAGTGGGATGCTCCAGTATCAAACAGTGCAAGTGCAGGTAGTGAGGCTACTAGCATTGTACCTATGGTATATGGGATATGTTTTAGGTATAGGAAAAGTGTGTAGATAACCAAGACTAAAAGATATGTTTGAGAAGGAAAGTTTACCAGTAATGACTTGGCCAGTGGCCTCAGCTTCTTCCACAGACATCGTGAAAGCCTGGCGCTTGGGTACATTCCTCCTGACCTGAGGAGCATTCCTCGGAACGTTCCTTTGAGCTTGATGGAACTGACGAGGAGGTGGTGAAGCTTGTGGTCCTCTGGGTGGTGCAGGTAGTGCAAGTCTTGGAGCAAGGGCTTGGATGGCTGGGCGCTGTGGATAATTGTTTGTTGGCCTGGGTGCAGCAACTGGGTTTTGCCTTTGGGGACAAGACCCAATATCGTGAGTAGCTGAGCCGCAGACTAAGCAAAGGCGGTTGGCTCGCCGGCAGTCCTTCATCATATGTCCAGCTCTATTGCAGTAGGTACAAAAGGCTGGGCTGGGACGGTGGTTCGGTACTCTGGGTCGCCTTGGCATAAAAGGTGGTTTGGACGAGGCTCCACCTTCCATCTGGTTGGCAGGGTGCTTGACTCCTGCAGACTGAGGTCTGCCCCTTGCTTTTATCACTGCCTCATAACTGCGGGCGGCTTCCAGAGCATCCTCATGAGTCAAAAATTTTCCTGTAGCTAGAGCAGCCTGAATCTCTGTGTCCAGTCCTTGTTGAAAGCGACGGGCTCTGATCTCGTCCGTCGGTATCAAATGTGCCGCGAATCTGTTTAAGGATGTGTTAGCTGAGTAGTATGTGATATTTAAAACTTGAACTATTGCGACATATCTTACTGGCTTAACATGGTGAATTCAGCGTCGTATTCATCTACTGATTTGTCCCACATCGATCCCTGTTGTAGATGAATGGACTGCTGCTCCATGGCAAACTTGGCAGTCACAGGGAAGTATTTCGCGTCGAATTTCTCACGAAAGGTCTTCCGTTCAATAGGTTGTACAAGACGGCTTTCTTCTGCCTTCCACCAGTTGTGGGCATTGTCCGTGAGCTGTAGTTTCGCCACACAGACCCAAGCTATGTCTAGCACTTGAGCTGCTGCCAGATCGTCTTCTATACTTTGTGCCCATTCTTTAGCTTCAAGAGGTCTTCCTTTTCCGGAGAACTACTTCGGATGTAAAGCCCTGAATTGCTTTACCCCCGGTGCATCAGTCTCGGGACGGTTCAGGAGTTGTTGCTGTCCCTCGAGAAGGCTGCGGATCGCCTCAAGTAGCACTGTCTGCTCGGTGGGTGGCGCAGGAACAGCTGGTCTGAGAGGTAGTGCTGGAGGTGTGTTGTTGATGTTGGTGTTGGTGTTGTTCGGGGAATCCATAACCCTGAAGAAAAATTTGGGTTAGGACAGATTCAAGTACATGAAATGATAAGATTCCAGGAATATGAAATTGTAAGATTCAAGGAACATAAATTGTAAAGAATGTTTTAGTTGCTGGTTTTGTGTTTTATATTGCTTAGGGTTCCATACAGTTCTGACCTGCATGGGCCGCCAACAAAACCTGTTACGCCCCGCTTCCCAGTGTATGGTGAAGGAGACGCGATGAGGTCCGCTACGTATATACTCAGAAGTACATATGCTAAGCGTATCTAAGCAATATAAAATAAGTACACAAGAGATAAGAAATAAAAAGAACAGCAACTTTTATTTATTAACATTCTTTGTACAATACATGAAGGAAATACAACTGAAATAAAAGATGCCTAAACAGTGGCATAACAGGAAATGTAAATTACTGAATGGAAAAGTGTACAATGAACTAAAGTGCTGGATCTTCGGCAAACTGCTCCAAGTTTTCTGCAGATGGCTCGATCTCTGCCGGGTCCAAATCACCTGACGACATTCAAAGAAGAAAGAAATAGAATGTCGTCAGCGAACAGGTCGCTCGGTAAGTCCCAAAGGTAAGAGGAAAGTAGAAAAGACAGAATAAGAAGATATCTTTTAAAGTTGTATACTATTGTTGTACTGTTTTGTTAACGCTGTTGTTTGTAGCTTGGTACAGAAGGATGCCAGTGTATAAGAGGGGGGTCTCTGTATGCTACAGACCAGAGCAAACGGAATGTACAAGAAACCGTTAAGCCACGGTACAACAGCAACGGAATATAGGTTGGGTGTCTTAATCTGACCACCTCGTGCCACTTTTAACACCTTCCGTACCAATCTACCCCTTAAACCCCGCGATATCTTGTTTGTATTGTTATCTTGTAAATTGTATTGATTGTAAGATTGATTGACTGACCGACCGAAACTATGATATCAGGAAACGGTTGTAACCGTAGAGTCATGTAAATGGAATACTAAGAATCATGTAAAAGGAGTATATATCCATGGTTAGGTTCAGTCAAGTTGTATAAATTGATAATTGTATTCATGGATTCATGTGTTCATATTGAATTTGAATCTTGTAGATTATAGATTGACTTGAATCATATTCAAGTCAGACTAATCAGACTCAAACCCAAGTCGGACAATCAGAAATATGAATCGAAGTCTTATAATTGCTAGGGTCCTTAGGGTAATTTATAAAACTTGAGGGGTTTTTATGTAAAAACACTTTTATATACTTTTCAAAATACACCTCAAGTATTTATTATTCATCTTTAGAATTGTAATAAGGGTGGATTTTATATTGCGATATTTCTAGTGAAAATATCCTAGTTTTTATAAATAAAGGTATTTATCTATAATATTGATTTATTTGAAGTTCATAGTATTTTAGTGTAAAATTTATTCTTGTGATTTTTAGAAAAAGGTGGAAAATTTATATTATAATAAAATAGATATTTAAATGATAAATATACATATGTTTATACAAAAAATAATTTTAATAAATATTTTATATTCCAAAGAAAATCTCATTTTCTTAAGATGTCGTATTTTAAACTTTTCGAGACCGAATGCTCCCTGCGGAGGTTTGAATCTTGCACTACTAGCCCGAGGGTGCGAGATAAACCGCACGATCCCGAATGGGTTTCCCAAATATGGGTTGTAGCGGCGCTTTGCAAAGATTGTAAAATACTAATCCTTTAGAAAACGGTTTTATAAAGTAAATGGTATTTATTTGCAAAGTGCAATTTTCCGTATTTTAGATTCTAGGGTTTCCTAAGCCAACTAGCCTATTTCTAAATGGTCTAAACGACAAGCCATTAGAAACATCAAATCGCCTCTTCACCGCCAATTGTGGCCAGGTAAGTACAAGTGAGGAAGGAGGGATCCGCTCACGAATCGTGAGACGGGCCTTTTAAAGTTACCTTTGCTCACTTGCCTAGCCTAGACACCACAAAATCAGGTTTAGATAAACGATCGATGTCCACAACTTATCGTGTTTTCCTAATAAGAGGTATTTATTTAAAAGTGTATCAAAGCTAAAACTTTTTAGATTTGATTTTATTAAGAATATGGTATTTAAATGCAGGTATTGTTTTATCGTATTCTAAGTTTTGATGATGTCGTTTAAGGTTGTATTTGCGTGTGTGTGGAGGTAGGTCATTACCTCGTGCTCTACTTTGAATGTATAGCAAAGTTAAGGGGTTAAATGTAAAATCGAAACATGATGGTATTAAAGTGAAAAATACGATAAATTGGAAAGGTTATCATTTCATGTGACGAAACTTGTTCAAATAGATTTTTAAAAGTTTAATAGTCAAGATAAAGATGTTTAAACATGAATGTATTGGTGAGAAGTGAATTTTTATAGAAAACCGAATCGGAAATCGGATTTTTTCCGATTCCGTCGGGTTTCGTAATTTCGTATTTTAGAGAAATAGAAAAGGAGTTAGAATGGGACTTACGGGTTTTGATCTATACTAAGGAGTGAGGGGGGACTAAAGGGGTTGCCGAGGCGTTGCTTCGTCGCCGGTTGTTCCTAAAAACGTCGCCGGAATTCCTGCCGGAAATTCGTCGGAGCTTCGCGCGAACTTGTTTTCAAAGTACACACTTCTTGGAAAATTTTGAGAGAGTGAGCTTACGGTTTTGGGATGAGAGGGTAGAGGGTAGGGGGTGTATTTATAGGGTAGGCTAGGGTAGGGTAGGTGAAAGGTTTTTAATTAAAAAAAATTGTAAAAATTATAGAAAAATCATTAAAAATTGTAGTAAATGGGGTGTATTTAACTCTCGAGAACCGATCCAAATAAATA
This sequence comes from Agapanthus africanus, assembly GCA_030015575.1. Taxonomy (NCBI): domain Eukaryota; kingdom Viridiplantae; phylum Streptophyta; class Magnoliopsida; order Asparagales; family Amaryllidaceae; genus Agapanthus; species Agapanthus africanus. Next base: position 903,290,997 of record JASDDO010000019.1, on the reverse strand, counting down.
GTGTATGCAGGGGAGTTGGGGAGACGAAGAGCCACAAATTTTGTGTTGGGGACTCGGCCGTTCGGCCGAGTCCGGCCGGCGGCGCCGGACCGAGTCGGCCGGTCCGCCGGCCGACTCGGCCGATCCTGGTCGAGTCGGGAGTCGAGTAGGTGGGGCGTCTCGTGGGGTACACTTTGGTATTTTTAGTTTTTTATGTTTAGTTCAACTTTTGGGAGTTATGGCTTGTGGATTGTTGGGCTTCCAAGAAATTTAAAACAAAAATAATATAAAAATAATTTGGGGCATGGGATTTGAACTCTGGTGGCTTGGTTCAGCAGTGCAAGGTGTTACCAATGAGCTACAAGCTCCTTCTTGTAATTATTGTGGGAAAATAAATACTTAAAGTGGTAACAACAACATTAAATACCCCATGTATACTTTAAATTTAAATCAATTTTATGTATACAAAAATTGGAGTTGTTACATTATCTTTGTGACATGACTGGCAAGTTTCACAAGATGTAAGTTCAAACTGATTTAAATATGCATCTCTATGTAACTTAGTTAGTCGGGTCGCATTGATATGACCTAGTCTACAATGCCTCAAGAAGAATTCGTTCATTTCTGAACTCTTCCTCTTGTGTGTGATCTGTACGTTAAGAACTGTGGTTTAATTTAGAATGCATATGCTTTTAGATAACGTGCCTGAACCGATCAACTCTTGATATAGGAAAATGTTCAAAACATTATCCATCAATACAAAATTATATCCTTCTTTACTAAATAAAGAGACTGATAAGATGTTGTATATCAGGTTCGGTATCTAATAACATTCGTTCAGAATCAATGTATTTGGTAATACAGGGTGATAACTGCCAACATACTTGGCTGCAACACTTGCATCGTTTCCAACTCTTGAAATTTATCACCCATTCTCAGTTCTCTACCTATCTGTAGCCCATGTAACATATTACATATGAGGGATCCTGATCCGGTATCTCATACTCAAGACGTAAAGGATACTGAGAAACAGTTCTCGGTAATGAACACACCCGAAGAAGATGCATCAGCATGCACTTTCTTCGTTTGGGCGGCACGGGAATTATGGTAATCCCCAATTTCCTGCTCGGTCTTATAACAATTATAAGTTGGAGCGGGACCAACGTTCCCCAGCTCAATATAATAAGTGGGTTCAGTTAATACATCCATATTATTATCTTGATTAAGGCGTGACATGGCGTGACATGGTCGCTACCTGGAGAGAGAGAGAGAAGAAAACACCCAGCGTATACTCTTGCAAGATTAGATTGGATATTATTTTATCTAATCAGGATGGCTCCTACTATTTTAGTCAAATCTTCCTTCAAACGCTAATAGAAAAGACTAGCCAGGATTAATTACACCCTACAAGTTCGCCAATCTTTCAGCCAGGCCAGTGCCGGTACTTTGAGGAAGGTTTCCCGTGCTTTCACACGGACCTAATTAAAATAAACCTCATTTTCCTAGGGGCGTAACTTCGTTGACAACTTTCTAGACACCTACTTGATCGGCTAATTGTAATATGTAAAACTCTTATAGGAGTAACTCTTACTCGCAGTGGGTATCGGGATCCAACTATCTCATAGAAAGTGTGCAATCTCATTGCAAATTTCAACACTTGAAATTCCCGATAATGTTTTGCCCCTAGTGTGCTATGACCTTGACGCATGCCAAACAACCCATAGTCCGGTAGTCAAGTTCAACCCGTGCATTTTCTGATTGAATCAAACCCACCTGTACGACCCTTGATGCATGCCAAACAACACCGTACGAATACCCTAATCCAATCGCATCGTATGCAAAAGATAAGCACTAGTTAGTTACCGTACACTACGTCTTGACGCATGCCAAACTACCACAGCACGAATACTAAGTAGTATTTATCTGAAATGACGGAGGGCTACGACAGGTTTTTAAGAAAACCCTTGCGTAATGAACTTGATATCGTCGTAGAATCGAGTGATTTTGAAAAGGAGTGTTTTTGAGGCTTTTACTAGTTTTGCAAAAGAGATCACTCCTGGTGAAGGGATCTCGGCTCTTTCCTTATCGAATAAGGTGCAGGATATTTCACAAATACCACTATGCAAAGCAAAAACTATAGAAGCAATCAAAAGGCAAACCGAGTTTGTATATCTGCTAGTTTCGTTAAAGAGGTCACTCCCGGTGAAGGGATCTCGGCTCTTTCCTTATTGAATAAGGTGCTGGATATTCTACAAGGAATACCGCTATGCAAAGCAACAACTAGAGCTACCTGTTTTTGAAAATTTGATTCCACAACATCTTTAGATTTCTTTTATTTCTTTCATTAATCTCATTAATGAAGTCCCATCATTTTAAGTTACCTAAACATCACAGATAAATACAACGTACGTTTATTCCATCCGCATTCGTCTCGATGTCCCCTCATGCACCGTTAGGTTAGGTAACTAACGGCAAAGCGGGGCAGGGCTAGCGCGGGTGTAAAACATAAGCAACGTCTATATAATATATCACATATACTATATCCTGTATTCATCTCATCAATATATCAAATGATCACATCACAGATATCGCAGCAAAAAACAACATATGAAATATTGGATATACTAGGATTTCCGTGTTTTAAATTAAGCCTGTATAAAACCCGGATTCCACAGTTGTGTTGAATAGCCAAACCCACATCTCTAGACCCCTAAAGAGCGGCAAGCAACCCTACCAATTCTAGAGTTAGGATACCTGGTCTCGACTCTTCGAGATGGTCTCCCACTGGACCCTAGAACCCGGTTACTTGTGCTCCCCGCCTTGGATCTATCCTAATGCGGAAAAGTAAATAATATACAATGGTGACATCATCCTCAACTCGGAAGTGCCCCAATAAAAGAATATTACATACAATGAATTTTACATGAATGAAAATGAAAAACTCTCATCTCACATAAAACCCCGGCTATTCAAAACACGACGATCCAATATAACATATCCCAGCAACACATAACATCACATGTCATCAACATAAGTAAATATGCGTATCCCAATTGTCGTTGACATATAGCACCGAAACCGGCGATACACCACATATTACACTTACGGTCGCAGAAAAGAAAGTGAAAAACTACAATAGTTGAAATCCACAACCACCTTAGATATCACATGCCTAACCAAATGAATTCCTTAGACATCACATGTCTAACAATTATAAACCCCGCATTTTAGTCTCGATACCGAAAACACTTTTCAATAACAAGTCGGGCAATTCAACAAGATTCCCGACATCCTGATCGAATGCTCGTCGGAAACTTTAGTAGACGGCCGCACCCCCCGATACCGTCGATGAAGTGCACTAAGGCGGAACACCGATGCCACGAGCACCCGAACGGTTGCTTTTGGCGATGGGGTTCTCCTACAGTCACTTGGTCGGGGCTATGGGGCGTGGTTATCTATTAAGTTTATCCGGCGAGTATCCGCGTACACTACGTGATTGCGACGGACTTTTGATCACATCAAAATCTCGTGGCAACCGATCAAATGAGACTAACTTGCTAGATTTATAACATTCAAATTAGTTATCTCATAACTACTTGTGGATTCCAAATATTGTATCCCATCATATGATATCCGGACGACGTTAAAATTTTCGATCAATTCATCAAAGTCCCACAATTTCCCGATAGCTCAACACTTGAGCACAGTTCAATAATACCCAGAATATGCCACAGTACCTATGCACTGGCCGTAGAAGGGCAGACCCAAGCCTCATTCATGTCGCCACGGAACTACGACAAACCCTAAGGTATGACCGCGGTTCCGCGATCCAAAAAAGTCGAGTTAGGGTTTCATTCTTCTGAAGGGTTCATACAATTACTTGCATGTTTTTCCGAATACGTTAAACTTGGAAAAATGGGTTTTGGACATTCGATCGAACTTTTTAACTTCGCCTAGACAACATACGAATAACCCGAAACATTGTTAAAACTACGAATACGAAACACTCCGAATTGCTTATAGTGTAAGTTCACATCACATGCAAAATTACCAAAAACAAACAATACCTGAAACACTAAAACCAAATCACTGGAACACACAAAAAAATTCAGGGGGTGAGCTCGGATTTTGGCCGAGATGTGGGGGTAGTGGCCGGCCAAAAAATCATGATTTTTCCTGAAATTTTCATGGTATTCTTGATATATCTCATACATCATTCTGTACTTGTTTAAAAAAATTTTTGAACAACTTTTAAAAACGACAGAAACTTCAATTTCCCGTTTCTAGTTTCGGAGTATTTCGGTTTCATAATCTTAACAAAATCTGTATAAATTTCTAGCATGGCTCTAATACCACTGCAGGGTTACCTAGGATGGCAGCAAGGTTTCGGGAGGTATCGCCCATGCAAAATTCAAAAATCTGCCGTTCTAGCTAACCCTAACTAAGAACCGTTAACTACAAATCCGACGGAAAGTAATGCAAACACTTTGCAACTAAAAGAGAACAAGGAATACAACCTTTATAGACCAGTCCTTCACTTCATTAGCTCCGTATAGTAGTCCCTTCGCTGCGATCATGAAGTCTCGAACTCTAGAGAGGCTCCCTTGAAGAAACGAACATGCTTGCTTCGAAGTCTTCGAGGCTGAAGATGATCTACATCGAGGAGACACTAACCCAAGCTATTTCTTCACTAACTATGGAATTAGTGAAGCAAACACCCTATACTAAATGGCAAGTAGTAGAGGATGATGAAGTAGGAATTTTGCTCACATTATAAATCATTTTCTCATTCAAAATCATCACTTTATCATAAACTAGAGAGCAAGCTCAAGATGAAGAAGAAGATGAAGTCAAGTGATGAAATGAATTAATGTTGAGGTTAGAAATGTAACCAAGGGTTAAGTATGGCATGCTTAACCCTAGTAGAGACTTAACCATGAGCTAAAGTTAAAGTTAGGTTAACAAATATCTTAAGGTAGACAAAAAGGGTGGATAAAGTCAAAGAAGCCTACAAGCTTCTTCCAAAATATCAACCATGACTAATTCCACAATTTTTGAATTTCCTTAATAATAAACATAAACCCTAATCTAACCCTAGCATGGTTCAAGTCTCATAAACCCTAGTTGCATTTGTAACCTAGCATGATACATTTAACATATATCACATATATATCAATGTATCCAAAGTGAGAAAAGAAATCATAAGTGAGCTAATACTAGTTAATGTAATGTAATATATCAAATATATAATTATACATTAAATTATTAAATCAACACTTGATTTAATAATCCGGCTATATCCCATATAACCGACTAATATCATATATAACAACTTATCGAATCAACACTTGATCCGATAACCCGGCTATATCGCATATAACCGATCGATGTCACAAATCGCGAGAATACAAACCGGTATCACATACTCGTATCAATCTCGGTCCCGTATATATCACATATGTGCTCCTACTCCGTTTCGCATGAGCCAGGAAACCTCTGTGTAGGACTTTAAAGACTCGTCAATACGCCGGCAGTAGGTGATGATCATATCAAACACCCACAAGCCGCAAGCGGTCTGCTAAACATAACGGCCACCCGGGTATTGAGCGATTAGAAGATTAACAAGCAAGCCTGCTCATATTCCTACGAATCCAATCAGTAACATTACCGTACAGTCCGGTCTCTTCGTCTGATATGTCGCATATCTCTTCTAGGGGTGGTAAACATCAGACCCCAGTAACTCAATAAGTCGTGTCGATATGAGGCTCATAATGGGTCGAGAAACTACCGATAACACTTACCAGTAGATCTCCATATCATCCCTGGCCAGGGACTTCCTGTTATAACTAATCGAGCACAACGCAACATTAACCCCAAATACCGGGAGAGACGAAACCCCTCCTATCGCTCATTGCCTCCATGTGATTTGAGATTATACCTAAAAGCTACCGTTTTGCACGTTCTCTTGAACATGGTAAGGTGGAAATCAAAGCACAGTGGGAATCACACAAGACTCTATGACGATCTTGGGTCTACAGACTAATCTGTACCAGTGTCACTAGAGAACTGCTATCTGACGATAGGTATAATACCATCTAGGAGTTCTCGGCGAGTCCGTTCAGTGTACCTAGTCTCCACTGAGCACCTGTATACTATCTCTGATGTTAAACACCAATGGATATGGGATCATCCATCGCCCATTTACATGGGTCGAGAAGCTATACGCTAGTCTACTCTGGTATATCGATGCCCTGTCTCGATACACCCACGACTAGGAACATTTGAAGGATGTACTTTGTGACTACTCTGTCCCCACCAATATGATCTGCATCATAATCCTGGTAGTCAAGTACTCATCGTAAGGGCTTTATCAACATGTAACATAGAGACAATCAGAGTACATGTTAAGATAAAGTGCAACCAGATAGCATACTATCATGTCGAGCAAGAAAGTCCTCCCTATATATGTCCAAGCATCCACTACAATATACATCGTATGTACAGTAATGGCCTCTAGGGCACACATATAACTAACACAATAATCCGGGCAATGGACCTCGTTCATCTGTTTAGGGGTATCGAGACTCCGTGAGCGTCATCATTTGATGCTTCATGACAAGGTTGAATATTTTCCTTGTCTTGTCTTGAGGGAAAGATTACTCTCGACCCATCTTCTTCATACAAGACGAATTCCAGCTGCATTTTTCTCTCTCGCGTGGCTTCTTGGATCCGCTTCGCTGTTTTTGAACGCCGTTCCTGTTCTTCACCTTGCTTTTACTTCTACGTCCGGCTTTTTTCTTGCCACGAGAGCGCACAGCGGGTTGGGGGTGAAGGGCATCGTCGTCTTCTCCTTCCGTAATCTGCTGAATGATACGTTGCGTCCTGGCCTTCTCGTAAATGGCCATTTCGCGTCTATGGTCATCCCGAACCTTTTGACCCGCTTCTCTTATTAGCTTGTCAATCTGTTCTTCGAATGACGAGCTTGGTATTCTCACGGCGGGATCTCGCTCTGGTTTGATATCAACGCTATCTGGAAATACATTCGCTTCTCCACCGGAGTTATTTATGACATGGCAGCTATGGAATCGCTCCCTTTTATTGGACCAAACGTATCCAAGGCCGGTCGTCTCCATTCTCCCGTTGGGCATCTTCCACCGAGTCCCGGGAACGTCCTAAATCTTGTTATAGAACTGAGCTTGTCAAGCATTCTATTTGAAGGGTACGCCTTGGCGTCTCAATAGCCTTTTCAGTCCCTCTGCGTAGTATCTGGGTAGACGGATTGGTTGAAGCCTATAGAGTGCAGGTTCGACACCGTGCCATACTTCTTTCTCCACTTTTGTCTCCGTGGATTGCCTTCTCACCTCTTTACTTAGGAGGGCCGTAAAAGGTCTGCAGCTCTTGCACTATATACGTATCAAGTGCATCAAGTTCTTTATAATGCCGCTGTGGGACCAGGGTAATCTGTAAACTTTGGTCAGCTCCAGCAAAGGTCTGCATTGGCGGGCGGACGGAGAACACTGTGTTGGCCTCGTCCTCAGAGTCATTGCCAAAGACCAGCATAGGAGTAGATGGTCCTGGCCTATTGTCTTGGGGTTGTCCTGAGTAGACCATCCCTTCATCCTCTTCGGTATTGCTCCCAAATATCGGGATAGTGGCGATAGCTTTTAGTTTGTTCTCCGGTTTGTGACCATTTTCCATGTCTTCGAAGTCTGGTAAGAAGTATTTGGCATCTTCATATTTGCATAATTCATTTACGGAGAATGGTTCAGCTCCCTTGTAACTGTGTACTCGAGGCCGTCCATGAAGTACTTCATACGCTGATGTTGTATAGAAAGGATGATGTTGTACTCATGTAACTAAGGCCTGCCGAGCAAAGCGTTGTAGCAAGTCTTGATGTCAATAACATGGAACTTGATATTAGTGACAAGCAGCCCGAAGCGTAATGTCAGTATTACAGACCCGAGCGTTTTTGATGATTGGGAGTCAAAACCGGAGATGGTAATTTTATCCTGAGCTAGGTGCTGCACATTCATGCAAATCTCCTTCAACACTCTTACATTAAGAAGGTTGACGGAGGACCCGTTGTTGACTAGGATCTTCCCTATTTTGATGTCGTGAAAATACCCGGTTACATACAGCGGACGGTTGTGCTCGCACGTTCCGAGAAGGAGGTTTTCATCGCTGAAGGTGATATCAGCCGTGTGGACTTCTTCCAGCTCGTCCTTCATCTTTTCTTCTGCTAGGAAGGCTTGAAACTGGTCGGGCTCTTGTAATGCCTTGATCAGGGAATCTTGTGCCTCTTTAGACAAGAGAAGGGCATCTAAGATACTCAATTGTGAGGGTATCTTTCTCAGATGTGCCAGGACATTGTAATCCACCTTGTTTTACTTGAGCGGATCCTTGGCTGTGAGCACTTCGACAACTCTATCATCGAAAGCAATCTCCTCAGGGACTTTTTCCTTTCCTTTGTCCCTTTCGCCCAAACCTTTGTTTGAAGGTTTGAGATTCTTTTCATGCAACGTACGGTAACGCAGCTGAATGTTCTCACAGTTCTTCATCTCCTCTTCTTTTCCAGAGGTGGATTCCTTGAAGAGAGGGCCGAGGGCCATTTCCTCGTCCAATTCGCCCCCGAAGGTAAGAACTTGAGGTTTTTCTCTTGTAGGGATGGCATCAACCATATGACAGTTACCGGCTGTTCCTTCACGCTCGTCTGTCGCGCTTCTCTGTTCCTGACTGGCTTTGCGCTTCATTCGTTTAAATTGTTGTCGATGGGCAACGTATCCCTGCCACCACTTCTTGAAGGCATTGTACTCTTCGATGGGGTGTGTGACCCTCTGATGATACGAGCAGTATTTCAGACGTACGTCCGGTTCGTCGGGGCACGTACTCCTGGATGTATTTTTTTTGAAAGGTGGCAGCTTCATTCCACTGACAGAGCTTTGGCGAACTGCTTCCTTATCTTGATTCTACTCTTGCTAGTAGCAAGGGCGCTTCGATCCGGTTGAGGTACTTTATAGATTCTCATTACCGGAGCTTTTTCGGCCTGACACCGACTCTTGGCCTTTTCGTAAATGGCCGCTTCACGTTCTCGATCAGCTTTGCACTTTTGAAGAGCTTCGTTCGGCAGCTTGTTGATGAGGTCATCTGCCGGTTCCATGGATTCTAGTTCTGGATCTTCCCTCAGTTTCTCTACGTCAGGAGCTTCTTTGCTATTTATTGACGAGTGGGAGATCATGTGGCAACTCGCTACATAATCCTCCGGTTCATCCTAAGAATCGTCTCCTTCATCAATGTCACTATTTCCGTCCTCAAGAACATGCTTAAAGAACTCTTCCAGTATGACTGGGGTCCGTGCCTCTTGGTTGTATTCCTCCAGTGCATCGATGTATTTCTGCAGTCCCGTACGATTGCCGTCGAGCTGGACGGGCTTCTTGGCCTTCTTCTTTTTCTTTGAGGACTTCAGAGGCTTGGCCTGGAGGTTTTGTCCAACGTTACCAACTTTTGGCGTTGGACGGGGTTTCAGCATTCCGTCAATAATTTCAGGCTCCAGCAGGCTTTTCCACCTAATCGCCGAACATGCTTGAAGATCCTTCAGCATTCTTTTAGTTTTAGCTGAAAAGACCGCTTCCCACGAAGCTTCTTCCATAAATGAGCATGATGCCCCCGGCGTATCCACCTTTTTAGGAGCGTGCTGCTGTGGCGGGTTTACCTTCCAGTTTTCGGACAGCGCGAACTTGCCCTGTTGGTACTGTTTTTCTACCCAATTTTTAAAGACGTATCAATCTTCGATTGGGTGGCCCACTATTCGGTGGTAGGGGTAGTAATTGGGATTGTTGACGTCGCTCGATTGTAGTGGGCGTCTCGGATCCGGCAGAGTGATGAGCCTGTTGCACATCACTAGTTCGAATAATCTCATCGTTTTCTCCCAGGGGAACGAGTAAGGACGTCTCAACTTCTCTTCGAGGGCTCGGGGTCTGTTGTTTTGGCGAGCCACCGACTTCGGGTCATTCAATTGTTGTTGAGCGTTGGCGACGAAGGTCGCTTTCCCTTTGCCCTTTTCATTCTGAAGATCTGTCTTTGAAGAGGACGGCGTATGGCCCATTTGGTCCATTTGGGCCAATTTATCAATCAAGGCCTGGAAGTTGGTCGGCTTGAAGAACACCATAAACTGGGATATAGTTTCCTGAGGATCAAGGGTCCCCACAAACATGCCCACAGCAGGAGCTTCTTCTATGTGTTGTTCACACTTTGACCATAGGTTACGCCACCGAATTGCGTATTGAACTCAGGTCTCTCCCGGTTTCACTCTGGCGTTGATTAATGCTGTGATTGGGGTGCGCTCGCTTGCACTTGCAAACCGCTGTGTGAACAGTAGTTCCATCTCCGTAAATGTCTTGACAGAGTCATTTGGGAGCTCGGAGTACCATTCAAATGCCGTCTCCGACAAGATGCCAATAAACTGGCGAAGCAACAGTTTGTCATCGCCCCCAGTATTATCGCACAAAGCTCTAAATTGAGCAACGTGCTGATGCAGATTGCCCGTCCCCTTATACACATAGAATTTGGGGATCGTATATCCTGGCAGGTACTTAATTTGGTCGTACTAGCCTGCATAAGGTCACCCAGTTTTGACGACTTGTCCTGCCGCTTTGTTCGCTTGATGAGCTCGTATTTGTTGAGCTATGTAGTCATCAAGGATAGCTTTGGAGATCGTCTCCTCCCTGGCTGCTGATAAAGCCGGAGGAGGGTTTGATGTCTCCCCTCCGCCATCTTCAATGATTATTGGATGGTCTTCGGCCGTAGGATCCAGTTGGATCATCATCCCCACCATATCTTGGAAGAGAAGCGCCACCTGTTTTATATTAGCCGTTTGTTCCGCGGCCTCTTTATCTTTCTTTTCAAGCAGCCTCCGTAAGAATTCGGTGTCGGTCTCCTGCTTCTGGCGTTGTTCCGACAATGCTTCTGGGCTTTCTTTCTGCCCAGTAAGTGCGACCATCCTTGTCAACATCTCCTGAAGCTTTTGTTGTTGCTCCTGAACCTTTGTCACAGACCGTGTAAGTGATCGATGACCTGTGGAAGTACGGCTTTCCTCTTTGCTGGAAGCCATGTACACCTTGTACACTACTATGCCCCCAGACTTGGGGCATTTGGATCCATCACGCTCAAAATTTATCGCCGGTGGTGGTTGATTCTCTGGCCTTCTCTTTTTGTGGGAGGCCGAAGTTGAGGGAGCCATTGCAGCGAGCACCCGTGCAGAAGATACTTTCCGTGGCATGACGGCAGGATGGTCTTCCCCCTGCCGAGCCTTTTTTTCAGTCGGCGAGAGTATTCTTTGTCAATTATAGAGTCTTGGACTTTCCGCCAACCTCTGTGGATCTTGGAGGACAACTGCTGAGGAGGTTGTTCCGGCTTCACCTGGGTTGTGTTTTCAACAGGAGGAGGAGACTTCTTCAAGATGGCGGTTGGAGAGTTCTTGCGCACCCTCCTAAGCAGCTCGAAACTGTTCCTAGTTGTAACAGTAGCATCAATTTCCACCATTAAAGTTGGTGAGGTAAGTCCAGAGGGGGAACTGCTCCCAGCCTTCCTTACTTGGCGCCAGTGGCGACGTCGAGCATGTCGTGCAGATGGGCATGGTTCAGTTACGGGAGTGGCTTCGTCATGCCCCTTTCTTTGATGAGAGGTTGCTTTTGGTACCAATATATCGAAGACTGACGTCCATCGAGAGGGAACGTCTAACCTGTCGAAGACTGACTTTCGAATATGGGAAGCACTTGTAACGACCTCACCCGTAGCAGGAGTTGGAACGGCCAGTCTTGTGAAGACCGATCCCTTAAAAGGAGAAGCCCCTTTGACGACTTCGTCTGCCAGAGCTGGAATGGCTATCCGCTTCGGGATAACCCCTTCGGTATCGCGGGCCTCTTTGCGGGCCCACTTGAGCTTTGGCTCAGCCTGTCGAAGACTGAGGCGGCGGACTTGGACGACCCGTTGAGTAGGGCCGTAATAGTTGCAAGCTGATCGAAGACCGACTTCTTTGGAGCCTCCTGTGATGATATAGAAGCATTGAAGCTCATTGGCGGGAGCATGGTCCCGAAGAACAGTCTAGTGGTGGCCTGAGTCACCTGTTCCACTGGCATTGCGAAGATGGAGGCCGTTTGAGGCCCATAAGTCACTCTTTCAGCAGGGATGGAGTGGGAGTTGCTGTTGCAATTGGTGCAGTTGGAAGCCATCGATGTTATCTTCTCTTCTGCATGGAGCAAGACACCAAATCTTAGTACCTCGAATCCAGGGGCAACCATGTTAAACCGTGATTCGTTCGCGAACACGACACATGAAGTATGGAGTGGAAAGAGGAAATGGTCCCACCGAGCAAGCCAGAATCTGTTTACCGCCGAAAGTCGGGAAAGACAAACGTCTTGCCTGTATTTGGGGGCAGATGCTATTTGGTTTTATCCGTCCACCTCTTCGAAGATTCCAAGTTGATTTATGGCACTGTGTATCGGAGGTCTGGACGGATGCGGCCATTGTAGCAGACTTCGTCAGATTCCCCCGCGTTGTGAATGGTTTTTGATTGTGGGGACGCTCTTCCCTGCAGGCGCAAGCCCCTGCAGTTAATTACGTTACCGCATAGCGATAACCACTTTCTCCTGCTCCAGAAGGTCACTTCGTGTCGTGTATGTTTGTTTTATATTTTGGTTGCCCATGGATTGTATACGGAGACTAATTTGTGTTGTCGCCGGTAGGGCATGGATTAGTCCAAATCCGTATTTTCTTAGATTTGGGTTTGGTTTGATTTAAGGATCATTAATCTTGTTTGAGATTAAGATCGACTTAAATATTTGTTAAGGACACGTTAATCCGATATTGGACTAATATCTACTTAACGGGGGTTCAGGATCATTTTTGATCCAACGAAAGAGCATTTGGGCACTATCGTTTTAGTTTCAGGATGTTGCGGTCCACAGCTAGTTTAAGGACATTACGGTCCACAGCTAGTTTAAGAACATTACGGTCCATAGGTCACCATTTTTGGGATGATAGTTTAGTTTAAGGACATTGCGGTCCACAACTAGTTTAAGGACATTACGGTCCATTGGGGTATGCTCATGGGTTTGAGAGTGCATCCAAGAACCGTTGGTTGTCGGTACCCTCCACCTCTCTGACATCGTTGAAGAATTACAACGACATGCATCAGAGGTGTGGAGAGATATACCCTTGAACCGAACTCCAGATTGAAGGGAAAGATCATGGTGGAAGGAACACCATTTTAGATACTATCTGTTAGGACATCATTTGGAACTAAGATCGATTTGGGGAGACCTGAGCATAGGCACACTCGCCTCAGGAGACTTGGCTATGTTTAGGCTAAGATCGACTTCTCATAGTGTTAAACACAAACATTTGCTTGGCACTCACGTGCTCCTACGTGATGCTCTAAAGCAATGTTAAACACTGCAATTTGGAGCGCTCACGTGTGGCACGTGAGGCACCCGAGGGTTGGTATGGTATCCTTGGGTTCAAATCCCCGTCTATACATATAAGTGTTAAACACTTAAATCTCGTGGCCATCACGTGTGGACACGTGAGGCGTCCTAGAGTTGGGCACTGATTCTTTGGGTTTATTCCCTTTTCCTTTTCCTTTTAAAAGTGCTACGCACTATTAGGGGGGTCACGTGGAATCACGTGACTCGATCTCAGTCGTTCTCTTTTTTTTTATGCAGGGTTAAACCTTAATTTTGTCAGAGGAATTAAATTCCTATATCTTTTGGAAGAATTAAATTCTTCAAACTTAGTTCTTTCCTCTGAGTTTTGGACCTGCATGACAGAATCTCTCCGATGAGAATTAAATTCTCAACTTGTGGGGAGATCTGCTTCTGCAGACCTCAACCAGAGGAAGAACTAAGTTCTTATTTGGAAGAGTTAAACTCTTGTATAAGGAGATGAAATGATCTCTGGGTCCTTTTTTCTTACCTAGGGTTTCTTTTCTTCAAAGAGAACTCTTCCTTTTTTTTAAATCTTATGGGGGGTCTCCTCTTCTTCTCTTTCAGTCTCGAGTCCTTTATATAGTAGAGGCAAGTTCGTTGATTTAGTTAAAGAAATCTCTCATTGAGAGATTTTTTAATTGATTCGGGGATTTTATCCGCCGTTGGATTTTTGATCCAGGGACTTCTGTTTTACAGAAGACAATTTTCTTATTTTTAACAAGATTGGGAAAACATTTTCCCATACAGAGGTTATTCTGTAGCTTGGTGATTTTTAATCACCATTGGATCTTTAATCCAACGGTGCTCTGTTTTACAGAGCATAATCTTTCTTGTTTAGAAAGATTGGGGAAATATTTTTCCATACCGAGCTTATTCTGTAGCTTGGTGATTTTTAATCACTATTGGATCTTTAATCCAGCGGTGCTCTGCTTTAAAGAGCGTAATCTTTCTTGTTTAGAAAGATTCAAGAAAATATTTTCCAATTAGGATTTTGATCTCTCTTATTTAGAATTTAATTCTATCAGCTCAGAAGGCATTAGGAACCCTCACGTGTAGCACGCGACCCATAGTATTAGACCGGTTTGCTTATATGCAGCAGTCCCAGAGAAAAGCATCACGTGTTGGCACGTGAGCTTTTCTAGCCTGTTATTTGTTTTAGGAAGGCTCCTATATACTTTGTATATAGATGCTCACGTGCCTGCACGTGAGGCTCAATTTCAGCCTTATTTATTGAGCACAATGCTTATAATCTTTACCCCAAGGCGCATCACGTGCGGGCACGTGATGCTCCATTTAGGGAATTTTTCCCACTGATTTTTTGTTCATTATTTATTTTTTTATAAGGGAACATATATATATATATATATATATATATATATATAGAACTGCAGGTTAAATAGAATTTCCATGCTTACAGTAAATGACATGTTTAAACATCATATCTCCTAGTCCATCACGTCATGATATACATTTTATTTATCATTATACTTCACACCTATTTCTTGGGGACTTACCGAGCGAAAGTTCGCTGACGGGTATTCCACCCATCTTTGTTTCTTGGAATGTTCGTTAGATACTGTGGAGACCGAGGAGGTGGACACTGCTGAAGAGGAGCACGATCATATCACGACTCAGGACTAGACTAGTTATCCTCTCTTTCAGTTTATATATGCCACCTGTTTAGGCATTTCTCTTCTTGTATTTTCTTTCAGTTGAACTTATGTAATGTAAATGAATCAAGTGGAATATAAATAAAGTTATTGAAGTTTAATCTCATATTCATTTCTTATCAGTATTTATATTGCTCAATTACGCTCAGCATATTTATTCCAGAAAATGACCTTCTTGAAATAAATACGTCGCGGGCTTGCCACATCACCGTTTCCGTCTATTGGGAAGCGGGGCGTGACATGTTTTGTTAGTGGCATATGCAGGTCCGTTCTGCATGAAGTCTTAAGAAATATATCACAAGAAATATGAAATTCAACAACTTTACAATTCCATTTCCGTTGAATCTATCATAATCTTTCTTCTCTATGTAAGGTGATAGATTGTCCTAACAACCCTAGCACCAACGTCAATGGAAGTACACTACCACAACCTACCCTTATCATTCTACCACCTCCACCTACCGTAACCACTCCACTCACAGAACAGACAATGCTTTTGGAGGCTATTAAAAGTCTACTTGAGGGTCAGCAGGCTCAAAGCACGATTTTGCAGGAGCAGACTGCTCTCCTTCAATAGAGTTTCATTCGCTCTGAAGCAGAAGCATCGGGAGTGAAACAATTTTGAGCATTATACCCGAAGAACTTCTTAGGGAAAGAGAAACCATTTGAAGCCAAGGAATAGGCTTTGAGCATAGAAGATAACCTAGCCGCAGCCCAAGTTCAAGAGGTGGCTTGGGTCAGAATAGCAAAACTCCAGCTTACTGACAATGCCAGAGTCTGGTGGAAGAACGAGGAGATCCGTCTTGAGTATTCGATTGAGTGGAAGACTTTCCGTGATCTCTTTGACGCCAAGTATTTTCCAGAAACCGCGCACTTCGAGATGGAACAGAAGTTCATTCACCTGCAACAAGGATCCATGTGGAATAAGTCGGTAGATGAGTATGATGCAGAATTCACCATGCTCGGCAGATTCGCCACCTATCTAATTCCTACTGCAGAAATCAGAGCCAGGCGCTTCCAGCAAGGATTAGACGCTGAGATCCAGGCTGCCCTAGCAACAGGAGAATACCTAACACATGAAGCAGCATTAAAATCAGCCCGTTGCTATGAAGCTGTCATTAAGAAGAAGGGAAGGTCACAGTCGGTCGGTATGAAACGTCCCGCTAACCAGATTAATGGAGGAGCCTCTTCATGGGCAACTCTTCCAGCGCCAACTATGAGGCCAGGGGGATCATTTTCCGAGGCTGAACAAACTTTTGAATCTATTGTAAGAGGACTGGACACCAAGTCAAGGATTGCCGTCGAGCAAACGGTCTTTGTTTGATATATGGATCACCCTCACATACTATAGGAACTTACCCACACAATCGAACTGGCCTAGCCCCCGCAGCTAGACCAACTATTCAAACTCCATCTACTCGGTTAGCCCTTCCTGCACCACCTCCATCTGGACCACCTTTACCTCGTCAACCATCGATGTATCAGCATGGACAAAGAAATGTGCAGAGACGTCAGGCTTTCACTTTGGCGGCTGTAGAGGCCGAAGCTATAGGTCAAGATAACACTGGTAAATCTCCTTCCATTTTTTTCAGCCTTTTCAAATTCTTGTATCCTTTTGTTCTACCCAAACATTTTCATGAACTTTCGGTATAATATCAGTAGTTCCTTCACCACTGCTTTAATCAAATTTTTCTTGAATATGTTACAGCATGCTTGTATAAATTTTGAGGACGAAATTTTTATAATGAGGGTATAATGTAATGACTCTAAAATCTCTATACGGAAATTCTTCTGTTAATACACAGAAAAAAGTTTGACAACCTGTGTATGAGTTATAGGTCACTTTTGTTAAATAAAAGCAAGAAATAACTTGTAGCTCACTGGTAAAGTCTTTGCACTGCTGTGACATAGCCTGTGTGTTCGATTCCCATCAGCCACAATTATTTTTCTAATTTTTCTTTTTAACTTTTTGGAAGTCCAAAAGATTGCATGTGCAATAAACGGGGAAATGAAAAGTTCAGAAAAATCAAACACGTGGAAAATGGTTTAAATAGAGGGTTGATCAGATGGCACGAATCTCGAGGTTAGATCCCAAGAATCGACCGACGGATATGCCATTTAGGCCGGCGGGGACGGTCGGGATTGCTCTTAATGCCCCGTGCTTTGCACACTCGTCTCTTCAGCTACCTTTAACTCCTCTTCATTGTTTGATTTCCCTGCAATCAAACAGAGACCTTTCATTTCACAATTTAACATCATTTTAATACTTTTTAATCCACATTTTTAATTCTCAAACCCTAATTCTTCACTATAAAGACCACCCCACACTTTGGCTCAGCACCATTCTGAAGATTCTAGCCAAAACTCTCTAAAAAGTTCCTAAGTGCAAATGGAGTAAAGTGGAGCTAGCGAGCAAGTTAGTTCCGGCAAATATCGAAGCCAATTCCAGAGCTTCCGCGACGTCCCGAAATATCCCTCTTCTTTCTAACTCTTCCTTTCACATATTCAAACCGTAAGTCCTTCCCAATTCTCTTCCTTTTCATTGATAATCATTTTAAATCAAATATCGGTAAAAGTGGAGTTATTACCGATATCATCTTTTTAAAAACCTTTAACTCCATTTTCTTTTATCACTTGGTCAAACCAACTTTACCACTTCACTGGTAATCTTAGTACTAATGTTTAGAATCAATTTTACCCAAGAACGTCATGTGAAACAACTCTAATTAAACTTTTACATTAAAATACCTTGAACTTTGTTATTACGCTTTTTCGACTAATCGTTTAAACAATACCTTAAGGAAATACTTCACGGGGTAACGACCTATCCCACACGCACACTTGATTTCAAAGCACGATGCCTAAATGTATGTATTTTTGGTTCGAAGATAGTATTTATAATAAAATACCACATAATTTTAAAACTGGATTTCTTTTAAAGCGGTATTTCATTTCCTTTGCAATTATGTATGTACAACCCTCTTTAGGAGACCTGCTAATAGATGGTGCAGATTATCGTACATCCTTGGGCTAGTAGAGCGAGATGCAGATTTTCTCACGAAGCATTCGATCTCGAAAAGATTTAAATACGTTTTTAAGAAATATGAATTTTTTAAATAAAATAAAATTATTTTTAAAATTAAAATTATATAAAATTATAAATCCATATTTTCAAAATATAATAAATCTATATTTTTCTAAAAAAATGAAAGATTAACAAATTCCAATAAAATGTTATCAAGATACCAAAATGGACAAGTTTTTAGTAAATTACCATGAACTTTCAAATGCTAAGTATTTATCATTAAAATACCTAAATACTTAAAATCCATGCTCATGATAACCCTAAATAATACTAGTCATCCTCGAGGTTTACTTTTTAACTATATTAAAAATATTTTTTATAAAACACCCTCGAGATATATAAAACAATATTTAAGGACTTTAGTAAATATAGGTTTAAGCGGGATCAATTCTCTTGAGCCTCATGGAGCTGGAAAAAGTGAGTTCTTTTCCTATTTAATGTAGACAACTTAACGGAGTTATCAATGGTAATTGTCTTAGAAAAAGACACAAATCCTGCCGTCCATGTGCAACAGTTACCGATGACTCCCGAATCTAATTCTAGAGTTAAATCAGTATAAGTGTCGGACTCAGTCTGAGTCCGACCTCAAACCTGAATCCACAATCAAACACGAATACTTAATCATGAACTTGAACACTCGAAATCAACATCAAATTCAAACATGTATACTTTGACTTGAACTTGACCTGAATACCAGAACATAATGGTTGCAAATGAAACTGATTTGACTCGAACCATGAATACAACTTGACATGAATACATGAACACTTGACATGAATACTTGATATTGACATGAACTCAATCTTACCACTTGATGTATTTATGGATTCGAGCAACACTATTAATTTTAATTGTAACGTAGAATACACGGGGTGTTGGGGTAGTTCATGTGTGAATCCAACGAAATCTCAGGAGTCTTCCTAGATCATGAATCCATGTCTACTAACACAAGAAAGCTATTACGAGGGGCCCGTGTTTCCTTGCTCCTGGATTATAGCTTGTTGAGTTTGGAATACTTCAACACCAGGTTGAATTCCCGTTACTAACACCTGATTCGGGCCCGTGGTTTCTTACCCCTGGATTACAGGGTGTTGGGTTCGAGAACACTCTTGAGATTGGTCGACATTCACCCTTGAACTTACGTTATATTATTTAACCCATGTAAAGACCTTTTAGGACACTTACATTCATATCATGTTTACTATACCTACACCACACGGCCATACTATACTATGCCCATGTTATTTTGCCATGAAATATATAGAACTGCAGGTTAAATAGAATTGCCATGCTTATAGTAAATAACATATTTAAATATCATATCTTCTAGTCCATTACTTCATGATATACATTTTATTTATCATTATACTTCACACCTATTTCTTTGGGACTTACCGAGAGAAAGTTCGCTGACGGGCATTCCACCCATCTTTGTTTCTTAGAATGTTCATCAGATACTGTGGAGCCTGAGGAGGTGGACACCACTGAGGAAGAGCACGATCAGACCACGACTCAGGATTAAACTAGTTATCCTCTTTTTCATTTTATTTATGCCACCTGTTTAGGCATTTCTCTTCTTGTATTTTCTTTCAGTTGAACTTATGTATTGTTAATGAATCAAGTGGAATGCAAATAAAGTTGTTGAAGTTTAAATCTCATGTTCATTTCTTGTCATTATTTATATTGCTCAATTATGCTTAGCGTATTTATTCCGAAAAATGACCTTCTCGAAATAAATACGTCACGGGCTTACCACGTTACCGTTTCCGTCTATTGGGAAGCGGGGCGTGATAGCATCCGTCCTCATCCCGGAGTTGAGGTGACGAGCGAATGCGAAATACGAACGAATGCCAAGTATAAGTAGACCGGCGTCCCTCCTCACCCTGGAGTCAAGGTGACATGAGAACGAACGAACGCCAAGTACAAGTAGATAGACGTCCCTCCTCACCCCGGAGTTGAGGTGACGTGAGAACGAGCGATGTCTCTTGAATCGGGTGCGGCTCGGGTCCCTTGGAATGAGGGAATCCAAGCTTTATTCACTTGGATCCCGACAGGAGTTTGTTCACTTTGCGATCGCGCACCGGATAAGGGGCGGTCTACAGACTTTGACATGGATGAGCCGAGCAAGAAACTACACGGCTACCTCGTGACGAGGGCTTCGGATCCACTACATAGTTGGGCAGGACGCTGCCCGCCTTGGATAAGCCGAGTAGGAAACTACTCGGCTACCTCGTGGCGAGGATTTTGGGTCCACGGCGTAGTCGGACATGAAGCTGCCCGCCGTGGATAAGCTGAGCAGGAAACTACTCGGCTGCCTCATGGCGAGGGCTTTAGATCCGCAGCATAGCCGGGCAGGAAGCTGCCCTCTATGGATGAGCCGAGCAGGAAGTTGCCCTCCACAGATGAGCCGAGTATGAAGCTGCTGTAGGGCGTTTTTCGTCACCCCACTAAGATGGGAAATACGCATCACTTGTCGGGCGTATACAGATTCCCCCTACCTAGGGTAAGCTGTGGTTTATTGATTGTGGGGATCCAAATCTCCGGCAACCGCGGACTAAACAGCCAGTAATTACGCCTCGCCTTTGAAGCGAAGGAACCTCTGATTGACGGGTCAAACTAGTCATGCGAACTCAATGTGCAGTGTGTGTATGTGTGTGTTTTGAGGGGTTTTAGGTATATCAGGGTCTTCACAGAGTTTACGGAGGCCTCGCTACCCAGATAGCGGGTTGGGGGTCAAGGGGCTAGTAGCCCTCTTATGGGGTGCAGGGCAGTATCCCGTTAGAAATTTTTTTCTAGCGGGGACGTGTTTTGAATGTGGAGTGTATGAAAAAAGAAAGAAGAAAAGAAAAAAATGGTGAGTAACGTCCTAAGGCGCTAGGCACCAGCGCTTCACGTGGGCGCTGGGCTCTAGGTGTTGGGCGTCAGCGCCTCACGCGCCCGGCACGTAGGCACCGGGCCCTAGGTGCTGGGCGTCAGCGCCTCATAGTCCCGGCACATGGGCGCCGGGCGCCGGCGCTTCACGCGCCCGGAACGTGGACGCCGGGCGCCAACGCCTCACGCGCCCGGCATATGGGCACCGGACGCCTGCAAAAAGAAGGGGCTTATCCCCGGAATGAGGAGTTGAAATCCCGAAAAGGATTTTTATTTATGGAGTTAAATTCCAAAAGATTTTAATTGCAGTTAAACTCCCAAAAAAGATTTTTATCTATGGAGTTAAACTCCAAAAGATGTTGAATGAAATTAAACTCCTAAAAAAGTTTTATTTATAGAGTTAAACTCCAAAAGATGTTGAATGGAGTTAAACTCCTAAAAAGTGTTTTATTTATGGAGTTAAACTCTAAAGGATCTTGACAAATAGAGTTGAACTTCCAGAAATCTTTGGAGATGATCAAAGGGGCCCCTTTAGCCCTGGGTCTTCTTTTGAGCCGTGGATATTTCCGAAGTGGGATTATTGGATATGGGTCTCCTTCATCCTCCTCTCTGTTGGCTGGATCTTGGAGATAAGGGGGTGAGACATAAAAATCTCCCCTTTCGAAGATTTGATGGAAGATCCGAGCTCCCCTTCAAGGGTTTTATAATGAAAAACTGTTTCTTTTTGGAAAAAGAAGAGTTAAACTCTCGATTTAATTCAAAAAAAGGGGAAGAAGCTTTAGAACCTTGAGAAAGGAGAAGGAGTCACATAAACCCTAGCTTTTGACGGGAATGAATTATTCTTTTTTTATATTTCATTATCATGTTGCCTTATATAGGTGTTCTCCGCCGAAAAGATGCGACCGGGACGTTGGGACGTCCGGCCTGAATTTTAGGGGCAAATGCTATTTGGTTTTATCCGTCCACCTCTCTGAAGATGCCAAGTTGATTTATGCCACCGTATATCGGAGGTTTAGACGGATGCGGCCGTTGTAGCAGATTTCGTCAGATTCCCCCTCGTTTACGAGGTGTTTTTGATTGTGGGGACGCTCTTCCCTGCAGGCGTAAGCCCCTGCAGTTAATTACACTACCTCATAACGGTAACCACTTTCTCCTTCTCCAGATGGTCACTTCGTACCGTGTGTGTTTGATTTATTTTTGGTTGCCCGTGGATTGTATACGGAGACTAATTTATATTGTCGCCCGCAAGGCGTGGATTAGTCCAAATCCGTATTTTCTTAGATTTGGATTTGATTTGGGTTTAAGAATCGTTAATCTCATTGAGATTAAGATCAACTTAAACGTTTGTTGAGGATACGTTAGTCTAATTTTAGACTAAGATCTACTCATTAGGATTTTGTGATCATTTAGATCTAACGAAAGAGTATTTGGACTCTATCGTTTTAGTTTAGGGACATTGCAGTCCACTGGGTTTAAGGACATCATAGTCCATGGAGTTTAAAGACATCATAGTCTGTAAAGTTTAAAGACATCATAGTCTATGGGGTTTAAAGACATCATAGTCTGTAAAGTTTCTGGTTGTCGGGACCCGCCACCTCTCTGAAGGCGTTGAAGAATTACAACGACATATATTAGAGGAGTGATGAGATGTACCCTTAAACCGATGTTGGTTGAGAGATCTGTAGTCAGGGTTTGGGACTAAGAACAATTAAAGAGATAGTGAGCACATGGGCTTAATTAATCTGAATTGAGGACTTATGGCCAACTTGGGCTCAGTCCACTCAGATTTGAATAAAATGTTGAACATTTGTTTGGGCTCAATCCCTTTTGGTTCAATATTGCTGAGCATTAAATTGGGTTCTGACACCCTTTTTTTTGTCTTTTACTGAGTGTTGAACACTTTTTATGGCACTGGACTTTATTTAAAGAACACTTTGTGTTCTCTCAGCGCACACGTGAGGAGCACGTGGAGCGCTTGGCGCTGAGCGCCAGACCTGAAGCGCTAAGGCACTTCTTGTGAAATAGTGCACACGTGAGGAGCACGTGGTGCGCTTAGCGGTGAGCACCATACCTGGAGCGCTAAGGCACTTCTTGTGAAATAGCGTACACGTGAGGAGCACGTGGTGCGCTTGGCGCTGAGCGCCAGACCTGGGGCGCTAAGGCGCTTTTTTTTGAAATAGCGCACACGTGAGGAGGACATGGTGCGCTTGGCGCCGAGCGCCAGACTTAGAGCGCTGAAGCGCTTCTTTTGAAATAGCGCACACGTGAGGAGCACGTGGTGCGCTTGGCGCTGAGCGCCAGACTTGTAGCACTGAAGCGCTTCTTTTGAAATAGCGCACACGTGAGGAGCACGTGGTGCGCTTGGCACTGAGCGCCAGACTTGGAGCGCTGAAGCGCTTCTTTGGTAGTTCTGGTCAGTTCTGTGCTCTGAGAATTAAATTCTCGTTTATAAGAGACTTTGTCTCAAAGATCTAAGTTCTAAGTTCTTCCTTTTATGAAGAGAGACTTTGTCTCATGGATCTTAGAACTAAGTTCTTCTTTTTATGAAGAGATGCTATGATCTCTTCTGTTTTTGTGAAAGACTTTGTCTTTTAGATCTGTGATCTAGAAAAAGAACCAAGTTCTTTTGATGTGAGAGTTAAACTATCAAAAATCGAGGAGATGTTATGATCTCCCTTCCTTATATTTATCTTGAAGAGGGTTCTTCTTCTTAGAGCTTCCTCTTTTTTTTCTCTGAGAACTTCAAACTTATAGGGGGGTTCTTCTCTCTGCAAGATTTGAAGTCTTGGGTCCTTTATATAGGGGAGGCTGATTTGTTGAATCAGTTAAGGAAATCTTTCTCTGCTTGATTTGGGGAAGTTTCCCCACCATTGGATCTTTGATCCTAGGGCTTCTGTTTTACAGAAGACAATTTTCTTGTTTTTAACAAGATTGGGAAAATATTTTCCCATACAGAACTTATTCTGTATCTTGGTGATTTTTAATCACCATTGGATCTTTGATCCAACGGTGCTCCGATTTACAGAGCACAATCTTTCCTGTTTGGAAAGATTTGAGGAGTATTTTCTCAACAGAATTTTATTCTGTAATTTGATGATTTTTTAATCATCTTTGTTGGATCTTTGATCCAAGAGTGGAGAACATTTAGTTTTAGCGCTGACGCTCTCGTGCTTTGCACGTGAGGCGCTGCCTCCGAGTCTTTGACTCTTGGCGCTTGATCGCACGCCGATGGCGTGTCGGATGTTCAAAGAATTTAAGTGTAACCGCGATCAGGACGGTGTCGCTTTGCAGCTAGCCGGTGAGCACGGGTCGGTCCACAGGGAGATGGTGGTATCTTACCTTCTTGTCTTAGACGAGTCAATAAAGAATCTGTATGTTTGTTCAGTCTAACCTATGTGTTTATCTGCAAGTATAAGGTTGTTAAGAAAAGATACGAAATTGTAAGCTAAGAAATCCGTACTCAAAACCTTTGAGCCGAGTCTTGACCAATTGAAGCTAAGCAATCGGCAACAACGTGGATTAGGGGATTTAAGCGCGGTATTCGTGGAATCCGGCTTATTTACCCTTGTCCTTCCGTTCTTGTCTCTTGCCTTCGCCTCCGGCCAAACCGAACGCAACCGGTCGTGGTTAGGAATCACCGTTACCTTGTCAGGGTACGGTGCCTAACGGAGCGCTTGCGTATGGTTTGGACGAAATTCAAATGGAAAATAACGGGAAAAGGAATTGGCAAAGAAATGTTAACTTATAAAACCGTATTAATTCTTATCAACAACAATAATTACAACATTTACAAAATGAACAAAAGAGAACAAAAAGAAAAGAACAAAGAAAAGAAAAGATACAAGTAATAAAGAGCATGAATAAAATTGCATGAAATAGAATGCAAGTAATAAAAAGACAAGTAATAAAAAGCGAGTAATAAAAGAATACGGAACTAGGACCCAAGCCAAGCATGTGCTCAATAGCCAACCCTTAAACTTGCAAGCTCAATGAAGAGGTTGCAAGATCAAGGGAAGGGTAGAAAACACATGTGAAATGAAGTGCTAGTCCCGGAAGAAAATACGACCCTTGAGATCAATAACTAACTCTTAACCATTCAACCTCAATGAAGAGATTGAATGAGCAAGAGAAAGCAGAAATCTCAAGGGGGAGCAAACTAACAAGAAAGATAAAGAACCCTCATCTTCATTAATCTTCCACTCAAAAGCTCTCACTACAATGTCATGGAGAAAGAATAAAGAAGAGGAAGAGGAAGAACAAAACAACAAAAAAAAGAGAACAAAGAAAAGCTCCCTTGGTTAAGCTCTGGTCTGCTGTATTTATAGGCTGGAGAATGGAATTCTAGGGCATCCACCAGACCAGGAATGAGATTACCAAAAAGCCCCTGAAAAACGCTGCAGAGAGGGCCCCATACTGCCGCGCATGCGCGGCCAAAACCCTACTTTGGCCGCGCATGCGCGGCCATAATGATGAATTGGGCAGTCGGATTTCTGGTGGCTTCCTGGTTTTCTGTGCCCTCGTGTTTGTAATCTTCAAAATGCACAAAAGTCTTCAGAATCTTTGCAGATTTCCAAGTCCAAGATTGCATATCTTTTTACTTTTGACTTTGTCTCTCCCTCGAGCTCCGCGCACCCATTGATTCTTGTGCAGCCCACCTCGTGCTCTGTGCTTGTCCCAGACATGAATGACCACTGTCACATGTCTTGTATCGGGAACCGGTACTCGGCACTGGACGGATATGGATGACCGGAACCCGGCTTTTATCTGTTGTCGACAGATGTTCTGCATTTGGCGTAACTGTGGAGATTTTATCTTGATTTACAATATTTGGACTAAAAACCTGTATTCTGTAAACATGTAACAAACACGGATTAAAAGTACCTACCTATAAACACACGAGCGTAAGAATGGGCGGTATAAAATGCAATATTCTGATATGAACAGCGCTAGCGCACTTAGCGCTAGAGCTCTCGTTCTTTGCACGTGAGGCGCTACCTCAGAGTTCTCAGCGTTGGCGCTTTTGGCGCTAGTGCTCTTATGAAGCACTGCCTCATTTCAAATTTCAAATTTTGAAATTTTAAATAGAGCTTTGCTCTTTAATTGGGGGAACAAATGCCCCCCACCGTTGTGCTCAAGTGACTCACACGTGAGTACAGCGGTGGCATATTTTCCACCATTGGATCAACTTGGAAGTTGCATCTACTCCCAGTGCCTGTAAATAGGGCTTTTGGCCCTTGAGATGACTGTTTGTTCATCTTCCTATTTTTATTGAGAATTAATTCTCCTTTAGAGCCTAGCTCTCTGCCTTGCCTTAAGAAACTTCTTAAGAGTTAAAACTCTGCCCAATCTTTGGTAAGAATTAAACTTATTAACAGAGCTTTGCTCTTCTCAGATCATAGATCTTAAAAAATGTTTTAGGGTTTTACCCATTAATAGAGCTTTGCTCTTCTCGAATAATATAGATTTTTAGGGTTTCTCAACAGAGTTTTGCTCTTCTTAGATCACAGATTTAAAGAGATCTTTTTTAGGGTTTCTTAACCTATTAATGGAGAACTCTTAGAGTTCATTTTGCAGATCTTAAAGATCTCGGAGTTTTTTTTAACTCAGTAAAGCTTTACTTTTTTAGGGTTTTGATGGATGATTCCATCGTCTTCACAGTGCATAGCTCTTCAGAATTTTTTGGGGAATTTTTATTCCCTTCATCATTAGAGTTGACAGATGTCACTCTTTTGCAGAGCACTACTCCCAAGGGAGTTTACTCCTCGGCCCGATGGGTTTCTCATTGAATGAGAATCATTCTAGGGATTTCTATTTAATGAATTGACCGTCTCATCAATGATAAGCCGTCATCTTGATTGCGTGGGTCCCTTTTGGTCCCTTTCCACTGCATTACAGTGTGGTACAAATTTTATGTACCAAGTGTCAACATTTGAATTGTAGCCTTGACAGCTAACTCTTGTTCTTTTTCATGCAGGTACTATGTCTTTTGACACTTCTTTCCCGTTTGTTCGTCCGAAGAGCGCATTCCCTGACGCGCCAGTAAACTGGGAAGTCTTCGCTCTGATTAAAGATCATGACCCGAAGCATAAGTATCTTCATCTATGGGGGGCGTGGTATAATCAAATTATCAGGGGCCGACGTAGTTTTTCTTATGCAGCACCTGTTAGTGTATATGCCCTAGGAGCCATTATTGTATCATACTAGCTTGTATATTATTTAATGGAAGCTTGGGATATTCACAGTTGTATTAACAGTCTTGCTCAACATAGTAGTATGCTACTTGGTTTATATCTATCTTAATATGTGTATATGTTTCTCTTAACATATCGCGAATACATATTGATAGATCCCATAGGATCTTGCTTGACTACCAGCGTTGTGATGGCAGTCACACTAGTGGGGGCTGGGTAGTCTACAAGCACATACTTTTTCAGGTCCCTAGTCGTAGGATTATCGAGACAGGGCATCGATACTCCGGAGTAGACTAGTGTGTACGCTTCTCATCCAAGTTGGGGAGATGGTCTGTCCCACAGCCATCAGTACGTCGTACCGGATATAGTATGCAGGTGCTCGTTGGGTTACGGGTACACCGGACAGGACTCGCAGGGAACTGTTGGTTGGTATTATACCCGTCGTCAGTTAACAGTTCCCAGGTGACATGAGTACAGCATAGTCCGTATACTTGACACTGCTGCTTTGCCTTGAGTGTGTTCCCACTGTTCTTAGATTGCTACCCTACCACGGCTCAAAGGAGTCGTGCAAACAGGTAGCGGTTGGGTGCAGTCCCGAAGCACTTGGAGGCAGTGGCGGTTAGACAGGATTCGTCTCTCCCGGTATTGGGAGTTGATATCGCACTGTGTTTGGAGAGCCATTACGCAAAGTCCCTGGCCAGGGCAAGTGAGATTTACTGGTAGGTTTTCCAGTAGTTTCTCAAGGTGTAATGGGCTTCACTCCGACATGACTTATACCGCTTTTAGGGGACTGACGCTTGCCGCCCCCAAGGCCCGATATGCGATAGTCTTAGACAAACAGACCGGATTGTACGGAGATTGTCACATCAGGCTAAGTAGGAGTTCGGATGGGTTTTCTCATCGGCCTTCTTATCGACATCTACCTGGGGACCGTTACGTACAGCTAGTACCGCTTGCGGCCTCTAGTTAAACCCACTGCCAGCGTAGTGTCGAGTCTTTAGAGTCCAACACAGAGAGTTTCCCTGCTTCAGGCGAAACGATATAGAGATCGTATGGTTTTACGACAGGGTTCAGACATATACGTGTACTTTTGCACGTATGATGTTCGGACAGTTTATACTAGCAGGCTTTGGTTTAAGCCAGATTCTAGTATTGGATTATTGGATTTATGCAGTCTCAGTATATCCGTGTTTTCGTAAATACAGATGGGAGGGGCATTCTCGTAATTACTCGAGAAACTTCTAGAAGAAATGTGACTCATTATGTTTTAATTCATTTATGGATTAAGCGTAATGAGGTGGAGGAGATGATGTGTTATTTGCATTAAATGAAATTATGACTCATGAGATGATTCATCCATTTGTATTAAATGAAGCATGAAGATATTTGATCAAGATATTTGTGCAAGATATTTTATGCTTCATAATATATACACAAATGAGTTATTTTTCATTTCATAATAACAAACACATTCTCTCTCCTCAAGCTCTCTCTCTTCTTCACACTAACCCTAATCCTCTTATGAGTTGAGAACCCAAGGGTTAGAAAGACTAATCAATCCTTAATCCATCTCTATATCCTCTAGGTCACTTGGATTAGCAATCCTAGCCACTTAGTTACCTCAAGTTAGAGGTTAAAGCTTGGAGAAGGAACTCTCGGGTGGATCTTCTATCACATCGAGGAGGCCGACGAGGAGGTGAACAACAAGAACAAGAAGGAATAATATCTTGAGGTATAATCATCTATCATAGTAGTTTAGCACTTCTAGATAGTTTGTTAGTTAGGGTTTAGCAAAGATTCTTAAAGTTGGTCGATATTAGCTTGAACAAAATGATTGTTTTACTTATTCCGCCTCCCCGCATCTTATGGGGTGTGTAACGTCGACTTACAGTAGTATCAGAGCCTAGCTAAACTATAAATAATATGTTAGCAAAGTCTTTAGAAATTCGATCGCAAAATAATCCCAAAAAAAACGACGTTTTCACTAAGTTTCTGCCGATTTTAAATTGGGGTCTAAAAATTTTTCAGGGACCCTTAAAAATACAAGCAGGGTTTTTTAAGAATTGTGAAGAAATTTGGGATCGTGACTCGTCCAAACCACCGCGGAACCGCGGCCGACCCAAACGATGTGCACAGAGAATTGTTTGGAGTAGATTCATATGTGTTGCTTGATCAAAATTCTAAGAAGTTTGGGTAACTCGATTATATCTGTGTTGTGTTTAATGTGTTCGTAATCCTCCCTTAACTGCTAGTGTGTCGGTTAGTAAGGGGTTGCACATTTCTGTAATGGTTTTTACTGGTTTGTGAATGTGAACTTGTTGGATTGTCGTGATTGGATAGCCGGGGATGTGAGATTCAAATGTAAATTGTAATTTATTGTAATATTCTTTTGCGGGGCACATCCGAGTTGAGGTTGTAGCCACCGTTGTATTATTTCATTTACTGTTTTCTGCTCCTAGGATAGACCCAAGGTGGGGTGCACAAACTACCGGGTAGTTTGAAGTGTTTAGTGGCCTACTCACGTCGTTGAGGGAGACCGCTTCACTTCGGGTACATGACGGGTCATTTGCTGTACCCGTAGGGGTCTATGGTGGGGTTGGCTATTCATCACGACTGTGTAATCCGTACTTCATTACTGGCTCAAAGGGAATGCGGATTCCTAGAATATCCAATATGTTCATCTGTCACCTGGAATGCCTATTATTGCGTCTGACGAATGTACAATATCTATATATGATATCTATTAGGCGTTGCTTATGTTTTGCACCTACGCTAGCCCAGCCCCCGCTCTGTCGTTAGTTAAGTAACCTAACGGGTGAATGACGGGGCCCATTGGCGAATGCGGATGGCAAAAGTGGACGTTGTATTTTCATTGTTTTCTGCAATGATAGGTTAATTGATGGGACACATTATATTAATGTAAAGAAAATAAACTAAAGTTGAATCGTTGGAACAGTTTAAAAGAAACCACTCGGTTATTTTTAAAACAGCAGATTTTTAATTGCGGAGCTTAAACCACTCCTTTTAAAAAAGCTATCAGGTTCCTTCGATCATATCAAGTTCACTACGTTCACGGTTTCGCCAAAACCATTCGTATCCCTCCGTCATTTCATTTGGGTATTCAGTAGTATTCAAGCTATATATTTTGACCAACGCCAAGGCATAGTGTTTGGTAGCTGCTGGGTATTCATCTGTTGCATAGATAGATGAGTTGGTTTGGGACAGTCGTACTGCCATTTGACCAACGTCAGGGGTATGTATGGATGGGTTCAAATTAACAAGATAATGATGGGTAGAAATTGACATGTGACTTATGACATTTTGACCAACGCCAAGGTCATAAGAGCATGGGGCAAAAATCCACATCGGGAATTTCTAAAGAAACTGAAATTTGCTAGAGTTGCATACCATTTGGTGTGTGATAATTTTGGTAGGATTCCTTCAGATTTATCACACGATGATATTTGGATCCCGATCCTACTGTGAGTAAATGCTACTCATCGGGAGATTCTTTCACTTAACGATCATTGCTATAAACCAAGTAGGTGTCGAGAAAGGTGTTAGCGGGGCTACGCCCCCAGAGAAAAGAGCTTATTTAATTAAGGAACTTCGCGAAAGCGTTGTAAAACCTCCCTCGAAGTACCGACACCGGCCTGGCTGAACGGTTAAGCAAGTATTGTACGGTGAGAATAGTCCTGACTAGTTCTTCTTTTTTGGTTTGAGGAAGGATTCGAGAAACAGTAGGAGCAATCCTGTTTAGATAAACTAAAAACCACTCTAAAGTTGCAAGAGTATCATGCTAAAGTGTTTCCTCTCTCTCTCCTAATTTCAGCGACCCAGAACATGACAGGCCGTAAGTTATTATTAGATAAAAATATTTTGACAGGGCCAAACTATAAAGATTGGTTCCGGAATGTCAAGATGGCAATAACTTATGACAAATTGGGGTATGTCCTTACTACTAAGGCCCCTGCCGTCCCAGGTCCAGAATCCAGTGTCGTGGATAAGGAAATCCGCAAGATCTGGGAGATTGACTGGGCGAAGGCTAAATGCATCGTGCTTGCCTCTATGAATAATGAACATCAGAGGTGGCACGAGAATATGGATCTTGAATCCATATTTCTCCACACCAAGGAACTGTATGGAGAGCAATCTCGTATAGTTAGATACGAGACCTCGAAGAACTTGTTTCAGTCGAGGCTGGCCGTCGGATCATCTGTAGGGGAACATGTCCTTAAGATGATTGGCTATATTGAAGAGCTCGCGGACCTCGGGACAACATTAAAGAACGAGCTATATACAGACTTGGTTCTTCAGTCCCTTCCTTCCACCTACGCCCAGTTTATCTTGAATTTCAACATTCAAGGTAAAGAAGTTGAACTTCCAGAACTCCTAAATATGTTAAGGAGTGCAGAGGGCACCTTGCAGAAAGCAAGGGAAACACCTACTATGTTTGTTCGTGGTGCTTCCTCTTCCAGGTCTAAGGCAAGGGCCAAAGGAAGGAAGAATAAGGCTGCTACCAAACCGAGAGGTGGTGTTGGTAAGGTGGGAGTCAAGGGAAAGGCAAAGGTTGCGGTGCCAGTAGTGGCAAAGGACGAGTGCTTCCACTGTCGTAGGAAAGGCCATTGGAAGAAGGATTGCAAAGCTTGGATTGCCAAGAACCAGGACCCGAGGCAAGTTGTGGTTTCGGCTTTAGGTGTGTATGTAATTGAAAATTATCTGTCAATCAACTCTACTTCTTGGGTATTGGATACCGGATCAGGATCTCATATATGCAATTCATTGCAGGCACTGAGAAACCGTAGAGTGCTGAAGGTTGGTGATATGACCCTCCAGGTTGCTAACGGAGCTAGCGTGAATGCTTTATCCGTAGGGGATTATCACCTTGGATTAACGAGTGGACATATTTTGGTTTTACGCAACTGTTTTTGTGTACCTAGTTTAACGTGTAATATCATATCAGTATCGTTGTTATCAAAGGAAGGTTATGATTTCACGTTTGTAAGCGATGTTGTTAATATCCACCTTAATCATAGTTTGATTGGGTCCGGTACACTAGATAACGGTATATACGTGTTAAACCAATTACAGATTTTCAATGTCCATAACACACTAAAAAGAAAGTCTCCAGATATAAATCAGGCTTTCTTATGGCATTGTAGACTAGATTACATCAATGAGACAAGGTTAACTAAGTTACATAGAGAAGGATATTTGGATCCGTTCGAATATCAATCTTATGCCACTTGTCAATCATGTCTCAAAGGAAAGATGACAAAGACTCCATTCACTGGGCATGGAGTAAGAGCGAGCGAGCTCTTAGGACTCATACACAGCGATGTATGTGGCCCAATGGCTACAAATGCAAGAGGCGGTTTTTCATATTTCATTACTTTTACGGATGATTACTCTAGGTATGGATTCATTTTCTTGATGAAATATAAATCCGAGGCCTTTGAGAAATTCCGAGAATATAAGAATGAAGTAGAAAACCAAACCGGCAAAAGTATTAAGACACCGAGATCTGATTGAGGTGGTGAATACTTAAGTGCTGAGTTCCTAGGTTACCTAAAGGGGAATGGAATTCTCTCTCAGCTTACTCCTCCATACACTCCACAACACAACGGTGTATCGGAGAGACAGAACTGAACCCTATTGGATATAGTGCGTTCCATGATGAGTAATGCTGAGTTACCGCGATCTTTCTGGGGTTATGCACTAGAATCGGCTGCATATCTTCTGAACAGGGTTATTACCAAGACTATGCCTACCACACCATATCAGATGTGGAGTGGGAAGAAACCCTATCTTTAGTATCTGAAGATATGGTGATGTCCAGCTTTTGTTAAAAAGCAACATGCGGACAAACTCGAGGCACGCTCAGTACAGTGTAAGTTTGTGGGATATCCAAAGAACTCCAAGGGGTATTTTTTCTATTACGCAGAGGAACAAAAGGTTTTTGTTTCTCGTAATGCCCATTTTCTAGAACAATAGTTTTTAGAAAAGGAAACAAGTGGGAGCGTAATAGAACTGGAAGAAATTCCAGAACCACAAACTACTACCGAAAGTTTGGTAGAACCAGAAGTTCCAGAAGAACAGGACATTCCCGCACCCCTCCGTAGGAGTAGTAGGCCGTCTCATCCGCCTGAGAGATACTACGGTTTTCTCATAGACGGGGATAGAGAGGATTGCGTCATTGATAATGATGAACCTACTAGATTCCAGCAGGCCATCCAGAGCGGCGACTCAGTAAGATGGCTGGATGCAATGCGGACCGAGATGGAGTCCATGTACACCAACAAAGTATGGACTTTGGACTTTGCTCCAGATGGGGTAAAACCCATAGGATGCAAGTGGATCTTCAAGAAGAAGATTGGTGTAGATGGACAGGTGGAAACCTATAAGGCTAGACTTGTTGCAAAGGGTTTTCGTCAAAGACCTGGTTTGGACTATGACGAAACTTTTTCTCCAGTGGCTATGCTCAAATCCATTCAGATCCTTCTTGCCATTGCTGCCTTCCATGATTATGAAATCTGGCAGATGGACGTAAAGACGGCTTTTCTAAATGGTAATTTAGAAGAGTGCGTCTATATGGATCAGCTAGAAGGTTTCAATCAGAATGGGAGCAGCGGAAAAGTGTGCAAGTTGCTTAAGTTCATTTATGGACTAAAGCAAGTATCGCAGAGTTGGAACATCTGTTTTGATGAAATGGTCAAAGAATATGACTTTATCAAAAATCCAGATGAACCATGTATATATAGTAAAATTGTAGCACGAACTGTCGTATTCCTCGTATTGTACGTGGATGACATTCTCTTGATAGGAAATGACATTCCTATGCTACAATCTGTCAAAGGATTCTTGTCACACAGGTTCTCCTTGAAAGACCTGGGTGATGCCTCTTACATTCTGGGGATCCAGATCTATTGTGATAGATCTAAGAGAATGTTGGCACTTTCGCAGCTCAGGTATATTAACACTATACTGAAAAGATTCAGTATGGAAGATTCTAAGCGCGGTAATTTAACGGCTTGTCACGGAATCACCCTCTCCAAAGAGATGTCTCCCAAGGCTGATTTGGAAAGAGATCGCATGTCAGTTATACCCTACGCTTCTGCGGTAGGCTCTATAATGTATGCGATGTTGTGCACCAGACCAGATGTAGCTTACACACTGAGCGTGGTAAGCCGGTATCAGTCAGACCCAGGGGAGAAGCACTGGATAGCAGTAAAGAACATTCTCAAGTACCTGAGAAGGACTAAGGATATGTTTTTGGTTTACGGCGGAAAAGACCTCAAGATCGAGGCTTTTGGTGACTCCAGTTTCCAGAATGACAAGGATGACTCCAAGTCTATGTCAGGTTATGTCTTTACCCTCAATGGAGGGTGGTGTGCTGGAAGAGTTCCAAGAAGGATACCGTTGCTGACTCAACGATGGAAGCGGAGTATATCGCTGCTTGCGATGCCGCAAAAGAAGCAGTCTGGATAAAGAAGTTCCTAACAGAACGTCAGGTGGTTCCTACCATTGTTGATCCAATACCGCTGTATTGTAACAACAACGGCACTATAGCTTTAGCAAAGGAACCTTGGTCCTATCAGAAGTCCAGACATATCTTAAGGCGGTATCACCTGATCAGGAAGATCATAAATCGCCGGGAGATCGAGGTCCGGAGAGTTGCTATAGAGGAGAACACTGCAGATCCATTCACAAAGGCCTTACCTCAGACACAGTTCGAGAGGCTATTCGAGATGATAGGTCTTCGATACGCCAGTACATGGCCCTAGTGCAAGTGGAAGATTGTTAGTGTATATGCCCTAGGAGCCATTATTGTATCATGCTAGCTTGTATATTACTTAATGGAAGTTTGGGATATTCACAGTTGTATTAACAGTCTTGCTCAACATAGTAGTATGCTACTTGGTTTATATCTATCTTAATATGTGTATATGTTTCTCTTAACATATCGCGAATACATATTGATAGAGCCTATAGGATCTTGCTTGACTACCAGCGTTGTGATGGCAGTCACACTAGTGGGGGCTGGGTAGTCTACAATCACATCCTTTTTCAGGTCCCTAGTCATAGGATTATCGAGACAGGGCATCGATACTCCGGAGTAGACTAGTGTGTACGCTTCTCATCCAAGTTGGGGAGATGGTCTGTCCTACAGCCATCAGTACGTCATACTGGAGATAGTATGCAGGTGCTCGTTGGGTTACGGGTATACCAGACAGGACTCGCAGGGAACTGTTGGTTGGTATTATACCCGTCATCAGTTAATAGTTCCCAGGTGACATGAGTACAGCATAGTCCGTAGACTTGACACTGCTGCTTCGCCTCGAGTGCGTTCCCACTGTTCTTAGATTGCTACCCTACCACGGCTCAAAGGAGTCGTGCAAACAGGTAGCAGTTGGGTGCAGTCCCGAAGCACTTGGAGGCAGTGGCGGTTAGACAGGATTCGTCTCTCCCGGTATTGGGAGTTGATATCGTACTGTGTTTGGAGAGCCATTACGCAAAGTCCCTGGCCAGGGCAAGTGAGATTTACTGGTAGGTTTTTCAGTAGTTTCTCAAGGTGTAATGGGCTTCACTCCGACACGACTTATACCGCTTTTAGGGGACTGACGCTTGCCGCCCCCTAGGCCCGATATACGATAGTCTTAGACGAACAGACCGGACTGTACGGAGATTGTCACATCAGACTCAGTAGGAGTTCGGATGGGTTTCTTCATCGGCCTTCTTATCAACATCTACCTGGGGACCGTTACGTACAGCTAGTACCGCTTGCGGCCTGTAGTTAAACCCACTGCCAGCATAGTGTCGAGTCTTTAGAGTCCCACACAGAGAGTTTCTCTGCTTCAAGCGAAACGATATTGAGGTCGTATGGTTTTACGATAGGGTTCGGACATATACGTATACTTGTGTACGTATGATGTTCGGACAGTTTATACTAGCAGGCTTTAGTTTAAGCCAGATTCTAGTATTAGATTATTGGATTTATGCAGTCTCAGTATATCCGTGTTTTTCGTAAATACAGATGGGAGGGGCATTCTCGTAATTACTCAAGAAGCTTCTAGAAGAAAGGTGACTCATTATGTTTTAATTCATTTATGGATTAAGCTTAATGAGGTGGAGGAGATGATGTGTTATTTACATTAAATGAAATTATGACTCATGAGATGATTCATCCATTTGTATTAAATGAAGCATGAAGATATTTGTGCAAGATATTTTATGCTTCATAATATATACACAAATGAGTTATTTTTCATTTCATAATAACAAACACATTCTCTCTCCTCAAGCTCTCTTTCTTCTTCACACTAACTCTAATCCTCTTATGAGTTGAGAACCTAGGGTTAGAAATACTAATCAATCCTTAATCCATCTTTATATCCTCTAGGTCACTTGGATTAGCAATCCTAGCTACTTAGTTCCTCAAGTTAGAGGTTAAAGCTTGGAGAAGTAACTCTCGGGTGGATCTTCTATCACATCGAGGAGGCCGACGAGGAGGTGAATAACAAGAACAAGAAGGACTGGTATCTTGAGGTATAATCATCTATCATAGTAGTTTAGCACTTCTAGATAGTTTGTTAGTTAGGGTTTAGCAAAGATCCGTAAAGTTAGTCGATGTTATCTTGAACAAAATGATTGTTTTACCTATTCTGCCTTCCCGCATCTTGTGGGGTGTGTAACGTCGACTTACAGCACCTTCGGAGGTGATCTCCGCCATTCACTACGCCGACTCACCCTCAGTGAATTATGACGTAGAGGAGGTCAATTAGACTTCTGAGGGTTGTCTTCAGCTCTCTATGGCTGCAATACCCGTACAGCCTCCAATGGCTTTACATATCTTGGGGCGACGTATATGTGAAGGCGAGTCGCGCCCTTAGGGACAGCCAAACATGATAGGCTTGACTCCTCGCCATTTAACCGGATATCTGCAGTGGGCTCGATACATCTTATCGGCCAAGAAATCACAGCTGCTGAAGCTCGGGTTGTATCCTGCGATTTATGCTTCTCTCTTCCAGTATTCCACGCCCCCTGTATGGTGGGTCAAAACTTTTTTGGAACAATGGAACGTTCCAACTCACACCTTCCTTCTATTAGATCGGGAAGTTTCAATCTCTTTAGAGGAGTTCACGGAGATCTCCGGCTTTCCTGTCAGAGGGGAACATTATGAGGAGATATTACCCCCTGACGAGTATATTTTCTCCACTCGATCAGTAGTGATGGGTCTGACCCCAGAGAATGCCATTCAGCACCGATTCCCAAGCTTGATCAAGGTGTTAAATATTTACGAGAACCTGTTTCTCGAATCCGGAAGTCATGGGGTCAGCTTTATGGATTTCATCGCCCGTTTTCTTCATCCGGAAATCTTGTCGAAACAAGATGCGAAGTTTGCCAAGCTCGACGATCCTTTCGGATTTGGCTTGGATAGCTGGCCTACAACGGAAGCAGATCAAAAGAATTTCTTCCTCCCAAACGCCGCGGTCGTCCCGTTTGCAGAACTCGCCGCTCAAGACATCGACAAAGAGGCGTTATTTTTAGGGTTCCTTGGTTTATGGTTAAGCTGGTTTGCGCTCCCCATGCACCCTCTTTACATGAGGTCGTTCGTTTTCTACCCGGCTCACCGAATGGTTAAAGGGACGCAGGTTGCCGTTGGGATTGCTGGGCTGGCTCATGTAGGGTGTTTTTCATCACCCTATTGAGATGGGAATACGCGCATGCTTGTCAGGAGCATTACAGATTCCCCCTGCCTAGGGAGGCTGGGGTTTATTGATTGTGGGGATCCGAATCTCTGGCAGCCGCAAACTAAGCTGCCGTTAATTACCCCTCGCCTTTGAAGCGAGGGAACGTCCGATTGACGGGTTAAACTGGTCATGCGAACTCAACGTGCAGTGTTGTGTCTTGAAGGGGTTTTGGATATATCGGGGGCCCCGCAGAGTTTTTACGGGGGTCCCGCTACCCAAATAGCGGGCTGGGGGTTAAGGGGGCTAGCAGCCCCCTTACGGGGTGCGGGGCAGCGCCCCGGCCCAATTTTTTTTGAGAGGGACAGTGTTGTAGAGTATGTGTGTGTGTGTGTGTGTATACATATATATAAAATAAAAAAATGGAAAGGGCTTCCAAAGGATGCGTGGGAAAAAGCGCCAGCGCTTTGGGTACTAGCGCTTTGAGCGCAAGAGCGCTAGCGCCCCACGTGCCAGGTATGTGGGCGCTCGCAAGGGCGCTAGCGCTTTGAGCGCTAGTGCCCCACGTATCAGCACGTGGGCCCTCGGGAGGCAAAAGGGACTTGGTCCCTGCAATGGGAGTTGTACTCCGAGAAAGGAGAACTTATTATTTTGTGTGTGTGTGTGTGTGTGTGTGTGTGTGTGTGTATGAGGAGTTAAACTCCTAGGATATTTTGAAGCTGATGAAGGGGCTTCTCCCCTTGAGCCCTAGTTCTTCCCCAAAGTGGGGTTTCTGGAGATAGGTCTCGTTCTTCATCCTGTCGTTTGGCCGGATCTTGAAGATCAAGAGATGCGAGATTTTAAATATCTCTTCTTTTTGGGTTCTGATGGGAGATCTGAGTTCCCCTTTATGGGTTTTTGGTGAAAAAACTATTTTGTTTTGGGAAAGGAAGAGTAAAACTCTTGATTTAATTCAAAAGAAAGAAGAAGGTTTAGAACCTTCAGAAAGGGGAAAGAGGCACAAACCCTAGATTTTGAGGGGAATGAAAAAAGTCTCTTAGATATTTTCATCATGTTGCCTTATACAGGCTTACATATTTGTATATAGCCTCTTGGGTTTTACAAAATGGCATTTTGCCCATCCCATGGCTCATGTGCCATTTCTTTTTGCACATAAGCCATGGGCTTACAAAAATTTGGCTTTACTCCCATAAAAATTACATCAAAATTATTATTTTTTTACATGATTTGCATGGGGAGGCCAGCCGCTTCATGTTCCGGCTCGACTCGGGCATGGGCCCACCTGGCTTAGGGTTGACCTTGACTTTGACTTGGTCAACCGGGGTGTAATTTTCGACCCCAACAAAGTGCCCTCCATCAATAAATGCACACCACATATTTGGGTCGTGTGCATGAAATTGATGGATCTTCTTTCGTGTGGAGGCGACTTGCTTTGGTTCCCCCTTTTTGGGATGCACTGCCCTTTTTACGACATGGACGGTCGACGCTTGACGCATCTCCGAGATGGAGTGTCCCTCGGGGAGCATGATTCCCGAGAATCGGAGCATCATTCCAAAGCGCGGAGCATGATTCTAGAGATCGGAGCATCATTTCGGAGCGCAGAGCATGATTCCAAGGATCAGAGCATCATTCCGAAGCGCGGAACATGATTCCAAAGATCGGAGCATCATTCCGAAGAGCGGAACATGATTCCAAAGATCGGAGCATCATTCCGATGAGCGGAGCATGATTCCAAGGATCGGAGTATCATTCCGAAGAGCGGAGCATGATTCCAAAGGGTCGGAGCATAATTCCGACGAGCGGAGCATAATTCCAAAGGGTCGGAGCATAATTCCGACGA
This sequence comes from Agapanthus africanus, assembly GCA_030015575.1. Lineage (NCBI taxonomy): Eukaryota > Viridiplantae > Streptophyta > Magnoliopsida > Asparagales > Amaryllidaceae > Agapanthus > Agapanthus africanus. The sequence continues at coordinate 903,251,192 of JASDDO010000019.1, read as the reverse complement.
GCGGAGCATGATTCCAAAGGGCCGGAGCATAATTCCGACGAACGGCATACATTTTGACCGAAGCATAATTTCGATGCATAGGTTGATTCCCAGGCGAAGCATAATTCCGATGGGGAAAGCAGATAATCCGAGGTGAAGCTTGATTTCGACACGGGGTGCACATTCTGAGAGGAAGCATGATTCCGACGCAGAGCTTGCTGGTTGACTTGATTCCGAGGCGGAGCATAATTCCGACAGGGAAGGCAGATACACCAAGGTGAAGCATGATTTCGACACAGTGTACACTCTGAGACGAAGCATGATTCCGGTGCAGAGCTTGTTGGCAGACTTGATTCCGAGACGAAGTATAATGTCTACAGGGAAGGCAGATACACCGAGGCAAAGCTTGATTTCGACGCGGGGGACATTATGAGACAGAGCATGATTCCTGCGCAGAGCTTGTTGGCCGACTTGATTCCGAGACGAAGCATAATTTTGACAGGGAAGGCAGGTACACCGAGGCGAAGCATGATTTTGGTACGAGGTGCACATTCTGAGGCGAAGCATGATTTTGGCACGAGGTGCACATTCTGAGACGAAGCATGGTTCCGATGCAGAGCTTGCTGGTTGACTTGATTCCGAGGCGGAGCATAATTCCGACGAGGAGGTCATTAGTTGATTCCGAGCTGGAGGCGGGTTTCTAACAGGGAAGGCAGATACACCGAGGCAAAGCTTGATTTCGACGCGGGGTACACTCTGAGATGAAGTATGACTCCAACGCAGAGCTGGTTGGTTGATTTGATTCCGAGACGGAGCATAATTCCGGCAGGGAAGGTAGATATCCCGAGGCGAAGCATGATTTCGACACGGGGTAAATTCTGGGACGGAGCATGATTCCGCCGCAGAGGTTGTTGGTTTGATTTGATTTGGATTGACATCAGCATCGCTACACTGGAATATGGTACCAGGAGCGAATCATCATTTGCCATGAAAGGATTTGAGGATTTGGTTTTGGTTTGGCATCTGCATTGCTACACTGGAATAATGCCAGGAGCAACTCATCATTTGCCCCGGGAGGATTTGGAAATTGGTGGCTTAGGAGACAGGTTTAGATCCCTATCACCTAAGGCTTATCAATTTTATGGGCCGTAAGGGTCCCATAAAAGTATTTTCTCTCTACGAGTCGAAAGGATCTTGTAGGTGTATTTTCTCCTTAGGAGTCGTGGGGACTCCCAAGTGTATTGTTCCTTTGTGAGTCGTAAGGATCTCACGCAGGAATTTTCTCCTCACAAAGTCGAGAGGACTTTGCGAGTGCATTTCATCTTTTTTTCACGAGTTTGCGCCCTTTCGGGTTTTCACAAACTCGTCGGCAGTCCTGCTGTTTTTACTCACGGAGCCCTTTCGGGTTTTCATCCGTGCCCATTTTGCTTATGGACATACCATTCTTTTATTTTATTTTATTTATTTTTGGTGGGAATTTGAATGTGGTCTCACCGGTAGGACCTGGGAGAGATTGGGATTGTTTTACGCCCGTGGATTGTATACGGTTTTGCAGGATGTATGATCCAGACCGTAGGGCCGGAAATATTTTGGGACTTTGTTGGCGTCTGCATCGCTGCACTGGAATATGGTACCAGGAGCGACTCATCATTCGCCGTTGAGGTATGGGATTTGGAATTGGGTTGGCGTCTGCATCGCTGCACTGGAATATGGTACCAGGAGCGACTCATCATTCACCACTTGGGGTATGGGGTTTAGAATTTGGTTGGCGTCTGCATCGCTGCACTGGAATATGGTACCAGGAGCGACTCATCATTCGCCGCTTGGGGTATGGGGTTTTGGCCGGCGTCTGCATCGCTGCACTGGAATATGGTACCAGGAGCGACTCATATTCGCCATTGCCTATTGGGAAGCGATGACTTAGGAGACAGGTTTAGATCTCAATCACCTAAGGCTTTTCGATTTTATGGGCCGTAAGGGTCCTATAAAAGCATTTTCTCCCTACGAGTCATAAGGATCCCGTAGGTGCATTTTCTCCTTAAGAGTCGTGAGGACCCCCAAGTGTGTTTTTCCTTTGTGAGTCGTAAGGATCTCACGCGGGGATTTTCTCCTCACGTATCATGAGGACACATGAGTGGGTTTTCCTAAATGGAGCATAATTCCAAGGGCAGAGACCGGCCGCTGGACTGGTGATTGTGGTGGGGCATGGGTATGATGAGAATTATTTGAGCCCGTGGATTGTATACGGTAGTCAACTTGGGGACCAACCATAGGGCCGGGGAAATTTTTGAAAAATCGGATTTTGGTTGGCGTCTGCATTGTTGCACTGGAATATGGTACCAGGAGCGACTCATCATTCGTCGTTTTTTTACCGCGATTGCTCTATCATTTCAGCTTTTCTTATCGCGAAGATCGCGATTGCCCTATCATTTCGGCTTTTATTTGCAGTTGCCCCATCATTTCGTCTTTATTTTCATCTTTATTTTACTCACTGATTTTTATTGCGAGTTGCCTCATCATTTCGGCTTTTCTTTATTTTTCTTTTATTTACACATTTTTTGTTTATTTACATATATATATATTTTACATTCCCAGTTTAACGACTTAGAGGTCGACTGTTCCCAGTTTAATGACATGGTGGTCAACTGTTTTCAGAGAAAGGCAGATGTCTGAGAGAATCAGTTTCACGAAGTACTTCGGTCTCTGTTTGTATGAAATTGGCGGTTGCAGTTGGACTGTTTGTTAACACGCCTTCAGACAGTTCTATCTCTCCTACCTGGTATTACTTTTCGACCCAATCTTTGAAGACGAAGCAGTCCTCAATGGCATGACCTATCACTCTGTGATAGGGGCAGTATTTGGGGTCGTCAGTCATATTCGCTTCCTGCGGTCTTTTTGACTCTGGCAGTTGTAGACCGTTCCTCAGGGCGTCTTTGAATCTTTTACGGATTTTGTCCCTTCTGAAGGAATAGACCTTATCCAGCTTCTCTTTCAGTGGAGATTCTCCTCCCTCTCCGAACATTGTCTTCCGAAGCTGGTTCGCATTAGGCCCGCTCAACCCTTGCTTATTTCGGTTAGCCGAGGCATTGAAAGATTCAGTATCGTCGGAATTTCCGCCTTTGCGATTTTCGTCATTTCGGTTTCTCCTGGACCTATTATTATTTTGGGAGTCAGAGGACTCCTGCTTTGAGCGTTCTAACATCTGGACTTTCCTGGTCAGCTCTTGGAATGTTTTGAGATCCGCGGTGCATAGAAACGGGGCCATCCAATTGTTGAGATTTCCGACAAGGAGACTGACAGATTGGTCCTACTCTATCGACGGTTCACATTTGACGGAGAGATTGTGCCATCGGGTTATAAAATCCGTGCTGCTTTCTTTGTTCTTGGGTTTGGTCCTTACGAGCTCGGCGATGGTGATCTTATCGCTGACGCTCATGAACCTTTGTCGAAAAAAAGATTCCATTTGGACAAAAGTAGTAATGGAGCCATCCGGTATGCTCGCGTACCAGTCGAAAGCAACATCGGTCAAGCTATTAACGAACTGGCGGAGGAGAAGCGCATCGTTGCCCCCAGTATTCCCGCACGAGGCATTGAAGCGGGCGATGTGCTGATTCGCATTTCCCATCCCATCAAATCTTCCGAATTTAAGGATGACATAGCCGATAGGAAATTCTACCAGATCATACTGAGCAGGATATGGTCTCCCACTGCTGCTGATATCTTTTTGCGCTTCGGCTTCGGCTACCAATGTTTTGACTTTGTTGGCAACCAAATCTATGATTTGATCTTGAGTTAGCAGGCTACTGTCATTAGTAGCCAAGAAATTTCCTAAGATAGGATGCGACTGGCTTTCGTGCGGTCCGCCCACCTTTGGATTTGAGGGAATAGGCGTCGGCTGTCTCCGGACACCGTTTCCCAGTTCATGAGCAGAGCCCTGTGCTTGATTGGGCGGCTGAGAGGCAAGTTGGGCAGTAGGCCGTAAGACGACATTTGTCAAGTCGTCGATCTTTGAGTAGAGCTTGGACATCTCCTTGTCTTTGCTTCTGAGCTATTTTCGGAGCTCTTGGAGAAGTTGCTGATCTGCAGTCTTAGGATAAAAAGTTGGCTCATCTTTGCTTTCCGAGCCCGACTCCTCATGAACTGAGGGCTCTCTCTGCCTATCAGCCTCACTGGGAGGATTTTCATCACCCTCCGGAGGATGCTGATCTTGAGAAGTGACAGCTACATTCAAGCCAGATTGGATTCGAGATGTGGTGGCCCCATCCTTGCTCTTGCTGCGCGTGCCTACCATGTAGACAGTGTGGACCACATATCCAGCCATTTCTTCGTCTTTGGCGGGGTAACCATGTTCCTCGAACCTCATGAGGTTCAGCCTAGCAGGAGCTCTAGCCCTTTTGTTGGCTCTATACCTGAGCCTTTTTTGCCTTAGCTTCTCAATTTTAAGGGCTTGGTGGGCATCCATTTCCTGGGAAGCCACCGTGAGTCGATTAGCGGGGAGCTTAGAGAAGACACCCGATCGAGCAGTTGTCAGGGGCACCGCCGGAGCTTGCTCGAGAGGCCTTGTTACTTTGTTGGTGTTGATGGCTTTGCCCCCAGCTGGGGCCAAGGAGAGTCGTTCAAACACCGACTTGCGTTTGAGTTATGGCACCTTCGAGACCACCACATTTGGCCTCCTGCCTTTCGAGACCGGTTTGTCTGTCACCAGGGCTTGAGGAGCTGGGATGGCGTTAGCTGGCACGAACAGAATAGAGCCAAATGGTAGCGGCAGCTCCTCCCATTGTCGCCCGAGACTGGCCGGAAGGACCGTCCTGGAGTCTATCTTCATATTGTAGGAGACGGGAGCCGTGCTGAGAGCTGAGTTCATCATTGCAGACATTGTTGAGAAGTGATTGCTTGAAAACCTGCATGAAAGAGCATTATTTTAGTATAAATATAGATACGTATATTGATATAGATACGTATATTGATTGAGTTCGCATGAATGCTTAACCCGAAATATGGGAGGAGGGATAAGTCCCACCGGGCGTGCCAGAATCTGTAGGGTGTTTTTCGTCACCCCATTGAGATGGGAATACGCGCGCGCTTATCAGGAGCATTACAGATTCCCCCTGCCTAGGGAGGCTGGGGTTTATTGATTGTGGGAATCCGAATCTCCGGCAGCCGCGAACTAAGCTGCCGTTAATTACCCCTCGCCTTTGAAGCGAGGGAACCTCCGATTGACGGGTTAAACTGGTCATGCGAACTCAACGTGCAGTGTTGTGTCTTGAAGGGGTTTTGGAAATATCGGAGGCCCCACAGAGTTTTTACGGGGGGACCGCTACCCGGATAGTGGGTTGGGGGTCAAGGGGGCTAGCAGCCCCTTTGCGGGGTGCAGGGAAGCGCCCCGGCCAAAATTTTTTTTTGAGAGGGACAGTGTTGTAGAGTATGTGTGTGTGTGTGTGTGTGTATACATATATATAAAATAAAAAAGGGAAAGGGCATCCAAAGGATGCGTGGGAAAAAGCGCCAGTGCTTTGGGTGCTAGCGTTTTGAGCGCAAGAGCGTTAGAGCGCTAGCGCCCCACGTGCCAGGCACGTGGGCGCTCGGACGCTAGCGCTTTGGGCATTAGCGCTCTGAGCGCAAGAGCGCTAGCGCCCCACGTGTCAGCACGTGGGCGCTTTGAGCGTAAGGGCGCTAGCGCTTTGAGCGTAAGGGCGCTAGCGCTTTGAGCGCTAGCGCCCCACGTGTCAGCACGTGGACGCTTGGGTGCTAGCACTTTGGGCACTAGCGCTCTGAGCGCAAGGGCGCTAGCGCTTTGAGTGCTAGCGCCCCATGTGTCAGCACGTGGGCGCTCGGGAGGCAAAAGGGACTTGGTCCCTGCAATGGGAGTTCTACTCCCAGAAAGGAGCACTTATTATTATTATTATTTTTTTTTTTGTGTGTGTGTGTGTGTGTATGAGGAGTCAAACTCCTAGGATATTTTGAAGCTGATGAAGGGGCTTCTCCCATTGAGCCCTAGTTCTTCCCCAAAGTGGGGTTTCTGGAGATGGGTCTCCTTCTTCTTCCTGTCGTTTGGCCGGATCTTGAAGATCAAGAGATGTGAGATTTTAAAAATCTCTTTTTTTTTAGATCTAATGGGAGATCTGAGTTTCCCTTTGTGGTTTTTTTGGTGAAAAACTATTTAGTTTTGAGAAAGGAAGAGTAAAACTCTTGATTTAATTCAAAAGAAAAAAGAAGGTTTAGAACCTTCAGAAAGGGGAAAGAGGCACAAAACCTAGATTTTGAGGGGAATGAAAAAAGCCCCTTAGATATTTTCATCATGTTTCCTTATATAGGCTTACATATTTGCATATAGCTCCTTAGGTTTTATAAAATGGCATTTTGCCCATCCCATGGCTCATGTGCAATTTCTTTTTGCACATAAGCCACGGGCTTACAAAAATTTAGCTTTATGCCCATAAAAATTACATCAAAATTATTATTTTTTTTACATGATTTGCATGGGGAGGCCGGCCGCTTCATGTTCCGGCTCGACTCGGGCATAGGCCCACCTGGCATGGGGTTGACCTTGACTTTGACTTGGTCAACCGGGGTGCAATTTTCGACCCCAACAGCTCATTTGTATCATGGTCTTAGCTTGGCGGCAGACACCACTCAATCGGGGGTGCAGCCCGTAAACTTCCCGATGCATTATTTCACTTCGTGGCTCGAGCTGCATGTGCTCGGCGCCTTCGGAATCTATAAGAGGCCCCGTTTCTATGAAAGTTATAACTTTCTTCGGGTTATGCGGCTGGTTGACGCTTCCGTTTTAGAACCGACTCAGCGAGAGGCTCGGGGTCTGATTCTTTGCCCGCGTACGGTCGGGGATGGCATGATCTTTGTCGATAAGGTCATGATTATCGGCAAGGAATCTGCTAAGACAGTGCAGCCGCTGCGGGACACCTTCAAAGATGGGATTTCTACCTTGAAAGCTCGGGAGATTCTTCACTTATATTCAATCAGGCCGGGCTTTTTAGTGTTTAGGCAGAACGATGCGGCGTTGTTCATGAGATACAACCCGCACCGTTTTGCTCAACAATCAAGCTACAATCAGGGTGTCCCCCTTGAAGCCTTTTTAGCTGAGCCTACTGCTACAGAGGAAGGTATCCGTTGCGCTGCACCATTTCATACGGCTAAATACCGGGTCTAACTTCTTTATCAGCGAGCCAAGCTGTGTCTCGAAAGCTTTTAATGTGTACGTGACGTGGTACCACCACGCGATGGGCGCTGTTATCAGGAAAGAAAAACGATTATTGCTTGATCGTAAGGGTGCTGTCCCAGTGGGTAACCTAACCGTTCCCTTAAAGCGACGGACCATCGTCCGTTCTCCCATAAGAGAAGATGCTGCGGCTGTGATTCCGCGCGCTTTTCCTGATAAGGGTCTACCTCGTGTGCCTTTAGAAGCGGTGGCTGCAGCGTCTCCCGATTCTGGCGTGCGTACAGAGATCGGGACTCGTCGCCCAAAGTTGCCCGCAAAGCGTAAGCTCGTGTTATCGGCTGCCGGCACTCGCTCACAGAAAAAGAAGAAGTCAATGTTTTCTGTCGACGTCGTACTCAGCCGGGATCCCCGTGCTCCCTATAGCGAGGGCTTGAGTGAGTACGGGACCAATGAGGGTCTATTTATCGAGCCTGTGGATGATACTGATCTTTAGGCCGCCCATGTGGCTTCCGAGCAACTGGCTCGCGATGAAGCATCGCTGATTACTATCGCACAGTCAGGTAGACTTCAGTCGAATCTTTCCGCTGCTATATTTTTTATTATGCTTTGACTGACGCTTTCTTCTTCAACAGGTATCTCTGCCGAAGAGGCTCTCGCTGCTTCCTTTAAAACATTTGAAGAGGAAGAGAGGCTCCATGCTTCTTTAGGCCTTGGTATAATTCGGCTTATTATGTCTTCATTCCCTTTTCCTTTATTTGTAGTCTGACCCCCTCTTTCATTTTGTTGTAGGGACTACTTTGACACGGGTTATTCCAAGCGCGGTGCTGATCCCGAGCGGTGATGCGGCGACGCTTCTAGAGTCGGCTATCGTGACCCCAGCTCCCCTGTCAGTATCGCAAGAGGTTTCACTTAAATAGCCTATGACGGATGTCGTAGCGGCTCCAGAGGCAAAACTTGGTTCGGATGATGACGTCCCTTTGATGGAGGTCTTGCAGAGATCGCTTCTCACCGCTCAGACCGAAAGGAAGCGGGCGGCGAGGGAACGTGTTGCCAGCATGGCTGTGGGTGCATGCTCAAGTACTACCCCCTCTGTCGCCATCTCTTCAGAGGATACTCCAGTTGCCCTGTCTACCGCTCATAGACAGGTTGCATGCGTGGCTCGAGAAGAAACCGAAAAGCCGCCCCAATGTAACGTAATACCGGGTCTTTTTATTAGAATTTGATCTTCAAATTCTTATATATTATATCCTGCAGGGCCAAGTCCTGGCGACGAGGTGGCAGGTGAGATGACGGCAACCATCGAGCCCGAAGCGGCTACTTTTTCTCAGGAGTCTGGAACTGCCCTAATTGCCTCTCTTTCTCCTTGTGGTTCTCTGCCATCGGCGGGTATTGTGAGTGTTACAACGGCCCTCGTAGAGTCAGGGGATGAAGCCATTGGTGCCAAAACCATTCCACTGACGGAGAGCGAAGAAACCGCAACGCCTAGTGATGCTTTCGTCGCAATTTTGGCTGATGACCCATCAGGTAGGTCTCGAGTCATTGTTTACCTTTTGTTTCGCAATCCCTTTCAGTCCCTTCTGATTACATTTCATTTGTTTCGAATGCAGGTGTGGTGAGTGCTGAGGTTGTGCCACCCGAAGAAGCGTCACCAGTTGCTGCTCTGATGGTCGCCATCCCTTCGCCTTCTCTTATGTCCTCTCAAATGCTGGAAGGTATGGGTTTGCGATTAATTTAAATTGTGGGTACCATTTTCCTTGTACTGACCATGTATCGTTGCAACCTTGCAGGAGTTCTCTTTGATCATCTGTATCAGGTGCTGAACCCGCATTTCTCCTTCCAGTCGGAAGTCAGTCTGCCAGCTGGTGTCAGTGAGTATAGTTTTTTAACCGACATCCTTTCCTTCTTTTTACGGGAGACCATGTCGTTTTTAATTCTTCCTTGAATTGATTTCAGCGTTACAAATTGAAGGATGGGACGAGAGAATAGGCACGCAACCGGCACTCCCAACTTTGCCACCTATCGCAGCCGGTATAGTAGACTTTGTTGCTCATGAATTTTCTTTATCTCTTGAGCCTACCTTTGACTATAACTTGTCTTGTAGCAATCGCACGAGCTCCAGCTTCCTTCGAGTCTCGCATCTTAATGCCGGCAGGGCCCTTTTCAAGACGTCCATCTTCCAAGGGCGCTGCGAACAGCCTGCGTATGCCGAATAAATCCATCGAGGAGCTTGACGCGGAGGCCTCTGCATTCGATGAAGATTTTGTTGCTGAGGTTAATCCCATGCTGGCAGCGCTTGTGCACTTCCACAGCGAGAGCGTCGTCGAGTCTTGGGTTAATTATTGCAGACAGCTCGAAGCCTGCTTGCATGAGATTGAGCTCAAGCGTCATGCTCCCGAGGTTTTGGCTCTTAACTCCCAGCGGGCTGCGTGGGTCGAGCAGAGCGTTCCTTTCCTCTGCCATTTTGAATAGGAGGTGACCTTAAGGCGGAAGGTGTTAGTTATATGTATGCCCTAGAGGCCATTACTGTACATTGGATGTATATTGTAGTGGATGCTTGGACATATATAGGGAGGACTTTCTTGCTCGACATGATAGTATGCTATCTGGTTGCACTTTACCTTAACGTGTATACTGTTTGTCTCTCTGTTATATGTTGGTAAAGCCCTTAGGATGTGTGCTTGACTACCTGGACTATGATGTGGATCATACTAGTGGGGACATGGTAGTCCATAAGTACATCCTTCAAGGTCCCTAGTCGTGGGTATATCGAGACAGGGCATCGATATACCAGAGTAGACTAGCGTATACCTTCTCGACCTATACAGATGGGCGATGGATGATCCCATATCCATTGGTGTTTGACATCAGAGATGATATACGGGTACTCAGTGTAGACTGGGTACACTGGACGGACTCACCGAGAACTCCCAGATGGTATTATACCTTACGTCAGATGGCAGTTCTCTGGTGACACTGGTACAGAGTAGTCTGTTGACCCGAGATCGTCATAGAGTCTTGTGTGATTCCCACTGTGCTTTGATTTCCATCTTACCACGTCCAAGAGGGCGTGCAAAACGGTGGTTTTTGGGTACAGTCCCGAATCACATGGAGGCAATGAGCGATAGGAGGGGATTCGTCTCTCCCGGTATAGGGAGTTGATGTTGCGCTGTGTTCGATAGGCTATAACCGGAAATCCCTGTCCAGGGTTGCTGAGATTTACTGGTAAGTGTTATTAGTAGTTTCTCGAACTGTTATAGACCTCGTATCGACACGACTTATCGAGCTATTGGGGTCTGACGTTTACCACCCCTAGGCGAGATATGCGACATATCAGACGATCAGACCGGACTGTACGGTAAGTGTTACTGGTTGGATTCACAGGAGTGTGAGCGGGCTTGCTCGTCGATCTTCTGATCGCTCAATACCCGGGTGGCCGTTACGTTTAGCAGACTGCTTGCGGCTTGTGGGTGTTTGATATGATCATCACCTGCTGCCGGCGTATTGACGAGTCTTTAGAGTCCTACACAGAGGTTTCCTGGCTCAAGCAAAACGAAATAGGAGCGCATATGAGATATGTGCGGGACCGAGAATGATACCAGTATGTGATACTGTATTCGATTCTCGTGAAATGTGACATTGATCGGTTATATGCGATATAGCCGGGTTATCGGATCAAGTGTTGATTCGATAAGTTGTTACTGTTGATATTAGTCGGTTATATGCGATATGACCGGATCATTAAATCAAGTGTTGATTTAATGATTTAATGCATAATTATATATTTGATATATTACTTTGCATTAACTAGTATCGGTTCATTTAAGATCGATTTTCTCACTCGGATGTGCACATTGTATATGTGATATATTTTTGTGCACTTGATTGTATCATGTTTGATGATACATGTTAACTTGGTCAAGTGTAAAGATTAAACCATGGTTAGTCAATGGTTAGGGTTTTCGTTTATTCTTTCATTTATCTTTTAATTTGGATTAAAAGAAATGAAAAGAGAAAAGAAAAACAAAAGGGTTTCTTTCATGAAGCTTGTTGAAGCTTCATGAAGCTTTGACCAAAGAAACCCTTTTGTCTTCATCTCTTTAACCCTAACCATTCTTTTAACTATAGTTAGCTCTCTACACTTTACCATGGTTACAATTATGATAAGAATTCATTTTTCCTTTCTATTTTAAAAGACTAATCATAATATTATCATATTCTTTTCATCATCATCTTCTTCTTCTTCACTTGAAGAAAGCTTGCTTCAACAATGGCAACTTGAGCAAATGAGTGAGAAATCCAATTCTAAAGTGAACCCACTTCCTATTTCTTCATCCTCTACCTCTTGCCAAGTAGTAGAGTGTGTTTTCTTCACAAGTTTCATGACTTGGTGAAGTGGGAGCTTGATCTTGTGATGCCTCGACGTAGATCATCTTCGGCACGAAGCCGACGACCTTGCCCGCCCATTTCTCCGATGAAGCCGACGCTAGAGTCCGGGATTGCATTTGGACAGCGGAGAGGACTTCATCACGGAGCCGTGGAGGTAGAGGACCGGATCTACAAAGGTTGTATTTCCGTTCTTTTAGTTTAGTTGTAAACTAGTTGCTTTGTTTCGCCTATTTATCTAGTCAACGATCCGTATTAGGGTTTCTCGGCACCGTAATTTTTGAAATTGGCATGGTTGATGCCTTGTGAGACCTCTTGAGAGTGCCTAGGAACCCTACAGATGGAACGTGAGGAGGCTTCAGGCGTATCCGCCCGGCTGCACGCCCAGGTTGACGCGAATGCTGCACAGCTGAAAGCTATCTTTGAGGGCCTCCTACGATGTATTTCTGACGGGCTAACGCAGAGGAAGAAGCTCGATCTCATTGAGCGGGATGAGCAGAGTCGTGAGGCAGCTCAGCGGGAAATCGATGAGAAGGTTTCAGCCTATTTGCAGCAATAGGCCCGAGTCGAAGCAGAGCTGGCCGTGGTGGCTGCTCATGAAAAGGAGCTGAGAGGAGTGCGCGAGCGGCTTGCTGATTTGCTAAAATCACCTCCTTCTCAATAGTCGTGTTTGTATCGATTGTAATTTATGAATAACACGTATTCATTCATTTTTTATTTATTTTATATGATGTATCTCGTATTCAATTGAATTCATAAATAAAGGACACATTTTTTTTATCTCCGACTATCGCTTTCATTCCTCTACTGTGTTATTGGCATATGATTTTAGCAAATGTGGCATGTAGATAGTAGATAGCTGTCCATTTGGAACTCTTTATAGGGTAGCGATGGCTTAGGAAATAGGGTTAGGATATGTTGCCTAAGACTTTCCAACTTAATGAGCCGTGAGGGTCTCATAAAGACTTTTCTCTCTACGAGTTATGAGGATCTCGTAGGTGTATTTTCTCCTTAGGAATCTGAGGATTCTTAAGTGTGTTTTCTCTTGAGAGTTGTAAGGATCCCATAAGAGAATTTTCTTTATGCATAGGGATACTAATTTCCCCGCAGGTCGAGACGAATCGAGAGATTCTCGCAAAGACACTGATTTCCTTGCGGGTCGAAACGAATCGAAGTTCTCGCCAAGGACGCTGAATTCCCTGAATCGAGGTTTTCGCCAAGGACACTGATTTCCTTAGGGTTGAGACGAATCGAGAGATTCCTGCAAAAACACTGATTTCCTTGCGGGTCGACGCGAATCGAGGTTCTCGCCAAGGATGCTGATTTCCCTGAATCGAGATTTTGCCAAGGACACTGATTTCCCCGGGGTTAAGACGAATCGAGATATTCCTGCTAAAACACTGATTTCTCTGCGGGTTGACGCGAATCGAGATGTTCTCGTCAAGGACGCTGATTTCCCTGAATCGAGGTTTTGCCAAGGACACTGATTTCCTTGGGGTTGAGACGAATCGAGGTATTCCTGCAAAGACACTGATTTCTCTGCGGGTCGACGCGAATCGAAATGTTCTCGTCAAGGACGCTGATTTCACTGAATTGAGATATTTTCTAAGGACACCGATTTCCATGGAGTCGAAACGAATCGAGGTATTCCTGCAAAAACACTGATTTCTCTGCGGGTCGACGCGAATCGAGATGTTCTCGTCAAGGACGCTGATTTCCCTGAATCGAGATATTTGCCAAGGACACAGATTTCTGTGGGGGTCAAGACGAATCGAGGTATTCCTACAAAGACACTGATTTCCTTGCGGGTTGACGTGAATCGAGATGTTCTCGTCAAGGACGCTGATTTTCTTGAATCGAGATATTTGCCAAGGACACTGATTTCCCTAGGGTTGAGACAAATCGAGAGATTCCTGCAAAGACACTGATTTCCTTGCGGGTCGACGCGAATCGAGATGTTCTCATCAAGGACGCTGATTTCCCTGAATCGAGATATTTGCCAAGGACATTGATTTCCTTGGGGGTCGAGACGAATTGAGGTATTCCTACAAAGACATTGATTTCTCTATAGGTCGACGCGAATCGAGATGTTCTCATCAAGGACGCTGATTTCCCTGAATCAAGATATTTACCAAGGACACTGATTTCTATAGAGTCGAAACGAATTGATGTATTCCTGCAAAGACACTGATTTCTCTGCGGGTCGACGCGAATAAAGATGTTCTCATCAAGGACGCTGATTTTCCTGAGTCGAGATATTTGCCAAAGACATTGATTTCCCTGGGGGTCGAGACGAATCGAGGTATTCCTGCAAAGACATTGATTTCCTTGCGGGTTGACGCGAATCGAGATGTTCTCGTCAAGGATGCTGATTTTTCTGAATCGAGATATTAGCTAAGGACACCGATTTCCCTGGAGTCGAAATGAATCGAGGTATTCCTGCAAAGACATTGATTTCTCTGCGAGTCGACGTGAATCGAGATGTTCTCGTTAAAGACGCTGATTTCCCTGAATCGAGATATTTGCCAAGGACACTAATTTCCCTAGGGGTCAAGACGAATCGAGGTATTCCTGCAAAGACACTGATTTCCTTGCAGGTCGACGCGAATCGAGATGTTCTCATCAAGAACGCTGATTTCCCTGAATTGAGATATTTGCCAAGGACACTGATTTTCTTGGGGGTTGTAGGTCATTGGCTGACTTGTCTGATTTCCGTGATGTCAGGGTTGACATTCTCCACTTTCTTCGGTGTCAGGGTTGACATTCTCCGCTTTCTGCAGTGTCAGGGTTGACTTTCTCCATTTTCTTCGGTGTCGGGATCGACTTTCTCCGTTTTCTATGGTGTCGGGGTTGACTTTATCCGTTTTCTACGGTGTCGGGGTTGACTTTCTCCACTTTCTACGGTGTCAGAATCGACTTTCTCCATTTTCTACGGTGTCGAGATCGACTTTCTCCGTTTTCTATGGTGTCGGGATCGACTCTAGGTTGTCTGTGAACCGCAGAGTCTTGGAACTGGGGGCTTTACCGTGGCTCCGATTGGTAGTGTCGCGTCCGTGTCCTGCTGGCATGAGGAGGAACGTCGTTGCTGGTCTTCTGGGATGCATATATTGCCGCTGAGACCTGACTCTCCCTTTGATAGAGTTTGTTGGGACATATGGTTCTCTTTTCGTTTATGCCCATGGATTGTATATATGGGTTAGTATGGACTTACCTGCAGGGCAAAAGTTTCATTTTATATGTATTTTTTTGTTTTCTTTCCGCGATGCTCTATCATTTCAGCTTTTTGTATCGCGAATGTCGCGATTGCCCAATCATTTCGGCTATTTTTCGCGGTCCCCAATCATTTCGGCTGTTTTTTCCTTTTTACTCGTTGCTTTTTATTGCGAGTTGCCCAATCATTTCGGCCATTTTTGTATGCATATATTTTACTCGCTGATTTTTATTGCGAGTTGCCCAAACATTTAGGCTATTTCATATGCATTTTTTTTCGAGTATGGAACTCATAGTCTGATACCAATCTTGCATCAGTATCGCTGCGACTGGAATGTTGCCAGGAGCGAATTATCATTTGCCATGAAAGGACTTGGAATTTATTACCGATTTAGGCATCAACATCGCTACCACTGGGACACTACCAGGAGCGAATCATCATTTTCCTCTGTTGATTTGAACGAAGGTGGCTTAGCAAATAGGGTTAGGATCCTGTCAACTAAGGCTTTTGACTTCATGAGCCTTAAGGGTCTCATAAAGGTGTTTCTCCCTACGAGTCGTGAGGATCTCGTAGGTGTATTTTCTCCTTAGGAATCATGAGTATTCCTAAGTGTATGTTCTCTTGTAATTCGTAAGGATCTTGCAATAGTGTTTTCTCCTTGTATATCGAGAGGACCTACAAGTGATTGTTCATCAAACGAGGGCATTCCTCGTCGTCGGTGGGACTTGGCAAGGAAATGATTATTTATGCCCGTGGATTGTATACAAGGGTCAGTATTGAACCGCTTGTAGGGAAATCTGGGAAAGGTGATGGCTTAAGAACAGGTTCAGATCCCTGTAGCTTAAGGCTTTTGAATCTTATGAGCCTTGAGGGTCTCATAAGAGGGTTCTCCTTACGAGTCGTGAGGATCTCATAAGTGTAATTTCTTCTTAGGAATCGTGGGGATCCCTAAGTGTGTCGCTCCTTTGTGAGTCATAAGGATCTCACGCAAGTAGTTTTCTCCTTACATGGTCGAGAGGATCTTGCAACTGTCTTTTAACAAGATTGCGCCCTTTCGGGTTTTCACAAACTCGCCGGTAGCCCTGCTGTTTTTACTCACGAAGCCCTTTAGGGTTTTCATCCGCACCCATTTTGTTTATGGACGTACCATTTTTCTACCACTCTGCGCCCTTTCGGGTTTTCATAAACATCGCCGGTAGCCTTGCTGTTTTTACTCACGGAGCCCTTTCGGGTTTTCATCCGTTCCCATTTTGCTTGTGGACGTACCGTTTTTTTTACCATGTCAGCCTAGGGATGCCGGGGGTTTGTAGTAGTTTAAGGACATTTCGGTCCGTCGCTAGTTTTAGGACATTGCGGTCTATTGTTCATCCTGTATGCACGTGTATTTATCACGTGACAGGATACATAACGATAAAGTGGGATACACCCATTTAGGGTGTGATTTTGTTTGGTTGGGGTGTTTTGTGATCTATCCCTACCACAACTTCTTCTACTTGACGTCAACACCTGGCTTTTTCGAATATGGCCATTTTGCGTTCTCGATCAACTTTGCTCTTCTGACGGGCTTCGTTCAGCAGCACGTCAATCAGATCATCGGACGGTTCCAAGGATTTTGGTGTCGATTCTGCTCCCAGCTTCTCTGCATTAGGGGCTTCTTTATCATCTATTGACGAGTGAGAGATCATGTGACAACTTTCCACATAATCTTCGGGTTCTTCTGACACGTCGTCTCCCTCGTCATTGTCATTGCCTCCGTTCTCAAGGATATGGTTGAGACACTCATAGCGTGTGACTGGGGTCCACGCCTTCTGGTTGTATTCCTCCAGCGCATCGACATGCTTTTGTAGGTCCGTGCTCTTGTCATCAGGCTGCGCGGACTTCTTCTTCTTCTTTAAAGACTTTGATAGCTGGACCTGGGTATTTTGCCCATTGCTACCAACTCTCGGTGTCGGGCGCGGTTTCAGTATTCCCTTAATGATCTTGGGGTCTAGTGGGCTTTTCCACCTGATTGCGGGGCATGCTTGAAGATCCTTCAGTATTCTTTTCGTTTTTGCCAAAAGAACTACTTCCCATGGAGCTTCCTCTATGAATGAGCATGACGCCCTCGGCGTGTCTACCCTTTTAGGAGTGTGCTGTTGTGGCGAATTTACCTTCCAGTTTTCGGACAGCGCGAACTTGCCTTGTTGGTACAGTCTTCAACCCAGTTTTTGAAGACGTAGCAGTCTTCGATCGGATGGCACAATATTCGGTGGTAGGGGAAGTAATTGGGGTTGTTGACATCGTTTGGTTATGGTGGGTGTCTCGGTTACGGTAGAGTGATGAGCCCGTTGCACACTTCCTGTTCGAACAGTCTCCTTGTTTTATCCTGGGAAAACGAGTAAGGACGTCTCAACTTCTCATCGAGGGATCGCCGCTTGTTGCTTTGGCGAACAACCGGTCTCGGGCCACTCGGTTGTTGTTGAGCGTTGGCGACGAATGTTTCTTTCCCTTTTCCCTTTTCATTTCACGGCTCCGATTTTGAGGAGGACGGTCTATGGCCCTTCTGGTCCATTTGGACCAGCTTGTCAATCAAGACCTGGAAGGTGGTTGGCTTAAAGAACATCATGAATTGATATATGGTCGCGTAAGGATCGAGGGTTCCCACAAACATGCCCACGGCAGGAGCTTCCTCTATGCGCTGTTCGCATTTCGACCATAGGTTCTACCATCGAATTGCATACTGAACCCATGTCTCCCCTGGCTTCACTCGGGCATTGAACAACGCCGTGATAAGGGTGCGTTCTCCAGCGCTTGCGAAACGCTGAGTGAATAGCAACTCTATCTCCGTGAATGTTTTGACGGATTCGTTGGGAAGCTCCGAATACCATTCGAAGGCCGTCTCCGCCAAGCTGCCGACGAATTGTCGAAGCAGCAGCTTATCATCACCTCCAGTATTGCCGCACAGAGCCCTGAACTGAGCGACATGTTGATGGGGATTGCCTGTCCCCTTGTATACGTGAAACTTAGGAATCGTGTATCCTGGCGGGTATTTAATCTGATCGTACCAGTTAGGATATGGTCGTGCAGTTCTGACGACTAGTCTAGCAGCCGGGCTCGTTTCTGTTGAGCTATATAATCATCGAGCGCAGCTTTCGAGATTGTTTCCTACTTTGCTGCTGAGAAGGCTGGAAGAGGGTTTGATGTCTCCCCTCTGTCGTCTTCAATGATTATCGGAAGCTCCTCCGCTGGAGGGTCCCGTCGGATCATCATGCCCACCATGTCCTGGAACAATAGCGCCATTTGTTTTATGTTAGCCGCTTGTTCCACGGCTTCTTTATCTTTCTTCTCGAGCATTTTGTGGAGGAACTCGGCATCGGTTTCTTTCTCCTGGCGTTGCGCCGACGATGTCTCCGGGCTTTTTTTGGCCTAATGAGCGCGGCCATCTTTGTTAACATTTTCTAGAGCTTCTGTTGTTGCTCTTGGGCCTTTGTTACGGATCGGGTGAGTGGTCGGTGTAAGTCGATGTACAACACCCCACGACTTGTGGGGAGGCGGAAATATGAAAAACGATCTTGTTCTTTGCTTAAACATCGACTAACCGCATGAATCGAAGCTAAACGATAACTAACATCAAACATAGAAGTTAACAACTACTATGTAAATGGATTATACCTAACGAATCGTGTCCTTCGTCTTTACGAACTCCACCTCCTCCTCGGCCTTCTCGAAGTAGTAGACGATCCACCCGAGAGCTTTACTCCAAGCTTAGCCTCTAAACTTGAGGCAACTAACTTTCTTTAAGTGCTAATCAAAGAAGCTTGGTGATATAGAGTGAGGGTTATGGTTTAATTAGTCTAACTAATCCTTGTACTCAACACATGAGAGGGGAGGATTAGGGTTTGAAGAGGGAGAGCTTGAGGAGAGAGAAGATGAACATGATAATGAGAAGAGAAAATGAGTTATCATAATATATATCAAGCATTTTATTTTATCAAGAAAAGAAAAGAAAATGATTTACAACCATGCTTGATAAATATCTTGTGGTGATTCATCTCCATGAGTCATTAAGCAATTATGAAGCATTAATGATATGGATGAATCATCCATATGACTCACTAATCTCATTCAATGTATATGCCACCTAAACCTCCTTAGTCACCATCTTCTAGAAGCTTCTCGCGCAATTACGAGAACGCCCCTCCTTTCCGCAAAAATACGGAAAAAATTTAGACTGTATAAACCCAATAACCGGATACCAGTAACTGGCTTAAACCAAAGCCGACTGGTAAAAACTGTCCGAAAGTCGTACATGCGTAAACACACGTATGCGTCCGAACCCTTTTCGTAAAACCATACGACCTCTATATCGTTTCGCCTGGAGTAGGGAAACTCTCTGTCTGGGACTCTAGAGACTCGACTACTACGCTGGCAGTGGGTTTAACCACAGACCGCAAGCGGCACTAGCTGTACGTAATGGTCCCCAGGTAGATGTCGATAAGAAGGCCGATGAGGAAACCCATCCGAACTCCTACTGAGTCTGATGTGACAATCTCCGTACAGTCCGGTCCGTTCGTCTAAGACTATCGCATATCGGGCCTAGGGGGGCGGCAAGCGTCAGTCCTCTAATAGCGGTATAAGTCGTGTCGGAGGGAAGCCCATTACACCCTGAGAAACTACTGGAACCTACCAGCAAATCTCGCTTGCCCTGGCCAGGGACTTTGCGTAATGGCTCTCTGACACAGCGCGATATCAACCCCCAATACCGGGAGAGACGAATCCTGTCTAACCGCCACTGCCTCTAAGTGCTCGGGACTGCACCCAACTGCTACCTGTTTGCACGACTCCTATGAGCCGTGGTAGGGTAGCAATCTAAGAACAGTGGGACACACTCGAGGCGAAGTAGCAGTGTCAAGTCTGCGGACTATGCTGTACTCATGTCACCTGGGAACTGTTCACTGACGACTGGTATAAAACCATCCAACAGTTCCCTGTGAGTCCTGTCCGGTGTACCCGTAACCCAACGAGCACCTGCATACTATCTCCAGTACGACGTACTGACGGCTGTGGGACAGACCATCTCCCCAACTGGGACGAGAAGCGTACACACTAGTCTACTCCGGAGTATCGATGCCCTGTCTCGATAATCCAACGACTAGGGACCTGAATAAGAATATGCTTGTAGACTACCCAGCCCCCACTAGTGTGACTGCCATCACAACGCTGGTAGTCAAGCAAGATCCTAAGAGCTCTATCAATACGTATACTCACATATTAAGATAGAAAAACCAAGTAGCATACTACCATATTTAGCAAGACTGTTATATACATGTGAATATCCCAAGCTTCCATTAAGTAATATACAAACTAGTATGATACAATAATGGCCCCTAGGGCATATACACTAACAATCTCCCACTTGCACTAGGGCCATGTACTGGCATATCGAAGACCGATGATCTCGAGTAGCCTCTCGAACTGAATCTGAGGTAGGGCCTTCGTGAATGGATCAACAATGTTCTCTTCAGAAGCAACTCTCCGTACCTCGATCTCCTGACGATCAATGATCTCCCTGATCAGGTGATACCGCCTTAAG
This sequence comes from Agapanthus africanus, assembly GCA_030015575.1. NCBI lineage: Eukaryota > Viridiplantae > Streptophyta > Magnoliopsida > Asparagales > Amaryllidaceae > Agapanthus > Agapanthus africanus. The sequence continues at coordinate 903,230,870 of JASDDO010000019.1, read as the reverse complement.
ATATGTCTGGACTTCTGATAGGACCTTGGTTCCTTTGCTAAAGCTATAGCTCCGTTGTTGTCGCAATACAGAGGTATTGGATTAACTATGGTAGGAACCACCTGAAGTTCTGTTAGGAACTTCTTCATCCAGACAGCTTCTTTTGCGGCATCGCAAGCAGCTATATACTCCGCTTCCATCGTCGAGTCAGCAACGGTGTCCTGCTTGGAGCTCTTCCAGCACACCGCCCCTCCATTGAGGGTAAAGACATAACCCGACATGGACTTGGAATTGTCCTTATCACTCTGGAAGCCGGAATCAGCAAAGGCCTCCAACCTGAGGTCTTTTCCGCCGTAAACCAAGAACATCTCCTTAGTCCTTCTCAGGTACTTGAGAATGTTCTTTACTGCTATCCAGTGCTTCTCCCCTGGGTCTGACTGATACCGGCTTACCACGCTCAGTGCGTAAGCTACATCTGGTCTGGTGCACAACATCGCATACATTATAGAGCCTACCGCAGAAGCGTAGGGTATAATAGACATGCGTTCCCTTTCCAAATCAGTCTTGGGAGACATCTCTTTAGAGAGGGTGATTCCGTGACAAGCCGGTAGATTACCGCGCTTAGAATCTTCCATACTGAATCTTTTCAGTACAGTGTCGATATACCTGGACTGCGAAAGTCCCAACATCCTCTTGGATCTATCACGATAGATCCGGATCCCCAGAATGTAAGAGGCATCACCCAGGTCTTTCATGGAGAACCTGTGTGACAAGAATCCTTTGACAGATTGTAGCATAGGAATGTCATTTCCTATCAATAGAATGTCATCCACGTACAAGACGAGGAATACGACACTTCTGGCTACAACTTTACTATATATGCACGGTTCATCTGGATTTTTGATAAAGTCATATTCTTTGATTGTTTCATCAAAACAGATGTTCCAACTCCGCGATGCCTGCTTTAGTCCATAAATGGACTTAAGCAGCTTGCATACTTTCCCGCTGCTCCCACTCTGATTGAAACCCTCTGGCTGATCCATATAGACGCACTCTTCTAAATTTCCATTCAGAAAAGCCGTCTTTACGTCCATCTGCCAGATTTCATAATCATGGAAGGCAGCAATAGCAAGAAGGACCCGAATGGATTTGAGCATAGCCACTGGAGAAAAAGTTTCGTCATAGTCCAAACCAGGTCTTTGACGAAAACCCTTTGCAACAAGTCTAGCCTTATAGGTTTCCACCTGTCCATCTACACCAATCTTTTTCTTGAAGATCCATTTGCATCCTATGGGTTTTACCCCATCAGGAGCAAAGTCCAAAGTCCATACTTTGTTGGTGTACATGGACTCCATTTCGGTCCGCATTGCATCTAGCCATCGTACCGAGTCGCCGCTCTGGATGGCCTGCTGGAAGTCAGTAGGTTCATCATCACCTATGATGCAATCCTCTCTATCCCCATCTATGAAAAAACCGTAGTATCTCTCAGGCGGATGAGACGGCCTATTACTCCTGCGGAGGGGTGCGGGAATGTCCTGTTCTTCTTGAACTTCCGGTTCTACCAAACTTTCAGTAGCAGCTTGTGGTTCCGGAATTTCTTCCAGTTCTATTTCGCTCCCACTTATTTCCTTTTCTAAAAACTGATGTTCTAGAAAATGGGCATTACGAGAAACAAAAACCTTTTGTTCCTCTGCGTAATAGAAATAATATCCCTTGGAGTTATTTGGATATCCCACAAACATACATTTTACTGATCGTGCCTCGAGCTTGTCCACATGCTGCTTTTTAACAAAAGCTGGACATCCCCAAATCTTCATATGCTGAAGATGGGGTTTCTTCCCAGTCCACATCTGATATGGAGTGGTAGGCACAGTCTTGGTAGGAGCCCTGTTCAGAAGATATGCTGCTGATTCAAGCGCATAACCCCAAAAAGATCGCGGTAACTCAGCATTACTCATCATGGATCGTACCATATCCAATAGGGTTCGATTCCGTCTCTCCGATACACCGTTATGCTGTGGAGTGTATGGAGGAGTAAGCTGAGAGAGAATTCCTTTCTCTTTTAGGTAATCTAGGAACTCGACACTCAAGTATTCACCACCTCGATCAGATCTAAGTGTCTTAATACTTTTGCCGGTTTGGTTTTCTACTTCATTCTTATACTCTTGGAATTTATCAAAAGCCTCGGATTTATGTTTCATCAGATAAATGAATCCGTATCTTGAGTAATCATCCGTGAAAGTAATGAAATAGGAAAAACCACCTCTTGCATGTGTAGACAATGGACCACATACATCGCTGTGTATGAGTCCTAAGAGCTCGCTCGCTCTTACTCCATGTCCAGTAAATGGAGTCTTTGTCATCTTTCCTTTGAGACAAGATTGACAAGTGTCATAAGTTTGATATTCGAACGAGTCCAAATATCCTTCTCTATGCAACTTAGTCAACCTTCTCTCATTGATGTGACCCAGTCTACAATGTCATAAGAAAGCTTTATTTAAATCTGGAGACTTTCTTTTAAGTGTGTTCTGGACATTGAAAATTTGGAGTTGGTTTAAAACATATATACCGTTATTTAGTGTACCGGACCCAATCAAACCATGATTAAGGTGGATGTTAACAACATCTCTTACAAACGTGAAATCATAACCTTTATTTGATAACAAGGAAACTGATATGATATTTCACGTTAAGCTTGGTACAAAAAAACAGTTATGTAAAACCAAAATGTGTCCACTCGTCAATCCTAGGTGATAATCCCCGACGGACGCAGCTCCCACGCTAGCTCCGTTAGCAACCTTTAGGGTCATATCACCTTCCTTCAGCACTCTACGGTTTCTCAGTGCCTGCAATGAATTGCAAATATGAGATCCTGATCCGGTATCCAATACCCAGGAAGTAGAGTTGATCGACAGACAATTCTCAATTACAAACACACCTGAAGTCGAAGCCACAGCTTGCTTCGGTTCCTGGTTCTTGGCGTTCCACGCCTTGCAATCCTTCTTCCAGTGCCCTTTCCTGTGAAAATGGAAGCACTCATCCTGGCCAACTACCGGTACCGCAAACTTTTTCTTTCCCTTCCCTCCCACCTTACTAACACCTCCTCTAGGTTTGGTGGCGGCCTTCTTCCTCCTTCCTTTGGCTCTTGCCTTGGACCCGGAAGAAGATGTACCGCTAACAAACATAGCGGGTGTTTCCTTTGTCTTCTGCAATGTGCCCTCTGCACCCCTTAACATGTTCAGGAGTTCCGGAAGTTCAACTTCTTTTCTTTGAATGTTGAAGTTCAGGATAAACTGGGCGTAGGTGTGAGGAAAGGACTGGAGAATAAGGTCTGTATAGAGCTCATTATCCAAAGTCGTCCCAAGGTTTGCGAGCTCTTCAATATAGCCGATCATCTTTAGGACATGTTCTCCTACCGATGACCCGACAGCCAACCTCGCTCGAAACAAGTTCTTAGAGGTCTCGTATCTTGCTATACGAGATTGCTCTCCATAAAGTTCCTTTGTATGGAGAAATATGCCATCAAGGTCCATATCCTCGTGCCTCCTCTGATGTTCATTGTTCATTGAGGCAAGCACGATGCACTTGGCTTTCGTGCAATCTAAATCCCAGGTTTTGCGGATTTCCTTATCCGCATTGCTGGATTTGGGACCAGGGACAGCAGGTGCCGTAGCGGTGAGGACGTACCCCAATTTGTCATAGGTCAAAGCCATTTTGACATTCCGCAGCCAATCTTTATAGTTTGGCCCTGTCAGTATATTTTTCTCTAAAAGTAACTTAAGTCCAGTCATTTTTAGGGTCGCTGCAATTAGGAGAGAGAGAAGAAAACTCTTTAGCATGATGCTCTTGCAAGTTTAGAGTGGTTTTTAGTTTATCTAAACTGGATGGCTCCCACTGTTTCTCGAATCCTTCCTCAAACCATAAAAGAAGAATTAGCCAGGACTATTCTCACTGTACAATTCTTGCTTAACTGTTCAGCCAGGCTAGTGTCGATACTTCGAGGGAGGTTTTCCAACGCTTTCGCGAAGTTCCTTAATTAAATAACATCTTTTCTCTGGGGGCGTAACCCCGCTGACACCTTTCTGGACACATACTTGGTTTTTAGCATTGATCGTTAAGTGACGAATCTCCTGATAAGTAGCATATACTCACAGTAGGATCGGGATCCAAATATCATCGTATGATAATGTTGAAGGAATGCTACCAACATTCATCAAACTCCAAATGGTATGCATTACTTTGCAAATTTCAGTTTCTTTAGAAATTCCCGATATAAGTTTTTTCCCCATGCTCTTATGACCTTGGCTTTGGTCAAAATGTCATAAGTCACATGTCAAGTTCTACCCGTCATTATCTTGTCAATTTGAACCCATCCGTATATACCCCTGACTTTAGTCAAATGATAATACGACTGTCCCAAACTAACTCATCTATCTTATGCAACAAATGAAAACCCAGCAGCTACCAAACACTATGCCTTGACTTTGGCCAAAATGCATAGCTTGAATACTACTGAATACCCAAATGAAATGACGGAGGGCTACGAATGGTTTTGGCGAAACCGTGAACGTAGTGAACTTGATATAACCGAAGGAACCTGATAGCTTTTAAAAGGAGTGGTTAAAGCTCCGCATTTAAAAATATCTGTTTTTTAAAATTAACCGAGTGGTTTCTTTTAAATTTGGTCCAACGATTAAACTTTTTGGTTTATTTTCTTTGCATTATAAATAATGCGTCCCATCATTAACCTATCATTGCAGAAAACAACGAAAATACAACGTCCTTTTATGCCATCCGCATTCGCCACGGGGTCCCGTCATCACCCGTTAGGTTACTTAACTAACGACAGAGCGGGGGCTGGGCTAGCCCGGGTGTAAAACATAAGTGACGTCTAAATAGCTATCATATATAGATATTGTACATTCGTCAGACGCAATAATAGGCATTCCAGATCACAGATGAACTTTATTAGATTTGCAAGCAATCCGTGTTTGTTTTGAGCCTGCAACAAAAGACGGATTACACAGTTGTGATGAATAGCCATTACCCCACCCAAGACCCCAACGGGTACGGCAAACTACCCGCCCGGCAGTTTGTGCACCCCACCTTGGGTCTGTCCTAGGAGTAAAAAACAGTAAAATGAAATAATACAACGGTGGCTACAACCGCAACCTGGATGTGCCCCGCAAAATAATATTACAACAAATTATATTTACATCAAATGAATTAAATAACAACCCATCACATAACCCCGGATATACATCACAACAGTCCAACACAGTTCATATCCACAAACAGTAAAAACCATTACAGAAATGTGCAACCCCCTGCCAACCGACATACTAGCAGTTAGGGGAGGTTTACGAACACATTATACAAACACAGATATAATCCAACAAGCAAATACTGTATAATTTTGATCGATTAAACACTTTTAATTTTGCTCCAATACTTCTCTGTAAATCTGAAACCTGAGCAAAAATAAAAAATTCCAGAAAATACCAAATATCATAGAGAAGCAACACAGGAAAATTAGGTTCCTGAATCGCCAACTCGGCGGCGGAATCGCGGCGGATCGGTGGGATCCGCCACGGTTCCGCGGCGCTTTAGGCGATTCAGGGGCCCAATTTTCTTGGGTGTTCTTCTACTGTCTTTTCAAGCTTTCTGAACATCCCTGAAAAATTTTTGGACTTCATTTAAAAATCGACAGAAACTTGTGATTTCGGCTTTTCCGGTTTCGTTTTTTCCGTTCGAAATTCATACAAATTTGCAAGTAAGTTATTTATTGTTTAGCGAGGCTCTGATACCACTGTAAGTCGATGTACAACACCCCACGACTTGCAGGGAGGCGGAAATATGAAAAACGGTCTTGTTCTTTACTTAAACATCGACTAACCGCATGAATCGAAGCTAAACGATAACTAACATCAAACATAGAAGTTAACAACTACTATGTAAAGGGATTATACCTAACGAATCGTGTCCTTCGTCTTTACGAACTCCACCTCCTCCTCGGCCTTCTCGAAGTAGTAGACGATCCACCCGAGAGCTTTACTCCAAGCTTAGCCTCTAAACTTGAGGCAACTAACTTTCTTTAAGTGCTAATCAAAGAAGCTAGGTGATATAGAGTGAGGGTTATGGTTTAATTAGTCTAACTAATCCTTGTACTCAACACATGAGAGGGGAGGATTAGGGTTTGAAGAGGGAGAGCTTGAGGAGAGAGAAGATGAACATGATAATGAGAAGAGAAAATGAGTTATCATAATATATATCAAGCATTTTATTTTATCAAGAAAAGAAAAGAAAATGATTTACAACCATGCTTGATAAATATCTTGTGGTGATTCATCTCCATGAGTCATTAAGCAATTATGAAGCATTAATGACATGGATGAATCATCCATATGACTCACTAATCTCATTCAATGTATATGCCACCTAAACCTCCTTAGTCACCATCTTCTAGAAGCTTCTCGCGCAATTACGAGAACGCCCCTCCTTTCCGCAAAAATACGGAAAAAATTTAGACTGTATAAACCCAATAACCGGATACCAGTAACTGGCTTAAACCAAAGCCGACTGGTAAAAACTGTCCGAAAGTCGTACGTGCGTAAACACACGTATGCGTCCGAACCCTTGTCGTAAAACCATACGACCTCTATATCGTTTTGCCTGGAGTAGGGAAACTCTCTGTGTGGGACTCTAGAGACTCGACTACTACGCTGGCAGTGGGTTTAACCACAGACCGCAAGCGGCACTAGCTGTACGTAACGGTCCCCAGGTAGATGTCGATAAGAAGGCCGATGAGGAAACCCATCCGAACTCCTACTGAGTCTGATGTGACAATCTCCGTACAGTCCGGTCCGTTCGAATAAGACTATCGTATATCGGGCCTAGGGGGGCGGCAAGCGTTAGTCCCCTAATAGCGGTATAAGTCGTGTCGGAGGGAAGCCCATTACACCCTGAGAAACTACTGGAACCTACCAGCAAATCTCGCTTGCCCTGGCCAGGGACTTTGCGTAATGGCTCTCTGACACAGCGCGATATCAACCCCCAATACCGGGAGAGACGAATCCTGTCTAACCGCCACTGCCTCCAAGTGCTCGGGACTGCACCCAACTGCTACCTGTTTGCACGACTCCTATGAGCCGTGGTAGGGTAGCAATCTAAGAACAGTGGGACACACTCAAGGCGAAGTAGCAGTGTCAAGTCTGCGGACTATGCTGTACTCATGTCACTTGGGAACTGTTCACTGACGACTGGTATAAAACCATCCAACAGTTCCCTGTGAGTCCTGTCCGGTGTACCCGTAACCCAACGAGCGCCTGCATACTATCTCCAGTACGACGTACTGACGGCTGTGGGACAGACCATCTCCCCAACTGGGATGAGAAGCGTACACACTAGTCTACTCCGGAGTATCGATGCCCTGTCTCGATAATCCAACGACTAGGGACCTGAATAAGGATGTGCTTGTAGACTACCCAGCCCCCACTAGTATGACTGCCATCACAACGCTGGTAGTCAAGCAAGATCCTAAGAGCTCTATCAATACGTATACTCACATATTAAGATAGAAAAACCAAGTAGCATACTACCATGTTTAGCAAGACTGTTATATACATGTGAATATCCCAAGCTTCCATTAAGTAATATACAAACTAGTATGATACAATAATGGCCCCTAGGGCATATACACTAACAGTCGGTGACCCCCGGAAGCGAGGCTCTCCTCTTTCCCGGAAGCCATATAAACAGTCTACACCACTATCTCCCCAGACTTGGAGCGTCTGGGTTCAGTGCCCTTGAGATTCGTCGCAGGCATAGGGATCTTCTCCGCTCTCCTCTTTTTATGGACGATTGAAGTTGAGGGGGCTGTTGATGTAGGCGCTCGTGCAGACGACACCTTTCATGGCGTGGCGGAGGAATGGTCCTCCTTTTGCTGAATCTTTATTTTCTTCTGTCGGCGGGAGTAGTCCTTGTCGATTACGGAGTCTTGGACTCTCCGCCAGTCCTTATGAATTTTAAAGGACAGCCGCTGAAGAGGCTGCTCTAGCTCCGCTTTTGTAACATTTTCAACAGGCGAAGGAGACCATTTTAATATGGTAGTTGGAGAGTTCTTGCATACCCTCCTGAGCGGCTTAAAGCTGTTCCCAGTTAGAACAGCAGCATCGACTTCTAGCATCGGAGCTGGTGGGGTCAATTCAGAAGGGGAACTGCCCCCAGCTTTCCTCACTGGGCGCCAGTAGCGACGTCGAGCACGTCTTGCAGATGGTATTGGCTCAGTTACGGGGGTAGCTTCATCATGCCCCTTGTTCCGGTGAAGGGTTGCTGTTGGTGCCATCCTATCAAAGACTGACGTCCGCTGAGAAGAAACTCCAACCTGTCGAAGACTAACTTTTGGGCAGGGGAAGTAGTTTGGATGACCTCACCCGAAGCAGGAATTAGGATGGCCAGTCTCGCAAAGACCGATCCCTTAGCAGGAGAAGCCCCTTTGACGACTTCGTCCGTCGGAGTTGGAATGGCTACCCGCTTCGGGATGACTTGTTCAGGTATTGCAGGTTTCTTCATGGACCCACTTGAGTTTTGGCCTAGTCAGTTAAAGATTGATGCAGTAGACTTGGAATTGGACGGCCCGTTGAGAGAGGCCGTGGTAGTGGTAAGCCGATCAAAGACCGACTTCTTCGGAGCTTCTTGTGATGGCACTGGGGCGTTGAAGCTCATTGGTGGGAGCATGGTCCCGAAGAACAGTCTAATGGTGGCCTGAGTCATCTGTTCCATTGGTATGGCGAAGATGGAGGCCGCTTGGGGCCCATAGGTCACTCCTCCAGCGAGGACGGAGTGGGAGTTGCTGTTGCAGTTGGTGCAGTTGGAAGCCATTTTCTCTGCATGGGAGCAAGACACCAAATCTTAGTACCTTGAATCTAGGGGCAACCGCATTAAACCGTGATTTGTTCGCAAACACGACACATGAAGTGTGGAGTGGATAGAGGAAAAGGTCCCACCGGGCATGCCAGAATCTGTTCTCCGCCGAAAAGACGCTACCGGGACGTTGGGACGTCCGGCCATAATTTTGGGGGCAGATGCTATTTGGTTTTATCTGTCCACCTCTCTGAAAATGCTAAGTTGATTTATGCCACCGTATATTGGAGGTTTAGATGGATGCGGCCATTGTAGTAGACTTCGTCAGATTCCCCCTCGTATACGAGGGGTTTTTGATTTTGGGGACGCTCTTCCCTGCAGGCGCAAGCCCCTGCAGTTAATTACGCTACCACATAGCGGTAACCACTTTTTCCTTCTCCAGATGGTCACTTCGTGTCGTGTGTGTTTGTTTTATTTTTGGTTGCCCGTAGATTGTATACGGAGACTAATTTATGTTGTCGCCCGTAGGGCGTGGATTATTCCAAATCCGCATTTTCTTAGATTAAGGTTTGATTTGGGTTTAAGGATCATTAATCTCATTGAGATTAAGATCAACTTAAACGTTTGTTGAGAATACGTTAGTCTAATTTTAGACTAAAATCTACTCAACAGGATTTTGGGATCATTTAGATCCAACGAAAGAGTATTTCGACTCTATCGTTTTAGTTTAGGGACATTGCGGTCCACTGGGTTTAAGGACGTCATAGTCCATGGAGTTTAAAGACATCATAGTCTGTAAAGTTTAAAGACATCATAGTCTATGGGGTTTAAAGACATCATAGTCTTTAAAGTTTCTGGTTGTCGGGACCCGCCACCTCTCTGAAGGCGTTGAAGAATTACAACGACATATATCAGAGGTGTGAAGAGATGTACCATTGAACCGATGTTGGTTGAGAGATCTGCAGTCAGGGTTTGGGACTAAGACCAATTAAAGAGATTGTGAGAACATGGGCTCAGTTAATCTGAATTCAGGAATTATGGCCAACTTGGGCTCAGTCCACTCAGATTTGAATAAAATGTTGAACATTTGTTTGGGCTCAGTCCCTTTTGGTTCAATAATGCTGAGCATTGAATTAGGTTCTGACACCCCTTTTTCTTTTGTCTTTTACTGAGTGTTGAACACTTTTTATGGCGCTGGGATTTATTTAAAGAACATTTTGTGTTCCCTCAGCGCACACGTGAGGAACACGTGGTGCGTTTGGTGCTGAGCGCCATACCTGAAGCGCCAAGGTGCTTCTTGTGAAATAGCGCACACGTGAGGAGCACGTAGTGCACTTGGCACTGAGCACCAGACCTGAAGCGCTAAGGCGCTTCTTGTGAAATAGCGCACATGTGAGGAGTATGTGGCCTGGAGCGCTAAGGCGCTTCTTTGTGAAATAGCGCACACGTGAGGAGAACGTGGTGTGCTTGGCACTGAGCGCTAGACTTGGAGCGCTGAAGCACTTCATTTGAAATAGCACACACGCGAGGAGCACGTGGTGCGCTTGGCGCTGAGTGCCAGACTTGGAGCGCTGAAGCGCTTCTTTTGAAATAGCGCACACGTGAGGAGCACGTGGTGCGCTTGGCGCTGAGTGCTAGACTTAGAGCGCTGAAGCGCTTCTTTGGCAGTTCTGGTAAGTTCTGTGCTCTGAGAATTAAATTCTCGTTTATAAGAGATTTTGTCTCACAGATCTAAGTTTTAAGTTCTTCCTTTTGTGAAGAGAGACTTTGTCTCATGGATCTAAGAACTAAGTTCTTTTTATGAAGAGATGCTATGATCTCTTCTGTTTTTGTGAAAGACTTTGTCTTGTAGATCTGTGATTTAGAAAAAGAACTAAGTTCTTTTGATGTGAGAGTTAAACTCTCAAAAATCGAGGAGATGTTATGATCTCTCTTTTTTCTATTTACCTTGAAAAGGGTTCTTCTTCTTAGAGCTTGCTCTTCTTTTTTTTTTTTCCCTCTGATAACTTCAAACTTATAAGGGGGTTCTTCTCTCTTCAAGACTTGAAGTCTTGGGTCCTTTATATAGAGGAGGCTGATTTGTTAAATCAGTTAAGGAAATCTTTCTCTGATTGATTTGGGGAAGTTTCCCCACCATTAGATCTTTGATCCTAGGTCTTCTGTTTTACAGAAGACAATCTTCTTGTTTTTAACAAGATTGGAAAAATATTTTCCCATACAGAACTTATTCTGTATCTTGGTGATTTTTAATCACCATTGGATGTTTGATCCAACGGTGCCCTGAATTTACAGAGCACAATCTTTCCTATTTAGAAAGATTTGTGGAGTATTTCCTCAATAGAATTTTATTCTGAAATTTAATGATTTTTTAATCATCTTTGTTGGATCTTTGATCCAAGGGTGGAGAACATTTAGTTCTAGCGCTGGCGCTCTCGTGCTTTGCAGGTGAGGCGCTGCCTCAGAGTGTTTGACTCTTGGTGCTAGCGCACTTAGCGCTAGCGCTCTCGTGCTTTGCACGTGAGGCGCTGCCTTAGAGTCCTCAGCGTTGGCGCTCTTGGTGCTAGCGCTCTCGTGGTTTGCACGTGAGGCGCTGCCTTAGAGTCCTCAGCGTTGGCGCTCTTGGCGCTAGCGCTCTTACGAGACGCTGCCTCATTTCAAATTTCAAATTTTGAAATTTTAAATAGAGCTTTGCTCTCTGATTGGGGGAAACAATAGGCTTACAAGTTTATAAATAGCCCCTGGGCTTTACAAAATGGCATTTTACCCATCCCATGCATTATGTGCTTATTTCTTTTGCATATGAGCCATAGACTTTACAAAAATTTGGTTTTATGTCTATTTTCCTTACATTTATTCATAAAAATTACATCAAAATTATTTATTACATAATTTTCATTTTGGAATGGGGGAGGCCGACGCGGGGATCGACTTGTGCATGGGCCCACTTAACCTTGGCTTGGGCCCGCTTACTTTGGGTTGACTTTAACTTTGACTTGGTCAACCGGGGTGTAATTTTTGATCCCAACAAAGTGCCCCCCATCAATAAATGCACACAGCGTATATGAGTTGTGTGGATGAAATTGATGGATCTTGTTCCGCAGAAATTTGTCTTTGAGGTGGAGTGTCATTCTGGAGGCGGAGCATCCTTTCGGGATTATGATTCCGGGGGTCGGAGCATCATTCCGATTTGTGGAGCATAAATCTAGGGTCAGAGTATCATTCTGAAGAGTGGACCATAATTCCAGGGGTTGGAGCATCATTCTGAGGTGCGGAGCATAATCCCGACAGGGTAGGCAGATATTCCGCGAAGCATGATTTCGACACGGGGCACATTCTGAGACGAAAAATGATTCCGACGCAGAGGTTAATACTCTGAACGAAATATAGTTCCGATGCAGAGGTTGATTCCCAGACAAAGTATAATTCCGACAGGGAAGGCAGATACTCCGAGGCGAAGCATGATTTCGATACAGGGCACATTCTGAGATGAAACATGATTCTGATGCAGAGATTGATACTCTGAATGAAACATGGTTCCAATGCAGAGGTTGATTCCCAGACGAAGTATAATTCCGACATGGAAGGCAGATACTCTGAGGCGAAGCATGATTTCGACACGGGGTGCATTCTAAGATGAAACATGATTACGACGGAGAGGTTGATTCCCAGGCGAAGCATATTTCCGACAGGGAAGGCGGATACTCCGAGGCAAAGCATGATTTTGACATGGAGTTCATTCTGAGACGAAACATGATTCCGACGCAGAGCTTGTTGGTTGACTTGATTCCGAGATGGAGCATAATTCCGAAAGGGAGGTCGTTGGTCGACTTGATTCCGAGGCGAGACTTGATTCCGAGGCGGAGCTTGATTCCGACAGGGAGGTCGTTGGTTGGCTTGATTCCGAGACGGAGCATAATTTCAACAGGGAAGGCAGATACTCCAAGGTGAAGCATGATTTCGATACGGGGTATATTCTGAGACGATACATGATTTTGATACAGAGATTGTTGGTTGACTTGATTCCGAGACGGAGCATAATTTCGATAGGGAAAGCAGATACTCCGAGACAAAGCATGATTTCAACACGGGGTACATTCTGAGACGAAACATGATTCCAACATAGAGATTGTTGGCTGACTTGATTCCGAGATGGAGCGTAATACCGACAGGGAGGTCATTGGTCGACTTGATTTCGAGGCGGAGTTTCATTCCGACAGGTTGTTGGTTGACTTAATTCCGAGACGGAGCATAATTATGACGGGGAGGTCGTTGGTTGACTTGATTCTGAGACGGAGCATAATTCCAACAGGGAAGGCAGATACTCCGAGGCGAAGCATAATTTCGTCACAGGGTACATTCTGAGACGAAACATGATTCCGATGCAGAGATTGTTGGTCGAATTGATTCCGAGGTGGAGCATAATTCTAACAGGGAGGTCGTTGGTCGACTCGATTTCGAGGCGGAGCTTGATTCCGATGGGGAGGTTGTAGGTTGACTTGATTCCGTGACGAAGCATAATTCCGACAGGGAGGTCATTGGTTGACTTGATTCCGAGACGGGGCTTGATTCCGATAGGGAGGTCATTGGTTGACTTGTTGATTTGATTTGGAAGTTTCTTATCCATCCAGTGGGGCTTTTGAACTTGGGACTTGGAATTTGGGTTTTTGTTTGGCGTCGGCATCGCTACACAGGAATATGGTATCAGGAGCGAATCATTTGCCATGGAGAACTTAGGATTTGGGTTGACATCAGCATCGCTATACTGCAATATGCTACTAGGAGCGAATTATCATTTTCCATGAGAGGATTTGAGAATTTTGGTTTTGGTTTGGCATCAGCACCGCTACACTGGAATATGGTACCAAGAGCGAATCATCATTTGCTGTGAGGAGATTTCCCTCATTCCCAGTTTAACGACTTAGGGGTCATCTGTTCCCAGTTTAATGACTTAGAGGTCATCTGTTCCTAGTTTAAAGACTTGGGGGTCTATTAGATCGGAAGTTTGGAATTTTGGGATAGGAGTCGGCATCAGCGTTGCTAACACTGGAGCACAGGTGCCAGGAGCAATTCATTATTTTCCTCTGCCTGTTGGGGAGCGATGGCTTAGGAGACAGGTTTAGATCCCTATCATTTAAGGCTTTTCAATTTTATGAGCCGTAAGGGTCCAATAAAAGCATTTTCTCCCTACGAGTAGAAAGGATCTCATAAGTGTATTTTCTCCTTAGGAGTCATGGGGACCCCTAAGTGTGTTTTTCCTTTATGAGTTGTAAAGATCCTATGAAGGTATTTTCTTACAAGTCGAGATGAGCTCATAATTTTTGTTCTCCTCATGTATCGTGAGGACACATGAGTGGGTCTTCCCAAATAGAGCATACTTCCGATGGCAGAGACCAGCCGTGTGACTGGTGATTGCGGTAGGGTATGGGTGCAATGATAATTAATTGAGCGCGTAGATTGTATACGGTGGTCAATTTAAGGACCAACCCTAGGACTGAGAGAATTTTGGGAATTTGGATTTTGGTTGGCTTCTGCATCGCTGCACTGGAATATGGTACCAGGAGCGACTCATCATTCACCATTTAAGGATTTGGAATTTTTTTAGCGTCTGCATCGCTGTACTGGAATATGGTACCAGGAGCGACTCATCATTCTCCATTTGGGAATTTGGGGATTTGGATTTTGGTTGACGTCTGCATCGCTGCACTGGAATATGGTACCAGGAGTGACTCATCATTCGCCGTTTGGAGGTTTGGGATATTTATTTGTAAACAAGTTTTTTTTTACCGCGATTGCTCCACCATTTTATCTTTTCTTATTGCGAAGGTCGTGATTGCCCTATCATTTTGTCTTTTATTCACGGTTGCCCCGTCATTTCGGCTGTTTATTTTCATTTTTATTTTACTCGATAATTTTTATTGCGAGTTGCCCTATCATTTCGGCTTTTTTCATTTTTTATTTATTTACACATTTTTTACATTCCCAGTTTAATGACTTAGAGGTCGACTGTTCCCAGTTTAACGACATGGTGGTCAACTGTTCCCAGTTTAATGACATGGTGGTCGACTGTTCCTAGTTTAACGACGTGGTGGTCGACTGTTCCCAGTTTAACGACGTGCTAGTCAATTGTGTCTGCTTATCCAAGCCTCTTGAACTTTGATCTTGGCGGGGTTGAGTTGATGACCGTAACTTGGTGGTTTGTCGGTACGTCCGAGGACGGTAGGTTTTTCCCAGCCTTGTATTGGTTCTCTACTCAACCTTTGAAAATGTAGCATCCTATGATATGAGCAATAAATGAGATCGTCAGTCATGTTCATTTCATGTGGCCTCTTTAGAATAGGCAGTTGCAGACCGTTGTTCAAGGCGTCCTTGAATATTTTACGGATTTCATCCCTTCTGAAGGAGTATACTTTCTTCTTTCTCTCCATTAGAGTAGGTGCCTTTCCTGATGCTGGTCCTTAATGCCGATCAGTCTTTGGTTCGCCTGCTGTCCACTTACCATGTTCAGTGTAAATATCGGAGGGACTGGAGGCTGATCGCAGGGGGTTTTCGCAAAGGTGTTCTTCTCTTGGGCTGAGGGGGTATCAGTTGGTTGTTTCAGGAGATCAATCCCTAGCTCATGAACCAAATTTTGATTTTGCTGCAATTGCAATCGAATGACATAGGTCGTGAGATCTGCCATGACGTTTTCCAGCTCGTCGATTTTGGAATGGACCTTGGCCAACTTCTCGTCTCTGTCCTGAAGGTGCTTTTGAAGCCATTGGAATAATGCTTGCTCTATAGTTTCGGGCATGATAACCGTAACATCCTTACTGCCTGAGCTCGATTCCACAGGAACTACGGGCTCCTTTTACTTAATGGCCTGAGCGGGCTCTTCATCATCTAGATCGAGCCGGTGTTGGATGGCAACAACCATGTCATTGTCATGGCTATAAGGCATAAGAAGACTTGTTCCTATGGGCTCCATCATGTAGAACGTATGGGTTGTATACCCATCTTCCACTTCTTCATTGGTAATGTTGCTCATTGGGCTTTTAGCTTGTTGCCTTAGCCCGTTCCTTTCAGTGAAGGGTAGACGACTGAGAGAAGCAGGTTTCCGAAGGGATTCGGTCTCTGTTTGTATGAAATAGACGGTCGCAGCTTGATTGTTTGCTAACACGCCTTTAGTCGATTCTATCTCTGCTGCCTTGCATTGTTTTTCGACCCAATATTTGAAGACGAAGCAGACCTCAATGGCATTACTTATCACTCTGTGATAAGGGTAATATTTGGGGTCGTCGGTTATATTCACTTCTTGCGGTCTCTTTGATTCTGGTAATTG
Organism: Agapanthus africanus; assembly: GCA_030015575.1. Classification (NCBI taxonomy): domain Eukaryota; kingdom Viridiplantae; phylum Streptophyta; class Magnoliopsida; order Asparagales; family Amaryllidaceae; genus Agapanthus; species Agapanthus africanus. Next base: position 903,214,711 of record JASDDO010000019.1, on the reverse strand, counting down.
TAAACCGTTTTTTAGGGCGTCCTTGAATATCTTGTAGATTTTGTCCCTTCTGAAGGAATAGACCTTATCCAGGTTCTCTTTTAGAGTCGATTCTCCTCCTCCTCCCAACAACAGCTTTCGAGGTTGGTTGACATTGGGCGCGCTTGTCCCTCGCCTATTTCGGTCAGCCAGAGTGTTAAAACATTCAGCATCGTCAGAATTTTCGCCTTTACGATTATCTTCCTTTCGGTTTCTCCAGGATTTATTGCTATTTTGGGAATCCGAGGAAGATTCCTGCTTTGAGCGCTCCAGCATTTGAACTTTCTTGGTCAGTTCTTGGAACGTCTTGAGACCTGCGGTGCATATAAAAGGATTCATAGAATCTTTTCACCGCCGGAAGACGGACCGGGATGTTGGGACGTCTGGCCTGAATTCTGGGGGCAGATGCTATTTGGATTTATCCGTCCACCTCTCCGAAGATGCCAAGTTGATTTATGGCACCGTATATCGGAGATTTGGACGGATGCGGCTGTTGTAGCAGACTTCATCAGATTCCCTCTCGTTTGTGAGGGGTATTTTTGATTGTGGGGACGCTCTTCCCTACAGGTGCAAGCCCCTGCAGTTAATTACGTTACCGCATTGCGATAACCACTTTCTTTTGCTCCGGAAGTTCACTTCGTGTCGTATGTGTTTTTGTTTGTTTTGGTTGCCCATGGATTGTATACGGAGACTAGTTTCTGTCGTCGCCCGTAGGGCGTGGATTGGTCCAAATCCGTATATTTTAGATTCGGGCTTGGTTTATTTAGGGACTGTTAATTTGGTTTGAGATTAAGATCAACTTAAATATATATGAGCATTTGGGGCTCAGTTTGTTTTAGTTTGAGGATGTCGCGGTCCATCATCGCCATGTTTGGAGGCGAATATTAGTTTAAGGACATTTCGGTCCAATATTCCCGTTTTAGGGATGAATGTTAGTTTAAGGATATTTCAGTCCATTATCACCTTTTTTCGGGCGACTGTTAGTATAGGGACATTTCGGTCCTTTATTCATCTTTCACGCACGTGTATTTGTTACGCGACGAAGTGAACAATGGTGACTTGGAATGTGCCCAATTTGGGGTACGATCTGATTTGAGGCATGCACGTCAATTTAGAAGTGCATCGATGTATGACGAGAGGAGTTATTGGTTGTCGGGACCCGCCACCTCTCTGAAGACGTTGAGGAATTACAACGACATATATCAGGTGTGTAAAGATGTACCCTTAAACAAAATCCCGTATTTGAGGGAAAAGGGGCTGTGGTGCACCTAAGAATCGTTAGTTATATTTGAGACTAAAATTACCTTTGGAGATATGAGAGGAATATCATTTTGGATATCATCAATGAGAGATCATTAATCATGTTTGAGACTAAGATCGGCTCAATAACATTTTTAAGGATCATTTTTACTTAAGATCTATCAAAAGAGCATTTGGGCTCAACTGCAAGAAACTTCAGAGGCTTAGCCAATTTGGGCTTAGTCCGCGTACTTTTATTCAAAAAGTGCTAAGCACTCATTTGGGCTCTGTCTGTTCAGCCCTTTTCTTTTTATGAAAAGTGCTAAGCACTTATTTGACGCTCTGACACTCACATGGGTGTCATGTGAAGCATTTGATTATGGGCGCCGCCCAATGAGCGCTGAGCACTCTACTGTTAGTGTATATGCCCTAGAGGCCATTACTGTATCATACTAGTTTGTATATTACTTAATGGATGCTTGGGATATTCACCTTGTATATATAATCTTGCTCAAAATAGTAGTATGCTACTTGGTTTGTTTCTACTTCAATGTGTACTTGTGTTTATTTCAGTATATCACTTATACGCATTAGTGGAGCCCTTAGGATCTTTTCTTGATTACCAGCGTTGTGATGGCAGTCACACTAGTGGGGGCTGGGTAATCTATAAGCACATCCTTATTCAGGTCCCTGGTCGCAGGACTATCGAGACAGGGCATCGATACTCCGGAGTAGACCAGCGCATGCGCTTCTCATCCCAGTGTGGGAGACGGTCTGTCCCACAGCCGTCAGTACGTCGTACTTGAGATAGTATGCGGGTGCTCGTTAGGTTACGGGTACACTGGACAGGACTCGTCGGGAACTGACTAGTTGGTATTATACCTATCGTCAGTTATCAGTTCCCAGGTGACATGAGTACAGCTTAGTCCGCTGACTTGACACTGTCACTTCGCCTCGGGTGTGTTCCCACTGTACTTTGATCACTACCTTACCACGGCTCAAAGGAGTCGTGCAAACAGGTGGTGGTTGGATGCAGTCCCGAAGCACTTGGAGGCAGTGACGGTTAGACAGGATTCGTCTCTCCCGGTATTGGGGGTTGACATCGCGCTGTGTCTAGGAGAGCCATTACACGAGTAGTCCCTGGCCAGGGCAAACGAGATATACTGGTAGGTTTCCAGTGTTATCTCAGGGTGTATTGGGCTTCACTCCGGCACGACTTGTACCGCTATTGGGGGACTGACGTTTACCGCCCCCTAGGCCCGCCATGCGATGTATCAGACGAACAGACCGGACTGTACGGAGAATGTCACACTCAGGCTCAGTAGGAGTTCAGATGGGTTTCGCCTCGTCGGTCTTCTTATCGGCATTACCTGGGGACCGTTACGCACAGCTAGTGCCGCTTGCGGTCTGTGGTTAAACCCACTGCCAGCGTAGTGTCGAGTCTTTAGAGTCCCACACAGAAAGCTTTTCGCCTTTAGGCAAAAGAGTAGAGGTCGCATGGTATTGCGACAGGTCGCATGGTTTTGCGACAGGGTTCGGTCACATCCGTGCACTTATGCACGTACAGTGTCCGGACAGTTTACACTAGCGGGCTTTGGTTTAAGCCAGATCCTAGTGTACCTTATGGGATTGGATTTATCCAGTTTGCATTCGTGTTCCTCGGAACGCGGATGCGGGTGTGTATGCACAGTTGACAGGGAGGCAGAGGCTGCGGATTCTCATTAGGGTTGTTGACAGTTGACCGTTGACTATTTGACTTTATGCTCAACCCTAATGAGAATATGATATGTGATTAACTATTATATTAATTAAGTATTATGGTGATATGGTTGTTGACTTGTTGACTTTTATTGACTTGTTGACTTTGTTGACTTGTTGACTTTTGTTGACTTGTTGACCGGTTGACTAGGCTTGACTAGTTGACCATCATGATAACCATGGTTATCATTTCATGCCAAAGACTTTTACTTGCTTGCTCATTTGAGTAAAATGAGTGCATGACATGATAAGGTTATGGTTGCTTCAAACCATCACATAAGACTTTTTTGATATGATGAGTTATGATCACTTTGGATTATGAGAGGGTGAAAGACAAAAGAGTTGCTCATTCTTTCTTGCTCATTCTCTCTCTTGTTCTTGAGCTCTCCTCTTGCTCTCACCCTCAACCTCTTGCTCCCTCTCTTGATCTATGGTTCTCTTGTCTCATGAGTTGAGAATCAAGAACCATAGATAAAATTCCATTCTAAATCATCTCTACTCATTCTAGTTCACTAGGTTTAGCAAACCAAGTGAACTAGTTTCTTCAAAGAACGAAGAAGGAGCTAAAGGTTGGAGCTTTCAAGTGGATCTATCTTCGGCGTACGGAGACAACGAGAAGGAGCCATCGAACCACCATCGGAGCTTGAAGAGAAGGAGTTCAAGTTTAGGTATAACCATCTTCATCCGAGTAGCTAAATATCTTTAGCTTAGTATGCTAGCTTTAGTTTAGGTAAAGATCCCGACCTAGCTTAGTCCATGTTGCCTCTTGCGTTAAAATTTTGATTTTATACCGTTTCCGCCTCCCCGTAAGAACCGGGGGTCGCAACGTGGACTTACATCTACCACTTTGGCTGTTTATGGAGTGATGTGCACTTTTCTCTCTTCTTTTCTTTTTTTATGGTGCCCACGTGAGGAGCATATGGGGCGTTGTCCTATCAGTGCTAAGCACTTAGCCATTTTAGCTGTATGTGAAGTGCTAAGCACTTTTATATGGCCCCCGCGTGAGGAGCATGCGAGGCGCTGGAGCGCTTCCCAATCAGTGCTAAGCACTTAGCCATTTTAGTTGTATGTGAAGTGCTAAGCACTTTTATGTAGCGCTCGCGTGAGGAGCACGTGAGGCACTGGGCGCTGTTAAAGAGGGGCGCCCACATGGGAAGCATGTGAGACGCTAGTTTCTTTTATATGGAGATTTAATCTCTGTTGATGTTTTTTTAGAGAACTTAAATCTTTGTTAATGGTATTTTGACCATTAACGATCACCAAGATCACTATTTTGAGGATCTGAGATCATGTTCTTTTAAGAATTAAGTTCTTGATTCGAAGGAACTGAGTTCCTAGAGCATTATGGACTCCACATTCTTTCTCTTTTAAATTTGTTTTTCCCTGAATCTTTGATTCTCAAGAACAAGATCTTCCGGATGAGAATTAAATTCTCAACTTGTGGAAGACTTGTATTGTGGATCTTAGATCCAGAGAAAGAACTGAGTTTTTTTAGAAGGGTTCAACCCTTAGATATGTTAGGTAAAGGAGATATTTTGATCTCGATGTTCTCTTTACCTAGGGTTTCGAAAATAGAGCTCTTCTTCTTTGAGAATTGAATTCTCTTTTCTTTCTGTTTTCCTCTCTCTTTCTCTCTGTGTTGTTCTGGCTCTACCTCTCCTCCTCTTTCTCCCTCTCTGTGTGTTCTGGCTCTACCCTTCCTCCTCTTTCTCCATCTCTGTCTCTCCTCCTCTGAGACTTAAAGTCTTGGGTTCTTTATATAGCAGAAGCAAATTGTTAATTAGTTTTGAGAAAATCTCTTATTTAGAGATTCCAATTGATTTAATTGGTCTCAAAATTGATTTGGGGAATTTTACCCACCTTTGGATCTTTGATCCAAGCACTTCTGTTTTTACAGAAAATGATTTTGGGTTTTTAACGAGATTGGGGAAATATATTCCCTATACAGAATTTATTCTGTAAAACGGTGATTTTTAATCACCATTGGATTTTTAATCCAACAGTTCTCTGTTTTATAAAGAGTAATCTTTCTTATTTAGAAAGATTGAGGGAATATATTCCATAACAGAATTGTATTCTATTATTGGATCATTGATGCAACCGAGAGTATCTTTCTTATTTAGAAAGATATGGGAGATATTTTCTCCTAATAGAATTTGATTCTATATTTTGATGATTTATCATCTCCGTTGGATTTTTGATCCAACGGCTTTGTTTGACAGAGAGTAGAATATCCCAACTTTTGTTAGGAAAATGTAGAATTTAATTCTACGGATATGAACTTGGGCATTGGCGCTCACGTGTTATGCACGTGGACGCCATTTAAGAATTTAATTCTTATGATATGTATTTATTGGCGCCCGCGTGAGGACCACGTGCGGGGCTGTATAAGAATTTAATTCTTACTTAGAAGCTTTTCTGTGCTTTGCACATTGGCGCTGGCGCCCTTGTGAGAAGCACGTGGGGGCGCTGCCCTATTAAATTTCAACAGAGCTTTTCTTTTTTTTATGTTATTTAAATTTTGGCGGGAACAAATGCTCCCCACTACTTTGCTCACGTAAGTATGTACGTGGGTAAAGTATTGCAAAGTTATGCATGTCCATAGAATTGATGGCTTCGGAGACAAGTTTAGGATCCTTGTAGCCTAAGAATTTTTTTTATAAATTTCATGAATCGTAAGGGTCTCAAGAAGGTTTTTCTCCCTATGAGTCTTGAGGATCTCACAGGTGCATATTCTCCTTGGGAATCATGGGGATTCTTAAGTTTCTTTCACCTTCGTGACTCGTAAGGATCTCACGCAGGTATTTTCTCCTTACGGGTCGAGAGGACCCGTAAGTGGCATCTTCACTTAATCGATAAATGTGGCCCATGGATAGTATACAAGAGTCAGTTTGAACCTTCTTGTAGGGCAACGATGGCTTAGGAAACAGGTTTAGATTTGTTGCCTAAGGCTTTTCAACTTTATGAGCCGTGAGGGTCTCATAAAGATGTTTCTCCCTACGAGTCGAGAGGATCTCGTAGTTGTATTTTCTCCTTACGAGTCGTGAGGGCCCCTAAGTGTGTTTTCTTTCGAGAGTCATAAGGATCTCATAGAGAATTTTCTCCTTACGAGTCGAGAGGACTCATAAGTGGTTTTTCCTCCTCATCGGTATGCGACTTTGAAGAATGTGGCCCGTGGATAATATACAAGAGTCAGTTTGGACCTTCTTGTAGAGCCACAGTGCTTATTCCCTATGAGTCGAGATGAGTCGAGAGGTTCTCGCAGGTGTATCCTAACGTGAAATATAGATAACCCCTATTCTTTACGACAGGGGTCCGTTAGGTTTGTGGTACTAGGGTTTTAGTCCATGGTACCATCGCATTGACTGATGTATTCCTCGATATGCAGTCTTCAAACCGTTGTTCGAGTAGCCCCGCGATTGTCGTGTCTCTGATCCCTTCGGGGGCTGGACAAGACGTCATCAAGTAATCTCCTTAGGTTATATTACCGTCGGAAGAGCAAACGTTATGAATTTGCCATGACGCGTTTTGCTTGAGGTTATGCTCAATTTGGAGTCTCGATGAGTCATAACCACTCCGCTCTGGTGTGGGATGATCTCCGATAGTCTTTTAAGCTTTATATGAGTTTCCATCGAGACCCGAAGCTAGGAATATGCTGTTGCTTCATTTTTGTTTTGACGATGTCGTGCCATTTCTTTGCTGAAGTAGGGTAGACATCTGTAGGACCTTTATGCTGTATGTATTACAATTGAAGTCCGGAGCTAGGAATATGCCATCGCCCCACGACTGTCGTATCTCTGATCCTTTCGGAGGCTAAACAAGATGTTTTCAAGTAATCTCCTTAGTTTATATTACCGTTAGAAGAGAAAGCGTTAGGAATTGTTGGGTTACGCCAGCGCCCTAGCCATCAATCCGTGGCCAAATGCGGAACAAAAATTTAATAAACCGGCGCTAACGGAACCCGATTTCCCCGGATCTACCATTAACCCTACACTAGTTATCTATAAAGGAGTTTAGAAAAGTTATACCGAATGATCCGTGTGCTTCGGTCTTCAACCTTCATCCTAAGCTCCTCGTGGTTTCCTTGATCTAGTTTGATCTCCGGTCTCCCCTCATCGAAGACGATCCACCCGAGAGTATGTAGTCCGAGATCTAACCTCAAATCCGAGGCAACTCGAGTACCTAGTTCGCTACGCTAGATAGCTGAGATGAAGCAGAGAGTGAGTAGGATTAGATTGTCTCAATACACCCTAGATTTCTCAACACATGAAACATATAGGGTGGAGGTTGAAGAAGATGCCATGAGAAGAATGTGTGAAGCAAAGCCAAAAAGTAAGTGAGGAAATGGCTAGAGTGTTATGTGAGATATTTATTTTGTGAGCTTATACCAACCCAAGAAAACCCTCACCAAAAAAATCTATGCCGCAGTATAAAAATATCTCACAAATATCTCACACAAAACAAAACCAATCATGGCACATGATGCTTCATGAGTCATTACATGACTCATCTCCATGAGTCACCAAGTGCACATGCTAGATTAATGCTAAGACCATGACTCACACATTCCACTCATATAAACATTTAACCTAAATGTTTAATAGAAAAAAAGAAACGACAACTTTTAAAAGTAATCTTGTAATAAATTACAAGAATACCCCTCATCCAAATATACATACCCGCATCCATATTCCGAAAGACTACGGGTACAACGAGACGAAAATAATCCAACAATATAATACTAGGATCCGGCTTAAACCAAAGCCCACTAGTATTATCCGTCCGAGTGATGATCCGTGCACAAGTGCATGTATATGATCGGACCCTACCGTAAAACCATACAACCTCTATATCATTTCGCCCGAAGCAGGTAAACCCTCTATATGGGACTCTAAAGACTCGTCAATATGCTGGCAGTGAGTTTAACTACAAGCACGTCAGCGACACTAGCTGTACGTAATGGCTACCCTGGTATTGAGCGAAAGGGAGGCCGACGAGCAAACTCATCCTGAAAACCCTATTGAGCCTAACAGTGACAATATCCGTACAGTCCGGTCCGTTCGTCTATGAGTATCACATATCGAGTCTAGAGGGGTAGATAAAGTCAGACCCCTATTAACTTGACATTTCGTGTCGGTATGAAACCCATCACCGCCTGAGAAACTACCGATCCTAGATTAGTAATTCTTGACTATCTTGTCCAAGGATTCCTGGTGATGGCCACCCGTGCACAACGCGACATCAACCCCCAATACCGGGAGAGACGAATCCCTTGACGATCCGCTCACTGCCTCCTTGTGGCTCGGGACTGTACCCAACTAAAAACCTGTTTGCACGACTCTTTTAAGCCGTGGTAGGGTAGTAATCAAAGCACAGAGGGAACTCACACGGGACAAATGACGATCTCAGGTTGATAGACTAACCTGTATACATGTCACCAGGGAACTGCTATTTAACAATAGGTATAATACCAACTAGCAGGTTCCCGGCGAGTCTGTCCGGTGTACTCATAACCCAATAAGCACCTGTATACATCTTAGGTGAACAAACTGACACCAATGGCTTGTGCGACCAGCCACCACCCCTCGTCGGGGTCTCGATCAGTATACACTAGTCTACTCTGGAGTATCGATGCCAAGTCTCGAAACTCCCACGACTAGGGACATTTAAGGATGTGCTTATAGACCCCAGCTCCTACGTATATGATCGTCATCATACTGCTGGTAGTCAAGCAAGAATCCTATGGGCTCTATCAACATGTAATAGTGATCTGTAAAGCCACCTATAGCAAGTACATGATGATAAAGACAAACCAGATAGCATACTATCATCTTGAGTAAGACTGTTCTACCCGTATAGGTCCTCCCTCAATCATTGCAATCACGTGCCTGCGATCCAATAATTGACTTGATGGCGCTATAGCCAACAATCTCCCACTTTCACTTAAGGCTAATTATTGCGGTGTCGCATACTCACAGCCCGTGTGATACTGAACACCCAACTTCTCTACTAATCAGTTTCACAAAGCTCGTTTGTAAAACTATTGCGTTCGAGAAATGGCCTCAGTGAGTGGATCCGCTCCAATGTTTCTTTTTATATCTCTCTTTATCTCAAGTTCGCGGAGAAAGCCATCCCCCGAAATGAGAAATACCTGTCTTAGAATATGTCTGGATATCTGATGGGACCCAGTTCACAAATGAACTCCAAATCCAGCAAACTTCTTAAACTATATCGTCCACTGAATTTAATCAGTATCCTACGCCATGCCTCCCTCAGTATTCGCTTGGACCACATGTCCAAACTACTGCCCCTCAAAAGAGGGAAAACTATAACTCTGACAGCCACTCTGTCTTCCAGATCACCTTGGAAGCTTGGAATGATAACCGTCTCTCGAAGGAGGTTGCCTTTACCAAATCCCTAGAACATGCACTTATGCTCATAAACTGCTTCTGAACGTTTCTCCACGATTGGATTAATATACAAACTTATTGCAGCTAGTGCAAAAACAATATCTGGTGTGGTACTTGACATCTAATGATTGACTCAATTGCCTAAGCAAGTGATATGCCAATCATGCACATCCCTCTCCCTTTTAGTCTGTAAGACACCTTTAGAGAGGGTGACTTCATCACCTGCAGGTACACCACCATGCCAGGAGTCGTCCATTCTAAAACACCTTTAGAATAGTATCAAAGTACCCAGATTGGAAAACTAGCCAAATCTAGATCTAAAACCATAGATCTAGTAACCAGAATGCCTGATATTATATCCATATCCGATGTGGAGAAACAAACGTATGACAACCACAGTATAACCGATCGTACTATAGGAATTTCACTTCCTCTAAAGTGTATGCTATCCAAATACCAGGGCATCACACCTTACTACCTTCTTAACAGATCCATCTCTTATTCTGATGAAGTCAAAGCCTATGACTGTCACATCAAAAATAGATGATCAATCTCTGCTATACCTGCTTTAGTCTATAAATAGACACAATCTACTTGTCCACCATGCTTCCACTGCTCCTATTGACTATATCAACCCTCCGGCAGAGTCATATACACGTGCACTTCTAAAGCTAGTTTAGAACGACGCTATACTCATCCTCCTGCTGGGTCTCATAGTTTAGAATAGCAGTAATGGCAAGTTTGGGTAAACAAGAACCTCCCTATCATCATCTTTGAGAATACCGAAGTACCTCTCGGGCGCCTGAGGTTACCCACCATATCCGAAGTGGTTAATGGAATGTCATACCCGATTGAATCTTTAGATTGTATTAAATTTTCAGTAATCGTTTGTGGTTCTGGAATCACTTCCAGTTCTACATACTCCCACTACTGTTTTATGAAAAAGTCCATTTTACTAAAACTGTGGCGAGTCAAGAATAATATCACTATTGATCTTCCAGATGGTAGAAAGTTAACCCTCGTCATAGCCCGGGATAACCCACAAACTGCCATTACAGAAACGTGCCTTGAGTTATCCAGACTCTGGTTTTAAGCATAAGCCGGACAACTCCATATACCTTAACATCGTTAAGATATGAACTATTCTATATACAATATAGAAATAGAGCTACTGATTTAATTGGAACCAGATTCAAATTATGCAGCTGTCTCCAGAGCACGTCAACTAAATGGAGAGAGGCCGATCAGCATTACTCAACTAGGAGTGCATCGAGATATGAGCAATCTGAAAGAGAAGCAAGTTCTCAAAACCATTACTATCAACTGAATACCAAACACAAGTATCTACATCTTTGATCACCTTAAAGAATCCTGATACTTGCAACACATGGTTCTTTACTTTATTCTTGTACCTATAATTTCTCAAAACTTGGACCTTGTATTTCTACGAAATGCTTGTCTAAAATGGAGAAGTCACAAGTAAATAGAATATAGTAAGAGCACCACCCCCTTTGTCCTAATGGATACTGGACAACATACAATATTTTGTATAAGTCCCATGAGTTGAATAACTGAAACCCTGTGCGTCGTAGGTTGAAAACTGTACCATAGTTAACAAGAATTACACCACTGTTTAATTCTCCTTACCCATTCATCAACTGATATAGGTAAATGTCATGGACATAATTTCAAAAAGTTATATCTCACGTTATAAAATAAACGTACAGATATATCAGTTTGAAATTGGTGCATAACAACGGATATTTAAAACCAAATATTTGCCGTCAGGCAAAACCCCAGGTGATTTCCTCAAATATCACCAATTACAACGAATTCCGATATAATGAGGATATAATCACCTAATTCCCAATAACTTACTCCCACTCATCATCTATAAACCCATACAAATGTGAGAATCAAACCTGGTAAATATATACTCTGGAGTAAGGATCTAATTGGGAAATCGGTTTTCAATTAACAACGCACAGTGAAACTGAAACATGAAAATGTTTATAAGGGGTAGCTGGGTATTCCTAGTAATGCCTCTTCCATTATCCAGATTCATGACTGTAGCCTTATATTTCCTTGTCATCTCTTGAAATCCCTTTATTTGTCTTTACTCATTACCCTCTGTACACCACCCTTATGCTAAATGGTTTTCTTCCTTCTCTACCGTTCGGCACCAGCCTATGGTTTGGAAGAAGAGTATCCAATAAGCGTAATAGATGTACTCTCCTAATCCTAGGAGCCCTCACAACCTGAGAGAAGGTAAAAGAAAAAGATAACTGAATAATCTTTATTCTATTTCTCCTGAACCAGAATCCATTCTCGAACTGGAACAAGTTCCTTCGAGTTTGTATGTAACTATACGATGGATTATCCAATAAATATGGATCTTCGTAGTGATACGGGGTGTTCTTGTGAAATTCAAAGGTAAAGTAGGAGTGGCGATGATATACGCGGTTTCGTCATGAATGATAGCAGTCGTAATTTACTTTGCTCTCTTTCTAATCTCTTTATTTGTCTTTACTTATTACCTTATGTACACCACTTAGGCTAATTGGTTTTCTTCCTTCCCTACCATTCGGCACCAGCCTATGGTTTGGAAGAAGACTATCCAACAAGCGTAATAGGTGTATCCTCTCCTAATCCTAGGAGCCCTCACAACCTGAGAGAAGGTAAAAAGAAAACACAACATAATAGTCCTATTCAATTTCTTCAGGCCCGGAATCCATTCTCGAATCCGAAACAAGTTTTTTCAAGTTCGTATGTAACTATACGATGGTCATATCCAATAAATGTGGATCTTCGTAGTGATACAAAATATTCGGGAGAAAAGCAAAGGGTAAAAGTAGGAGTGTCAATGAAGTATGCAACTATGACAATCCAAAAACCAGTGTGTTTTAAGAAGGTTCGGTTAACTTGGTTTATGAGTTCTAGTCTAGGGTCGTGCCATGGTTGCTGCCAAAGAAAGAAAGAGAAAGAAACAATCAGCGTACACTATAACCTAGATCAGAATGGTTAATCACTTTATCTAATCAGGATGTCTCCCACTGTATCCTCAAATTCTCCTCCAAAACCAAAAGAAGAATTCGTCGGGATCATCGAAAATCACTCGAGGAGTAAACCAACTCATTAGTGGGAATCGGGATCCAACTATCATCACATGATAACCTGATGGCATCCACTCAAGTTATCACACTCCAGAAGGTATGTGCATGCCTGGCATGTTTCCTGTATGTTTGAAACTCCAGATGTGATGTTTACCCCATGCTCTTATGACCTCGACGAAGGCCAACAAATCATAAGTCACATGTCAAGTTCTACCCGTCATTTTCCAGGTTAATTTGAACCTACCTGTACTCGCCCTTGACGAAGGCCAACAAGGCTGTACGACTGTCCCAAACCAACACATCTATCTATGCAACAGAAAAGTAACAAATAGCTACCATACACTATGCCTTGACGAAGGCCAACAAACATAGCATGAATACTAAGTGCTACCCGTCTGAAATGACGGAGGGCTATGAATGGTTTTTGGCGAAAAACCATTAACATAATGAACTTGATATCATTGAAAGAACCGGATAGCTTTACAAATATATAGTGGCGAAAACCTTTGCTAAATAGGTCACTCCCGGTGAATGGATCTCGGCTCTTTCCTCATAGAATGAGGTGCAGGATATTCCCAACTGAATATCTCGACGCAAAGTAAAAAATTAATCAACTACAGTGAAGTTATTACCCTGACGCAAATTTCTGCCTAAGAGATCACTCCCGGTGAAGGGATCTCGGCTCTTGCCTCATGGAATGAGGTGTTGGATATTCATAACCGAATACCGCTGTGCAAATCAAAGAAAACGTCCTTGTAATAACAGTTTTTGAAAATTGTTCCAACAACATCATATAGCTATGTTTTCCTTGCATTGATCAGAATCAACACAGTCCCATCAATTAATCACACCAGAAAAGAACGAAAATATGATGTACGTATATGCCATCCGCATTCGCCAATAGGCCCCGTCATCACCCGTTAGGTTACTTAACTAACGACAGAGCGGGGGCTGGACTAGCGCGGGTGCAAAACATTTACACCATCTACTAGTATATATATAACAATATATAATAATCATTCTAGGCATGATATATGCAACATCACAGATAAGCGATAAGTATCACATAACAATACTGATAATCTAGGAGCCCCGGGCTTCCTTTGAGCCGCAAGTGAAACCCGACATTCCTCTGGTCGTGTGGATAGCCTGTGCAATGAAAACCTACACCCCTACGAATGCGGCAAGTTACCCGCCAAAACCAAAAGTGAGGCTACCCCCTTCATCAAAGTGAATGGGCCACCCGGCACTTCACGGGATCCGGTAACATGAGCACCCCTCCTTGGGTCAACCTGTACCCCCTACGAGTGTGGCGAATAGCCCGCCAATTCTAGAGTGAGGCCCCCTCCGTCTCAACACCATGAGATGCGGGCCCGTTGCCCTCTAGAACCCGGCTATCCGTACACTCCATCGTGGGGTAATCCTAGTACAGAAAAGAAAATATGTACAACGGTGACATCGACCTCAACCCGGTCGTGCCCCAAATAAATAATATACAAACAGGCAGTGACGGCAGTCCACATGTCGGACACTCACCCCGCGATATCAAATGTACAAATGAAACTAAATTGTACTACCATTGCACCCAATCTATCCACCACGACGATTCCGCCACAACACAGAACATCAACGTGAATGTCATGTTTGCAAACCCGTCTAAAAGACATATAGCAATTAGACAAGTTGTACCGCTCTAATGACATTCATGGTCGCAGATAGTAATGTATGTACTGTAAACATTTAAACAGTGTCAAAAATATCGACATCAAAACACCCCGAATTGCCCCCAAACTAATGGATAACACCTTATCCAAACTGGGCAAAATAAACAATACCAGTGAACTAATATTCCAGAGACTAGTACACACCCCAAAATCCAAGTCCCAATTCCTCCATAGGACCGGCCAGGCCGGATTTTAGGCTATTCTCGTCGGGTCACTTAAGGTGAATGGGGCTCGTATTTGGGGTATGTTCCAGTTGTCACACAAATAGTCTTCTACAATTATTTAAAAAAATTTTAAAGACTAGAGTAAATTCGACAGAAACTAGAATACTAGTTGGTATTGTTTCGGAGTTTCTTCGGTTTTGATACTTTAATATCGTCTAAAACATCTAGTATGAGGTTAATAGGTTGGCTTTGATACCATGTTGGGTTATGCCAGCGCCCTGGCCATCAATCCGTGGCCAAATGCGGAACAAAAATTTAATAAACCGGCACTAATGGAACCCGATTTCCCCGGATCTACCATTAACCCTACACTAGTTATCTATAAAAGAGTTTAGAAAAATTATACTGAATGATCCGTGTCCTTCGGTCTTCAACCTTCATCCCAAGCTCCTCGTGGCTTCCTTGATCTAGTTTGATCTCCGGTCTTCCCTTATTGAAGACAATCCACCCGAGAGTATGTAGTCCGAGCTCCAACCTAAAATCTGAGGCAACTCGAGTATCTAGTTCGCTACGCTAGATAGCCGAGATGAAGTAGAGAGTGAGTAGGATTAGATTGTCTCAATACACCCTAAGTTTCTCAACACATGAGATATATAGGGTGGAAGTAGAAGAAGATGCCATAAGATGAATGTGTGAAGCAAAGCCAAAAAGCAAGTGAGGAAATGGCTAGAGTGTTATGTGAGATATTTGTTTTGTGAGCTTATATTAACCCAAGAAAACCCTCACCAAAAAAATCTCTGCCACACTACAAAAATATCTCACAAATATCTCACACAAAACAAAACCAAGCACGGCACATGCTGCTTCATGAGTTACTACATGACTCATCTCCATGAGTCACCAAGTGCACATGCTAGATTAATGCCAAGACCATGACTCATACATTCCACTCACATAAACATTTAACCTAAATTTTTAATAGAAAAAAAGATTAGCAACTTCTAAAAGTAATCTTGTTATAAATTACAAGAATACCACTCATCCGTATATACATACCCGCATCCGTATTCCCAAAGAATACGAATACAACGAGACAAAAATAATCCAACAATATAATACTAGGATCCGGCTTAAACCAAAGCCCACTAGTATTATCCGTTCGAGTCATGATCCGTGCACAAGTG
This sequence comes from Agapanthus africanus, assembly GCA_030015575.1. Lineage (NCBI taxonomy): Eukaryota > Viridiplantae > Streptophyta > Magnoliopsida > Asparagales > Amaryllidaceae > Agapanthus > Agapanthus africanus. The sequence goes on along the minus strand of JASDDO010000019.1, from coordinate 903,199,101 downwards.
CACGTATATGATCGGACTCTACCGTAAAACCATACAGCCTCTACATCATTTCGCCCGAAGTAGGGAAACCCTCTGTATGGGACTCTAAAAACTCGTCAATATGCTGGCAGTGAGTTTAACCACAATCACGTCAGCTACAGTAGCTGTACGTAACGGCTACCTAGGTATTGAGCGAAAGGGAGGCCGATGAGAAAACTCATCCTGAAACCCCTACCGAGCCTGACTGTGACAATATCCGTACAGTCCGGTCCGTTCGACTATGAGTATCGCATATGGTGTCTAGGGGGATAAAGTCAGACACCTAATAAGTTGACATTTCGTGTCGGTATGAAACCCATCACCGCCTGAGAAACTACCGATCCTAGACCAGTAATTCTCGACTACCTTGGCCAAGGATTTCTGGTGATGGCCACCCGTGAAAAATGCGACATCAACCCCCAATTCCAGGAGAGACGAATCCCCTGACGATCCTCTCACTGCCTCCTTGTGGCTCGGGACTGTACCCAACTAAAACCTGTTTGCACGACTCCTTTGAGCCATGGTAGGGTAGTAATCAAAGCATAGTAGGAACTCACATGAGACAAATGATGATTTCAGGTCGATAGACTAACCTGTACACATGTCACCAGGGAACTGCTATCTGACAATAGGTATAATACCAACTAGCAGGTTCCCGGCGAGTCCGTCCGGTGTACTCATAACCCAATGAGCACCTATATACATCTTAAGTGAAAAAACTGACACCAATGGCTTATGAGACCATCCATCACCCCTCGTCGGGGTCTCGATCAGTATACACTAGTCTACTCTGGAGTATCGATGCCCAGTCTCGAAACTCCCACGATTAGGGACATTTAAGGATGTGCTTATAGACCCCCAGCTCCCACGTATATGATCGCCATCATACTGCTTGTAGTCAAGCAAGAATCCTATGGACTCTATCAACATGTAATAGTGATCTGTAAAGCCACTTAAAGCAAGCACATGATGATAAAGATAAACCATATAGCATACTATCATCTCAAGTAAGACTGTTTTACCCGTATAGGTCCTCCCTCAATCATTGCAATCACGTGCCTGCGATCCAATACTTGAATTGAGGGCACTACAACCAACAGGAATTTGCCATGACGCTTTTTTCTTGAGGTTTGGCTCAATTTGGAGCCCCGATGAGTCATAACCGCACACTTCTAGGGTGGGATGATCTCTAATGGTCTTTCGGGTTTTATATGAGTTGCCGTCAAGACCCGAAGCTAGGAATATGCCGTCACTTCGTTTTTTTGCTTTGACGATGTCGCGCCGATTCTTTACTGAAGTAGGGTAGACAACTGTAGGACCTCTATGCTGTATGTATTGCAATTGAAGTCCGGAGCTAGGAATATGCCATCGCTCTAATTTCATTTGAAAATTGCGTTCGTATACTGCTAAAATGAGGGGGAACGTCGAGCTAGTCTCTAGGTTGTATATGAATCGTCAAGACTTGGAGCTAGGATTTTGCCGTGACTCTATTTTTGCTTTGACCCTTTGGGTCTTTTGTTGACGTTGCATCTGCATCCTGCTGGCATGAGAAGCACATCGAGCTGGAGTTAGGATTTTGCCGTCACTCCTTTTTGATCCTTGGAGCCTTTGTTGATGTCGCATCTGCACCGAGAAGGAACGTCGAGCAGGAGCTGGGATTTTTCCATTACTCCTTTTTTGTTTGACCCTTGGGTCTTTGATGACGTTGTGTCTACATCCTGCTGGCATGAGAAGCACGTCGAGCTGGAGTCATGATTTTTCCGTCACTCCTTTTTGATTTGGCTCCTTGGAGCCTTTGTTGACGTTGCATCTGCACCGAGATGGAACGTCGAGCTGGAGCTGGGATTTTGCCATTACTCCTTTTTTGTTTGACCCTTGGGTCTTTGTTGACATCGCGTCTGCACTGAGAAAGAACGTCAGGCTGATCTCTGTAGGGTTCCTAGGCACACTAATGAGGTCTCACAAGGCATCAACCATGCCAAATTCAAAAATTTCCGGTGCCTACAAACCCTAATACGGATCGTTGACTAGAGTTTAGGCGAAACATGCAACTAGGTAACAACTTAACTGCTAAGTGAACGGAAATACAACCTTTGTAGATCCGGTCCTCCACCTCCATAGCTCCGTGATGAAGTCCCCTCGCTGCGATCATCGGATCCCGGGCTCTAGCGTCGGCTTCATCGGAGAAATGGGCGGGCTAGGTCGTCGACTTCGATGCCGAAGATGATCTACGTCGAGGCAACTCAAGATCAAACTCCAACTTCACCAAGTCATGAAACTTGTGAAGAAAACACCCTATACTACTTGGCAAGTGGTAGAGGATGAAGAAATAGGAAGTGGGTTCACTTTAGAATTGGATTTCTCACTCTTTTTCTCATGTTGCCATTGATGGTAGCAAGCTCTCTTCTTGTTGAAGAAGGAGAAGAAGAAGAAAAGAATATGATAAGTTTTCTTTAAAATAGGAAATAAAATCATTCTTATCATATTTTTAACCATGGTTTTGTGTAGAGAACTAACTAGAGTTTATATGAATGGTTAGGGTTAGGAGAAGAAGACAAAATGGTCACTTGGTCAAAGCTTCATGAAGCTTCAACAAGCTTCATGTTTGAAAGCAACCATTTTGTTTTTCTTTTATCTTTTAACCAAAAATGAAAAGATAAATAAATAAGTGAAATGAAACCCTAACCATTCACTAAACATGGTTTAAGCCTTTACACAAATCCAAGTTTGCATGTATCATCAAACATGATACAAACAAGTGCATAAAACTATATCATATATACAATGTGCACATGCGAGTGAGAAAATCCATTTAATGTGAACCAATACTAGTTAATGCAAAGTAATATATCAAATATATAATTATACATTAAATCATTAAATCAACGCTTGATTTAATGATCCGGTCATACTGCATATAACCGACTAATATCAATAGTAACAACTTATCGAATCAACACTTGATCCGATAACCCGGCTATATCGCATATAACCGATCAATGTCATAAATCGCGAGAATCGAATACAATATCACATACTGGTATTATTCTCGGTCCCGCACATATCTCATATGCGCTCCTATTTCGTTTCGCTTGAGCCAGGAAACCTCTGTGTAGGACTCTAAAGACTCGTCAATACGCCGGTAGCAGGTGATGATCATATCAAGCACCCACAAGCCGCAAGCGGTCTGCTAAACATAACGGCCACCTGGGTATTGAGCTATCAGAAGATCGACGAGCAAGCCCGCTCACACTCCTGTGAATCCAACCAGTAACACCTACCGTACAGTCCGGTCTCGTCGTCTGATATGTCGCATATCTCGCCTATGGGTGGTAAACGTCAGACCCCAATAGCTCGATAAGTCGTGTCGATATGAGGTCTATAACAGTTCGAGAAACTACTGGTAACACAAACTAGTAAATCTCAGCAACCCTGGCCAGAATTTCCGGTTATAGCCAATCGAACACAGCGCAACATCAACTCCCTATACCGGGAGAGACGAATCTCCTCCTATCGCTCATTGCCTCCATGCGATTCGGGACTGTACCCAAAAACCACCGTTTTGCACGCCCTCTTGGATGTGGTAAGGTGGAAATCAAAGCACAGTGGGAACCACACAAGACTCTATGACGATCTCAGGTCAACAGACTACTCTGTACCAGTGTCACCAGAGAACTGCCATCTGACGTAAGGTATAATACCATCTGGGAGTTCTCGGCGAGTCCGTCCAGTGTACCCAGTCTCCACTGAGCACCCGTATATCATCTCTGATGTCAAACACCAATGGATATGGGATCATCCATCGCCCATCTGTATGGGTCGAGAAGGTATACGCTAGTCTACTCTGGTATATCGATGCCCTGTCTCGATACACCTACGACTAGGGACCTTGAAGGATGTACTTATGGACTACCATGTCCCCACTAGTATGATCCGCATCATAGTCCAGGTAGTCAAGTACACATCCTAAGGGCTTTACTAACATGTCACAGAGAGACTATCAGTATACACGTTAAGGTAAAGAGCAACCAGATAGCATACTATCATGTCGAGCAAGAAAGTCCTCCCTATATATGTCCAAGCATCCACTACAATGTACATCCTATGTATAGTAATGGCCTCTAGGGCATACATATAACTAACAATCTCCCAATTGCACTAGGGCCATCTGATAGCAGTGGTTGTAGTATCTCATACTCAACCATCCCATGAAAGTCTCTCTTTGGGAAAAGGCTTTTGTGAGTGGATCCGCCGTGTTGTCCTCTGAGTCTACTCTCCTGACCTTGATCCCTTGGAGATCAACCATCTCCATGATCAGGTGACACTGCCTTAGAATATGTCTGGATCACTGATGGGACTGGCGTTCCTTGGCATAAGCCACAACTCCATTGTCTCACAATGGTAGGAACTAAGTTCATCTCATGAACAAATATACATCCAGACTGCCTCTTTGGTAGCATCTTAAGTAGCGATGTATCCAGCCTTTATCGTCTAGTATGCCACGGTATCTAGCTTGGAACTCTTCCAACATACCGTCCCTTTACTGAGGGTAAAGACAATGCCTGTGACTGACTTTCAGTCGTCCTTATCACCCTGGAACACTTCCAGTGATTCTCCTCAGGACCAATTGATACCATCTTACTACAACTAGTGAGAATCCTTACATCCATTTAGATCTATCTCATAGATCCAAAACTCAGGATTTAATAGGTATCAGTTTGATCCTATGTGGAGAATCATAGTGATAAACGGAGATTGATCGAGCGTAGCATAGGAAACTCCTTCCCTATCAAGAGTATGTCATCCACGTACTCTACGAGGATCACCACCATACTCCCTACTACCTTTTTGTATATACAAGGTTCATCTACCATTTTGATGAAGTAAAACTATTTGACTACTACATTAAAACAGATGTTCCAACTCCGCGATGCCTGCTTTATCCTATAAAGCATCTTGTACACGTTTCCGCTGCTCCCACTGTTTATGAAGCCCTCTGACTGTGTACTTATAGACTCTCTCTTCTAAAACATCATTTAGAAAAGCAGTCATGACACCCAACCGCCAGATATCGTAGTCATGGTATGTAGCCGTGGCAAGTAGGATCTGGATGGACTTAAGCATAGCTACTTAGAAAAGGTTTCAACAAAATCCATACCTGGTCAATGATGCAAACCTTTAACAAGTCTAGCTTTGAAAGTCTCAACTTTTCCAAGTACACTAAGTAATCTTCTCAAGATATACTTGCTCCTGATGGGGATTTAACCCTTCAGATATAGCAACCAAAGTCCATACTTTGTTGGTGTACATGGATTCCATCTCAGATCGCTAAGCATCCAGCCATTCTTACAGAGTCACTACTCTGGATGGCCGGCTCGAAACTAGTTGGGTCATCATCTCATGATGCAATCCTCGCTCCCACTGTCATCGAGAAACCGAAGTATCTCTCAGGAGGATGAGGAACCCTACTAGATCGGCGGAGAGGCTGAGGTTCGTTGGTAACTATTGAATTCCTTGGTTATTTCAAATCATCTGCCGTAGTTTGTATAGCTGGAACCTTTCCAGTTCTACATTACAGACCTTGCCTCGAGCTTGTCCGGATTTTGCTTTTAGACATAGGCCGATCAACCCCAAATCTTAACTAGCTTAATACATGGGCTCTTCCCATACCATATCTCATATGGAGTGGTAGGCTGTGATCTGATTCGAACCCTATTCAATAGGTATGCAGCTTCACAAGTGCATAACTCCCAAAAGGAAATAGGTAACTCAGTAGTACTCATCATAGAGCGCACCATATCGAATAGGGTGCAATTGCTCCGCCCCGATATACCATCGTGCTATGGTGTATACGGAGGAGTAATGCTGAGAGAGAATCTCATTCTCCTTTAGAATAGTCCAGGAATTCCGTGCTCAAGTATTCTCCTCCTTGATCTCATCATAGGACATAATACTTATACCCGTATTTTGGTTCTCTACTTCTAACTTATATTCCGTGAATTTCTCAAAAGGTTCGGACTTGTGTTTCAACAGGAACATATGTCTGAATCTTGAGAGATCATCAGAGAATGTAATGAAGTACAAAGAACCGGTCTTGGCATGTGTAGACAGGGGACTTTTATACATCAACATGTATCATCCCAAGAGTTTACTAACTCTTTCTCTGTTTCCAGTAAACGGAGCTATGGTCATCTTATCTTTGTGACATGACTGGCAAGTTTCACAAGATGTAAATTCAAACTGATTTAAATATGCATCTATATGTAACTTCAGCTAGTCGGGTCGCATTGATATGACCTAGTCTACAATACTTCAAGAAGAATTCGTTCATTTCTGAACTCTTCCTCTTGTGTGTGTTCTGTATACTAAGAACTGTAGTTTGATTTAGAACATTAATGCTTTTAGATAACGTGCCTGAACCGATCAACTTTTGATATAGGAAATGTTCAAAACATTATCCAACAATACAAAATTTTATCATTTCTTTACTAATAAAGAGACTGATATGATTTTGTATATCAGGTTCGGTATCTAATAACATTCGTTTAGAATCAATGTATTTAGAATACTGGGTGACAGTGACCAACAGACTTGGCTGCAACACTTGCCCCGTTTTCTGTCTCATGAAACTTATCACCCGTTCTCAGTTCTCTACCTTTCTGTAGCCCTATGTAACATATTACATATCTGAGATCTTGATCCGGTATTAAATACCCAGGACGTAGAGAATAGAGAAACAGTTCTGTATAAAGAACACACCCGAAGATGATGCATCATATGCACTTTCTTCGTTTGGGCGGCACAGGAAATCTGGTATTCCCTAATTTCCTGCTCTGTCTTATAACAATTATAAGTTGGAGCGGGACCAACGTTCCCCAGCTTAGTATAACAAGCGGGTTCGGTCAATACATCCGTATTATTATCTTGATTAAGGCGTGATATGGTCGCTACCTGGAGAGAGAGAGAAGAAAACACTCTGCGTGCACTCTTGCAAGATTAGATTGGTTATTATTTTATCTAATCAGGATGGCTCCCACTGTTTTTATCAAATCTTCCTTCAAACCCTAAAAGGAAAGACTAGCCGGGATTAATTACACGCTACAAGTTCGCCAATCTTTCAGCCAGGCCAGTGTCGGTACTTTGAGGGAGGTTCCCCGTGCTTTCGCACAAACCTAATTAATGTAAACCTCGTTTTCCCAGAGGCGTAACCTCGTTGACACCTTTCTAGACACCTACTTGATCGGCTAATTGTAATGTGTAAAACTCTCCCAGGAGTAACAATTACTCGCAGCGGGTATCGGGATCCAACTATCTCATAGAAGGTATGCAATCTCATTGCAAATTTCAACACTTGAAATTCCCGATAATTTTGCCCCTAGTGTTCTATGACCTTGACGAATGCCAAATAACCCATAGTCCACTAGTCAAGTTCAACCCATACATTTCTTGATTGAATTAAACCCACCCGCACGACCCTTGACGAATGCCAAACAACGCCGTACGAATACCCTAATCCAATCTGCATCATATGCATAAGCAGATAAATACTAGTTAGCTACCGCACACTACGCCTTGACGAATGCCAAACAACCGCAGCACGAATACTAACTAGTACTTATCTGAAATGACGGAGGGCTACGACAGGTTTTTCTGAAAACCTATTGCGTAATGAACTTGATATCGTTGTAGGATCGAATGAATTTTGAAATGGAGTGTTTTTGAAGCTTTTCTAGTTTTTCTAAAGGGGTCACTCCCGATGAAGGGATCGTCGGCCCTTTCCTCGTCGAATGAGGTGCGGGATATATCATATATATCACTGTGCAAAGCAGAAACTATAGAAGCAATCAAAAGACAAACCGAGGGTTGTAGCATCTGCCAGTTATTGCTAAAGGAGTCACTCCCGGTGAAGGGATCTCGATCCTTTCCTCATCGAATAAGGTGCAGGATATATCATATATACCGCTGTGCAAAGCATGAACTGTAGCTATCTTTTTTAATTTTTGAAATTCGATTCCACAACATCTTAGGTTTCTTTTATTTCATTAATCTCATTAATGAAGTCCCATCATTGAAGTCACCTAAACATCACAGATAAATACGACGTACACTTATGCCATCCGCATTCGTCTCGATGTCCCCTCGTGCACCGTTAGGTTAGGTAACTAACGGCAGAGCGGGGCAGGGCTAGCGCGGGTGTAAAACATAAGTAACGTCTATATAATATATCATATATACTATATACTGTATCTATCACAGAACATATCACATGATCACATCACAGATATCGCAGCAGAAGAATCATATGAAATATTGGATATACTAGGACGTCCGTGTTTTCAATACGAGCCAGTATAAAACACGGATTCCACGGTCGCGATGAATAGCCAAACCCACACCCCTAGACCCCTACGAGTGCAGCAAGCAACCCTACCAATTCTAGAGTTAGGAGACCCGGACTCGACTCCTCGAGTTGGTCTTCCACTGGACTCCAGAACCCGGTTACTTGTGCCCTCCTCCTTGGGTCTATCCTAGTGCGGAAAAGTAAATAATATACAAAAGGGTGACATCTTCCGCAACCTGGAAGTGCCCCAATAAAAGAATATTACATACAAGTTTTTACATGAATGAAAATGAAAAACAATCATCTCACATAAAAAAAACCCCGGCTATTCAAACACGACAATCCAATATAACATATCCAGCAACTCATAACATCACATGTCATCAACGTAAGTAAACATGCGTATCCCAATTGTCGTTGACATATAGCAACGAAACCGGCGATATCACATATTACACTTACGATCACAGAAAAGAAAGTGTAAAACTACAACAGTTGGAATCCGCAAACTCTTTAGACATCGCATGCCTAATCAAATGAATTCCTTAGACATCGCATGCCTAACAATCATAAACTCCGTATTTTAGTCTCATTATCGAAAACACTTTTCAATATCAAGTCGAGCAATTCAACAAGATTCCCGACATCCTGATCGAATGTTCGTCGCAAACTTTAGTAGGCAGCTGCACCCCCGATGCCGTCGACGAAGTGCACCAAGGCGGAACACCGCTGCCGCGAGCACCCGTACGGATGCCTTCGGCTGCGGGGTTCTCCTACAGTCACTTGGTCGGGGCTTTGGGGTGTGGCTGTCCATTAAGTTTACCCGGCGAGTATCCGCGTACGCTACGTGATTGCGACGGACTTTTGATCACATCAAAATTCCGTGGCAACCGATCAAGTGAGACTAAAGTGCTATGTTTATAACATTCATTCAGTTATCTCATAACTACTTGTGGATTCCAAATATTCTATCACATTCCAGATAAATAGAAAATGTTAAACTTTCTGATCGAACAATCGAACACCCAAGTTTTCCCAAAACAGATCAACACATGATATAAGTTTAAAAACATCCATTTCATGACACAGTACCAACGGTCCAGCCGTAGAAGGGTCAAGCCAACGCCTCACATGTGGCACGCCGTACTGCCCCAAACCCTAAGGTTTAAAGGGCAGTTCAAGACGGTCACATAATCGAGTTAAGGTTTGTTGTCTTCTAGAGGGACCATCGCGTTACTTGCACTACTTAGAACGTTATTAAACCACGGAAAGATCCAACACTTGGAAATTTCCCGACAGGGGAAAATGTGGGTATTTATATCCGGTCGAACTTTTTAACATATTCTAAAATATCCGGAAAAGCACGCAGACAAAATTAGACAATCCGATCGAAACACCGAGTCCCCAATACAACCCAGAAAACTCAACTCTTGAGTTCAGATTAAAAAAAAATCCAAGAAAACTCAGCACCTCAAGAAACAAATTACTGTGCAAAATTGGAAGGCCGACGTCATCAGATGGCCGCGGAACCGCCGCAGAAGCCAGGCTTCCGCCGCGGTTTGGACGTATATTTTGGTCATTTTTGCACCGTAATTCTTAGAACTTCCTGCTGAATTTTTAAAGCATTTTTAATCTGGAAAATGCCACGATTTCAAAAAATGTACAGAGAGCATTTTGGAGTTAGGGTTTCGGTTCGATCGGACTTCTAACTCCGTCTACGCACCGCCTAAGGCTCTAGCTAGGCTCTGATACCACTATAGGGTTCCTAAGCACACTAATGAGGTCTCACAAGGCATCAACCATGCCAAATTCAAAAATTTCCGGTGCCTACAAACCCTAATACGGATCGTTGACTAGAGTTTTGGCGAAACATGCAACTAGTTAACAACTTAACTGCTAAGTGAACGGAAATACAACCTTTGTAGATCCGGTCCTCCACCTCCATAGCTCCGTGATTAAGTCCCCTCGCTGCGATCATCGGATCCCGGGTTCTAGCGTCGGCTTCATCGGAGAAATGGGCGGGTTAGGTCGTCGACTTCGATGCCGAAGATGATCTACGTCGAGGCAACTCAAGATCAAACTCCAACTTCACCAAGTCATGAAACTTGTGAAGAAAACACCCTATACTACTTGGCAAGTGGTAGAGGATGAAGAAATAGGAAGTGGGTTCACTTTAGAATTGGATTTCTCACTCTTTTTCTCATGTTGCCATTGATGGTAGCAAGCTCTCTTCTTGTTGAAGAAGGAGAAGAAGAAGAAAAGAATATGATAAGTTTTTTTAAAATAGGAAATAAAATCATTCTTATCATATTTTTAACCATGGTTTTGTGTAGAGAACTAACTAGAGTTTAGATGAATGGTTAGGGTTAGGAGAAGAAGACAAAATGGTCACTTGGTCAAAGCTTCATGAAGCTTCAACAAGCTTCATGTTTGAAAGCAACCATTTTGTTTTTCTTTTATCTTTTAACCAAAAATGAAAAGATAAATAAATAAGTGAAATGAAACCCTAACCATTCACTAAACATGGTTTAAGCCTTTACACAAATCCAAGTTTGCATGTATCATCAAACATGATACAAACAAGTGCACAAAACTATATCATATATACAATGTGCACATGCGAGTGAGAAAATCCATTTAATGTGAACCAATACTAGTTAATGCAAAGTAATATATCAAATATATAATTATGCATTAAATCATTAAATCAACGCTTGATTTAATGATCCGGTCATACTGCATATAACCAACTAATATCAATAGTAACAACTTATCGAATCAACACTTGATCCGATAACCCGGTTATATCGCATATAAACGATCAATGTCACAAATGAGAATCGAATACAGTATCATATACTGGTATTATTCTCGGTCCCGCACATATCTCATATGCGCTCCTATTTCGTTTCGCTTGAGCCAGGAAACCTCTGTGTAGGACTCTAAAGACTCGTCAATACGCCGGCAGCAGGTGATGATCATATCAAGCACCCACAAGCCGCAAGCGGTCTGCTAAACGTAACGGCCACCCGGGTATTGAGCGATCAGAAGATCGATGAGCAAGCCCGCTCACACTCCTGTGAATCCAACCAGTAACACTTACCGTACAGTCCGGTCTCGTCGTCTGATATGTCGCATATCTCGCCTAGGGGTGGTAAACATCAGACCCCAATAGCTCGATAAGTCGTGTCGATATGAGGTCTATAACAGTTCAAGAAACTACTGGTAACATTTACCAGTAAATCTCAGCAACCCTGGCCAGGGATTTCCGGTTATAGCCAATCGAACACAGCGCAACATCAACTCCCTATACCGGGAGAGACGAATCCCCTCCTATCGCTCATTGCCTCCATGCGATTCTGGACTGTACCCAAAAACCACCGTTTTGCACGCCCTCTTGGACGTGTTAAGGTGGAAATCAATGCACAGTGGGAACCACACAAGACTCTATGACGATCTCGGGTCAACAGACTACTCTGTACCAGTGTCACCAGAGAACTGCCATCTGACGTAAGGTATAATACCATCTGGGAGTTCTCGGCGAGTCCGTCCAGTATACCCAGTCTCCACTGAGCACCCGTATATCATCTCTGATGTCAAACCCCAATGGATATGGGATCATCCATCGCCCATCTGTATGGGTCGAGAAGGTATACGCTAGTCTACTCTGGTATATCGATGCCCTGTCTCGATACACCCACGACTAGGGACCTTGAAGGATGTACTTATGGACTACCATGTCCCCACTAGTATGATCCGTATCATAGTCCAGGTAGTCAAGTAGACATCCTAAGGGCTTTACCAACATGTAACAGAGAGACTATCAGTATACACGTTAAGGTAAAGAGCAACCAGATAGCATACTATCATGTCGAGCAAGAAAGTCCTCCCTATATATGTCCAAGCATCCACTACAATATACATCCTATGTAGAGTAATGGCCTCTAGGTCATACATATAACTAACAATCTCTAGGCTGTAGATGTTGCAATCGAGACCTAGAGCTAGGGATATGCCGTTGCTCCACTTTATTTTGGTGATGTCATACCGATTCTTTGTTTAAGTTGGGTAGACATCTAAATGACCTTTATGCTGTATTTATCGCCATCGAGGTCCGGAGCTAGGAATATGCCATTGCTCCAATTTCATTTGACAGTTACGCCCGCACCCCGCTAGAATGAGGAGAACGTCGAGCTGGAGGTAGGATTTTTGCCATCATTCCACTTTTGTTTGTTGACGTTGCATCTGCACCGAGAAGGAACGTCGAGTTGGAGCTAGGATTTTGCCATTACTCCTTTTTGATTTGGCTCTTTGGATCTTTGCTGACGTCACGTCTACACCCTGTTGGAGTGAGAAGAGCGTCGAGCTGATCTTTAGGCTGTAGATGTTGCCATCAAGATCTGGCTCTCCTTTTGATGGAGTCTGATGGGAAAATATGGTTCCCTTTCTTTCATTTATGCCCATGGATCGTATACAAGAGTCAATATGGACATACTTGCAGGGTAAAGGAAATTTTATTTTATTTTATTTTTTATTGCCGCGATGGTCTATCTTTTCAGCACTTCATATCGCGAGAGTCGCGATTGCCTAATCATTTCGGCTATTTTTCGTGGTGCCCAATCATTTTGGCTATTTTTATATATTTTTACTCGCTGCCTTTTATTGCGAGTTGCCCAAACATTTCGGCCGTTTTTATATACATATTTTTCGCTCGCTGATTTTAATTGCGAGTTGCCCCAACATTTCGACTATTTCATATGCATTTTTTTGCTACTTGCTGCTGTTTTTATTGCGAGTTTGGAATCTGATACCAACCATGGCATCAGCATTGCTACGACTGGAATATTGCCAGGAGCAAATCATCATTTGCCATGAAAGGACTTGAGGTTCGATACCATTTTAGACATCAGCATCGTTACGACCGGAATATTGCCAGGAGTGACTCATCATTTGCCTTTGTTGATTTGAACAAAGGTGGCTTAGCATACAGGGTTAGGATCCTATCGACTAAGACTTTTTGACTTTATGAGTTGTAAGGGTCTCATAAACGTATTTCTCCCTACGAGTCTTGAGGATCTCGTAGGTGTATTTTCTCCATAGGAATCATGGGAATTTGCTCTCAATTGCTTCCAGTTTACGCGTAATTGCTGCCATCTCGGCCTTCATTGCAATTGAGATATCGAGTTGATGAACGCCTGCCCTAGAAAGACCGAGAAGTAGTAGAAGAAGAAGTGTTCGGTCTGGTGCTTTCCCACTAAAGCGTTTGTTCCACAAGATCGTCGAAGAATTGCCAAGCTTCCTTGTCAGATTTGGATAGGAAATGGCCTTGACAAATGGTTTCCGACAACTGCTTAGTTGCTGGATTCAGGCCCTCGTATAAGGTCGGGCAAAGTTGTCATCTCTCAATACCGTGATGAGGGCACTGAACAAGAAGGTCTTTGTATCCGTCAAAGCATTTCCAAAAAGGTTCGGTAGGAAGCTAGGAAAATTGGTTGATTTCGTTTCGGATTCTCGCGGTCTTGTGATTCAGGTAGAACTTTTTAAGAAACGCTTTTACAAACTCATCCCAACTGGTTATGGAATGCGATGCGGTGCTATACAGCCACTTCTCAGCAAGGTCACACAGAGTGAATGGAATGACTCGTAGCCGTATAGCATCGTCGGACAGTTGGGTTGTCTTCATCATTGCACATACGTTCTGAAATTTGTTGATGAAGATGTTGGCATCTTCGGATTCCAGCCCATGAAATTTGGGCAACATGTTGATGAAGTGGGGCTTAATTTCGAAATTATCCCCATTGGCCGGCGGAAGTGAAAGACAGGTAGGGAGTGCAGAGCGGGTAGGATAGAAATGATCCTGGAGCGCAATTCGCTGTGGCGCTAAAACAGGAGGTGGTTGCGGGGAATTCGCACCCAGATGACGTGGAATCAGTCCCGGGGGAGGTAAAAGGATGTTAGGAGGAAATCCTGACATCTCAGAAGAAGAAATTGGTGATGGAGAAGGTGAAGCTGAGGATGTATGAACAGAATCTCGGTCAATATCGGAGTTGGCCGGCAAAGGTAAGGGTGAAAGAGGTGTGGAGGGAGTTTCGACGTCGGAGTCAATCGCGTAGTCGGTAGCGACTAACGTAACGCGGACTAGGTGGGCACTAGTATCCTGAGTCCAACCGGACAAACACTAAACGAGTTTAGTATAGTCAAAGCGTAGAAGGTGAGGGTAAGAAAACATCAATGGAGAAATGCGGATGAAAGGTGGGTGAAATGGAATTCTGGCGACAAAGGGCAAGTTTTTATAAAAGTTTTTGTTTTGATGTTTTCTCCTTTTTTTTAGAAAGAGTTTTAGCAAAAATATGTACGGACTTATGGCACAACTTCAAACAATCACAGTCAAAACATGCACAATCATACCTAGAGCTATGGTCTTCAAAGTCCACTAGATTGCTCCTAACTGTTCCAAAGTGACAAGTTGTGAGATAACCCTGAAATCGTCTCTTCACTGCCAATTATAGCCAGGTAAACACAAATGAGGAAAGGAGGGTTCCGCTCATGAATCACCGTGAGATGGGCCTTTTAAAATTACTTTTCTCACTTGTCTAGCCTAGGCACCACAAAATCAAGTTTAGATAAACGATCGAATGCCCACAACCTTCCTCCGTCCTATTGAGCACGACAGTCCTTAGTTGGCTGAGTCTAGATATTTTTTATTAAGCTCAAGGGTAATGCGTATGCTTTTAGTGATTTTTGGGGTCTTAGGAAGGGTGATGAAATCCTCAACCAATCTGAATTGGTGTTATAGCCCCTTAAAGTCCATATTATTTATGCAAAACAATAACAAAGAAAAATCTAAAACACTTGCAAAAAAAAATTATTTGGCGGCGGCGCAAAGAATCCTGCACACAAACAGTTTTATTGAAGAGGGGAAGAGAGTTTTTGCAAAGAATGCTGCAGAAAGAATAGTTCAGTGGAGTTCAGAGGAGGGTAGAAGAGGATTGGAATACTCACAGAGAAATTGGTATGCTGACGTCACAGTTTGACCGCGGTTCAGCGGTCAAACCAGCACTTGTGCCGCGGTTCCGCGGCTGTACAGTTGATTTGGAACTTCAAATTTCTCCTTTGTGCTGAGATTGGTCTCGTATTCCTATTTAGAGCCTATGAATCTTGATTTAGTCACTGAATTTGCTCCAGAATTTTACAGTAGACCGTGGTTCCGTCTTAATCCGTCGTGGTGTAGCCGCGAGATATGGGTCTATCTCCCCACGCCTTTGGCATTGAACTTGACCTTCTTCCTATCCTGCACAGTTGCACAAAAACTAATCAAAAATAACAAGATGATTTTTACAATATTTTTTTGTTTTTGGTTATATATATTCATAAATTAACCCGAAATTACATAAAGAAATAAACTACCGTCTCCCCGGCAACGACGCCATTTGATTGTTAGAGTTTTTGCGTGCTTAGTTTTAATTACCGTAATAAAGACGGTTTCTTTTGGTAGCTAGACGGTTGGGTACGGGTCGTCCGCAGGGAGATGGGAGTCTTTTTCTTAGTATTTTAACGAGTTAAGTCCAATTTGTCCAGATTTGTTTAGTTTCACTGTGTGCTAAAATATGTATAAAGAGAGCTTGTTAGGGTTAGGATTATGTTAGTTTGAGATAGGAATCGCTCACTTCTTTCATTTCCACTCTTAATATCGTTGTTATGGTAATCGGTAACAATGGGGATTAACACGATTAGGAAGGAACTTGCGAGTATAAGCTAGGCTTTCCAACGCTTGGTTCCTTCCTTTTGGTCCTTGTCCGTCCGTTCTTGGCTTTTAGCCTTAATCTCCGGTTAATTCAACCACAACCGGTCTAACTAGAGAATCACCGCTATCATGTAGGATAGGGTGCCGTAGAGAGCGGATTGTGGTTCAATTAACGGGATTCCGAATCAAGATGTTGGGCAAGAAAAGAGTGAGAGAGATTTCCTTCTCTCAAACTTTCCTTATCCTACCCTAACATGTAAGAAACTACTCACCCATTAAAAATAAAAATAAAATAAAACAAAGGAGGAAGATAGAAAGAAAAGGGTTAGCAAATCACAACTAGCTATTTGAGACCTCACTTTGGCAAGGATCATACTTAAGTATCATTGTTGTAAGGATAAAGAAAAATAAAAGAAGAAAGAAAGCAAACAAATAAATAACAACAACTAAATTAGCAAATGGAAATTACAAGAAAATATAATAAAACACAATTACAAGATAGGCATGTTAAAGAAAAGAACTCTTCTTTTATTTATCATCACTCATGAAGCTCACTAAAATTTTTATGGAGAGAGATGAAGAGGAAAAAGAACTACAAAATCTAATCCTAAAATCTAATACAAAGAAAATCACCCTTTACTTGGCTTAGAACTGGGCTATTTATAGGCAGATACATGAAACCCTAAGTATACAATCTGATACAAAATGAAGTTACAAAACTGCCCCCAAAGCCCGAGTCAACAATGAGTTGACTCGGCCGTGGATCCGCGGCAGAAGTGCCATCTTGGCCGCGGTTCCACGGCCATTTGGTTGAATTGGATGCTTGGATTTTCTGGGTTTTTCCATGCTGCTTTTCTTTTCTGTTTGGTACACTTGGTTTCTCAGAATCTCTTCAGTTTTCTTCCAGATTTTTAGCAGTCCAAAAGGTGAAATGATGTGGACTTTTTGCCTTGATTTTCTTGAGCTCCGCGTTGAAGTCTTGGATCTTGTGCTGCCCTTGCTCTTTGTGCATGAAAATGACCAATGATGTGCCATTTTATCCCTTGAACTGGTATGCAGCATCATATGGATAGTGAGCGGAGATCAATATTTATCTGTTGTTAGCCGTAGTCCTGCATTTGTTGCTCCTTTTCATGATTTTCACTGTTTAGAGCTGAGAACATATAACCTGCAATTATTTAGAAAACATGGATCAAAAATACCTACCTATATGCCATGCGATTAAGAATGGGCGGTATAAAAATGCAAAAATCTGATATGAACAAATATCCCCAAACTTATCATTTGCTCGTCCCGAGCAAAGCCATTTTATTCACAAAAAGTCCTAACCTCACTTTCGCAGAGAACGCGATTGCATTGAGCTCATGCAACAAGCCGTTAAACCTCTAGGTGTCCCTAGTAGAAGGAGTATTGTCTCCTGAGGGTTTTCAGCGGATACTACCCACAAAATCCGATCAAATTGGTCGTCGACTCTAATTCTTCAGTTCAGCATTCTAGTAAAAAACTCTATCATCTTCAACTTAGAAATCATCAACCTGTATTTTTCACACTTCCTTTTCATTTAACTTAAGATCATATACGTTTTGCCAGTTTATAAAGCTTTCAACATCTCTTTAGTTTTCCTTCTAAAATACCATCTCAAATCCGGAATTTTTATCATCTCTACTTAAGATATAAGCCATATTTTTCATTCCTAGCTCTCCTCCAAACTCCGATCATAAACCCCTACGTGTGTGTATTTATCACTTCTACACTTGGAAATTCAATTCAAGCTATAATACCCTTGCCCTAATACCTAGTACTACTTCTTTTCATTAATGATGGACGGTTTTGCTCGTACATCTTTCATGCGACTGTTAATGCTTCTTGAAGTACTAATATCCGATTACTGAATGCATGAGTTTAAAGCGTAAATAGTAGTTTGCAGGTCTTGTATTTTATTCTTTCTTTTATTCTTTTTTTTATTTCAAGACTGGATATATTTTTCATTGATGCTCTTTTGGTTGTTAGCTTTAAATGCCATTTTTTCTTTCATACTAGGCTTTCAAGTAAGAGTATTTCTAGGTATGCTCTACTATCCCAAGTTTCAAGGTGCGTGTATGTGCGAATTGCAGAGTATCTATTTTCAGAATTTGGACTTAAAGTTCAGAATTATTTTTCAGACTTACATTTCAAATAGAGCTTTTAATACTCTTCCCTCATTTTAACTTAGCCCAAGAACTGAACTCAAAATTTGTTTATTTCTAAATAAACTGTAAGGACGCATATTTTCTACAGTTATACTTCAAGGAAGGTTATTTTTAGGGTTTTTAATTTACTAAGTTTAGGATCTAGATTTTCCTAACTAGTCAACCGTCATGTTGAACTCGAGTCAAATATGGCCAATATTGAAATTTTCAATTTTTTTATTTTTTAAAATTTTTCTTTTTTTTATTAATTTTTTTTTATATAGATGCAATGCAAAAAATATGATATGGAATTAAATATGCAAAGAAAAACAAATATTTACAAAAAATTAAAAAAAAACGTGCAGATGCAATGCAAAAATAACTATTTACAACCGAACCTCACCCCCAAACTTACTGACAGTAGTGTCCTCACTGCTCCCTGCGGCGTCTCCTAGACGCGGCCTCACTAGTTCCAGCCTCACCCTTATCTGTCCCCCGTCCCATCGATCGTGCTCTTTCCTCTCTGGCCAGTAGGGTGGACATTCCCTGTTCCAGACTCGTCAGTCGCTGATCAAAATTCGTCAGCATCTCTATCACTCGTTCTACCTCCTATGGGTATGCCGTATCAAGCGCGCTTGCGCAGCGGGGGTGAGCTCTTCATCGCTCGCTGTGGAGCTCGAGCTGGGTGTCTTGGCCATCACATTTTCGGCCTGCTCAGTGCGCGAACATAATGCATAAAGTCGTGTGTAGGATGTGGAGACACCCTCAAGAAGGGGTCGAATGGGAACCCCGCCATACTTGTAAATTTCAAATTCCTCAACAGGAAGGAAATGGCGATATAGTTGTGTCACCAACATCGGGCATGGATAATTGGCAACCCTCTTGCCGGCGCCAATTGAGTGTAGCAACATAGTGCACATGTCATAGCTGGGGTTTCTGGTCATCAATGTGTGCACTATGTGTAGGGATGGTGTAAAAAATGTTGTGTTGTGCGAACTTCCGAAAATATTGTTTTGTGCCCAACGGCACACAGTTAAAATGTTCACATAAAGCGTGCAAGCCTGAATGCCCTTTCTAGGCTCCCTAGAACAGTCATCTCCCATTAAAGATAGGTAGTCCTTAAATCGGAGGGGTTGATCGTGAATGGGGATTCATGGTATTAAAGTGACTTCATGAATGAAGTCTCTATCGATAATTATTTCCTGATCCCCCCACAGTAATCGTATCAACCCGTATTGTGCTAAACACCCCTCCTCCATACAATCATAAAAACGCGCAACGAGATCCGGAAGCGGGAATGCGTTTGGATGGTTAATAACAGAAAATTCCAT
Organism: Agapanthus africanus; assembly: GCA_030015575.1. Classification (NCBI taxonomy): domain Eukaryota; kingdom Viridiplantae; phylum Streptophyta; class Magnoliopsida; order Asparagales; family Amaryllidaceae; genus Agapanthus; species Agapanthus africanus. The sequence continues at coordinate 903,179,499 of JASDDO010000019.1, read as the reverse complement.
CCGCGCTTTCAGATCTCGTTGCCGAAATAACTACCGTAAACATCATGTGCAAATAAGTGAGAGAAATCCCTTTCAAATTGCAAAGTAGAGGCCATGACAGAGAGAAAATGCAGAAAATAAGAAATTTACAGAGAGGAGAAAAATGTTGCAAACCTCCTCTGAAATTTTCAGATGGTGACGACACCAAGCAGCGGCGGTTGCGCGGTAGAAGGAGAAGATCGGCGACGGTTGGGCGGCGGTCTGGAGTGATCGGCTGTGGAAACTTGGGCGGTGGCTATGTTTTTGTGTTTGGGATAGAATTAGGGTTCGGGTGTGCAGAGAAGGGAAAGAGAGTATTTATAGGGGCTGTTAGTATTTTGTACATAAGACCCTCCAAAAAGAATAATTAAAAAAAGAATTTGATTGAATTTTTATTTTATTTTATTTATGAATATTTACAAAAAACACCCTCCCAATTTTTTTTTATATTTTATTTTACAAATTATTACACATGGGAATTTCACCAGGCAAAACATACCCCCAAACTTATTTGAAACAATATTTCCACTGTTTATGGCTGGATAACTGAAGTTTGGTGGTAAGTGGAGGAAGATTAATCAATGTAAACCAGCCCCTGCAACATCAGGAGCTCCTCCGATGGGTCTGTGGTGAGGAACGGTTTTACCATGTGTCCGTTCACTTTGAATAGTGAACCGTCCTCTGGATTTTCCAAATCTACCGCACCGTGCGGATATACAGTCCGCACAAAAAAATGGTCCTTTCCAGCGAGATCTGAGCTTACCGGGATGGAAATGTAGTCAGGTGTCGTAAAGAAGTACCTGTTGACCAGGTGTGAAAGTTTTGCGCGTAAGGTGTTTATCATGAAACACTTTCGTTCGGTTCTTAACGACAACCGCATTTTCGTAAGCTTCATCCTGAATCTCGTTCAGTTCGTTGAGCTGCAGCTTCCGATAACTGCCCGCATCTTCAAGGGTCAGATTCAGCTCTTTGATCGCCCAAAATGCTCAATGCTCGATTTCCACAGGAAAGTGGCAAGCATTTCCGTAGACAAGCCGATAAGGAGACATGCTGTAACAACTCCAATTTTTGTATACCTAAATTTGAAGTATACTTGGAGTATTAATGTTGCTGCTAACACTTTAAGTATCTATCTCTTTACAATAATTACAAGAAGGAGCTTGTAGCTCATTGGTAACACCTTGCACTGCTGAACCAAGCCACCAGAGTTCGAATCCCACATCCCACATTATTTTTAGCACATTTTTTTTAAAAATTCCTGGAAGTCCAAAAGTCCACAGGCCATAACACCCAAATAGTGAACTGAACCCAAAATTTAGACCATGCCAAAAGCCTAGTCATGAGACCCCCCACCCGACGCCGGCCGAAATCGGCCAACTCGGCTGGCGGCCGGCCGGCGCCGCCGGCCGGAGTTAGGCCGACGGTCGGGGTCCCAACAAGAAAAAGGTGTCTTTTGGTCTTCTGAAACTCATGGTTTACTCCAATTTATTTGATCAGTTTCTGAATTTTTAATACAACCATTTTAATGTCAATTTTAATGCTTTTTATCTAATTTTTATAATTTTTTAAAAATAAAAGAAGACCCTTCACCTACCCTACCTAGCTACCCTATAAATAGACCCCTACCCCCTACCTTTTCATTCCAAAACCCTAGAAAAACTCTCTTGAAATTTCCACAAGAAGTGTGCTTTGAATTCGAGTTTCCCGGCGAAGCCCTGACGGATTCCGGCGACGTGCCTTGAAGCAACCGGCGACGAAAACACTCCTCGACCTTTTCCCCTTGTCCTCTTTACTCTTTAGAAGAGTTTAAACCCGTAAGTCCCATCCTTCTCACCTTTCTATTTCTTAAAAATACGGATTTATGGAACCCGACGGAAATCGGAACAAACCGATTTCCGATTCGGTTTTTCTACAAAATTTCACTTGTCACCTAATCCACAATACCCTAACATATTCATGTTGACTATTAATCACCCATAAACCAATTTAAATAAAATTTCTCACATAAAATGATAGCTTCTTTGCAAAACCGTATTCTTTTCATAAAAATACCATAGAGTTTATTTTTCTTGTTCTAATTAATTCCCTCACTCCTAAATACGTTTATCTTGATCACTAAACTTGTAGAAATCAATTTGAATGAATTTTCACACATGAAATGATAACGTTTTCAAATACCGTATTCTTGCGCTTTAATACCTTCAAGTTTAATATATCTTGTTTAACCTCTAAACTTCATTAAAACTTAAAATAAGTCATGAGGTAATGACCTACCTCTACACACACACAAATATAACCCTAATTGATAAACATCAAAATATAGAATACGAAAATACAGGACTTTTCACTAAAATACCACATTCTTTATAAACCTTTTCTAAAAGCTTTAAGTTGTAAACATTTCTAAATAAAATCTTTTATAAAATGAAAGCACGATTGGTCATGGATATCGATCGTTTATCTAAACTGACTTTGTGGTGTCTAGGCTAGGTAAGTGAGCTTGGGTAACTTTAAAAGGCCCGTCTCACGATTCGTGAGCGGATCCCTCCCTCCTCACTTGTACTTACCTGGCCACAATTGGCGGTGAAGAGGCGATTTGAGGCTTCTAATGACTTGTCGTTTAGACCTTAGAAATAGGCTAGTTGGCTTAGGAAACCCTAACAACTAAAATACGGAAAACTATACTCTTTTACAAATAAATATCTTATATTTATAAAACCGTTTTTCTAAATGAATAGTATTTGTTAAACCTAAGCAAAGTGCCACTACAACCCACCTTTGGGGAACCCGTTAGGGATAGTACGGTTCATCGTGCACCCGCGGGCTAGTAGTGCGAGATTCAGACCTCCGCAAGGAGCATTCGGTCTCGAAAGGTTTAGAATACGACATTTAAGGAAAATGAGATTTTGAAAAAATAAAATATTTATTTAAAATTATTCTTGTATTAAAATATATTTAATTATCAGTTAGACACCTATTTTATCATAAGATAAAGTTTCCACATTTTTTCTAAAATTACAAGTTTAAAAGTTACATTAAAATACCCTGAAATTCAAATAAATCAATTAATACTTTTATTAGGATATATTCACTAGAATAACACAAATAAAATCCACACTCATTATAACTATAAAGACAAATAATAATTACTTGAGGTGTATTTTGAAAACTATACAATATTACTTTTTACAATAAACCCCCTCAAGTTTTATAAATTACAATAAGGCCCCTAACAAATATAGAACTTTAAATTATCTTTCTTTCAGTCTGACTCGGGTTAGGGTCTGACTATTTCTGACTTGAATATGATTCAAGTCAATCTATATTCTGTATACTTCAACTCAAGATGAGTACATGAATCCCAGAATCCAGTTAACAATCTATATAACTTGACTGAACCGAACCATGGATATTCCTTCTACATGTTTCCCAGTATTCCATTTACATGACTCTACGGTTATGACCATTTCCTGATATCATGGTTTCGGTCAGTCAGTTAATCAATCTTACAATCAATACAATTTTACAAGATAACAATACAAACAAGACATCGCGGGGTTTAAGGGGTAGAATGGTACGGAAGGTGTTAAAGGTGGCACGAGGTGGTCAGATTAATACACCTAACCTGAATCCTATTGCTGTTGTACCGTGGCATAACGGTTCCTTGTACTACACGTGCCCTAGTCTCTGGCAAGTGAGACTCCCCTCGTATACACTGGCATTCTTCTGTACCAAGCTACAAACAACAGCGTTAACATAACATTACAACAATAGTTTACACTTTAAAAATGTTTCTTCTTATTCTGTCTTCTCTACTTCCCTCTTACCTTTGGGACTTACCGAGCGATCTGTTCGCTGACGACATTTTGTTTCTATTTTCTTTGAATGTCGTCAGGTGACTTGGACCCGGCGGAAGTTGAGCCATCACAAGAAGATTTGGAGCATTTTGCCGAAGACCCAGCAGTATAATTTCATTGTACACTTTTCTTTTCAGTACTTTCCTTTTCCTGTTATTCCACTGTTTAGGCATCTTTATTTCAGTTGTATTTTCCTTTCCATGTATTGTACAAAGAATGTTAATAAATAAAAGTTGCTGTTCTTTTATACTCTTGTCTCTTGTGTATTTATATTGCTTAGTTACGTTTAGCGTATGTACTTCTGAGTATATACGTAGCGGGTCTCGTTGCGTCTCCTTCGCCGTATACTGGGAAGCGGGGCGTGACACATGCCAAGATCAGTCTTATAAGCAGTTCGAAATGCCCAAAGGGCATCAGTGAGTTTCAAAGACCAATCTTTACGGTTCTTGGAAACCATTTTCTCCAATATCTGCTTGATTTGCCGATTTGAAACTTCGGCTTACCCACATGTTTGGGGGTGGTAGGGCGTGGATAGCTTATAATTAATGGAATATTTCCGCATCAAGGCCTCGAAAGTCCTATTACAGAAATGCGTTCCATTGTCGCTAATGATCGCGTGGGGGTACCCAAATCGGTAAAAGATGTTTTCCTTAAGGAATCTAACGACAACCTTGTTGTCGTTAGTCCGGCTTGGCACAGCCTCGACCCATTTAAAGACATAATCAACAGCTAGATGAATATACAGGTTCACAAAATAGCTGGGAAACAGCCCCATGAAATCAATTCCCCAAATATCGAAAATCTCGACAACTAAGATTGGTTGGAGCGATGTCTCGTTTCTTCTGGATATCCGGCCCAAGTGTTGGCACCGGGAGCAAGTCATGCAGTAATCATGAGCATTTTTGAAGAGTTGTGGCCATTAGAAGCCACACTGCAAGATCTTCTCGGCTGTCTTTCTTGGGCCAAAATGCCCGCCACATGCTTGATCGTGGCAAAATGACAACACACTCTTGAACTCATTATTAGGAACACACCGACGAATAATCTGGTCGGGACAGTACTTGAACAGATAGGGTTCGTCCCAGTAAAAGTGTTTTACTTGGGATAAGAATCAAAGTCTGTCCTGACTTAACCATTCATTCAGTAGTAATCCTATTGCCAAATAGTTCACAATATCTGCGAACCAGGGTTTGCACGATACTGTCAAGAGCTATTCATCCGGAAAAATGTCGTTTATTAGAAGTGGAAGCGTCGGCGAAGAAGGAAGTCGTGAAATATGGTCGGCCACTACGTTTTCATATCCTCTTTTTTCTTTGATGACAAGGTCAAACTCTTGAAGTAAGAGGATCCAACGTATCAACCGAGATTTTGCATCCTTCTTCGCAAAAAGATGGCGTACAGCTGAATGGTCTGTGTAGACAATGACTGGAGAGCCGATCAAGTAAGGCCTGAATTTTTTTAATGCAAACACAACAACCAAGAATTCCTTCTCGGTTGTTGTGTAATTCAGTTGGGCCTCGTTCAGGGTCCGGCTAGCATAGTAGATTACGTGCGGCATCTTATCGATGTGCTGTCCAAGGACCACACCGATAGCAAAGTCGGATGCATCACATATAATCTCAAAGGGATACGTCCAGTCAGGAGAAGAAAGAATGGGAGCAGAAGTGAGTGAGCTTTTTAGTGATTCGAACGCAGTCACACAGCTCGAGTTGAAGTCAAATGTGGTATCCTTGGCCAGCAGAAGAGTCAAGGGTCTAGAAATCTTGCTAAAGTCCTTGATAAACCGTCTATAGAAACCGGCGTGGCCAAGGAAAGCTCGGATGTCTCTGACGCATCTGGGAGGAGGGAGATTAGAAATGACTTCAATCTTCGCTTTGTCGCCTCAATGCCATTTTGCGAAATGATATGTCCTAGGACAATACCTTCACGTACCATGAAGTGGCACTTCTCCCAGTTCAAAGTGAGGTTTTTATCCTTACACCGGGTAAGGACATCGTCGAGATGCTGCAGACACTCGTTAAAGAAATCGCCAAAGATGGAGAAATCGTCCATGAATATCTCCAAGAATTTCTCCACCATGTCTCAGAAGATTCCCATCATACACTGCTGGAAGGTAGCGGGCGCATTCCATAACCCGAAGGGCATGCGGCGATATGCAAACGTGCCGAAAGGACAGGTGAACGTGGTTTTGTCCCGATCTTTCTCGGTGATGAGAATTTGGTTATAGCCAGAGTAGCCGTCCAAAAAGCAATAGTACTCATGTCCAGCCAATCATTCGAGCATTTGGTCAATGAATGGTAGCGGAAAGTGGTCCTTCTGCGTTGCGGCGTTGAGTTTTCTATAATCAATGCATACTCGCCACCCAGTTTGGGTGCGAGTAGGGATTAACTCGTTCGCCTCGTTGGTGATGAGCATTATGCCCGAATTTTTGGGGACAACATGTATAGGACTGACCCACTGGCTATCAAAGACAGGGTAAATGATACCACTATCAAGACATTTGACGATCTCTTTTTTTACATCCTCCTTCAAGACTGGATTAAGTCGCCTTTGTGGATCCCGGGCTAGTTTGGCATCATCCATATATGAATGTGATGTTCAACGATCAGGGGACTAATCCCCTTGATGTCCGCCATTGTCCAGCCAAAAGCTTGCCGATTGCTGTGCAAGACCGTGGGAAGGGCTTTCTCCTGCTCTGGAGCTAGAGAAGCCGAGATAATGACAGTGAGGGTCTCGTTCTCACCTAAGTAAGCATACTTGAGGTGAGAAGGCAACGGCTTGAGTTCGAGCGTTGGAGGTGAAACGATTGAAGGAAAGATCGGAGAAAATGTCTCGAACTCAAAGGATTCCAGTAGAGGCTCAAAACGAGTGTAAGCGACTGAGTCGGATGGTTCGGCTAACGCATCCGGAATTCAAAAGATTCAAGCTCGGGTGGTGACATGCCAAGATCGTTCGAAAAAGTAAAACACTCATAATCATTGTCGGGAGCGGAAACAGCAGCAGGTTCAAAGAGGAACGCACTAGTGGCGTCAAGATTGCTGTGATCGAACAAAAACTCCTCGAATTCATAGACCTCTGGGGTGATCTCCTGGATCGAACAAACATCTAGTATATGAGCATTAGGTTCGGAGGGCTGATTCCCCAACCTAAAAATGTTGAGTTCAATTGTCATGTTTCCAAAAGATAGGTTCATCGAACCATTTCGACAATTGATCACAGCATTTGAGCTTGCAAGGAATGGGCGACCGAGTATCACCAGAATTTGATTCTGGGGGTTAGCTACAGGTTGTGTGTTTAAAACAATGAAGTCAACGGGGAATATGAAGTCCCCTACTTTTATTAACACATCCTCTAGCTCACCCCTAGGATGGGTGATAAATCGGTCGTCCATTTGGAGAGTACATTGTGTGGGTTTCAGCTCTCCTATACCTAGTTGCTCATATACAGAATACGGAAGCAGGTTATCACTGGCACCAAGATCCAAAAGTGCGCGGTTGATGTTCTTATCTCCAATGGTTATTGAAATCGTAGGACAGCCAGGGTCTTTCCATTTTTGAGGTAAAGCTTGGGTAAGAGCATCACTCACAGCACTAGCTAAGAAAACCTTCTTGGGTACTTGAGATTTCCTCTTCTTAGTGCACAAGTCCTTCAAGATTTTTGCGTAGGAAGGGACTTGTTGGACTGCGTCTAAGAGGGGAATGTTAATGTTAACCTGTTTAAACAACTCCAGAATCTTCTCCATTTGTGGATTTTGTTTATTGGACCTCAACCGGTATGGAAATGGAATGTTTTTTAAATTGGTTAAGTCTAATACTTGTGGAGGAGATTGTGGAGTTGGAACGGATCCCAGAGCTGGAGTTTTCGTGGAGTGAGATATGGGTCCGTTCGGAGCAGCGGAAGAAGAAGAGCCTTTTGAAGAATGGAGAACAGGCCCAGAAGACGAAGAAGAAGAAGAAGAAGCGGCTGGGGTTTCATCATCTGTGCCAACGTTGTTGTGCAGCATCCTTCCATATCTCGATGTAGTCATGGCACTCATATTATGGTTCTGTTGTTCAAGAGCAACATGCACATTATGTGGGTGACCTGGATTTGGGAGTGGTTGATATGGAAGCTTCCCTTTCTCTCGCTCGCTTAAAGCCGCATTCAGTTGTGCAATCTGGGCTTCAATGGCCTTGATGTTTTGCCCGTGTGCAGCAGTGTGTTGCACCAAAAACTGAATGGATGACTGGATATTGGCGGTGGATTGAGTCGATTGCTTTACAAATGCCTCCAGATTTCGTTCTAGCGAGAAAACCTTATCGTTGTTTGATGGAACAAAGTTGTTTTGAGGAAAAGAACTTTTGGGTGCAAAGTTGTTCGTCTGATTTTGAAAAGGTTGGGGTTGGAAGGGCTGCTGATATTGATGTTAAGTTTGTTGCTGAGCTTGTTGTTGGGGAGGAGGAGGCCTCTGGAAGTTGTTGTGGCCTTGGAATTGATGCTGGTTCTGATTCCAAGCGAAATTGGGGTGGTTCTTCCAACCAGGATTGTAAGTGGAAGAGTATGGATCATTTCTTGGTCTTTGCTGAAAGGTAGCATTGACCTGATCCTGTCCTTGAGAAGGTGGGTTTTAAGGACACTCTTCGGTCAAATGGGATGGATCAGAACAACAAGCGTAGATGGTACGAGGGGGAAGAGCAGGGGCAGGAGAAAGAGATGAGAATTTGCTCTCAATTGCTACCAGTTTACGCTTAATTGCTGCCATCTCGGCCTTCATTGCAATTGAGATATCGAGTTGATGAACGCCTACTGTAGAGAGACCGGAAGAAGTAGAAGAAGAAGAAGTGTTCGGTCTGGTGCTTTCCCACTGAAGCGTTTGTTCCGCGAGATCGTCGAAGAATTGCCAAGCTTCTTTATCAGATTTGGATAGGAAATGGCCTTGACAAATTGTAACGCCTTGAAAAGTCGTTTTGGTGTTTTCCTGAAAATCGGTGAAAATTCGGTATTTTTCCGTAAACCGTCTTTTTGTTATTTTGTAGTTTAGGACTAGTTATACCTAAAATGGATAGGTAATTGCTTATTTTTAGAAGCTAATGAGTTACTTATTAAATTTTGGTCATTTAAAATTTTTTCCCTATTTTTCAATTTTTTTTAATATTATTTTAAGCCGGTAAGAAAATACATTAAATTAGCGATAAATACAAATTTTTTTGGGCTAATTTTAATCTTTAAAATTATGTTAATTAAAATCTAATTGTAACATAAATTTTTAGTATTTTATTTTGAGTTTTAGCTAATTTTTATTATAGGAAACGAAATTTATTGAATTTAAGCTTAAACTTGCAATTTTGGACTTGTAGGGGGTCTTTTTGCATAAATTTTTTTTTGTGCACTCCCTCTCACTTTTCCCTCACCCTAGGCCGGCCATTTCCAGCAGATCATGGGGAAAAAAATTCCATGCTCCTTTGACTTTGTATATTGTGTGGAAATGAGGGTTTTTTTAAAGGTTTTTGAATTGTTAATTGGGTATGGTCTTTTGTGGGTTGGTAGGAGTTGACCAAGACTTTTCCCACACACCCCACACCCTCCCCTTCCCTTGTTCTGGCCGAAACTGCAGCCCCCTCCCCTTCATCTCTTTTCTTTTCATCTTCTTCAAAATTCTTCAAAGTTTGCTTCAAAAATTGCAACTTAAACCTCACAATTTAAACCCCATCCTTCATCCCTTTTTCCTTCACCTCCCTTGCTTGGATCATGATGCTTGAGGCCATCAATTGAAGCAAATTTCTTCTTGCTAGATCCATAGATTTGAGGTATAATTTCTACTCTTTTAAGTTGCTATGGTTAGAATTCTTTAATCTCGTTGTTTAGTGTTAATCCTAATCTAGTTTTCTTTTTAAAGTTAATGGTTGAAAATTAATCTAGGGTTTCTTGAAACCATGTTTTAGTTAATTAAATCTTTTTAATTAACCTAGTTGTTTACTTAACCAATCTATATGGTTACTTTGCTTAAGTGGCTTGATGTAATGCTAATCTAAGTTAACTTGTGTGAAATTTTCATTGTTGTTGCTAATTACCAAAAATCGAGAGAAGGTTGGTGTTGGAATTATGGTTTGATGCATAGTTAATGGTTTAAAATTAGTGTAATGGCTAGCTAGTGGGTTAGTTTGGATTGTTGTGTTGGATTGTGTTAATTTTGTCGCTAATTTTCGATGTTTGCACTAAATTTGCAAACTTCTAGCTTACTAGGTTTTTATTTTATTATTGTGGCGAATTAATTGCGATATCTAGAGTATATTGTTGGCATATCCTATGACATTTAGGATGTGTGAGTGCGAATTTTTGGGCAATCGGGTTTTAGTTTTTCCAGGCGACCAAATCGGCGATTTTTGCAGTTTTTGCGATTTTCGCGTGTGTTCCGCGCACCTTGTGCACGTTGTACCTAGCTTGTGAACGTTAGTATTTTCGTTTGGGTTTTGCGTCATTTTTGATATGTAACCTTATGTTTGGTATTGATGTAAATTCCAGGTTCGGTCGCGGAGACGTCAGACGCGGCTCGAAAGGGGAAAGCGGTGATTGGACACAGCTAGCTAGGGATTCCGGTGAGTAGATGTAACATCTACGGGGGACTATCGTTGGATGGCGCAAACCGCCCGATAGTTTTAGTAACTTAAAAGATTTTTAGTGATGTTAGTAATTAGGGGCGTAATACTTATATGATTATTTGCTGCATCCATGCCTGATATTGACATACATATGCGAACCCATTTTATAGGATACCTGCACCATTGCCAGGGTTTTTATATGCAGCACGAGCACTATTCATGCTTACACACACGCCCTGGTAATTGCCATGCCACCACACTAGATAACCTATAATTTGAAACCTTTTACTAATTGATGCTTAAACCTGTGCTATTGCCTTTAATTCCTTAAAATGAAATCGTAGGATTGCTATTCATGTGCATGTACCTCATCATATTATTTGTTCATGCCTAGTCTATTAATCATACATTGTAGCTTAATTATTGATACCATATGCATTCATCACCATTGATATATGCACTTATGAGGATTTCTTGAGATTTTATGATATTTCTGGATTTCGGGGGAAAGCCGCAAAATTTCTAAACTTATCATGTTTTTAAAATATGTAATTGCGGTTTTCTAGTGATGTAAAGTGTCGTCCACCATGAGTTTGCTGTGGTTTTCGAGATCCGTGTCGAGGAGTGGAGGAACCGTCACGGGTACATGGTGGGCCCGGTATGGTACCCCGGGGCAAGATGAATGTGGTGTTGACGTTGAGCCTGGCAGGGGACGGATTACCTACCGGTGACTGTTTGGCACGGCGGATATCCAGAGGATACCGACCGTGGCCGCGAGATGATGAGATTTTGATATTGAGCTGGGTCAGCCGGATGGCTGAGGCCAGAGCTACTATGACATGGATATATGAGATTTGTGATAGTTTTGAGGTGTCGTTGCTGGACACAGGTTCTTGTTGATTCTATTGGTATTGTGCTGGTATTTCAAAAGAGATTCTTAAAGGGAAAAACACGATTTCTTATACTTACACATTCAGATCACGAGTTGACTCGCATTGCATTCATACCTGCTAGTATATTCATATTGCATACATACTTGCCATTATGTCCTGCCTTACCTGTATTTAGATGCTAGGATGCTTGTGTGCATGCATACGATAGCCTGTGTAGATGTTATTTATTACTCATGAGTTGGCAACTCACCCCCGTTGTGCCATAGCCTTTTGCAGGTCCGCTCCGTCAGTGCAGTAGCGGCGGGCGCTCTTGTTTCTTTTGCCTGGACTCGAGGTTTTGCTCTTAGGTGGGTTATATCATTATTTTTGTACCACCTTGTATATTCTTGTATCTAGTGTACTCCATCTACTGTATCTACCAGTATTGTTGTATATTGACCTAGAGAGGAGACTGTGAGATTTGTGGACTTTTTATGCTGTATTTTGGGGTCGAGCTCACTTGAGTCGACATACTGTTTTTCTCATGCTTCTTTATGATTATTTTGCATGTTGTTGTTTTATATTGCGTGGGATTTGTGACCGCCTTATGGCGAAGGGCTAGCTCCCGCTTGGGGATGCCTTATTTGTTGGATTCATATACATTCTTGTTGTACCCATTTTTTGGGGGGGGGGCAGTTTTTACAAAGGAGACTCTGCCGAAATTTTCGGAAAAATTGGTATTGTTTTTAAAAAGGGTTTATATGACTGATTTGATAAACTCGCTTTCAATTGATTGGTTTTTCTTCACTCTTTTGCTTTTGGTTTTGGTTTCTGGGCTTTGGCTTACTTATTTTACGGACGTCTTGAGACGTTCGTAAACTTAAGTGACAGTCACGTTCCGTACCTTGCGGGTCATGACAAAGTTGGTATCAGAGCGATAGGTTTTACCTTTTTGAGTGTAGGATAACCCTTGGTAGATGGAGTAAGTGACTTAAGCAGGGTAACGTAGCGTGCGTATGTCCGCGGCATACTTGCGATACGGTACTCCGCCTAAGTGACTTTAGGATATACTTGCTTGAAAATTCCTTCTTCAATTCCGTGTATCCTATGATCCTATTGCACTGTTCTTATTATCCGTTTTCCTGTAACAGGCACTATGCCGCCGAAGGCTACGAGGGCACAGAGGGCTGCCGCCAGAGACGAGATTCGAGCTGGCTCGTCCGAGACTAGGACTGAGCAGGGTGTTATGCCTACGCCGCAGGGACAGACCGATCCACCTTCCCCAGGCCGTATGGGTAGGCTTGAGATTGGTATGGAGGAGTTGCGACAGATGATGGGGAGTATGCAGGAGCTACGTCAGATGGTAGGATCCCTAGTTGCAGCCAGTCGTACACCGAGGCCGGATGACGTACCTACTACATCACAGACGACCATGATACCTGCTCTTACTACTACCACCGTGACCATCCCGGTTTCACTACAGGATTTCATGAGGCTGAGACCTCCAGTATTCACCAGCACCGAGGCAGCGGGGGACCCACAGACGTTCCTTGACAGTTTAGCCAGGATCTGCCGTTCGCTGAGATGTTCGGATGATCGATGGGTAGAGCTTGCAAGTTTCCGACTAGAGGGTCTCGCGCAGACATGGTGGGAGTCAGTCTTGAGAGGTCGAGCTGCAGGTCTACCGCCTATGACTTGGGCCGAGTTTACAGCGGTCTTTCTAGCTCGTTTCCTCCCAGAGAGCGTTCGTGACGCCAGAGCTCGTAGCTTCGAGGCCTTAGTCAAGACACCTGGGATGACGGTGTCTGAGTATGACATCCAGTTTACACAGTTATCCCGATATGCTCAGTATTTGGTGGATACCGAAGAGAAGATGGTGAAGAGGTTCGTACAGGGACTTGATGCCCAGCTATATCTTGCCATTGGCGCCCAGCACTACGACACTTATTCAGCTGCTATGGATACGGCATTACGGATGGAGGCACGCATATCACAGACTTCGGCCGTTTCTGGGCCGAAGAGGATTCGCACCGATGTACCGTCTCAGAGGCAGCGCGCCAGATTCTTTCCGAGAGATAGGCCTGGCAGAGGATTTGGATGGGGACAGTTATACGGTTCTTATCCCCAGGGACAGCAGCCGTCGCCAGGGTGTTTTGGGTGCGGGAGTCCGCACCATCTTGTCAGAGACTGTCCGACGAGACGACAGGGAGTAGCGACAGTTCCGCATGTGACCCTACCACCATCACCACCCCCTCCTCAGAGAGCCCTACTTCCTATCACTGGCGATGCTCCACGCCAGTTAAGTGCACCCAGAGGCCGTGGACGCGGCGGTCCTGTTCAGAGAGGAAGAGGAGGCAGAGGCCGAGGTCGAGGTCAGCCCGCTATCGGTGGAGGACAGGCCCGAGTATTTGCTTTAACACCGCAGGATGCGCAGGCATCCAATGCCGTTGTGACAGGTACCTTGCCAGTTTGCTCTTTCGACGCACGGGTATTATTTGACCCAGGTTCCACACATTCGTACGTCTCTACACACTTTGCACTGTTGTTGGGCCATGAGTCGTCGTCGTTAGATCATCAGTTTGTTGTTATTACCCCGGTAGGCGAGTCGTTTATCGCTCGTTTTGTATTTCGATTGTGTTCCGTTCGTATCGGGGAGAGGAAGTCATTGGTTGATTTGATTCTCCTCGATATGTTGGACTTTGATGTGCTTTTGGGCATGGATTGGCTAGCCACTTGTTATGCTTCGGTGGACTGCCGTGAGAAGGCAGTCAGATTTAGCTTTCCGGGAGAGCCAGTCCTTGTTATTCAGGGAGACCGCAGCGTCACCCTTCCCAGCTTGATTTCGTCTCTTCGCGCTGGTCAGCTCTTGCGGAAGGGATCTCAGGGATTCTTAGCGTATATTTGTGATACTCGAGCTGCAGAGGTTCCGTTGGACCGGGTCCCGGTTGTTTGTGAGTTCCCTGATGTTTTCCCTGATGAGCTACCTGGGCTACCACCTGAGCGCGATGTTGAGTTATGCATTGATTTGATTCCCGGCTCGGGGCCTATTTCTATACCGCCTTATCGGATGGCCCCGGCAGAGCTTCGAGAGCTGAAGGATCAGTTGCAGGATTTGTTAGATAAGGGGCTTTTTCGACCTAGTGTTTCTCCGTGGGGTGCTCCGGTCCTGTTTGTCAAGAAGAAGGATGGAAGTTTGCGCTTATGTATCGACTACCGCCAGCTGAACAAGGTTACCGTGCGGAACAGATATCCGTTGCCGCGCATTGATGATCTGTTCGACCAGCTTCAGGGTGCGGGGTATTTTTCGAGGATCGACTTGCGATCAGGATACCATCAGCTGCGAGTTCGACAGGAGGATATACCGAGGACAACTTTCCGCACGCGCTACGGCCACTACGAGTTTTTGGTGATGTCGTTCGGACTCACCAACGCCCCAGCAGCATTCATGGATTTGATGAACCGTACATTCAGGCCGTATCTTGACTTGTTCATCATCGTGTTTATCGACGATATCTTGGTGTACTCCCGGAGCAGAGAGGAGCACGAGCAGCACTTGCGGATTACGTTGCAGACTCTGAGGGAGCACCAGCTGTTCGCAAAGTTCTCCAAGTGTGCTTTCTGGCTGGACAGCGTCGGATTCTTGGGTCACGTGGTTACGAGAGACGGCATATGTGTGGACCCGAAGAAGATTGAGGCTGTTCAGCAGTGGCCCCGACCTATATCGGTTACTGAGATCCGTAGTTTTCTAGGCCTGGCGGGCTACTACAGGCGTTTTGTTCAGGACTTCTCCCGTATAGCTGCACCTTTGACCGGTTTGACCCGGAAGGGAGTTCCTTTCGTTTGGACAGAGGAGTGCGAGCGCAGTTTTCAGCAGCTACGGACTTATTTGACTACGGCGCCGGTATTATCTTTGCCTTCGGGATCAGGTGGATTTGTGGTCTACTGTGATGCTTCGCGAGTGGGATTAGGGTGCGTACTGATGCAGCATGGCCGGGTGATCGCTTATGCTTCTCGGCAGTTGAAGAAGCATGAACAGAACTACCCCACTCATGATTTGGAGATGGCTGCAGTGGTCTTTGCACTGAAGATTTGGCGACATTACCTATACGGCGAGTCGTGTCAGATATTCACCGATCACAAGAGCTTAAAGTACATATTTCAGCAGCGAGACCTGAATCTCAGACAGCGTCGTTGGATGGAGTTGGTGAAAGACTACGACTGCGAGATCTTATATCACCCAGGCAAGGCGAATGTAGTGGAAGATGCGTTGAGTAGGAGGCCCGGGGGTAGTCTATCCTTTTTGCGCGTAGTGAAGAGGCAGTCGTCAGCAGATTGGCAGATGTTATGCGACAGCCGAGTTGAGTTCGAGTTCACTCAGACAGGGGGACAGCTCACGCATGTTCGTGCACGCCCACAGTTGCTTGACCGTATATATGAGGCACAGCGCAGTGACGACCGTTGCTCGGAGATCATGGCACAGATAGGTCAGGGCAGATTTTCCGAATTCGTGATTGACGATCAGAGGATTTTACGCTATGGATCTAGACTGTGCGTACCAGATGCTGATGGATTACGGCGCGACATTCTTGAGGAGGCACATCGATCAGTGTATAGTGTCCACCCCAGTTCCACTAAGATGTACCATGATATGAGAGAGACCTACTGGTGGGACGGGATGAAGAGGGACATTGCGGAGTTTGTATCGAGATGCCTGACTTGTCAGCAAGTCAAGGCCGAGCACCAGAGGCCCGCAGAAGAGCTGCAGCCGTTACCCATTCCGGAGTGGAAATGGGAGCAGATTTCGATGGATTTCGTTGTGGGTCTACCCAGGGCCAGTCGAGGGTATGACTCCATCTGGGTGATCGTAGATCGATTGACGAAAGCGGCTCACTTCCTACCAGTGAAGACCACTTTCAGCTTCGCTCAGTATGCTCAGCTCTACATTGACGAGATCGTGCGACTACATGGTGTACCGACTTGTATCGTGTCAGATCGAGGCACCCAGTTCACCAGCCGACTTTGGCAGAGACTCCAGGAGGCTTTGGGCACTCGTTTGAGCTTCAGCACAGCATTTCATCCGCAGACCAACGGACAGTCAGAGCGGACCATTCAGACTCTCGAGGACATGCTCAGAGCATGCATTTTAGACTTCGGCGGTAGCTGGGATCGTCATTTACCTCTAGTGGAGTTCTCCTACAACAACAGCTTCCAGGATACTATTCAGATGGCACCTTTCGAGGCATTGTATGGGAGGAGATGCAGATCGCCCGTCTGTTGGACAGAGCTCAGCGAGAGCAGTATTTTGGGGCCGCAGCTTGTTGAGGAGACGACAGCGAAGATACAGTTGATTCGAGACCGGATGAGGGCAGCTCAGAGCAGACAGAAATCCTATGCAGACAGGCGCCGTCGCAGATTAGAGTTCGCAGTTGGCGACCATGTTTTTCTGAGAGTCTTTCCGATGAAGGGCGTGATGCGTTTTGGGCGAAAGGGGAAGCTTAGCCCTAGATTCGTAGGTCCCTTCGAGATCCTCGAGCGTGTCGGCGCTGTTCTATATCGTTTGGCCCTTCCACCCAGCTTTCCCGATGTTCACCCCGTCTTCCATGTTTCGATGCTCCGCAAGTACCTTCACGACCCTTCGCATGCGATTCAGCACCCGACAGTCCAGCTAGAGCGCGACCTTTCTTTTGCAGAGCAGCCGGTGGCCATCCTGGATCGGCAGGTGAAGAAGTTGAGATCGAAAGTTATACCAACCGTCAAGGTCCTTTGGCGTAGCCCGAGCAGCGAGGAGGTTACCTGGGAGACCGAGGGCGAGATGAGGAAGAAATATCCCCATCTCTTTGAAGGTACGCGTAGCTATATTTTTAAATTCGGGGACCGAATTTCTTTAAGGGGGGAAGATTGTAACGCCTTGAAAAGTCGTTTTGGTGTTTTCCTGAAAATCGGTGAAAATTCGGTATTTTTCCGTAAACCGTCTTTTTGTTATTTTGCAGTTTAGGACTAGTTATACCTAAAATGGATAGGTAATTGCTTATTTTTAGTAGCTAATGAGTAATTAAATTTTGGTCATTTAAAAATTTTTCCCTATTTTTCAATTTTTTTTAATATTATTTTAAGTCGGTAAGAAAATACATTAAATTAGCGATAAATACAAATTTTTTTGGGCTAATTTTAATCTTTAAAATTATGTTAATTAAAATCTAATTGTAACATAAATTTTTAGTATTTTATTTGAGTTTTAGCTAATTTTTATTATAGGAAACGAAATTTATTGAATTTAAGCTTAAACTTGCAATTTTGGACTTGTAGGGGGTCTTTTTGCATAATTTTTTTTTGTGCACTCCCTCTCACTTTTTCCTCACCCTAGGCCGGCCATTTCCAGCAGCTCATGGGGAAAAAAATTCCATGCTCCTTTGACTTTGTATATTGTGTGGAAATGGGGTTTTTTTTAAAAGGTTTTTGAATTGTTAATTGGGTATGGTCTTTTATGGGTTGGTAGGAGTTGACCAAGACTTTTCCCACACACCCCACACCCTCCCCTTCCCTTGTTCTGGCCGAAACTGCAGCCCCCTCCCCTTCATCTCTTTTCTTTTCATCTTCTTCAAAATTCTTCAAAGTTTGCTTCAAAAATTGCAACTTAAACCTCACAATTTAAACCCCATCCTTCATCCCTTTTTCCTTCACCTCCCTTGCTTGGATCATGATGCTTGAGGCCATCAATTGAAGCAAATTTCTTCTTGCTAGATCCATAGATTTGAGGTATAATTTCTACTCTTTTAAGTTGCTATGGTTAGAATTCTTTAATCTCGTTGTTTAATGTTAATTTTAGTGTTAATACTAATCTAGTTTTCTTTTTAAAGTTAATGGTTGAAAATTAATCTAGGGTTTCTTGAAACCATGTTTTAGTTAATTAAATCTTTTTAATTAACCTAGTTGTTTACTTAACCAATCTATATGGTTACTTTGCTTAAGTGGCTTGATGTTATGCTAATCTAAGTTAACTTGTGTGAAATTTTCATTGTTGTTGCTAATTACCAAAAATCAAGAGAAGGGTTTGTGTTGGAATTATGGTTTGATGCATAGTTAATGGTTTAAAATTAGTGTAATGGCTAGCTAGTGGGTTAGTTTGGATTGTTGTGTTGGATTGTGTTAACTTTGTCGCTAATTTTCGATGTTTGCACTAAATTTGCAAACTTCTAGCTTACTAGGTTTTTATTTTATTATTGTGGCGAATTAATTGCGATATCTAGAGTATATTGTTGGCATATCCTATGACATTTAGGATGTGTGAGTGCGGATTTTTGGGTAATCTGGTTTTAGTTTTTCCGGGCGACCAAATCGGCGATTTTTGCAGTTTTTGCGATTTTCGCGTGTGTTCCGCGCACCTTGTGCACGTTGTACCTAGCTTGTGAACGTTAGTATTTTCGTTTGGGTTTTGCGTCATTCTTGATATGTAACCTTATGTTTGGTATTGATGTAAATTCCAGGTTCGGTCGCGGAGACGTCAGACGCGGCTCGAAAGGGGAAAGTGGTGATTGGACACAGCTAGCTAGGGATTCCGGTGAGTAGATGTAACATCTACGGGGGACTATCGTTGGATGGCGCAAGCCGCCCGATAGTTTTAGTAACTTAAAAGATTCTTAGTGATGTTAGTAATTAGGGGTGTAATACTTATATGATTATTTGCTGCATCCATGCCTGATATTGACATACATATGCGAACCCATTTTATAGGACACCTGCACCATTGCCAGGGTTTTTATATGCAGCACGAGCACTATTCATGCTTACACACACGCCCTGGTAATTGTCATGCCACCACACTAGATAACCTATAATTTGAAACCTTTTACTAATTGATGCTTAAACCTGTGCTATTGCCTTTAATTCCTTAAAATGAAATCGTAGGATTGCTATTCATGTGCATGTACCTCATCATATTATTTGTTCATGCCTAGTCTATTAATCATACATCGTAGCTTAATTATTGATACCATATGCATTCATCACCATTGATATATGCACTTATGAGGATTTCTTGAAATTTTATGATATTTCTGGATTTCGGGGGAAAGCCGCAAAATTTCTAAACTTATTATGTTTTTAAAATATGTAATTGCGGTTTTCTAGTGATGTAAAGTGTCATCCACCATGAGTTTGCTGTGGTTTTCGAGATCCGTGTCGAGGAGTGGAGGAACCGTCACGGGTACATGGTGGGCCCGGTATGGTACCCCGGGGCAAGATGAATGTGGTGTTGACGTTGAGCCTGGAAGGGGACGGATTACCTACCGGTGACTGTTTGGCACGGCGGATATCCAGAGGATACCGACCGTGGCCGCGAGATGATGAGATTTTGATATTGAGCTGGGTCAGCCGGATGGCTGAGGCCAGAGATAATATGACATGGATATATGAGATTTGTGATAGTTTTGAGGTGTCGTTGCTGGACACAGGTTCTTGTTGATTCTATTGGTATTGTGCTGGTATTTCAAAAGAGATTCTTAAAGGGAAAAACACGATTTCTTATACTTACACATTCAGATCACGAGTTGACTCGCATTGCATTCATACCTGCTAGTATATTCATATTGCATACATACTTGCCATTATGTCCTGCCTTACCTGTATTTAGATGCTAGGATGCTTGTGTGCATGCATACGATAGCCTGTGTAAATGTTATTTATTACTCACGAGTTGGCAACTCACCCCCGTTGTGCCATAGCCTTTTGCAGGTCCGCTCCGTCAGTGCAGTAGCGGCGGGCGCTCTTGTTTCTTTTGCCTGGACTCGAGGTTTTGCTCTTAGGTGGGTTATATCATTATTTTTGTACCACCTTGTATATTCTTGTATCTAGTGTACTCCATCTACTGTATCTACCAGTATTGTTGTATATTGACCTAGAGAGGAGACTGTGAGATTTGTGGACTTTTTATGCTGTATTTTGGGGTCGAGCTCACTTGAGTCGACATACTGTTTTTCTCATGCTTCTTTATGATTATTTTGCATGTTGTTGTTTTATATTGCGTGGGATTTGTGACCGCCTTGTGGCGAAGAGCTAGCTCCCGCTTGGGGATGCCTTATTTGTTGGATTCATATACATTCTTGTTGTACCCATTTTGGGGGGGGGGGCAGTTTTTACAAAGGAGACTCTGCCGAAATTTTCGGAAAAATTGGTATTGTTTTTAAAAAGGGTTTATATGACTGATTTGATAAACTCGCTTTCAATTGATTGGTTTTTCTTCACTCTTTTGCTTTTGGTTTTGGTTTCTGGGCTTTGGCTTACTTATTTTACGGACGTCTTGAGACGTTCGTAAACTTAAGTGCCAGTCACGTTCCGTACCTTGCGGGTCATGACACAAATGGTTTCCAACAACTACTTAGTTGCTGGATTCAGGCTCTCATATAAGGTCTGGAAAAGTTTCCATCTCTCAATACCGTGATGAGGGTACTGAACAAGAAGGTCTTTGTATCGGTCAAAGCATTTCCAAAAAGGTTCGGTAGGAAGCTGGGAAAATTGGTTGATTTCATTTCAGATTCTCGCGGTCTTGTGATTCGGGTAGAACTTTTAAGAAACACTTTTACAAACTCATCCCAACTGGTTATGGAATGCGATGCGGTATTATACAACCACTTCTCAGCAAGGTCACACAGAGTGAATAGAATGACTCGTAGCCGTATAGCATCGCAGGACAGTTGGGTTGTCTTCATCATTGCACAGACGTTGTGGAATTTGTTGATGAAGATTTAGGCATCTTCGAATTCCATCCCGTAAAATTTGGGCAACATGTTGATGAAGTTGGGCTTAATTTCGAAATTGTCCACATTGGCCGGCGGAAGTGAAAGACAGGTAGGGAGTGTAGAGCGGGTATGATAGAAACGATCCTGGAGCGCAATTCGTTGTGGCGCTACAACAGGAGCTGGTTGCGGGTTATTCGTACCCAGATGAAGTGGAATCAGTCTCGGGGGAGGTAAAGGAATGTTAGGAGAAAATCATGACATCTTAGAAGAAGAATTTGGTGATGGAAAAGGTGAAGGTGAGGATGTATGAACAGAATCTTGGTCAACGTCGGAGTTGGCCGGCAAAGGTAAGGGTGAAAGAGGTGTGGAGGGAGTTTCGACGTCGGAGTCAATCGCGTAGTCGGTAGCGACTAACGTAACGCGGACTAGACGGGCACTAGTGTCCCGAGTCCAACCGGACATACACTAAACGAGTTTAGTATAGTCAAAGCGTAGAAGGTGAGGGTAAGAAAACGTCAATGGAGAAATGCGGATGACAGGTGGGTGAAATGGAATTCTGGCGAGAAAGGGCAAGTTCTTATAAAAGTTTTTGTTTTGTTGTTTTTTTTCTTTTTTTTAGAATGATTTTTAGCAAAAATATGTACGGACCTATGGCACAACTTCAAACAATCACAGTCAAAACATGCACAATCATACCTAGAGCTTTGTCTTCAAAGTCCACTAGACTGCTCCTAACTGTTCCAAAGTGACAAGTTGTGAGATAACCCTCAAATCGTCTCCTCACTGCCAATTGTGGCCAGTTAAGCACAAATGAGGAAAGGAGGGTTCCGCTCACGAATCACCGTGAGACGGGCGTTTTAAAATTACCTTTCTCACTTGTCTAGCCTAGGCACCATAAAGTCAAGTTTAGATAAACGATCGAATGCCCACAACTTTCCTCTGTCCTATTGAGCACGACAGTCCTTAGTTGGCTGAGTCTAGATATTTTTTATTAAGCACAAGGGTAATGCGTATGCTTTTAGTGATTTTTGGGGTTTTAGGAAGGGTGATGAAATCTCCACTCAATCTGAATTGGTGTTATAGCCCCTTAAAATCCGTACTATTTATGCAAAACAGTAACAAACAAAAATCTAAAACACTTGCAAATAAAATTATTTGGCGGCGGCGCAAAGAATCCTGCACACAAACAGTTTTATTGGAGAGGGGAAGAGAGTTTTTGCAAAGAATACTGCAGAAAGAATAGTTCAGTGGAGTTCAGAGGAGGGTAGAAGAGGATTGGAATACTCACAGAGAAATTGGTATGCTGACATCACAGTTGGACCGCGGTTCAGCGGTCAAACCCACACTTGTGCCGTGGTTCCGCGGCTGTACAGTTGATTTGGAGCTTCAAATTTCTCCTCTGTGCTGAGATTGGTCTCCTATTCCTATTTAGAGCCTATGAATCTTGATTTGGTCATTGAATTTGCTCCAGAATTTTACAGTAGACCGCGCTTCCGTCTTGATCCATCACGGTGTAGCCGCGAGATATGGGTCTATCTCCCCACTCCTTTGGCACTGAACTTGACCTTCTTCCTATCCTGCCCACTTGCACAAAAACTAATCAAAAATAACAAGATAATTTTTACAATATATATTTTTTTTGTTTTTGGTTATATATATTCACAAATTAACCCGAAATTACACAAAGAAATAAACTACCGTCTTCCCGGCAACGGCGCTATTTGATTGTTAGAGTTTTTGCGTGTTTAGTTTTAATTACCGCAATAAAGACGGTTTCACTTGGTAGCTAGCCAATTGAGTACGGGTCGTCCGCAGGGAGATGGGAGTCTTTTTCTTAGTGTTTTAACGAGTTAAGTCCAATTTGTCCAGATTTGTTTAGTTTCACTGTGTGCTAAAATATGTATAAAGAGAGCTTGTTAGGGTTAGAATTAGGTTAGTTTGAGTTAGGAATCGCTCACTTCTTTCATCGCCACTCTTAATATCGGTGTTATGGTAATCGGCAACAACGGGGATTAGCACGACTAGGAAGGAACTTGCGAGTATAAGCTAGGCTTTCCAACGCTTAGTTCCTTCCTTTTGGTCCTTGTCCGTCCGTTCTTGGCACTTAGCCTTAACCTCCGGTTAATTCAACCACAATCGGTCTAACTAGGAAATCGCCGCTATCATGTAGGATAGGGTGCCGTAAGGAGCGGATTGTGATTCAATTAACGGGAGTCCGAATCAAGATGTTGGGCAAGAAAAGAGTGAGAGAGATTTTCTTCTCTCAAACATTCCTTATCCTACCCTAACAAGTGAGAAACTACTCACTCATTAAAAAGAAAAATAAAATAAAACAAAAGAGGAAGATAGAAAGAAAAGGGTTAGCAAATCACAACTAGCTATTTGAGACCTCACTTTGGCAAGGATCATACTTAAGCATCATTGTTGTAAGGATGAAGAAAAATAGAAGAAGAAAGAAAGCAAACAAACAAATAACAACAACTAGATTAGCAAATGAAAATTACAAGCTAATATAATAAAACACAATTAAAAGACAAGCATGTTAAAGAAAAGAACTCTTCTTTTATTTATCATCACTCATGAAGCTCACTACAATTTTAATGGAGAGAGATGAAGAGGAAGAAGAACTACAAAATCTAATACAAAGAAAAGCACCCTTTACTTGGCTTAGAACTGGGCTATTTATAGGCAGATACATGAAACCCTAGGGATACAATCTGATACAAAATGAAGTTACAAAACTGCCCCCAAAACCCGAGTCAACAATGAGTTGACTCGGCCGCTGATCCGCGGCAGAAGTGCCATCTTGGCCGCGGTTCCGCGGCCATTTGGTTGAATTGGATGCTTGGATTTTCTGGGGTTTTCCATGCTGCTTTTCTCTTCTGTTTGGTACACTTGGTTTTTCAGAATCTCTTCAGTTTTCTTCCAAGTTTTCAGCAGTCCAAAAGCTGAAATGATATGGACTTTTTACCTTGATTTTCTTGATCTCCGCGTTGAATTCTTGGATCTTGTGCTGCCCTTGTGATTTGTGCATGAAAATGACCAATGATGTGCCATTTTGTCCCTTGAAATGGTATGCGGCATCATACGGATAGTGAGCGGAGATCAGTATTGAGACAGAGTTCTAGTTTAGGGACATCTTGGTCCTTTGTCGCCATGTTTGAGGCGAATTTCTTGTTTATGGACATCTCGGTCCTTTGTTAGTTTAGGGACATCTCGGTCTGATATTGCCATGTTTGAGGCGACGTGGAAGTTTAGGGACATTCCGGTCCAGTATCACCATATTTGAGACGAGTAATTAGTTTAAGGACATTTTGGTCCGGTATCGTCGTTTTTGAGACAAAGTCTTAGTTTAAGGACATCTTATTCCGTTGTTAGTTTAGGGACTTCTCGGTCCGATGTCGCCTTATTTGAGGCGAATTTTTAGTTTAAGGACATATCGGTCCGTTGTCGCCATGTTTGAGGCGAGGTTCTAGCTTAGGGACATCTCGGTCCGTTGTCGCCATATTTGAGGCGAAGGAGCTTCTTTGCATACTACTGTTAGAGTTCTTGCTCGGGAAGATAGCGAGCGGACACAAGCGTCACATCTATCATAGACCTAGGCCGTGACTCATCAAGCGTAGTATTTTTTGAGGAATCGGCCGTTTATTGGCCGGAAGGGTCTTTCGCCATGCATATCCATGAGCAGGTAGGCTCTACCTTGGTTGACTTTGTCTATGATGTGCGGGCCTTCATAGTTCAACTCGAATTTCCCCTATTTTGCACGATTGGGGATCATTGGTCTTTTGACAACTAGCACGAGTTTGCCTTGGCGGAATATTCTCGGTCTGGTCAATTTTTCATATGACCATGTCATCCTTGCCTTATAAGCTTTCAGGTTTTGCTGTGCTATAAGGCAAGTTTCGTCGAGGGCATCGAGCTTTTCAAGCCGAAAATGAGCATTTTCTTCATCTGTCAGCTCGTCTCGAACCGCTACTCGTAGAGAAGGGAGTTCTATTTACAGGGGAAGCACTTCTTCCGTGCCGAATACCAACATGTATGGTGTTGTATTCGTAGCCGTTTTGAACATTGTTCGGTACGTCCAGAGAGCTTCATGCAGCCTTTCGTACCAGTCTATTTTGTTTCTGGACACCGTTTTCTTTATAATCTTTGTCAAGGTCTTGTTGAAAGTTTCAGCTAGACCGTTGGCATGAGGATTATAGACTGAAGAGTATCTCCAATCTGTCTTATGCTGTTCTGCGAAGCAGCTGAATTTATGGCTCCTGTAGGCTGGCCCATTATCCGATATAATTCATCGCGGAGTGTCGAACCGGTAGATGACATGTGTCCTGGAGAAATGGAGGATATGCTCCGTCTTCACCTCCCTTAGTGGTACTGCTTCTGCTCACTTAGAAAAGTAGTCGGTCGTTACCAGTATGAATCGATGTCCTTTGGACGATACTGGTTCAATAGGGCCAATTATATCGGTTTCCCATATTTCGAAATGCCAGATAGCTACTGTTGGGTGTAGCAGGTTTGGATGCTGGTGGATGAAGTCCCCGTGAATTTGGCACGAGTGACATTGCTTCGCATATTCGAGCCATTCCTTAATCATTATGGGCGCAGAGTCCGTCGTAAATTTCTTGAACGACTTTCTTTGCTTTCTTCGGCCCCAGGCATCTTACCCATAGACAGTCGAATGATCTCTTATATAGAGTATCATTAACGAAGGTGAAAGACAGAGCTCATTTCATGAGCTGTTGTCGAGACGACGCATTTTTGGGCATTCGTTGGGATTTGAAGTAGTCTATGAAGACTTCCCTCCAGTCCTTGACCTTTTGTTCGTCGTCTATTTGAAGGGCTGCTTGTTCGGTCGTTTCTTTTCTTAAGTCTTCTGAAGATATATCTGTTGGCGCAAGGATCCTGTTGTAGGGTTACCTACGATGGCAGCAAGGTTTCGGGAGGCATCGTCTTTAAATTTTGCCGTTTTAGCTAATCCTAACATGAATCGTAAACTAGAAATATATGGAATCAAATGCAAACACTTTGTAATAAGTAAAGAGAGCAAGGAATGTAACCTTTGTAGACTGGTCCTTCACTTCAATAGCTCCGTGTAGAAGTCTCATTCGCTGCGATCATAAACTCCGGACTCTAGAGAGGCTCCACGAAGAAACGAACACGCTTGCTTCGATGACTTCGAGGCCAAAGATGATCTACATTGAGGAGACACTAACTCAAGCTATTTCTTCACTAGGTCAAGAACTTTGTGAAGAGAACACCTTATA
Organism: Agapanthus africanus; assembly: GCA_030015575.1. Classification (NCBI taxonomy): domain Eukaryota; kingdom Viridiplantae; phylum Streptophyta; class Magnoliopsida; order Asparagales; family Amaryllidaceae; genus Agapanthus; species Agapanthus africanus. The sequence continues at coordinate 903,153,176 of JASDDO010000019.1, read as the reverse complement.
CTAAATGACAAGTAGTAGAGGATGATGAAGTAGGAAATGGGCTCACTTTAGAATTGATTTTCTTACACTTTTTCTCATAACTCCATTAGAGCTAGAAAGCTTTTGAGGAGGAAGAAGAAGAAGAAGAACTAACTCATCCAAATGAATTATCTGGTGTGGTTAATAATGCAACCAAGGGTTAAGCATGTCATGCTTAACCCTTGTAGAGAGTTAACCATGTGCTATGGTTAAAGGTTAGGTCAAAAATATCTTAAGCAAGACAAAGAGAGAGAGAACAATGTCAAAAATGCCTTGAAGCTTCTACAAGCTTTCAACAAATATCAACCATGACTAATTCCTCAATTTTGAATTACTTAATGATAAATTTAAACCCTAATCTTAACCCTAGCATGTTTTAACCCTCATTAACCCTAGTTGCATTTGTAACCTTACTTGATACATTTAACATATATCACATATACATCAATGTACCCAATGTGAGAAAAGAAATCATAAGTGAGATAATACTAGTTTATGTAATGTAATATATTAAATATATAATTATATATCAAATTATTAAATCAGCACTTCATTTAATAATCCGGCTATATCACATATAACAGACTAATATCATAATGTAATATCTTATCGAATCAACACTTGATCCGATAACCCGGCTATATCACATATAACCTTTCATGTCACACATCGCGAGAATATAGTGCAGTATCACATATCGCATTAATCTCGGTCCCGCATATATCACATATGTGCTCGTACCCCATTTCGCTTGAGCCAGGAAACTGCTGTGTAGGATTCTAAAGACTCGTCAATACGCCGGCAGTAGGTGATGATCATATCAAACACCCACAAGCCGCAAGCGGTCTGCTAAACGTAATGACCACCCGGGTATTGAGCGATCAGAAGATCAACAAGCAAGCCTGCTCACACTCCTGCGAATCCAATCAGTAACACTACCGTACAGTCCGGTCTTTTCGTCTGATATGTCGCATATCTCGTCTAGGGGTGGTAAACGACAGACCCCAGTAACTCAATAAGTCGTGTCGATATGAGGCTCATAACGGGTCGAGAAACTACTGATAACACTTACCAGTATATCTCTGAAGCAGCCTTGACCAAGGACTTCCTCTTATAGCCAATCGAGCACAGCGCAACATCAATTCCCTATACCAGGAAAGACGAAACCCCTCCTATCGCTCATTGCCTCCATGTGACTTGGGACTATACCCAAAAGCCACCGTTTTGCACGTTCTATTGAACGTGGTAAGGTGGAAATCAAAGCACAGTGGGAATCACACAAGACTCTATGACGATCTCTGATCTACAGACTAACCTGTACTAGTGTCACCAGAGAACTGCCATCTGACGTAAGGTATAATACCATCTGGGAGTTGTCGGCAAGTCCATCCAGCGTACCCAGTCTCCACTGAGCACCCGTATACTGTCTCTGATGTTAAACACCAATGGATATGGGATCATCCATCGCCCATCTACATGGGTCGAGAAGCTATACGCTAATCTACTCTGGTATATCGATGCCCTGTCTCGATACACCTGCGACTTGGAACATTTGAAGGATGTACTTAGCGACTACACTGTCCCTACTAGTATGATCTACATCATAGTCCTGGTAGTCAAGTAATCATCCTATGGGCTTTATCAACATATAACATAGAGGCAATGAGAGTACATGTTAAGATAAAGAGCAACCAGATAGTATACTATCATGTCGAGCAAGAAAGTCCCCACTATATATGTCCAAGCATCCACTACAATATACATCGTATGTACAGTAATGGTCTCTAGGGCATACATATAACTAACAATCTCCCACTTGCACTAGGGCCATCTGTTGTAGTATCTCATACCCAACAATCAGCAGTGGTTGTAGTCATAGTCACAAATTCATGATTTGGCAATAATTCGGCGAGGTCGAAAATTCGGATTCGGAGAACTATTCGGAAAAAATCAGCAGGTATTCGGGAAAGATTCGGTAAGTGTTCGGGAAATGGTCGGGAAGGATTTCGAGCAAAAAATTAATATAAAATTAATATATGAGATGCTAGATTTTGATTTCGTGAATTATTTGCTGTTTTTTGAATAATTCGCTTTTTTTTGAATTATTCGCGAATAATTCGGGAATTATTCGCGAATAATTCGGCAATAATTCGGCTTGTTCGGTGATGGCGAATAATTCGCAGATTTAATCGGCAGTCACATAATTCGCGAATTATTCGCGAATTCGCCGAATAATTCGCGAATTATGTGACTATGGTTGTAGTATCTCATACTCAACCATCCCATAAAAGTCTCTACTGGGAAATAGGCCTTTGTGAGTGGATCCGTCCTGTTATCCTCTGTGTCTACTCTCGTAATCTCGATCTCCCTGGAGATCAACCATCTCCATGATCAAGTGATACTGCCTAAGAATATGTCTGGATCTCTGATGGGACGGGGGTTCCTAGGCCAAAACCACAACTCCATTGTCACACAATGGTAGGAACGAAGTTCATCTCATGAACTTATATATATATATATATATATATATATATATATACAAACTGCCTCTTTGGTAGCATCCTTGGTAGCAATGCATCCAGCCTTTATCGTCTAGTATGTCACGGTATCTAGCTTGGAACTCTTCCAACATACCATCCCTCCACTGAGGGTAAAGACAATGCCTGTGACTGACATTCAGTCGACCTTATCACCCTGGAAGCTATCCAGTGATTCTCTCCAGGATCGATTATTACCATCTCATTACACCTAGTGAGAATCCTAACATCCACTTAGATCTATCTCATAGATCCATAAACCAGGATTTAGGAGGTATCATCTTGATCCTATATGGAGAATCCTTATGATAAGAGGAGATTGACCGAGCGCAGCATAGGAAACTTCTTTCCTATCAAGAGCATGTCATCCACGTACAATACGAGGATCATCACCATACTCCCTACTACCTTTTTGTATATACAAGGTTCATCTACCATTTTGATGAAGTCAAACTCTTTGACTACCATATCAAAACAGATGTTCCAACTCCGCGATGCCTGTTTTATCCCATAAAGCAACTTGCACACATTTCCGCTGCTCCCACTGTCTTCGAAGCCCTCTGGCTGTGTACTTATAGACGCTTTCTTTTAAATCATTATTTAGAAAAGCAATCATGACACCCAACCGCCAGATATCGTAGACATAGTATGTAGCAGTGGCAAGTAGGATCTGGATGGACTTAAGCATGGGGACTAGAGAAGGTTTCATCATTATCCACATCTGATCGATGACGAGAACCTTTTGCAACAAGTCTTATCTTTGAAAGTCTCAACTTTTCCATGTAAACCAAGTAATCTTCTCAAGATATACTTGCTTCTGATGGGGATTTAACCCTTCAGATAAAGCAACCAAAGTCTATACTTTGTTGGTGTATATAGATTCCATCTCAGATCGCATAGCATCTAGCCATTCTTACAGAGTCCCCACTCCTGATGGCCTGCTCGAAACTAGTTGGGTCGTCATCTCATGATGCAATCCTCGCTCCTACTGTCATAGAGAAAAACCGTAGTATCTCTCAGGTGGGTGAGGAACCCTACCAGATCGGCGGAGAGGCTGAGTTTTGTCGGGAGCTATTGAATCCTTCGGTTCTACCAAATCATCAGCTGCAGTTTGTATAGTTGGAACTCCTTCCAGTTCTACCTCATGACCATTAATTTCTTCATAAGAAATTCCCTTTCCCAAAGGTGGCATGCTGAGAAACAAAACACCTTTTATTCCTCAGTGGGGTAGAAGATATTCCCTTGCGAATACTTGGGATATCCAACAAACTTCCACAGAATTGACCTTGCCTCGAGCTTGTCTGGATTTTCCTTTTAGACATAGGTCGGACAACCCTAAATCTTAACATCCTTAAGAGATGGGCTATTCCCATACCATATCACATATGGGGGGTAGGCACCTGATTTGATTGGAACCCTATTCAATAGGTATGCAGCTTCACAAGTGCATAACCCCCAAAAAGAAATAGGCAGTTCAGTAGTACTCATCATAAAGCACATCATATCACATTAGGTGTGATTGCTCCGCCCCGATATACCAACGTGCTGTGGTGTATGCGGAGGAGTAATGCTGAGAGAGAATCTCATTCTTCTTTAGAATAGTCCAGGATCTCCATATATACCAACGTGCTGTGGTGTATGCGGAGGAGTAATGCTGAGAGAGAATCTCATTCTCCTTTAGAATAGTCCAGGATCTCCATACTAAAGTATTCTCCTCCCTGATCTCATCAAAGGACATAATACTTATACCCCTTTTTGGTTCTCTACTTCTAACTTATATTCTTTGAATTTCTCAAAAGGTTTAGATTTGTATTTCAACAGGAACATATGTCCGAATCTTGAGAGATCATCAGTGAATGTAATGAAGTACAAAGAATCAGTCCTGGCATATGTAGACGAGGGACGTACATACATCATCATGTATCAATCTCAAGAGTTCACTAACTCTTTCTCTGTTTCCAATAAACGGAGCTATGGTCATCTTATCTTTGTGACATGACTGGCAAGTTTCACAAGATGTAAATTCAAACTGATTTAAATATGCATCTAAATGTAACTTAGCTAGTCGGGTCGCATTAATATGACCTAGTCTACAATGCCTCAAGAAGGATTCGTTCATTTCTGAACTCTTCCTCTTGTGTGTGTTCTGTACGTTAAGAACTGTGGTTTGATTTAGAACGTATATGCTTTTAGATAACGTTCCTGAACTGATCAACTCTTAATATAGGAAAATGTTCAAAACATTATCCAACAATAAAAAATTATATCCTTCTTTACTACATAAAGAGATTGATATGATGTTGTATGTCAGGTTCGTATCTAAAAACATTCATTCAGAATCAATATATTTGGTAATACAGGGTGATAACTGCCAACAGACTTGGTTGCAACACTTGCACCATTTTTAAAACTTATCACCCTTTCTCAGTTCTCTACCTATCTGTAGCCCATGTAACTTATTACATATGCGGGATCCTGATCCGGTATCTCATACCCAGGACATAAAGGATATTGAGAAATAGTTCTCTGTAATGAACACACCCGAAGATGATGTATCATCATGCACTTTCTTTGTTTGGGCGGCACAGGAATTCTGGTAATCCCCTATTTCCTGCTCAGTCTTATAACAATTATAAGTTGGAGCGGGACCAACGTTCCCTAACTCAGTATAACAAGCAGGTTCTGTCAATACATCCGTATTATTATCTTGATTACGGTGTGACATGGTCGCTACATGGAGAGAGAGAGAAGAAAACACTCAGCGTATGCTCTTGCAAGATTAGATGGGTTATCAATATATCTAATCAAGATGGCTCCCACTGTTTTAGTCAAATCTTCATTGAAACCCTAAAAGGAAAGACTAGCCAGGATTTATTACACCCTACAAGTTCGCCAATCTTTCATCCAGGCCAGTGCCGGTACTTCGAGGGGGGGTTCCCCGTACTTTCGCACGAACCTAATTAAAATAACCGTTTTCCGAGAGGCGTAACCCCGTTGACACCTTTCTAGACACCTACTTGATCGGCTATTTGTAATGTGTAAAACTCTCCCAGGAGTAACTCTTACTCCCAGTGGGTATCGGGATCCAACTATCTCATAAGAGGTATGCAATCTCATTGCAAATTTCAACACTTGAAATTCCCGATAATGTTTTGCCCCTAGCAGCTATATGACCTTAACATAGTCAACAAATCATAAGTGCTAGTCAAGTTCAACCCGTCATTTCCCAATTGAATTAAACCCACCCGTGCGACCCTTAACATAGTCAACAATGTCTCACGACTACCCTAATCCAGTCGCATCATATGCTTATACAGATAAGCACTAATCAGCTACCGCACACTACGCCTTAACATAGTCAATAAATGTAGCACGAATACTAACTAGTACTTATCTGAAATGACGGAGGGCTATGACAGGTTTTTAAGAAAATCCTTTGCGTAATGAACTTGATATCGTCGTAGAATCGAGTGATTTTAAAAGGAGTGTTTTTGAGGCTTTTACTAGTTTTGCTAAAGAGGTCACTCCCGGTGAAGGGATGTCGGCTCCTTCCTTATCGAATAAGGTGCAGGATATTTCACAAATACCACTACGCAAAACAAAAACTATAAAAGCAATCAAAAGACAAACCGAGTTTGTAGTATCTGCTAGTTTCGCTAAAGAGGTCACTCCCGGTGAAGGGATCTCGGCTCTTTCCTTATCGAATAAGGTGCTGGATATTCTGTAAGGAATACCGCTATGCAAAGCAAGAACTAGAGCTACCAGTTTTCGAGACAAGTTTCTACAACATCTTTAGGTTTCTTTTATTTCATTAATCTCATTAATGAAGTCCCATTTATTATGCTTTCCAACCATCAGATATGAAACGAAAGCAGTAATATATAATATATATCATATATATATAATATAAGCATTCGTCTCAGAACAGTAATATGATCTCATCATAGAACATTGCAGTAGAAGATAACATATGAAATATTGGATATACTAGGATTTCCGTGTTTTAAATTAAGCCTGTATAAAATACGGATTCCACGGTCGTGATGAATAGCCAATCCCACACCCCTAGACCTCTACGAGAGCGGCAAGCAACCCTACCAATTCTAGAGTTAGGAGACCTTGTCTCGACTCCTCGAGATGGTCTCCCACTGGACCCTAGAACCCGGTTACTTGTGCTCCCCGCCTTGGGTCTATCCTAATGCGGAAAAGAAAATAATATACAATGGTGACATCATCCTCAACCCGGAAGTGCCCAAATAAAAGAATATTACATACAATGAATTTTACATGAATGAAAATGAAAAAACTCTTATCTCACATAAAACCCCCGGCTATTCAATCACAACGATCCAATATAACATATCACAGCAACACATAACATCACATGTCATCAACGTAAGTAAATATGCGTATCCTAGTTTTCGTTGACATATAGCACCGAAACCGGCGATACACCACATATTACACTTACGGTCGCAGAAAAGAAAGTGAAAAACTACAACAGTTGGAATCCGCAACCACCATAGACATCATAAACCCAACGTATCACATACTTTAGATTTCATGCCTAACCAAATGAATTCCTTAGACATCGCATGCCTAACAATTATAAACCCCGCATTTTAGTCTCGATACCGAAAACACTTTTCAATAACAAGTCGGGCAATTCAACAAGATTTTCGACATCGTTATCGAATGCTCGTCGAAAACTTTAGTAGACAACCGCACCCCCGATATCGTCGACGAGGTGCACTAAGGCGGAACACTGCTGCCGCGAGCACCCGAACGTATGCTTTTGGCGATGGGGTTCTCCTATAGTCACTTGGTCGGGGCTATGGGGCATGGCTATCTATTAAGTTTACCCGACGAGTATCCGCGTACGCTACTTGATTGCGACGGACTTTTGATCTCATCAAAATCCCATGACAACCGATCATCTGAGACTAAACTACTAGATTTATAACATTCAAATTAGTTATCTCATAACTACTTATGGATTTCAAATATTGTATCCCATCACATAATATCTGGACGACGTTAAACTCTTCGATCGATTCATCAAAGTCCCACAATTTCCCGACAGCTCAACACTTGAGCACCGTTTTAATAATACCCAGAAGATGCCACAGTACCTATGAACCAGCTGTAGAAGGGTCAAACCAATGCCTCACATGTGACAATGCTTAACTACCACAAACTCTAGGGTTCAGTGGCAGTTTTGACGGCCACATAATCGAGTTAAGGTTTCGTTCTTCTAGAGGGTCCACGAAATCACTTGCATGTTTTTCCGAATACGTTAAATTTGGAAAAATGGGTTTTTGACATTCGATCGAACTTTCTAACATCGCCTAGACAACATGCGAACAACCCGAAACAATGTTAAAACTACGAATACGAAACACTCCGAATTGCTTATAGTGTAAAATTACATCATATGCAAAATTAGCAAAAATAAACAACACCTGAAACATCGAAACCTTTTCACTTGAACACTGAAAAAAATTAGGGGGGGGGGAGGTAGGGCTCGGATTTGGCCGAGATTGGCATGGTTGTGCTCGGCCCAATTTTCACCAAATAGCCTCAAAATTTATCAGTGTTCATGCTATATCCCATATATCACTCTGTACTTGTTTAAAAAAAATTGACAACTTTTTAAAATCGACAGCAAACAGGTTTTGGCGATGCAGGTTTCGGAGTATTTCGGTTTCGTAATCTTAACAAAATCCGTATTAATTTCTAGCATGGCTCTGATACCACTGCAGGGTTACCCAAGATGGCAGCAAGGTTTCGGGAGGTATCGTCCATGCCAAATTTAAATTTTGCCGTTTTAGCTAACCCTAACATGAATCGTAAACTAGAAATATACGGAATCAAATGTAAACACTTTGCAATAAGTAAAGAGAGCAAGGAATACAACCTTTGTAGACCGATCCTTCACTTCAATAGCTCTATATAGAAGTCCCCTTCGCTGCGATCATAAACTCCGGACTCTAGAGAGGTTCCACGAAGAAACGAACATGCTTGGTTCGATGACTTCGAGGCCGAAGATGATCTACGTCGAGAAGATACAAACCCAAGCTATTTCTTCTCTAGGTCAAGAACTTTGTAAAGAGAACACCCTATACAAAATGGCAAGTAGTAGAGAATGATGAAGTAGGAAGTGGGCTCACTTTAGAATTGATTTTCTCACACTTTTTCTCATAACTCCATTAGAGCTAGAAAGATTTTGAGGAGGAAGAAGAAGAAGAACTAACTCATCCAAATGAATTATCTGGTGAGGTTAATAATGCAACCAAGGGTTAAGCATGTCAAGCTTAACCCTTATAGATTGTTAACCATGTGCTATGGTTAAAGGTTAGGTCAAAAATATCTTAAGTAAGACAAAGAGAGAGAACAAAGTCAAAGATGCCTTGAAGCTTCTACAAGCTTTCAACAAATATCAACCATGACTAATTCCTCAATTTTTAATTACTTAATGATAAATTTAAACCATAATCCTAACCCTAGCATGGTTTAACCCTCATTAACCCTAGTTGCATTTGTAACCTTATTTGATACATTTAACATATATTACATATACATCAATGTACCCAATGTGAGAAAAGAAATCATAAGTGAGCTAATACAAGTTAATGTAATATAATTTATCAAATATATAATTATACATTAAATTATTAAATCAACACTTGATTTAATAATCCGGCTATATCATATATAACCGACTAATATCATAATGTAATATCTTATCGAATCAACACTTGATCCGATAACCCGACTATATCACATATAACCTTTCATGTCACACATCGCGAGAATATAGTGCGGTATCACATAACACATTAATCTCGGTCCCGCACATATCACATATGTGCTCGTACTCCATTTCGCTTGAGCCAGGAAACCCTTGTGTAGGACTCTAAAGACTCGTCAATACGCCGGCAGTAGTGATGATCATATCAAACACCCACAAGCCGCAAGTGGTCTGCTAAATGTAACGGCCACCCGGGTATTGAGCGATCAAAAGATCAACAAGCAAGCCTGCTCACATTCCTGCGAATCCAATCAGTAACATTACCGTATATTCTGGTCTCTTCGTCTGATATGTCGCATATCTCGTCTAGGGGTGGTAAACGACAGACCCCAGTAACTCGATAAATCATGTCGATATGAGGCTCATAACGGGTCGAGAAACTACTGATAACACTTACCAGTATATCTCTGAAGCAGCCTTAGCCAAGGACTTCCTGTTATAGCCAATCGAGCACAGCGCAACATCAACTCCTTATACCGGGAGAGACGAAACCACTCCTATCGCTCATTGCCTTTATGTGACTCAGGACTGTACCCAAAAGCCACCGTTTTTCATGTTCTTTTGAACGTAGTAAGGTGGAAATCAAAGCACAGTGAGAATCATACAAGTCTCTATGACGATCTCGGATCTACAGACTAACCTGTACCAGTGTCACCAGAGAACTGCCATCTGACGTGAGGTATAATACCATCTGGGAGTTCCCGGCGAGTCCGTCCAGTGTACCCAGTCTCCACTGAGCACCCGTATACCGTCTCTGATGTCAAACACCAATGGATATGGGATCATCCATCGCCCATCTACATGGGTCGAGAAGCTATACGCTAGTCTACTCTGGTATATTGATGCCCTGTCTCGATACACCTACGACTAAGAACATTTGAAGGATGTACTTAGCGACTACAATGTCCCCACTAGTATGATCCACATCATAGTCCTGTTAGTCAAGTACTCATCCTAAGGGCTTTATCAAGATGTAACATAGAGACAATGAGAGTACATGTTAAGATAAAGAGCAACCAGATAGCATACTATCATGTCGAGCAAGAAAGTCCTCACTATGTGTGTCCAAGCATCCACTACAATATACATCGTATGTACAGTAATGGCCTCTAGGGCATACATATAACTAACACCTGCGACTTTGCACGATGATCTTTACGTCATCGAGGTCTTCGTCGGCTAATTCCTCAGACAATTTGGCCAATGCATCTACCTTTTTATTTTTTGCACGCGGTATACTTTCCAGGATGTAGGAGGGGATTTGTGTCAGCGGTTGCTGGACTTTTTCGCTGTACTTTATCAGCTCTGGCTTGCTCATCTGATAGTCGCCATTTACTTGGCTAACGATCAACCAGGAGTCTCCATATATGAGGAGGTCTTTGATTCCCATGTCGACAACGATTTTGAGACCTGTTATAAAGGCTTCATATTCAGCTTTGTTATTAGTCCTTGGCTTCATTAAGGAGAGGGCGTAACGCATTATCCCTCCTTACGGAGTCACGAAGACAAGGCCTATCCCGGCTTTGATTATGGGGGTATTTTGCTTTCACCTCTTCATGGAAGATGCTCTATCGAAGTAGAATTCCCATCAGGAATCATTTTCTTCATTCTCTCCTTCGATTGTGTCGAACGCATGCTCATCCGGCAACTAACAATTTAAGGGAGAGTCGGCTAGTATCGGATGCTCCGCAAGAAAGTCGGCAATGGCCTGGCCATTCACTGCTTTGAGGGGTTGATATGTTATCGAGAACTCCATCAGTAGGAGGGCCTATTTGGCAAGCATTCCTGTTAATATGGCCCTTGGCATCAGATATTTGAGAAGATCCACCTTTGATATGAGATGGACCTCATATGCCAAGGCGTAATGTCTGAACTTCGTTATCCCGAAGATCAGTGCCAGGCAATAATTTTCAATGGAAGTATAGTTGTTTTCTTCCCCCAGGAGAACTTACCTCAAACAGTACAAAGCTCTCTCCTTTCCCTAATCGTTCTTGTAGGGTTCCTAGGCACACTATAGAGGTCTCACAAGGCATCAACCATGCCAATTTCAAATTTTAGGGGTGCCGAGAAACCCTAATACGGATCGTTGGCTAGAAGTTTAGGCGAAAAAGAACCTAGTTAACAACTTAACTAAATGGTATACGGAAATACAACCTTTGTAGATCCGGTGCTCCACCTCCATTGCTCCGTGATGATGTCTCCTCGCTGTCCAAAACGGATCCCGGGCTCTAGCATCGGCTTCATCGGAGAAAGAGCGGGCTAGGTCATCGACGACGATGCCGAAGATGATCTACGTCGAGGCATCACTAGATTAAGCTCCAACTTCACCAAGTCATGAAACTTGTGAAGAAAACACACTCTACTACTTGGCAAGAGGTAGAGGATGAAGAAATAGGAAGTGGGTTCACTTTAGAATTGGATTTCTCACTCATTTGCTCAAGTTGCCATTGTTGAAGCAAGCTTTCTTCAAGTGAAGAAGAAGAAGAAGCAAGATGAAAGAATATCATAAGTATTTTCAAAATAGAAAATAATATCAATACTTATCATATCCTAACCCTAGTTAAGTGTAGAGAGTAGACCATGGTTTGTTTAGATGGTTAGGGTTAAGCATGAGACAAAATGGTCATGTAGTCAAAGCTTCATGAAGTTTCAACTACAAACAAAGAAAGCCACCATTTTCCACTTTTATCTTTTCCAAAATGAAAAATAAATAAATAAATAAACAAATAAACAAAACCCTAATCATAAACTTAACCATGGTTTAATCTTACACCTAACCAAGTTAGCATGTATCATCAAACATGATACAATTAAGTGCACAAAAGTATATCATATATACAACTTGTGAACTTCAAGTGAGAAAATCCATTTAAAGTGAACCAATACTAGTTAATGCAAAGTAATATATCAAATATATAATTATACATTAAATCATTAAATCAACACTTGATTTAACGACTCTGTCATATCGCATATAACCGACTAATATCAATAGTAACAATTTATCGAATCAACACTTGATTCGATAACCCGGCTATAACGCATATAACCGATCAATGTTACAAATCGCGAGAATCGAATACAGTATCACATACTGGTATCATTCTCGGTCCCGCACATATCTCATATGCGCTCCTATTTCGTTTCGCTTGAGCCAGGAAACCTCTGTGTAGGACTCTAAAGACTCGTCAATACGCCGGCAGCAGATGATGATCATATCAAACACCCACAAGCCGCAAGCGGTCTGCTAAATGTAACGGCCACCCGGGTATTGAGCGATCAGAAGATCGACGAGCAAGCCCGCTCACACTCCAGTGAATCCAACCAGTAACACTACCGTACAGTCCGGTCTCGTCGTCTGATATGTCGCATATCTTGCCTAGGGGTGGTAAACGTCAGACCCCAATAGCTCGATAAGTCGTGTCGATATGAGGTCTATAACAGTTCGAGAAACTACTGGTAACACTTACCAGTAATTCTCAGCAACCCTGGCCAGGGATTTCCGGTTATAGCCAATCGAACACAGCGCAACATCAACCCCCTATACCGGGAGAGACGAATCCCCTCCTATCGCTCATTGCCTCCATGTGCTTCGGGACTGTACCCAAAAGCCACCGTTTTGCACGCCCTCTTGGACGTGGTAAGGTGGAAATCAAAGCACAGTGGGAATCACACAAGACTCTATGACGATCTCGGGTCTACAGACTAACCTGTACCAGTGTCACCAGAGAACTGCCATCTGACGTGAGGTATAATACCATCTGGGAGTTCTCGGCGAGTCCGTCCAGTGTACCCAGTCTCCACTGAGCACCCGTATATCATCTCTGATGTCAAACACCAATGGATATGGGATCATCCATCGCCTATCTGTATGGGTCGAGAAGGTATTCGCTAGTCTACTCTGGTATATCGATACCCCGTCTCGATATACCCATGATTAGGGACTTTGAAGGATGTACTTATGGACTACCATGTCCCCACTAGTATGATCCGCATCATAGTCCAGGTAGTCAAGTACACATCCTAAGGGCTTTACCAACATGTAACAGAGAGACAATCAATGTACACGTTAAGATAAAGAGTATCCAGATAGCATACTATCATGTCGAGCAAGAAAGTCCTCCCTATATATGTCCCAGCATCCACTACAGTATACATCCTATGTAGAGTAATGGCCTCTAGGGCATACATATAACTAACAATCTCCCACTTGCACTAGGGCCGTCTGATAGCAGTGGTTGTAGTATCTCATACTGAACCATCCCATAAAAGTCTCTCTCTGGGAATAGGCCTTCGTGAGTGGATCCGCCGTGTTATCCTCTGAGTCTACTCTCCTAACCTCGATCCCTTAGAGATCAACCATCTCCATGATCAGGTGATACTGCCTTAGAATATGTCTGGATCACTGATGGGACCGACGTTCCTTGGCATAAGCCACAACTCCATTGTCTCACAATGGTAGTAACATAGTTCATCTCATGAACCAATATACACCCAAACATCCTCTTTGGTGGCATCTTAAGTAGCGATGTATCCTGCCTTTATCGTCTAGTATGTCACGGTATTTAGCTTGGAACTCTTCCAATATACCGTCCCTTTACTAAGGGTAAAGACAATGCCTGTGACTGACATTCAGTCGTCTTTATCACCCTGGAACACTTCCAGTGATTTTCCCCAGGATCAACTGATACCATCTCACTACAACTAGTGAGTATTCTAACATCCATTTAGATCTATCTCATAGATCCAAAATCTCAGGATTTATTAGGTATCACTTTGATCCTATGTGGATAATCATTGTGATAAGAGGAGATTGATCGAGCGTAGCATAGGAAACTCCTTCCCTATCAAGAGTATGTCATCCACGTACTCTATGAGGATCGTCACCATACTCCCTACTACCTTTTTGTTTATACAAGGTTCATCTACCATTTTGATGATGTCAACTTCTTTGACTAATCCATCAAAACAGATGTTCCAACTCCGCGATGCCTGCTTTATCCTATAAAGCATCTTGCACACGTTTCCGCTGCTCCCACTGTCTATGAGGCCCTCTGGCTGTGTACTTATAGACGCACTCTTCTAAAACATCATTTAGAAAAGCTGTCATGACACCCAACCACCAGATATCGTAGTCATGGTATGTAGCCGTGGTAAGTAGGATCTGGAAGGACTTAAGCATAGCTACTTGAAAAGGTTTCATCATTATCCACACCTGGTCAATGATGCAAACTTTTAACAAGTCTAGCTTTGAAAGTCTCAACTTTTCCATGTACACCAAGTAATCTTCTCAAGATATACTTGCTCCTGATGGGGATTTAACCCTTCAGATATAGCAACCAAAGTCCATACTTTGTTGGTGTATAAGGATTCCATCTCAGATCGATAAACATCCAGCCATTCTTACAGAGTCTCACTCCTGATGGCCAGCTCGAAACTAGTTGGGTCATCATCTCATGATGCAATCCTCGCTCCCACTGTCATAAAGAAACCGAAGTATCTTTCAGGTGGGTGAGGAACCCTAACCAGATCGGCGGAGAGGCTGAGGTTCGTTGGTAACTATTGAATCCTTTGGTTCTTTCAAATCATCTGCTGTAGTTTGTATAGCTGGAACCTTTCCAGTTGTACATAACAGACCTTGCCTCAAACTTGTCCGGATTTTGCCTTTAGACATAGGCCGGTCAACCCCAAATCTTAACTAGCTTAAGACATGGGCTCTTCCCTTTCCATATCACATATGAAGTGGTAGGCACTGATTTGATTCGAACCCTATTCAATAGGTATGCAGCTTCTCAAGTGCATAACTCCCAAAAGGAAATAGGTAACTCAGTAGTACTCATCATAGAGCACACCTTATCATATAGGGTGTGATTGCTCTGCCCCGATATACCATCGTGCTATGGTGTATACGGAGGAGTAATGCTGAGAGAGAATCTCATTCTCCTTTAGAATAGACCAGGATTTCCGTGCTCAAGTATTCTCCTCCCTGATCTTATCATAGGACATAATACTTATACCCGTATTGGTTCTCTACTTCTAACTTATATTCTGTGAATATCTCAAAAGGTTCGGACTTGTGTTTCAACAGGAACATAGGTCTGAAACTCGAAAGATCATCAGAGAATGTAATGAAGTATAAAGAACCAGTCCTGGCATGTGTAGACAGGGGACCTTACATACATCATCATGTATCAGTCCCAAGAGTAAACTAACTCTTTCTCTGTTTCCATTAAACGGAGCTATGATCATCTTATCTTTGTGACATGACTGGCAAGTTTCATAAGATGTAAATTCAAACTGATTTAAATATGCATCTATATGTAACTTCAGCTAGTCGGGTCGCATTGATATAACCTAGTCTACAATACCTCAAGAAGGATCCGTTCATTTCTGAACTCTTCCTCTTGTGTGTGTTCCGTATACTAAGAACTGTAGTTTGATTTAGAACATCAATGCTTTTAGATAACGTGCCTGAACCGATCAACATTTGATATAGGAAATGTTCAAAACATTATCCAAAAATACAGAATTTTATCATTTCTTTACTAATAAAGAGACTGATATGATTTTGTATATCAGGTTCGGCATCTAATAGCATTTGTTCAGAATCAATGTATTGTCATACAGGGTGACAGTGACCAACAGACTTGGCTGCAACACTTGCCCCGTTTTCTGCCTCATGAAACTTATCACCCGTTCTCAGCTCTCTACCTTTCTGTAGCCCTATGTAACAGATTACATATCTGGGATCCTGATCTGGTATCACATACCCAGGACGTAGAGGATACAGAGAAACAGTTCTTTGTCATGAACACACCCGAAGGAGATGCATCATATGCACTTTCTTCGTTTGGGCGGCATAGGAATTCAGGTATTCCCCTTATTTCCTGCTCTGTCTTATAACAATTATAAGTTGGAGCGGGACCAACATCCCCAGCTCAGTATAACAAGCGGGTTCGGTCAATAATCCGTATTATTTTCTTGATTAAGGCGTGATATGGTCGCTACCTAGAGAGAGAGAGAAGAAAACACTCAGCGTGCGCTCTTGCAAGAATAGATTGGTTATTATTTTATCTAATCAGGATGGCTCCCACTGCTTTTTATCAAATCTTCCTTCAAACCCTAAAAGGAAAGACTAGCCGGGATTAATTACACACTACAAGTTCGCTAATCTTTCAGCCAGGCCAGTGTCGGTACTTTGAGGGAGGTCCCCCGTGCTTTCGCACGAACCTAATTAATGTAAACCTCGTTTTCCCAGAGGTGTAACCTCGTTGACACCTTTCTAGACACCTACTTGATCGGCTAATTGTAATGTGTAAAACTCTCCCAGGAGTAACTCTTACTCGCAGCGGGTATCGGGATCCAACTATCTCATAGAAGGTATGCAATCTCATTGCAAATTTCAACACTTGAAATTCCCGATAATTTTGCCCCAAGCGATCTATGACCTTGACTGAGTCAACAAATCATAGACCACAAGTAAAGTTCAACCCGTCATTTCTCGATTGAATTAAACCCACCCGCACGACCCTTGACTGAGTCAACAAGGCCGCACGACTACCCTAATCCAATCGCATCATATGCTTTGCAGATAAGCACTAATCAGCTACCGCACACTACGTCTTGACTGAGTCAACAAACGCAGCACGAATACTAACTAGGACTTATCTGAAATGACGGAGGGCTACGTCAGGTTTTTAAGAAAACCTTTTGCGTAATGAACTTTATATCGTTGTAGAATCAAATGATTTTAAAATGGAGTGCTTTTGAGGCTTTTCTAGTTTTGCTAAAGGAGTCACTCCCGGTGAAGGGATCGTCGGTCCTTTCCTCGTCGAATGAGGTGCGGGATATATCATATATATCACTGTGCAAAGCAAAAACTCTTAAAAGCAATCAAAAGACAAACCGAGTGTGTAGCATCTGCCAGTTATTGCTAAAGGAGTCACTCCCGGTGAAAGGATCTCGGTCCTTTCCTCATCGAATAAGGTGCAGGATATATCATATATACCGCTGTGCAAAGCAAGAACTGTAGCTACCTGTTTTATTTTGAAATTCGATTCTACAACATCTTAGGTTTCTTTTATTTCATTAATCATATTAATGAAGTCCCATCAATTAAGTACCTAAACATCACAGATAAATACGACGTACACTTATGCCATCCGCATTCGCCTCGATGTCCCCTCGTGCACCGTTAGGTTAGGTAACTAACGGCAGAGCGGGGCAGGGCTAGCACGGGTGTAAAATATAAGTAACGTCTATATAATATATCATATATACTATATCCTGTATCCATTACAGAACATATCAAATGATCACATCACAGATATCGCAGCAGAAGAAACATATGAAATATTGGATATACTAGGACATCCGTGTTTTCAATAGGAGCCAGTATAAAACACGGATTCCACGGTCGCGATGAATAGCCAAACCTACACCCCTAGACCCCTATGAGAGCGGCAAGTAACCCTACCAGTTCTAGAGTTAGGAGACCCGGACTCGACTCCTCGAGTTGGTCTCCCACTGGACTCCAGAACCCGGTTACTTGTGCTCCCCTCCTTGGGTCTATCCTAGTGCGGAAAAGTAAATAATATACAAAAGGTGACATCTTCCGCAACCTGGAAGCGCCCCAATAAAAGAATATTACATACAAGTTTTTACATGAATGAAAATGAAAAACACTCATCTCACATAAAAACCCCCGGCTATTCAAACACGACGATCCAATATAACATATCCAGCAACACATAACATCACATGTCATCAACGTAAGTAAATATGCGCATCCCAATTGTCGTTGACATATAGCAACGAAACCGGCGATATCACATATTACACTTACGGTCACAGAAAAGAAAGTGTAAAACTACAACAGTTGGAATCCGCAACCTGCATAGACATCGCATGCCTAATCAAATGAATTCCTTAGACATCGCATGCCTAACAATTATAAACCCCGCATTTTAGTCTCATTATCGAAAACACTTTTCAATATCAAGTCGGGCAATTCAACAAGATTCCCGACATCCGGATCGAATGCTCGTCGCAAACTTTAGTAGACGGCCGCACCCCCGACGCCGTCGACGAAGTGCACCAAGGTGGAACACCGCTGCCGCGAGCACCCGAACGGATGCTTTCGGCGACGGGGTTCTCCTACAGTCACTTGGTCGGGGCTATGGAGTGAGGCTGTCTATTAAGTTTACCCGGCGAGTATCCGCGTACGCTACGTGATTGCGACGGACTTTTGATCACATCAAAATTCTGTGGCAACCGATCAATTGAGACTAAACTGCTATGTTTATAACATTCATTGAGTTATCTCATAACTACTTGTGAATTCCAATTATTGTATCACATTCCGGATAAATAGAAAATGTTAAACTTTCCGATCGAACATACAAACACCCAAGTTTTCCCGAAACAGATCAACACATGAAACAAGTTTAAAAACATTCAGTTCATGCCTCAGTACCAACGGTCCAGCCGTAGAAGGGTCAAGCCAACGCCTCACATGTGGCACGCCGTACTGCCCCAAACCCGAAGGTTCAAAGGGCAGTTTAAGACGGTCACATAATTGAGTTAAGGTTTGTTGTCTTCTAGAGGGACCATCGCGTTACTTGCACTACTTAGAACGTGATTAAACTACAAAAAAAATCCAACAATTGGAAATTTCCCGGCAGGGGAAAAATTGGGTATTTATATCCGGTCGAACTTTTTAACATATTCTAATATTTATCCGGAAAGCCACATAGACAAAATCTGATACTCCGATCGAAATACCGAATCCCCAAAACAACCCCAGAAAATTCAACTCTTGAATAAATATTAAAAATTCCCAGAAAATCCAGCATAATAAAATAGGAGTTACTGTGCAAACAGGGGATGATGATGTCATCCTTTGGCCGCGGAACCGCCGCAGAAGGCATGCTTCTGCCGCGGTTCCGCCGCTCATTGTACTGTTCATGAGTCAAATTTTGCACCGTAATTCTTATAATTCCCTGCTGAATTTTTTAAGCATTTTTAATGTGGAAAAATCCCAGTTTTAAGAAAAAGTCCAGAGAGCATGTTTCGGGTTAGGGTTTTGGTTCGATCGGACTTCAAACTCCGTCTACACTTCGCCTAAGGCTCTAGCTAGGCACTGATACCACTGTAGGGTTTCTAGGCACACTATAGAGGTCTCACAAGGCATCAACCATGCCAATTTCAAATTTTAGGGGTGCCGAGAAACCCTAATACGGATCGTTGGCTAGAAGTTTAGGCGAAAAAGAAACTAGTTAACAACTTAACTAAATGGTATACGGAAATACAACCTTTGTAGATCCGGTGCTCCACCTCCATAGCTCCGTGATGATGTCTCCTCGCTGTCCAAAACGGATCCCGGGCTCTAGCATCGGCTTCATCGGAGAAAGAGCGGGCTAGGTCATCGACGACGATGCCGAAGATGATCTACGTCGAGGCATCACTAGATTAAGCTCCAACTTCACCAAGTCATGAAACTTGTGAAGAAAACACACTCTACTACTTGGCAAGAGGTAGAGGATGAAGAAATAGGAAGTGGGTTCACTTTAGAATTGGATTTCTCACTCATTTGCTCAAGTTGCCATTGTTGAAGCAAGCTTTCTTCAAGTGAAGAAGAAGAAGAAGCAAGATGAAAGAATATCATAAGTATTTTCAAAATAGAAAATAATATCAATACTTATCATATCCTAACCCTAGTTAAGTGTAGAGAGTAGACCATGGTTTGTTTAGATGGTTAGGGTTAAGCATGAGACAAAATGGTCATGTAGTCGCTTCATGAAGTTTCAACTACAAACAAAGAAAGCCACCATTTTCCTCTTTTATCTTTTCCAAAATGAAAAATAAATAAATAAATAAACAAATAAACAAAACCCTAATCATAAACTTAACCATGGTTTAATCTTACACTTAACCAAGTTAGCATGTATCATCAAATATGATACAATCAAGTGCACAAAAGTATATCATATATACAACTTGTGAACTTCAAGTGAGAAAATCCATTTAAAGTGAACCAATACTAGTTAATGCAAAGTAATATATCAAATATATAATTATACATTAAATCATTAAATCAACACTTGATTTAACGAGCCGGTCATATCGCATATAACCGACTAATATCAATAGTAACAACTTATCGAATCAACACTTGATTCGATAACCGGGCTATAACGCATATAACCGATCAATGTTACAAATCGCGAGAATCGAATACAGTATCACATACTGGTATCATTCTCGGTCCCGCACATATCTCATATGCGCTCCTATTTCGTTTCGCTTGAGCCAGGAAACCTCTGTGTAGGACTCTAAAGACTCGTCAATACGCCGGCAGCAGATGATGATCATATCAAACACCCACAAGCCGCAAGCGGTCTGCTAAACGTAACGGCCACCCGGGTATTGAGCGATCAGAAGATCGACGAGCAAGCCCGCTCACACTCCAGTGAATCCAACCAGTAACACTACCGTACAGTCCGGTCTCGTCGTCTGATATGTCGCATATCTTGCCTAGGGGTGGTAAACGTCAGACCCCAATAGCTCGATAAGTCGTGTCGATATGAGGGCTATAACAGTTCGAGGAACTACTGGTAACACTTACCAGTAATTCTCAGCAACCCTGGCCAGGGATTTCCGGTTATAGCCAATCGAACACAGCGCAACATCAACCCCCTATACCGGGAGAGACGAATCCCCTCCTATCGCTCATTGCCTCCATATGATTCGGGACTGTACCTAAAAGCCACCGTTTTGCACGCCCTCTTGGACGTGGTAAGGTGGAAATCAAAGCACAGTGGGAATCACACAAGACTCTATGACGATCTCGGGTCTACAGACTAACCTGTACTAGTGTCACCAGAGAACTGCCATCTGACGTGAGGTATAATACCATCTGGGAGTTCTCGGCGAGTCCGTACAGTGTACCCAGTCTCCACTGAGCACCCGTATATCATCTCTGATGTCAAACACCAATGGATATGGGATCATCCATCGCCCATCTGTATGGGTCGAGAAGGTATTCGCTAGTCTACTCTGGTATATCGATGCCCCGTCTCGATATACCCACGACTAGGGACTTTGAAGGATGTACTTATGGACTACCATGTCCCCACTAGTATGATCCGCATCATAGTCCAGGTAGTCAAGTACACATCCTAAGGGCTTTACCAACATGTAACAGAGAGACAATCAATGTACACGTTAAGGTAAAGAGTAACCAGATAGCATACTATCATGTCGAGCAAGAAAGTCCTCCCTATATATGTCCCAGCATCCACTACAGTATACATCCTATGTACAGTAATGGCCTCTAGGGCATACATATAACTAACAGTTCTCTTGTGCCCATAGCATGCCTAGAGAACCTTCCAGGGCTGTCGTATATAGGATAAGAGGTTTTCCCTTAACCGGAGCGGTCAATACCGGCGAATTTTGCAGTTATTGCTTGATTTCATTTTGTGTATTTTGGCACTTTTGATCCCAGACGAACGGAATTCCCTTCTTCATTAGATGACTGTAGGGATGACATTTTCCGGAGAGGTTGGTTATGAACCGTCAGATATATGCAAGCTTTCCTTGAATATATCGCAATTGTTTAAGAGTTCTCGGCGTGGGCATTTCCATAACCGCCTTGATCTTCAAAGGGTCAATTTCAATACCCCGGTGCCGTATGATGAATTCTAAGAATTTTCCTGAGGAGACTCCAAATGCGCATTTTAGAGGATTCATCTTCAGATTATACTTCCAAAGTCGTCTGAATACTATTTATAGGTGTTCCTAATATTCCTCATGAGATCTGCTTTTAACCACAAGGTCGTCGATGTAGCATTTGACGATCTCATAGATGATGTCATCGAAGATCTTTGTCATGGCCCTTTGGTAGATAGCGCCAGCGCTCTTCAGACCGAAGGGCATCACCTTATAGCAAAATATGCCCAGCGGGGTCCGGAAGGCGGTATTCTTTTCGTCTTCAGGATGCATTTTATTTGATTGTATCCTGAAGATCCATCCATGAAGGAGAAGACCTCATAAGTAGACGTGTTATCGATCATTAGCTCGGTAATAGGTACTGGGAAGTCATCCTTCGGGCAAGCTTTGTTGAGGTCCCGAAAGTCCACGCAGATGTGCACCGTCCCATTTTTCTTCATCACCGGAACGATGTTGGCGATCCAGCCAGGATATTGAATTTCTTGGATGAAGCCGGAGTCGATTAGTTTCTTCACCTCAACATTTATACCTATCTTAAGTTCGAGCCACATTCTTCTTGGCGTCTGTTTGACTGGCTTTATGTCCGGCGATATGGCCAATTTATGTACCGCCACCTTTGGATCTAGGCCCGGCATCTCGGAATAGTTCCATACGAAGCAGTCTTTATATTGCATGAGCACGTCTTTTAACGTGGCTACCTATTTTTTAGCTAGCAGCTCACTGACGAACGTTGGCCTCGGCTCATTTTCCATCCCTAAGTCAATATTTCTTAGGTGTCCGCCGTAGTGTGTATCCCGTCTTCCAGCTCTTTTGGTGCTGGTGGAAACTCTGAGATCTATCGTCTTCATTTGTGAAGCACCTGAAGGGGGCATCTATCGTCTCGTGCCTTCCCTCCTTTGAAAGTGTTATCACGTGGCAGGTATGGGTTCGCTTCCATCCTTGATGTTGAGCCGGTCATATCCTCACGGTATAGGTCTTCTTTGGCTCATGGTTTTGCGGTGGGGTTACCCTCCAGCTGTCGGATAAAGTGAGCCTGCCTTGTTGATACAGGTCTTCGACCCAGTCTTTGAAGGTGATGCAGTCCTCAAGGGGATGATCTATGGCTCGTTGGTAAGTAAAATAATCTGGGTGATGGACCTCGTTTATTTGTTCGGGATGCCGAGACTCCGGAAGCGTAATCATTTGGTGCTTCATGACAAGATTGAATATTTTCTCTGTCTTGTCTTGGGGGAAGAAGTATTCTCGACCCATCTTCTTTATAAAGGATGGGTTCCAACCGAGTTTTTCTTGATAGAGCGGCTTCTTAGATCTGCCTTGTCGTTTGCAAACGTTGTTTGTTCTCTTTGTTCTGTTTTTTCCTCTATTTTGGGATTTTTCCTTTTTGCAAGGACATACAGTGGGCTGGGGATAAAGGGCATTGTAGTCTTCTTTCTCCGCAAATTGCTGATTGAGGCACTGCGTCCTAGCCTTTTCATAAATTGCCATTTCGCGGCTGTGAACGTTTCGGCCCCTTTGACAAGCTTCTTTTATTAGCTTGTCTATTTGTTCTTCGAGTGACGGACTTAATGTTCTTAGAGCGGGCTCATGCTCTGTTTCAATGTCGCGGCCATTTGAAAGAGCATTTCCCCCTTTGCGGTAGCTTTTTATGATGTGAGAGCTGTGGAACTGCTCCCGTTTCTTGGACCGAACGTATCCGAGCCCGGTTGTCTCCATCTTCCTATTGGGCATCTTTCGCTGATTCCCATGAATATCCCAAATCTTTTTGTAGAATTGGACTTTTCGAACAGTTTGTTCGAGGGGCACACCTTGGCACTTTAACAACCTTTTCAATCCCTCCGCGTAGTATCTTGGCAGACAGATTGGTTGAAGCCTATCAGATGCAAAATCGGCACCATGCCAGACTTCTTTCTCTACTCTGGTCTCCGTAGATTGGTAGAAGAGGATCGCCTTTTCACCTCTTCGCCTGAGAGGGACGTAGAAAGTCTTTAGTTCTTGTACGCTGTATGTATAGAGTGCATCAAGTTTCTTGTAATGCCGAGACGGAGCCATTGTGATTTGCAGACTTTGATTTGCTTCATCGAGGGTTTGCACTGACGGACGGATTGAGAACATTGCGTTGGTCTCGTCCTCAGAGTAGCTGCAAAAAACCAGAATAGGGGTAGATGGCTTGGGCCTATTGTCTTGGGGTTTCCTTGAGTAGACTATTTCTTCATCTTCCTCGGTATCACTCCTAAAGATCGGGAAAGTGGCGACGGACTTCTGTTTATCGTCCGGCTTATGACACCTTTTTGTATCTTCGAAATCTGGTAGGAAGTACTTTGCGTCTACATATTTCCGGACCTCGTTTATGGATAACGGATTTAGCTCCCATGTGACGGTGCATTCCAAACCATCCTTGAAATACTTCATACACCGATGTTGTGTAGAAGGGATGATGTTGTACTCATGCAGCCAGGGCCTGTCGAGCAAAGCGTTATAGCAAGTCTTGGCGTCAATGACGTGAAATTTGATGTCAGTGCTAAGTGCTGAACGTTCATGCAGATCTCCTTCAACACTTTCACGTTGATAAGGTTGATGGAGGATCCGTTGTCGACAAGGATTTTTCCTATTTTGATGTTGTGGCAGTATCCGGTGACGTATAATGGGCGGTTATGCTCGCACATACCAAGGAGGAGGTATTCATCGTTGAATGTAACGTCAGCCGTATGGACCTCTGCCAGCTCATCCTTCATCTTCTCTTCTGCGAGAAAAGATTGGAACTGATCGGGCTCTTGTAATGCCTTAATCAAAGACTCTCGTGCTTCTTTGGATAAGAGGAGAGCATCCAATATGCTCAGTTGTGAAGGTATTTTCCTCAAATGTGCCAGGACATTGTAATCCACCTTATTTTACTTAGGCGGGTCCCTCACTGCGAGCTCTTTGACAACTCCACCGTCGAGGGTAATTTCCTCAGAAATCTTGTCTTTCCCATTTTCTTTTTTGCTCGAACCTTTGTTTGTTGGTCCGAAGTTCTTCTCGGGCAGCGTGCGGTTACGCAGCTGAATATTCTCACAATTCTTCTCCTCCTCTTCTTTTTCAGAGGCAGAGTCTTTGAAGAGAGGGATGAGGGGTATTTCATCCTCAGAATCGCTCCCGAAAGTAAGAACTTGGGGCTTTTCCCTTTCCGGACAGGTATCAACCATATGACAGTTGCCAATTGTTTTTTCATACGCATCTGTCGCACTCTTTTATTGTCGACGAGTTTCGCGCTTCATCCTCTTGAAGTGTTTTTGATGGGCAACATATCCTTACCACCACTTCTTGAAGTCACTGCATTCCTCTGTGGGGTGGGTAACCCTCTGATGACATAGGCAGTAATTTGGATGTGAATCCTCTCCGTCGAGACATAAGACCCCGGGAGTGTTTCCTACCAGAGGTGGCGCTTCATTCCCATTGAAAGGGTTTTGGCGAACCGCTTCTCTGCCTTGATCCTGCTCTTATTTATCGCGGGTATGCTTTGGTTTGGTTAGAGTACTTTACGACACCTCCTTGCCGCAGCTTCTTCATCCAGACGCCGACGCTTAGCCTTTTTGTATATGGCTGTTTCGCGTTCTCGGTCAGTTTTGCTTTTTCGAAAGGCTTCGTTTAACAGCCTATCAATCAGGTCTTCTGCAGTTCCGGGGATTTTAGCGACGATTCTTCCCTTAGTTCCTCTGCGTTGTTTTCTGACGCTGAGAGAGTTTTTTCGTCATTTAACAACGAATGGGAGACCATGTGGCAACTTGCTACACGGTCCCCGGCTTCTTCTGATGAGTCATTTTCCTCATCGTTGTCACTATCTTCGTTCTTAAGAATATGCTTGAGGAACTCTTCGAGTATGACCGGTTTCCGCGCTTTCTGGTTGTACTCCTCCTGCGCGTCAATATACTTTTGTAGGTCTATGCGCTTGTCGTCATACTCGGCAAGTTGCACAGGCTTCTTGGTCTTCTTCTTTTTCTTCGAAGACTTTGGAGACTTGACTTGGGAATTTTGCCTTTTGTGAACAACTTTCGGAATAGGACGTGGTTTTAGCATCCCTTCGATAATTTCAGGTTCAAGTGTGCTTTTCCACCTGACTACCGAACATGCCTGTAGATCTTTCAGCATTCTTTTGGTTTTTGCTGAAAGAACGACTTCCCATGGAGTTTCTTCCATGATCGAGCATGATGTCCCCGGCGCATCCACTTTTTTAGGAGTGTGCTTCTGTGGTGGGTTCACCCTCCAGTTCTCAGACAGCGCGAACTTGCCCTGTTGATACTGGTCCTCGACCCAGTTCTTGAAGACGTAATAATCCTCAATTGGGTAGCTCACCATTCTGTGATAGGAGCAGTAGTTGGGGTTATTGACGTTACCGGGTTGCGGTAGACGCCGTGGGTCTGGAAATGTGATGAGTTTGTTACGTATTGCCAACTCAAACAATCTCCTCGTCTTATCAATGGGAAACGAGTAAGCGCGTCCTAGCCTTTCTTCCAGGGATAGGCGTGGATGTGCATTGTTTTGGCGAGCCGTCGGTTTTGGGTCACTCAGTTGTTGTTGAGTGTTAGAGACGAAGGCCGCTTTCCCTTTACCCTTGGCGTTTCAAGGGTCCTTATTTGAGGAGGAAGGCCCGTGGCCCATCTGGTCCATTTGGGCCAATTTATCGATCAAAGTCTAGAAGGTGGTTGGCTTGAAGAATGTCATGAATTGGAATACAGTCGTTTGAGGATCAAGAGTCCCGATGAACATGCCCACAGCGGGGGATTCTTCGATGCGCTGTTCACACTTTGACCATAGGTTCCACCACCGGATCATATATTGGACCCTGTTTCCCCAATATATTTAACCTAGTAAAAGAGCAAAGGTCTGTTGAATTTAATGATGCAGCGCCTTATGTGCTATCCACGAGGGCGCCAGCGCTAAAGCCAATCTTATTGGATTAAATCCTATGGTTGCGCCTCACGTGCTCCTCACGCGAGCGCCAATGTGCAAAGCACAGAAGGGTTCATTATATAAGAGTTAAACTTTTGGTGGCGCCTCACGTACTTCTCACGCGGGCGCCAATGTGCAAAGCACAGAAGAGTTCATTACATAAGAGTTAAACTCTTGGTGGCGCCTCACGTTCTCCTCATGCGGGGGCCAGTGTGCAAAGCACAGGAATACCTATCTTAGGAATTAAATTATTAAATAGCTCCCACATGCACAACACGTGAGCGCCAGCGCCCAGATAGAATTAAAATCTACAATACTCTCTGTCAAACAGAGTCGTTGGATCAAAGATCCAACGGAGATGATAAATTATCAAAAATAAAGAATCAAATTCTATTAGGAGAAAATATCTCCCAAATCTTTTTAAATAAGAAAGATACTCCCGGTTGGATCAATAATCCAACAATAGAATAAAATTCTATTTTTGGTAATATATTCCCTCAATCTTTCCAAACAAAAAGATTGCTCTCTGTAAAATAGAGAACCCTGGAATTAAAAATCCGATGGTGATTAAAAAATCACCATCGTAAAGAATAAATTCTGTATAGGGGAAAATATTTCTCCAATTTCGTTAAAAACAAAAACCATATTCTGTAGAAAACAGAAGTCCTTGGATCAAAGATCTAATGGTGAGTAAAATTCCCCAACTCAATTTTGAGACCAATTAAATCAATTGGAATCTCTCAATGAGAGATTTTCTCAGAACCAATTAACAACTTGCTTCCACTATATAAAGGACTCGAGACTTCAAGTCTCACAGAGAGAGATAGAGGACAACACACACAGAGGAGAGAACACCACAGAGAGACAGAGAGAGAAAAATAGAGAGAGGCATACAGAGACGTATACAGATATGCTACAGAAAACTTCCAAAACAACAGAGAATTCAATTCGAGAAAGGAGATTTTCCTCCTCAAAACCCTAGGTAAAGAAAAGAGATCAAAATATCTCTATCACATCTAAGGGTTTATGTCACGCTCTGCTTCCCAGTGTACGGGTAAGAAGACGCGACGAGGCCCGCTACGTATTTACTCAGAAGTAAATACGCTAAGCGTATCTAAGCAATATAATGAATGTACATAAGAAAAAAATGACAATAGATGTAACTGAACAACAACTTGTATTTATTAAACATTTCTTTACAAGTACAACTGAAATTGTAAATACAAGAATGGAAAGCAATGCCTAAACAATGGCATGAACTGAAAAGAAAATATATACAAGTATCTAGAGCTCTGGGTCAATAGCAAACTGCTCCAAGTCTTCAGTACTGGGCTCAACCTCCAGAGAGTCCGATCCGATCCACCTGACAACATTCCAAAGAAAAAAGAGAAGGAATTTCGTCTGCGAATAATGGCTCGGTAAGTCCCAAAGATAGGTAAGAATAGACAGATGAGAATATAAATGGTATATTGTAATCTTTTTATTATGTTAACGCAGTTGTTTGTAGCTTGGTACAGAATATGCCAGTGTATACGAGAGGAATCCCACTATTCCGGAGACTAAGGTATACGGATCACAAGGAACTGTTAAGCCACGGTACAACAGCAATGGATATTCAGGTTAGGTGTATTAAAGTGACTGTATCGTGCCACTTCTAACACATTCCCTACCAGTCTACCCCATTAAAACCCCGTAATGTATTTTGTATTGATTGTATTGTTTTTTTTATAAATAGAAGACTTGCCGAAACTATGATATCATGTAAATAGAATGGATATAAATGGATAGTCATGAGTATATCCATGGTTCGGTTCAATCGAGTCAAGTTGATATAGATTGAATTCTGGTATAAATGGATTTATGTTGAAATGGAGTTATACTTGAATCATATTCAAGGATAGATTGATTTCATATTAGACTGAGACTCTATCTGAGTCAGACACTTTAAAACAAATTGAAGTCCTGAATTAGTTTTTGATGTTATCGGTAACTGCTGCACATGGACGGCAGGATTTGTGTCTTTTTCCAAGACAATTACCTTATTAATAACACTGTTTTTAGGTTGTCTTTCTTAGATAGGCAAGCACCCATTTTCTCTGGCTCCCTAAGGCTCAAGAAAACGGGTCCCGCTTAAACCTATATTTACTAGGATCCTTATTGTAAATTAATATAACTTGAGGGGGTTTTATGAAAAATTGTTTTGATATATTTTCAAAATACACCTCAAGTATTTAATTATCGTCCTTAGAGTTTTCATAATTTTGATTTTTTTATAGAATGAAATATTCTAGTGGATTTAACCTAGATTTCATTGTATATTGTATTTTAGTGTAATATTGGAATTGTATTGATTTGTAATGCTAGTTTTATGAAATTTGTGATTCCTTTGATTTAGAAAACATGGAATATATATATATTGTATACTTAAAATAGATATTTTGATAATATATATATATATATAAATAGAACTTATTTATTAAATAGAAATCACTTTTTTCTTAAAAACTGCATTAAAAATTCCATTGAGATCGGATGCTCCGTGAGGATGTCTGCATCTGGCTCTACTAGGCCCGAGGATGAGCGATAACCCGCACCATCCCGATCGGGGTTCCACAAAATGGGTTGTAGAGGTGCATTTGCAAGGAATTAAATAATACACTTTTAAAGAAAACGATTTTTGAATGTTTAGGGTATTTAAATGTAAACTCATATTTTCCCACAAACTAATGTTCCAAAAGTCATCGTGCTATGTCAAAAATGTGTGTTGTGATGAGGTAGGTCATTATCTCATGAGTTTTCTAAAGGTAATATGGGTAAAATGAATAAGCAATGTCGTATGTAAACATGATGGTATTTTACCGTAAAAATAAAATAGAAGTTGCAATACATATTATTTTGAATTGAAACTTGTTGTGAATGTTGTTTTATATTAATATAAGAAGAGATGGTAATTTGTTGTTTAAGAAAAATTTAAGTTTTTAAAGAAAAGAAAATCGGAAGTCGGAATAACTCCGCCTCCAACGAGTTTTGAAAAGTGGAAGTTTTAGACTAGAGATTGAGAAGGGGAGAGGGGACTTACAGGTTGGAATTAGAGAGAAGAGATAGGGGAGATTTTGGGATCATCGGGGAGTCGTTTCATCGCCGTATTCTTCCCGAAACGTCGCCGGAACTTCGACCTTGGCTAACTCCTCTTGTATAACTTTGAACTTGGAAATTTTAGAGAGTTTTTGTGATAATTTTAAGAGTGAAGAGGCCAAAGAGTAGGGTTGTATTTATAGGGTATGATTAGGGTTTTGTGAGTAAAGAAAAAATTAAAATTGTATTAAAATTTTGTTTAACGGTGATTTTTAATTCTCTGGATAATTGCAGAGTAAACAAATATAATGGGAGTTAAGGGGGGAAGGCCAGGAGACTAGGGCAAAGAAAAAATGAGGCATTAGGCATGGGGGGCACGGCGGTGCCGGACCCTAGGATGATCTCGCCGGTCCAATCCGGTGGGTAGGGATGTGGATCTCTGCTACATGTCCAAGTCTGTTGGTATATCATTTCTCACATGTTTATTTTTATTGTGACTTTTCATTTTGCGTGTTTTGCAAGTGTAAACTTTTGAGATTCTAAAAGTTTGAAAGAAAATCAACAAAAAATATATATGGCTGGGGGGATTCGAACATAAGGGCTACGCCACAGTAGTGCAAGATTTTACCAATGAGCTACAAGTGCTTTCTTACTGTTCAAAAGCAATTTAAATACTAATAGCATACATAGGATTGCAAATACTCTATTTGTACATTAATTTTTAAACAATTTTCTGTATACTGAAATAGAGTTGTTAAAGTTTAACTCTTTTAAAAGAACTTAGTTCTTTCTCGAGATCTAAGATCCATAAGGCAAATCCCCCATAAGTTAAGAATTTAATTCTTATCGGGAAAATCTTGTTTATAAGAATCAAAGATTCAGAGAAGAACAAATTTTAAACGGAGTCCATGATGCTCTAGGAATTCAGTTCCTTCAAATCGAGAACTTAGTTCTTTTAAAAAAATCAACCTAAAGTCATCAAATAAAGTGATTTTAGCGAGCGTTAATGGTCAAAGCGCCATTGATAGAGGTTTAACCTTTCTGAAAATATCAACAGAGATCTAAATCTCCAAAAATGATAAGAGGAAAAAGACTGGCACCTCACGTGCTTCCCACTTGGGCACCTCTTTTAACAGCGCCTAGCGTCTTACATGAAAGACACGCGGACGCCCAAAATAGATGGCCAGCGCCGCATGTGCTCATTACGTGAGCGCTGAATAAAAGTGCATAGCACTCCACAAACAGCCAAAATGGTTGAGTGCTCAACGCTCATTGGGTAGCGTCCATGACTGAATGCTTCACATGTAATATATGTGAGAGTCATATGTCAAATAAGTGCTCAGCACTTTGGCATAAAAGAAAAGTGCTGAACAAACTGAGCCCAAATAAGTGCCTAGCATTTTTTAATAAAAGAAAAGACTAAGCAGACCAAGCCCCCAAATTGGTTAGGTCTCTAAAGTTTTTCCTACAGCTGAGCCCAAATGCTCTGTTGATGGATCCGAAATAAAAATGATTCTTGAAATTTTGCTAAGTTGATCTTAGTCTCAAGTTGGACTAACGTATCCTTAGTCAAAAACAAATTGAGCCCTAAATGCTCATATATATTTAAGTTGATCTTAATCTCAAACTAGATTAACGGTCCTTAAATAAAACCAAGCCCAAATCTAAAATATACGGATTTGGACTAACCCGCGCCCTATGGGCGACAACGTAAATTAGTCTTCGTATACAATCCACAGGCAACCAAAACCAAAACACACGACACGTAGTGAACTTCTGGAGCAGGAGAAAGTGGTTATCGCAATGTGGTAACGTAATTAACTGCAGGGCTTGCACCTGCAGGGAAGAGCGTCCCCACAATAATAAAAAACCCTCATAAAACGAGGGGGAGTCTGACGAAGTCCGTTACAACGGCCGCATCCATCCAAACCTCCGATATACGGTGCCATAAATCAACTTGGCATTTTCGGAGAGGAGGACGGATAAATCCAATTAGCATCTGCTCCCAGATTCAGGCAAGATGATCCATCCCAATTCGTCTCCGTTTCCAGTAGTAAACAGATTCTGGCACGCCCGGTAGGACCTTTTCTTCTTCCACTCCATATTTCGTGTGTCGTGTTTCGCGAATAAAATCGCAGTTCGCTATGGTTGCCCTTGGATTTGAGATACTAAGATTTGGTGCCTTGCTCCTGTGTAGAGAAAGATCGATGGCTTCCAACTGCACTTCTTGCAACAGCAACTCTCGCTCCACCCAAGCTGGAGGAGTGACTTACGGACCCAACACGGCCTCTATCTTTTCAATGTCAGAGGGACAAGTTACGCAAGCCACTACGGGATTGTTCTTCGGGACCATGTCCTATCGATGGGTGTCAGTGCCTCAGCACCGAAGGAAGAAGATCCCAAGAGGTCGGTCTTCGATCGACTAGCAACCATAACGGCCCCTCTCAACGGGCCATCCAAAGCTAACGTCTCAGTCTTCAACAGGCCGGGCAAGAACCCAAACGAGCCTGCAAAAAGGCTCGTGATATCTGAAGGGGCTACCTAAAAATGGATAGCCATCCCAATTCCTGCTACGAGCGAAGCCCTCAAAGGTGCTTCCCCTACCAGAAAGTCGGTCTTTGAAAGATTGGTCGTTCCTCCTCAAACCTTGCCAAGGACGTCAGTCTTCAACAGGCTGACACCAACAGCAGCCCGTCACCAAAGCCACGAGCATGAAGAAGCCGCTTCCAAAACTGAAGCGGCCCCATCTGCAAGACACGCTCGACGTCGTCACTGGCACCGAGTGAGAAAGGTTAGGGGCAACTCCCACTCTGGACTTACCCCACCAACTCCAAAGGTGGAAGTTTATGCTGCTGTTCCAACTGGGAACAGCTTTGATCTACTCAGGAAGGTGCGCAAGAACTCTCCAACGGCGGTGCTAAAGAAATCGCCCCGCCTGCAGAAACCACAATGCAGGAAAAGACGGAGCAGCCCCGTCAACGGCTCTCCTATCAGATTCATAGGGTCTGACAGAAAGTCCAGGACTCTGTGATCAACAAAGATTATTCTCCTCGGCCGAAGAAATCAAAGACTCGACAAACGAAAGACCATTCCTCTGTCATACAGCGAGGGGCTTCTCCTACAAAAGTTCCTATCATAACGGCTCCTTCAATCTGGACCTCCCACAAAAGGATGAGGCCAGAGAAAATCCCACCGCCGGCGGCAAACTCCAAAGGTGATGGACCCAAACGTCCCAAGTCTGGGGGCAAGATCGTACACATGGTTTTCATGGCTTCTGGAAAAGAAGAAAGCTGTGCTTCTGTAGGTCACCAGTCGCAAACTCAGTCGCTGACAAAAGCTCAAGAGCAACAACAAAAGCTCCAGGAAATGCTGACCAAAATGGCAGTATTTACCAGGAAGAAAGAAAGTCCGGATACAACAGCCGAACAGCATCAGGAGCAGGAGACCGATACAGAGTTCCTGCGAAGGGTGCTTGAAAGAAAAGACAAATAAGCTGCTAAGAAGGCCGCTAACATAAAGCAAATGGCTCTCTAATTTCAGGATATGGTTGGAATGATGATCCAACTAGAACCCCCAGCCGAGGATCCGCCGATAATTATCGAGGATGACAGAGGGGAAACATCAAATCCTCCTCCGAACTTATCGACAGCCAAGGAGGAAACTATTTCCAATGCTGCTCTTGATGATTATATAGATTAACAAATACGATCTCATCAAGCTAATGAAGCTGCTAGCCAAATCGACAGAACCGAGCAACCGTATCCAGGCTGGTATGACCAAATCAAGTACCCGCTGGGGTATGCGATCCCCAAATTCCATGTGTACAAGGGGACAGGCAACCCACACTAGCACGTTGTGCAGTTCAGAGCTCTATGCGGCAACACTGGAGGCGATGATAAACTGTTGTTTCTCCAGTTCGTTGGCAGCCTGTCAGAGACGGCCTTTGAATGGTACTCGGAGCTCCAAAATGACTCTGTGAGGACATTCATAGAGATAGAGCTGCTGTTCACACAGCAGTTTGCCAGCGCAAGCGAGCGCACTTTAATCACTACATTAATCAATGCCAGGGTGAATTCATGAGAAACCTAGGTCCAATATGCAATCTGGTGGCGGAACCTATGGTCAAAGTGCGAACATCGCAATGAAGAATCTCCCACCATGGGCATGTTCTTTGGGACTCTTGATCCTCAAACGACTGTGTCCCAATTCATGACATTGTTCAAGCCAACCACCTTCCAGGGTTTGATCGATAAACTGGCCCAAATGGACCAGAAGGGTCACGGGCCTTCCTCCTCAAATAAGGACCCTTGAAATGCCAAGGGTAAAAGGAAAGCGGCCTTCGTTGTCAATGCTCAACAACAACCGAGTGGCCCAAAACCGACGGCTCGTCAAAACAACGCGCGTACACGCCTATCCTTGGAAGAAAGGGAGGGACGCGCTTACTCATTTTCCCGCGACAAGACAGGGCGATTATTTGAGTTGGCAGTGCACAACAAACTCATCACATTGCCAGACCCATGGCGTCCAGTCCACCGCAAGCCGGCGACGTCAACAACCCCAACTACTGCTCCTATCACAGAATGGTGAGCCACCCAATTGAAGATTGCTACGTCTTCAAGAACTGGGTCGAAGACTAGTATTAACAGGGGAAGTTCGCGTTGTCTGAGAACTGGAGGGAGAACCCACTACAGAAGCACACTCCCCAAAAAGTGGATGCACCGGGGGCATCATGCTCACTCGTGGAAGAAACTCCATAGGAAGTCATTCTTTCAGCTAAAACCGAAAGAATGCAGAAAGATCCACATGCATGTCTGGCAGTCAGGTGGAAAAGACAACTTGAACCCGAAATGATCGACGGGATGCTGAAACCATGTCCCATGCTGAAAGTTGTTGACAAAGGGAAAACCCCCCAAGTCGAGCCTTTAAAGTCTTCGAAGAAAAAGAAGAAGACCAAGAAGCCTATGTATCCTGCTGAGTATGACGACAAGCGCACAAACCTACAAAAGTACCTCGACGTGTTGGAGGGGTACAACCAGAAGGCGCGGACACCTATCATCCTCCAAGAGTTCCTCAAGCATATTCTTGAGAACGAAGACAGTGACAACGATGAGGAAAATGACTCATCAGAAGAAACCGAAGACTATGTAGCAAGTTGCCATATGGTCTCCCATTCGTCGTTAAATGGAGAAGAAGCTCCCATAGTGTCAGAAAACAGCGCATAGGAACTAGGGGTAGGATCGACACTAAAATCCTCAGAACTGCCAGAAGACCCTATCAATAGGCTGTTAAACGAAACCTTTCGAAAAAGCAAAGTTGACCGAGAACGCAAAACAACCATATACGAAAAGGCTAATCGTCAGCGTCGGGATGAAGAAGTTGCAGTCAGGAGGAGCCGTAAAGTACTTCAACTAAACCAAAGTATACCTGCGACAATTAAGAGCAGGATAAGGGCAGAGAAGCGGTTCGCCAAAGCTCTGTCAATGGGAATGAAGTTGCCACCTCTGGTAGTAAACGCTCCCTGGGTCATATGCCTTGACGGAGAGGATTCACATCCAAACTACTACCTATATCATCGGAGGATTACCCACCCCACAGAGGAATGCAGTTCCTTCAAGAAGTCGTGGCAAGAATACGTTGCCTATCAAAAACACTTCAAGAGGATGAAGCGCGAAACTCGTCGACAACGAAAGAGTGCGACATATGTGCGTAAAAAAATGACTGGCAATAGTTATATGGTTGATACCAGTTCGAAAGGGGAAAAGCCCCAAGTTCTTACTTTCGGGAGCGATTCTGAGGATGAAATACCCCTCAGCCCTCTCTTCAAAGACTCCACTTCCGAAAAAGAAGAGGAAGAGAAGAACTACGAGAATATTCAGCTGCGTAACCGCACGCTGCCCGAGAAGAACCTCGAACCTACAAACAAAGGTTCGAGCAAAAAAGACAAAGGGAAATAAAAAAATCCCTGAGGAAATTGCCCTCGACGATGGAGTTGTCAAAGTGCTCGCAGTGAGGGACCCACCTAAGAAAAATAAGGTGGATTACAACGTCCTGGAATATTTGAGGAAAATACCATCACAACTGAGCATATTGGATACTAACCTCTTGTCTAAAGAAGCACGAGAGTCTCTGATCAAGGAATTACAAGAGCCCGATCAGTTCCAAGTTTTCCTCGCAGAAGAGAAGATGAAAGATGAGATGGCGGAGGTTCACATAGCTGACATTACATTCAGTGATGAAGACCTCCTCCTTGGTACGTGCGAGCATAACTACCCATTATACGTCACCGATTATTGCCACGACATCAAGATAGGAAAAATCCTTGTCGACAACGGATTCTCTGTCAATCTTCTTAACGTGAAAGTGCTGAAGGAGATTTGTATGAACGTTCAGCACTTAGCCCGAGACAAAATTACCATCTCCGGGTTTGACTCACAGTCGTCACGGACGCTTGGGTCCGTAATATTGACGTTACTCTTTGGGTTGCTCGTCACTAACTTGAAATTTCACGTCATTGACGCCAATACTTACTATAACGCTTTGCTCGGCAGGCCCTGGCTGCATGAGTACAATGTCATCCCTTCTACACAACATCAGTGTATGAAGTATTTCAAGGATGGTTTGGAATGCACCGTCACAGGAGAGCTGAATCCGTTCTCCATAAACGAGGTCCGGAAATATGAAGACGCAAAGTACTTTCTACCAGACTTCGAAGATACAGAAAGGTTTCATAAGCCAGAGGATAAACAGAAGTCCATTGTCACTACCCAGATCTTTTGGAGCAATACCGAGAAAGATGAAGAAATAGTCTACTCAGGGCAACCCCAAGACAACAGGCCCGGACCATCTACCCCTATTCTGGTCTTTGGCAACGACTCTGAGGATGAAGCAAACGCAGTGTTCTCAATCCGTCCGTCAGTGCAAACCTTTGACGAAGCAGATCAGAGTCTGCAAATCACAATGACCCCGCCTCGGCATTACAAGAAACTTGATGCGCTCTATACATACAGCGTACAAGAACTACAGACTTTCTAAGTCCCTCCCAGGCGAAGAAGTGAAAAGGCGATCCACTTCTACCAATCGACAGAGACCAAAGTAGAAAAAGAAGTCTGGCATGGTGCCGATTTTGCGCTCGAGAGGTTTCAACCAATCCGTTTGCCATGATACTACGCGGAGGGATTGAAAAGGCTGTTAAGATGCCAAGGTGTACCCCTTTAACAAATTGTTCGGCAAGCCCAATTCTACAAAATGATTTGGGATATTCCCGAGACTCAACGAAAGATACCCAACGGTAAGATGGAGACAACCGGGCTCGGATACATTTTGTCCAAGAAACAGGAGCAATTTCACAGCTGCCGTGTAATAAACAGCTCCAGCGAAGAGGAAAACAATCTTCCAAATGGCCGTGACGTTGAACCAGAGCGAAATCACACTCTAAAAACATTAATTCCATCGCTCGAAGAACAAATATACAAGCTAATAAAAGAAGCTTGTCAAAGGATCCGAGACGATCACAGCCGCAAAATGGCCATTTATGAAAAGGCCAGGACGTAGCGCCTCAATCAGCAATCTACGGAGAAAGAAGACTACAATGCCCTTTATCCCCAGCCCGCTGTATGGCCTCGCAAAAAGGAAAAATCCCGAAATAAAGGAAAAAGCAGGAAAAAGAGCGCAAAAACGCTAACAAACAATAAGGCAGATCTAAGAAGCCGTGTTATCAAGAAAAACTCGGTTGGAACCCGTTCTTTATAAAGAAGATGGGTTGGGAATACTCCTTCCCCCAAGACAAGGCAGGGAAAATACTCAACCTTGTCATGAAGCACCAAATGATGACGCTTCCAGAGTCTCGGCACTTAGAACAAATAAACGGGATCCATCACCCGGATTATTGCTCCTATCACCGAGAAATAGGTTATCCCCTTGAAGACTGCTTCACTTTCAAAGACTGGGTAGAAGACCAGTATCAACAAGGCAGCTTCGCTTTATCCGACAGCTGGAGGGTAACTGTACCACAAAAGTATAAGCCAAAGAGGACCTATACCGTGAGGACAGGACCAGCTCAACGTCAAGAATGGAAGTGAGCTCGTACCTGCCATGTGATAACACTCTCAAAGGAGGGAAGGTACGAGACGATAGATTACCCCTTCAGGTGCTTTGCAAATGAAGACGAGGACGAGGTAATCTCAGAGTTTCCACCAGCACCAAAAGAGCTGGAAGACGGGATATACACTATGGCGGAAGACGGGATATACACTATGGCGGAAAATGAGCCGATGCCAACGTTCGTCAGTGAGCTGCTATCTAAAAGATAGGTAGCCATGTTAAAAGATGTGCTCATGCAATATAAGGCTTTGCATGGAACTATTCCGAAATGCCAGGTCTAGATCCAAAGGTGGCAGTACATAAACTGGCCATATCGCCCGACATAAAGCCAGTCAAACAGGAGCCAAGAAGAATGCGGCTCGAACTTGGGATGAGTATCAACGCTGAAGTCAAGAAACTAATTGATTCCGGCTTCATCCAAGAAGTTCAATATCCCGACTGGATCGCTAACATCGTTCCAGTGATCAAGAAAAATGGGACGGTGCATATCTGCGTGGACTTTCGGGACCTCAATAAAGCTTTCCCGAAGGATGATTTTCCAGTACTTGTTACCGAGCTGATGATCAATAACACGTCTATCCATGATGTCTTCTCCTTTATGAATGGATCTTCACGATACGACCAAATAAAAATGCATCCTGAAGATCAAAAAAATACCGCCTTCCGGACTCCGCTGAGCATATTCTGCTATAAGGTGATGCCTTTCGGTTTAAAGAATGCTGGCGCTACCTACCAGAGGACCATGACGAAGATCTTCGATGACTTCATCCATGAGATTGTCAAATGCTACATCGACGACCTTATGGCGAAGAGCAAATCTTATGAGGAACATTGGGAACATCTAAACATAGTGTTCCAATGTCTTCGGAAGTATAATCTGAAAATGAATCCTCTAAAATGCGCGTTTGGAGTCTCCTCAGGAAAAATCCTAGGATTCATCATATAGCACCGGGGTATCGAAATCGATCCCTTAAAGATCAAGGTGATTACGAGAATGCCTATGCCAAGGACCCTCAAACAGTTGCGATCCCTTCAACAAAAGCTCGCATATATCTGGCAGTTCATAACCAACCTCTTTGGAAAATGCCGTCCTTCCAGCCATTTGATGAAGAAGAGGACCCCGTTCATCTGGGATCAAAAGTGTCAAAATGAATCAAGAAATACCTGCAAAATCCGCCGGTGTTGACCGCTCAGGTTAAGGGAAAACCCCTTATCCTATATACGACTGCCCTTGAAGGTTCTCTAGACGCGCTATGGGCATAAGAGAACGATCAGGGAAAGGAAAGAGCTCTATATTATTTGAGTCGAGTTCTCTTGGGGGCAGAAAAAACTACTCCCCCATCGAAAAGCATTGCCTGGCACTGATCTTTGCGATAACGAAGCTAAGACATTACGCCTTAGCCCATGAGGTCCATCTTATATCAAAAGTGGATCCTCTCAAATATCTAATGTCAAGAGCCATATTAATAGGAAGGCTTGCCGAATGGGCCCTCTTCCTGATGGAGTTCTTGATAACGTATCGACCCCTCAAAGCAGTGAAAAGCCAAGCCATCGTTGACTTTCTCGCCAAGCATCCGATACCAGCTTACTCCCCTTTAAATTATGAGTTGCCAGATGAACATGTGTTCGACACAATCGAAGGAGAGAAAGAAGAAAATGATTCCCGATGGGAACTTTACTTCGATGGAGCATCTTCCATGAAGACGTGAAAGCAAAACACCCCTAAAAGCAAAACCGGGGCGGGCCTTATCTTCCCGACTCTGCAAGGAGGGATATTGCGTTATGCCCTTTCCTTAAGGGAGCCGAGGACTAATAACGGAGCTGAATATGAAGCTTTGATAGCAAGTCTCGAGATCGCTGTCGACATGGGTATCAAAGACCTCCTCATGTATGGAGACTCCCAGCTGATCGTTAGCCAAGTAAATGGCGACTATCAGACGTGCAAACCATAGCTGATAAAGTATGGCGAAAGAGAGCAACAACTGTTGACACAAATCCTCTCCTACATTCTGGAGAGTATACCGCGTGCAGAAAACAGCAAGGCGGATGCGTTGGCCAAATTGGCTAAGGAATTAGCTGACGAAGACCTCGATGACGTAAAGATCATCATGCAAAGCCGCAGGATCCCGCGCCAACAGATATATCTTCGGAAGACTTAATAGATCCATGAAAAAGAAAACAAATGATCAAACAAGCATCCCTTCAAATAGAGGACGTAGAAAAGGTTAACGATTGGAGGGAAGTCTTCATATACTACTTCAAATCTCAATGAATGCCCAAAAATGCGCCGTCTAGACATCAGCTCATGAAACGAGCTTTTTCCTTCGCCTTCGTCAATGATACTCTATATAAGAGATCGTTGGACTGTCTGTGGCTACGATGCCTAGGGCCGG
This sequence comes from Agapanthus africanus, assembly GCA_030015575.1. Classification (NCBI taxonomy): domain Eukaryota; kingdom Viridiplantae; phylum Streptophyta; class Magnoliopsida; order Asparagales; family Amaryllidaceae; genus Agapanthus; species Agapanthus africanus. The sequence goes on along the minus strand of JASDDO010000019.1, from coordinate 903,112,584 downwards.
AAGAAGCAAAAAAAGTCATCCAAGAAACTCACGACGGACTCTGCGGTTCTCACAAAACTGGGCCAAAGATGAAGCTGAAGATAAAAAGAATGGGTTGTTACTGGCTGTCACGCCCCGCTACCCAGTGTACGGCGAAGGGGACGCGACGAGGTCCGCTATGTATATACTCAGAAGTACATACGCTAAGCGTATCTAAGCAATAAAAAATAAATACACAAGAGACAAGAAATAAAAAGAACAACAACTTTTATTCATTAACATTCTTTGTACAATGCATGAAAGGAAATACAACTGAAATAAAAGATGCCTAAACAGTGGCATAACAGGAAATGAAAAGTACAGAAAGGAAAAGTATACAATGAAACTAAAGTGCTAGGTCTTCGGCAAACTGCTCCAAATCTTCTTGAGATGGCTCGATCTCCGCCGAGTCCAAACCACCTGGCGACATTCAAAGAAGAAAGAAATAGAATGTCGTCAGCGAACAGGTCGCTCGGTAAGTCCCAAAGATAAGGGAAGAATAGAAAAGACAGAGAGTAAGAGAGAGAGAGAGAGTTGCTTTTATAGTTGTATTATATTGTTATATTGTTGTAGTATTGTGTTAACGCTGTTGTTTGTAGCTTGGTACAGAAGGATGCCAGCGTATACGAGGGGAGTCTCTATATGCCAGAGACTAGAGGCACGTTTAGTACAAGGAACCGTTTATGCCACGGTACAACTGCAATTCGATTCATGTTAGGTGTATTAAATCTGACCACCCCGTGCCACCTTTAACACCTTCCGTACCAATCTACCCCTTAAACCCCGCGATGTCTTGTTTGTATTGTTATCTTGTAAAATTGTATTGATTGTATGAGTGATTGACTGACCGACCGAAACCATGATATCAGGAAATGGTTATAACCATAGAGTCATGTAAATGGAATATTGGGAATCATGTAAAAGGAATATATATCCATGGTTCGGTTCGGTCAAGTTGTATAAATTAATAATTGTATTCATGGATTTATGTGTTCATATTGAATTGGAATCTTGTAGATTATAGATTGACTTGAATCATATTCAAGTCAGATTAATCAGACTCAAACCCGAGTCAGACAATCAGAAATGTGAATCAAAGTCTTATACTTGCTAGGGTCCTTAAGGTAATTTATAAAACTTGAGGGCGTTTTATGTAAAAATACTTTTATATACTTTTCAAAATACATCTCAAGTATTCATTGTTCGTCTTTAGAGTTGTAATGAGGGTGGATTTTATGTTGTGATATTTCTAGTGAAAATATCCTAGTATTTATCTGTAATATTGATTATTTGAAGTTCATGGTATTTTAGTGTAAAATTTATTCTTGTGATTTTAGAAAAAGGTGGAAAGTTCATATTATAATAAAATAGGTATTTAAATGATAGATATATATATGTTTATACAAAAAATAATTTTTAATAAACATTTTATATTCCAAAAAATCTCATTTTTTTAAGATGTCGTATTTTAAACCTTTCGAGACCGAATGCTCCTTGCGGAGGTCTGAATCTCGCACTACTAGCCCGAGGGTGCGCGATAAACCGCACGATCCCGAACGGGTTCCCAAAACATGGGTTGTAGCGGCGCTTTGCAAAGATTGTAAAATACTAATCCTTTAGAAAACGGTTTTATAAAGTAAAAGGTATTTATTTGCAAAGTGTAATTTTCCGTATTTTAGATTCTAGGGTTTCCTAAGCCAACTGGCCTATTTCTAAATGGTCTAAACGACAAGTCGTTAGAAGCCTCAAATCGCCTCTTCACCGCCAATTGTGGCCAGGTAAGTATAAATGAAGAAGGAGGGATCCGCTCACGAATCGTGAGACGGGCCTTTTAAAGTTAGCTTTGCTCACTTGCCTAGCCTAGACACCACAAAGTCAGCTTTAGATAAACGATCGATGTTCACAACTTATCGTGTTTTTCTAATAAGATGTATTTATTTAAAAGTATATCAAAGCTGAACTTTTAGAATTGATTTTATTAAGAAAATGGTATTTAAATGAAGGTATTGTTTTTATCGTATTCTAAGTTTTGATGATATCGTTTAGGGTTGTATTTGCGTGTGTGTAGAGGTAGGTCATTACCTCGTGTTGTACTTTAAATGTATAGCAAAGTTAAGGGGTTAAATGTGAAATCGAAACATTATGGTATTAAAGTGAAAAATACGATAAATTGGAAAGATTATCATTTCATGTGAGAAAACTTGTTCAAATTATTTGTTAAGTATTTAATAGTCAACAATAAGATGTTTAAGCATGATTGAATTGGTTAGAAGTGAAATTTTATAGAAAACCGAATCGGAAATCAGATTTGATCCGATTCCGTTGGGTTTTGTAATTTCGTATTTTAGAGAAATAGAAAGAAAGAAAGAATGGGACTTACGGGTTTCGATCTATACTAAGGGGTGAGGGGGACTAAAGGGGTTGCCGAGGCGTTGCTTCGTCACCGGTTGTTCCTAAAAACGTCGCCTGAATTCCCGCCGGAATTTCGTCGGAGCTTCGCCGCGAACTTGTTTTCAAAGTACACACTTCTTGGAAAATTTTGAGAGAGTGAGCTTAGGGTTTTAGGATGAGAGGGTAGAGGGTAGGGGGTATATTTATAGGGTAGGCTAGGATAGGGTAGGTGAAAGGTTTTTAATTAAAAAAAATTGTAAACATTTATAGAAAATCATTAAAAATTGTAGTAAATGTGGTGTATTTAACTCTCGGGAACCGATCCAATTAAATGGTGTGTGCAGGGGAGTTGGGGAGATGAAGAGCCACATCTTTCATTCAGGTGATTCGGCGGTCCGGCCGAGTCCGGCCAGCGGCTCCGGACCGAGTCGGCCGGTCCGCCGGCCGACTCAGCCGATCCCGGCCGAGTCATGGGGTCGATGGGTGGGGGGTCTCGTGCGGTGGGCTTTGGTATTTTTAGATTTTCAGGTACAGTTCAACTTTTGGGAGTTATGGTCTGTGGACTGTTGGGCTTCCAAGAAATTTAAAACAAAAATAATCTAAAAATAATGTGGGGCAGGGGATTTGAACTCTGGTGGTTTGGTTCAGCAGTGCAAGGTGTTACCAATGAACTACAAGCTCCTTCTTGTAATTATGGTGTGAAATAATTACTTAAAGTGGTAACAGCAGCATTAAATACCCCAAGTATACTTTAATTTTAAAACAATTTTATGTACACTAAAAATGGAGTTATTTAAAAACAATATAATTACCTATATATTGTGCTCAGGTTAAAATACTCCTTTATGGATTTTGAAAAAAAAATTGTATAGAAAAGTGTATAGAAAAATTAGGGTTGTTACATTCTACCCTCCTTATAAAAATTTCGTCCTCGAAATTTTTAAAAGGAAAGTGTGACAGATTCAAGGAAAGTTTAGTGAAGAATGACAAAGTGATGTAAAGGTGTGAAAAAGGTTGAAGATAATTACCAGGGTTATCCTGACCAACCATATCAGTTTCTACGGCTGCCAAATTGTAAGCCTAGCATCTCGGCACGTTTCTTCGTGCAAGCTGGTACAATGCTGATTGTCGGGGTAAAGGTGGTCCACGTGGAGGTGGTGCTGGGAGTGCAAGACTAGGTGTAGGAGTCTGGATAGCTGGCTGCTGCGGGTAGATAGTGGACGTGTGGGCTGAGTTGCGTCTATATGGACAGTCTCCAATTCTATGATCGGTTGCGCCGCAAACTAGGCACTGGCCTTTTGCGTGCCTACAGTCCTTTATCAAATATCCATTCCTCTGGCAGTAGTAGCAAAATCCTGAACTTGACTAGGTTAATTGTTTCCTTCTTTCTATTGGGTTTTGCAGATTGTGTAGTGTAGGTTGCTCTTGCCATCTGGGTGGCAGAGTGTTTCCTGAAGGTTGCTTCTGCTTCTGGTCGGTTCAATAATATAGCAGTCTGCTGCTGCAGTCCAACCAGGAGGTTTCGGATTTCCTCAAGCAGAACCGTTTGCTCGTTGAGTGGAGCAAGAACGACAGGTGTGAGGGGTAGTGCTAGAGGTGTGTTGTTGACGTTGGTGCTGATGTTTTTCGGAGAATCCATAACCCTAAAGAAAAATTTGGGTTAGGACGGATTCAAATACATGAAATGATAAGATTCAAGGAATATGAAATTATAAGATTCAAGGAACATGAATTGTAAAGAATGTTTTAGTTGCTGGTTCTTGTGTTTTATATTGCTTAGGGTTCCATACAGCTCTGACCTGCATGGGCCACCAACAAAACCTGTCACGCCCCGCTTCCCAGTGTACGGCGAAGGGGACGCGACGAGATCCGCTACATATATACTCAGAAGTACATACGCTAAGCGTATCTAAGCAATATAAAATAAATAAACAAGAGACAAGAAATAAAAAGAACAGTAACTTTTATTCATTAACATTCTTTGTACAATGCATGAAAGGAAATACAACTGAAATAAAAGATGCCTAAACAGTGGCATAACAGGAATTGAAAAGTATAGAGAGGAAAAGTGTACAATGAAACTAAAGTGCTGGGTCTTCGGCAAAATGCTCCAAGTCTTCTTGAGATGGCTCGATCTTCGCCGAGTCCAAACCACCTGACGACATTCAAAGAAGAAAGAAATAGAATATCGTCAGCGTACAGGTCGCTCGTTAAGTCCCAAAGATAAGGGAAGAATAGAATAGACAGAGAGTGAGAGAGAGAGAGAGAGAGAGAGATAGACAGTTGCTTTTATAGTTGTATTATATTGTTATATTGTTGTAGTATTATGTTAACGTTGTTGTTTGTAGCTTGGTACAGAAGTATGCTAGTGTATACGAGGGGAGTCTCTATATGCCAGAGACTAGAGGCACGTTTAGTACAAGGAACCGTTTATGCCATGGTACAACAGCAATTGGATTCATGTTAAGTGTATTAAATCTGACCACCTCATGCCACCTTTAACACCCTCCATACCAATCTACCCCTTAAACCCCACGATATCTTGTTTGTATTGTTATCTTGTAAAATTGTATTGATTGTATGAGTGATTGACTGACTGACCGAAACCATGATATCAGGAAACAGTTATAACCGTAGAGTCATGTAAATGGAATATTGGGAATCATGTAAAAGGAATATATATCCATGGTTCGGTTCGGTCAAGTTGTATAAATTGATAATTGTATTCATGGATTCATGTGTTCATATTGAATTGGAATCTTGTAGATTATAGATTGACTTGAATCATATTCAAGTCAGATTAATCAGACTCAAGCCCGAGTCAGACAATCAGAAATGTGAATCAAAGTCTTATACTTGCTAGGGTCCTTAGGGTAATTTATAAAACTTGAGGGGGTTTTATGTAAAAATACTTTTATATACTTTTCAAAATACATCTCAAGTATTTATTGTTCGTTTTTAGAGTTGTAATGAGGGTGGATTTTATGTTGTGACATTTCTAGTAAAAATATCCTAGTTTTATAAATAAGGGTATTTATCTGTAATATTGATTATTTGAAGTTCATGGTATTTTAGTGTAAAATTTATTCTTGTGATTTTTAGAAAATGGTGGAAAGTTCATATTATAATAAAATAGGTATTTAAATGATAGATATATATATGTTTATACAAAAAATAATTTTTAATAAATATTTTATAATCCAAAAAATCTCATTTTCTTAAGATGTCGTATTTTAAACCTTTCGAGACCGAATGCTTCTTGCGGAGGTCTGAATCTCGCACTACGAGCCCGAGGGTGCGCGATAAACCGCACGATCCCGAACGGGTTCCCAAAACATGGGTTGTAGCGGCGCTTTGCAAAGATTGTAAAATACTAATCCTTTAGAAAACGGTTTTATAAAGTAAAAGGTATTTATTTGCAAAGTGTAATTTTCCGTATTTTAGATTCTAGGGTTTCCTAAGCCAACTGGCCTATTTCTAAATGGTCTAAACGACAAGTCGTTAGAAGCCTCAAATCGCCTCTTCACCGCCAATTGTGGCCAGGTAAGTATAAATAAGGAAAGAGGGATCCGCTTACGAATCGTGAGACGAGCCTTTTAAAGTTACCTTTGCTCACTTGCCTAGCCTAGACACCACAAAGTCAGCTTTAGATAAACGATCGATGTCCACAACTTATCGTGTTTTCCTAATAAGAGGTATTTATTTAAAATTATATCAAAGCTCAACTTTTAGAATTGATTTTATAAAGAAAATGGTATTTAAATGAAAGTATTGTTTTTATCGTATTCTAAGTTTTGATGATATCGTTTAGGGTTGTATTTGCGTGTGTGTGGAGGTAGGTCATTATCTCGTGTTCTACTTTAAATGTATAGCAAGGTTAAGGGGTTAAATGTGAAATCGAAATATTATGGTATTAAAGTGAAAAATACGATAAATTGGAAAGGTTATCATTTCATGTGAGAAAACTTGTTCAAATTATTTGTTAAGTGTTTAATAGTCAACAATAAGATGTTTAAGCATGATTGAATTGGTTAGAAGTGAAATTTTATAGAAAACCGAATCGGAAATCGGATTTGTTCCGATTCCGTCGGGTTTTGTAATTTCGTATTTTAGAGAAATAGAAAGAAAGAAAAGAATGGGACTTACGGGTTTCGATCTATACTAAGGAGTGAGAGGGACTAAAGGGATTGCCGAGGCGTTGCTTCGTCGCCGGTTGTTCCTAAAAACGTCGCCGGAATTCCCGCCGGAATTTCGTCGGAGCTTCACTGCGAACTTGTTTTCAAAGTACATACTTCTTGGAAAATTTTGAGAGAGTGAGCTTAGGGTTTTGGGATGAGAGGGTAGAGGGTAGGGGGTGTATTTATAGGGTAGGGTAGGGTAGGTGAAAGGTTTTTAATTAAAAAAATTATTAAAATTTATAGAAAATCATTAAAAATTGTAGTAAATGGAGTGTATTTAACTCTCGGGAACCGATCTAATTAAATGGTGTGTGCAGGGGAGTTGGCGAGACGAAGAGCCACATCTTTCGTTCAGGTGACTCGGCGATCCGGCCGAGTCCGGCCGGCCGATCCTGGCTGAGTCACGGGGTCGATGGGTGGGGGGTCTCGTGGGGTGAGCTCTGGTATTTTTAGATTTTCAGGTACAGTTCAACTTTTGGGAGTTATGGTCTGTGGACTGTTGGGCTTCCAAGAAATTTAAAACAAAAATAATCTAAAAATAATGTGGGGCAGGGGATTTGAACTCTGGTGGCTTGGTTCAGCAGTGCAAGGTGTTATCAATGATCTACAAGCTCCTTCTTGTAATTATGGTGTGAAATAATTACTTAAAGTGGTAACAGCAACATTAAATACCCCAAGTATACTTTAATTTTAAAACAATTTTATGTACACTAAAAATGGAGTTATTTAAAAACAAAATAATTACTTATATATTGTGCTCAGGTTAAAATACTCCTTTATGGATTTTGAAAAAAAAATTGTATTGACAAGTGTATAGAAAAATTAGGGTTGTTACACTGGCCCACAATGATTCGGTACTGCCTTGAATATGCGAAGTAGTGTCACTCGTACCAAATTCACGGGGACTTCATCCACCAACATCCAAATCCGCTACACCCAATATTAGCTAGCTAGCCGTTCGAAATGTGGGGAACCGATATAATTGGCCCCATTGAAGCAGCATCATCCAAAGGATATCGGTTCACATTAGAAATGACCGACTACTTCTATAAATGGGCAGAAGCAGTACCACTAAGGGAGATGAAAACGGAGAATATCCTTCATTTCTTTAGGACACATGTCATCTATCGGTTCGGCACTCCGCGACGAATTATCTTGGATAATGGGCCAGCTTATAGAAGCCATAAAATCAGCCACTTCGCACAACAAAATAAAATAGATTGGAGATACTCTTCAGTCTATAATTCTCAGGCCAACGGTCTAGCTGAAGCTTTCAACAAGACCTTGACAAAGATTAAAAAGAAAACGATGTCCAGAAAAAAAAACTGACTAGCACGAAAGGTTGCTTGAAGCTCTCTAGGCATACCGAACAACATTCAAAATGGCTATGAATACAACACCATATATGTTGGTATTCGGCACGGAAGTAGTGCTTCCCCTGAAAATAGAAGTTCCTTCTCTACGAGTAGCGGTTCGATACGAGCTGACAAATTAAGAAAATGCTCATCTTCGGCTTGAGGAGCTTGATGCCCTCAACGAAACTCGCCTTATAGCACAGCAAAACCTGGAGGCTTATAAGGCAATGATGACACGGTCATATGAAAGACTGACCAGGTCAAGAACATTCAGCCAAGGCGAACTCATGCTAGTCATCAAAAGACCAATGATCCCCAATCATGCAAAACGAGGGAAATTTGAGCCAAACTATGAAGGCCCGTACATCATAGACAAAGTCTACCAAGGTGGAGCCTACCTGCTCATGGATATGCATGGAGAAGGACCCTTCCGGCCAATAAACGGTCGATTCCTCAAAAAATACTACGCTTAACGAGTCACGACTTAGGTCTATGATAGATGACGACGCTCATGTCCACTCGCTATCTTCCTGAATCAGAACTCTGAGAGTAGTATGCAAAGAAGCTCCGTCGCCTTAAACATGGCGATGAAGGACCGAGAAGTCCTTAAACTAATTATCCGCCTCAAACATAGCGACAGCGGACTGAGATGTCCCTAAACTAACAATGGACCGAAAAATCCTTAAACTAGAAATTCGCCTCAAACATGGCGATAACGGACCGAGATGTCTCTACACTAATAATGGACCGAAATGTCCTTAAACTGGAAATTCGCCTCAAATATGGCGATAACGGACCGAGAAGTCCCTAAACTAACTATGGACCGAGATATCCCTAAACTAGAATCTCGCCTCAAATATGGCGACATCGGACCGAGAAGTCCCTAAACTAACAATGGACCGAGATGTCGTTAAACTAAAACTTCGTCTAAAAATGGCGATATCGAACCGAAATTTCCTTAAACTAATCACTCGCCTCAAATATGGCGATACTGGACCGAAAAGTCCTTAAACTAATTACTCGCCTCAAACATGGTGATACTGGACCGAAATGTCCTTAAAATAATTAATCGCCTCAAACATGGCGATACAGGACCGAGATGTCCCTAAACTAAAATTTCTCCTCAAACATTGCGATAATGGACCGGAACGTCCCTAAAACTAGCATATCGCCCTAAATACGGCGATCCACTCCCTTGAGATCGATGTAGCAATCAAAGTCCTAACGGCGGAGGTTGTAACTCAGGTCCCATTGGCGACGCAGCTAATCCAGTGATGAAACCACCCCCAAATCCCACTAGTGAATAAATGGGTCACCTGCGACGAAGCTACTTTCGAGAATTCCATCGCTTGTAAAAAAACGGTATATCCACGAGCGAAATGGGCACAGATGAAAACCCGAAAGAGCGCCGTGAGTAAAGACAGCAGGATTACCAGCGAGTTTGTTGTAGGGTTCCTAGGCACACTAATGAGGTCTTACAAGGCATCAACCATGCCAATTTCAAAAATTACAAGTGCCGAGAAACCCTAATACGGATCGTTAACTAGAATTTTAGGCGAAAAAGAAACTAGCTAACAACTTAACTAAAAGAAAGAGGCTACAACCTTTGTAGATCCGGTTCTCCACTTCCTTAGGTCTACGTAGACGTCCCTCCGCTGTACAAATCGGATCTTGGACTCTAGTGTCGGCTTCATCGGAGAAATGGGCGGGCTAGGTCATCGACTACGACGCCGAAGATGATCTACGTCGAGGCATCACAAGATCAAGCTCCCACTTCACCAAGTCAAGAAACTTGTGAAGAAAACACCCCATACTACTTGGCAAGAGGTAGAGGATGAAGAAATAGGAAGTGGGTTCACTTTAGAATTGGAATTCTCACTCTTTTTCACTAGTTGCCATTGATGGAGGCAAGCTTCTTCATCTTGAAGAAGAAAAAGAAGAAGATAATGAATATGATGAGTTATTTTCAAAATAGAAAATAAAATCAATACTTATCATATGGCAACCATGGTCAAGTGTAGAGAATGAACTAGGGTTAAGTGGAATGGTTAGGGTTAAGCATGAGACAAATATGGTGGACATGTTCAAAGCTTCATGAAGCTTCAACAAGCAAACAAACAAAGCCACCATATCATTTCCTTTTCCAAAATAAATAAACAAATGAAATGAATAAGTAAATCAAAACCCTAACCATTACACAACCATGGTTCAATCAAGCACTTAACTAGGTATGCATGTATCATCAAACATGATACAAACAAGTGCACAAAAGTATATCACATATACAACTTGTGTACATCAAGTGAGAAAATCCATTTAAAGTGAACCAATACTAGTTAATGCAAAGTAATATATCAAATATATATAATTATGCATTAAATCATTAAATCAACACTTGATTTAAAGATCCGGTCATATCGCATGTGACCGACGAATATCCAATGTATCGGCTTATCGAATCAATCCTCGATTCGATAACTAGGTTATATCGCATACAACCAATCGATATATTCATCGCGAGAATAGAATACGGTATCACATACACGCATTATTCTCGGTCCCGCACATATCTCATATGCGCTCCTATTTTGTTTCGCTTGAGCCAGGAAACCTCTGTGTAGGACTCTAAAGACTCGTCAATACGCCGGCAGCAGGTGATGATCATATCAAACACCCACAAGCCGCAAGCGGTCTGCTAAACGTAACGGCCACCCGGGTATTGAGCGATCAGAAGATCGACGAGCAAGCCCGCTCATACTCCTGTGAATCCAACCAGTAACACTTACCGTACAGTCCGGTCTCGTCGTCTGATATGTCGCATATCTCGCCTAGGGGTGGTAAACGTCAGACCCCAATAGCTCGATAAGTCGTGTCGATATGAGGTCTATAACAGTTCGAGAAACTACTGGTAACACTTACCAGTAAATCTCAGCAACCCTGGCCAGGGATTTCCGGTTATAGCCAATCGAACACAGCGCAACATCAACTCCCTATACCGGGAGAGATGAATCCCCTCCTATCGCTCATTGCCTCCATGTGATTCGGGACTGTACCCAAAAACCACCGTTTTGCACACCCTCTTGGACGTGGTAAGGTGGAAATCAAAGCACAGTGGGAACCACACAAGACTCTATGACGATCTCGGGTCAACAGACTACTCTGTACCAGTGTCACCAGAGAACTGCCATCTGACGTAAGGTATAATACCATCTGGGAGTTCTCGGCGAGTCCGTCCAGTGTACCCAGTCTCTACTGAGCACCCGTATATCATCTCTGATGTCAAACACCAATGGATATGGGATCATCCATCGCCCATCTGTATGGGTCGAGAAGGTATACGCTAGTCTACTCTGGTATATCGATGCCCCGTCTCGATACACCCACGACTAGGGACCATGAAGGATGTACTTATGGACTACCATGTCCCCACTAGTATGATCCGCATCATAGTCCAGGTAGTCAAGTACACATCCTAAGGGCTTTACCAACATGTAACAGAGAGACAATGAGTATACACGTTAAGGTAAAGAGTAACCAGATAGCATACTATCATGTCGAGCAAGAAAGTCCTCCCTATATATGTCCCAGCATCCACTACAATATACATCCTATGTATAGAAATGGCCTCTAGGGCATACATATAACTAACAATCTCCCACTTGCACTAGGGCCATCTGATAGCAGTGGTTGTAGTATCTCATACTCAACCATCCCATAATAGTCTCTCTCTGGGAAAAGGCCTTTGTGAGTGGATCCGCCGTGTTGTCCTCTGAGTCTACTCTCCTAACCTCGATCCCTTAGAGATCAACCATCTCCATGATCAGGTGATACTGCCTTAGAATATGTCTGGATCACTGATGGGACCGATGTTCCTTGGCATAAGCCACAACTCCATTGTCTCACAATGGTAGGAACGTAGTTCATCTCATGAACCAATATACACCCAAACAGCCACTTTGGTAGTATCTTAAGTAGCGATGTATCCTGCCTTTATCGTCTAGTTAGCCACGGTATCTAGCTTGGAACTCTTCCAACATACCGTCCCTCCATAGAGGGTAAAGACAATGCCTGTGACTGACATTCAATCTTCCTTATCATCCTGGAACACTTCCAGTGATTCTCCCCAGGATCGATTGATACCATCTCACTACATCTAGTGAGAATTCTAACATCCATTTAGATCTATCTCATAGATCCAAAACTCAGGATTTAATAGGTATCAGTTTGATCCTATGTGGAGAATCATAGTGATTAGCGGAGATTGATCGAGCATAGCATAGGAAGCTCCTTCCCTATCAAGAGTATGTCATCCATGTACTCTACGAGGATCACCACCATACTCCCTACTACCTTTTTGTATATACAAGGTTCATCTACCATTTTGATGAAGTCAAACTATTTGACTACTACATCAAAACAGATGTTCCAACTCAGCAATGCCTGCTTTATCCTATAAAGCATCTTATACACGTTTCCACTGCTCCCACTGTCTACGAAGCCCTCTGGCTGTGTACTTACAGACGCTCTCTTCAAAAACATCATTTTAGAAAAGCAGTCATGACACCCAACCGCCAGATATCGTAGTCATGGTATGTAGCTGTGGCAAGTAGGATCTGGATGGACTTAAGCATAGGCACTGGAAAAGGTTTCATCATTATCCACACCTGGTCGATGACGAAAAACCTTTAACATGTCTAGCTTTGAAAGTCTCAACTTTTCCATCTACACCAAGTAATCTTCTCAAGATATACTTGCACCTGATGGGGATTTAACCCTTCAGATATAGCAACCAAAGTCCATACTTTGTTGGTGTATAAGGATTCCATCTCAGATCGCTAAGCATCCAGCCATTCTTACAGAGTCTCACTCCTGATGGCCAGGTCGAAAATAGTTGGGTCATCATCTCATGATGCAATCCTCGCTCACACTGTCATCGAGAAACCGAAGTATCTCTCAGGAGGATGAGAAACCCTACCAGATCGGCGGAGAGGCTGAGGTTCTTCGGTATCTACTGAATCCTTTGGTTGTACCAAATCATCTGCTGTAGTTTGCATAGCTGGAACCTTTCCAGTTCTACATAACTGACCTTGCCTCGAGCTTGTCCGGATTTTGCTTTTAGACATAGGCCGGACAACCCCAAATCTTAACTAACTTAAGATATGGGCTCTTCCCTTTCCATATCACATATGAAGTGGTAGGCAACTGATTTGATTTGAACCCTATTCAATAGGTATGCAGCTTCTCAAGTGCATAACTCCCAAAAGGATATAGGTAACTCAGTAGTACTCGTCATAGAATACACCTTATCATATAGGGTGCGATTGCTCTGCCCCAATATACCATCGTGCTATGGTGTAAACGGAGGAGTAATGCTGAGAGAGAATCTCATTCTCCTTTAGAATAGTCCAGGATTTCCGTGCTTAAGTATTCTCCTCCCTGATCACATCAAAGGACATAATACTTATACCCTTATTAGTTCTCTACTTCTCTCTTATATTTTGTGAATACCTCAAAAGGTTCTGACTTGTGTTTCAACAGGAACATATGTCTGAATCTTGAGAGATCATCAGAGAACGTAATGAAGTATAAAGAACCAGTCCTGGAATGTGTAGACAGGGGACCTTACATACATCATCATGTATCAGTCCCAAGAGTAAACTAACTCTTTCTCTGTTTCCATTAAACGGAGCTATGGTCATCTTATCTTTGTGACATGACTGGCGAGTTTCACAAGATGTAAATTCAAACTGATTTAAATATGCATCTACATGTAACTTCAGCTAGTCAGGTCGCATTGATCTGACCTAGTCTACAATACCTCAAGAAGGAATCGTTCAATTCTGAACTCTTCCTCTTTTGTGTGTTCTGTATACTAGAAACTGTAGTTTGATTTAGAACGTTAATGCTTTTAGATAACGTGCCTGAACCGATCAACTTTTGATATAGGAAATGTTCAAAACATTATCCATCAATACAAAATTTTATCATTTCTTTACTAATAAAGAGACTGATATGATTTTGTATATCAGGTTCGGTATCTAATAGTATTTGTTCAGAATCAATGTATTGGTAATACAGGGTGACAGTGACCAACAGACTTGGCTGCAACACTTGCCCCGTTTTCTGTCTCATGAAACTTATCACCCGTTCTCAGTTTTTCTACCCTTTTGTAGCCCTATGTAACAGATTACATATCTGGGATCTTGATCCAGTATCATATACCCAGGATGCAGAGGATACTGAGAAACAGTTATATATAATGAACACACCCGAAGATGATGCATCAGCATGCACTCTTTTCGTTTGGGCGGCACGGGAATTCTGGTATTCCCCAATTTCCTGCTCTGTCTTATAACATTTATAAGTTGGAGCGGGACCAACGTTCCCCAGCTCAGTATAACAAGCGGGTTCGGTCAATATTCCGTATTATTATCTTGATTAAGGCGTGATATGGTCGCTACCTGGAGAGAGAGAGAAGAGAAAATGTAGGGTTCCTAGGCACACTAGTGAGGTCTTACAAGGCATCGATCATGCCAAATTAAAATTTTAACGGTGCCGAGAAACCCGACTACGGATCGTTTGCTAGATGTCTAGGCGAAAAGTAAACTAGTTAACAATTAACTAAGGGAATACGGAAATACAACCTTTGTAGATCCGTTTGTCCACCTCCATAGCTCCGCAACGAAGTGCCTTCGCTGTCCAAGTGAACTCCCGAGCTCTAGCGTCGGCTTCGTCGAAGAATAGGCGAGCTAGGTCGTCGATGTCCATGCCGAAGATGATCTACGTCGAAGCATCGTAAGATCAAGCTCTCACTTCACCAAGTCAAGAAACTTGTGAAGGAAACACACTCTACTACTTGGCAAGAGGTAGAGGATGAAGAAATAGGAAGTGGGTAGACTTTAGATTTGGATTTCTCACTTATATCATCAATCCACCATTGATGTAGTCTAGGTTTTTCTTCTTGAGTTGAAGGAAGAAGAAGAAGAAATGATATGATAAGATTATCAAAAAAGAAAAGAATAATCTATTCTTATCATAACATAACCCAAGTTAAGTGTAGAGAATTGACCAAGGTTAAAGAATGGTTAGGGTTAAGGAGATGAGACAAAAATGGTTGCATCATAAAAGCTTCATGAAGCTTCAAGTGCAAACAAAATAAGCCACCATTTCTCTCTCATTTCTTTTCCTTATTCCAAAAATAAAAAGACTAATTAATGAATAAGTAAAACCCTTAACCATTTAAATAACTTTGGTAAAATTCTTTACACATAACCTAGCAATCATGCATCATCAAACATGATACAATAAAGTGCACAAAAATCATATCGCATATGCAATGCGCACACCCGAGTGAGAAAATCCATTCAAAGTGAATCGATACTAGTTAATGCAAAGTAATATATCAAATATATAATTAAGCATTAAATCACTAAATCAACACTTGATTCAATGATCCGGTCATGTCGCACATAACCGACTGGTATCTTCAGTAACAACTTATCGAATCAACACTTGATCCGATAACCCGGCTATATCGCATATAACCGATCAATGTTACATCGCGAGAATCGAATACAGTATCACATACTGGTATCATTCTCGGTCCCGCACATATCTCATATGCACTCCTATTTCGTTTCGCTTGAGCCAGGAAACCTCTGTGTAGGACTCTAAAGACTCGTCAATACGCCGGCAGCAGATGATGATCATATCAAACATCCACAAGCCGCAAGGGGTCTGCTAAACGTAACGGCCACCCGGGTATTGAGCGATCTGAAGATCGACGAGCAAGCCCGCTCACACTCCAGTGAATCCAACCAGTAACACTACCGTACAGTCCGGTCTGATCGTCTGATATGTCTCATATCTCGCCTAGGGGTAGTAAACGTCAGACCCCAATAGCTCGATAAGTCGTGTCGATATGAGGTCTATAACTGTTCGAGAAACTACTGGTAACACTTACCAGTAAATCTCAGCAACCCTGGCCAGGGATTTCCTGTTATAGCCAATCGAACACAGCGCAACATCAACCCCCTATATCGGGAGAGACGAATCCCCTCCTATCGCTCATTGCCTCCATATGACTCGGGACTGTACCCAAAAACCACCGTTTTGCACGCCCTCTTGGACGTGGTAAGATGGAAATCAAAGCACAGTGGGAACCACACAAGACTCTATGACGATCTCGGGTCAACAGACTACTCTGTACCAGTGTCACCAGAGAACTGCCATCTGACGTGAGGTATAATACCATCTGGGAGTTCTCGGCGAGTCCGTCCAGTGTACCCAGTCTTTACTGAGCACCCGTATATCATCTCTGATGTCAAACACCAATGGATATGGGATCATCCATCGCCCATCTGTATGGGTCGAGAAGGTACACGCTAGTCTACTCTGGTATATCGATGCCCCGTCTCGATACACCCACGACTAGGGACTTTGAAGGATGTACTTATGGACTACCATGTCCCCACTAGTATGATCCGCATCATAGTCCAGGTAGTCAAGTATAGATCCTAAGGGCTTTACCAACATGTAACAGAGAGACAATCAGTATACACGTTAAGGTAAAGTGCAACCAGATAGCATACTATCATGTCGAGCAAGAAAGTCCTCCCTATATACGTCCCAGCATCCACTACAATATACATCCTATGTATAGTAATGGCCTCTAGGGCATACATATAACTAACAATCTCCCACTTGCACTAGGGCCATCTGTAGCAGTGGTTTGAAGTATCTCATACTCAACCATCCCGTAAAAGTCTCTCTCTGGGAACAGGCCTTTGTGAGTGGATCCGCTGTGTTGTCCTCTGAATCTACTTTCCTAACCTGGATCACCCTGGAGATCAACTATCTCCATGATCAGGCGATGCTGCCTTAGAATAAGTCTGGATCACTGATGGGACCGACGTTCCTCGGCTTAAGCCACAACTCCATTGTCACACAATGGGAGGAACATAGTTCATCTCATGAACCAATATACACCCAAACAGCCTCTTTGGTAGCATCTTAAGTAGCGATGTATCCAGCCTTTATCGTCTAGTATGTCACGGTATCTAGCTTGGAACTCTTCCAACATACCGTCCCTTTACTGAGGGTAAAGACAATGCCTGTGACTGACACTCAGTCGTCATTATCACCCTGGAACACTTCCAGTGATTCTTCCCAGGATCGATTGATACCATCTCACTACATCTAGTGAGAATCCTAACATCCAATTAGATCTATCTCATAGATCCAAAATCCAGGATTTAGTAGGTATCACTTTGATCCTATTATGGAGAATTCTTGTGATAACCGGAGATTGACCGAGCGTAGCATAGGAAACTCCTTCCCTATCAAGAGTATGTCATCCACGTACTCTACGAGGATCGCCACCATACTCCCTACTACCTTTTTGTTTATACAAGGTTCATCTACCATTTTGATGATGTCAAACTCTTTGACTACTACATCAAAACAGATGTTCCAACTCCGCGATACCTGCTTTATCCTATAAAGCATCTTGCTCACGTTTCCGCTGCTCCCACTGTCTACGAGGCCCTCTGGCTGTGTACTTATAGACGCACTCTTCTAAAACATCATTTAGAAAAGCAGTCATGACACCCAACCACCAGATATCGTAGTCATGGTATGTAGCCGTGACAAGTAGGATCTGGATGGACTTAAGCATAGCTACTTGAAAAGGTTTCATCATTATCCATGCCTGGTCGATGACGAAAACCTTTAACAAGTCTAGCTTTGAAAGTCTTAACTTTTCCATGTACACCAAGTAATCTTCTCAAGATTTACTTGCTCCTGATGGGGATTTAACCCTTCAGATATAGCAACTAAAGTCCATACTTTGTCGGTGTATAAGGATTCCATCTCAGATCACTAAGCATCCAGCCATTCTTACAGAGTCCCACTCCAGATGGCCAGCTCGAAACTAGTTGGGTCATCATCTCATGATGCAATCCTCGCTCCCACTGTCATAGAGAAACCGAAGTTTCTCTCAGGTGGGTGGGGAACCCTACTAGATCGGCGGAGAGGCTGAGGTTCGTTGGTAACTATTGAATCCTTTGGTTCTTTCAGATCATCTGCTGTAGTTTATATAGCTGGAACACTTCCAGTTCTATATAACAGTCCTTGCCTCGAGCTTGTCCGGATTTTGCTTTTAGACATGGGCCGGACAACCCCAAATCTTAAGGAACTTAAGATATGGGCTCTTCCCTTTCCATATCACATATGAAGTGGTAGGCATTGATTTGATTCGAACCCTATTCAATAGGTATGCAGCTTCTCAAGTGCATAAATCCCAAAAGGAAATAGGTAACTCAGTAGTACTCATCATAGAGCACACCATATCATATAGGGTGTATTTGCTCCGCCCCGACATACCATCGTGCAATGGTGTATACGGAGGAGTAATGCTGAGAGAGAAACTCATTCTCCTTTAGAATAGTCCAGGATTTCCGTGCTCAAGTATTCTCCTCCTTGATCACATCAAAGGACATAATACTTATACCCTTATTTTGGTTCTCTACTTCAAACTTATATTCCGTGAATATCTCAAAAGGTTCGGACTTGTGTTTCAACAAGAACATAGATCTGAATCTCGAGAGATTATCAGAGAATGTAATGAAGTACAAAGAACCGGTCTTGGCATGTGTAGACAGGAGACCTTACATACATCAACATGTATCAATCCCAAGAGTTCACTAACTCTTTCTCTGTTTCCAATAAACAGAGCTGTGGTCATCTTATCTCTGTGACATGACTGGCAAGTTTCACAAGATGTAAATTCAAACTCATTTAAATATGCATCTTTATGTAACTTCAGCTAGTCGGGTCACATTGATATGACCTAGTCTACAATGCCTCAAGAAGGATTCGTTCATTTCTGAACTCTTCCTCTTGTGTGTGTTCCATATACTAAGATCTGTAGTTTGATTTAGAACATCAATGCTTTTAGATAACGTGCCTGAACCGATCAACTTTTGATATAGGAAATGTTCAAAACATTATCCAACAATACAAAATTATATCCTTTCTTTACTAATAAAGAGATTGATATGATTTTGTATATCAGGTTCGGTATCTAATAACATTCGTTCAGAATCAATGTATTGGTAATACAGGGTGACAGTGACCAACAGACTTGGCTGCAACACTTGCCCCGTTTTCTGCCTCATGAAACTTATCACCCGTTCTCAGTTCTCTACCTTTCTATAGCCCTATGTAACATATTACATATCTGGGATCCTGATCTGGTATCACATACCCAGGACGTAGAGGATACAGAGAAACAGTTCTTTGTAATGAACACACCCGAAGATGATGCATCATCATGCACTCTCCTCGTTTAGGCGGAACGGGAATTCTGGTAATCCCCAATTTCCTGCTCTGTCTTATAACAATTATAAGTTGGAGCGGGACCAACGTTCCCCAGCTCAGTATAACAAGCGGGTTCGGTCAATAATCCGTATTATTATCTTGATTAAGGCGTGATATGGTCGCTACCTGGAGAGAGAGAGAAGAAAACACTCAGTGTGCGCTCTGTCAAGAATAGATTGGTTATTATTTTATCTAATCAGGATGGCTCCCACTACTTTTTATCAAATCTTCCTTCAAACCCTAAAAGGAAAGACTAGCCGGGATTAATTACACACTACAAGTTCGCCAATCTTTCAGCCAGGCCAGTGTCGGTACTTTGAGGGAGGTCCCCCGTGCTTTCGCACGAACCTAATTAATGTAAACCTCGTTTTCCCAGAGGCGTAACCCCGTTGACACCTTTCTAGACACCTACTTGATCGGCTAATCGTAATGTATAAAACTCTCCCAGGAGTAACTCTTACTCGCAGCGGGTATCGGGATCCAACTATCTCATAGAAGGTATGCAATCTCATTGCAAATCTCAACACTTGAAATTCCCGATAATATTTTGCCCCTAACTCGCTATGACCTTGACGGAGGCCAAACAACCCATAGTTCGCTAGTCAAGTTCAACCCGTCATTTCCTGATTGAATTAAACCCACCCGCACGACCCTTGACGGAGGCCAAACAACGCCGTACGAATACCCTAATCCAATCGCATCATATGCTAGCAGATAAGCACTAGTTAGCTACCGTACACTACGTCTTGACGGAGGCCAAACAACCGCAGCACGAATACTAACTAGTACGTATCTGAAATGACGGAGGGCTACGTCAGGTTTTTCTGAAAACCTATTGCGTAATGAACTTGATATCGTTGTAGGATCGAATGAATTTTGAAATGGAGTGTTTTTGAGGCTTTTCTAGTTTTGCTAAAGGAGTCACTCCCGGTGAAGGGATCGTCGGTCCTTTCCTCGTCGAATGAGGTGCGGGATATATCATATATATCACTGTGCAAAGCAAAAACTCTTAAAAGCAATCAAAAGACAAACCGAGTGTGTAGCATCTGCCAGTTATTGCTAAAGGAGTCACTCCCGGTGAAGGGATCTCGGTCCTTTCCTCATCGAATGAGGTGCAGGATATATCACATATACCGCTGTGCAAAGCAAGAACTGTAGCTACCTGTTTTATTTTGAAATTCGATTCTACAACATCTTAGGTTTCTTTTATTTCATTAATCTCATTAATGAAGTCCCATCATTTAAATACCTAAACATCACAGATAAATACGATGTACACTTATGCCATCCGCATTCGCCTCGATGTCCCCTCGTGCACCGTTAGGTTAGGTAACTAACGGCAGAGCAGGGCAGGGCTAGCGCGGGTGTAAAACATAAGTAACGTCTATATAATATATCATATATACTATATACTGTATCTATCACAGAACATCACATGATCACATCACAGATATCGCAGCAGAAGAAACATATGAAATATTGGATATTCTAGGACGTCCGTGTTTTCAATACGAGCCAGTATAAAACACGGATTCCACGGTCGTGATGAATAGCCAAACCCACACCCCTAGACCCCTACGAGAGCGGCAAGCAACCCTACCAATTCTGGAGTTAGGAGACCCGGACTCGACTCCTCGAGTTGGTCTCCCACTGGACTCCAGAACCCGGTTACTTGTGCTCTCCTCCTTGGGTCTATCCTAGTGCGGAAAAGTAAATAATATACAAACGGTGACAACTTCCGCAACCTGGAAGCGCCCTAAATAAAAGAATATTACATACAAGTTTTTACATGAATGAAAATGAAAAACACTCATCTCACATAAAAACCCCCGGCTATTCAAACACGACGATCCAATATAACATATCCAGCAACACATAACATCACATGTCATCAACGTAAGTAAATATGCGCATCCCAATTGTCGTTGACATATAGCAACGAAACCGGCGATATCACATATTACACTTACGTTCACAGAAAAGAAAGTGTAAAACTACAACAGTTGGAATCCGCAACCATCTCAGACATCGCATGCCTGACCAAATGAATTACTTAGACATCACATACCTAACAATTATAAACCCCGCATTTCAGTCTCATTATCGAAAACACTTTTCAATATCGAGTCGGGCAATTCAACAAGATTCCCGACAGTCTGATCGAATACTCGTCGCAAACTTTAGTAGGCGGCCGCACCCCCGATACCGTCGACGAAGTGCACCAAGGCGGAACACCGCTGCCGCGAGCATCCGAACGGATGCTTTCGGCGACGGGGTTCTCCTACAGTCACTTGGTCGGGGCAATGGAGCGAGGCTGTCTATTAAGTTTACCCGGCGAGTATCCGCGTACGCTACGTGATTGCGACGGACTTTTGATCACATCAAAATTCCGTGGCAACCGATCAAGTGAGACTAAACTGCTACGTTTATAATATTCATTCCGTTATCTCATAACAATTTGTGAATTCCAATTATTGTATCACATTCCGGATAATTAGAAAATGTTAAACTTTCCGATTGAACATTCGAACACCCAAGTTTTCCCGATACAGATCAACACATGAAATAAGTCTAACAACATTCAGTTCGTGCCTCAGTACCGACGGTCCAGCCGTAGAAGGGTCAAGCCAACGCCTCACATGTGGCACGCCGTACTGCCCCAAACCCGAAGGTTCAAAGGGCAGTTCAAGACGGTCACATAATCGAGTTAAGGTTTGTTGTCTTCTAGAGGGTCCATCGCGTTACTTGCACTACTTAGAACGTCGTTAAACTACGGAAAAATCCAACACTTGGAAATTTCCCGACAGGGGAAAAAATGGGTATTTATATCCGGTCGAACTTTTTAACATATTCTAAAAATTATCCGGAAAGCCACATAGACAAAATCTGATACTCCGATCGAAACACCGAATCCCCAAAACAACTCCAGAAAATTCAACTCTTGAATAAATATTAAAAATTCCCAGAAACACCAGAAATAATATATAAGAATTACTGTGCAGAAAGGGATGCACAAAACGACAAAAGTAGCGCAGATCCGCCGCATCAGCCTACTGTAAGGCCGCGGATCCGCGCCCCCTTTATTGAATCAAGCCCTCGAATTTAAACAGTAATTCTTATATTATTTTACTGAGTTTTCTGAATATTTTTAATCTGGAAAAATCCCAGTTTTTCAAAATCGTCCAGAGAGCAACTTTAGGGTTTTGGTTTTGATTCGATCGGAGTTCAAATTCCGTCAAGACTTCGCCTAAGGCTCTAGCTAGTCTCTGATACCACTGTAGGGTTCCTAGGCACACTAGTGAGGTCTTACAAGGCATCGATCATGCCAAATTAAAATTTTAACGGTGCCGAGAAACCCGACTATGGATCGTTTGCTAGATGTCTAGGCGAAAAGTAAACTAGTTAACAATTAACTAAGGGAATACGGAAATACAACCTTTGTAGATCCGTTTGTCCACCTCCATAGCTCCGCAACGAAGTGCCTTCGCTGTCCAAGTGAACTCCCGGGCTCTAGCGTCGGCTTCGTCGAAGAATAGGCGAGCTAGGTCGTCGATGTCCATGCCGAAGATGATCTACGTCGAAGCATCGCAAGATCAAGCTCTCACTTCACCAAGTCAAGAAACTTGTGAAGGAAACACACTCTACTACATGGCAAGAGGTAGAGGATGAAGAAATAGGAAGTGGGTAGACTTTAGATTTGGATTTCTCACTCATATCATCAGTCCACCATTGATGTAGTCTAGGTTTTTCTTCTTGAGTTGAAGGAAGAAGAAGAAGAAATGATATGATAAGATTATCAAAAAAGAAAAGAATAATCTATTCTTATCATAACATAACCCAAGTTAAGTGTAGAGAATTGACCAAGGTTAAAGAATGGTTAGGGTTAAGGAGATGAGACAAAAATGGTTGCATCATAAAAGCTTCATGAAGCTTCAAGTGCAAACAAAATAAGCCACCATTTCTCTCTCATTTCTTTTCCTTATTCCAAAAATAAAAAGACTAATTAATGAATAAGTAAAACCCTTAACCATTTAAATAACTTTGGTAAAATTCTTTACACATAACCTAGCAATCATGCATCATCAAACATGATACAATAAAGTGCACAAAAATCATATCGCATATGCAATGCGCACACCCGAGTGAGAAAATCCATTCAAAGTGAATCGATACTAGTTAATGCAAAGTAATATATCAAATATATAATTAATCATTAAATCACTAAATCAACACTTGATTCAATGATCCGGTCATGTCGCACATAACCGACTGGTATCTTCAGTAACAACTTATCGAATCAACACTTGATCCGATAACCCAGCTATATCGCATATAACCGATCAATGTTACATCGCGAGAATCGAATACAGTATCACATACTGGTATCATTCTCGGTCCCGCACATATCTCATATGCACTCCTATTTCGTTTCGCTTGAGCCAGGAAACCTCTGTGTAGGACTCTAAAGACTCGTCAATACGCCGGCAGCAGATGATCATATCAAACATCCACAAGCCGCAAGCGGTCTGCTAAACGTAACGGCCACCCGGGTATTGAGCGATCTGAAGATCGACGAGCAAGCCCGCTCACACTCCAGTGAATCCAACCAGTAACACTACCGTACAGTCCGGTCTGATCGTCTGATATGTCGCATATCTCGCCTAGGGGTGGTAAACGTCAGACCCCAATAGCTCGATAAGTCGTGTTTATATGAGGTCTATAACTGTTCGAGAAACTACTGGTAACACTTACCAGTAAATCTCAGCAACCCTGGCCAGGGATTTCCTGTTATAGCCAATCGAACACAGCGCAACATCAACTCCCTATACCGGGAGAGACGAATCCCGTCCTATCGCTCATTGCCTCCATGTGACTCGGGACTGTACCCAAAAACCACCGTTTTGCACGCCGTCTTGGACGTGGTAAGATGGAAATCAAAGCACAGTGGGAACCACACAAGACTCTATGACGATCTCGGGTCAACAGACTACTCTGTACCAGTGTCACCAGAGAACTGCCATCTGACGTGAGGTATAATACCATCTGGGAGTTCTCGGCGAGTCCGTCCAGTGTACCCAGTCTTTACTGAGCACCCGTATATCATCTCTGATGTCAAACACCAATGGATATGGGATCATCCATCGCCCATCTGTATGGGTCGAGAAGGTACACGCTAGTCTACTCTGGTATATCGATGCCCCGTCTCGATACACCCACGACTAGGGACTTTGAAGGATGTACTTATGGACTACCATGTCCCCACTAGTATGATCCGCATCATAGTCCAGGTAGTCAAGTACAGATCCTAAGGGCTTTACCAACATGTAACAGAGAGACAATCAGTATACACGTTAAGGTAAAGTGCAACCAGATAGCATACTATCATGTCGAGCAAGAAAGTCCTCCCTATATACGTCCCAGCATCCACTACAATATACATCCTATGTATAGTAATGGCCTCTAGGGCATACATATAACTAACAGAAAACACTCAGCGTGCGCTCTTGCAAGAATAGATTGGTTATTATTTTATCTAATCAGGATGGCTCCCACTGTTTTTATCAAATCTTCCTTCAAACCCTAAAAGGAAAGACTAGCCGGGATTAATTACACACTACAAGTTCTCCAATCTTTCAGCCAGGCCAGTGTCGGTACTTTGAGGGAGGTCCCCCGTGCTTTCGCACGAACCTAATTAATGTAAACCTCGTTTTCCCAGAGACGTAACCTCGTTAACACCTTTCTAGACACCTACTTGATCGGCTAATTGTAATGTGTAAAACTCTCCCAGGAGTAACAATTACTCGCAGTGGGTATCGGGATCCAACTATCTCATAGAAGGTATGCAATCTCATTGCAAATTTCAACACTTGAAATTCCCGATAATATTTTGCCCCTAACGTGCTATGACCTTGACGAAAGCCAACAAACCATAGCCCGCTAGTCAAGTTCAACCCGTACATTTCTTGATTGAATTAAACCCACCCGCACGACCCTTGACGAAAGCCAACAAAGCCGCACGACTATCATAATCCAATCGCATCGTATGCAGCAGATAAGCAGCATATAGCTACCGCACACTGCACCTTGACGAAAGCCAACAAATGCAGCACGAATACTATATACAACTTATCTGAAATGACGGAGGGCTACGATAGGTTTTTCTGAAAATCTATTGCATAGTGAACTTGATATCGTTGTAGAATCAAATGATTTTAAAATGGAGTGTTTTTTATGCTTTTCTAGTTTTTCTAAAGGGGTCACTCCCGGTGAAGGGATCGTCGGCCCTTTCCTCGTCGAATGAGGTGCGGGATATATCATATATATCACTGTGCAAAGCAGAAACTATAGAAGCAATCAAAAGACAAACCGAGGGTTGTAGCATCTGCCAGTTATTGCTAAAGGAGTCACTCCCGGTGAAGGGATCTCGGTCCTTTCCTTATCGAATAAGGTGCAGGATATATCACATATACCTCTGTGCAAAGCAAGAACTGTAGCTACCTTTATTTTTTTTTTGAAATTCGATTCTACAACATCTTTAGGTTTCTTTTACTTTCATTAATCACATTAATGAAGTCCCATCATTTAAGTTACCTAAACATCACAGATAAATACGACGTACACTTATGCCATCCGCATTCGCCTCGATGTCCCCTCGTGCACCGTTAGGTTAGGTAACTAACGGCAGAGCGGGGCAGGGCTAGCGCGGGTGTAAAACATAAGTAACGTCTATATAATATATCATATATACTATATACAGTATCCATCAAAGAACATCACATGATCACATCACAGATATCGCAGCAGAAGAAACATATGAAATATTGGATATACTAGGACGTCCGTGTTTTCAATACGAGCCAGTATAAAACACGGATTCCACGGTCGCGATGAATAGCCAAACCCACACCCCTAGACCCCTACGAGAGCGGCAAGCAACCCTACCAATTCTGGAGTTAGGAGACCCGGACTCGACTCCTCGAGTTGGTCTCCCACTGGACTCCAGAACCCGGTTACTTGTGCTCCCCTCCTTGGGTCTATCCTAGTGCACAAAAGTAAATTATATACAAAAAGGTGACATCTTCCGCAACCTGGAAGTGTCCCAATAAAAGAATATTACATACAAGTTTTTACATGAATGAAAATGAAAAACACTCATCTCACATAAAAACCCCCGGCTATTCAAACACGGCGATCCAATATAACATATCCAGCAACACATAACATCACATGTCATCAACGTAAGTAAATATGCGCATCCCAATTGTCGTTGACATATAGCAACGAAACCGGCGATATCACATATTACACTTACGGTCACAGAAAAGAAAGTAAAAAACTACAATAGTTGGAATCCGCAACCTCCATAGACATCGCATGCCTAACAATTATAAACCCCGCATTTTAGTCTCATTATCGAAAACACTTTTCAATATCAAGTCGGGCAATTCAACAAGATTCCCGACATCCTGATCGAATACTCGTCGCAAACTTTAGTAGGCGGCCGCACCCCCGACGCCGTCGACGAAGTGCACCAAGGCGGAACACCGCTGCCGCGAGTACCCGAACGGATGCTTTCGGTGGCGGGGTTCTCTTACAGTCACTTGGTCGGGGCTATGGGGCGAGGCTGTCTATTAAGTTCATCCGGCGAGTATCCGCGTACGCTACGTGATTGCGACGGACTTTTGATCACATCAAAATTCCGTGGCAACCGATCAAGTGAGACTAAAGTGCTGTGTTTATAACATCCAAATCAGTTATCTCATAACAACTTGTGAATTCCAATTATTGTATCACATTCCAGATAAATAGAAAATGTTAAACTTTCCGATCGAACAGTCAAACACCCAAGTTTTCCCGAAACAGCTCAACACATGAAACAAGTTTAAAAACATCCAGTTCATGCCTCAGTACCGACGGTCCAGCCGTAGAAGGGTCAAGCCAACGCCTCACATGTGGCACGCCGTACTGCCCCAAACCCTAAGGTTCAAATGGCAGTTCAAGACGGTCACATAATCGAGTTAAGGTTTGTTGTCTTCTAGAGGGTCCATCGCATTACTTGCACTACTTAGAACGTCTTTAAACCACGGAAAAATCCAACACTTGGAAATTTTCCGACAGGGAAAAATTGGGTATTTATATCCGGTCGAATTTTTTTTTTAACAGTTTCTAAAAATATCCGGAAAGCCACATAGACAAAATCTGATAATCCGATCGAATAATCGAATCCCCAAAACAACCCAGAATATTCAACTCTTGAATAAATATTAAAAATTCCCAGAAAATCCAGCACCATAAAAGAGGAATTACTGTGCAAAAATGGTTGGCTGATGTCATCAATTGGCCGCGGAACCGCCGCAGAAGCCAGGCTTCTGCCGCGGTTCCGCCGCGTTTTGGAGGTATCATTTGCCCAATTTTGCATCGTAATTCCTAGAACTTCCTGCTGAATTTTTTAAGCATTTTTAATCTGGAAAAAACCCAGTTTTTGAAAAAAGTCCAGAGAGCATATTCGGGTTAGGGTTTTGGTTCGATCGGACTTCAAACTCCGTCTGCGCTTCGCCTAAGGCTCTAGCTAGGCTCTGATGCCACTGTAGGGTTCCTAGGCACACTAATGAGGTCTCACAAGGCATCAACCATGCCAATTTCAAAAATTACAAGTGCCGAGAAACCCTAATACGGATCGTTAACTAGAATTTTAGGCGAAAAAGAAACTAGTTAACAACTTAACTAAAAGAAAGAGGCTACAACCTTTGTAGATCCGGTTCTCCACTTCCTTAGCTCTACGTAGACGTCCCTCCGCTGTACAAATCGGATCTTGGACTCTAGTGTCGGCTTCATCGGAGAAATGGGCGGGCTAGGTCATCGACTACGACGCCGAAGATGATCTACGTCGAGGCATCACAAGATCAAGCTCCCACTTCACTAAGTCAAGAAACTTGTGAAGAAAACACCCCATACTACTTGGCAAGAGGTAGAGGATGAAGAAATAGGAAGTGGGTTCACTTTAGAATTGGAATTCTCACTCTTTTTCACTAGTTGCCATTGATGGAGGCAAGCTTCTTCATCTTGAAGAAGAAGAAGAAGAAGATAATGAATATGATGAGTTATTTTCAAAATAGAAAATAAAATCAATACTTATCATATGGCAACCATGGTCAAGTGTAGAGAATGAACTAGGGTTAAGTGGAATGGTTAGGGTTAAGCATGAGACAAATATGGTGGACTTGTTCAAAGCTTCATGAAGCTTCAACGAGCAAACAAACAAAGCCACCATATCATTTCCTTTTCCAAAATAAATAAACAAATGAAATGAATAAGTAAATCAAAACCCTAACCATTACACAACCATGGTTCAATCAAACACTTAACTAGGTATGCATGTATCATCAAACTTGATACAAACAAGTGCACAAAAGTATATCACATATACAACTTGTGTACATCAAGTGAGAAAATCCATTTAAAGTGAACCAATACTAGTTAATGCAAAGTAATATATCAAATATATATAATTATGCATTAAATCATTAAATCAACACTTGATTTAACGATCCGGTCATATCGCATGTGACCGACTAATATCCAATGTATCGGCTTATCGAATCAATCCTCGATTCGATAACTAGGTTATATCGCATACAACCAATCGATACATTCATCGCGAGAATAGAATACGGTATCACATACATGCATTATTCTCGGTCCCGCACATATCTCATATGCGCTCCTATTTCGTTTCGCTTGAGCCAGGAAACCTCTGTGTAGGACTCTAAAGACTCGTCAATACGCCGGCAGCAGGTGATCATCATATCAAACACCCACAAGCCGCAAGCGGTCTGCTAAACGTAACGGCCACTCGGGTATTTAGCGATCAGAAGATCGACGAGCAAGCCCGCTCATACTCCTGTGAATCCAACCAGTAACACTTACCGTACAGTCCGGTCTCGTCGTCTGATATGTCGCATATCTCGCCTAGGGGTGGTAAACGTCAGACCCCAATAGCTCGATAAGTCGTGTCGATATGAGGTCTATAACAGTTCGAGAAACTACTGGTAACACTTACCAGTAAATCTCAGCAACCCTGGCCAGGGATTTCCGGTTATAGCCAATCGAACACAGCGCAACATCAACTCCTTATACCGGGAGAGACGAATCCCCTCCTATCGCTCATTGCCTCCATGTGATTCGGGACTGTACCCAAAAACCACCGTTTTGCACGCCCTCTTGGACGTGGTAAGGTGGAAATCAAAGCACAGTGGGAACCACACAAGACTCTATGACGATCTCGGGTCAACAGACTACTCTGTACCAGTGTCACCAGAGAACTGCCATCTGACGTAAGGTATAATACCATCTGGGAGTTCTCGGCGAGTCCGTCCAGTGTACCCAGTCTCCACTGAGCACCCGTATATCATCTCTGATGTCAAACACCAATGGATATGGGATCATCCATCGCCCATCTGTATGGGTCGAGAAGGTATACGCTAGTCTACTCTGGTATATCGATGCCCCGTCTCGATACATCCACGACTAGGGACCATGAAGGATGTACTTATGGACTACCATGTCCCCACTAGTATGATCCGCATCATAGTCCAGGTAGTCAAGTACAAATCCTAAGGGCTTTACCAACATGTAACAGAGAGACAATGAGTATACACGTTAAGGTAAAGAGTAACCAGATAGCATACTATCATGTCGAGCAAGAAAGTCCTCCCTATATATGTCCCAGCATCCACTACAATATACATCCTATGTATAGCAATGGCCTCTAGGGCATACATATAACTAACATTTGTGAAAACCCGGAAGGGCGCAAACTCATAAAATAAAAAAATTCATGTGCACTTGCAAAGTCCTCTCGACTTTGTGAGGAGTAAATACCTGCGTGAGATCCTTACGACTCATAAAGGAGCAACACGGTTAGGAATACTCATGATTTCTAAGAAAAAATTACACTTACGGGATCCTCTCGACTCGTTAGGAGAATTCCTCTTATGAGACCCTCACGGCTCATAAGATTCAAAAGCCTTAAGCTACAGGGATATAAACATGTTCTTAAGCCATCATATCCCCTAAGTTGCCCTACAGGCGGACCAATATTGACCCTTGTATACAATCCACAGGCACGAATAAATATTCCCCAACTAAGTTCTACCAATAGAAAGAAATGTCCCTATATGGTGAACTACACTTGTAAGTCCTCTCGACTTATAAGAAGAAAACACTCTTGGAAGATCCTTACGACTTACAAGAGAAAATATCATTTAGGAATCCCTATGATTCCTAAGGAGAAAATAAACTTAAGAGATCCTCTCGACTCATAGGGAGAAATACCTTTATGAGACCCTTACGGCTCATAAAGTCAAAAACCTTAGATGACAGGATCTTAACCCTGTTTGCTAAGCAGCCTTTGTCCAAATTAACAAAGGAAAATGATGATTCGCTCCTGACAATATCCCAGTTGCAGCGATGATGATGCCTAAACAGGTGTCAAACTCCAAGTCCTCTCAAGGCAAATGATGATTCGCTCCTGGCAATATCCCAGTTGCAGCGATGATGCCTAAACAGGTGTCAAACTCCAAGTCCTCTAAAGGCAACCGATGATTCTCTCCTGGCAATATCCCAGCTGCAGCGATGTTGATGCCTAAAAGGTATCAAACTCTAAGTCCTCTCAAGGCAAATGATGATTCGCTCCTGGAAATATCCCAGTCGCAGCGATACTGTTGCCAAGGTTGGTATCAGATTCTAAACTCGCAATAAAGACAGCAGCGAGCAGCAAAAAATGTATATAAAACATCCGAAACGATAGGGTAACCCACAATAAAAATCAGCGAGTAAAAAATATGCATATACGAACAGCCGAAATGTTTGGGCAACTCGCAATAAAAAATAGCGAGTAAAAATATTAAAAAAAATAGCCGAAATGATTGGGCACCGCGGATAAAAAGCCGAAATGATTGGGCAATAGCGACTTTCGCAATATGAAAAGCTGAAAAGATAGAGGATCGTAGCAATAAAAAATAAAATAAAATAAAATTTTCTCTGCCCTGTAAGTATGTCCATATTGACTCTTATATAAAATCCATGGGCGCAAATGAAAGAAAGGGGCTATATTTTCTTACCAGGCTCCGTCAAAGAGAAAGCCAGATCTGGAAGACAATATCTACAGCCTAGAGGTTAACTCGACGTTCTTCTCATTCCAACTGGGTGCAAATGCGACGTTAACAAAAGCTCTAAGGAGCCAAATCAAAAAGGCGTGACGACAACATCCTAATTGTCACACCCCGCTTCTCAGTATACGGGCAGAGGAAGCAATGAGGCCACTACGTATTTACTCTGAAGTAAATACGCTAAGCGTATCTAAGCAATATAAATATAAATGCATAAGAGACAAGATATAATAAAACAGAAACTTTATTTATTCACATTCTTTTGTACAATGCATGGAAAGTAAATACATCTGATGAAAGCAATGCCTAAATGGTGGCATAACAGAAAAGAAAAGTACTGAAATAAAAGTGTACAATGTAGCTAGAGCTCTGGATCGTATGCAAGCTGGTCCAAGTCCTCGCTGGTAGGCTCGATCTCCTGAGTGTCCAGATCACCTGACAACATTCCAAAGAAGAAAGAAAAGGAATGTCGTCAGCGAACAATCGCTCGGTAAGTCCCAAAGGTAAGGGAGAAATAAAATAGACAGAGGGAGAGAGTAGCTTTTAAAGTTGTATTATATCGTATTAGTGTTAACGTTGTTGTTTGTAATTTTGTACAGAAGGATGCCAGTGTATACGAGAGGAGTCTCTATATGTTAGAGACTAGGGAAAATGGAAGTATAAGGAGCTGTTATGCCACGGTACAACAGTAACGGAATACAGGTTAGGTGTCTTAATCTTGCAGTCTTGTGCCACTTCTAACACCTTCCGTACCAATCTACCCCTTAAACCCCATGATGTCTTGATTGTATTGTTTGTGTTGTACTGCAACTTGTATTGTCTTGTAATATAGATTGTATAATTGGATGACTTGCCGAAATCATGATATCAGTAAATGGATGTAACTGGAGATTCATGGATGTAACTGGAGAATCATGTAAATGGAAATATATCCATGGTTCTGTTCAGTTAATACGGATTGAATAGATTGAATATATGTATTCAGGGATTCATGTTGAATTGTAAATTGTAGATTGTACTTGAATCATATTCAAGTTAGATTATTTATAATAAGACTCGGTCTGAGTCAAAACAATTAGAAAGAGAAATTGAAGTCCTGATTGTTTTGATATTATCGGTAACCGCTGCACATGGGCGGCAAGATTTGTGTCTTTTTCAAAAACGATTACCATGTTGATAACACTGTTGTTAAGTTGTCTACCTTAAATAGGCAATCACCCACTTCTCCGGCTTCCTGAGGCTCAAGAGATTGGTCCCGCTTAAACCTATATTTACTAGGGTCCTTAGGGTAATTTATAGAACTTGAGGGGTTTTTATGTAAAAATACTTTTGTATAATGTTCAAAATACACCCCAAGTGTTTATTTATCGTCTTTAGAGTTGTAATAAATGTAGATTTTATATTTGTGACATTTTTAGTGAGAATAACCTATTTTTCATAATACATGGTATTTAATTGTAATATTGAACTTGTATGGATTTCATGGTATTTTAATGTAAAGTGATCCTTGGAATATTTAGAAAAAAATTGGAATATTTATATTATCACAAAATAGATATTTTAATGATACATATATATATTTATATAAAAATAATTTTACTATATATTATATTTCTAGAAATCTCATTTTCTTAAGATTTTCGTATTTTAAATCTCTCAAGACCGTATGCTCCTTGCGGAGGTCTGTATCTCGCACTACTGAGTCCAGGGATGTGCGATAATCCGCACCATCCGAGTCGGGTTCCCCAAAATAGGTTGTAGCGGCGCTTTGCAAAGATTTGTAAAATACTTAATCTTTTTAGAAAACGGTTTTATTAGTAAATGGTATTTATTTGAAAGGTTTCATTTTCCTGTATTCTAGGTTCCCGAAAGGTATTGTGCTATATTGCATATAAGTGTTATGAGGAGGTAGGTCATTACCTCGTGATCTAATTAAAGGTATAGCAAGATTGTGATGTTTTAATGTCGAAATGAAACTACATGGTATTATACTGAAAAAGAGCGATAAAAATTGAAATAGAAATCGTTTTGATATGGAACTTGTTCAATATGATTCTTTAATATTTAATAGTCAACATATAAGGGTTTAGTATGATTGTTTTTAAGAAAAGGTTGAATTTTTAGAAAGAACCGAATCGGAAATCTGATTAACTCCAATTCCGTTGGGTTTTGGAATTACGTATTTTTTTAAGAAAAAGAATAGAGAAGAGGGAGGGGGACTTACTGTCTTAGATGTTATGGATGAAGAATAGGAAGTGAACGTAAGTTCCGGTGCGTCGTTTCGTCCCCGGGAACTCCTAGGGTCGTCGTCGGAAAATCGTCGGAGTTTCGCCCTTCGCTAACTCCAAAAGTACACTAAAATTTCTAGATATTTCTTGAGAGTTTTGATCAGAATTTTAGAGTGAGGGGGTGTGTTTAGGGGTTGTATTTATAGGGTAAGGCTAGGGTTTAGGGTAGGTGAAAGGTTTAATTGAAAAAATGTAATAAAATATAGTAAAATGTATTAAAATAGAGTAATTAGGGTTTTAAAGATTCTCTGGTACTGGTCTGAGGAATTAAAGTATACAGGAGTACAGGGAAGATGAAGAGGCCCAACTTTTATGTTGGTGACTAGGCGGTCCGGCCGAGTCCGGCCGGCGGCGGCGGCCCGAGTCGGCCGATCCGCCGGCCGATTCGGCTGAGTCCGGCCGAGTCAGGTAGCCGGAAAGTTCCCTGTCGCTTCAATATCCCTCTGGTCCAGTTAGTTTATTTAGTGTAGTGGGGTTTTACAGGTTTAACACGTGTAGACTCTTGAACTTCTAAAATTTTAAAAAGAAAATAATATTAAAAATAATGTGGGGTATTGGATTTGAACTCTAGTGCTTTGGTTCAGCAATGCAGGGTAATACCAATGAGCTACAAGCTCCTTCTTGCTATTAAAAAGCAAAACAAACTTATAACTTGTGCTCAGGCAAAAGTACCCCTTTCTGTATTTTTTTGAAAAATTGTACAGAAAGTTATACAGAAAGTTTAGGGTTGTTACATTAATTCCATCCCGACGTGCTTCTCATTCCAATAAGGTGCAGACGCAACGTCAACAAAAGACCTAAGGGTCAAAACCAAAAAAAAATGGAGTAACGGAAAAATCCTAACTCTAAATCTCGACGGCGCATAAACTACCTTGAGACCATCCCAACGTTCCTCCTCATTTCAGCAGGATGCGAATGCAGTTATCAAATGAAATTAGAGCAATGGCAAATTCCTAGCTTCGGACTTCAACTGCAATATATACAGCATAGAAGTCTTATAGATGTCTACCCTACTTCAGTAAAGAATCGGCATGAAATCGTCAAAACAAAAAAATGAAACAACGACATATTCCCAGCTTCGGGTCTTGAAGGCAACTCATATAAAGTCTAAAAGACTATCGGAGATCATCCCACACCAGTTCGGAGTGGTTATGACTCATCAGGGCTCCAAACCAAGCCTAACCTCAAGTAAAAAGCGTCATGGCAAATCACTAACGTTTGCTCTTCCGACGGTAATATGACCTAAGGAGATTACTTGAATACGTCTTGTCCAGCCCTCGAAAGGATCAGAGACACGACAGTCACGGGACTACTCGAACAACGACTTAAAGACCGTATATTGAGGAATACATTGGCCAACGTGACGGTACCATAGAATAAAACCCTAGCACCACAAACCTAACAGACCTCTGTCATAAAGAATGGAGGTTATCTTCATATAACGTTAGAACAAGTTTGCCTGTAAACCCAAGGGATGTAAATTAGAAACTCCGAGACGAGTAAATAAACTAGAAACTCCGAGATGAGTGAATAAACTGGAGACTTCGAAACGAGTGAATAAACTAGAGACTCCGAAACGAGTGAATAAACTAGAAACTCCGAGACGAGTGAATAAACTACAGGCTCCGAAACGAGTAAGTAAACTAATGGGCGCTAAAATTAAGACATTGGACATAGAGGAGCACATGCAAAAAGGGGAGAATTCTTTATTCATACGTCAAAATGGTTTACATTTACACAAAGAAAAGTGGGAAATATAATTCTCGTCATTAAGAAGGCGGGGCTTTCAATAAACTAGCAACCTGCTCATTCTCTTCCCACAGCGCCTCCTTGCAAGCCACTATTGTAGCCATCATCGTTTTAACTTGAGCCCGTTGTTGCAAGAACGATAAAAGCTTTTCAGCGATTTCTTGCTTAGCCACTTCGCAATCCCGCAGGCCCTGCTCGGTAAAATCGAGGTTCTGCCTCAGCGCCATTCCTTTAGCCAAGCATTGCTGAAGACATTCAAAGATAACTTGCAGCTGCGCGACATTTGCTTCGACTTGGGCGCGCAATTGGCTGGATTCACTAGAAGCTGTTTCATGCTCCTTTCGCTTCAGGGCTAACTTTTGCTCAAAATATTTAATGGAAGCGACACTTTGTTCAATCCATGCGATCAGTTGTGCCTTTGAAGTTAACGCTTCAGGTGCGAGATGTTTGCACACAATCTCATGAAGACAAGCCTCAATCCGCATACAATAGTCAACCCAAATGCCGATGAAGTCCTCATTATGAAAATTCACAAGCGTCGCCAGCATAAAGTTGACCTCGTTAGAAAAATCCGCAGCAGAGGTGAGGGTTTCAGCATTAAAATCTTCGATGAACTCACTTAGCATCCGCTTGCTATTCTCCGCACCCCTGGAAGATTGGCGCTTAGCAAAGGGCCCTGTGGGCATAGAAATGTGAGACTCAAAAGGAGGCAAAGCTGGTACAACTGCTGCAGAATAAAGCACACATAAAGAAGGGTTAGATTTCAACATAAATAAAAATAATAAAGAAGAATAATGATGAACGAGATCTACCATACCGGTGGTCGAAAGTGGCAAGTTAGGAAGCACAGGAGGCTCGACTATTCCTTCGTTATCTCTCTCGAGCTGTAATACTGCGGTCAATACGAGAAAAGCTTAGCAATAGAAAGTTTACTCATGAAAAAATGAAATAGAAGGTGAGGAATACATTGACCAACGCTTGAAGGAGGAGCGAATTTCGATTGGAAGGCGAAGTGCGAGCTTAATATCTGGTATAAGCGGTTAAAAAGCACTTCTACAGGATTGCAACAATATGTGGTAAAGAAATTAATCCAAGAAAGAGAATGTCTGCACTGAAACAAAGAAATAAGAAATCTTTACCTTCCATCACTAAACCCGAGAGAACTCGGGGTATACAAAAGAGAGGGGTGGAACTGTGACAGTCGTGGCAATGGTTGGCAGCAATTCTTCAGTCAGTACAGTATCGGGGTTTACCATGCCTATACTCAGAATAAAGGAGATATCATTAGAGATGCCTAGCGGGATTAAAAACTCGAAAGTAATAACTCGAGGAATACCTGACAGGGAAGAAACCAAGACAGTGTCCGAAGCGTCACCAGCCGTGACGGCTTCCTCGGTTTCCACTGGGAAGGTGGATTCATTATCCACACCCTCGTCCCCTGAATCGATAAGGGCCGTCGTAATGCTTGCATAACCCGCCGATATCAGGGATCCACAGGGAGAAAAAGCGGCAATTGGAACAGTCCCAGATTCCAAATGAAGGTTTGTCACTTCAGGCTCTTTAACCGCTGGTATTTCACCTGCCATGTCATCATCTAAACTTGGCCCTGTTAAACAAATGTGTGTTCTGATTTAAGAAAAAGGCTGTTTCTAGGTTTTAACATGGAATCGTGCGTTCTCCTACCTTGAAGTAACCGTTCGGCCTCTTCCTGAGCCGCATGCGCAACCTGTCTATGAGCGGTAGACAGGGCAGAAGGAACGTCTGTCATAGGAATGCCGGAAGGTCGAGCATCACTTGAACCCGTGCCCGCGACCAAGATAACCTGACGCTCCCTTGTTGCATGCTTTTACGCTTCCTCTCAGCCTGGGATGTATGAACCTATCTCCTCAAAATCTCCGACAGGGGGATATCATCATCCAAATCAGGCTCGGCCTCTAGATCTGCTGCAACATTTATCATCGGCTGCTTTAGAGATGCCTCTTATGATTCCCCCGGGTGGCCTCAACCGTAGCCGGTGGCCTTGAAGGCTCCTCCGCAATACCGCCTAAGAACGGCATGGTGTTTAGAACATCAGGAGTGGTGGTGGTTCTTATAATAAAAGAGGAAAAGAATTAGGGTATGGATGAAGTGAATTAGATATGTAAATGTGTTGCCAATCATACCGAGGTCCAAGGAAGCGCAGAGCCTCTCCTCCTCCTCAAAATCTTGAGGGACGCCAAGAGAGCCTCTTCAGTGGAGATTCCTATTAAAAGAAGAACGTCAATAAAGCGTAATAAAAAATGTGTATACAGAAAAATGTAAATGAAATATAGCGGACGCTGCGAGAGAAGCTAATGCCGCTTTCTTATGAGCCAGTCTTTCAGAAGCTTCGATGACAGCCTGAAGATCAGTAGCAGCGGGAGGTTCGAATAAACCATCGTTGGTGCCATACTCATACAAACCTTCGCTATAAGGATCATGAGGTTCCTGACCAAATACGACGTCAGCTGAGAATAAGGATTTCTTTTTCTTCTGTGAACTGGCACCAACAGCCGATGATAAGAGTTTTCGCTTAACGGGCATTTTCGGATGGTGGGTCCCGATCTCCGAACTAATGCCCGATTTCGGAGACACTACAATTACCGTAGTCATGGGAACATCTGGTCGAAGATTATCTGGAAAAGCTCGCGAGGCTACGGCCGTGGCAATCTCTCTCAAAGAAGAAAGCACAACCGCCCGTCGCTTTTGTGGGACCGCTGGATTACTGGCTGGGACAACATCCTTATGGTCAAGCAGCAGCCGCCTCTCCTCCCTAATGACAGCACCTGTTTCCTGTTGGTACTAGGAAACATAGGCATTCAAGGCCCTTGGAATAAGACTCGGCTCGCTGAAAAGGAAATGGGACCCCGTATTCAGACGCATGAAATGATGCGTCACGTTGCGAACACCCCCCTCAGTAGTAATTGGTCAACAATGAACACCTCGAGAGGAACGCCTTGGTTGTAACCCAACTGTTAGGCAAAACGGTACGGGTTGTATCTCATAAACAAGGCCGAGGCGTTTTGTCTGAATACCAGGAAACCCGGCATGATAGATGCTCCGTCCTTGAAAACATCATACAGCGACTGGATTACTTTGGAAGATTCTTTGCCGATGGTCAGGACTTTATCGACAAAGGTCATGATGTCCCTAACCATGCACGGGCGAAGAAGCAATCGCCGAGCCTCTTGCTATGTTGGGTCTGGAGCAGAAGCATCGACCAAGTGCATGACCCAAGGAAAATTGTATCCTTCATAAAATCTGGGTTGTTTATGCACACCAAAAGCACCCAGCACGTGCATCTCGATCCACAAGGTGAAGTAGTGCAATAGGAGATTTACGGGCTTCATGCCCGGCTCAGTGGTGTCGGCTGCTAGACTTAGGCCATGATATAAATGAGCCAGTCCTGCAACCCTAATATCCTTGCGCATCCTCGCGACGATGCGATGAGCTGCATAAAAGACAGATGGTCTGATATAGCGGGGGTACATCGGAAGCGCAAATCAACTCAGCCACAAGCCGATAAACCCAATGAAGAACGTCTCCTCGTCAATGTCCAGAGCAGCAATCTCTACGAAGGGGACGGCTGGAGTATCCAGAATAAAGAATTTCTTTAAATCTTCCTCCACGGTCGGCAGTTTGTCCAAACCAAATCCGAACGGGTCGTTGACTTTGGAAAACTTCGCAGCTTGCTTAGACAAAGCCTCCAGACGAAGGAAGCCGGCGACGAAATCTGTAAAGCTAACTCCGTGCCCACCAGACTCCAGGAATAGGCTCTCGTATATGTTCAACACCTTGATCAAGCTTGGAAACTG
The DNA here is from genome assembly GCA_030015575.1 of Agapanthus africanus. NCBI lineage: Eukaryota > Viridiplantae > Streptophyta > Magnoliopsida > Asparagales > Amaryllidaceae > Agapanthus > Agapanthus africanus. The sequence continues at coordinate 903,073,223 of JASDDO010000019.1, read as the reverse complement.
GTGTTGAACGGCATTCTCTAGGATAAGACCCATTACCACTTATTTGGTAGCAAAGATGTACTCGTCAGGGGGAAGTATCTCCTCATAATGTTTCCCTCTGATGGGGAATCCAGATATCTCCGCAAATTCCTCCAATAAGATTGAGACCTCCCAATCCGATAAGAGAAATGTGTGAGTCGAGATATTCCATTGCTTCAAAAAAGATTTGACCCACCACACATGGGGAGTGTGGTAATGAAAAAGGGATGCATAGATCGCGGGATATAGCCCGGTCTTCGGTAGCAACGACTTCTTGGCCGACAGAATGTATCGAGCCCGCTGCAGATAACCAGCCGGATGACGGGGAGACATTCCTATCATTTAAACTTACCCCCAAGGACGCGATTCTCCTTGGGATATGCGGAGCCCTAGAATGTCTAGGGCCATCGACGGCTGCACTGGTATTAATGCCATGGAAGGTTGAAGACAACCTTTCGAGGTCCAGTTGACCTCTTATACTGCGTAAGCAACCTGCGGGGGGTCAGCGTAATGGATTGACGAGATAGGTTTTGACGGTGCCACGCAAGTAAAGCTGCGCCGACCCCGGATAATGTGACTGTACCATGACCCCCACAGAAGAAGAGACTTTTTCTCTGGATCATAATCCTGAATGAGTGCAAAGACTTTCGATCGGTAGGCACATCGGTGAAAGCACTCTTCGAGCGAACGTAAGGGAAGAAGGAATCGGAAGCCATAACACCTAAAAAGAAAAATTCGTAGAGACTTAGTTATCGAAGCAATAAAATCAACTACAATTAAAGGCCTTAGCATTGTCAGTACATCCAAATTTGCACTACATTCTCGCATATTAAAGTCACCACAGTCCAAAGAAAAAAATAGGAACAATAGGCCCTACAAAATCATGGTAACGCCCCCATCAATGATGAGGAAGGCACTCATTGTAAGAATCCAAAAGGATTCTCATTTAATGAAAAATTTCATTGAACTGTGGAGTTAAACTCCCTCGAAAAATGTGTTCTACAATAGATTTCAAATCTTCAAAAAGAACCCCAAAAAAGAAAATAAGAAAGGGAATAAAATTCCCAAAAGAATTTCCTAAAAAAGAAATTTTCTCAATGCCAAGCTCTGTAGAACAACCCGGAATTAAATTCCTCTTATAATGGGATAAAACCCCAGAAATCCGCTCGGGAAATGGAATTGAATTCCAAACAACTTTCAAAGATCAAAGTCAGTAATAAGGTAAAACCCTAAGATCTCTAAGATCTATGGTCTACCCAAACAAAAGTTTTAGATCTCTAAGAGATCGTTCCAAGAGAAGAGCAAAGCTCTGTTAATGGGTTAAAAACCCAAAACAAGAATAGATTCTTTTAAGAGTTTCTTACCAAAATTTTGATAGAGTTTAACTCTGAGAGAGTTTCTTTGAACAGGGATCTAAGTTCTGAAAAGAGAATTAAATTCTCAAGGAAGAAAAAGACTCAAGAGGATGATGAAACGACGGTCATCTTAAGGGCCAAAGGCCTTATTTATAGGACATGAAGAGACGCTTTAACTCCCCAGAAGATCGAACGGTGGAAAGGTGACACCGTTGCACCTACGTGTAAGCCACGTGAGAACGACGGTGGGGGGAATTTTTTTTCCCAATATATTTAACCTAATAAAAGAGCAAAGCTCTGTTGAATTTAATGAGGCAGAGCCTCACGTGCTCTCCACAAGGGCGCCAAAGCCAGAGCCAATCTTATAGGATTAAATCCTATGGTGGCACCTCACGTGCTCTTCACACGGGTGCCAATGTGCAATGCACAGAAGAGTTCATTATATAAGAGTTAAACTTTTGGTGGCGCCTCACGTGCTCCTCACGCGGGCGCCAATGTGCAAAGCACAGAAAAGTTCATTACATAAGAGTTAAACTCTTGGTGGTGCCTCACGTGCTCCTCACGCGGGAGCCAGTGTGCAAAGCACAGGAATACCCATCTTAAGAATTAAATTCTTAACTAGTGCCCATGTGCACAACACGTGAGCGCCAGCGCCCAGGTAGAATTAAATTCTACAGTACTCACTATTAAACAGAGCTGTTGGATTAAAAATCCAACGAAGATGATAAATTATCAAAAATAAAGAATCAAATTCTATTAGGAGAAAACATCTCTCAAATCTTTCTAAATAAGAAAAATACTCCCGATTGGATCAATAATCCAACAGTGGAATAAAATTCTACTTTTGGGAATCTATTCCCTCAATTTTTCCAAACAAAAAGATTGCTCTCTATAAAACAGAGAACCCTTTAACTAAAAATTCGATGGTGATTAAAAAATCACCATCTTACAGAGTAAATTCTTTATAGGGGAAAATATTTTCCCAATCTCGTTAAAAACAAAAATCATATTATGTAGAAAACAGAAGTCCTTGGATCAAAGATCCAATGGTGGGTAAAATTCCCCAACTCAAATTTGAGACTAATTAAATCAATTGGAATCTCTCATTGAGAAATTTTCTCAGAACCAATTAACAACTTGCCTCCACTATATAAAGGACCCGAGACTTCAAGTCTCACAGAGAGAGAGAGAGATAGAGGACAACACATACAGAGGAGAGAATGTTCACCGCCGAAAGCCGGAAAGACAGACGTCTTGCCTGAATTTGGGGGCAGATGTTATTTGGTTTTATCCGTCCACCTCTCCGTAGATACCAAGTTGATTTATGGCACCGTGTATCGGAGGTTTGGACGGATGCGGCCATTGTAGCAGACTTCATCAGATTCCCCCTCGTTAGTGAGGGTTTTTTTGATTGTGGAGACGCTCTTCCCTGCAGGCGCAAACCCCTGCAGTTAATTACATTACCGCATAGCGATAACCACTTTCTCCTGCTCCAGATGTTCACTTCGCGTCGTGTGTGTTTGTTTTATTTTTGGTTACCCGTGGATTGTATACGGAGACTAATTTGTATTGTCGCCCGTAGGGCGTGAATTAGTCCAAATCCGTATTTTCTTAGATTTGGGTTTGGTTTGATTTAAGGATCGTTAATCTCGTTTGGGATTAAGATCGACTTAAATGTTTGTTGAGGATACGTTAGTCTAATTTTAGACTAAGATCTACTCAACAGGATTTTTGGGATCATTCAGACCCAACAGAAGAGCATTTGGACTCTATATTGTCTTAGTTTAAGAACATTGCGGTCCATACATAGTTTAAGGATGTTGCGGTCCATGGAGTTGTTGGTTGTCACGACCTGCCACCTATCTGAAGACGCTGAAGAATTACAACGACATGTATCAGAGGTGTGAGGAGATGTACCTTGAAACCAATGTCAGTTGGGAGATCTGTAGTTGTGTTTGGGACAAAGACCAATTTGGAACATGATGAGCACATAGGCTTGGTTGATCTGAGTTGGGGATTTGGTCAACTTGGACTCAGCCCATTTAATGTTTGAATAAAGTGTTAAACACTTATTTGGGCTCAGTCCCCTTTCTGCGCAAACAGTGATGGGCATTGATATGGGTTTTGATGCTCACCCTTTACTTTAACCCCCTTTTTTTTGTTTTTTATGGAGTGTTAAACACTCTTTATGGAATCCACGTGTGGAGCACATGAAGCGCCTGGTGCTAGGAGTGAGGCGCTGTTTGATGAGTGTATAGAACTTTATGTTAAGCAGCGCCCACGTGATGGGCACGTGAGGCGCTAGGCGCTGAATGCCAACCAAAGAATGCTGAGAACTCTTTATTTGAGCAGCGCCCACATGAGGTGCTTGGTGCTGAGCGCCAACTATTGAGTGCTAAGCACTCTTTATTTGAGCAGCGCCCACGTGAGGGGCACGTGAGGCGCTTGGCGTTGAGCGTCAACTATTGAGTGCTAAGCACTCTTTATCTTACCAGCGCCCACGTGAGGGGCACGTGAGGCACTTGGCGCTGTTTCTTTCTTTATACATTTTTCTGAAGATGTTCAATTCTCTTTTCTCCCCTGGGTCTTCGATCCCCAAGAACAAATTCGTCCCCATGAGAATTAAATTCTCATTTGTGGGAGACTTGTCTTATGGGTCTCAGATCCAGGGAAAACAACTATGTTCTTTATGAGGGTTAAACCCTTGGATATGCAGATGAGATACCATGATCTCTATTATCTTTATTTACCTTGAAGAAAGTTCTTCTTCCTTCTTCTCTCTTAAAACTTTCTTTTTTGTTTGCTCTTCTTGTTGAACTTAAAGTTTATGGGGGGCTTCCTCTCTGCAAGACTTGAAGTCTTGGGTCCTTTATATAGTAGATGCTGATTTGTTGATTTAGTTAAAGAAATCTCTCATTGAGAGATCTTTAATTGATTTGGGGATTTTATCCACCGTTGGATCTTTGATCCAAGGACTTCTGTTTTATAGAAGATATTTCTTATTTTTAACAAGATTGGGAAATATTTTCCCATACAGAGCTTATTCTGTAGCTTAGTGATTTTTAATCACCATTGGATTTTTTAATCCAACGGTGCTCTGTTTTACAGAGAGTAATCTTTCTCGTATAGAAAGATTTGAGGAATATTTTCTCAACAGAATTTAATTCTGTATTTTGATGATTTATTATCTCCGTTAGATCTTTGATCCAACGGCAGAGAACTTTCAGTTCTGACGCCAGCGTCCTCGTTCGGGGCACGTGAGGCGCTGCCTCAAAGTTTTTAACTCTTTGCGCTGGCGTCCTCGTGTAAGGCACGTGAGGCGCTGCCTCAGAGTTTTTAACTCTTGTTGCTGCCAGCCCTCATGCAAGGTACGTGAGGCGCCGCCTCAGAGTTTTTTCAACTCTTGGCGCTGGTGCCCTCGTGCAAGGCACGTGAGGCGCTGCCTCTTTCAAATTTTGAACAGAGTTTTGCTCTTTTATTGAATGCCCCCCCCACTGTTGCGCTCAAGTGGCTTACACGTGAGTGCAGCGGTGGAAGCCTTTCCACCGTTGGATCTTCTTGGAAGTTGGATCGTCCTCCCATGCCTATAAGTAGGGCCTTCGGCCCTTGAGATGACTGTTGTTCATCTTCTTTTGTTCTTTCTACTCCTGATAATTTAATTCTCCTTTCAGAGCTTAGATCTCTGCCCATAGAAATCTTTTCTTAGAGTTATAATTCTGCCCAAAATTTTTGGTAAGGATCATAATCGAACCCATTAAACAGAGCTTTGCTCTTCTTAGATCACAGATCTTTAAGATGTATTTTTAGAGTTATTTAACCCATTAATTAGAACACGGTTCATCTTCCATGAAGAACTCTTAGAGTTTGTTTTGCAGATCTTAAAGATCTTGGGATTTTACTCTGTAAAATGCTTTTCTTTTAAGGGTTCTGGTAGATTATACCATTGTTTTTTCAGACCATGGCCCTTTAGAAAAAAAATTGGGGAATTTTATTCCCTTCTTAATTAGAGTTGACAGATGTGAAATCTGTTTGCGGAGCACAGCTCTCGAGGGGAGTTTAACTCCTTAACCCGATGAGGTTTCTCATAAAATGAGAATCCTCTAAGGATTTCACTCTTAACGAGTGACCGCCCCATCAATGATGGGACGTCACTTTGATTTTCTGGGTCCCCCCTTAGTCCCTTCTCCTTGCATTGCAGTGCGGCACAATTTTAAAGTACCAAGTGTCAAAATTCAGATCATAGCGTTGACAACTAACCCTCGCTTCTTTTCGTGCAGGTACAATGGCTTTCGACTCTTCCTTCCCTTTTGTTCGTTCAGAGAGTGTCATCGTCGACGCGCCTGTGGATTGGGAAGTCTTCATGCTTATCAAAGATCACGACCCAGAGCAGAAGTCTCTTCACTTATGGGGGTCGTGGTATAATCAGATCATTCGGGGTCAGCGTAGTTTTTCTTGTGCGGTGCCCTCAAAGCCAATTTCAGCAATTCATTACACCAACTCGCCTCAAGTGAATTACACTGTAGAGGAGGTTAACTGGACCTCGGAGGGTCACCTTCAGCCTTCTATGGCTTCAATACCCGTGCAGCCGCCGATGGCTTTGGATATTTTGGGGCGACGCATATTTCAAGGCGAGTCACGCCCTTGGGGACAAATATATATGATTGGTTTGACTCCTCGTCATTCATCCGGATACCTACAGTGGGCTCGATACATCCTGTCGGCCAAGAAGTCACTGTTGTTGAAGCTCGGGTTGTACCCCGCAATTTATGCGTCTCTTTTCCAGTATCCCACGCCTCATGTATGGCGGGTAAAGGCTTTCCTGAAGAAATGGAACATCCCGACTCACACTTTTCTTCTATCGGACCATGAAGTTTCAATTTCCTTAGAGGAGTTTGCGGAAATTTCGGGCTTACCCGTCAGAAGGGAACATTACGAGGAGATACTTCCCCCTGACGAGCACATCTTCGCCACCAAATCAGTGGTGATGGGCCTTACCCCAGAGAATGCCGTTCAATATCGATTCCCGAGCCTAATTAAGGTGTTGAACATTTACGAGAGTCTATTTCTAGAGTCTGGAGGTCATGGAGTCAGCTTCACAAACTTCATCGCTCGCTTTCTTCGCCCAGAAGTCTTGTCAAAACAAGCCGCGAAATTCGCTAAGCTTGACGACCCATTTGGTTTCGATTTGGATAACCAGCCGACGGCGAAAGCAGATTTAAGAAGCTTCTTCATTCCGGACACCCGTTTGTTCTTTTCGTAGATCTTGCTGCTTCAGATGTCGATGAAGAGATGTTCTTCTTTGGTTTATCGGCCTGTGGTTGAGCTGGTTTGTGCTTCCAATGCACCCTAGCTACATGAGGTCGTCTGTCTTTTATCCTGCCCACCGCATGGTTGAAGGGACTCGTGTGGCCGTTGGGATAGCGGGGCTGGCTCATCTATACCATGGCCTGAGATTAGCTGCAGACACTGCTCAGCCGGGGATAAAGCCCGTACATCTCCCGTTGCACTACATCATGTCCTGGGTCGAGATGCACGTGCTTGGTGCTTTCGGAGTCTACAAACGGCCCCACTTCTATGACAGCTATAACTTTCCCCGGGTCATGTTTCTAATTGATGCTTCCACATTTGATCCGTCGCAGCGATAGGCTCGACGTCTGGTCCTTCGCCCACGTATGGTTGGGGATAGTATGACTTTTGTCGATAGAGTCTTAACTATCGGCAAGGAATCTACCATGGCAGTGCAGTGCTGCGTGATACTTTCAAAGACGGGGCTCCTATGTTGAAGGCTCGGGAGATCCTGCACTTATATTCGATTAGGCCAGGCTTTCTAGTATTCAGGCAAGGCGCCTCGGCATTGTTCATGAGGTATAACCCGTACCGTTTCGTTCAACAGTCGGGTTACGATCAGGGTGTCCCGCTCGAGGCTTTCTTAGCCGAGCCGGTTGCTACGGAAGAGGGTATCCGCAGCGCGCTGCACCACTTTATGCGGCTAAATACGAGGTCTAACTTTCTCATCAACAAGCCAAGCTACGTGCCGAAAGCTTCGAATACTTACATGGCGCGGTATCAGCATGCGACAGGTGCTGTTATCAGGGAAGAGAGGCGGCTTTTACTTGATCATATGGATGTTGTCCGAGTTGTTAATCCGGCAGTTCCTTTGAAGTGACGGACCGCCGTTCGTCCCTCCTTAAAAGAAGTTGTTGCGGTTGTGATCCCGCGCGCCTTCCCTGAGAAGGTTCCACCCCGTGTTCCTGTAGAAACGGTAGCTGTAGCGTCCCCGGAATTCGGCGTTGGTGCAGAAATTGGGACCCATCACCCGAAAATGCCCGTCAAGCGCAAGCTCTTGTCATCGGCCGCCGGCTTCCGCTCGCAGAAAAAGAAGAAGTCGCTATTCTCTGCCGATGTCATATTTTGCCAGGAGCCACATGCTCCCTATAGCGAGGGTTTGTGCGAGTACGGGACCAATGAGGGTTTATTCATCGCGCTTGCGAATGATACAGATCTCCAGGCCGCCCTTGTGGCTTCCGAGCGACTGGCTCGCGAGGAAGCGGCGCTGATTACTATCGCGAAATCAGGTATACTTTCAGTTATGTTCTTCCACGGCTATCTCTTTTCTCTTTGTTATGTTTGTATTGATGCTTTCTTCTTCAAAGGGTATTTCTGCCGAAGAGACTCTCGCGGCTTCCCTCAGGACGTTCGAGGAGGAAGAGAGGCTCCGCGCTTCTTTGGGTCTTGGTATGAGTCGCTTCATTACACCCTTATTCTTTTTATTCATGCTCTGACCCTCTCCTTTACTTTATTGCAAGGACTATCTTGACTCAGGTTATTCCAAGTGCAGTGCCGATCCCGAGTAGTGATGCGGCAAAACTTCCAGAGCCAACTACTGTGGCCCCAGCTCTCCCAACATCACCACAGGAGGCTTTGCTGAAGCAGCCGATGATGGATGCCGTAACGGCTCCGGAGGCAGAGCTCGGTTCGGACGACGACATCCTCTTGTCAGAGGTCTTAAAGAGATCATTTCTCACTGCTCAGACCGAAAGGAAGCGTAGGAAGCATGTGCCGAGGGAACACGATGCCAGTTTGGCCGTAGGTGCAGGCTCAAGCAGCATTCCTCTTGCTGATACTCCTTCGGCGGATGTTCCCTCTGCCTTGTCTACCACCCATAGACAGGTTGCACGCGCAGCTCGGGGAGAAACTGAAAAGCTTCTCTAAGGTAACGTAACACCCAGTCTTTTACTATAACTTGATCTTCGAATTTTAACATATGCATTTTCTGCAGGGCCAAGTCTTGGTGATGGTATGACAAGTGAAACTCTGGCGGTTATAGTGCCCGACGTTGCTACTCTTTCTCGGGAATCTAGGACTGTCCAGACTGCTGCCCTTTCTCCCTGCGGCTCTTTGGTATCGGCGGGCGTCGCAAGCATCACGACGGCCCTCATCGAGTCAGGGGATGAAGCTATGAGCGCCGAATCTACTCCTTCGAGAGAGAGCGAAGAAGCCGTTACACCCGGTGACACCTCCATTATGGTTTCGGTCCATGATTTATCAGGTAGTCGTAGGGTCGCTATTGTCAAGTTTTTCAATCCTTTTCAGCCCTTCTAATGATATTTTGTTTGTCTTGAGTATAAGTGCGGTGAACCTTGAGGCTGTGCCGTCTGAAGAAGTGTCACCGGTCTCCGCTTTGACGGTCGCTGTCCCCTCGCTTTCTTCTGTGCCCTCTCAAATATTGGAAGGTATGGGTTTGTGAATTATTTGTTTTACTATAGGTACCATCCTCCTTCTATTGACAGTATATTATCGTAACTCTGCAGGAGACCTTTTCGACCATCTATACCAGGTGTTGAACCCGCATTTCTCCTTTCAGTCGGAAGTTGTTCCGCCTGCTGGTATTGGTTAGCATATTCTTCAACTGATGTCTCTTCCTTTCTTTTAAGAATAGACATATTGTTGCTAAGATTTCATCATGTTGATCATAGCGTCACGGGTCAGAGGAGAAGACGAGAGAATAGTCGTGCCTCCGGTACTCCCCTTCCTGCCGCCTTTCACAGCCGGTATAATAGACTTCACTGCTGATGTGTTTTCTTTATTCCCCAAATCGACCTTTGAACCTAATTCGTTTTGCAGCAATTACGCCAGCTCCATCTCCTTTCGAGTCTCGCATTCCAATGCCCGCAGGGCCCTTTGCTAAACGCATGTCTTCTACGGGCGCCGTAAATAGCCGGCGAACGTTGAGCGAATTCATTGAGGATCTCAATGCCGAGGCCCTCACTTCTGCTATGGAATTTTCCATGGAAGTCAATCCAATGCTAACGACACTCGTGAATTTCAATGATGAAGCTATCATCGGCTCTTGGGTTGATTACTGCAGAAAGATCGAGGCTTGCTTGCATGAGATTGAGCTCCAACGTCCAGATCCTGAAGTATTAACTTCGAACTCTCAGCGGGCTGCTTGGATCGAGCATAGTGTTCCTTTCATTAGCCATTTTGAACAAGAGGCGACCCTGAGACGAAAGAAACATGAGGTGGCTTCCAGCGAATCCGTCCGACTGCACGCCCAGATTGAAGCGAATACTGCACAGCTAAAAGCTGTTTTTGACAATCTCCAGAGATGTATTTCGGATGGGTTTACGCTGAGGTGGACGCTTTACTTTTCCGAGCGGGTCACGCAAGACTGTGAAGCTTCCATGCTAGAAGCCGATGGGAAGCTTTCGTCCTGTTTACGGCAACGGGCTCAAGTTGAAGTGGAGTTGGCCGCGGTGGCTGATCACGAGAAAGGATTGAGAGGAGCGCGCGAGCGGCTTGCTAATTTGTTGAAGACGCCTTCTCCTCAACAACCGTCTTTGTACCTATCTTTTTTTTATTGAATGTAATCTTGCGATTTATGAATAACATGCATTCATTTTGATTCCTTTGTGAAATGTATCTTGTAATCACTTGCATTCATGAATAAAAGACATTTTATTTCATACCGGAATGTCCCTTTGGCAAATGTGGCCCGTAGATTCTATCTTGATCTCCTTGCTGGGCAGCGATGGCTTAGGAAACCGGTTCAGATCTGCCGCCTAAGACATTTAAACTTTATGAGCCGTGAGGGTCTCATAAAAACATTTCTCCCTATGAGTCGAGAGGATCCCGTAGGTGTATTTTCTCCGTAGGAGTCGTAAGGATTCCTAAGTGCGTTTTCTATTGAGAGTCGTAAGGATCTCACAAGAGAGTTTTCCCCCTTACAAGTCGAGAGGACTCGTAAGTGGTTGTTTCCCTCCTTGTCGATATTCGACTTTGGAGAGCGTGGCCCGTGAATAGTATGTAATAGTCTATCTTGGACAGACTTGCAGGACCCCAGTGCTTAGGAAACAGGTCCTTATCCCCATTGCCTAAGGCTTTTCCCTACAAGTCGAGACGAGTCGAGAAGTTCTCACAGGAACATTATTTTCCCTACGAGACGGACGAATCGAGAAGTTCTCGTAAGGATGTCCTAACGTCACAGTTAACTCCTGCTAATAGAAGTCCGTTAGGGTGTATGGGGGTTTTTACCCGTCGTACCGTCGCATTAGCCGGTGTATTCCTCGATACGCAATCTTGCTGTTTGAGTAGCCCCGCGACTGTCGTGTCTCTGATCCCTTCAGGTGCTGGACAAGACGTCTTCAAGTAATCTTCCAGGTGATATTACCGTCGAAAGAGAAAGCGTTAGGGATATTCCATGTCGCTTTTTACTTGAGGTTAGGCTCAGTTTGGGAGCCCCGATGAGTTATAACCACTCCGCGCTGGAGTGGGATGATCTCCGATAGTCTTTCAGGTCTCATTTGAGTTGCTGTCAAGACCCTGAAGCTAAGGATCTTCCTTTGCTTCGTTTGTTGACATTGTGTCTGCAATATTGCGACGAATGTCGAGGTTATCTTTGGGTTTTCTGTGAACCGTCGAGATTTGGAACTAGGGGACTTTGCGATGGCTCCGTTTGTTGATGTCGCGTCTGCATCCTGCTGGAGTGAGGAAGAACGCTGTTGTTGATCTCTAGGCTGTAGATGTTGCCGTCGAGACTTGGAACTAGGGACTTTGCCATGGCTCCGAGGTAGTCTCTATGTTGTCCATGAACCATCGAGATTTGGAACTAGGGGACTTTGCCATGGCTCCGTTTGTTGATGTCGCGTATGCATCCTGCTGGAAGGAGGAAGAACACTGTTGTTGATCTCTAGGCTGTAGATGTTGCCGTCGAGACTTGGAACTAGGGACTTTGCCATGACTCCGAGGTAGTCTCTAGGTTGTCCATGATGTTAGTTATATGTATGCTCTATTGAAACATTTTGAAAATTTTAGATAATAAATTAATTTAATTAATTAAATAATAAAATGTTAATTTAAAAGGTTATTGAAACAAAATAGGACATTTTCATAAGTAGTGTGTAAAACTAATTAAATTGAAATATTTTAGATAATTAATTAAATTATTTAATTAAACAAATAATGTTATTTAATTTTTATTGTAGTAAAGAAGGCTTTTTAAGTTAAAGTAGAATTAGTTTAGTAATGAAAATAGTTTTTATATAATAACATGTGTAATGAGGGGTTTATGTGAGAAAGTTAGCATCCTTATGCTAAAATGAGTTGAATGGAAGTTTTTATGCAATTAGGATTAGATAATGGTTAAGCTTAAGATATACCTTCAAGACACCACACCTTAGGAGTAACCACACACACACACACCTCCTTCTTGCATGTACACCTCATGCACACACACCTCACCTTGCATGAAACCACCACAATCCTTTTGGTGACACCTCCTCCTACAACCCATACTCACTCTTCTTATCTTGTTCAGTCCATATATTATTTGAAATAAGAATTAAACTGAAGAGAAAGAGAAAGAAAGCATTTTAGAACACAACAAGAAAAAAGAAGAGAGAGAAGAGAAGAAGAACTAGGTGCTAAGGATTCTTACCTCCATCAAGGTAGGAGCTAAGAGCTTGTGCATCTTGAAGGAAACCTTATCAGTGATCCTCTGTAGATATAATCTTTAAACACTGTAGAAATTTAGTTCTGAAATGTTTAAATGTAGAAATCGGATATCGGATATATCGAATTTTAGGAAAATTAGGCTCTGTGTTAAATCTGCTGTAACTTAGATAATAATTAACATAACCAAACAGTACCTTAATCTTATAGACTGGACCTAGTATAAACCCTAGGAAGACGAACCCTTTTGCTCGGATTTTGGCCGGCGACAATAGCCAAAAATCCGATGTCGCCGTATTTTTGAGGGAGTTGGGTGTTGTGGTTTTTAGGGTAGGTCTCTGTATATGTGTTAAGATATTTGGTATTGTTTGTTTAAGTTATTTTATCAGTATATGAAATCTGGAAGCTAATATCCGTAAAGGGGTTAAAATTCAAAAACACGACACAGATGTTTCGTAACGCGTATCTGTTTTCTGTTACGAACAGCGATTGAGTAAATTCCAGTTAGTATAGGTATTAGATAGTCTACAATAGTCGTACGTAGTATAGTTAATACGTAAAACTTGTATTTTCATGTTTTCGCCGTGTCGGAGTTTAGCCGTTGCTTATACAAATTAATGTCAATGTTAGATTTGAGTACGGGAACTTCGAAGGCCGCAAGGAAAAGAAAGGGATTGGTGATATCTGAGTAGACTCGACGTATTCCGGTGAGTAGACTAAACATCTAGCGGGGGATTTTGTATGGATGGCGTGATACGCCCGTAGTTTAAGTTTAAATTACAATTGTTCCTTCGTTTATAAAGTTTGATCGCATGCGTTCATATATATACATCGTCATGTTAATAATTGTTAGAACACTGCACAATTATCGATGAGTCATGTTGCACATGCACATACCTACATGTTACACTGCACCTCGTCAATATTAACATGTCACCTACACACTTAGTTTTAGTATGTTAAATATGATTCCTAGTATATCTTAAGTATCAATAATGTTAGTTATTTTGCATAAATGATTATCATCTTTTATAGTCAAGTGTTGGTAGTTTGATATTAGATGCATTGGATTATTGAGAATTTATGGTTTTGAGTTTTTATGCACTATTAAGTGTATTCAGTAATTCTTCATGATTGATATGACATGTCCACCATGAGATGTTGTTTTTATGATTTGGTTTTATTCCGAACCGAGTGGGGTAGCTATACGGTTGCGGATTTTTACGTATATCCAGGCTGAGTGCGGTAGCTATACAGCTGGATTCATGGTGGACCCGGTCGAGGCCGAGGGGCAGGAGAGCCGCATTTTAGGCGGAGAGCCTAACGAGGATATTCGATACCGAAGACAGTTGTGAACACGGCGGATATCTAGGTGATATCGACTGGTGTTATTGATTGACAGGATCGTTCAAGGAACGATGTATGATGGAAATAGAAGATTTGTGTCGATGTTGGACACGGAAAAATGAACCTTATTTGGAAATAATTGATGAGATTTGAGTTTTGATTTATACATTGAGTAGTACATATTCATGCTTCCACCTGTTATCATGCACCACATTCATTATTGTTGATATTAGCGCTAGTTCGTCATACTTGCATTATCAGTCGATATATGTTTGTTTTATTCACTGAGATAGCAACTCACCCCTATTATGCCATAGTTCCTTGCAGGATTCGTGCGGACGCGTAGCAGCAGTGCGGATCCACTTATCAGTTTTTATCGCTCTTTTTGCTAGGTGGGTTACCTACGTAGTAACCTCCTATTTTGGTTTTGTATATTGGATCTAGTATTTCTCCATCAGACCCTGTATAGTTGACTTAGAACGAGATGTGGTTGTATGTATCTTATTTTGATTGTTGAGATCGTTTAGTTGTGTTAAATTATATTTCTTTTAATTATGCGTGAGGTTCTTCATTTGGGTGTCGTATTATTATTGTGTATTGATTTCCGCTGTTTGGCATCGTTTTGCTCCCAACTAGGGATGCAACCTATTCACACATTCTATAACTTCTTAATTAATAATTAAAATGGAAGTACTGTCGAAGTTTCAAAACAAGTTGTTTAAACTTCTCTTATTTAAAAATCATTCGGCATGCTATTCCATTCTTTTACTTGAAACTAAATATTTTCTAAGTTCCGTAAAAAGGGTTTTTGATCTTGGTATTTGGCATACTCAGATTGTGTTGATATCTTTAGATACCATACAATCTAAGTGCCGGTCACATACAAAATTTGGGTCATGACAAAGTTGGTATCAAAGCTTAGGATTAACCTTACGAAACCGAGTAGTGAATTGAATATAGTAGGCTTTAATTTCGCTAGCTAGGTTGACCCTTGGTTGATGGAGTAGGTGATTTAGGAGGAGTAGAGTACCATACATATGTTCCGCGGCATATTAACGCTATGATACTCAGCCTAAGTGACCTTAGGATATATTTGTTCGTACTTCCTTTCTTGATTCCATGTATCCTGTGATTCAATTGCAATGTCCTTATCAATCCTATTTCATAATCCAGCCACTAAGTCACCAATGACTACAAAGACTCAGGGGGCCGCTGTTAGAGATGAGATTGGAGCGGGCTCGTCTGAGATGAGGACAAACTAGGGCAGTACGCCTATCTTTCATGAACAGATTGATCCACCCTCTAGTGATCGTATAACTAGGATGGAGGCGAGTGTTCAGGCGATGCGCCGAATGATCGGATCCTTGATAGAGATTAGTCGAGCACAGAGATCGTCCATTACTCCATGTACGGTTGTTCAGAGACCGTGGTTAAGACGGTCGTAATTTGAGAGGACAAGGAGGCAGAGGCAGACGACAGTTGGTCGCTGGAAGAGGGCAGGCTTTAACTTTTGTGTTGACTCCTCGGGACGCACAGGCGTCGAACGTTGTCGTAACAGGTATTCTTTCAGTATGTTCCTTAAATGCACATATTTTATTTAATCCCGGTTCTACGCATTCTTACGTATCTGCACACTTTGCACTTTCTCTGGGGAGAAAGTCGTCGTTGTTAGAGTTACCGCTAGTTGTGATTACTCCTGTAGGAGATTCTTTTGTAGCTCGACACGTATTTAGGTCTTGTTCAGTACGTATCGGTGATAGGGAATCATTAGTGGATTTGATTCTTCTAGATATGCTAGATTTTGATATACTTCTTGGTATGGATTGGTTGACCGCATGTCATGCTTATGTAGATTGTTGGGGGAAAGCGGTCAGATTCTGTTTTCCGGGCGAACCAATTTTGTTGTGCAAGGAGACTGTAGTTTAACTCCTGCTAACATGATTTCTGCTCTTTGTGCAGGACGACTCTTGAAGAATGGTTATCGTGGGTTCTTAAAATTTGTTCAAGAAGTGGGAACCGCTGAAGTCCCGTTGGACCAGGTTCCGATCGCACGAGAATTTTCGGATGTAGTTCCTACTGAATTGCCAGGATTACCGCCTGATCGCGATATCGAATTTTGCATTGACTTGATTCCGGGTGCGGGGCGTATTTCTATACCACCTTATCGGATGGCCCCGACGGAGTTGAAGGAACTCAAAAGTCAGTTGCAGGAGTTGTGAGATAGAGAACTTGTTCGTCCGAATGTATCGCTGTGGGGAGCTCCTGTCTTGTTCTCTAAAAAGAAGGACGGCAGCATGAGACTGTGTATCGGAACTAATGAATAGACCCGCGATTCCATAGAAAGACATCACTACAGGAAGCTGAATCGAGTTACTGTGGGAAATAAGTATCCACTACCTCGTATCGATGACTTATTCGATCAGCTGTAGGGAGTTGGCTATTTCTCAAAGATTGATTGCAGTCAGGGTACACCAGTTGAGAGTTCGGAAGGATGACATTCCGAAGACTGCTTTTCGCACACGACACGGGCATTACGAGTTTTTGGTGATGTCGTTCGGGCTCACCAATGCCCCAGCAGCTTTCATGGATATGATGAACCGTATTTTCAGGCCATTCCTTGATCAATTTATTATTGTATTTATAGATGATATTCTTGTTTATTCCCAGAGCTGGGAGGAGCACGAGCAGTATTTGTGTATCATATTGTGGACCTTGAAGGAGCATCGGTTGTTCGCTAAATTTTCCAAGTGTGCTTTCTGGATGGATAGTGTGGATTTCTTGGGTCACGTAGTTATGAGAGATGGTATATGTGTGGACCCAAAGAAGATCGAAGTAGTACAGCACTGGTCTTGACCTGTGTCAGTTACAGAGGTTCGCAGTTTCTTAGGTCTGGCTGGTTACTACCAACGTTTTGTGCTGGATTTTTCTCGGATTGCTTCACCGCTGACTGGATTGACCAGGAAGGAGGTTCTATTTCTTTGGACCGAAGCGGGCGAGCATAGCTTCCAGCAGTTGGAGACTTGTCTGACTACTGCACCAGGGTTATTATCGCCTTCGGGATCGAGCGATTTTGTGGTTTATTGTGATGCTTCTCGAGTGGGGCCAGGCTGTGTATTAATGCAGCACGGCAGGGTTATCGCATATGCTTCTCAGCAGTTGAAGAAGCATGAGCAGGACTATCCCACTCATGATTTAGAAATGCCTGCGGTGATTTTTGCACTCAAGATTTGGAGCCATTACCTATACGGCGAATCGTTCCAAATATTCACAGACCACAGAAGCTTAAGGTATATCTTTCAGCAGTAAGATCTTAATCTGAAGCAACGTAAATGGATGGAACTCGTGAGGAATTATGATTGCAAGATTCTTTATCATCCGGGCAAAGCGAATGTTGTGGCAGAGGCTTTGAGTCGGAGGTCCGGAGGTAGCTTACCTTATTTGAACACAATGCAGAGACAGTCATCCACAAATTGGCAGATTCTATGTAATAACCGTGTACAGTTTGAGTTCATATCGACAGGAGGACAGTTAGCTCATATTCGCACCCGTCCTTAGTTATTGGATCGTATCCGAGAGGCACAGCCCGCAGATGCTCGTATGTTGGAGATCATGGATCGGGTTAGACAGGGTAGAGAGTCTGAGTTCGTGATAGATGACCGTGGAGTATGATGATTTGGGACTCGTCTTTGTATGCCGGATTCAGAGGAACTGAGACTTAAAATCTTAAAAGAGGCCTATCAGTCAGAATATAGTGTTCATCCTGGTTCCACCAAGATGTATCATGACTTGAAAGAGGTCTATTGGTGGGAAGGCATGAAGAGAGATGTCGCGGAGTTTGTTTCAAGATGCTTGACTTGTCAGCAAGTCAAGGCCGAGCACCAGAGGCAGACAGGAGAGTTGCAACCCTTGCCTATTCCGGAGTGGAAATGGGAGCAAATCTCCATGGATTTCATTGTGGGTCTACCCAGGACTAGCAGAGGGTATGATTCCATCTGGGTGATTGTAGATAGATTGACAAAAACCGCTCACTTTCTTACAGTGAAGACAACGTTTGGATATGTGCAGTATGCTCAGATCTATATTTATGAAATTGTGCGATTGCGTGGAGTTCCGACGTGCATAGTATCCGATAGGGGTACACAATTTACCAGCCAACTATGGCAGAAACTTCAAGAGGCTCTAGGTACCTGACTGAGTTTTAGTACAGATTTTCACCGCAGACAGATGGTCAGTCAGAGCGGACCGTACAGACTCTAGAGGATATACTTCGAGCCTGCAGTCTTGATTTCGGTGGCAGTTGGAATCGTCACTTACCTTTGATAGAATTCTCTTACAACAACAGTTTTCAGGAGATGATCCAGATGGCACCTTTCGAAGCTTTGAATGGGAGAAGGTGTCGATCACCCGGTTGCTGGACAAAACTCAGCGAGAGTAGCATTTTGGGACCGCAGATAGTACAGGAGACTACAGAAATGATCCAGATGATACAGGATAGAATGGGAGCGGTCCAATACAGACAGAAATCATATGCTGATCGACGCCGTCATAGACTAGAGTTGATGTGGGAGATCATGTGTTCCTTCGTGTATCTCCGATGAAGGGTGTGATGCATTTCGGGAAAAAGGGGAAGCTCAGCCCCAGATATGTCGGACCCTATGAGATTTTGGAGAGAGTGTGTGCTGTAGCTTATCGTTTAACAGTTCCACCAAGTTTTCTCGATGTGCATCCAGTGTTTCATATGTCTATGCTTCGTAAGTATATTCACGATCCCTCTTACGCGACCCAGCATCAGACCTTACAGCTTGAGCAGGATTTATCCTACACAGTGCAGCCAGTGGCTATTCTAGACCGTCAGGCAAAGGAAACTGAGATCAAGGGTACTTCCGTCTGTAAAGGTTCTTTGGCGAGGAACAAATCGCGAAGAGGTCACTTGGGAGGCCGAGGATGCGATGCGGAAGAATTTCCCACATCTTTTGAAGGTACGTGTAGTTAAGTTTTAAATTCGGGGACCGAATTTTCTTAAAGGGGGAATATTGTAACATTTTGAAAATTTTAGATAATAAATTAATTTAATTAATTAAATAATAAAATGTTAATTTAAAAGGTTATTGAAACAAAATAGGATATTTTCATAAGTAGTGTGTAAAACTAATTAAATTGAAATAGTTTAGATAATTAATTAAATTATTTAATTAGACAAATAATGTTATTTAATTTTTATTGTAGTAAAGAAGGCTTTTTAAGTTAAAGTAGAATTAGTTTAGTAAAGAAAATAGTGTTTATATAATAACATGTGTAATGAGGGGTTTATATGAGAAAGTTAGCATCCTTATGCTAAAATGAGTTGAATGAGGGGTTTTATGCAATTAGACTTAGATAATGGTTAAGCTTAAGATATACCTCCAAGACACCACACCTTAGGAGTAACCACACACACACACCTCTTTCTTGCATGTACACCTCATGCACACACACTTCACCTTGCATGAAACCACCACAATCCTTTTGGTGACACCTTTTCCTACAACCCTTACTCACTCTCCTTATCTTGTTCAGTTCATATATTATTTGAAATAAGAATTAAACTGAAGAGAAAGAGAAAGAAAACATTTTAGAACACAACAAGAGAAAAGAAAAGAGAGAAGAGAAGAAGAACTAGGTGCTAAGCATTCTCACCCCCATCATGCTAGGAGCTAAGAGCTTGTGTATCTTGGAGGAAACCTTATCAGTGATCCTCTGTTGGTATAATCTTTAAACACTGTAGAAATTTAGTTCTGAAATGTTTAAATGTAGAAATCGGATATCGGATATATCATATTTTAGGAAAATTAGGCTATGTGTTAAATCTGCTGTAACTTAGATAATAATTAACATAACCAAACAGTACCTTAATCTTATAGAATGGACCTAGAATAAACCCTAGGAAGACCAACCCTTTTGCTCGGATTTTGGCCGGCGACAATAGCCAAAAATCCGATGTCGCCGGATTTTGAAGGAGTTGTGTGTTGTGGTTTTTAGGGTAGGTCTCTGTATATGTGTTAAGATATTTAGTATTGTTTGTTTAAGTTATTTTATCGGTATATAAAATCTGGAAGCTAATGTCTGTAAGAGGTTAAAATTCAAAAACACGACACGGATATTTCGTAACGCGTATCTATTTTCTGTTACGAACAGCGATTGGGTAAATTCCAGTTATTATAGGTATTAGATAGTCTACAATAGTTGTACGTAGTATAGTTAATATGTAAAACTTGTATTTTCATGTTTTCGCCGTGTCGGAGTTTAGCCGTTTCTTATACAAATTAATGTCGATGTTAGATTTGAGTACGGGAACTTCGGAGGCCACAAAGAAAGAAAAGGGATTGGTGATATCTGAGTAGACTCGACGTATTCTGGTGAGTAGACTAAATATCTACCGGGAGATTTTGTATGGATGGCGTGATACGCCCGTAGTTTAAGTTTAAATTACAATTGTTCCTTCGTTTATAAAGTATGATCGTATGCGTTTATATATATACATCGTCATATTAATAATTGTTAGAACACTGCATAATTATCGACGAGTCATGCTGCACACGCACATACCTACATGTTATACTACATCTCGTCGATATTAACATGTCACCTACACACTTAGTATTTATTATGTTAAATATAATTCCTAGTATACCTTAAGCATCAATAATCTTAGTTACTTTGCATAAATGATTATCTTGTTTTATATTCAAGTATTGGTAGTTTGATATTAGATGCATTAGATTATTGAGGATTTATGGTTTTGAGTTTTTATGCACTATTAAGTGTATTCAGTAATTCTTCATGATTGATGTGACATGTCCACCATGAGATATTGTTTTTATGATTTGGTTTTAATCCGAACCGAGTGGGGTAGATATACGGTTACGAATTTTTACGTATATCCAGGCTGAGTGGGGTAACTATACAGCTGGATCCATGGTAGACCCGGTCGAGGCCAAGGGGCAGGAGAGCCGCATTTTAGGCGGGGAGACTAATGAGGATACTCGATATCGGAGACAGTTGTGAACACGGCGGATATCTAGGTGATACCGACCGGTGTTATTGATTGACAGGATCGTTCGAGGAACGATGCCTGATGGAAACAGAAGATTTGTGTCGTTGTTGGACACGGAAAAATGAACCTTATTTGGAAATAATTGATAAGATTTCAGTTTTGATTCATACATTGAGTAGTACATATTCATGCTTCCACCTGTTATCATGCATCACATTCATTATTGTTGATATTAGCACTAGTTCGTCATACTTGCATTATCAGCCGATATATGTTAGTTTTATTCATTGAGTTGGCAACTCACCCCCATTGTGCCATATTTCCTTGCAGGATTCGTGTGGACGCGTAGCAGCAGTGCGGATCCACTTATCATCTTTTATCGCTCTTTTTGCTAGGTGGGTTATCTACGTAGTAACCTCCTATTTTGGTTTTGTATATTTGATCTATTATTTCTCCATCAGGCCCTGTATAGTTGACTTAGAACGAGATGTGGTTGTATGTTTCTTATTTTGACTATTGAGATCGTTTAGTTGTGTTAAATTATATTTCTTTTAATTATGCATGAGATTCTTCATTTGGGTGTCGTATTATTATTGTGTATTGATTTCCGCTGTTTGGCATCGTTTTGCTCCCAACTAGGGATGCAACCTATTCACACATTCTATAACTGCTTAATTAATAATTAAAATGGAAATACTGTCGAAGTTTCAAAACCAGTTGTTTAAACTTCTCTTATTTAAAAATCATTCGGCATGCTATTTCATTCTTTTACTTGAAACTAAATATTTTCTAAATTCCGTAAAAAGGGTTTTTGATCTTGGTATTTGGCTTACTCAGATTGTGTCGATATCTTTAGATACCATACAATCTAAGTGCCGATCACATCCAAAATTTAGGTCGTGACGCCTAGAGGCCATTACTGTACATGTGATGTATATTGTAGTTGATGATTGGACATACATAGGGAGGACTTTCTTACTCGACATGATAGTATGCTATCCGATTGCGCTATATCTTAACATGTACACTTATTGTCTCTCTATTACATGTTGATAAAGCCCTTAGAATGAGTACTTGACTACTAGGATTATGATGCAGATCATACTAGTGGGGCAATGGTAGTCGGTAAGTACATCCTTCAATTGTTCCTAGTCGTGGGAGTATCGAGACAGGGCATCGATACTCCAGAGTAGACTAGCGTATGCGCTTCTTTACCCATATGATGGGTGATGGATGATCCCACTTCTATTGGTGTTTGACATCAGAGAAGGTATACGGGTGCTCAGTGGAGACTGGGTATATTGGACGGACTCGCCGAGAACTCCTAGATGGTATTATACCTATCGTCAGATAGTAGTTCTCTGGTGACACTGGTACAAGTTAGTCTGTCGGCCCGAGATCGTCATAGAGTCTTGTGTGATTCCCACTGTGCTTTGATTTCCACCTTACCACGTTCAAGAGATCGTGCAAAACGGTGGTTTTTGGGTACAATCCTGAGTCACATGGAAGTAATGAGCGATAGGAGGGGATTCATCTCTCCTGGTATTGGGGGTTGATGTTGCGCTATGCTCGATTGGCTATAACAGGAAATCCCTGGCCGGGGGTTCTGAGATCTACTGGTAAGTGTTATCAGTAGTTTCTCGAACCGTTATGGACCTCGCATTGGCATGACTTATCAGGCTATTGGGGTCTGACGTTTACCACCCCCAGGCTGTGATATGTGACATATCTGACGAAGAGACCGGACTGTACTGTTAGTTGTATGTATGCCCTAGAGGCCAGTATTGTACAGATGATGTATATTATATTGGATGCTTGGACATATATAGAGAGGACTTTCTTGCTCGACATGATAGTATGCTATCTGGTTGCTCTTTATCTTAACATGTATACTTGTCTCTTTATACTGTCTTATAGTTACAAGTTGGTAAAGCCCTTAGGATGTGTACTTGACTACCTGGACTATGATGTGGATCATACTAGTGGGGACAGGGTAGTCCATAAGTACATCCTTCAAGGTCCCTAGTCATGGGTGTATCAAGACGGGGCATCGATATACCAGTGTAGACTAGCATATACGGTTCTCGACCCATGAGATGGGCGATGGATGATCCCATATCCATTGGTGTTTGACATCAGAGATGGGATACGGGTGCTCAGTGGAGACTGGGTACACTGGACGGACTCGCCGAGAACTCCCAGATGGTATTATACCTTACGTCAGATGGCAGTTCTCTGGTGACACTTGTGCAGGTTAGTCTGTAGACCCGAGATCGTCATAGAGTCTTGTGTGATTCCCACTGTGCTTTGATTTCCACCTTACCACGTCTATGAGGGCGTGCAAAACGGTGGTTTTTGGGTACAGTCCCGAGTCACATGGAGGCAATGAGCGATAGGAGGGGTTTCGTCTCTCCCGGTATTGGGGGTTGATGTTGCGCTGTGCTCGATTGGCCGTGACAGGGAAGTCCCTGGCCAGGGCTGATTTAGAGATTTACTGGTAAGTGTTACCAGTAATTTCTCGACCCGTTATGAGCCTCACATCGGCACGACTTATCGGTTATTGGGGTCTGACGATTACCACCCCTAGACTTGATATGCGACATATCAGACGAGGAGACCGGACTGTGCGGGAAGTGTTACCGGCAGGCTTTTACAGGAGTTGGAGCGGGCTTGCTTGCTGATCTTCTGATCGCTCAATACCCGGGTAGTCGTTACGTCCAGCTAGTACCGCTGACGGCTTGTGGGTGCTTGATGTGATCATCACCTACTGCCGGCGTATTGACGAGTCTTTAGAGTCCTACATAGAGGTTTTACTGGCTCAGGCAAAACGAAATAGGAGCACGTATGTGATATGTGTGGGACCGAGAATAATGCGTGTATGTGATACCGTATTCTATTCTCGCGACTTTTTGTATCGGTCGGTTATATATGATATAGCCAGGTTATCGAATCAAGTGTTGATTCGATAAGTCGATACATTGGATGTCAGTCGGTTATATGTGATATGACCGGATTATTAAGTCAAGTGTTGATTTAATAATTTATTGTATAATTGTATATTTGATATACTAGTTTACATTAACTAACACTTGTTCACTTTAGGGTTTTTCTCACATGAACACAACTTTAATATATATGTGATATATATTAAAATGTGTTTTTCTTTTTGTATCATGGTTGATGATACACATGACTTGGGTGTATGAGACTTACACCATGCTATATATTATGTTGGGTTTTTTTTATATTTTAAGTAATTACAAAATTAGTGGAGGATTAGATCAATGCATGAAGCTTGTAGAAGCTTGTAGAAGCTTGTGGATGCATTGACTAAGTCCACTTGAGTTTGTTTTTACTATGGATATTTGTTAACCCAACCATAAGGATTAGCCATGGGTTAAGTCTCTACAAGAGTTAGTATATGATACTCACTCACCTTGGTTAGCTCTCTCACTTGATGATTATCCTCATCTCTTTCTTTTCTTCTTCTTCTTCATTTGTTAAAAGAAAAAAGCTTGCTAGGGTTTGATCAAAAGTGAGAAAGATTGTGAGAAATAAAATTCTAAAGAGAACCCACTTCCTATTTCTCCATCCTCTATTAGACTAGCACTTTAGTTTAGGGTGTTTGCTTCACTAATTCTCAAGTTAGTGAAGTAGAAGCTTGAGTTGGCATCCCCTCGACGTAGATCATCTTCGGCCTCGAAGACTTCAAGCAAGGACGCGTCTTTCGCCTCGTGAAGCCATGCAAGGGTCCGGGAGAACCACGATCGCAGCGAAGGGACTTCAACAAGGAGCTAAAGAAGTGAAGGACCGATCTACAAAGGTTGTATTTCGTATTCACTTAGTCATAAACGTAGTTTACTAGCATATGAAACCCTAATTTTCTAGCAACGATCTTGTTTAGGGTTATTCGGCACGGCTAAAATTTTAAACAGGCATGGTTGATGCATTGTAGAACCTTATTAGAGTGCCTAGTAACCCTACAGTGGTATCAGAGCCTAGCTAGAACATTAGGCGATATGTTAACGAAGTTAAAACTCCGAACGAACACGAATACGTCAAAGTTAACCCCCTCTTGCACTAAAAATCTCCCACTTGCACTAGGGCCAGCTGCTGTAGTATCGTATACCAAGCATCCCGAAGAGTCTCTCAAACTGTATCTGGGGAATGGCCTTTGTGAGTGGATCCGCTGTGTTGTTCTTCGTGTCAACCCTCCTGACTTCGATCTCCCGGCGATCAACTATCTCCCGGATCAGGTGATACCGCCTCAGAATATGCCTAGATCGCTGATGGGACCTGGGTTCCTTGGCCAAAGCCACCGCTCCATTGTTATCACAATACAAAGGTATTGGATGCTCAATGGATGGAACCACTCCAAGTTCAGTAATGAACTTCTTGATCCAGACAGCCTCTTTGGCAGCATCGTTGGCAGCGATGTATTCAGCCTCCATCGTCGAGTCTGCCACGGTTTCCTGCTTGGAACTCTTCCAGCTAACCACCCCTCCGTAAAGGGTAAAGACAAATCCCGACTATGACTTAGAGTCATCCTTATCACTCTGGAAGCTCGAATCGGTAAAGGACTCCACTTGGAGTTCTCCGTTACCATACACCAAGAGCATCTCCTTAGTCCTTCGCAAGTACTTGAGAATGCTCTTCACAGCTGTCCAGTGACTCTCTCCAGGATCAGCTTGATACCTACTCACTACACTTAGTGAGTATGCTACATCGGGTCTGGTACATAGCATCTCGTACATGATAGAGCCTACAGCCGAAGCATAGGGTATCCCTTGCATGCGAGCTCTCTCCAAATCAGTCTTGGGAGACTTCTCTTTGGAGAGAGTGGGCCCTGAGAACGTGGGTAAAAACCCACGTTTGGACTCTTCCATACTAAACCTCTTTAGTATGGTGTCAATGTACCTGGATTGGGACAATCCCAATATCCTTTTAGATCTATCTCTATAGATCATAATTCCCAATATGCAGGAGGCATCACCAAGATCTTTCATTGAGAATCTTTGTGATAAGAAGAGCTTGACCGATTGCAGCATAGGAATGTCATTTCCTATCAAGAGTATGTCGTCCACGTACAATACGAGGAAGACAACCTTACTCTCTGCCACCTTCTTGTAGATACAAGGTTCATCTACGTTTTTGACGAAATCAAACTCTTTGATAACGACGTCAAAGCAGATGTTCCAACTCCGCGATGCTTGTTTTAATCCATAAATGGATTTAAGCAGCTTGCACACCTTCCCGCTGCTCCCACTATCTACGAAGCCCTCTGGCTGAGTCATGTACACGCACTCTTCTAAATCACCGTTTAGAAAGGCGGTCTTAACATCCATTTCCCAAATTTCGTAGTCATGATATGCAGCGATGGCAAGCATGATCCAGATGGATTTAAGTATAGCTACTGGAGAAAAGGTTTCGTCATAGTCTACTCCTGGTCTTTGACGAAAACCCTTTGCAACAAGTCTAGCTTTGAAAGTCTCCACTTTCCCATCTACACCAAGTTTTTTCTTAAAGATCCACTTGCTCCCAATAGGTTTTATCCCTTCAGGAGCATCTTCCAAAGTCCATACTTTGTTGGTGTACATGGATTCCATCTCGGACCGCATTGCATCCAGCCATTTCACTGAGTCCCCACTCGTGATGGCCTGCTCGAAGCTAGTTGGGTCATCATCAACCATGATGCAATCCTCGCTCCCACCATCCATGAGAAAACCGTAGTATCTCTCAGGTGGGTGAGGAACCCTACTAGATCGGCGGAGAGGCTGAGGTTCGTTGGGAACTACCGAATCCTCTGGTTCCACCAAATCTTCTGTTGCAGTCTGTATTGCTGGAACCTCTTCCAGTTCTACCTTCATGCCACTAATCTCTTTTTCAAGAAATTCCTTTTCTAAAAAGGTGGCATGTCGAGAAACAAACACTTTTTGTTCCTCGGTTTGGTAGAAGATATACCCGCGCGAATGTTTGGGATATCCAATAAACTTACACAGAATGGACCTTGCCGCGAGTTTGTCCGAATTTTGCGTTTTTACATAGGCCGGACAACCCCATATCTTAACATAATTAAGACATGGTCTCTTTCCTTTCCATATCTCATATGGAGTGGTTGGCACAGATTTGGTGGGAACCATATTCAATAGGTCTGCAGTTGTTTCCAGTGCATACCCCCAGAAGGAAATAGGTAACTCAGCTGTGCTCATCATAGAGCGCACCATATCTAATAGGGTGCGGTTTCTCCATTCCGATACACCGTTGTGCTGTGGTGTATATAGAAGAGTTAGCTGAGAGAGAATCCCATTCTCTTTTAGGAAGTCCAGGAATTCATTGCTCAAGTATTCTCCTCCTCGATCAGATCGAAGGATTTTAATACTTTTTCCGGTTTGGTTCTCAACTTCTTGTTTATATTCTCTAAATTTCTCAAAAGCTTCTGATTTGTGTTTTATCAAGAACACATATCCGAATCTAGAGAGATCGTCAGTGAATGTAATGAAGTACGCAGAATCATTCCTGGCATGTGTAGACATGGGGCCGCATACATCACTATGTACTAGTCCCAAGAGTTCCGTAACTCTTTCTCCGTGTCCCGTAAACGGAGTTTTGGTCATCTTGCCTTTGAGACATGACTGGCAAGTGTCATAAGATGAAAATTCAAACGGATTCAAATATCCATCCTTATGCAACTTAGCTAGTTGTGTCGCATTGATGTGACCCAGTCTACAATGCCACAAGAAGGATTCGTTCATTTCTGAACTCTTCCTCTTGTGTGTGTTTGTTATGCTCAGAACTGTTGATTGATTTAGAACATAAATGCCATTGCACATCGTGCCTGATCCAACCAACTTTTGGTTTAGAAAAATATTCATAACATTATCCTGTAATAAAAAATTATATCCTTCTTTACTCAATGAAGAAACCGATATAATGTTGCATATCAGGTTCGGCATGTAATAGCATTCGTTCAAAATCAATGTATTACCAGTTGGCAATACATGGTGATATTCCCCGACGGTTTTAGCTGCAACAATTGCACCATTTCCAACCCTTATGTCTTTATCACCTTCTCCAAGTTCTCTACCTTTCCTAAGCCCATGTAACTGATTACATATATGGGATCCTGACCCGGTATCTAATACCCAGGACGTAGAGCAAATGGAGAAACAGTTCTCTGTAACGAACACACCCGAAGAAAATGCATCAACATGTACTTTCTTCATTCGGGTGGCATGGGAATCCTGGTATTCCCCTATATCCTGTTCAGCCTTATAACTTTTATAAGAAAGAACGGAACCAACGTTCCCCAGCACAGTATAACATGCGGGTTCGGTCAATACATCCATATTATTATCTTGATTAAGGCATGATATGGTCGCTACATGGAGAGAGAGAGAAGAAAACACTTTAGCGTATGCTCTTGCAAGATCAGATTGGTTATTATTTTATCTAATCAGGATGGCTCCCACTGTTTTTATCAAATCTTCCTTCAAACCCTAAAAGGAAAGACTAGCCGGGATTAATTACACCCTACAACTTCGCCGATCTTTCAGCCAGGCCAGTGTCGGTACTTTGAGGGATGTTCCCCGTGCTTTCGCACGGACCTAATTAAAGTAAACCTCGTTTTCCCAGAGGCGTAACCCCGTTGACAACTTTCTAGACACCTACTTGATCGGCTAATTGTCCTGTGTAAAACTCTCCCGGGAGTAACAATTACTCGCAGTGGGTATCGGGATCCAACTATCTCATAGAAGGTATGCAATCTCATTGCAAATTTCAACACTTGAAATTCCCGATAATATTTTGCCCCTAGCATCCCATGACCTTGATACAGGCCAACAAACCATAGTGCGCTAGTCGAGTTCAACCCGTCGTTTCTTGATTGACTTAAACCCACCCGTACGACCCTTGACGCAAGCCAACAAAGTCGCACGACTACCCTAATCCAATCTGCATCATATGCATAACCAGATAAATACTAGTTAGCTACCGCACACTACGCCTTAACGCAGGCCAACAAACGTAGCACGAATACTAAGTAGGACTTATCTGAAATGACGGAGGGCTACGACAGGTTTTTCTGAAAACCTATTGCGTAATGAACTTGATATCGTTGTAGAATCAAGTGAATTTTGAAATGGAGTGATTTTGAGTCTTTTATTAGTTTTGCTAAAGAGGTCACTCCCGGTGAAGGGATCTCGGCTCTTTCCTCATCGAATAAGGTGCGGGATATATCATATATATCACTATGCAAAGCAAAACTCCAAAAGCAATCAAAAGTAAACCGAGTGTTGTAGCATCTGCCAGTTTTGCTAAAGAGGTCACTCCCGGTGAAGGGATCTCGGCTCTTTCCTCATTGAATAAGGTGCAGGATATATCATATATATCGCTATGCAAAGCAAAACTGTAGCTACCCTTTTTTATTAAAATTTGATTCTACAACATCTTTTAGGTTTCTTTTCTTTCATTAATCACATTAATGAAGTCCCATCATTTAAGTCACCTAAACATCACAGATAAATACGACGTACACTTATGCCATCCGCATTCGCCTCGATGTCCCCTCGTGCACCGTTAGGTTAGGTAACTAATGGTAGAGCAGGGCATGGCTAGCGCGGGTGTAAAACATAAGTAACGTCTATATAATATATC
This sequence comes from Agapanthus africanus, assembly GCA_030015575.1. NCBI lineage: Eukaryota > Viridiplantae > Streptophyta > Magnoliopsida > Asparagales > Amaryllidaceae > Agapanthus > Agapanthus africanus. The sequence goes on along the minus strand of JASDDO010000019.1, from coordinate 903,043,868 downwards.
ATATATATACTATATACAGTATTTATCACAGAACATCAAATGATCACATTACAGATATCGCAACAGAAGAAACATATGAAACATTGGATATACTAGGACGTCCGTGTTTTATTTTGAGCCTCTATAAAACACGGATTCCACGGTCATGATGAATAGCCAAACCCACACCCCTAGACCCCTACGAGAGCGGCAAGCAACCCTTCCAATTCTAGAGTTAGGAGACCCGGACTCGACTCCTCGAGTTGGTTTCCCACTGGACTCCAGAACCCGGTTACTTGTGCTCTCCTCCTAGGGTCTATCCTAGTGCGGAAAAGTAAATAATATACAAATGGTGACATCGACCTCATCCCGGAAGTGCCCCAATCAAAGAATATTACATACATTTAATTTTACATGAATGAAAATAAAAACTCTCATCTCACATAAAACCCTCCGGCTATTCAGAACGCGACGATCCAATATAACATATCCAGCAACACATAACATCACGTGTTATCAACGTAAGTAAATATGCGCATCCCAATTGTCGTTGACATATAGCAACGAAACCGGCGATATCACATATTACACTTACGGTCGCAGAAAAGAAAGTGTAAAACTACAACATTTGGAATCCACAATCTCTTAAGACATCGTAAATCCGAAATATCACATATTTCGCATTTCATGCCTAACTTTATGAATTCCACATATTTTATCACATTCCATATAAATAGACAGTATTAAACTTTCCGATCGAATAATCAAATACCCAAGATTTCCTAAATAGCTCAACACTTGAGCGGAGTTCAAAAATTCCAGAATACGTCACAGTAGCAACGGTCCAGCCGTAGAAGGGTCAAGCCAACGCCTCACATGTGGCACGCCGTACTGCCCCAAACCCTAAGGTTCAAAAGGCAGTTCAAGACGGTCACATAATCGAGTTAAGGTTTGTTTTCTTCTAGAGGGTTCATCGTGTCACATGCACGTTTTTCCGAAAGATTTAAACCCGAGAAAAATTCAACACTTGAATGTTTTTCGTGCCGGGAAAAATTGAGTTAATGATATCCGTTCAAACATTTTAATACTTTATAAATTATCCAGAATAACAAAACAAAATTAAATTCTCCGATCGAATCGACGATTACAAAATAAACCCCAAAATACTCAACACTAGAGCCAGTTTAAAAATACCCATAAAAATATAGGAATAGCTACGGAGGTTACTGCCTAAAGAACCGTCCCCAATACGCCTCTTCTGCCGCGAAACCGCCGCCAAAGGTGGCTTAGTGCCGCGGTTCCGCGGCCACGTGGAGGAGTTGAGGGCTCGTTTTTCATGGTAACCCTTAGAATTGCCTGCTGATTTTTTTAGGTATTTTTAATTCAGAAAATACACGGTTTTGAAAAAATGTACAGAGAGGGGGTTAACTTTGACGTATTCGGGTTCGTTCGGAGTTTTAACTTCGTTAACACATCGCCTAATGTTCTAGCTAGGCTCTGATACCACTGTAGGGTTACTAGGCACTCTAATAAGGTTCTACAATGCATCAACCATGCCCGTTTAAAATTTTAGCCGTGTCGAATAACCCTAAACAAGATCGTTGCTAGAAAATTAGGGTTTCTTATGCTAGTAAACTACGTTTACGACTAAGTGAATACGAAATACAACCTTTGTAGATCGGTCCTTCACTTCTTTAGCTCCTTTTTGAAATCTCTTCGCTGCGATCGTGGTTCTCCCGGACCCTTGCATGGCTTCACGAGGCGAAAGACGCGTCCTTGCTTGAAGTCTTCGAGGCCGAAGATGATCTACGTCGAGGGGATGCCAACTCAAGTTTCTACTTCACTAACTTGAGAATTAGTGAAGCAAACACCCTAAACTAAAGTGCTAGTCTAGTAGAGGATGGAGAAATAGGAAGTAGGTTCTCTTTAGAATTTTATTTCTCACAATCTTTCTCACTTTTGATCAAACCCTAGCAAGCTTTTTTCTTTTAACAAATGAAGAAGAAGAAGAAAAGAAAGAGATGAGGATAATCATCAAGTGAGAGAGCTAACCATGGTGAGTGAGTATCATATACTAACTCTTGTAGAGACTTAACCCATGGCTAATCCTTATGGTTGGGTTAACAAATATCCATAGTAAAAACAAACTCAAGTGGACTTACTCAGTGCATCCACAAGCTTCTACAAGCTTTATGCATTGATCTAATCCTCCACTAATTTTGTAATTACTTAAAATATAAAAAAAACCAACATAATAGATAGCATGGTGTAAGTCTCATACACCCAAGTCATGTGTATCATCAACCATGATACAAAAAGAAAAACACATTTTAATATATATCACATATATATTAAAGTTGTGTTCATGTGAGAAAAACCCTAAAGTGAACAAGTGTTAGTTAATGTAAACTAGTATATCAAATATACAATTATACAATAAATTATTAAATCAACACTTGACTTAATAATCCGGTCATATCACATATAACCGACTAACATCCAATGTATCGACTTATCGAATCAACACTTGATTCGATAACCCGGCTATATCATATATAACCGACCGATACAAAAAGTCGCGAGAATAGAATACGGTATCACATACACGCATTATTCTCGATCCCGCACATATCACATACGTGCTCCTATTTCGTTTTGCCTGAGCCAGTAAAACCTCTATGTAGTACTGTAAAGACTCGTCAATACGCCGGCAGTAGGTGATGATCACATCAAGCACCCACAAGCCGTCAGCGGTACTAGCTGGACGTAACGGCTACACGGGTATTGAGCGATCAGAAGATCAGCAAGCAAGCCCGCTCCAACTCCTGTAAAAGCCTGCCGGTAACACTTCCCGCACAGTCCGGTCTCCTCGTCTAATATGTCGCATATCAAGTCTAGGGGTGGTAATCGTCAGACCCCAATAACCGATAAGTCGTACCGATGTGAGGCTCATAACGGGTCGAGAAACTACTGGTAACACTTACCAGTAAATCTCTAAATCAGCCCTGGCCAGGGACTTCCCTGTCAAGGCCAATCGAGCACAGCGCAACATCAACCCCCAATACCGGGAGAGACGAAACCCCTCCTATCACTCATTGCCTCCATGTGACTCGGGACTGTACACAAAAACCACCATTTTGTACGCCCTCATGGACGTTGTAAGGTGGAAATCAAAGCACAGTGGGAATCACACAAGACTCTATGACGATCTCGGGTCTACAGACTAACCTGCACAAGTGTCACCAGAGAACTGCCATCTGACGTAAGGTATAATACCGTCTGGGAGTTCTCGGCGAGTCCGTCCAGTGTACCCAGTCTCCACTGAGCACCCGTATACCATCTCTGATATCAAACACCAATGGATATGGGATCATCCATCGCCCATCTCATGGGTCGAGAACCGTATACGCTAGTCTACACTGGTATATCGATGCCCCGTCTCGATACACCCACGACTAGGGACCTTGAAGGATGTACTTATGGACTACCATGTCCCCACTAGTATGATCCGCATAATAGTCCAGGTAGTCAAGTACACATCCTAAGGGCTTTACCAACATATAACTATAAGACAGTATAAAGAGACAAGTATACATGTTAAGATAAAGAGCAACCAGATAGCATACTATCATGTCGAGCAAGAAAGTCCTCTCTATATTTGTCCAAGCATCCAATATAATATACATCATCTGTAGAATACTGGCCTCTAGGGCATACATACAACTAACATGTACAGTAGTGTTACTGATTGGATTCACAGGAGTATGAGCAGGCTTGCATGTTGATCTTCTGATCGCTCAATACCCGGGTGGCCGTTGCGTTTAGCAAACCGCTTGCGGCTTGTGGGTGTTTGATATGATCATCACCTACTGCCGATGTATTGACGAGTCTTTAGAGTCCTACACAGAGGTTTCCTGGTTCATGCGAAGCGAAGTAGGAGCGGATATGTGATATGTGCTGGACCGATATTAATATGAATATGTGATACCGTATTCTATTATCGCGATATGTGATATCGGACAGTTATATGTGATATAGCCGGGTTATCGGATCAAGTGTTGATTCGATAAGTTGATACATATGTTATTAGTCTGTTGTATGTGATATAGCCGGATTATTAAATCAAGTGTTGATTTAATAATATAATGTATAATTATATATGTGATATATTAATTTACATTAACTAATATTAGCTCACTTAAACATTTCTTTTTCTCACTTTATGCTTTAGTATATATGTGATATATATTAATGTATATTTTATTGTGTCATGCTTAATACCACATTCTTCATGGGTGTATGAGACTCACACCATGCTTGAAATAATGAAGGGTTTATATTTATTTTACTAATTCATAAATTGGTGGGAATTGGTTTAATGGTTGAAGCTTGGAGAAGCTTGTGGAACCATTGACTAAGTCCACTCATTTGTTTTACTTAAGATATTTATTAACCTAACCATTATTCTTTTAGCCATGGTTTATTCTCTACATGAGTTAGTGTATGACACTAACTCACCCATGGTTGCTATTCCACCTCATGTGTTTCATTCTCATCTCCACTTCATCTTCTTCTTCCTCATGAAAAAGCTTTCTAGCTTTTGAAAACGGTGATGAAATATTTTGAGAAAATTAAATCTAAAGTGAGCCCAATTTCTACTTCATCATCCTCTACTATATTAGCCATTTAGTTTAGGGTGTTTACTTCACTAATCTACCATTAGTGAAGAGATAGCATGAGCTTGAGTCTCCTCGACGTAGATCATCTTCGGCCTCGAAAACTTCGAGCAAGCTTGTTCATTTCTTCATGTGAACCCTTACTAGAGTTCGGGTGTTCACTACTTAGAGTGAAGGGACTACTACACGGAGCTTTAGAAGTGAAGGACCGGTCTACAAAGGTTGTATTCCTCATTCACTTAGATGTAAAGTTGTTTACATTGCTAGTTCGTCTAAATCTCTAGTTAAGATTCTAGGGTTAGGGTTCTTTAGTACGGCAAAATTTTGAAATTGGCATGGACGATACCTCCCGAAACCTTGCTGCCGCGCTACGTAACCCTACACATGAACCGTCGAAATTTGGAACTAGGGGACTTTGCCATGGCTCCATTTATTGATGTCGTGTTTGCATCCTGCTGGAGGGAGGAAGAACGCTGTTGTTAATCTCTAGGCTGTAGATGTTGCCGTCGAGACTTGGCTTCCCTTTAACGAAGCCTGGTGGGGAAACATGGTTCCCTTTTCGTTTGTGCCCATGGATTGTATACAGGGGTCAATGTGATCTCACCTGCAGGACAAAAATTTCATTTCATTTTTTATTTCTTTCCGCGATACTCTATCATTTCAGCTTTTTATATCGCGAAAGTCGCGATTGCCCAATCATTTCGGCTATTTTTTCGCTGTGCCCAATCATTTCGGCTGTTTTTTTCCTTTTACTCACTGCTTTTTATTGCGAGTTGCCCAATCATTTTGGCTATTTCATATGCATTTTTGGCTCGCTGATTTTTTGCTGCGTGTATGTAACTTGAGATATGATACCAATTCTTAGCATCAGCATCGCTGCGACTGGAATATGGCCAGGAGCGAATCATCATTTGCCGTGAAAGGCCTTAGAATTTGATACCGATTTAGGCATCAGCATCACTACCACTGGGATCATTGCCAGGAGTGAATCATCATTTGCCTTTGTCGATTTGGACAAAGTGGCTTAGCAAACAGGGTTAGGATCCTGTCGACTAAGGCTTTTGACTTCATGAGCCGTAAGGGTCTCATAAAGGTGTTTCTCCCTATGAGTCGTGAGGATCTCGTAGGAGTGTTTTCTCCTTAGGAGTCATGATGATTCCTAAGTGTATGTTCTCTTATAAGTCGTAAGGATCTTACAAGAGTGTTTTCTCTTTATAAGTCGAGAGGACTTATAAGTGTCGTTCACCACGTGAGGACATTCCTCGTCATTGGTGGGACTTGGTGGGGGAAACGTTTATTTGTGCCTGTGGATTGTATACATGGGCCGATATCGGACCGCCTGTAGGGCAATCTGGGAAATGTGATGGCTTAAGAACGAGTTCACATTCCTGTAACTTAAGGCTTTCGAATCCTATGAGCCGTGAGGGTCTCATAAGGGGGATTCTCCTTACAAGTCATGAGGATCTCGTAAGTGTAATTTGTCATTAGGAATCGTGGGGATCCCTAAGTGTGTTGCTCTCTTGTGAGTCGTAAGGATCTCACGCAGGTATTCTGCCTACAAGGTCGAGAGGACCTTGCAAGTGTGCATGAATTTTTTTACGAGTTTGTGCCCTTTCGGGTTTTCATGAACTCACCGGCAGTCCTACTTTTTTTACTTACGGAGCCCTTTCGGGTTTTCATCCGCGTCCATTTCGCTTATGGACGTACCGTTTTTTTTGTCACGGTAGGACTTTGCCAACCGGGGTAGCTGTGGAGCCAGAGGGACTTAAGTTGCAATCCTCGCTGCTAGGACTTATAGACCAGGATTCCACTGTCACCATATTTTGAGGCGGCGAATTTAGTTTAAGGAAATCACGGTCCATTGTTAGTTTAGGGACATCTCGGTCCATCGTTAGTTTAAGGACATCTCGGTCCATAGCTAGTTTAAGGACGTTGTGGTCCGTGGAGTTTTGAGGCGAGGTTTCACTGGATACTACTTATAGAGTTTGGACTCAGGAAGACAGTGAGCGGACACGAGCGTCATCATCAATCATTAACCTGAGCCGTGACTTTTCAAGCTTAGTATTTCTTAAGGAACCGGTCGTTTATTGGCCGGAAGGGTCTTTCGCCATGCATATCCATGAGCAAGCAGGCCCCACCTTGGTAGACCTTATCTATGATGTACGGGCCCTCATAGCTCGGCTCGAATTTCTTCCGTTTAGCATGATTGTTGATCATAGGTCTTTTTACGACTAGCACGAGTTCGCCTTGACGGAATGTTCTCGGCCTAGTCAATCTTTCGTATGAGCGCGTTATCCTTGCTTTGTAAGCTTCTAGGTTTTGCTGCGCCATGAGACGAGTTTCATCGAGGGCATCGAGCTCCTCAAGTCGAAGATGGGAATTTTCTTCATCCGTCAGCTCGTATCGAACCGCTACTCGTAGAGAGGGTAGCTCTATCTCCAAGGGCAGTACTGCTTCCGTGCCAAATACCAACGTGAATGGCGTTGTATTCGTGGACGTCTTGAACGTGGTCCGATAAGCCCAGAGAGCTTCATGCAATCTCTCGTGCCAGTCCTTTTTATTTCTGGACACTGTTTTCTTTATGATCTTTGTCAAATTCTTGTTGAAATCCTCAGCTAGACTGTTAGCTCGGGGATTATAGACCGAAGAGTATCTCCAATCTATTTTATGCTGCTGTGCGAAGCGGATGATCTTATGGCTTCTGTAGGCCGGCCCATTATCCGAGATGATCCGTCGCGGAGTGCCGAACCGGTAGATGACATGTGTCTTGAAAAAATGGAGGATGTTTTCCGTATTCACTTCTCTTAACGGTATTGCTTCTGCCTACTTAGAGAAGTAATCGGTTGTTGCTAGTATGAACCAATGTCCCTTGAATGATGCTGGCTCGATGGGCCCGATTATATCAGTTCCTCACATTTCGAATGGCCAACTAGCCAATATTGGGTGTAACAGATTCGGATGCTAGTGGATGAAGTCCCCGTGAATTTGGCATGAGTGACATTGCTTCGCATATTCGAGGCAGTCCTGAATCATCGTGGGCCAATAGTAACCCATTCTTTTGATCTCCAGCTTCATCTTTGGCCCGACTTGATGAGAACCGCAGAGTCCATCATGAGTTTCTTGGATGACTCTCCTTGCTTCTTTTGGTCCCAGACACCTTAACCACAAACAATCGAGCGATCTCTTATATAGAGTATCATTAACGAAGGCGAAAGACAGAGCTCGCTTCATGAGCTGATGTTTTGTTGATGCGTTTTCGGGCGTTCGATGGGATTTGAAGTAGTCTATGAAGACTTCTATCCAATCCTTCTCCTTTTCTTCATCCTCTAATTGTAAGGCCTCTTGTTCGATTGATTCCTCTTCTTTAGATGTCTTCGGAGATATCTCTGCCGGTGCGAGAATCTGGTGGCTTTGCATAATGATCCTTACGTCATCGAGGTTTTCATCGGCCAGTTCTTTAGCAAGCTTGGCTAACGCATCTGTCTTTCTATTTTCCGCACGCAGTATGCTTTCCAGGGTGTAGGAGGGGATTTGCGTCAACAATTGTTGCACTCTCTCGCCATTTTTTACCAACTCGGGTTTACACGTCTGATAGTCTCCATTTACTTGGCTGACGACCAGCTGGGAGTCTCCATATATGAGGAGGTTTTCGATCCCCATGTTGACAGCAATCTCGAGACCTGCTATCAAAGCTTCATACTCAGCATCATTGTTTGTTCTCGGCTCCGTTAAGTAAAGGGAAAAACGCATTATTCCTCCTTGTGGAATTACGAAGATAAGGCCCACCCCGGCTTTAATCATGGGGGTGTTTTTCTTTCGCTTCTTCAAGGAGGGCGCTCCATCGAAGTAAAGTTCCCATCGGGTATCACTCCCTTCTTTCTCCCCGTCGATTGTGTCAAACGCGTGTTCGTCCGGCAATTCGCAGTTTAAGGGAGAGTCGGCGGGTATCGGATGCTCAGAGAGAAAGTCGGCGATGGCCTGACCCTTTATTGCCTTAAGGGGTCGATATACTATCGAGAACTCCATCAAGAGGAGGGCTCATTTGGCAAGCCTTCCTGTTAATATGGCTCTTGATGTCAAATACTTAAGAGGATCCACCTTTGATATGAGATGGACCTCATGTGCTAAGGCATAATATCGAAACTTCGTTATCACGAAGATCAGTGCCAGGCAATGCTTTTCGATGGGGGAGTAATTGTTTTCTGCCCCCAGGAGAACTCGACTCAAATAATAGAGAGCTCTCTCCTTCCCCTGGCCGTTCTCCTGTGCCCATAGCGCGCCTAAAGAACCTTCAAGGGTTGTTGTGTAAAGGATGATGGGCTTTCCCTTGACCGGAGTGGTCAGTACCGGTGAGTTCTGCAGGTATTGCTTGATTTCGTCCAGTGCACTTTGGCATTTACGATCCCAAATGAATGGAGTCCCCTTCTTCATTATATGACTGTAGGGGCGGCATTTGCCGGAGAGGTTAGCTATGAACCACCGGATATACGCGAGCTTTCCTTGAAGAGACCGAAGTTGTTTGAGAGTTCTTGGCGCAGGCATTTCCATAATTGCCTTAATACTTACTAAGTCTATTTCGATGCCTCGATGTCGTACGATGAATCCTAGGAATTTTCCTGAGGAAACTTCAAACGCGCATTTCAGAGGGTTCATCTTCAGGTTGTACTTCCGAAGGCGCTGGAACACTATCTTCAGATGCTCCCAGTGCTCCTCGTACGATTTGCTTTGCACCACGAGGTCGCCGATATAACATTCGACAATCTCGTGTATGAGGTCATCGAAGATCTTCATCATGGCCCTCTGGTAGGTAGCGCCTGCATTCTTCAAACCGAATGGCATCACCTTATAGCAGAATATGCCTAGCGGGGTCCGGAAAGCAGTGTGCTTTTGGTCTTCAGGATGCATCTTTATTTGATTATACCCCGAAGATCCATCCATGAAGGAGAAGACTTCATGGGTGGATGTGTTATCGATCAACAGCTCGGTAACAGGCATTGGGAAGTCATCCTTCGGACAAGCTTTGTTGAGATCCCGAAAACCTACGCGGATGCATACTATCCCATTTTTCTTCATTACCGGAACGATATTGGCGATCCAGTCAAGGTATTGAACTTCTTGGATAAAGCCGGAGTCGATTAGCTTCTTGAATTCGGCATTGATACTCATCTCAAGCTCGAGCCGCATTCTTCTTGGTGCCTGTTTGACTGGCTTGACGTCCGGCGATATTGCCAGTTTATGCACAGCTATCTCTAGATCTAATCCCAGCATCTTGGAATAGTTCCATGCGAAATAGTCTTTATACTGCATAAGCATGTCTTTTAACGTGGCCACCTATTTCTCAGTCAACAGCTCACTGACGAACATTGGCCTTGGCTCGTTTGTCGTCCCTAAGTCGATTTTTCTTAGGTTGTCTGCTGTGGTGTGTATCCCATCATCCAGCTCTTTTGGCGTCGGTGGAAGTTCTGAGATCACCTCGTCTTCATCTTCATTTGCGAAGCAATGGGAGAGGTCATCATATTCTTATGCTCTCCCACCTTTAAGAACGCTATCATGTGGCAGGTACGAGTCCGTTTCCAAGACCGATGTTGATCTGGTTCTGTTCTTTCCCTACAAATTGCTTTTGGCTCATGCTTTCATGGTGGGGCTACCCTCCAACTGTCGGATAGAGCAAACCTGCCTTACTGATACTGATCTTCAACCCAGTCTTTGAAGGTGAAGCAGTCTTCAATAGGATGTCCCACTACTCGGTGGTAGGAGCAATAATCCGGGTGATGGACCTCTTTTATCTGTTCGGGGTATCGAGACTCTGGGAGGGTCATCATTTGATACTTCATGACAAGGCTGAATATTTTCCTTGTCTTGTCTTGAGGGAAAGAGTACTCCCGACCCATCTTCTTCATAAAAGAAAGGTTCCAGCTGAATTTTTCTCGCTTGCGTGGCTTCTTCGATCCGCTTCGCTGTGTTTGAACGCCGTCCCCGTTCTTGATCTTATCATTGCTTCTGCTTCGGACTTTTCCCTTGCCGGGAGAGCGCACAGCAGGCTGAGGGTGAAGGGGATTGTCATCCTCCGTAGCCTGCTGAATGATATGTTGCGTCCTGGCTTTTTCGTAAATGGCCATTTAGCAGCTGTGGTCATCCCAAACCTTTTGACCTACTTCTCTTATTAGCTAGTCAATCTGTTCTTCGAATGACGGGCTTGGTATTCCTACGGCTGGATTTCGCTCTGTTTCAATATCAGCGCTATCTGGAAAGGCATTCTCTTTTCCACCGAAATCATTTATAACATGGCAGCCATGGAATCACTCCCATTTCTTGTACCGAACGTATCCAAGGCCAGTCGTCTACATTCTCTCGTTAGGCATCTTTCGCTGAGTCCCGGGAGCGTCCCAAACCTTATTATAGAACTAGGCTTGTAGAGCAGTCTGTTTGAACCACCTTGGCATCTCAATAGCCTTTTCAGTCCATCTGCGTAGTACCTAGGCAGACAGATTGGTTGAAGCCTGTCGAGCGCAGGTTCGGCACCGTGCCATACTTCTTTCTCTACTTTAATCTCCGTGGATTGGTGGAAAAGGATCGACTGTTCACCACTTTGCTTAACAGGGACGTAGAAGGTCTGCAGCTCTTACATGCTGTACGTATCAAGTGCATTAAGTTCTTCGTAATGCCGCTGCGGAACCACGGTAATTTTTAAACTCTAGTCAGCTCCAGCAAAGGTCTGTATTGACGGGTGGACGGAGAACACTATATTGGCCTCGTCCTAAGAGTCACTGCTAAAGACCAGAATAGGAGTAGATGGTCCTGGCCTGTTGCCTTGGTGTTGTCCTGAGTAGACCATCTCTTCGTCCTCCTCGGTATCGCTCCTAAATATCGGGATAGTGGCGATGGCTTTTTGTTTATTCTCCGGTTTGCGACATCTTTCCATGTCTTCGAAGCCTGGTAAGAAGTACTTAGCATCTTCATATTTGCGGACTTCATTTACGGAGAATGGGTTCAGCTCCCCTGTAACTGTGCACTCGAGGCCATCCTTGAAGTACTTCATACACTGATGTTGTGTAGAAGGGATAATGTTGTACTTATCTAACCAAGGCCTGTCGAGCAAAGCGTTGTAGAAAGTATTGGCGTCAATAACATGGAACTTGATGTCAGTGACGAGCAGCCCGAAGTGTAATGTTAGTATTACAGACCCGAGCATTTTTTATGATTGGGAGTCAAAACCAGAGATGGTAATTTTATCCCGAGCCAAGTGCTGCACATTCATGCAAATCTCCTTCAACGCCCTTACATTGAGAAGGTTGACGGAGGACCCGTTGTCGACTAGGATCTTCCCTATCTTGATATCATGACAATACCCGGTTACATACAGCGGACGGTTGTGCTCGCACGTTCCTAGAAGGAGGTCTTCATTGCTGAAGATGATGTCAGCCGTGTGGACTTTTTCCAGCTCGTCCTTCATCTTTTCTTCTGCAAGGAAGGCTTGAAACTGGTCGGGCTCTTGTAACACCATGATCAAGGAATCTCGTGCCTCTTTAGATAGGAGAAGGGAATCCAAAATACTTAATTGTGAGGGTATCTTCCTCAGATGTGCTAGGACATTGTAATCCAGCTTGTTCTTTTTGGGCGGGTCCTTGGCTATGAGCTCTTCGACGACTCTATCATCGAGGGAAATCTCCTCAGGGACTTTTTCCTTCCCTTTGTCTCTTTTGCCCAAACCTTTGTTTGAAGGCCCGAGATTCTTTTTAGGAAACGTACGATTACGCAGCTGAATGTTCTCACAGTTCTTCATCTCTTCTTCTTTTTCAGAGGTGGATTCCTTGAAGAGAGGGCCGAGGGCTATTTATTCGTCAGAATCGCTCCCGAAGGTATGAACTTGAGATTTTGCTCTTGTCGAACTGGTATCAACCATATGACAGTTGCCAGCCATTCCTTCATGCTCTTCTGTCGCGCTTCTTTGTCCCCGACGGGCTTGGCACTTCATTCGCTTAAAGCGTTGTCGATGGGAAACGTATCCCTGCCACCACTTCTTGAAGGCATTGCACTCTTCGGTAGGGTGCATGACCTTCCGATGGTATAAGCAGTAGTTCGGATGTACATTTTCTTCATCGAGGCGCGTACTCCTAGGAGTATTTCCTTCGAAAGGTGGCAGCTTCATTCCCATTGACAGAGTTTTGGCAAACTGCTTCCCTACCTTGATTTTGCTCTTGCTGGTGGAAGGTGCGCTTCGATCCGGTTAGGGTACTTTATGACTTCTCATTACTGGGGCTTCTTGAGCTTGACGCCGCCGCTTGGCCTTTTCCTATATGACCGCTTCACATCCTCCGTTAGCTTTGCTCTTTTAGAGGGCTTCATTCAGCAGCTTATCGATCAGGTCATCTGACGGTTCCAGGGATTTTGGCTCTGGTTCTGCCCCCAGTTTCTCTATGTCAAGAGCTTCTTTGCCATTTACCGACGAGTGAGAGATCATGTGGCAACTCGCCCCGTAATCCTCGGGTTCTTCTGACGAGCCATCTCTTTCATCAATGCCACTGTCTCCATTCTCAAGAATATGCTTGAGGAACTCATCCAATGTGACCGGGGTCCGCGTATTTTTGTTGTATTCCTCCAGTGCGTCGATGTATTTTTACAGACCCGTACGATTGCCTTCAAGCTTCACGGGCTTCTTGGCCTTCTTCTTTTTCTTTGAAGACTTCGAAGGCTTGGCCTGGAGGTTTTGCCTATCGTTACCAACTTTCAGCGTTGGGCGTGGTTTCAGCATTCCGTTAATAATCTCAGGCTCTAACAAGCTTTTCCACTTAATCGCCGGACATGCTTGAAGATCCTTTGGCATTCTTTTAGTTTTAACCGAAAGGACAACTTCCCAAGGAGCTTCCTCTACAAATGAGCATGATGCCCCTGGCATATCCACCTTTTTAGGAGCATACTACTGTGGCGGGTTTACCTTCTAGTTTTCGGACAGCGCGAACTTGCTCTGTTGGTACTGGTCTTCAACCCAGTTTTTGAAGACGTAGCAATCTTCGATTGGATGGCCCACTATTCGGTGGTAGGGGAAGTAATTGGGATTGTTGACGTCGCCTGGTTGCAGTGGGCGTCTCAGATCCGGCAGAGTGATGAGCCTGTTGCGCACCGCCAGTTCGAATAGTCTCCTCGTTTTATCCTGGGGGAACGAGTAAGGACGTCTCAACTTTTCTTCGAGGGATCTTGGTTTATTGTTTTGACGAGCTACCGGTTTTGGGTCACTCGGTTGTTGTTGAGCGTTGGCGAAGAAGGTCTCTTTCCCTTTGCCCTTTTCATTACGAAGATCCGTCTTTGAAGAAGACGGCCTATGACCCATCTGGTCCATTTGGGCCAGTTTGTCAATCAAGGCCTGGAAGGTGGTCAGCTTGAAGAACATCATAAACTAGGATATAGTTGCCTGAGGATAAAGGGTCCCCACGAACATGCCTACAGCAGGAGCTTCTTCTATGCGCTGTTCACACTTTGACCATAGGTTACGCCACCGAATTGCGTATTGAACCCAGGTCTCTCCCATCTTCACTCTGGCGTTGATTAATGCCATGATTGGGGTGCGCTCGCTTGCGCTTGCGAACCGCTGTGTGAATAGTAGTTCCATCCCCGTAAATGTCTTGACAGAGTCTTTTGGGAGTTCGGGGTACCATTCAAATGCCGTCTCCGACAAGCTGCCAACAAACTGACGAAGCAACAGTTTGTCATCGCCCCCGGTATTACCGCACAAAGCTGTGAATTGAGCAACGTGTTGGTACGGATTGACCGTCCCCTTATACACATGGAATTTAGGGATCGTATATCCTGGCGGGTACTTAATTTGGTCGTACCAGCCTGGATAAGGTCGCCCGGTTCTGACGACTTGGCCTGCCGCTTCGTTCGCTTGATGAGCTCGTATTTGTTGAGCTATGTAGTCATCAGGGGTAGCTTTGGAGATCGTCTCCTCCCTGGCTGCTGATAAAGCCGGAGGAGGGTTTGATTTCTCCCCTCTGTCGTCTTCAATGATTATTGGAGGGTCTTCAGCTGGAGGATCCGGCTGGATCATCATCCCCACCATGTCTTAGAATAGAAGCGTTATTTGTTTTATATTAGCCGCTTGTTCCGCGGCCTCTTTATCTTTCTTTTCAAGCACCGTTCGTAGGAATTCGGTGTCGGTCTCTTGCTCCTGGCGTTGTTCCGACGATACTTCCGGGCTTTCTTTCTGCCCGGTGAGTGCGGCCATCCTTGCCAACATCTCCTGGAGCTTTTTTTGTTGCTCCCGAGCTTTCGTCACAGACCGTGTGAGTGGTCGATGAATCATGGAAGCACGACTATCCTCTTTTCTGGATGCCATGTAGACGGTATGCATAACCATGCCCCCAGACTTGGGGCGTTTGGGTCCACTGCCTTTGGTATTTGCCGCCGATGGTGGGAGATTCTCAGGCCTTCTCTTTTTGTGGGAGACCAAAATTGAGGGGGCCATTGCAGCAGGCACCCACGCAGATGACACCTTCCATGGTACGATGGAGGGATGGTCCTCCTCTTGCCGAGCCTTCGTCTTCTTCAGCCGGCGAGAGTAATCTTTGTCAATCACAGAGACTTGGACTTTCCGCCAGACTCTGTGGATCTTGGAGGACAACCGCTGAGGAGGCTGTTCCGGCTTCACCTGTGTTGTGTTTTCGACAGGCGGAGGAGACTTTTTCAGTATGGCGGTTGGAGAGTTCTTGCGCACCCTCCTGAGCAGCTCGAAGTTGTTCCCAGTTGGAACATCAACATTAATTTCCACCATTGGAGCTGGTGGGGTAAGTCCAGAGGGGGAACTGCCCCCAGCTTTCCTCACTCAGTGCCAATGGCGACGTCGAGCATGTCGTGCAAATGGGACCATCTCTGTTGTCGGAGCGACTTCGTCATGCCCTCTGCTCTGATGAGGTGTTGTTGGTGTCAGCTTGTCAAAGACCGACGTCCGCTGAGAGGGAGCGATCAATCTTGCAAAGGCTGATTTTTTGATAGGGGAAGCAGCCTTGGTGACTTCGCCCGAAACGGGAGTTGGAACGACCAATCTTGTGAAGACCGATTCTTTAGCAGGAGAAGCCCCTTTGACGACTTCATATGTCGGAACAGGAATGGCTATCCATTTCGGGATAACCCCTTTAGGTATGGCGAGCCTTTTTGAGGGCCCACTTAAGCTTAGGCTCGGCTTATTAAAGACTGAGGCGTTGGAATTGGACAACCCGTTGAGAGAGGCCGCGGTTGTTGCAAGCCGATCGAAGACCGACTTTTTCGGAGCCTCATGTGATGTCACTGAAGCATTGAAGCTCGTTGGTAGGAGCATGGTCCCGAGGAACAATCCAATGGTGGCCTGAGTCACCTAATCCACCAGCATTGCAAAGATGGAGGCCGCTTAGGACCTATAGGTCACTCCTCTGGCGGGGACAGAGTGAGAGTTGCTGTTGCAGTTAGTGCAGCTGGAGGCTATTGATGTTATCTTCTTTTCCTGCATGGAGCAAGACACCAAATCTTAGTACCTCGAATCCAGGGGAAACATGATACACGAAGTGTAGAGTGGAAAAAGGAAAATGTCCCACCGGGCGTGCCAGAATCTGTTCACCGCCGAAAGCCGGGAAGACAGACATCTTGCCTGAATTTAGGGGCATATGCTATTTGGTTTTATCCATCCACCTCTTCGTAGATGCCAAGTTGATTTATGGCACCGTGTATCAGAGGTTTGGATGGATGCGGCCATTGTAGCAGATTTCGTCAGATTCCCCCTCGTTAGCGAGAGGGTTTTTGATTGTGGGGATGCTCTTCCCTGCAGGTGCAAGCCTCTGCAGTTAATTACGTTACCGCGTAGCGATAACCACTTTCTCCTGCTCCAGATGTTCACTTCGTGTCGTGTGTGTTTGTTTTATTTTTGGTTGCCCGTGGATTGTAAACGGAGACTAATTTATGTTGTCGCTCGTAGGGCATGGATTAGTCCAAATCCGTATTTTCTTAGATTTGGGTTTGGTTTGATTTAAGGATCGTTAATCTCGTTTGGGATTAAGATCGACTTAAATGTTTGTTGAGAATACGTTAGTCTAATTTTAGACTAAGATCTACTCAACAGGATTTTTGGGATCATTCAGACCCAACAGAAGAGCATTTGGACTCTATATTGTCTTAGTTTAAGGACGTTGCGATCCATAGCTAGTTTCAGGATATTGCGGTCCATGGAGTTGTTGGTTGTCGGGACCCGCCACCTCTCTGAAGACGCTGAAGAATTACAACGATATGTATAAGAGGTGTGAGGAGATGTACCTTGAAACCAATGTCAGTTGGGAGATATGTAGTTGTGTTTAGGACAAAGACCAATTTGGAACATGATGAGCACATAGGCTCGGTTGATCTGAGTTGGGGATTTGGTCAACTTGGACTCAGCCCATTTATTCTTTGAATAAAGTGTTAAACACTTATTTGGGCTCAGTCCCCTTTCTGCGCAAACAGTGATGGGCATTGATATGGGTTCTGATACTCACCCTTTACTTTAACCCCCCTTTTTTTTGTTTTTTATGGAGTATTAAACACTCTTTATGGCGCCCACGTGTGGAGCACGTGAGGCGCTTGGCGCTAGGCGCGAAGTGCTATTTGATGAGTGCAGAGCACTTTATGCTAAACAGCGCCCACGTGATGGGCACGTGAGGCGCTTGGCGCTGAGCGCCAACCAAAGAATGCTAAGCACTCTTTATTTGAGCAGCGCCCACGTGAGGGGCACGTGAGGCGCTTGGCGCTGAGCGCCAACTATTGAGTGCTAAGCACTCTTTATTTGAGTAGCGCCCACGTGAGGGGCACGTGAGGCGCTTGGCACTGAGCGCCAACTATTGAGTGTTAAGCACTCTTTATCTGAGCAGCACCCACATGAGGGGCACGTGAGGCGCTTGGCGCTGTTTCTTTCTTTGTGCATTTTTCTGAAGATGTTAAATTCTCTGTTCTCCCCTGGATTTTCGATCCCAAAGAACAAATTCGTCCCCACGAGAATTAAATTCTCATTTGCGGGAGACTTGTCTCATGGGTCTCGGATCCAGGGGAAAGAACTATGTTCTTTATGAGGGTTAAACCCTTAGATATGCAGATGAGATACTATTATCTCTATTATCTTTATTTACCTTGAAGAAAGTTCTTCTTCCTTCTTCTCTCTTAAAGCTTTTTTTTTGCTTTCTCTTCTTTTTGAACTTGAAGTTTATGAGGGGTTCCTCTCTGCAAGACTTGAAGTCTTCGGTCCTTCATATAGTAGAGGACGATTTGTTGATTTAGTTAAAGAAATCTTTCATTAAGAGATCCTTAATTGATTTGGGGATTTTATCCACCGTTGGATCTTTGATCCAAGGACTTCTATTTTACAAAAGATATTTCTTGTTTTTAACAAGATTGAGATATATTTTCCCATACAGTGCTTATTCTGTAGCTTGGTGATTTTTAATCACCATTGGATTTTTTAATCCAACGGTGCTTTATTTTATAGAGAGTGATCTTTCTCGTTTAGAAAGATTTGAAGAATATTACCTCAACAGAATTTAATTCTGTATTTTGATGATTTATCATCTCCGTTGAATCTTTGATCCAACGGCAGAGAACTTTTAGTTCTGGTGCCAACGCCCTCATGCGGGGCACGTGAGGCGCTGCCTCAGAGTTTTTAACTCTTAGCACTGGCGTCCTCGTGCAAGGCGCGTGAGGCGCTGCCTCAGAGTTTTTAACTCTTGGTGATGGTGCCTCGTGCAAGGCACATGAGGCGCTGCCTCAGAGTTTTTTTCAACTCTTGGTGCTGGCACCCTCGTGCAAGGTACGTGAGGCGCTGCCACTTTCAAATTTTGAACAGAGCTTTGCTTTTTTATTAGGGGGAAACAGAGAACACCACAGAGAGACAGAGAGAGAAAAACATAGAGAGGCATACAGAGACATATACAGATACGCCACAGAAAACTTCCAAAACAATAGAGAATTCAATTCTCGAGAAAGAAGGAGATTTTCCTCCTCAAAACCCTAGATAAATAAAAGAGATCAAAATATCTCTATCACGTCTAAGGGTTTAACCTTTTTAAAAGAACTTAGTTCTTTCTAGGAATATGAGATCCACAAGGCAAATCTTCCATAAGTTGAGAATTTAATTCTCATCGGGAAGATCTTGTTCTTGAGAATCAAAAATTCAGAGAAGAACAAATTTTAAACGGAGTCCATGATGCTCCAGGAATTCAGTTCTTTCAAATCGAGAACTTAGTTCTTTAAAAAAAACTCAACCTAAAGTCCTCAAATAAAGTGATTTTAGCGAGCGTTAATGGTCAAAGCGCCATTGATAGAGGTTTAACCTTTCTGAAAATATCAACAAAGATCTAAATCTCCAAAAATGATAAGTGGAAAAAGACTAGCGCCTCACATGCTTCCCACGTGGGTGCCCCTTTTAACAGCGCCTAGCGCCTCACGTGAAAGACACGCGGACGCCCAAAACAGAATGCCAGTGTCGCACATTCTTATCACGTGGACGCTGAATAAAAGAGCATAGCACTCCACAAACAGCCAAAATGGCTGAGTGCTCAGCGCTTATTGGGCGGTGCCCATGACTGAATGGTTCGCATGTCATATATGTGAGCGTCAGAGGTCAAATAAGTGCTCGGCACTTTGGCATATAAGAAAAGGGCCGAACAAACTGAGACCAAATAAATGCTTAGCACTTTTGAATAAAAGAAAAGACTAAGCAGACCAAGCCCCCAAATTGTCTAAGTCTCTAAAGTTTTTCCTGCAGCTGAGCCCAAATGCTCTGTTGTTGGATCCTTAATAAAAATGATCCTTGAAATTTCGCTAAGTTGATTTTTGTCTCAAATTGGACTAATGTATCCTTAGTCAAAAACAAATTGAGCCCCAAATGCTTATATATATTTAAGTTGATCTTAATCTCAAACTATATTAACAATCCTTAAATGAAACTAAGCCAAAATCTAAAATATACGGATTTGAACTAATCTGCGCCCTACAGGCGACTACGTAAATTAGTCTCTGTATAAAATCCACGAGCAACCAAAACCAAAACAAACAAAAAACACACATGACACGAAGTGAACTTCTGGAGAAGGAGAAAGTGGTTATCGCAATGCGGTAACGTAATTAACTGCAGGGGCTTGCTCCTGCAGGGAAGAGCATCCCCACAATCAAAACCCCCTCATAAAACGAGGGAAAATCTGACGAAATCCGCTACAACGGTCGCATCCGTCCAAACCTCCGATATACGGTGTCATAAATCAATTTGGCATCTTCTGAGAGGTCGATGGGTAAATCCAAATAGCATCTGCCCCTAGATTCAGGCAAAACGATCCATCCCAGTTCGTCTCCGTTTTTTTGTGGTAAACAGACCCAAGTTTCTCCTGGTTTTACCATGGCATTGATTAATGTCATGATCGGGGTGAGCTCACTTGCACTGGCGAACCGTTGTGTGAACAGCAATTCCATCTCTGTGAATGTCTTTACGGAGTCATTTGGGAGCTCCGAGTACCATTCAAAGGCCGTTTCCGACAGGCTTCCAACAAACTAGTGAAGCAACAGTTTGCCGTCGCCTCCAGTGTTGCCACACAGAGCTCTGAACTGCGCGACGTGTTGATATGGGTTTTCGGTCCCCTTGTATACATAGAACTTGGGGATCGTATATCCCGGCGAGTACTTGATTTGGTCATACCAGCCTGGATACGGTCGCTCAGTTCTGACGATTTGTCATGCGGCTTCATTAGCCCAATCAGTGCTAAGCACTTAGCCGTTTTGTCTGTATGTGAAGTGCTAAGCACTTTTATGTAGCGCCCGCATGAGAAGCACGTGAGGCGCTGTTAAAGAAGGGCACCCACGTGGGAAGCACGTGGGGCGCTAGTTTCTTTTATATGGAGATTTAATTTCTGTTGATGTTTTTTTTAAAAAACTTAAATCTCTGTTAATGGTATTTAATCATTAACGATCGCCAAGATCACTATTTCGAGGATCTAGGATCATGTTCTTTTAAGAACTAAGTTCTTGATTTGAAGGAACTGAGTTCCTAGAGCATTATGGACTCCATATTCTTTCTCTTTTAAATTTGTTCTTCCCTGAACCTTTGATTCTCAAGAACAAGATCTTCCCGATGAGAATTAAATTCTCAACTTGTGGAAGACTTGTCTTGTGGATCTCAGATTCGGAAAAAGAACTAAGTTCTTTTTAGAAGGGTTCAACCCTTAGATATGTTAGGTAAAAGAGATATTTTGATCTCGATATTATGTTTACCTAGGGTTTCGAAAATGGTTCTCTTCCTCTTTGAGAATTGAATTCTCTTTTCTTTCTATTTTCCTCTCTCCATCTCTCTGTGTCGTTCTAGCTCTACCTCTCCTCCTCTTTCTCCCTCTCTGTGTGTTCTGGCTCTACATCTCCTCCTCGTTCACCCTCTCTCTGTCTCTCCTCCGTCTGAGACTTGAAGTCTCGGGTTCTTTATATAGCAGAGGAAAATTGTTAATTAGTTTTGAGAAAATCTCTCATTTAGAGATTCCAATTGATTTAATTGGTCTCAAAATTGATTTGGGGAATTTTACCCACATTTGGATCTTTGATCCAAGGACTTTTGTTTTTACAGAAAATGATTTTGGGTTTTTAACAAGATTGGAGAAATATTTTCCCTATACAGAATTTATTTTATAAAACTGTTGGATATATGTATGCCCTAGAGGCCATTATATGTATAGTGGATGCTTGGACATATATATATGTATATTTGATATATGACTTTCTTGCTCGACATGATAGTATGCTATCTGGTTTTACTTTATCTGACATGTTTACTTGATACTGTTCATTTGATACATGTTGATAAAGCCCTGAGGATATTTGCTTAACTTCCATGGCTATGATGGAGATCATACTAGTGGGGCATGTGTGGTCTATAAGCATATCCTTAAATATTCCTAGTCGTAGGTATATCGAGACAGGGCACGATATTCCAGAGTAGACTAGCGTATACGTATCTTGACCCATATGATGGGCGATGGATGATCCCATATCCATTGGTGTTGTGACATCGAAAATTGTATGCGGGTGCTCAGTAGAGACTGGGTACACTGAACGGACTCACCGAGAATTCCTATATGGTATTATATCTATCGTCGGATAGCAATTCTCTGGTGACACTGGTACAGGTTAGTTTGTAGACCCGAGATCGTCATAGAGTCTTGTGTATTCTCCCACTGTACTTTGATTTCCACCCTACCACGGCTCTACTGAGTCGTGCAAACAGGTGCTTTTGGGTATAGCCTAGAGACACATGGAGACAGTGAGTGATAGGAGGGGTTTCGTCTCTCCCGGTATTGGGAGTTGATGTTGTGCAATGTGCGATTGGCTCTGACTTGAAGTCCCTGGCCAGGGCTGATGAGATTTACTGATAAGTGTTATCAGTAGTTTCTCGACCGGTCATAGTTCATATCGACATGACTTATTGAGTTATTAGTGCTCGACGATTCCATGCCCAGACTTGATATGCAGCATATCAGGCGAAGAGACCGGACTGTACGGTAAGTGTTGCCAATGGCTCGACGGGAGTTTTGACGGGTTCGCTTGTTTTTCTTCTGATCTCTCAATACCCGGGTGGCCGTTACCTTTAGCTGACCGCTTGCGGCTTGTAGGTGTTTTGATATGATCATCACCTACTGCCGGCGTATTGATGAGTCTTAGAGTCCCACACAGGATTTTTCTAGCTCAGGCGAAATGATGTGGAGTGCATATGAGATATGTGCGGGAGCTCGACTAAATGCGAGTATGTGATATCGTATTTTAATCAGGCATTTACTATTGGTCGGGTCGTATTTGATATGACCGATTTATTAAATTAAGTGTTGATTTAATATTGACTTTTAACTCATTTTTAATTAAACCTTTTCTTTTGGATGTATGCATATATGTTTAAACATACACATGATGATGTGCATGCACACATACATACATACATATGTGTCATGGTTGATGACACATAGAAGATGGCAATACAAGACTCACATGGTTGATAAATATCTAGATTTTTGTTAATGAATTAAAGAAAAAGGAAATTTGCTAAATGACTCATTGTTTCTACATTCTTCTTATTTGACCTTTGACTTTAACCATCGTTAGATTTCCTTTGTTCTTTAACCCATCTACAAAATATCTAGATATGTAGTTAACTATGGTTATATTTGAGAGTGTCTCATATATATTCTTTTCTTTTTCCTTTTGGATTAAGTTTTCAATATATTCACAAAAGCTTTTGCCATCTTCACCTTCCTCTTTCTTCAAGCTCTCTTGAGTTTTGTTTTGAGTGGGGAACTTAAAAAGAAAGGGTTTTTTAAGTGAGTTTACAAACCACATAACCATTCTACATCACCCTAGCCCTTTTGGTGTAGAGTGTTTGCTCCACTTCATCTTGATTTAATGAGGCAAAGAGGTTGACCAAGGAATTTCCGGGTGGACCATCGTAGACGACGAAGGACCTTGAGCGGAATTGATTCAAGTTTCGAGCAAAGCCGTAGGAGTCCTAAAGACCAAAAGAGTTGGCTACAAAGCTTGTATTTCCTCTTCCTTTAGCTTAGACTTCTTATTATGTTGATATTACCCTAATCTCTAGTTACGATTCGTAGTTCGTTTATAATAGCCCTCTAGAATTTGAAAGTTCACTACTATATGATGTTGCAACCTATGCAGAGGCGCTACTACACACCAACAAAAACTCCATTGGATTTTTAATTCAACGGTTCTCTGTTTTACAGAGTGCAATTTTTCTTATTTAGAAAGATTGAGAGAATATATTCCATACCAGAATTTTATTCTATTATTAGATCATTGATCCAACCGAGAGTATCTTTCTTATTTAGAAAGATATGGGAGATATTTTCTCCTAATAGAATTTGATTCTATATTTTGATGATTTATCATCTCCGTTGGATCTTTGATCCAACGGCTCTGTTTAACAGAGAGTAAAATATCCTAACTTTTGTTAGAAAAATGTAGAATTTAATTCTTCAGAAATGAACTTGGACGCTGGTGCTCACGTGTTATGCACGTGGGCGCCACTTAAGAATTCAATTCTTCTGATAGGTATTTAAGTCCTTTGCATATTGGCGCCCACGTGAGGAGCACGTGCAGCGTCATATAAGAATTTAATTCTTATCCAGAAGCTTTTCTGTGTTTTGCACATTGGCGCTGGCGCCCTCATAAGAAGCATATGGGGCGCTGCCCCATTAAATTTCAACAGAGCTTTGCTCTTTCTTTGTTATTTAAATATTGGCGGGAATAATCCAGGTACCGAGATTTCCGATGAGGAGATTGACGGATTGGTCTTGTTCCAATGGTGGCTCATATTTGACGGAGAGATTGCGGTATCGGGTTATAAAATCCGTAATGCTTTCGTTGTTATTTGGCTTGGTCCTTACAAGGTCGGCAATGGTGATCTTATCTCTGACACTCATGAACCTTTGTCGAAACAGAGATTCCATTTGGATAAAAGTAGCAACAGAGCCATCCGGTATACTCGTGTACCAGTCGAAAGAGACATCGATCAAACCATTAACGAACTGGCGGAGAAGAAGCGCATCATTGCCCCCAGTATTCCCGCATGAGGCTTTAAAGTGGGCGATGTGCTGATTCGCATTTCCTGTCCCATCAAATTTTCCGAATTTGGGAATGACATGGCCTCTTGGAAACTCTACCAGATCATACTGAGTAGGATATGGTCTCACGCAACTGCTGACATTTTTTTGCGCTCTCGCTTCGGCTACCAATGTTTTGAATTTATTGACGACTAAATCCATGATTTGATCTTGCGTTAGCGGGTTGCTGTCATCTGTAGTCAAGACATTTCCCAATATGGGATGCGACCAGCTGTCATGCGGCTCGCCCACTGTTCAGTCGAAAATATTGCGCATTTGATATAACATTTTCCTTATTTTTCTTAAATATCTAAAGGTGTTTATTATAAATATAGAATATATTTGGGTTTATCTGTAAATACTATTTATCATATATTTATATAGTATAATTAACATTATAAAGGAAAATATATGCATATAATATTTATAAGATATTTTGATAATTTAAATATGCATATCATATCAAATAATCTTAATAAAATTGCTTAATGATTTATTACCATATAAAATGATTAAGATTATATCTCTAATATAACAAATATTACTAACATTATTCATGGAGATATTGTGCAGATTTAGCTCAGGTCAGGAGATCAAGATATTCAAGATGTCAGGATCAAAAATCTGCCAATAAAATCGAAGAATCAATACTGGCAAAGACTCAGAAAATATTTCCAAAATCAAGATATCTAGAAGATCTGCACGTGTCAACATGAGGCAACAGCAGAAAACCCAAACCCTAAGCCCACCAAAGAGCGGTGGGTCCGCGGCCCCTTTATGGCCGTTGGATCTGAGATTTTTGGTGGGTGATCATGATTGCATATCTTAACCTATGAGATCTAGGGTTTCTGATTTGAGGGCTATATAAAGGACTGAGGGCTAAAATTATAAATCTTTCACGTTTAACATGAAGCAAATCACTGTCAAAGAACAAGTGATCCACGACAGGTCCGCGATTCGACGTGATAAAGCGACGTGAATATCGACGGAACATCTACTTCCTACGAGGCAGAGATCGAGAGCAACTTCTTGTTCTTGTAATCTACACTCGAAGGATTTGTGCTTGTAATGTTGGTTAATAAAGGTAGATCATTTGTAATTATTTCGCATTTAATTTCCGCATTATGATTTCCTTCTCTATCCTTTCTTCTTCTATCTCCATCATGTGCGAGTAATTCTCCGCTTGATAGGGTTCGTAGGATTATGGTAGAACAATGGATGAGAAAATATTTTAACTTCTTTTACGTCTTATGAAGTTTATAAAGTTTAGCAAAAGAATCGCTAACATCCTAATCGGGCGCGCTATCAATTTATTGATAGTCTTGACCGCGATTTGAGATTAGATTAACAATTGCTTTGTTAAGGGCTAGACATGAATAGATATCAATGAAGGGACAAGAGTCAATAGTGGGGAAACCCTAGTTTCTTCCAAGAACCCTAATTCTCATTCATCACTATCAATCTAGTTTTAAATCTATCAAAAGATAAAAGGAGTCGTCTTTATTAGTCATCCATCAACTACTAAATCCTAACGAACCCTACAAGCCATCTTCTTATATATTCTACATCCGTGTTTAACATAGATCTAGAATCTATTCTCCTTCCTTCTTTTATTTTATTCAACTCGTCTAAAGCGAGATTAAAAGTTCCACGCATCCCTGCGGACGACCTGTACTCATCTCGGCTAGCTACACACAGCACCGTTATTGATTGCAGTTAACAATACAAACACTTTTTCAAACCAATCAAATTGTGCCGTTGCCGGGGATACGTGCTTAATTTTTTTCCTTGCTTTTCGGGTTAAGTTCTTATCCGTTATTCATGATTTGAGGGAATAGGCGTCGGCTGCCTCGGGACACCGTTTCTCGGTTCATGAACAAAGCCCTGTGCTTAATTGGGCAGCTAAGAGGCAACTTAGGCCATGAGCTGTAAAACGACGTTTGTCAAGTCATTAATCTTTGAGTAGAGCTTGGCCATTTCCTTGTCTTTGTTTCTGAGCTGCTTCTGGAGCTCTTGGAGAAGTTGCTGCTCTGCGGTCTTAGGACGAAAGATTGGCTCATCATTGCTTTCCGAGCCTGACTCTTCATGAACTGAGGGATCTCTCTGCTTATCAACCTCACTGGAAGGGTTTTCATTACCTTCCAGAGGAGGCTGGTCTTGGGAAGTAGTAGCCATATTCACACCAGATTGGATTTGAGATGTGGTGGCCCCGTCCTTGCTCTTGCTGCGTGTGCCCACAATGTAGACAGTTTAGACTACATATCCAGCCATCTCTTTATCTTTGACGGCTGATTTTTCGGACCATCGTCATGGCCCTTCCTTTTCTAGGAAGGACATGCGACTGAAGACGGTTGGTCGACTGGGTCCTTGGGCGGCGTTGTTCGGATCGCAGCTTTCTTGACTCTTCCGGTCATGGCATTCTTCTGAACCAATTTCAGCGATTCAAAAGAATTAGAAAGCTTCACGGCCGATTCAACTATTGTTGCGGGGTAACCCTGTTCTTGGAACCTCACAAGATTCCACATAGCCGGAGTCCTGGACTTCTTGTTGGCTCGATACCTGAGTTGTTTTTGTCTCAACCTTTCTGTTTTGAGCACTTGGCAGGCTTCGACTCTTCGATAAGCCACAGTAGATCGAGCGATGGAGAGCTTTGGAGATACACCTGATTGTGCACTTGTTGGAGCCGTCGCCTGAGCTCGTCCACGACATTTGATGATGCCCTTTGTTCTGCCAGACTTGCCACCAACTGGAGAACTAGAGAGTCGTTCGGACACCGTCTTAAGTTTAGATTGCGGCGCCTTAGCGATCACAACGTTCAGCCTCTTGCCCCTTGAGACCAGCTTGGCTTGCTGGGATTTCAGCCAGATGAGCGCTTCTGGCAGGGTAGATAATGACGGAACCAAATTGGCGGGATAGCTCCTCCCATTGCCGGCTGAGACTTGCAGGAAGAACCATATGGGAATTGATCTTGACCACGTAGGTAATCGGAGTCACGTCAGAAACGAAGCTCGTTTTTGGAGACATGATTGCTCAGTTCGAGATTATGACTGAAAGCATTTAACCTGTACACACAAAAAAAAGGACTTCAATACAGACAATCGATATATATGTTGATTGAGTTTGCATGAACGTTTAACCCGAAATATGGAATGAGAGAAAGGGTCCCACCAAGTGTGCCAGAATCTGTAGGGTGTTTTTCGTCATCCCATTGAGATGGGAAATACGCGTCACTTGTCGGGCATATACAAATTCCCCCTGCCTAGGATAGGCTGGGGTTTATTGATTGTGAGGATTCGAATCTCCGGCAGCCGTGGACTGAGCTGCCGTTAATTACCCCTCGCCTTTGAAACGAAGGAACCTTCGATTGATGGGTCAAACTAGTCATGCAAACTCAATATGCAGTGTGCGTATGTGTGTGTCTTGAGGGGTTTTGGGTATATCGGGGGCCTTGCAGAGTTTATGAGGGTCCCGCTACCCAGATAGCAGGCTAGGGGTTAAGAGGCTAGCAGCCCCCTCGTGGGATGCGGGGCAGCGCCCCGTTAGAAATTTTTCTCTAGCGGGGGATGTGTTTTGAGTGTGGAGTGTATGAAAAAAAGAAAGAAGAAAAGAAAAAAATGGTGAGTAACGTCCTAAGGATGTGTGGGCGCTGGTTGTCAGCGCCTCACGTGCCCGACACTGGGTGTCAGCGCCTCACGTGCCCGGCACATGGGCGCTAGGCGCTAGCGCCTCATGCGCCCGGCATGTGGGCGCTAGGGGCCTGCAGAAAGAAGGGTCTTAGCCCTGGAATGAGGAGTTGAACTCCCGAAAAGGATTTTTATCTAGGGAGTTAAACTCCAAAATATTTTGAGTGCAATTAAACTCCCAAAAAGGATTTTTATCTATGGAGTTTAACTCCAAAAGATGTTGAATGGAGTTAAACTCCTAAAAAAAGTTTTATTTATGCAGTTAAACTCCAAAAGATGTTGAATGAAGTTAAACTCCTAAAAGGGTTTTATTTATGGAGTTAAACTCTAAAGATGTTGACAAATGGAGTTGAACTCCCAGAAATCTTTGAAGATGATTAAATGGGACCCCTTTCTTCTCCGCATTAGCCCTGGATCTTCTTTTGAGCCTTGGATCTTTCCGAAGTGAGGTTTTTGGAGATGGGTCTCCTTCTTCCTCCTCTCTGTTGGCTAGATCTTGGAGAAAAGGGGGTGAGACTTAAAAATCTTCCCTTTTGGAGATTTGATGGAAGATCCGAGCTCCCCTTCAAGGATTTTATGGTGAAAAACTGTTTCTTTTTTAGAAAAGAAAGGTTAAACTCTTGATTTAATTCAAAAAAGGGGAAAAAGGTTTAGAACCTTGAGGAAGGAGAAGGGGGCACATAAACCCTCGCTTTTGAGGGGAATGGATTATTCTTTTTTCATTTCATTATCATGTTGCCTTATATAGACTTACAAGTTTACACATAGCCCCTTGGGCTTTACAAAATGGTATTTTCCCCATCCCATGCATCATGTGCTTATTTCGTTTGCATATGTGCCATGCGCTTTACAAAAATTTGGTTTTATGCCCATTTTTCTTACATTTATTCATAAAAATTATATCAAAATTATTTATTACATAATTTTCATTTTGGCATGGGGGAGGCCAGCCGCGAGGCTTGACTTGAGTATGGGCCCGCTTACTTTAGGTTGACTTTGGCTTTGACTTAGTCAACTGAGGTGTAATTTTTATCCCAACAACTGCCAGCGTAGGTTTCCATATCTACACCTCCTTGATTCTCGGGATCTCGGCGCCTATAGTGGGCATCTCAAGATACCCGCGTCTCTCTTGGATGTGCCGTTCAATCTTCCTCGACCCATATGGGAGGGAGTGAGCCAATAACCGGACGCCATATGGCCGTGCCTTATCGGGAAGATGCGATATTCCGATATTTGCGCTGTGGCGTGAGAAGATCTCGATCGTTGGGAAGATTTTTATTAAGGCTATAAATACTGAAGGCATGGCCCCTCCTTAGGCACCCACTTTGATTTGCTCCTAGCCGTTTCGTCTCTTACTGATGGCAGGACACGTTTACACCATCCGAGACATCGTATCTCGAAACGCCATATATTTCTACGAACTCGATCATTCTGAGGTGACGTATGAGACCGTGATAGGTTGTCTGGAGGGTCACTGTGGACGTTTACTACCCCGCCGATCCCCTCTCCTACATGTGCTTATCTGCACGATATGGAGGTCTTCCCTGGGTCTTTACAAGGCCTTGTCCCTGCAGGTACTGGAAGAGGCATTCAACAAGATGCGCACGACCCATGAGCTGGGTCTGATCTCGAAGAACAGTCGGGATCGCTCAACAAATATTCTTCTCGAATGTTTCCAGCAGAGGTTGATTGTGGCATCGTGTTCGGCAGCGAAGGTCTCCAGCGGATCCGTAACTTCTAGGGTCCATAGGTATCGACAGAGGGAGTGGACGGAGGCCGCTTGGGCTCGGTTGGAGGAAATCTCCTCCGAGTATCATCGTCAATGCTTTCTCAATCTCCTTCCTCTTTTGCTATAATATTTAGGGAGTATGTGTTTTTTCCCTTGTTCTGTAAGGCTGAGGAGCCAAGAATACCTCTTAATAAATTTTCTTTGGCTTAAGAACCTTTCTTTGCTCATGATTATAGAATATCGATCTTCCTTGTTTTTTTCTCGAAGCATAGGTGGATCAGCGCTTTTCTTCCAACTCTTACCTCGGGGCCGAGGTAAGGAGGGCGGAGCTAAGCTTAGGTTGACTGCTCTTTGAGCGCGCCGAGGTACTTATCCTGGGACACCTTCCTTGCTTCTGAGCTGGGCTAAAGAAAGCTCATGGTCGGATGCTATAGGGCCAATATTGTGTCGGACGGGAGGCTACCGGTTTTGAGTGAGTGCGGCGGATAGGAGACTATCCACCGGCCTCAGAGCGGAGAAGGAATCTACTCGCATGAGAGCTTAGCTTAGAAATTTCAGTCGACACAAAAAGGAATCTTATTACTCGAAAGGGTACAAGTTTATCTGTACAACTTAAGCTTTTCGGCGTTATATGGCTGAAGAAAATCACGCCCCTAGGAATCCTGGAGACAGTAGGCTCCGCCGGGCAATGTCTCTGTTATGAGGAATGGCCTGTCCCACTTCGGGAAGAACTTATGTAGTTTCCCTTAGTCTTCGAATTCGTTTGAACGTAGGACTAAGTCTCATGTCTTGAAAGCTCGATATTTAACCCAGGCGTTGTAATATCGGGCTGTCTGCTGCTGATATGCGGACATCCTTATTTGCGCCCGATCTTTTTTCTCTAACAAGATGTCTAGGTTGTTTCGAAGCGCTAAGACATAAGCTTCGTTGTCGAAGTGCTCGACCCGATAACTGGGTAGGCCGATTTCTGGGGGGACCATTGCCTTGGTTCTGTAACAGAGGCTAAACGAGGTTTCTCCCGTCGGTGTTTTTCTCGACGTTCATAACGCCCACAGTACCCGAGGCAGTTCCTCGAACCAACTGCCCTGTCTTCCCTCCAGGTGGGCTCTGAGCCCCCGGATGACACATCGGTTTACTACTTCGGCTTGCCCATTGCGTTAGGGATGTGCGACCGTAGAGAACTTCATCAATATGTGATAGTCGCTGAAAAATTCTCTAACTTTGTCATTTTCGAAGTTGGTTCCGTAGTCAGTGATGATGCACCTTAGGATTCCGAACCAAGAGATTATATTATTTTGCAGGAATTTTACCGTAGAGGTGGCATCCGGTTTTCTGATCGGCATGGTTTCTATCCACTTTGTAAAGTAGTCTACGGCAACTAGGATGTATTTGTGTCCACCTGTGCCGGTAGAGAGTTTGCCAACCATATCCATCATCCACTGCGCAAATGGCCAAGGGGAACTTAGTTGTGTTAATTCGGTAGCGGATAGCCAAGGGATGCTGCCAAAGAGTTGGCAGGTCTTGCATCTTCTGACCAGCTTTTCTGCGTATTGGTGTATAGTCGGCTAGTGATACTCCTGTAACAGTGTCTTCTGAACTAGACTGCAGACCTCTTGATATGCTCCTCCGACCCCTTGTCACGCCTCGCTTCCCAGTGTACGGGGAAAGAGATGTGGCGGATCACGATGTATTTACTCAGAAATAAACACGTTAAGTGTAAATAAGCAATATAAATGCATAACACAAGAATAACAAGAGATATAATAAAACAAATTTTTATTGATAATCATTCTTTACATACAACTGAAAAGAAAAGTACAATGATAGAAAGAGATGCCTAAATAATGGCATATGAACTGAAAAGAAAATAATACAAGTAAGGCCTAAAAGTCTGCCTCCTCTGTAAACTGTTCCAAGTCGTCCTGGCTGGGCTTGATCTCCTGAGAGTCGGGTCCTCCTGACAACATTCTATAGAAAGAAGAGAAAGGAATGTCGTCAGCAAACTAGCGCTCGGTAAGTCCTAAAAGATAGAATGTAATAGAAAGGTAAAGAGAATAGAATAGATAAGGTATGAGTTGTTATGCTAACGTAGTTGTTTGTAGCTTAGTGCAGAATGTGCCAGTGTATACAAGAGGAGTCCAACTTGCTCCGTGGACTAAGGTAACATGTAAGTATAAGGCCCCGTCAAAACCCATAGGACAACGGCATAGGATGTTCATGTAGGTGTCCTTTTGTGACCATCATCGTTTCACTTTTAACACATTCCGTATCAATCTACCCTGTTAAAAAAAAACCCGTAGTGTATATTGTATTGATTGTATTGAGTTGTAGTTATCAGGCTTGCCGAGACAATGGTATAAGTTTTTTATGTAAACTGATTCAGGATATAAACGGTAGTCATGTAGTCAAGTTCAAGATAGAGCCATGGTTCGGTCAAGTCAAGTCATGTTGATATTGTTCTGGTATTCATGTTCAAGTTCAAGTGTTCATGTTTGGTATATTGGATTCATGTTGAATTGGAGTAATGATTAGATTCATGTTTTGATTGTATTCAGATTAGACTGAGACTCAGATTGAGTCAGACACTTTAAACAGAATTGGATCCTGAATTAGGTTTAGGAATTATCGGTAACTGCTGCACATGGACGGCAGGATTTTGTGTCTTTTTCCAAGACAATTACCATTGATAACCCCGTTTTAGTTTTCTACCTTAAATAGGCTGGCACCCACTTCTCCGGCTCCCTGAGGCTCAAGAGAATTGGTCCCATTTAAACCTATATTTACTAGGGTCCTTATTGTAATTTAATATAACTTGAGGGGTTTTATGAAAAATATTTTTTTTTACTTTCAAAATTAACCTCAAGTATTTATGTATCGTATTTAGGGTTTTTATGGATGTAACTTTTAATGGGTGAGGTATATTAGTGAATATATACCTAGCTTGAATAAGGTATTTTAGTGTAAATTTTGACATGTATTGATTCTTGATGGTATTTTCATGAAAATTATAATTCTTTTATTTTTTTAGAAAACATGGAATTTAATAATATATATTAAAAATATGTGGTTTGATAATATTTATATAATTATTAAAAATAAATTTTTATTATTAAAAATAAATTCTCGATTTTCTGAAAAATTGTATTAAAATTCTATCGATATCGTATGCTCCGTTTGGAGGTCTGCATCTCACTTTACTAGTCCCGATGATATGCGATAATCTGCACCATCCAATAGAGGGTTCCCAAAACGAGTTGTAGAGGCACAATCGCAAAGAATTAAGTAACACAATTTAAAGAAATCCGGGTTTTTAATAGTTTAAGGTATTTTGATGAAAAGTCATATTTTGCCAGACAAATATTGTTCAAGAGAATCGTGCTATGTCAAGAGGTGTGTATGTGAGAAGCAGGTCTTTACCTCGTTAGATTTTCTAAAGGTATGCTAAGCAAAAATAATTAAAAGATGTCATATGTAAAGTTTGTAGTATTTAAACGAAAAACGCAAATTTAAAGTTTCATAACATGATATTTTAAAATGAAAATTGTTCTAATTATTTGTTCCATGATTAATAAGCAAGGTATAGTGATATGGATGAGTGATTTTTAAGAAAAATTGTAATTTTAAAGATTATAGGATTGAATGTCGGTATAACTCCACTTACCGACAAGTTTTGAAAAGAAGAATTTTTATGGTAGAAAAAGAAAAGGGAAGATGGGACTTACAAGTTAAAAGGAGAGAGGGAAGGTGGAGGATGAGGTAGTAGCCTTCGTGGAGTCGCAGGGTTGCCCTACGTCTCGAATCCTCATCGGAATTTGACCTAGGGCTAACTCCACTTGTACTCTTCTTAGACTTAGAAATTTTTTGAGAATTTTGGCAATAGATTTCAGAATGAAGAGGGATAGGGTATGGGGTTGTATTTATAGAGTAAAATTAGGGTTTTGGAATTGAAGAAAGAATTAAAAAAGTATTAAAAATTGGATTTAAAGCTTCATTTTAATTCTCTATTAATTTTTAGGGAAATCAAACAAAACAGGGGTAGTGGGATAGGCCAAGGGTTTTAGTGTGCAGAGAATAGGGCCATTCCCTACGGTGAGGCCCGGCGATGCGGCCCTATGGCCGATCTCGCCGGTCGATCTAGGGGTATGGGCCGGTGGATCTCTGCCAAGTGTCCTATGCTGTATACACAATATTTTTCACATGTTTGTTTTATCTGACTTTTCATTTTTATGTGTATTGCACGTGTAAACTTTTGGGCTTCCAAAAAGTTTAAAAGAAAAATCAGTAAAAATATATGTGGCTGATGGGGTTCGAACACAGGGGCTATGTCATAGCAGTGCAAGGCTTTACCAATGAGGTATAAGTGCTTTCTTGTTGTTCTTAAGTAAAAACAACATTTAAAATATACTCAGGCTTGCAAACTCCATTCTATAAATTAACTTGAAAATTTTTATACGGTAAAATTAGAATCATTACACTCTAGCCTCCTTATAAAAATCTCGTTCACGAAATTTACAATTACATAAGGACTAATTTACAAATAAGAAAGGGTATCTTGCACGCATGTCGTCCTCACGTTCCCACGTTGATTCTCCTGGTGAATCTTTTCTCCACATCACTCGGACCAAGTTTACTTCCTTGTTCCTTAGTGACTTTACCTTTCGGTCCAGGATTTCAACGGGTTGCTGCTCATAAGATAGATCTGTCTGTACAATTAGCTCAGAGTGATCAAGAATGTGGCTGGGGTCGCTCACATATCTTCGAAGCTGGGATATGTTGGACACATTATGCACTCCTTCCAATGATGGTGGTAGTACCAAACGACATGTCACTTCTCCGACTCATTAGAGTATGTCGAACGGTCCAATATATCTGGGACTGAGCTTACCCCTCTTGCCAAAGCGAATTACTCCCTGGTTTGGAGAGATCTTCAAGAACATATCATCTCCCGGTTGGAACTCCAGATGACGTCGCTTTGCATCAGCCCAATGCTTCTGTCTGTCTTGGGCTATGCGCATTCTTTCCCTGATCGTGCGAACTACGTCCACAGTTGCCACGATCATCTCTAGTCTAAGAAGTTCCCAATCTTTGATGTCGTCCCAACATAATGGTGAATGACACTTCTTTCTATAGAGCGCTACAAAAGGTGCCATTCCAAAACTCACCTGGTAGATGTTGTTGTATGAAAACTCCACAAGATGTAGGTGATCTTCCCATGATCCTCCGAAGTCTAGCATACAAGCTCTTAGCATGTATTCAAGGATCTGAATCGTTCGCTCAAACTGTCCATCTGTTTGTGGATGGTAAGATGTGCTGAAGTTCAGACTCGTTCCCATGCTAGCTTGCAGACTCTGTCAAAACTGCGATCGGAATCTGGTGTCACAATCGGAGACAATGCAAACTGGTACTCCATGTAATTTCACGATCTCTTCCATGTACTTCTTTGCTAGTGTCTCGGTAGGTTGGCCAACTCGAAATGGGATGAAGTGATCCAACTTAGTGAGTCGATCCACAATAACCCATACCGCATCGTTACCTTTTGTGCTGCGAGGAAGAGCAGTCACGAAGTCCATGGTGATGTGTTTCCTCCATTCTAGGATAGGTAACGGTTGAAGTAAACCAGCAATTCTGTGATGTTCAACCTTTACTTGCTGACACACTAAACATTTGGCTACGCTTCTGGCTACTTCACGCTTCATGCCATGCCACCAGTAATGTTGTCGTAGATCTTTGTACATCTTTGTACCACCAGGGTGTACTGAGCACGGAGAGCTGTGGGCTTCTTTCATAAACTCTTTCTTAACAGAACCTTGTGGTATATACAACCTGCTTCCATATCTCAATGATCTGTCTTCGTGGATGATGAAGTCTGTTCGAAGTCCACTTTCTACTTGTTCTCAGACCTTTTGCAACTTGGCATCACTTGCTTGAGTTGCTTTGATCTGATTGACGATAGTAGATTGAACTTGTAAGTTCATCAAATATGAAGCGTTACCTGGCATAACCACTTTTATATCCATCCCGTGCAATTCTTGCTGAAGCTTCCACTGTGCGATGAGATTCATTGATAGTGGC
This sequence comes from Agapanthus africanus, assembly GCA_030015575.1. Lineage (NCBI taxonomy): Eukaryota > Viridiplantae > Streptophyta > Magnoliopsida > Asparagales > Amaryllidaceae > Agapanthus > Agapanthus africanus. Next base: position 903,008,101 of record JASDDO010000019.1, on the reverse strand, counting down.
TGGCAACTAAGTGCATCAGGAACTACATTCACCTTCCTTGGATGATACTGTAGGTTGATGTCGAAGTCCGCCATGAGTTCTAGTCATCTTCTCTGCCGCATGTTCAATTCTTTCTGAGTAAACATACTTCAAACTTTTGTGGGCTGTGTATATATCCACTCGTTCTCCTAGCAGATAATGGTTCCAGATCTTAAGTGCAAAGATAACGTCTGCCAACTCTAAGTCATGTGTTGGATAGTTGCGCTCATGAATCTTCAGCTGTCTTGATGCAAAAGCTACAACATTTCCATGCTGGTGTAGAACACATCCTAATCCCTTGCCGGATGTATCGCAATACACAACGAAACCTCCAGATTGATCCGATATTACGAGAATAGGTGCTAATGTCAATCTTGACTTGAGTTCTGCAAAACCTTGTTCACATGCTTCTGACCACACAAATGCTTCATCTTTACATGTGAGCTTGGTCAGGGGTGTTGCAATCTTCGAGAAACATTCTATGAATCTTCGATAGTATCCTGCTAATCCCAAGAAACTTCGAATGTCCTTCACTGTCTTTAGTGTCGGCCATTCTCTTACTGCTGATTCTTTAGCTGGATCCACAGAGATTCCTTAGCCTAAAATAATGTGTCCGAGAAATCCAACTTGATCTAGCCAAAATTGGCACTTGCTGTACTTGGCATAGAGTTGATGTTGTCGCAAAGTCTCCAGGACAATTCGTAAATGCTTGGCATGCTCTTTCCGATTCTTTGAATACACCAGGATGCCGTCGATAAAAATAACAACAAACCTGTCTAGGTACTCTCGGAAAACTTGATTCATCAGATCCATAAATATGGCTAGTGCATTGGTCACTCCAAATGGCATCACGAGAAACTCATAATGACCATAGCGAGTCCTGAATGCCGTCTTAGGAATATCAGACTCTTTGACCTTTACCTGATGATAACCTGAACGAAGATCTAGTTTTGATAAAACACAAGACCCACTTAGCTGATCGAACAGATCGTCGATGCGTGGTAGTGGATACTTGTTCTTTATCGTCACTTCATTCAAAACTTGGTAGTCTATGCACATTCTGTATGAACCTTCCTTCTTCTTCACAAGCAAAACTGAAGATCCCTAACTTGAAGTACTCGGACGAATCCATCCTTTCTTCAAAAGTTTGTCCAATTGAGTACGGATCTCCTTCAATCCTTCTGGACTTAAGCGATATGGTGCTTTGATCACCGGTTGTGCACCAGGTACTAAGTCAATACTGAATTCAAGAGCTCGATCGGGAGGCAAACCTGAGATGTCTTCAGGAAATACGTCTTAGAATTCTCGAACTACCTCTAGCTTATCTTCTTCTGCTTGTATTGTTGCAATCACTGCCTTCCTTGGTTTAGCCTTATAGGTGCTAGGTTCCAGGGTATGGTCTCCACTTTTGAAATAAAAGACCGGATGATCTGGAATCCCGAACACTACCCTCCTTTGACGACAATCGATGGTAGTGAAGAAAGTTCCTAGCCAGTCCATACCTAGAACTACGTCAAAATTCGGTATATCCAGCACCTTGAAGTCCGCATAAAATTCTCTGCTGCAGACGACCAATAGACACGGATCGTATCCCATAGTTTCCTTTAGAACGTCGTTCCCTGAACTGACATTCCAACAGGATACGAGCGGTTTACCTGGAATCGCATGAGTTCGGACGAACCTTTGCGACATAAAGCAATGTGATACTCCAGTATCAAAGAGTGCTAAGGCAGGTAGGGAAGCTAGTAAGATTGTACCTAAGTTGTGTGGGATATGTTTAGGTATAGGAAAAGATATATATATATATATATATATATATATATATATATATATATATATCGATGTATATAAAGATTGAAAAGGTTTTGAAAGAGTAGGAGTTACCAGTGATGACTTGGCCAGTGGCTTCAGCTTCTTCCACAGTCACTGTGAAAGCCTATCGCCTAGGTACATTCCTCCTTACCAGAGGCACATTTCTCTGTCCGTTCCTCTATCCCTGCAGCATATTCCTTTGTGCCTGATGGAACTGATGAGGAGCTTGTGCAGGAGGTCCACGAGGAGGTAGAGCTGGGAGAGAAAGACTAGGTGCGGGAGCCTGGATAGCTGGCCACTGTGGAAATGTGAGTGCTGATCGGGGTGTAGGAGCTGGGGTGAGACGATGGGGACAATCTCCAACGGCGTGAGTAGATGTGCTACAAACTAAGCATAGGCGGTTAGCATGCCTGCAGTCCTTCGCCAGGTGTCCATTCCTTTTGCAGTAGAAACAAAAGTTTGGACTGGGCCGGTTAAAAGTTACTCCCGGTCTCCTGGGTACAAACGGTGGCCTGGAAGAGGCTCCTCCTGCCATCTGATTGGCAGGGCGCTTCACACCGGCAGACTGAGGTATACCCTTCTTCTTTACATCTCATATCGTCAGGTAGCCTTCAGTGTAAGATCGTGGGTTGGGAAATCCCCTATAGCTAATGTAGCTTGGATCTCTGGGTCCAACCCTTGCTAAAATCTTTGAGCTCTGATCTCAGCAGTCGGTATGAGATGTTCCGCAAACATTTTATGGTCTCGTGTTAGCAATGTAGTATGTGATATTAGGAAATTGAATATTGAGACATATCTTACCTGCTAAGCATGGTGAAATCAGCATCGTATTCATCCACTGATTTGTTCCACATTGAACCTTGTTACAGGTGGATGAATTGCTACTCCATATCAAAACGGGCAGTCTCAGAAAAGTATTTCGCGTCGAATATGTCGCGAAAAGTCTTCCATTCAATCGGCTGGTCAAGACGGCTTTCTTCAGCCTTCTACCAGACTCTGGTGTTATCAGTGAGTTGCAGGTTCGCAACTCACACCCAAACAATCTCTAGCACATATGCTGCTGCCATATCATCTTCGATAGACTGAGCCCATTCCTCTGCCTCTAATGGGCTCTCTTTCCCAGAAAAGTTCTTATGGTGCAATGCCCGGAATTGCTTCACTCTGGGTGCCTCAGATTCTGTGCGGTGCAATAGAATAGAAGTTTGTTGCTGCTATCCCTTCAAGAGGCTCTTGATTGCCTCAAGCAATACCGTCTGCTCGTTAATAGGAGCTGCTATTGTAGGTGGTGGTGGTAGAGAAGGTGGAGTGTTTTCATTCACGTTGGTGCTCGTGTTGTTCGGGGAATCAATAACCCTGAAAGAAAAAGTAAGGTTAGGATAGATTCAAGGAATTGAAATATAAAGAATGTATAGTTGATGATTGTTATAATTCTTATGATATATTACTTAGGTTTCTATGCAGAACTGACCCTGCATGGTAAGACTTCATGCAGAACTGACCTGCATGAGCTGCCAACAAAACCTGTCATGTCCCACTTCCCAGTGTGTGGGGAAAGAGACGTGGCGGGCCGCGACGTATTTACTCAGAAGTAAACACGTTAAGCGTAAATAAGCAATATAAATGTATAACACAAGAATAACAAGAGATGTAATAAAAAAACAACTTTTTATTAATAATCATTCTTTACATACAACTGAAAAGTAAAGTACAATGATAGAAAGCGATGCCTAAACAATGGCATATGAACTGAAAAGAAAATAGTACAAGTAAGGCCTAAAAGTCTGCCTCCTCTGTAAACTACTCCAATTCGTCCTGGCTAGGCTCGATCTCCTAAGAGTCGGGTCCTCCTGACAACATTCCAAAGAAATAAGAAACATGAATATCATCAGCGAACTAGCGCTCGGTAAGTCCTAAAAGATAGAATGTAATTGAAAGGTAAAGAGAATAAAATAGATAAGGTATGAGTTGTTATGCTAACGTAGTTGTTTGTAGCTTGGTACAGAATATGCCAGTGTATACGAGAGGAGTCCAACTTACTCTGTGGACTAAGGTAACATGTAAGTACATGGTCCCGTCAAAACCTACGGGACAATGGCACAGGATGTTCATGTAGGTGTCTTTTAGTGACCATCATCATGCCACTTTTAACACATTCTGTACCAATCTATCCCGTTAAAAATACAGGGTTCCCTAGCACGGCAGCAAGGTTTCGGGAGGCATCGTCCATTCCAAATTCAAAAATTTGCCGTTCTAGCTAACCTTAACTCTAGAATCGTATACTAGAAATCCGACGGAATGAAATGCAAACTACTTTGCAAGTAAAGTGAACAAGGAATATAACCTTTGTAGACCGGTCCTTCACTTCATTAGCTCCGTGTAGTAGTCCCTTCGCTGCGATCATGAACTCTGGACTCTAGAGAGGCTCCCATGAAGAAATGAACATGCTTGCATCGAAGTTTTCAAGGCCGAAGATAATCTACGTCGTGGAGACACTAACCCAAGCTATCTCTTCACTAATCATGGAATTAGTGAAGCAAACACCCTATACTAAATGGCAAGTAGTAGAGGATGATGAAGTAGGAAGTGGGCTCACTTTAGATTTGATTTTCTCACATTTTTCCTCACATCTCCATTGAAGCTAGAAAGCTTTGAAGAAGAAGAAGAAACTCTCATGATAATTCACAAGTGAATAATTGCAACCATGGATGAGTTAAGCATCATATGCTAACCCTTGTAGAGACATTACCATGGTTAGGATAATAGGTTGGGTTAATAAATATTTTTGGCAAAACAAAAGAGTGGACTTGGTCAATGCAAAGAACAAGCTTCTACAAGCTTCATGCCTTGATAATTTCCAACCATTTTGTAATTACCAAAATAAATAAAAACCCTAATTATCATCTTAAGCATGGTGTAAGTCACACACACACCCTAGTTGCATGTATCATCAAGCATGACACATTATTTTGTACACTAATATATATCACATATATATACATGCACAAACTAGTGAGAAAAGAAATCATAAGTGAGCTAATACTAGTTAATATAATGTAATATATCAAATATATAATTATACATTAGATTATCAAATCAACTCTTAATTTAATAATCCGTCAATATCACATATAACCGACTAATATCATATGTAACAACTTATCGAATCAACTATTGATCCGATAACCCGGCTATCCTATATAACCGACCGATATCACAAATCACGAGAATAGAATACGGTATCACATATCGTATTAATCTCGGTCCCGCACATATCGCATATATGCTCCTACTCTGTTTCGCTTGAGCCAGGAAACCTCTGTATAAGACTCTAAAGACTCGTCAATACGCCGGCAGTAGGTGATGATCATATCAAACACTCACAAGCCGCAAGCGGTCTGCTAAACGTAATGGCCACCCGGGTATTAAGCGATCAGAAGGTCAACAAGCAAGCCTGCTCGTACTCCTGCGAATCCAATCAGTAATACTACCGTACAGTCCGGTCTCTTCGTCTGATATATCGCATATCTCGTCTAGGGGTGGTAAACGTCAGACCCAGTAACTCGATAACTCGTGCCGATATGAGGCTCATAACGGGTCGAGAAACTACTGATAACACTTACCGGTATATCTCTAAAGCATCCCTGCCTAGGGACTTCCTGTTATAGCCAATCGAGCACAGCGCAACATCAACTCCCAATACCGGGAGAGACGAAACCCCTCCTATCACTCACTGCCTCCATCTGATTCGGGACTGTACCCAAAAGCCACCATTTTGCACGTTCTCTTGAACGTGGTAAGGTGAAAATCAAAGCACAGTGGGAATCACACAAGACTCTATGACTATCTCGGGTCTACAGACTAACCTGTACCAGTGTCACCACAATGGTAGGAACGAAGTTCATCTTATGAACTTTTATACATCCAGACTACCTCTTTGGTAGTATCCTTTGTAGCAATGTATCCGGCCTTTATCGCCTAGTCTGCCACGGTATCTAACTTGGAACTCTTCCAACATACCGTCCCTCCACTGAAGGTAAAGACAATGCCTATGACTGACATTCAGTCGACCTTACCACCCTGAAAGCTATCCAGTGATTCTTCCTAGGATCTATTGATACCAACTCACTACACCTAGTGAGAATCCTATCATCCACTTAGATCTATCTCATAGATCCAAATCCACATGATTTAGGAGGTATCACCTTGATCCTATATGGAGAATCCTTATGATAAGAGGAGATTGACTGAGTGTAGCATAGGAAACTCCTTTCCGATGAAGAGTGTGTCATCCACGTACAATACGAGGATCATCACCATACTCCCTACTACCTCTTTGTATATACAAGCTTTATCTACCATTTTGATGAAATCAAACTCTTTGACTACTACATCAAAACAGATGTTCCAACTCCGTGATGCCTGCTTTAACCCGTAAAGCAACTTGCACACGTTTCCGCTGCTCCTACTGTGTACGAAGCCCTCTGGCTGTGTACTTATAAACGCTCTCTTCTAAATCACTATTTAGAAAAGCGGTCATGACACCCAACCGCCAGATATCGTAGTAATAGTATGTAGCAATGGCAAGTAGGATCCGGATGGACTTAAGCATAAGCACTAGAAAATGTTTCATCATTATCCAAATCTGGTCGATGACGAGAACTTTTTACAACAAGCCTTAGCTTTTGAAAGTCTCAACTTTTCCATGTGCACCAAGTAATTTTCTCAAGATATACTTGCTCCTGATGGGAATTTAACCCTTCAGATAAAGCAACCAAAATCCATACTTTGTTGGTGTACATAGATTCCATCTTAGATCGCTTAGCATCCAGTCATTCTCACAGAGTCCCCACTCCTAATGGCCTGCTCGAAACTAGTTGTGTAACATCCTAGTTCATTTATACCAGTTCTAGTCAAGCATTTCTTTATTTACGGTAGTTTCTTGGTTTACTGTGTTTTGGGTGCGAATAGTATTTTGACATCTGTATTTGCATCCGACCCGACCCATATGCTTGAAACCTGTCTTGATTCATGTTTATGATTTATCCTGACTTGATACGTGGACTCGTGTACTTTCATTTGCATACTAGCATTTTACCTGGCATCTGCATTTTTATATAACATTTAAGTCACATAAAATAGTTTAAAAATATATTGCATGGCCTGCATGATACCCCTCATCCTATGGTAGCATCCGCGCACCTTGTTCTCGTCCTGTTCAGTGAAACGAACTTGTTTGGATAGCTACGCGCACGTGCGTGCATCCGTTCTTGGGGATATGCATTTTCGTTACCCGGATATCCAACATTAATTTTGGTCGACATGTATATTTTTCGTATTTTAAAACTGAATTTTAGACCTGACCCGGGCATGTTTTGGACTATGTTTGTATTTACCAGAATATCAAATTTTATTTATATAATATTAATTTTATAAACTGATACAAATTAAAATTTAGTTAACTAATAAAAGATTTTTTTAAATTTAAATCTAAACTAATTTCCTAACAAACTAACAACCCCTTTCTCTCTCTCTCTCTCCTCTGCATATATATATATTTATATATATTTTAATTTTTTTCTTTCCTTATTTAATACACAGCATCTTCTTCTTACTTCTTCTTCTTCTTTCTTCTTTCTTTTTCTTGATCTTGTTTCTTGATTCCGGTGATCACCGCCGGAGCCGTGCTCGTCACTGACGATCCGAGTGATCCAGTGAACGTACCTTGCCTGTGTGATCATCCTCTTGCCTTGCCTGGACCCGTCCCGCATGCCGTGTGTGCGTTGTGACGATTTACCGACATCGGACGTGTCGTGCGTATCCGTCTCGTGATTAGATTGAAAGGTTTGCCTAGCACCCTATAATGAGTTTGGAAGCATCACATGTCACGAAGTTTAAGTTTTTATGGTGCTAAGCAAGCATGCAATGGAATCGATCCTAGAAAATTAGGGTTTCAGAAAATTAAAGCGAACTAAACTAGGGTTTCGAGACTACAACCTTTGTAGCTCCCTTTCGCTGGACTCCTTGGTCTCTTGGGTGTTGAATGTAGGTCCTCTTGAAGTCCTCTCGCATCCACGACGATCCACCACGGAGTTCTCCGTCCAAGCTCGCAACTTCGTAAAACCGAAGAGAACACTCTAAACAAGTCGGCTAAACTTGTGTAGAATGAAGTTGTGGTTAAGGTTCTCACTTCAAAAACCTTTCTTTAAGTGTGTATTACTCACTAGAAAAAACTAGAGAGCAAAAGGAAGAAGGAGGATGAAGATGGAGGCTTTCTTTTAACAAGGGTTAATATGATAACCATAGAAAAGAAATGAAATATATCTTTATATATTTTATTTCTTCTCATGTCCAACCATGGTTAAGTGATGGAGAGTTTATTTAACTTGAGTTTTAAATGATAAAGAGAAGGATAACCTAAGGTTAGAGGTAGGTGAGCTTGGTTAGGTTAAATGAAGAGTGTAGAAGCTAGAAATGATTATCCTTTTCTTTTCATTTTGTTTTAAATACAAAATTAAATAAAAATCCATCACTTAATCTATGGTGTGAGTCTTATATTGCCACCATTTCCATATGCTAACAACCATGATGGATGGGTGTATGTATGTATGCATGTATGCACATCCATATGTGCATGAAACACGAAAGAAATGAAGAAACACATGCATGCTTGCATACATCCATCACATACTAGAAAGGTTTCAAGTGAGAAACCTAATGGTTAGATGATAAATCAACACTTGATTTATCAATCCGGTCATATCTCATATGACCCCACCAAAAGCAGGCCGCCCGATCAATGTTCGGTATCATATACGCACATTTCAATCGGGTGCATGCGCATATCGCATACGCGCATCACAACGATTCTCCTGGACTGGGTAACTCCTTTGTGGGACTCTAAGACTCGTCAATACGCCGGCAGAGGGTGATGATCATATCAGGTACCCTCAAGCCGCAAGCGGTCAGCTAAACATAACGGCCACCCGGGTATTGAGCGATCAGAAGAAAACAAGCGAACCTGTTACAACTCCCGTCGAGCCATCCGGCAACACTACCGTAGAGTCCGTTCTCTTCGTCAGATATGCTGCATATCGAGCCTAGGGATGGTCACGTCGACCCTAATAACTCAATAAGTCATGCCGGTGAATGGTCTATAACAGATCGAGAAACTACTAATAACACTTATAAGCAAATCTCAGCAGCCCTGGCCAGGGACTTATTGATATAACCAGTCGGGCACAGCGCAGCATCAACTCCCAATACGGGGAGAGATGAAACCCCTCCTATCGTTCATTGCCTTCGTGTGTCTCGGGACTGTACCCAACGTCCACCTGTTTGCACGACTCAGTAGAGCCATGGTAGGGTGGTAATCAAAGTACAGTGGGAGAACACACAAGACTCTATGACGATCTCGGGTTTACAGACTAACCTGTACCAGTGTCACCTGAGAACCGCTATCCGACGATAGATATAATTCCATATAGGAGTTCTCGGTGAGTCCGTCCAGTATACCCAGTCACCACTGGGCACCCGTATATGATCTTGATGTCAAACATCGATGAATGTGGGAACATTCATCGCCCATCGTATGGGTCTAGTATCATATACGCTAGTCTACTCTGGTATATCAATGCCCCGTCTCGATATACCTACGACTAGGGACGTTCCAGGATATGCTTATAGACTACAGATGTCCTACTAGTATGATCTCCATCATAATCAGAGTAGTCAAGCCGATATCCTCAGGGCTTTATCAGCATGTATGAATGAATAAAAGCATGATCAAATCAACATGTCAGATAAAGAATAACCAGATAGCATACTATCATGTCGAGCAAGAATGCATACTGAATATATATATATATACATGTATAGATACATCCACTATCATATAATGGCCTCTAGGGCATATGTATATCCAACAATCTCCCACTTGCACTAAGGCCAGTTATTGGCGTATCTCATACCCAACATCTCAAAAAGTCGCTCATGCTGCGGCTGAGGGAGGGCCTTGGTGAATGGATCCGCGGCGTTATTCTTTGTGTCTACCCTCCTAATCTCGATCTCGCGGCGATCTACAATCTCCCGGATCAAATGAAAACGCCTCAGGATACGTCTAGACCGCTGATGGGATCTGGGCTCCTTGTCTAATGCCATAGCTCCATTATTGTCACAATACAAAGGTATTGGATCAATAATGGTTGGAACTACTCCTAGCTCCGAGACGAACTTCTTCATCCAGACGGCTTCCTTGGCGGCATCATTTGCAGCAATGTACTCAGCTTCCATCGTAGAGTCTGCAACGGTATCTTGTTTGGAACTCTTCCAACTCACCGTCCCTCCATTGAGGGTAAATACAAACCCAGAGATAGATTTGCTGTCGTCCTTATCACTCTGGAAGCTCGAATCGGTAAAGGCCTCCATTTGGAGATCTCCATTACCATACACCAAGAACAATTCTTTAGTCCTTCGCAAGTACTTAAGAATGTTCTTCACAGCTGTCCAGTGATTCTCCCCTGGGTTGGATTGATACCTGCTTACTACACTAAGTGCATAAGCTACATCTGGGCGTGTACATAACATCGCATACATTATAGATCCTACTGCCGAAGCATAGGGTATAATACTCATGCGAGCTCTCTCTTCATCGGTCTTTGGACAAGAATCCTTGGAGAGAGTGACCCCATGGCAAGCGGGTAAGGCACCCCGCTTGGAGTCTTCCATACTAAACCTTTTTAGGATGGTGTCAATGTACCTGGTTTGGGACAATCCCAATAACCTTTTGGATCTATCCCTATAGATCCTTATGCCCAGAATGTACGTGGCATCACCCAGGTCCTTCATGGAGAACCTCAGTGATAAGAAAGATTTGACCGACTGTAGCATAGGAATATCATTTCCTATCAGAAGAATGTCGTCCACGTACAATACGAGGAATGTGACAGCTCTCCCTACAGCCTTCTTATAAACACAAGGTTCATCTGGATTTTTGATGAAATCAAACTCTTTGATAACATCATCGAAACAGATGTTCCAACTCCGTGATGCCTGCTTTAACCCATATATGGATTTAAGCAATTTACATGCTTTCCCGCTGCTCCCACTATCAATGAAGCCCTCTGGCTGATCCATATAAACGCATTCTTCCAAATTTCCATTTAGAAATGCGGTTTTAACATCCATCTGCCAGATTTCATAGTCGTAGTGAGCAGCAATAGCAGGTAGGATCCGAATGGATTTAAGCATGGCTACGGGAGAAAAAGTCTCGTCATAGTCCAAACCTGGTCTTTGACGAAAACCCTTCGCCACAAGTCTTGCCTTATAGGTCTCCACCTGCCCATCTACACCAATCTTTCTTTTAAAGATCCATTTGCACCCCACAGGTTTTACCCCAGGGGATACAACGTCCAAAGTCCACACTTTGTTGGTGTACATAGACTCCATTTCGGATCTCATGGCATCCAGCCACTTCACAGAGTCTTTACTCGTTATAGCTTGCTGAAAACTGGTAGGATCATCATCATCCACGATGCAATCTTCTCCGTTACCATCAATGAGGAAACCGTAGTACCTCTCCGGTGGGCGAGAAGTCCTACCAGACCTACGGAGTGGCCGAGGTTCTTCAGTTTCTGTTGCAACAGTTGGTTCAACCAAATCGTCATTTGTAGTTTATGTCTCTAGAACCTCTTCTAGATCTACCACCTCGCCATTATCTTTATCTGTGAAAAACTCTTTTTCCAAGAATGTGGCATACTGAGAAACAAACACTTTTTGTTCCTCTTTGTGGTAGAATAGATATCCATAAGAATTCTTTGGATATCCCACAAAGTTACATAAGACTGACCGTGTCTCGAGTTTGTCCGGATTCTGCTTTTTAACATAGGCCGGGCAACCCCAAATCTTAATTCTCTTAAGAGATGGTCTCTTCCCATGCCATATCTCATATGGTGTGGTAGACATGGCTTTGGTTGGAACCCTATTTAGTAGAAACGCTGCAGTCTCCAATGCATGCCCCCAAAACGAGACGGGTAACTCAGCATCACTCATCATGGACCGGACCATATCTAATAGGGTCCTATTCCTTCGTTCTGACACACCGTTGTGCTGTGGTGTGTAAGGAGGAGTGAGCTGAGAGAGAATCCCATTCTCTTTCAAGAAGTTTGCAAATTCTGTACTGAGATACTCACCACCTCGATCTGATCGAAGTATCTTGATACTCAAGCCGGTTTGTTTTTCTACTTCTTGTTTATATTCAATGAATTTCTCGAAAGCTTCGGACTTGTGTTTTAACAAAAATACATGACCGAATCTTGAGAAATCGTCAGTGAATGTAATGAAGTATGAAAAACCGCCTCTAGCCTGTGTAGACATTGGCCCACATACATCATTATGTATGAGGCCCAGGAGCTGAGCAGCTCTTTCTCCGTGTCCGGTAAACGGAGTTTTGGTCATTTTACCCTTGATACATGACTGGCAAGTCGCATAAGATTTATATTCAAAAGAATTTAAATATCCATCTTTGTGTAACTTGTTTAGTCTTGTTTCATTAATATGACCAAGTCTACAGTGCCAAAGAAAAGCTTCATTTAACACTGAAAGTTTTCTTTTATTAGTGTGTTGTATACTGAAAACTGTGTGTTGATTTAGGACATATATTCCGTTGTTAAGCGTACCATACCCAACCAACATTTGATTCAGGTTAATGTTCATAACATTGTTCTGCAATACAAAATTATACCCTTCATTGTCCAACAAAGAAACGGATATTATATTACATAGCATACTTGGTACAAAATAAAATGGATTTAAAACCAAAATACATCCAGATGGAAACCCCAAGTGATACTCTCCCACTGCGACTGTATGTACATTGGAACCATTTCCAACGCGGAGAGTATGGTCACCTGTCTTCAAAACCTTGCTATTTCTCAGCCCCTGCATAGAATTGCAAATGTGAGAACCTGAACCGGTATCCAATACCCAGGAAGCAGAGTTTATAGAAAAACAGTTTTCAGTCACAAACGCACCTGAAGCAGAAGCATCACCATGCTTCTTCTTGAGACTTAAGTACTCCGTGCAATTGCGCTTCCAATATCCTGTCTTGTGGCAATGAAAACATTCGCCCTTCCCCGAGTCTCCAGCCTTGAACTTTCCCTTTCCCTTCACCTTTTTAACTCCGCCCTTAGGATTAGTGGGTTTCTTCTTTTTCTTTCCCTTGGCCTTGGCTTTCGGGGGAGAAGATGAAAACTGTCCAATAGTCATAACGGGAGTTTTTGCTAACTTCATAGTGCTCTCTGCACTCCTTAACATGTTAAGGAGTTCAGGGAGGTCCTTCTCCATGCCATGCATGTTGAAGTTCACTATGAACTGAGCAAAGGTGGAGGGGAGGGACTGCAGAATAATATCTATATATTGTTCATTGTCCATCGTCCATCCAAGGTCCTCAAGCTCTTCTATAAGAGCTATCATCTTCAGAACATGGTCTCCTACTGGTGTGCCAGGGGCCATTCGCATCTGAAACAATTTCTTTGATGCTTCATATCGTAATACGCGGGATTGCTCCCCATACAACTCCTTTGTATGGAGCAATATACCGTGAATGTCCATGTCCTCGTGCTGCTTTTGATGTGTGTTATCCATCAATGCAAGCGCGAGGCATGTGGCCGTGGCACAGTCAGCGTCCCACGTCTTGCGGACTTCAATGTCCGCAACTGAGGATTTTGGACCAGGGACGGGCGGGGCTGAAGCCGTGAGGACATATGATACTTTATCATAAGTCAAGGCGATTTTCAGATTCCTCAGCCAGTCTTTATAGTTGGTCCCATTCAGTTTGTTTTTATCTAGTAAAAGCTTGAGTCCAGTCATGGGTATCTGCCATTAAGAGAGAGAAAAGAATACACTCAGCGAAAGCTCTTGCATAGATCAGATTGGTTATTATCTTGTCTAATCGATGTTTCCCACTGCTTTTATCGAGTTTTTCTTTCAAACCTTAAAAAGAAAAACTAGCCAGGATTAATTACAGTCTAAAACTTCACTAACCGTTCAGCCAGGCCAGTGTCGGTACTTGAGGGAGGTTCCCCGTGCTTTCGCACGGACCTAATTAGAGTAAATCTCGTTTTCCCAGAGGCGGAGCCCCGTTAACACCTTTCTAGACACCTAATGAGTTAGCTAATTGTAAACTGTAAAACTCTTCTAGGAGCAACTATTGCCCACAGTGGGATCGGGATCCAACCATCACATGGAAGGTATGCAATCTCATTGCAAATTTCAACTCTTGAAATTCCCGATGTAGTTTTTACCCCTAGTACCTATGACCTTAACTAAGGTCAACAAATCATAAGTACCAGTCAAGCTCTACCCGTCATTTCTTGATTAATTAGACCCACTCATATGTCCCTTAACTATGGTCAACAAAGTCATAAGAATGTCTTAATTAATCTGCATCATATGCATTGTAGGAAGACATCACTTAGCTACCGTACACTACGCCTTAACTATAGTCAACAAACGTAGCACGAATACTAAGTACTCTACTTCCTAAAATGACGGAAGGTTGCGGATGATTTTTAAGAAAATCTTTAACGCTTTGAGCTTGATATCGTTGTAGAATCAAATGGTTTTCAAAAGGAGTGGCTTAAGCTCCGCAGTTTTGAAATATAGCTTTTTCATAAATAGCCGAGTGGTTTTCAAATCCGATTCTACAACATCATTTTAGGTTTATTATCTTTACATTAATCATATTAATGTAATCCCATCATTTAAGTCCTTAAGCCAATCACAGAAAAGAAACGAAAATAACACTTACGCTTATGCCATCCGCATTCGCCGCAATGTTCCGTTATGCACCGTTAGGTTACTTAACTAACGGCATACCGGGACGGGACTAGCGCGGGTGTAAAACATAAGCAACGTCTACTATATATCATATATATAATATGTCATTCGTCTCAGATATCACAGAACACAGGCAGCAGATACATAGATATAACGTGGGATATACTAGGACGTCCGTATTTAGTAATTAGCCAGAATAGAAAATACGGATTCCACAGTCGCGATGAATAGCCAAACCCACACCCTGGACCCCTACGAGAGCGGCAACTGACCCTACCAATTCTGGAGTTTAGGAGACCCGGTCTCGACTCCTCGAGATGGCCTCCCTCTGAACCCCAGAACCCGGTCACTTGTGCTCCCCACCTTGGGTCAATCCTAATGTGGAAAAGTAAATAATATACAACACTGGTAACACAACCTCAACCCGGAAGTGCCCCAAATAAAAGAATATTACATTACATTTGAATTTACATGAATGAAAATATAAAACTCTCATCTCACATAAAAAACCCCGGCTATTCAATCGCGACAATCCTGCACATCATATCTTAGCAACACATAATATCACATAGCATCAACGTAAGTAAGTATGCATACCCCAATTGTCGTTGACGTATAGCAACGAAACCGGCGATATCGAACATACTACACTTACGGTCACAGAAAAGAAAGTATAAAACTACAATATTTGGAATCCAGATTCTCTTTAGACATCATAAATGCGAAATATCACATATTTCGTATTTCATGCCTAAACTATATGAATTCCACATATTTTATCACATTCCAGATAAACAGACAGTATTAAAGTTTTCGAACGAACGATCAAGTACCCAAGATTCACTAAAGCTCAACACTTGAGCAGGGTTCAAAAAATCCGAAGTGTGACACAGTAGTAGCGGTCCAGCCGTAGAAGGGTCAAGCCAACGCCTCACATGTGGCACGCCGTACTGCCCCAAACCCTAAGGTTCAAAGGGCAGTTCAAGACGGTCACATAATCGAGTTAAGGTTTGTTGTCTTCTAGAGGGACCACCACAAAAAGACTTGCACGTATCTCCAAAGCATTTAAACCCCGTGAATAGTGAGTAAATGATACTCGTTCAAACACTTCAACACTTTCTAATTTACCCGGAAAAGCTACGAAATGAAAATACCGATCAAAACTACGCGTCCAAAACCATCTCCAGAAAATACAGTACTATATTCAGATTAAACATACCTAAAACAGTATACTAGCAGAACTAGGAATTATGGTGCAATTTTTATAGCAAGATGCCACTGTACGGCCGCGGATCCGCGGCCTAAGCAAGGAATTGCCGCGGTTTCGCGGCCATATGAACAGTTCACTTGATCGTATTTCACCATTATTCTTAGTTTTTCCTGCTGTATTTTTTAAGTATTTTTAATTCTGAAAAATGTCAGATTTTAAAATTTGTCCAGAGAGGGTCCAAAAAATCGTATTTTTTGTCCGATCGGGATTTTTACTTCGTAAAAGCGTCGCCTAATGTTCTAGGTCGGCTCTGATACCAATGAAAGGTTTGCCTAGCACACTATAATGAGTTTGGAAGCATCACATGTCACAAAGTTCAAGTTTTTATGGTGCTAAGCAAGCATGCAATGGAATCAATCCTAGAAAATTAGGGTTTTGGAAAATTAAAGCGAAATAAACTAGGGTTTCGAGACTACAACCTTTGTAGCTCCCTTTCACTGGACTCCTTGGTCTCTTGGGTGTTGAATGGAGGTCCTCTTGAAGTCCTCTCGCGTCCACGACGATCCACCACGGAGTTCTCCGTCCAAGCTCGCAACTTCGTAAAACCGAAGAGAACACTCTAAACAAGTCGGCTAAACTTTTGTAGAATGAAGTTGTGGTTAAGGTTCTCACTTCAAAAACCTTTCTTTAAGTTTGTATTACTCACTAGAAAAAACTAGAGAGCAAAAGGAAGAAGGAGGATGAAGATGGAGGCTTTCTTTTAACAAGGGTTAATATGATAACCATAGAAAAGAAATGAAATATATCTTTATATATTTTATTTCTTCTCATGTCCAACCATGGTTAAGTGATGGAGAGTTTATTTAACTTGAGTTTTAAATGATAAAGAGAAGGATAACCCAAGGTTAGAGGTAGGTGAGCTTGGTTAGGTTAAATGAAGAGTGTAGAAGCTAGAAATGATTATCCTTTTCTTTTCATTTTGTTTTAAATACAAAATTAAATAAAAATCCATCACTTAATCTATGGTGTGAGTCTTATATTGCCACCATTTCCATGTGCTAACAACCATGATGGATGGGTGTATGTATGTATGCATGTATGCACATCCATATGTGCATGAAACTAGAAAGAAATAAAGAAACACATGCATGCTTGCATACATCCATCACATACTAGAAAGGTTTCAAGTGAGAAAACTAATGGTTAGATGATAAATCAACACTTGATTTATCAATCCGGTCATATCTCATATGACCCCACCAAAAGCAGGCCGCCCGATCAATGTTCGGTATCATATACGCACATTTCAATCGGGTGCATGCGCATATCGCATACGCGCACCACAACGATTCGCCTGGACTGGGTAACTCCTTTGTGGGACTCTAAGACTCGTCAATACGCCGGCAGAGGGTGATGATCATATCAGGTACCCTCAAGCCGCAAGCGGTCAGCTAAACGTAACGGCCACCCGGGTATTGAGCGATCAGAAGAAAACAAGCGAACCTGCTTCAACTCCCGTCGAGCCATCCGGCAACACTACCGTACAGTCCGGTCTCTTCTTCAGATATGCTGCATATCGAGCCTAGGGATGGTCACGTCGACCCTAATAACTCAATAAGTCGTGCCGGTGAATGGTTTATAACAGATCGAGAAACTACTGATAACACTTATCAGCAAATCTCATCATCCCTGGCCAGGGACTTACTGATATAACCAGTCGGGCACAGAGCAGCATCAACTCCCAATACCAGGAGAGACGAAACCCCTCCTATCGCTCATTGCCTTCGTGTGTCTCGGGACTGTACCCAACGGCCACCTGTTTGCACGACTCAGTAGAGCCGTGGTAGGGTAGTAATCAAAGTACAGAGGGAGAACACACAAGACTCTATGACGATCTCGGGTCTACAGACTAACCTGTACCAGTGTCACCTGAGAACTGCTATCCGACGATAGATATAATTCCATATAGGAGTTCTCGGTGAGTCCGTCCAGTATACCCAGTCACCACTGAGCACCCGTATATGATCTTGATGTCAAACATCGATGAATGTGGGAACATTCATCGCCCATCGTATGGGTCTAGTATCATATACGCTAGTCTACTCCGGTATATCAATGCCCCGTCTCGATATACCTACGACTAGGGACGTTCCAGGATATGCTTATAGACTACAGATGTCCCACTAGTATGATCTCCATCATAATAAGAGTAGTCAAGCCGATATCCTCAGGGCTTTATCAGCATGTATGAATGAATAAAAGCATGATCAAATCAACATGTCAGATAAAGAATAACTAGATAGCATACTATCATGTCGAGCAAGAATTCATACTGAATATATATATATACATGTATAGATACATCCACTATCATATAATGGCCTCTAGGGCATACATATATCCAACAATCTCCCACTTGCACTAAGGCCAGTTATTCGCATATCTCATACCCAACATCTCAAAAAGTCGCTCATGCTGCGGCTGAGGGAGGGCCTTGGTGAATGGATCCGCGGCATTATTCTTTGTGTCTACCCTCCTAATCTCGATCTCGCGGCGATCTACAATCTCCCGGATCAAATGAAAACGCCTCAGGATATGTCTGGACCGCTGATAGGATCTGGGATCCTTGGCTAACGCCATAGCCCCATTATTGTCACAATACAAAGGTATTGGATCAATAATGGTTGGAATTACTCCTAGCTCCGAGACGAACTTCTTCATCCAGACGGCTTCCTTGGCGGCATCATTTGCAGCAATGTACTCAGCTTCCATCGTAGAGTCTGCAACGGTATCTTGTTTGGAACTCTTCCAACTCACCGCCCCTCCATTGACGGTAAATACAAACCCAGAGATAGATTTGCTGTCGTCCTTATCACTCTGGAAGCTCGAATCGATAAAGGCCTCCATTTGGAGATCTCCATTACCATACACCAAGAACAATTCTTTAGTCCTTCGCAAGTACTTAAGAATGTTCTTCACAGCTGTCCAGTGATTCTCCCCTGGGTTGGATTGATACCTGCTTACTACACTAAGTGCATAAGCTACATCTGGGCGTGTACATAACATCGCATACATTATAGATCCTACTGCCGAAGCATAGGGTATAATACTCATGCGAGCTCTCTCTTCATCGGTCTTTGGACAAGAATCCTTGGAGAGAGTGACCCCATGGCAAGCGGGTAAGGCACCCCGCTTGGAGTCTTCCATACTAAACCTTTTTAGGATGGTGTCAATGTACCTGGTTTGGGACAATCCCAATAACCTTTTGGATCTATCCCTATAGATCCTTATGCCCAGAATGTACGTGGCATCACCCAGGTCCTTCATGGAGAACCTCAGTGATAAGAAAGATTTGACCGACTGTAGCATAGGAATATCATTTCCTATCAGAAGAATGTCGTCCACGTACAATAGGAGGAATGTGACAGCTCTCCCTACAGCCTTCTTATAAACACAAGGTTCATCTGGATTTTTGATGAAATCAAACTCTTTGATAACATCATCGAAACAGATGTTCCAACTCCGTGATGCCTGCTTTAACCCATATATGGATTTAAGCAATTTACATGCTTTCCCGCTGCTCCCACTATCAATGAAGCCTTCTGGCTGATCCATATAAACGCATTCTTCCAAATTTCCATTTAGAAATGCGGTTTTAACGTCCATCTGCCAGATTTCATAGTCGTAGTGAGCAGCAATAGCAAGTAGGATCCGAATGGATTTAAGCATGGCTACGGGAGAAAAAGTCTCGTCATAGTCCAAACCTGGTCTTTGACGAAAACCCTTCGCCACAAGCCTTGCCTTATAGGTCTCCACCTGCCCATCTACACCAATCTTTCTTTTAAAGATCCATTTGCACCCCACAGGTTTTACCCCAGGGGGTACAACGTCCAAAGTCCACACTTTGTTGGTGTACATAGACTCTATTTCGGATCTCATGGCATCCAGCCACTTCACAGAGTCTTTACTCGTTATAGCTTGCTGAAAACTGGTAGGATCATCATCATCCATGATGCAATCTTCTCCGTTACCATCAATGAGGAAACCGTAGTACCTCTCCGGTGGGCGAGAAGTCCTACCAGACCTACGGAGTGGCCGAGGTTCTTCAGTTTTTGTTGCAACAGCTGGTTCAACCAAATCGTCATTTGTAGTTTGTGTCTCTAGAACCTCTTCTAGATCTACCACCTTGCCATTATCTTTATCTGTGAAAAACTCTTTTTCCAAGAATGTGGCATACTGAGAAACAAACACTTTATGTTCCTCTTTGTGGTAGAATAGATATCCATAAGAATTCTTTGGATATCCCACAAAGTTACATAAGACTGACCGTGTCTCGAGTTTGTCCGGATTCTGCTTTTTAACATAGGCCGAGCAACCCCAAATCTTAATTCTCTTAAGAGATGGTCTCTTCCCATGCCATATCTCATATGGTGTGGTAGTCACGGCTTTGGTTAGAACCCTATTTAGTAGAAACGCTGCAGTCTCCAATGCATGCCCCCAAAACGAGACGGGTAACTCAGCATCACTCATCATGGACCGGACCATATCTAATAGGGTCCTATTCCTTCGTTCTGACACACCGTTGTGCTGTGGTGTGTAAGGAGGAGTGAGCTGAGAGAGAATCCCATTCTCTTTCAAGAAGTTTGCAAATTCTGTACTGAGATACTCACCACCTCGATCTGATCGAAGCATCTTGATACTCAAGCCGGTTTGTTTTTCTACTTCTTGTTTATATTCAATGAATTTCTCGAAAGCTTCGGACTTGTGTTTTAACAAAAATACATGACCGAATCTTGAGAAATCGTCAGTGAATGTAATGAAGTATGAAAAACCGCCTCTAGCCTGTGTAGACATTGGCCCACATACATCACTATGTATGAGTCCCAGGAGCTGAGCAGCTCTTTCTCCGTGTCCGGTAAACGGAGATTTGGTCATTTTACCCTTGATACATGACTGGAAAGTCGCATAAGATTTATATTCAAAAGAATTTAAATATCCATCTTTGTGTAACTTGTTTAGTCTTGTTTCGTTAATATGACCAAGTCTACAGTGCCAAAGAAAAGCTTCATTTAACTCTGAAAGTTTTCTTTTATTAGTGTGTTGTATACTGAAAACTGTATGTTGATTTAGGACATATATTCCGTTGTTAAGCGTACCATACCCAACCAACATTTGATTCAGATTAATGTTCATAACATTGTTCTGCAATAAAAAATTACACCCTTCATTGTCCAACAAAGAAACGGATATTATATTACATAGCATACTTGGTACAAAATAACATGGATTTAAAACCAAAATACATCCAGATGGCAACCCCAAGTGATACTCTCCCACTGCGACTGTATGTACATTGGAACCATTTCCAACGCGGAGAGTATGGTCACCTGTCTTCAAAACCTTGCTATTTCTCAGCCCCTGCATAGAATTGCAAATGTGAGAACCTGAACCGGTATCCAATACCCAGGAAGCAGAGTTTATAGAAAAACAGTTTTCAGTCACAAACGCACCTGAAGCAGAAGCATCACCATGCTTCTTCTTGAGACTTAAGTACTCCGTGCAATTGCGCTTCCAATGTCCTGTCTTGTGGCAATGAAAACATTCGCCCTTCCCCGAGTCTCCAGCCTTGGACTTTCCCTTTCCCTTCACCTTTTAACTCCGCTCTTAGGATTAGTGGGTTTCTTCTTTTTCTTTCCCTTGGCCTTGGCTTTCGGGCGAGAAGATGAAGACTGTCCAATAGTCATAACGGGAGTTTTTGCTAACTTCATAGTGCTCTCTGCACTCCTTAACATGTTAAGGAGTTCAGGGAGGTCCTTCTCCATGCCATGCATATTGAAGTTCACTATGAACTGAGCAAAGGTGGAGGGGAGGGACTGCAGAATAATATCTATATATTGTTCATTATCCATCGTCCATCCAAGGTCCTCAAGCTCTTCTATAAGAGCTATCATCTTCAGAACATGGTCTCCTACTGGTGTGCCAGGGGCCATTCGCATCTGAAACAATTTCTTTGATGCTTCGTATCGTAATACGCGGGATTGCTCCCCATACAACTCCTTTGTATGGAGCAATATACCGTGAATGTCCATGTCCTCGTGCTGCTTTTGATGTGTGTTATCCATCGATGCAAGCACGAGGCATGTGGCCGTGGCACAGTCAGCGTCCCACGTCTTGCGGACTTCAATGTCCGCAACTGAGGATTTTGGACCAGGGACGGGCGGGGCTGAAGCCGTGAGGACATATGATACTTTATCATAAGTCAAGGCGATTTTCAGATAACTCAGCCAGTCTTTATAGTTGGTCCCATTCAGTTTGTTTTTATCTAGTAAAAGCTTGAGTCCAGTCATGGGTATCTGCCATTAAGAGAGAGAAAAGAATACACTCAGCGAAAGCTCTTGCATAGATCATATTTATCTTGTCTAATCGATGTTTCCCACTGCTTTTATCGAGTTTTTCTTTCAAACCTTAAAAAGAAAAACTAGCCAGGATTAATTACAGTCTACAACTTCGCTAACCGTTCAGCCAGGCCAGTGTCGGTACTTGAGGGAGGTTACCCGTGCTTTCGCACGGACCTAATTAGAGTAAACCTCGTTTTCCCAGAGGCGGAGCCCCGTTAACACCTTTCTAGACACCTAATGAGTTAGCTAATTGTAAACTGTAAAACTCTCCTAGGAGCAACTATTGCCCACAGTGGGATCGGGATCCAACCATCACATGGAAGGTATGCAATCTCATTGCAAATTTCAACTCTTGAAATTCCCGATGTAGTTTTTACCCCTAGTACCTATGACCTTAACTAAGGTCAACAAATCATAAGTACCAGTCAATCTCTACCCGTCATTTCTTGATTAATTAGACCCACTCATATGTCCCTTAACTATGGTCAACAAAGTCATAAGAATGTCCTAATTAATCTGCATCAAATGCATTGTAGGAAGACATCACTTAGCTACCGTACACTACGCCTTAACTATAGTCAACAAACGTAGCACGAATACTAAGTACTCTACTTCCTAAAATGACGGAGGGTTGCGGATGATTTTTAAGAAAATCTTTAACGCTTTGAGCTTGATATCGTTGTAGAATCAAATGGTTTTCAAAAGGAGTGGCTTAAGCTCCGCAGTTTTGAAATATAGCTTTTTCATAAATAGCCGAGTGGTTTTCAAATCCGATTCTACAACATCTTTTTAGGTTTCTTTTCTTTACATTAATCATATTAATGTAATCCCATCATTTAAGTTCTTAAGCCAATCACAGAAAAGAAACGAAAATAACACGTACGCTTATGCCATCCGCATTCGCCGCAATATTCCGTTATGCACCGTTAGATTACTTAACTAACGGCATACCGGGACGGGACTAGCGCGGGTGTAAAACATAAGCAACGTCTACTATATATCATATATATAATATGTCATTCGTCTCAAATATCACAGAACACAGGCAGCAGATACATAGATATAACGTGGGATATACTAGGACGTCCGTATTTAGTACTTAGCCAGAATAGAAAATACGGATTCCACAGTCGCGATGAATAGCCAAACCCACACCCTGGACCCCTACGAGAGTGGCAACTGACCCTACCAATTCTGGAGTTTAGGAGACCCGGTCTCGACTCCTCGTGATGGCCTCCCACTGAACCCCAGAACCCGGTCACTTGTGCTCCCCACCTTGGGTCAATCCTAATGCGGAAAAGTAAATAATATACAACACTGGTAACACAACCTCAACCCGGAAGTGCCCCAAATAAAAGAATATTACATTACATTTGAATTTACATGAATGAAAATATAAAACTCTCATCTCACATAAAAACCCCCGGCTATTCAATCGCGACAATCCTGCACATCATATCTCAGCAACACATAATATCACATAGTATCAACGTAAGTAAGTATGCATACCCCAATTGTCGTTGACGTATAGCAACGAAACCGGCGATATCGAACATACTACACTTACGGTCACAGAAAAGAAAGTGTAAAACTACAATATTTGGAATCCAGATTCTCTTTAGACATCATAAATGCGAAATATCACATATTTCGTATTTCATGCCTAAACTATATGAATTCCACATATTGTATCACATTCCAGATAAACAGACAGTATTAAAGTTTTCGAACGAACGATCAAGTACCCAAGATTCACTAAAGCTCAACACTTGAGCAGGGTTCAAAAAATCCGAAGTGTGATACAGTAGTAGCGGTCCAGCCGTAGAAGGGTCAAGCCAACGCCTCACATGTGGCACGCCGTACTGCCCCAAACCCTAAGGTTCAAAGGGCAGTTCAAGACGGTCACATAATCGAGTTAAGCTTTGTTGTCTTCTAGAGGGACCACCACAAAAAGACTTGCACGTATCTCCAAAGCATTTAAACCCCGTGAATAGTGAGTAAATGATACTCGTTCAAACACTTCAACACTTTCTAATTTACCCGGAAAAGCTACGAAATGAAAATACCGATCAAAACTACGCGTCCAAAACCATCTCCAGAAAATACAGTATTATATTCAGATTAAACATACCTAAAACAGTATACTAGCAGAACTAGGAATTATGGTGCAATTTTTATAGCAAGATGCCACTGTACGGCCGCGGATCCGCGGCCTAAGCAAGGAATTGCCGCGGTTTCGCGGCCATATGAACAGTTCACTTGATCGGATTTCACCATTATTCTTAGTTTTCCCTGCTGTATTTTTAAAGTATTTTTAATTCTGAAAAATGTCAGATTTTAAAATTTGTCCAGAGAGGGTCCAAAAAATCGTATTTTTTGTCCGATCGGGATTTTTACTTCGTAAAAGCGTTGCCTAATGTTCTAGGTCGGCTCTGATACCAATGAAAGGTTTGCCTAGCACCCTATAATGAGTTTGGAAGCATCACATGTTACAAAGTTCAAGTTTTTATGGTGCTAAGCAAGCATGCAATGGAATCGATCCTAGAAAATTAGGGTTTCGGAAAATTAAAGTGAACTAAACTAGGGTTTCGAGACTACAACCTTTGTATATCCCTTTCGCTGGACTCCTTGGTCTCTTGGGTGTTGAATGGAGGTCCTCTTGAAGTCCTCTCGCGTCCACGACGATCCACCACGGAGTTCTCCGTCCAAGCTCGCAACTTCATAAAACCGAAGAGAACACTCTAAACAAGTCGGCTAAACTTGTGTAGAATGAAGTTGTGGTTAAGGTTCTCACTTCAAAAACCTTTCTTTAAGTGTGTATTACTCACTAGAAAAAACTAAAGAGCAAAAGGAAGAAGGAGGATGAAGATGGAGGCTTTCTTTTAACAAGGGTTAATATGATAACCATAGAAAAGAAATGAAATATATCTTTATATATTTTATTTCTTCTCATATCCAACCATAGTTAAGTGATGGAGAGTTTATTTAACTTGAGTTTTAAATGATAAAGAGGAGGATAACCCAAGGTTAGAGGTAGGTGAGCTTGGTTAGGTTAAATGAAGAGTGTAGAAGCTAGAAATGATTATCCTTTTCTTTTCATTTTGTTTTAAATACAAAATTAAATAAAAATCCATCACTTAATCTATGGTGTGAGTCTTATATTGCCACCATTTCCATGTGCTAACAACCATGATGGATGGGTGTATGTATGTATGCATGTATGCACATCCATATGTGCATGAAACTAGAAAGAAATAAAGAAACACATGCATGCTTGCATACATCAATCACATACTAGAAAGGTTTCAAGTGAGAAAACTAATGGTTAGATGATAAATCAACACTTGATTTATCAATCCGGTCATATCTCATATGACCCCACCAAAAGCAGGCCGCCCGATCAATGTTCGGTATCATATATGCACATTTCAATCGGGTGCATGCGCATATCGCATACGCGCACCACAACGATTCGCCTGGACTGGGTAACTCCTTTGTGGGACTCTAAGACTCGTCAATACGCCGGCAGAGGGTGATGATCATATCAGGTACCCTCAAGCCGCAAGCGGTCAGCTAAACGTAACGGCCACCCGGGTATTGAGCGATCAGAAGAAAACAAGCAAACCTGCTACAACTCCCGTCGAGCCATCCGGCAACACTACCGTACAGTCCGGTCTCTTCGTCAGATATGCTGCATATCGAGCCTAGGGATGGTTACGTCGACCCTAATAACTCAATAAGTCATGCCGGTGAATGGTCTATAACAGATCGAGAAACTACTGATAACACTTATCAGTAAATCTCAGCAGCCCTGGCCAGGGACTTACTGATATAACCAGTCGGGCACAGCGCAGCATCAACTCCCAATACCGGGAGAGACGAAACCCCTCCTATCGCTCATTGCCTTCGTGTGTCTCGGGACTGTACCCAACGGCCACCTGTTTGCACGACTCAGTAGAGCCATGGTAGGGTGGTAATCAAAGTACAGAGGGAAAACACACAAGACTCTATGACGATCTCGGGTCTACAGACTAACCTGTACCAGTGTCACCTGAGAACTGCTATCCGACGATAGATATAATTCCATATAGGAGTTCTCGGTGAGTCCGTCCAGTGTACCCAGTCACCACTGAGCACCCGTATATGATCTTGATGTCAAACATCGATGAATGTGGGAACATTCATCGTCCATCGTATGGGTCTAGTATCATATACGCTAGTCTACTCTGGTATATCAATGCCCCGTCTCGATATACCTACGACTAGGGACGTTCCAGGATATGCTTATAGACTACAGATGTCCCACTAGTATGATCTCCATCATAATCAGAGTAGTCAAGCCGATATCCTCAGGGCTTTATCAGCATGTATGAATGAATAAAAGCATGATCAAATCAACATGTCAGATAAAGAATAACCAGATAGCATACTATCATGTCGAGCAAGAATGCATACTGAATATATATATATATATATACATGTATAGATACATCCACTATCATATAATGGCCTCTAGGGCATACATATATCCAACATAGATCAAGGCAAGTTTACCTTGCTACATGCTATGTTACTATATTTACGTCCATTTGAATAAATATAATACATGTATTTAAAATTACGCATTCCATGTTATTGTTTTACAGTTTTACGACGTCCGTTTGCATCCGTACAATTTATTTCGTATCTAGTGCATGCAAATTTATCTTATTACATGCTAGACTACAATATATTGCACCCATTTAAATAATAACATCACATAATGGTTAGTTATGCATCCCACATTACCATTTTACAGTTTTACTGTTTTCGGATATCCGTATGCATCCATATCGCTATTTACATATCTATTCGCATGCTAATTCATCTTGCTAGGTATATCATTGTGCATCCATATGAGTAAAATGTTACCCGTTTATCATATTATACATCCATACTAAAGTTTTACTGTTTTCAGATACCCGTTTGCATCCATATCATTTAAAATATATATAACTGCATCTATAGATCATATTAATTCATATTATTATTGTAGTAACACCCTATGCTTAATAATGTGCATTCCACTTAGTCTTGGAACTGTAAATGTAACCCTAATCGATTTTTGTGCATCCATACCATTAATTATATATCTATTTGCATTCCATGTCACGTTATTTCATGTTACTGCTACATTAACACCCCATGCTAGAAAATGTGCATCCTACATAGTAATGGAGCTATAGTCGCAATCCTTAATAGTTATTCTTGCATCCATATTTATTTGTGTATCCAAACCATTAATTCTGCATAACTAGTTGCACCTCATATTACATTAACTCATATTATTAATACATTAGTACCCCATGCTTGATATTGTGCATCCTACTTAGTCATGATGTAACCCCCGATAGATATTTGTGCATCCATACTCTTATCGTACATCCGTACTTTTACCCTGATTCCATACTTCCTACATCTTACTGTTGGGCACCCATTTGTTACACGGTGTACTACTTGACATGAACCGATACACCACTACTTGACATGACTTGATATATGTACACTATCTGACTTGACCTGATACACCACTACTTGACATGACTTGATACATGTACACTACCTGACATGACCTGATATATCACTACTTGACATGTTACTTGATCCTGTTTCTAATGCCGACAATCCTGATATGTTATCCCGATTGACATATCCTGTTGTCTGTACAGACAAACATGTTCCTGCTTGATCCTGTATTGGCATTAGCTTCAGATTTATCAATACCTGACTTGAACACATAACTTGGGGGTATGGGGAAATCAAGAATGTAACCGAACATAACTCAAAGGGCTATCATATTGTTTGCCGTTTTTTCGGGCGTTACGGAATACCTATTGTTTTCCGTTTTTCCGGGCGTTACGGAATACCTATTGTTTGCCGTCTGGGCATTACGGAATAATCACCGATGGGTTACGATGAGGATTACATTAATTGATTTCGAAGACTTTAGAATAGATAACCCAGTAGAACAGTTTAGATTACTCACCGCACGTCACATGTGCTTATACCCTTCACTGTTTCTTATTCATGTTAATGTTATACTTTTATTACTGTTCATACTCATGCCTGCATGACTTGTTATCCCCTGATTATATTATTATTGATATTATGACGTACTGATGTCTGGGTTTTGCATGGCCCAGATCCTCTACCTTTGTCGCATGCTGATCAGGAGTATTTCCGCCATCAGGCCGAGCAGTGAGGATCCTGTTAGTATCCAGTTAGTTTAGTTATTTCCGTACCTTCCAGATTTTTATTGTTATTTGGATTTATTGCTTCCGCATATTATTTCTTGACTCGTTTATTCTGGCTCATGGAAATGTACTAGATAGTTTATTTTATTTCTACTGTTCTTGATATCTCTAGACAGCCGTAATGTGACTGTGGAGGGATGTTTCCTAGCCACATGTAGCAAGGTTGGCTCTGTCACGTGCCGATCTTAGCATACTCTGGGAAGCGGGGCGTGACAGGGTTTGTTTGGTATCATAGCCATAGGATTTAGGTTAATCGGGTTTGATTCTTTTGTAGTTGGGTATTGGACCCAATACACGAATCGGAAAATCCGTAATTAGGAACATGTCCTGCCACATTATTATCGTAATTCTTGAATCATATCTTTCTCTTGACCCCTGTCCTGACGATATGCAAACAACTTTGCATCTCGAGTTGAAATTCTTTTGGTTCCCTATTGTTTCTTCCGTCCTATTACTTTGATTCTGATACTAGGATTTGGGCGACTTGAACGGAGTTATGTGATTGTAACTATGAACTGCAGCATGGTTACAATGCGGTACTCTATTTAAGTAACTTAGAGTCCTGGTCTTGTTTCATTTCCTTATTTCATGGTCATTTTATTACCTTGGTTCTCTCAGTTTCATTGCTTACCAGTTCATGTTTTGCAGATTTCTTGGTGATCGATACCGGCAGTTATGAAGTTGTCTTGGGAATGGATTTTCTCGGCACTTTCCATGCTCACATTGATTGTAGGGCAAAGAATGTGATTTTCCAGATTCCTGGACATCCGGAGTTTGTTTTTGCTGGAGGAAGCAGTTCTGTCGGGCCAGTCGAGTTTAGGGCTAGGCCGACAAACAGTGTTCTTTCGTCGATGGAGGTTGATAAGGAGGAAGCGCCAGCTGTAGTTCAAGAGTTCATGGACGTGTTCAAGGACATCTCGGGTTTACCGCCAAACGAGATGTGGAGTTCGCGATCGATCTTGTTCCTGGTGCAGCGCCAATCTCAAAGGCGTACTATCCGATGGCACCAGTGGAGTTTGAAGAAATAAAGAAGCAGGTTACCGAATTGCTTGAGAAGGGTTGGATTCGCAGCAGCAATTCACCTTGGGGAGCTCCAGTTCTTCTAGTCAAGAAGAAAGATGGCACAAGGAGGATGTGCATCGATTATCGAGAATTGAACCGGGTGACTATTAAGAACAAGTACCCGATCCCTCGCATTGGCGAATTATTCGAGCAACTCAGTGGCGTGAGGGTATTCTCGAAGCTGGATTTGCGATCCGAATATCATCAAGTTCGAGTTAAATCAGAAGATATTTGCAAGACCGCGTTCCGAACTCGATATGGACATTACGAGTATTTAGTGGTGCCATTCGGAGTCACGAATGCACCGACGATATTTATGAACTTGATGAACCGAATCTTTTCACCGTTCTTAGACCATTTTATTGTGGTGTTCGTCGATGATATTCTGGTCTACTCGAGGAGCCTAGAAGAGCATGCAGAACACTTGAAGATCGCATTGCAGATGTTGAGGCAAGAAAGATTATATGCAAAGATGAGCAAGTATGAGTTTTGGCTTGAAGAAGTGAAGTTTTTGGGGCATGTCGTATCTGGAGATGGAATCGCCGTTGATCCCGAGAAGATTGCAGCAGTTCAAGATTGGACGATTCCGAAGAACGTAGCAGAGATCAGAAGTTTTCTGGGACTTGCCGGATATTACAGAAGGTTCGTGGAGAATTTTGCTCGCTTAGCTGAGCCTTTGACCAAGCTTACGCGTAAAGAGGTACCGTTCGTATGGACGGATAATTGTGCGTCGGCTTTTGAGGCGTTGAAGCAAAAATTGATAACCGCTCCTATTTTGACCGTACCAGACGGTTCCGGATGATTGGTGATTCATAGCGATGCATCTAGGAAATGTTTGGGATGTGTTTTGATGCAGCATGGGAAGGTTATAGCCTACGCATCGAAACAGTTGAAGACCCATGAGAAGAATTATCCAACTCATGATTTGGAGCTTGCAGCAGTGATTTTCGCTTTGAAGATTTGGAGACACTACTTACTGGGCAAAAGGGTCGAAGTATTCACCAATCACAAAAGCCTAAAGTATGTGTTCACGCAGAAAGAGCTTAGTATGAGGCAGCGTAGATGGTTAGAGCTGATGGCTAATTACGATCTTGATCTTAAGTACCATTCGGGGAACGTTAATATAATACCGGATGCTCTTATTCGGTTGCCAGCAATTCGGATGTTGAATGCACAGAAGGAGCTTATCGAAGATTTTCGGAGATTCGAGTTAGAGATCGTGCTACCGCATTCTTTGGGACAGTTGATGCAGCTGCAAGTACAGTCATCATTGATCGATAATATTAAAGCAGCGCAGTCGCACAACCCAAGATTGCAGAAGTTTTGAAAACAGGTTGAAGCAGGACTTCGAACGGACTTGTTAATTCATGAAGATGGTTCGTTGCGATATGGTAGCCGTTTGTATGTGCCGAAAGGAGACATTCGTGAAGAAATTATGAAGGAGGCGCACAGTTTCGTGTATTCCGTACATCTAGGAGGCACGAAGATGTACCATGATCTACGACAGCATTTCTGGTGGGAAGGTATGAAAAGGGAGATTGCTCGCTTTGTAGCGAAGTGCTTGGTGTGTCAGCAAGTTAAGGCTGAACATTAAAGGGTTGCTGGTTTATTACAACCACTTCCGATTCCTCAATGGAAGTGGGAACATATAACCATGGATTTCGTGATAGCTTTACCGCGGAGTCCAAAGGGCAACAATGCAGTTTGGGTGATTGTTGATCGATTGACCAAGGCAGCTCATTTCATACTATTTCGAGTTGGTCAATCAACGGAAGCGTTAGCAGAACGGTATATGCAGGAGATTGTGAGATTGCATGGTGTACCTGTAAGTATCATGTCCGACCGTGACACCCAATTCTTATCGCACTTCTGGAGGAGTTTACAAGAAAGTTTGGGGACGTGATTGAAGTTTAGTACATCTTATCATCCTCAGACAGATGGCTGATCGGAGAAAACGATCCAAACTCTTGAAGACATGTTGAGAGCTTTCATGTTAGACTTCAAGGGTTCATGGGAGGATCATCTACACTTGGTGGAGTTTTCGTACAATAACAGTTTTTAGGTGACGATTCAGATGGCTCCATTCGAAGCATTGTATGGTCGCAAGTGTCGTTCACCTGTTTGTTGGGACGATATTGGAGAACGAAAATTGTTGGGACCGTATTTGATCGTGCAAACCGTGGAGAAAATTAGTACTATCCGGAATCATATGAAGGCAGCACAAGATCGGCAGAAGAGTTAGGCCAATATATCGAGAAGACCTCTAGAGTTCGCTGTTGGTGATCTTGTGTTCTTGAAGATATCACCGACTAGAGGAGTGATTCATTTTAGGAGTCGAGGCAAGCTTAGTCCTCGATTCGTGGGGCCTTTCGAGATTATGGAGCATGTTGGAGAAGTGGCTTATCGATTGGCTTTACCACAATCTTTGGCGAATGTTCATGACGTGTTTCATGTATCTCAACTCCGTAAGTATGTTCGAGATGAAACACACGTGCTGGATCATTCGGAGCTGACTGTAAGAAAGGATTTGACCTTTGAGTTACGACCGATGTCGATTGTTGATCGAAGAGAAAAGGTCCTTAAGAACAAGGTTATCCCTCTCGTACTTGTTTCTTGGGGGAATCGCTCGCACGGAGAATCGACTTAGGAACGAGCAGACGATATTCGACAGAAGTTTCCAGATCTCTTCTTATAGATTCTTGATTATTTATCTTTTCTTGTTTTGGGGAATTTCAAGGACGAAATTTTTTTGTGGTTGGGTATAATGTAACACCCTAGTTCATTTATACCAGTTCTAGTCAAGTATTTCTTTATTTACAGTAGTTTCTTGGTTTACTGTGTTTTGGGTGCGAATAGTATTTTAACATCTGTATTTGCATCCGACCCGACCCACATGCTTGAAACCTATCTTGATTCATGTTTTTGATTTATCCTGACTTGATACGTGGACTTGTGCACTTTCATTTGCATACTAGCATTTTACCTGGCATCTGAATTTTTATATAACATTTAAGTCATATAAAATAGTTTAAAAATATATTGCATGGCCTGCATGATACCCCTGACCCTGTGGTAGCATCCGCGCATCTTGTTCTCGTCCCATTCAGTGAAACGGACTTATTTGGATGGCTACGCGCACGTGCGTGCATCCATTCTTGGGGGTATGCATTTTCGTTACCCGGATATCCAACTGTAATTTTGGTCGACATGTATATTTTTCGTATTTTAAAACTGAATTTTAGTCCCGACCCGGGCATGTTTTGGACTATATTTGTATTTACCAGAATATCAAATTTTATTTATATAATATTAATTTTATAAACTGATACAAATTAAAATTTAGTTAACTAATAAAAGATTTTTTTAAATTTAAATCTAAACTAATTTCCTACCAAACTAACAACCCATTTCTCTCTCTCTCTCTCTCTCTCTCTCTCTTTCCTCTGCATATATATATTTATATATATTTTAATTTTTTTTCTTTCCTTATTTAATACACAGCCTCTTCTTCTTACTTCTTCTTCTTCTTTCTTTTTTCTTTTTCTTGATCTTGTTTCTTGATTCCGGTGATCACCGCCGGAGCCGTGCTCGTCGCTGATGATCCGAGTGATCCAGTGAACGTACATTGCCCATGTGATCACCCTCTTTCCTTGCCTGGACCCGTCCCGTGTGCCGTGTGTGCGTTGCGACGATTTACCGACGTCGGACGTGCCGTGTGTATCCATCGCGTGATTCGATCGAGGCAAGTTTACCTTGCTACATGCTATGTTACTATATTTACATCCATTTGAATAAATATAATACATGTATTTAAAATTATGCGTCCCATGTTATAGTTTTACAGTTTTACGACGTCCATTTGCATCCGTACAATTTATTTCGTATCTAGTGCATGCAAATTTATCTTGTTACATGCTAGACTACAATATATTGCACCCATTTGAATAATAACATCACATAATGTTTAGTTATGCATTCCACATTACCATTTTACAGTTTTACTGTTTTCGGATATCCGTATGCATCCATATCGTTATTTACATATCTAGTCGCATGCTAATTCATCTTGCTACATGCTAGGTATATCATTGTGCATCTATATGAGTAAAATGTTACTCGTTTATCATATTATACATCCATAATAAAGTTTTACTATTTTCGGATACCCGTTTGCATCCATATCATTTAAAATATATATAACTGCATCTATAGATTATATTAATTCATATTATTGTTGTAGTAACACCCCATGCTTAATAATGTGCATCCCACTTAGTCTTGGAACTGTAAATGTAACCCTAATCGATGTTTGTGCATCCATACCATTAATTATATATCTATTTGCATTCCATGTCACGTTATTTCATGTTACTGCTATATTAACACCCCATGCTAGAAAATGTGCATCCTACATAGTAATGGAGCTATAGTCGCAATCCTTAATAGTTATTCTTACATCCATGTTTATTTGTGTATCCATACCATTAATTCTGCAGAACTAGTTGCATGCCATATTACATTAACTCATATTATTAATACATTAGTACCCCATGCTTGATATTGTGCATCCTACTTAGTCATGATGTAACCCCTGATAGATATTTGTGCATCCATGCTTTTATCGTACATCCGTACTTTTACCCTGAGTCCATACTTGCTACATCTTACTGTTGGGAACCCATTTGTTACACTGTGTACTACTTGACATGACCTGATACACCACTACTTGACATGACTTGATACATGTACACTACCTAACATGACCTGATAGATCACTACTTGACATGTTACCTGATATTGTTTCTAATGCCGACAATCCTGACATGTTGTCCCGATGGACATATCCTGTTGTCTGTACAGACAAACATGTTCCTGCTTGATCCTGTGTTGGCATTAGCTTCAGATTTATCAATAGCTGACTTGAACACATAACTTGGGGGAATGGGAAAATCAAGAATGTAACCGAACGTAACTCAAAGGGCTATCATATTGTTTGCCGTTTTTCCGGGCGTTACGGAATACCTATTGTTTTCCGTTTTTCCGGGCGTTACGGAATACCTATTGTTTGCCGTTTTTCCGAGCGTTACGGAATAATCACCGATGGGTTACGATGAGGATTACATTAATTGATTTCGAAGATTTTAGAATAGATAACCCAATAGCACAGTTTAGATTACTCACCGCACGTCACATGTGCTTATACCCTTCACTGTTTCTTATTCGTGTTACTGTTATACTTTTATTACTGTTCATACTCATGCCTGCATGACTTGTTACCCCCTGATTATATTATTATTGATATTATGACGCACTGACATCTGGGTTTTGCATGGCCCTGATCCTCTACCTTTGTCGCAGGCTGATCAGGATCATTTCCACCGTCAGGCCGAGCAGTGAGGATCCTGTTAGTATCCAGTTAGTTTAGTTATTTCCGTACCTTCCAGATTGTTATTGTTATATGGATTTATGCTTCCGCATATTATTTCTTGACTCATTTATTCTGGCTCATGGACATGTACTAGATAGTTTATTTTATTTCTTCTGTTCTTGATATCTCTAGACAGCCGTAATGTGACTGTGGAGGGATGTTTTCTAGCCACAGGTAGCATGGTTGGCTCTGTCACGTGCCGATCTTAGCGCACTCTGGGAACCGGGGCATGACAAGTTGGGTCATCATCTCGTGATGCAATCCTCGCTCTCACTGCCATAGAGAAAACCGAAGTATCTCTCAGTTGGGTGAGGAACCCTACCAGATCGGCGGAGAGGCTGAGGTTCGTCGGGAACTATTGAATCCTTCGGTTCTACCAAATCATCAGCTACAGTTGGTATAGCTGGAACTTCTTCCATTTCTACCTCATGACCACTAATTTCTTCATAAGAAATTCCCTTTCCAAAAGGTGGCATGCTGAGAAACAAAACACCTTTTGCTCCTCAGTGCGGTAGAAGATATTCCTTTGCTAATGCTTGGGATATCCAACAAACTTCCACAGAACTGACATTGCCTCGAGCTTGTTCGGATTTTGCTTTTAGACATAGGCCGGACAACCCCAAATCATAACATCCTTAATACATGAGCTCTTCCCATACCATATCTCATATGGAGTGGTAGGCACCTGATTTGGTTGGAACCCTATTCAATAGGTATGCAGCTTTTCAAGTGCATAACTCCCAAAAGGAAATAGGCAACTCGGTAGTATTCATCATAGAGCGCACCATATCTTATAGGGTGTGACTACTCCGTCCTGATATACCAAC
Organism: Agapanthus africanus; assembly: GCA_030015575.1. Lineage (NCBI taxonomy): Eukaryota > Viridiplantae > Streptophyta > Magnoliopsida > Asparagales > Amaryllidaceae > Agapanthus > Agapanthus africanus. Next base: position 902,972,219 of record JASDDO010000019.1, on the reverse strand, counting down.
ATGTTGTGGTGTATACGGAGGAGTAATGCTGAGAGAGAATCTCATTCTCCTTTAGAATAGTCCAGGAATTCAGTGCTCAAGTATTCTCCTCTTTGATCACATCAAAGGACATAATACTTATACCCGTTTTGATTCTCTACTTCTAACTTATATTCTTTGAATTTCTCAAAAACTTCAGACTTGTGTTTCAACAGGAACATATGTCCGAATCTTGAGAGATCGTCAGTGAATGTAATGAAGCACAAAGAAGTGGTCATGGCATGTGTAGACAAGGGACTTATATACATCATCATGTATCAATCCCAAGAGTTCACTAACTCTTTCTCTGTATCCAATAAACGGAGCTATGGTCATCTTATCTTTGTGACATGACTGGCAAGTTTCACAAGATGTAAATTCAAACTAATTTAAATATGCATCTTTATGTAACTTATCTAGTCGGGTCGCATTGATATGACCTAGTCTACAATGCCTCAAGAAGAATTCGTTCATTTCTGAACTCTTCCTCTTGTGTGTGTTTTGTACGTTAAGAACTGTAGTTTGATTTAGAACGTATATGCTTTTAGATAACGTGCCTGAACCGATCAACTCTTGATATAGGAAATGTTCAAACATTATCCAACAATACAAAATTATATCCTTCTTTACTAAATAAAGAGACTGATATGATATTGTATATCAGGTTCGGTATCTAATAACATTCGTTCAGAATCAATGTATTTGGTAATACAGGGTGATAACTGCCAACAACTTGGCTGCAACACTTGCACCGTTTCCAACTCTTGAAACTTATCACCCATTCTCAGTTCTCCACCAATCTATAGCACATGTAACAGATTACATATAAGGGATCCTAATTCGGTATCTCATACCCAGGACGTAGAGAATACTGAGAAACAGTTCTCTGTAATGAACATACCCGAAGAAGATGCATCATCATGCACTTTCTTCGTTTAGGCGGCACGGGAATCCTGGTAATCCCATATTTCTTGCTCGGTCTTATAACAATTATAAGTTGGAGCGGGACCAACGTTCCCCAGCTCAGTATAACAAGCGGGTTCGGTCAATACATCCATATTATTATCTTGATTAAGGCGTGACATGGTCACTACCTAGAGAGAGAGAGAAGAAAACACTCAGCGTATGCTCTTACAAGATTAGATTAGTTATTATTTTATCTAATAAGGGTGGCTCCCTGTTCAGTTGATAAAACTGTACTTTTAATATGATATTTTCCTTACTATTTATATATAATAAAAGATGTTTATTATAAATATAACACATATAAGGGTTTATCCGTAAAAATACTATTTTCATGTGTTTATATATTATAATTAACATTATGAAGGGAAATGTAAGCATATAATATTCATGTAATATTTGGTCTATTTAAATATGCTTACTTTATTAAATATCTTTGACCAATTCTCTTAAAACTAAAATATCATGACAAATAGTTAAGATAATATCTCAATAAAAATAAATTCTACTAATATCATTTATTGAGATAATTGTGCAGGAATTATATCATGACTGAAATCAAGAAAATCCGAGTTGGCGAGATCAAATCTGCCGAAGATATTCAAGTAAATTGAAGAAACCAATTCTGGCAGAAACGTGGAAAAGATTTTCAAAATATAGATATTCAAAAGATCAACAAGTGCTACAGATATGAAGCCACAGAAATTAGAGCCCATGATCCCACCATAAAGCGGCGGATCCACGGCCAAACCCACCTATTGGCCAAGGTTCCGCCGCACATCTGAAGAGTTAGGATTCTGGATTTTTTTGGTTGGGATCCTAACAACTAGTTACCATATTAGGAACCTTGGGTTCTGGCTCTGTGACTATAAATAAGGACCGAGAGGCTCTTGGAAAAATCATCAAGCCGACGAGATCACGAAGTCCAAGACGGCTCACGCATCCAAGCTGATCATCAACTGTTCATCTACCTCCTTCGGAAGAGATCGAGAAGGAAACTAGATTTTTGTAATAAGTTTCTAAAGGAAACAAAGTGTATTTGATCAAGTTGATTAATAAAGGTAGTTATCTTTATTCTTATTGCATTTTATTATTTACATTATGATCTCTATCCGTTCTTTTATCTCCATCATGCGTGAGTAATTCTCCGCTTGTTAGGGTTCGTAGGATTATGGTAGATTAATAGATGATGAAGATGCTTAAACTCTTTTTATGTCCTATAAAGTTTATAAACTTTACCAAAAGAATCATTAACATCCTAATCGGGCGCGCTACCAATTTATTGCTAGCCTCGACCGCGACTAGAGATTAGATTAACGATTGTTTTGGTAAAGGTTAGATATGAACGGAGATCCATGTCAAGATAGGGGTTAAGAGTGGGAACCTTATTCCCTCCAGAAACCCTAATCTACATGCATCACTATCGATCTAGTTTTAAATCTATTAAAGGATAAAAAGAGTATTCTTTAATTAATCATCCATGACTACTAAATCTTAATGAACCCTACAAGCCCCCTTTTACTATAAAACCTACATCCGTAGTGGATCTAGATCTATATTCTGCATCCGTGTTTGACGTAGATCTAGAACCTACAACTATTCTTCACCATTCTTTATTCTTCCTCTTTTCTTTCTCAACACGCCTAAAGTAAGATTAAAAGATTCAACGTTTCCCTGAGGACGACCCGTACTCATCTCGGTCTAGCTACACGTGACACCGTTATTGATTACGGTTAACTACTACTACATAAATCAGATCAATCGCACCCACTGTTTTAGTCAAATCTTCCTTCAAACCCTAAAAGGTAAGACCAGCCGGGATTAATTACACCTTGCAAGTTTGCTAATCTTTCAGCCAGGCTAGTGTTGGTACTTTGAGGAAGGTTTCCTGTGCTTTCGTACGGATCTAATTAAAATAAACCTCATTTTCCCAAAGGCATAACCCCGTTAGCACCTTTCTAGACACCTACTTGATCGGCTAATTGTGATGTGTCAAACTCTCCTAGGAGTAACTCTTACTCGCAGTGGATATCGAGATCCAACTATCTCATAGGAGGTATGCAATCTCATTGCAAATTTCAACACTTGAAATTCCCGATAATGTTTTGCCCCTAGCAACTTATGACCTTAACAAGGTCAACAAATCATAAGCGCTAGCCAAGTTCAACCCATCATTTCCTGATTGAATTAAACCCATCCGCACGACCCTTAACAAAGTCAACAAAGTCACACCACTACCCTAATCCAATCGCATCATATGCTTATGCAGATAAGCACTAATCAGCCACCGCACACTACGCCTTAACATAGTCAACAAACGTAGCATGAATACTAACCAGTACTTATCTGAAATGACGGAGGGCTACGACAGGTTTTTAAGAAAACCTTTTGTGTAATGAACTTGATATCATTGTAGAATCGAGTGAATTTTAAATGGAGTGTTTTTTAGGCTTTTACTGGTTTCGCTAAAGAGATCACTCCCGGTGAAGGGATCTCGGCTCTTTCCTTATCGAATAAGATATTTCACAAATACCACTATGCAAAGCAAAAACTATAGAAGCAATCAAAAGACAAACCGAGTGTGTAGCATCTGCTAGTTTCGCTAAAGAGGTCACTCCCGGTGAAGGGATCTCGGCTCTTTCCTTATCGAATAAAGTGATGGATATTCTACAAGGAATACCGCTATGCAAAGAAAGAACTAGAGCTACCAGTTTTTTTAAGAAAAATTTCTACAACATCTTTTAGGTTTCTTTTATTTCATTAATCTCATTAATGAAGTCCCATCATTTTAGTTACCAAAGCATCACAGATAAATACAACGTACGCTTATGCCATCCACATTCGCCTCGATGTCCCCTCATGCACCGTTAGGTTAGATAACTAACGGCAGAGCGGGGCAGGGCTAGCGCAGGTGTAAAACATAAGCAACGGCTATATAATATATCGCATATACTATATCCAGTATCTATCTCAACATATATAGTGATCGCATTACGGATAAATCGCAGCAGAACACAACGTATAAAATATTGGATATACTAGGATTTCCGAGTTTTAAATTAAGCTTGTATAAAACATGAATTCCACGGTCGTGATGAATAGTCAAACCCACATCCCTAGACCCCTACGAGAGCGGCAAGCAACCCTACCAATTCTAGAGTTAGGAGACCCAGTCTCGACTCCTCGAGATGGTCTCCTACTGGACCCTAGAAGCCGGTTACTTGTGCTCCCCGCCTTGGGTCTATCCTAATACGGAAAAGTAAATAATATACAATGGTGACATCATCCTCAACTCGGAAGTGCCCCAATAAAAGAATATTACATACAATGGATTTTACATGAATGAAAATGAAAAACTCTCATCTCACATAAAACCCCCGGCTATTCAAACACGATGATCCAATATAACATATCACAGCAACACATAACATCACATGTCATCAACGTAAGTAAATATGCGTATCCCAATTGTCGTTGACATATAGCACCGAAACCGGTGATACACCACATATTACACTTACGGTCGTAGAAAAGAAAGTGAAAATTACAACAGTTGGAATCCGCAACCACCTTAGACATCATAAACCCGAAATATCTCATATTCGGATTTCATGCCTAACCAAATGAATTCCTTAGACGTCGCATGCCTAACAATTATAAACCCCGCATTTTAGTCTCGATCTCGAAAACACTTTTCAATATCTAGTCGGGTAATTCAACAAGATTCCCGACATCCTGATCGAATGCTCGTCGGAAACTTTAGCAGATGGCCGCACCCCCACCCACCCCGATACCGTCGACGAAGTGCACTAAGGCGGAACACCGCTGCCGCGAGCACCCGAACGGATGCTTTTGGCGACGGGGTTCTCCTACAGTCACTTGGTCAGGGTTATGGGGCATGGCTATCTAATAAGGTTACCCGGCGAGTATCCGCGTACACTATATGATTGCGACGGACTTTTGATCACATCAAAATCCCGTGGCAACCGATCAAATGAGACTAAATTGCTAGATTTATAACATTCAAATTAGTTATCTCATAACTATTTTTGTGGATTCCAAATATTGTATCCCATCACATGATATCCGGACGACGTTAAACTTTTCGATCGATTCATCAAAGTCCCACAATTTCCCGACGACTCAACACTTGAGCACAGTTCAATACCCAGAATATACCACAGTACCTATGCACCAGCCGTAGAAGGGCAAACCCAAGCCTCACTCATGTCGCCATGGTACTGCGGCGAACCCTAGGGTATGACCGTGGTTCTGCGATCCAAAAAAGTTAAGGGTTTCATTCTTCTAGAGGGTTCATAGAATTACTTGCATGTTTTTCCGAATACGTTAAACTTGGAAAAATGGGTTTTTAACATTCGATCGAACTTTTTAACTTCGTCTAGACAACATGCGAATAACCCGAAACAATGTTAAAACTACGAATATGAAACACTCCAAATTGCTTATAGTGTAAGATTACATCACATGCAAAATTAGCAAAAACAAACAACACCTGAAACATCAAAATCAAGTCACTGGAACACACAAAAAATTTCAGGGGGGGCTCGGATTTTGGCCGAGATCAACTAGATGGTGGCCGGCCAAAAAATCTTGTTTTTTCCTAAAATTTTCATGGTGTTCTTGATATATCTCATACATCATTCTGTACTTGTTTAAAAAAAATTTTGAACAACTTTTAAAAACGACAGAAACTTCGTTTTCCCGTTTCAAGTTTCGGAGTATTTCGGTTTTGTAATCCTAACAAAATCCGTCTAAATTTCTAGCATGGCTTTGATACCACTGCAGGGTTCCCTAGCACGGTAGCAAGCTTTCGAGAGGTATCGTCCATGCCAAATTCAAAAATTTGCCGTTCTAGCTAACCCTAACCCTAGAATCGTATACTAGAAATCCGACGGAATAAAATGCAAACTACTTTACAAGTAAAGTGAACAAGGAATACAACGTTTATAGACCGGTCCTTCACTTCATTAGCCCCCTGTAGTAGTCTCTTCGCTGCAATCATGAACTCCGGACTCTAGAGAGGCTCCCATGAAGAAATGAACATGCTTGCATCGAAGTCTTCGAAGCCGAAGATGATCTACGTCGAGGAGACAATAATCCAAGCTATCTCTTCACTAATCATGGAATTAGTGAAGCAAACACTCTATACTAAATGGCAAGTAGTAGAGTATGATGAAGTACGAAGTGGGCTCACTTTAGAATTGATTTTCTCACATTTTTCCTTACATCTCCATTGAAACTAGAAAGTTTTGAGGAAGAAGCAGAAGAAGAAACTCTCATGATAATTCACAAGTGAATAATTGCAACCATGGGTGAGTTAAGCATCATATGCTAACCCTTGTAGAGACATTACCATGGTTAGGATAATAGGTTGGGTTAATAAATATCTTTGGCAAAATAAAAGAGTGGACTTGGTCAATGCAAAAAACAAGCTTCTACAAGCTTCATGCCTTGACAATTTCCAACCATTTTGTAATTACCAAAATAAATAAAAACCCTAATTATCATCTTAAGCATGGTGTAAGTCACACACACACCCTAGTTGCATGTATCATCAAGCATTACACATTATTTTGTACACTAATATATATCACATATATATACATGCACAAACTAGTGAGAAAAGAAATCATAAATGAGCTAATACTAGTTAATGTAATGTAATATATCAAATATATAATTATACATTAGATTATCAAATCAACTCTTGATTTAATAATCCGTCTATATCACATATAACCGACTAATATCATATGTAACAAATTATCGAATCAACTATTGATCCGATAACCCGGCTATATCGCATATAACCGACCGATGTCACAAATGACGAGAATAGAATACGGTATCACATATCGTATTAATTTCGGTCCTGCATATATCACATATATGCTCCTACTCTGTTTCGCTTGAGCCAGGAAACCTCTGTGTAGGACTCTAAAGACTCGTCAATACGCCGGCAGTAGGTAATGATCATATCAAACACCCACAAGCCGCAAGCGGTCTGCTAAACGTAACGGCCACCCGGGTATTGAGCGATCAGAAGATCAACAAGCAAGCATGCTCGTACTCCTGCGAATCCAATCAGTAACACTACCGTACAGTCCGGTCTCTTCGTCCGATATGTCGTATATCTCGTCTAGGGATGGTAAACGTCAGACCACAGTAACTCGATAAGTCATGCTGATATGAGGCTCATAACGGGTCGAGAAACTACTGATAACACTAACCAGTATATCTCTAAAGCAGCCCTGGCCAGGGACTTCCTGTTATAGCCAATCGAGCACAGTGCAACATCAACTCCCAATACCGGGAGAGACGAACCCCTCCTATCGCTCATCGCCTCCATATGATTCGAGACTGTAACCAAAAGCCACCATTTTGCACGTTCTCCTGAACGTGGTAAGGTGGAAATCAAAGCACAGTGGGAATCACACAAGACTCTATGACGATCTCGGGTCTACAGACAAACCTGTACCAGTGTCACCAGAGAACTGCCATCTGACGTTAGGTATAATACCATCTGGGAGTTCTCGGCGAGTCCGTCCAGTGTACCCAGTCTCCACTGAGCACCCGTATACTGTCTCTGATGTCAAACACCAATGGATATGGGATCATCCATCGCCCATCTACATGGATCGAGAAGCTATACGCTAGTCTACTCCGGTATATCGATGCCCTGTCTCGATACACCCTCGACTAGGAACATTTGAAGGATGTACTTAACGACTACTCTGTCCACACTAGTATGATCTGCATCATAGTCCTGGTAGTCAAGTACTCATCCTAAGGGCTTTATCAACATGTAACATAGAGACAATTAGTGTACATGTTAAGATTAAGAGCAACCAGATAGCATACTATCATGTCGAGCAAGAAAGTCCTCCACATATATATCCAAGCATCCACTACAATATACATCGTATGTACAGTAATGACCTCTAGGGCATACATATAACTAACCAAAAAAACCGTAGTTTATATTTTAATGATTGTATTGAGTTGTAGTTATCATACTTGCCGAGACCATGGTATAAGTTGTTCATGTAAACTGATTCAAGATATAAACGGTAGTCATGTAGTCAAGTTCAAGATAGAGCTATGGTTCGGTCAAGTCAAGTCATGTTGATATTGTTCTGGTATTCATGTTCATGTTTGGTATATTGGATTCATGTTGAATTGGAGTTATGATTGGATTCATATTTGGATTGTATTCAGATTAGACTGAGACTCAGATTGAGTCAGACACAATAAACAGAATTGGATCCTGAATTAGGTTTAGGAATTATCGGGAACTGGTGCACATGGACGGCAGGATTTATGTCTTTTTCCAAGACAATTACCATTGATAACCCCGTTTTGGTTTTCTACCTTAAATAGGCTGGCACTCACTTTCTCCGGCTCCCTGAGGCTTAAGAGAATTGGTCCCGCTTAAACCTATATTTACTAGGGTCCTTATTGTAATTTACTATAACTTGAGGGGTTTTATGAAAAATATTTTTGTATACTTTCAAAATAAACCTCAAGTATTTATTTATCGTATTTAGGGTTTTCATAGATGTAACTTTTAACGGGTGAGGTATATTAGTAAATGTATACCTAGCTTGAATTGCTCAAGGTATTTTAGTGTAAAGTTTGACGTGTATTGATTCTTTATGGTATTTTCATGAAACTTATAGTCCTTTTATTTAGTTTAGAAAATATGGAATTTAATAATATATATTAAATATATATGGTTTGATAATATTTATATAATTATTAAAAATAACCTTTTATTATTAAATAGAAATCCTCGATTTTCTAAAAAATTGTATTAAATTTCCATCGAGATCGTATGCTCCGTATGGAGGTGTAACAATCCTAAACTTCCTGTACAACTTTCTGTACATTTTTTCAAAAAATACAGACAAGGGTACTTTTTCCTGAGCACAAGTTATAAGTTTGTTTTGCTTTTTAATAGCAAGAAGGAGCTTGTAACTCATTGGTAAGACCTTGCACTGCTGAACCAAAGCACCAGAGTTCAAATCCCATCACCCACATTATTTTTAATATTGATTTCTTTTTAAATTTTTAGAATTCCAAGAGTTTACACGTGCTAAATCCGTAAAAACAAAGGTCATACTAAAAACAAACTACCCCACTGTGCTAACCAGACGACGACGAACCTTACACGGCGAGCCCCGGCCCGACTCGGGCCAGTGACTCGGCCAGCGAGGCCGGGTTGACTCGGCTGAATCCGAGTTGACCCTTCATGAAACTTGTGCTTCTTTGTCTTCTGGAAACTCCTGTATACTTTAAATTTCTTGCACATGAACAGAACTCTTTAAAACCCCATTAAACCATCTTTTTAATACATTTTTAATACAACTTTTCATCTACCCTAACCCTAGCATTACCCTATAAATACCACCCCTAAACACACACCCCTCACTCACAATTCTGTCCAAACTCTCAAGAAAACTCTCTATAATTTTAGTGTGCAATTGGAGTTAGCGAAGAGCGAAACTCCGGCAATTTTCCGACGACGACCCTAGGAGCAACCAGCGACGAAACGATGCACCGGCGCCTCCTACCACTTCCTCTCACTCTTCTCTTGACTCGAAACCCATAAATCCCTCCTCCCCTTCTCTATTCCATACTAAAACTTTGTAAAACTAAAACCCGACGAAAGCGGAGTTAAATCTGACTTCCGATTCGGTTTTCTTTGTAAAGTTCAATTTTCCTTAACACAACCATACAAAACTCTTACATCTTGACTATTAATCATTAACAAACCATATGGAATAAATTTCATTTCAAAAGAATGTATTATTTCAATTTTTATCGTACTTTTTCGGTAAAATACCTTGTAGTTTAGTTTCGACTTTAAAACATCATTAATCTTGCTATACCTTTAGGTAGATCACGAAGTAATGACCTACCTCCTCACAACACTCATATGTAACATAGCACAATACTTTTGGGGAAATATAAATTCGGAAAATACCATTTTACACAAAACTACCTTTAACTTATAAAAACCGTTTTCTACAAGATTACCTATTTTTTTACAAATCTTTGTAAAGCGCCGCTACAACCCATTTTTGGGGAACCCGACTGGGATGGTGCAGATTATCGCACATCACTGGGCTTAGTAGTACAAGATTCAGACCTCCGCAAGGAGCATTCGGTCTCGAGAGATTTAAAAATACAAATATCATAAGAAAATAAGATTTCTAGAAATATAATATATTAAATATTATTTTTATATAAAAAATTATATATATGTATCATCAAAATATCTATTTTTGATATAATATGAATATTCCAATTTTTCTAAATTACAAGAATCACTTTATATGAAAATACCATGAAATTCCATACAAGTCCAACACTTAACAAATAAATACCATGTATTATGAAAAATAGGCTTATTCGCTAGAAATGTCACAAATATAAAATCCACAGCTATGAAAACTCTAAAGACGATAATTAAATACTTGAGGCGTATTTTGAAAACTATACAAAATTATTTTCACATAAAACCCCCTCAAGTTCTATAAATTACAATAAGGACCCTAGTAAATATAGGTTTAAGCGGGACCGGTCTCTTGAGCCTCAGGTAGCCGGAGATATGGGTGCTTGCCTATTTAAGATAGACAACTTAACAAATGGTGTTATCAACACGATAATCGTCTTTGAAAAAGACACAAATCCTGCCGCCCATGTGCAGCAGTTACCGATAACATCAAAACCTAATTCAGGACTTCAATTTCTTTTCTAATTGTCTGATTCAGACTGAGTCTCATGATAGATAATCTGACTTGAATATGATTCAAGTACAATTTACAATCTACAATTCAATATGAATCCATGAATACATATATTCAATTCAATCTATATTGACTGAACCGAACCATGGATATACTTCCATTTATATGATTCTCCAGTTACATTCATGATTCTCCAGTTACATTTATTTACTGATATCATGGTTTCGGCAAATCATCTAATTAAACAATCTATATTACAAGACAATATAAGTTGCAATACAATACAAACAATACAATCAAGACATCGCGGGGTTTAAGGGGTAGATTGGTACGGAAGGTGTTAGAAGTGGCACGAGACTGCAAGACTTAAGACACCTAACCTGTATTTCCGTTGTTGGTGTACCGTGGTATAAACGGTTCCTTGTACTCCTGTGCCCTTTGTCTCTGGAATATAGAGACTCCTCTCGTATACACTGGCATTCTTCTGTACCAAGCTACAAACAACAGCGTTAACCATATAATACAACTTTAAAAGTTATTTTCTCTCTCTGTCTATTCTATTTCTTCCTTATTTTTGGGATTTACCCAGCGATTGTTCGCAGACGACATTCCTTCTCTTTCTTCTTTGGAATGTTGTCAGGTGATCTGGACACTCAGGAGATCGAGCCTACCAACGAGGACTTGGATCAGCTTGCCTACGACCCAGAGCTCTAGATTCCTTGTACATATTTCATTTCAGTACTTTCCATTTCTGTTATGCCACTGTTTAGGCAATACTTTCATTCAGATGTATTTACTTTTCCATGCATTGTACAAAAGAATGTAAATAAATAAAGTTGCTGTTCAATTATATCTTTTGTCTCTTATGCATTTTATTCATATTGCTTAGATACGCTTAGCGTGTTTACTTCTGATTAAATACGTAGCAGACTCGTCGTGTCCTCTACCCGTATACTGGGAAGCGGGGCGCGACAGGAGGTCTGCATCTCGCTTTACTAGTCCCGAGAATGTGCAATAATCCACACCATCCAATAGCGGGTTCCCCAAAATGGGTTGTAGAGGCACAATCGCAAAGAATTAAGTAACACAATTTAAAGAAATCCGGGTTTTTAATAGTTTAAGGTATTTTGCTGAAAAGTCGTATTTTGCCACAAAAATATTGTTCAAGAGAATCGTGCTATGTCAAGAGGTGTATATGTGAGAGATAGGTCATTATCTCGTGAGGTTTTCTAAAGGTATACTAAGTAAAAATAATTAAAAGATGCCATATGTAAAGTTTATGGTATTTAAACGAAAAACGCAAATTTAAAGTTTCATAACATGATATTTTAAGATGAAAATTGTTCTAATTATTTATTCCATGATTAATAAGCAAGGTATAGTGATATGGATGAGTGATTCTTAAGAAAAAATGTAATTTTAAAAATTATAGAATCGAATGTCGGTATAACTCCACTTAACGACAAGTTTTGAAAAGAAGAATTTTTATGGTAGAAAGAGAAGAGGGGAGATGTGACTTACAAGTTAAAAGGAGAGAGGGGAGGTAGAGGATGGAGTAGTAGCCTTCGTAGAGTCGCAGGGTCATCGGAAACGTCTCGAATTCTCGCAGAAATTTGACCTAGGGCTAACTCCACTTGTACTCTTCTTAGACTTAGAAATTTTTTGAGAATTTTGACAATAGATTTCAGAATGAAGAGGGCTAAGGTATGGAGTTGTATTTATAGTGTAAAATTAGGGTTTTGGAATTGAAGAAAAAATTAAAAAGTATTAAAAATTGGATTTAAATCTTCATTTTAATTCTCTGTTAATTTTCAAGGAAACCAAACATAACCGGGGTAGTGGGGTAGGCCAAGGATTTTAGTGTGCAAAGACCGGGATCATTCCCTACTGTGAGGCCCGGCGGTGCCGGCCCTATGGCCGATCTCGCCGGTCGATCTAGGGGTAGGGGCCAGTGGATCTCTGCCAAGTGTCCTATGCTGTGTACACAATATTTTTCACATGTTTGTTTTATCTGACTTTTAATTTTTACGTGTATTGCACGTGTAAACTTTTGGGCTTCCAAAAAGTTTAAAAGAAAAATCAGTAAAAATATATGTGACTGATGGGGTTCGAATACAGGGGTTATGTCACAGCAGTGCAAGGCTTTACCAATGAGCTACAAATGCTTTCTTGCTATTCTTAAGTAAAAACAACATTTAAAGTATACTCAGGCTTGCAAACTCCATTCTGTACATTAACTTGAAAATTTTCATACAGTAAAATTAGAGTCGTTACACCCCTTAACATGTATCTCTCAGAGGACGTAATCTGCTTCGTCGGGGTCGACGCATCGGAGTAAAGATTGAGTGTACGACCTTTTGTACAGGTTTCCTTTGCTCCACATGAAGTGAAGAGTTTCATACGTAGCCGGCGGGCCTCGACCCGGTCCTCAAGGAATACTCCGTCCTTAAAGAACTCTACAATAGGTTTTCTCCAATCCGGGATATTCTCTTGAGCAGTATAGATCCGGTGTATTACTTCTCTATCTTCCATGCTGGGCTGTTGCAGGACTTTGAAGATGATGTTTCTTTTGTGATTGGCCGAATAAGAAGAGACAAGTTTGCTTAGCGCGTCGGCCTCAGCGTTCATGCTCCTGGGAATCTGTTCTACTTGGACTTCGTCGAAATTTCTCCGAAGCCTTTTTACCTCCACCAGGTATTTCATCATCAGGGGTTCCCGGGCTTCGAAACATCCAGTCACCTAGCCGACGACTAGCATGGAGTCGCTGCGGATCCTGATCGTCTTTAGCCCCACCCGGGAGGCAACTCATAGCCTGGCTAATAAGGCTTCATATTCTGCGGCGTTGTTCGATGCCTTAAAGACAAGTCTCGGAGACTCCATCTCTGCTTTATTCGGACCACGGATGATTAATCCAACCTACTCCCATCCTCTGTGGAGGAGCCATCCATATAGAGTACCCGATCTGGAATCGGCCCGAGCATCTTCTCGACTGAGGGTCGTGGGTTAGGGCCTCGCACCGACGCTCCTTCCTTATTAGGAATGGTGCATTCGGCCACGAAATCGGCTAGGGCATGTGCTTTGATAGCTTGCCTTGGTCGGTACTTAATGTCGAATTGGGACAACTCACATCTCTATTTCTCTAAGCGGCTCGACGATTCGAGGGAACTGAGGATATTCCCCAAGGGTCGTTCGGTGAGAACGATGATCGTGTGGGCCTGGAAATAGTGCTGTAGCTTTCTGGAGGTGACGACGAGCACCAGGACTATTTTTCTATGGCCGAGTATCTGGTTGTTCCCCTCCGAAAGACGGCGCGACAGACGTCTTGCCTGAAATTCGGGGCAGATGCTAATTGGTGCTATCTGTCTACCTCTCCAAAGATGCCAAGTTGATTTATGGCACCATGTATCGAAGGTTTAAACGGATGCATCCGATATAGCAGACTTCGTCAGATTCCCCCTCGCTTGAGGGGTTTTTGATTGTGGGGACGCTCTTCCCTGCAGGCGTAAGCCCCTGCAGTTAATTACGCTACCGCGTTGCGGTAACAACTTTCTCCTTCTCCAGATGATCACTTCGTGTCGTGTGTGTTTGTTTTGTGTTTGGTTGCCCGTGGATTGTATACGGAGACTGAGTTATGTCGTCGCCCGTAGAGCGTGGACTAGTCTAAATCCGTATTATCTTAGATTTGGGTTTGGGGGTTTGGTTTTAAGGATACGTTAGCCTCATTTGAGACTAAGATCGACTTAAACGTTTGTTAAGGATACGTTAGTCTAGTTTTAGACTAAGATCAACTTAACGGGATCGTTTAGATCCAACAAGAGAGTAATTAAGGGGGGGCCCTGTTGTTTAGTTTAGTGACATTGCGATCAATAGGTAGTTTAAGGACATTGCGGTCCAATGTTAGTTTTAAGACGTTGCGGTCAAGGTTAAGGACGTCATAGTCCGTGGTTTTAAGGACTCTACAGTCCGACGTTAGTTTTAAGACATCACGGTCAAGGTTAAGGACGTCATAGTCTGTTGTTAGTTGTAAGACATCCCGGTCAAGGTTAAGGACATCATAGTCCGTGGATTTTAAGGACTCCACAGTCCGGCATTAGTTTTAAGACATCACGGACAAGGTTAAGGACATCATAGTCCATGAGTTTAAGGACCCCACAGTCCGTATCAATGTGTGGTCATCGGGACCCGTCACCTCTTTGAAGACGTTGAGGAATTACAACGCCAAGTATCAAAGGAGTGAAGAGATGTACCCTTGAACCAAGGTAGATTAAATAATCTTTGGCCCAATTTGGAACTAAGACCAATTAATTATATTATGAGCCCATTAGCCCAGTTAAGTTTGAATTGAGGACTTATGGCCAGCTTGGGCTAAGTCCAATCATGTTTAGAATATTGGCCCTCTGTTGGTTCATTGAAGGAGAGGCTTTGCCTCTAGAAACTTAGCTAATTGGGCTAAAGCTAGTGTTAAACACTAAAGACCAACAGTGTTGAACACTGGGAATAAGATTAGCAAGTTAGGGTTAAACACTAAAAGATAATAAGTGTTAAACACTAGCAACAGGGCTTTCAAATTACTGTTAAACACTAAAGCAAATCAGTGTTAAACACTGGAAACAGAGATTTCAAATTAGTGTTAAACACTAAAGCAAATCAGTGTTAGACACTGGAAACAGAGTTTTCAAATTAGCGTTAAACACTAAGAAAATCAGTGTTAAACACTGCAAATAGAGTTTTCAAATTAGTGTTAAACACTGCAAATAGAGTTTTCAAATTAGTGTTAAACACTAAGAAAATCAGTGTTAAATACTGGGAACAAAGTCTTCAAATTAGTGTTAAACACTAAGGAGAGAGGGGTCACGTGTGGACACGTGAGAGTGCCCTGATTCCCCTTATTTTATTCTGCCAAAAGTATTGAATACTTTCTATAATTGCTCTTAGAGCATCACGTGCTGTCACGTGATGGGAATGTGGGTTTTTGACTGTTAAAGCTTTTGCCAAAGGGTCACGTGGTAGCGCGTGAGGGCGTCCATAGCTTCTGTTTGCTTTTTCTTTTTATCCTTCAGGGGTCACGTGGGGCACGTGAGACGTTGCCTCAAAGTTCTTTTCTGTGGATCTTTACAGGGGTCACGTGGTAGCACGTGACTCTGGTTCTTTGCATGTTTTAAAGATCTGTTCATCTTTTAAGAATTAAATTCTTCATAGGGTTAAACCCTAGCAATAAACTTTAGAAGAATTAAATTCTTATTTTCTTCTGAAGAATTATATTCTTAGATAGGGTTAAACCCTAATTTCTTTTCTGTAGGAATTAAATTCCCCATATATGTAAAGAATTAAATTCTGGCATAGGGTGAAACCCTAATTTCTTTTTTAAGGGAATTAAATTCCTGTGAGTTTGAGAGAATTAAGTTCTCAATTAGGGTTAAACCCTAGTTCTGTCCATTCTGAAGGAATTAAATTCCTATAATATAGGGTTAAACCCTAATTTTATCTCAAAGGATTAAATTCCTATAACTCTGTGAGAATTAAATTCTCAAAACTCAATTCCTCCTCTATATTTTAGATCTGCATGGCAGGATCTCAACCCAATGAGAATTAAATTCTCAATTCATGGGGAGATGTGCACTTTGCACATCCTCCACCAGAGAAAGAACTAAGTTCTTTTCTTTATATAAGAGTTAAACTCTTTTGAGAATTAAACTCTCTTTTGAAGCCTCTCTTTTCTTACCTAGGGTTTTTCTTTTGCAGAGAATCAAATTCTTCCTTCTGAATTTTCAAGATTCCAAAGCTCTATATATCTCTCTCTGTCTGTTTTTTTAATCCCCTCTTTCTTTTAACTCTCTCCCTTGGCACCTATTTATAGGAGAAGGAAAAAATCAATCTGTTTAGTGAATCTTTCATTGAAAGATTTGATTTGTTTATTGAGAGATTTGATTTATTTTCATCATTGATCTGGGCCTTTAGATTATTAGGTGAATTTTATTCACCATTGGATTTTAAATCCAAAGATATCTCTTTGTTATTTCGGTTAGATTTAAGGGGAAATCTTTCCATTTCCAAGATTTTTCTATAAATTGGTGATATATAATCACCTTCAGATTCTTGATCCAACGGTTTCAGATAAATCTTCTCCGTTTTGGAAAGATTTGAATGATCTCTCCTCAGAATTTAATTTTGTTAAAGAATAAGGCTTTTAAAGCCGGTCACGTATGGCCGCGTGACCGGTGGTCACGTGTGAGCAGTGACCCCTGGTCACGTGTGAACACGTGACCCCTGGAATGGGCTTCTCTTCTTCTGCGCTCTGTTCTCTGGCCGCTGCTTAACCATCACGTGCCAATACGTGACCACTGGTCATGTGTGAGCACGTGATGCCTATTCTGAAGCTTTTTCCTGATTTTTAATCAGGGAACAAATGCCCCCACAGCGTTGTTCTCACGCGTCTGCACGTGAGTGCAACGCTGTCACTTTTGTGACCGTCGGATCTGCCTTGGGAGTAGGGTAGATGAAACGATTTCCATCCCATCCTGTAAATGCCCATGTCCTTTCAGAAGAGCCTCCACTTTGCTTCATCTTCCTCCTTGCAAACTTTTTTCTGAAAATTTAATTCTCCTTTTCCAAAGCTTAGTTCTCTGCTCCACAATCTTCAGAGTTTAACTCTGTTTAGGGAAAACCCATCTCTTCAGGTAGTGATCTTTGAACGATCGAGGAACCCTTATATATATTTTTCAAAAACTCTCTGGATCTTAAATCCACACCAAGGGTTTCA
Organism: Agapanthus africanus; assembly: GCA_030015575.1. Taxonomy (NCBI): domain Eukaryota; kingdom Viridiplantae; phylum Streptophyta; class Magnoliopsida; order Asparagales; family Amaryllidaceae; genus Agapanthus; species Agapanthus africanus. The sequence continues at coordinate 902,954,705 of JASDDO010000019.1, read as the reverse complement.
TCCCTTTGAACATGAACCCATTTTTTCTTCAAGTTCATCAACAAAAATAGAAAACCATTTAATCTTCAAACAGTAGATCTCTTAGGGTTCATATGATCTTTAGGAAGATGATGGTGGAGGTTGTCTCCTCCATGGAATTTAATTCCATCTCAAAAATAATTCTGGGAATTTAATTCTCCTTTTCAAAAGGAATTTAATTCCTTTGAAGAACTTAGTTCTTCCCAGAGAACTTCATGGGTTTTCCTTGCCCTGAGTTCTCTTTCTCAACTGAGAGGAAGAAGTTTGTAATGAATTTCCATGATCATTATTTCAAGTATCATGGATGCCCATTTGTATGATCTTGATGAGATCATTTCTTACGGGAATATCCGTGCACTGGGCCACAGCCATAACCAGGAGTTCACCAACGCTCAATGTGCTGAGATCATGAGCCGCTTCGACGAGTACAATGGCCGGCTACTCCCTCGCCGCTCTTCTCTTCTGAGACTCATCGTGCTGGCGATCTGGGAAGCACTCCCTCTCTTTTGCAACGGCGTACCGCTCAAGGCATTGGACGCCGCCGAGGATAAGGTACATTCGGTGTACCTGATGAGCCTAATCTCAAAGAGGAGGCGAGACAACCTCATTGATCTCTTGCACCAGGCTTTTCAGCAGTCGGCCATACTTGCTGCCTATCGGAGGGTGGAGGACGTTCGTGAGGACCTCGACATTTGTGATCGCGAGAGAAAACATACTAAGATGGTTCGAAATGCCTGGAAGATCTTGGACAAAGTTACGTTCGAGTTTCTCAATCCATGCCACGCGTCTGAGGTCTTGCCGTTGTAATCGTTTCTTTTTATTTTGTATGAACTTTTAAAGTATGAGTGATAAGTTTTATCGTGCCTTTCTGTGTTTGCATGCCCTTTTGTTGGACTTTGTCATTTTTGCTATCGTTGCTGCTGATGTGTTTAGCATGCAGGGCACTATTTCACTTTCCAGTACACACTAAGCATGGCGCTCACGTGCTCCACACGTGGGGCCCTTTTATGGGGCTATTTAATTTTTCATGCCATATTTTCTGTGTACAGTATTAGATGCTGAAAATGAGCCTTTGGAAATAGTTCCATCTCCTTGATTTCCAATGCTTTCCCTTTTTGGGCCTCGGAAATAGCCCCCCCATGCAATATTCTCCGTGCGCAGCATTTAATGCCCCTCTTTATAACCTGAGGCCATGGCCTTCTTTTTCTCTTCACAGAGAAACTTATTCTCAATTTATTGTGATTTATCTTGAGGAAACAACTGAGTGCCATGGCCTGCAACAGCCCCCATGCTCATCGACAGCCGTGGGAAGTGCCTATCGAGGAGATGATTCCTTGCTTTGATGCACGATTGGTGGATCCCCTCCTTACCGATGACAAATGCGACTCGGCGTCATATGAACTCTCGATCCGTAGGGGGTCCCCTCTCCCAATGGGATCCCTCTGGCTCCGGATGATTCTTACTGTCGTGCTTGCCGACATCCCTCCTCATCCGGTGGAGATGACCCTGGCGATGCTTGACGCGGCTGAAGAAAAACTCGAGGGTTTTCACGAAGCATGCCTGATTACTCAGGCTTTGAAAGATCGCTCAGTTCACCTGTTGAGCCAAATAAGAGCCCGGCGGGCTGTTATGTCTGCTTTTGCGGACGAACATGGCGCCAATCGGTGGGAGCGACTCCTCACGAGAATCGTCGCTTTGATGTGTTGGAGAAAGCAGAGAGAGAGATGGAGAATTTTGTTATTTGTTTTGTTAACCCGTGTGCTACTGATCCTTTGTTTGGTGACCTTTTCCCGCTAGCGTAGTATATTCAAATCAATGTACTCTTTTTTATAATTAGTTTTCGCATGCTTTATGTTGAATCTTCATGTATGTTGGGTACTCGTATGTGTGCCTTGCTTGCATGAATGAGCTTCATATTTTTCCCATGAGAACTTTCTTTAATTGCGAACACTATCATCATGTTGCGCGCACATCAGAGTTTCGGGTATCATTACTTTTCGAATATTCATATAGTTGCGAATGCATGCTTGATAGGATATACATCGGAAATTTTTCTTGTTGCTTCCCATACTAGGTGATGTGCGCGTGTTTTAGATCGACTATTGCCGTCGAACGGAGGCTTGTTTATACGGTCTTGAGCGTACATGTCCTATTTCAAAGGCTGCGGCCGCGAAGGCGGGCTTGCATGGTCTGATAGAGCGATGTGCGGCGAACATGGTGTCGTGCGAGAAGAGGCTCGGCCGTAAATTCTCGGAGAGGGAGCTGGACTCTAAGGCGTTGAACGATCTTCAAGCCAATCTTACCGCCAAAGCCAATAAAGCGTATGAACTCTGGCGAGTGCTTCAAGAGTCTATCAGAGAGGCGGCGGCCCTCGATAAAGCTGCCGTGTTCACTCGTGAAAGGGTGGAGGCTCACAAGGCTACTGAGAAAGAGCTCGAAGGCCGGCTTGCCTTGTATCAGGCCCAGCAGGCTCAGGCGGAGGCTCGTCTTCTGGCGATCCTGAATCATGAAGCCATGACTCAGCAACAGAAGGATGAGCTAGTAAAATTGCTAAATCGCCCGCCGGCTTGAAGACTTGTATCTTTTCCTTTCTTTTTTGTACATACTCCTGGATGAGAGTATATTCTTTTTGCCTTTTCATGAATTGTACTTTGTATCCATTTTGGTTTATGAATAAAAGACATATTTTTCTTCTCAATGGTGTGTCTCTTTTTATTGAATGTGTTCTGCGGACAATTTATCTTGGTCTCCTTGCAGGGTAGTGATGGCTTAGGATTCAGGGTTAAGATCTTCCTCCTAAGACTTTTGAGCTTTATGAGCCGTGAGGGTCTCATAAAGAGTTTTTCTCCCTACAGGTCGAGAGGATCATGTAGGTGTAAGTTCTCCTTAAGAATCGTGAGGATTCTTAAGCGGGTTTTCCCTTGGAAGTCGTAAGGATCTCATAAGAGAGTTTTCTTCCCTACAGGTCATGAGGACCCGCAAGTGCTGGGTGCGGTCGCCCTTATCCGTATCTCACGGGGTTTAGGGTTGCTTTAGGATGTTTTCCAGGGTACCGTAGTTTAAAGACATCGCGGTCAAGGTTAAGGACCCCATAGTCCATGGGTTTAAGGACTCCACAGTCCAAGGTTAGTTTTAAGACATCACGGTCAAGGTTAAGGACATCATAGTCCATGGATTTAAGGACTTCACAGTCCAATGTTAGTTTTAAGACATCGCGGTCAAGGTTAAGGACATCATAGTCCGTGGATTTAAATACTCCATAGTCCAATGATAGTTTTAAGACATCACGGTCAAGGTTAAGGACATCATAGTCCGTGGATTTAAGGACTCCACAGTCCGACGTGTGGTTACCAGGAACCGTCACCTCTTTGAAGACGTTGAGGAATTACAACGACGAATATCAAAGGAGTGAAGAGATGTACCCTTGAACCAAGGTAAATTCAGTCTAGAATCATGGTGGTTGATCGTTAGTTTTAAGACATTACGGTCGAGGTTAAGGACATCATAGTCCGTGGATTTTAAGGACTCCACAGTCCGATGTTTGCTCTGGATGCTTCACACGGGTTCACTGCCGTGTTCGGCGAGGACCAGGCTCCGCTCTGGGTGTTTTCCGCGGGGTCAAAGAGTGGCATTATCCGCGTTCCACGTGACCAGGAATTTTGCACAAGATGCTTCACACGGGTTCACTGCCGTGTTCGGCGAGGACTAGGCTCCGCTCTGGATGCTTCACACGGGTTCACTGCCGTGCTCTGCGAGGACCAGGATCCGCTCTGAACGTTTACCACGGGGTCAAAGAGTGACGTTATCCGCATTCCACGTGACCAGGAATTTTGCTCTGGATGCTTCCCACGGGTTCACTACCGTATTCTGCGAGGACCAGGCTCCGCTCTGGACGTTTTCCACGGGGTCAAAGAGCGACGTTATCCGCGTTCCACGTGACCAGGAATTTTGCACTAGATGCTTCACACGGGTTCACTGCCGTGCTTGGCGAGGACTAGGCTCCGCTCGGGACGCTTTCCATGGGGTCAAAGAGTGACGTTATTCGCGTTCCACGTGACCAGGAATTTTGCTCTGGATGCTTCCCACGGGTTCACTGCCGTGTTCTGCGAGGACCAGGCTCCGCTCTGGACGTTTTCCACGGGGTCAAAGAGTGACGTTATCCGTGTTCCACGTAACCAGGAATTTTGCTCTAGATGCTTCACACGGGTTCACTGCCGTGTTCGGCGAGGACTAGGCTCCGCTCTAGACGTTTTCCACGGGGTCAAAGAGTGACGTTATCCGCGTTCCACGTGACCATGAATTTTGCTCTGGATGCTTCCCACGGGTTCACTGCCGTGTTCTGTGAGGACCAGGCTCCACTCTGGACGTTTTCCACGGGGTCAAAGAGTGACGTTATCCACGTTCCACGTAACCAGGAATTTTGCTCTAGATGCTTCACACGGGTTCACTGCCATGTTCGGCGAGGACTAGGATCCGCTCTGGACGTTTTCCACGGGGTCAAAGAGTGACGTTATACACGTTCCACGTGACCAGGAGTTTTGTTGATTGTATCCGCATTTCACGGAGTTAGGATTTGACTTTCGGTGATCTGTACACCGCCGAGTCATGGAACTGGGAATTGCCGCTGTTCCGCTTCGCTTGATGTTGTGTCCGTTGTGACGAGACGAGTGTTGAGACGATCTCTAGGTTACTTGTGGCTCGTCGAGATTTGGCTTCTTCTTATGATGAAACCTGGAGGTGGAGTATGATCCCTTCTTTGTTTGCGCCCCTGGATTGTATACAGGGATTGATGTAACATCACCTGTAGGGCATAAATTTAATTTTTATTTTATCTCTTTTTCCGTGATGCTCTATCATTTTAGCGTTTATATCGCGAAGGTCGCGATTGTCCCATCATTTCGGCTATTTTTCGCGGTGCCCTATCATTTCGGCTATTTATTTTATTTTTTTTACTCGCTGCTTTTTATTGCGAGTTGCCCAATCATTTCGGCTATTTTTCATGCATACATTTTTACTTACTGATTTTGTCGCAAGTTGCCCCATCATTTTGGCTATTTCGTATGCATGTGTGGCTTACTGGCTTTTCGCTGCAAGGTTGGATTTAGACACCGATTTTGGCATCAGCACCGCTACAACTGGGATATTGCCAGGAGCGAATCATCATTTGCCTCTGTCGATGTTGAACAAAGGTGGCTTAGTAAACAGGGTTAAGGGTCCTGTCGACTAAGGCTTTTGACTTCATGAGCCGTAAGGGTCTCACAAAGGTATTTCTCCCTACAAGTCGTGAGGATCTTATAGGTGTGTTTTCTCCTTGGGAATCGTGAGGATTCCTAAGTGCATGTTCTCTTGTAAGTCGTAAGGATCTTACAAAAGGGTTTTCTCCTTATAAGTCGAGAGGACTTACAAGGGTTGTTCACTATATGAACATATCCCTAGTCACGGATGGGACTTGGTTAGGGAAATGTTTATTCGTGCTCGTGGATTGTATACAAGGGTCAGTATTGAGCCACTTGTAGGGCAATATCGAAGGTTGGGGGGGTTGCTTAAGAACAGGTTCGGGTCTCTGTAACTTAAGACTTTCAAATCTTATGAGCCGTGAGGGTCCCATAAGAGAGTTCTCCTTACGAGTCGTGAGGATCTCGCAAGTGTAATTTCTCCTTAGGAACCATGAGGACTCCTAAGTGTGTTGCTCCCTTATAAGTCGTAAGGATCTTAAGCGAGTGGTTTCTCCTTACAAGGTCGTGAGGACCCTGCAAGTGTCCTTTAATGAGGTTGCGCCATTTCGGGTTTTCACAAACACTCGCCGGTAGCCCTGCTGTTTTTACTCACGGAGCCCTTTCGGGTTTTCATCCGTGCCCATTTCGCTTATGGACGTACCGTTTTTATTTTTATTATATATATTTTTTTTAATATTTTTTTGTATCGGTTTTGAGACGCTGCAATCCACCGCAGTTTATCGACATCTCGGTCAACGGTTAGTTTAAGGACATAGTGGTCCGTTGTTAGTTTAAGGACGTTTCGGTCCGTTGTTAGTTTAAGGACATTTCGGTCCGTTGTTGAAGAAGGCCTGTCACTACTTTATAGAGTTTAGGCTTAGGAAGATAGCGAGCGGACATAGTCGTCGTCATCTATCTTTGACCCGGGCCATGACTCGTTAGGAGTAGTATTTCTTTAGGAAGCGGCCGTTTATTGGCCTGAAAGGTCTTTCACCGTGCATATCCATGAGTAGATAGGCTCCGCCCTGGTAGACCTTGTCTATGATGTACAGGCCTTCATAGTTCGGCTCGAATTTTCCCCGCTTGGCGCGATTGGGGATCATAGGTCTTTTGACCTCTAGCACGAGTTCGCCTTGGCGGAATGTCCTCGACCTGGTCAATCTTTCGTATAAGCGTGTCATCTTTGCTTTGTAAGCCTCCAGATTTTGTTGCGCTATGAGCCGGGTTTCATCAAGGGCATCAAGTTCCTCAAGCCGAAGGTGAGCATTTTCTTCATCCGTCAGCTCGTAGTGGACTGCCATTCGTAGAGAGGGTAACTCTATCTCGAGGGAGAGTATTGCTTCCGTACCGAATACCAACGCGTATGGCGTTGTGTTCGTGGTCGTCTTGAACGTAGTTCGATATGCCCAGAGAGCTTCTTGTAATCTCTCATGCCAGTCCTTATTTCGGGACACCGTCCTCTTTACGATCTTCGTCAAGGTCTTGTTGAAAGCCTCAGCTAGACCGTTAGCTCGTGGATTATAAACTGAGGAATATCTCCAGTCTATGTTGTGTTGTTGGGCGAAGCGGCTAATCTTGTGGCATCTGTAGGCTGGCCCGTTATCGGAGATGATTCGTCTCGGAGTTCCAAACCGATAAATGATGTGCGCCTTGAAGAAATGGAGGATATTCTCCATCTTCACTTCCCTCAGCGGTACTGCTTCAACCCATTTGGAGAAGTAATCAGTTGTTGCCAAAATGAATCGATGTCCTCTGGACGATGCTGGTTCGATGGGGCCGATTATGTCAGTCCCCCACATTTCGAACGGCCAGCTAGCCACCGTTGGATGTAGTGGATTTGGATGCTGGTGGATGAAGTCCCCATGAATCTGGCACGAGTGGCATTGCTTCGCATACTCGAGGCAGTCCTAGATCATCGTGGGCCAATAATAACCCATTCGTTTGATCTTCAACTTCATCTTCGGTCCGGCTTGGTGAGAACCACAGAGTCCGTCGTGAACTTCTTGGACGACTCTTTCTGCTTCTTCAGGGCCCAGGCATCTCAACCACAGGGAATCAAATGACCTCTTGTACAAAATGTCATTGACAAAGGCAAAAGATAAGGCTCGCTTCATGAGCTGGTGTCTTGAGGACGCATCTTCAGGCGTTCGACGGGATTTGAAGTAGTATATGAAGACTTCTCTCCAATCTTCAACCTTTTCTTGGTCATTTATTTGCAGGGCCGTCTGCTCAGTTGCTTCCTTTTCCTCGGATGATTCCGGCGATATTTCTGCCGGAGCAAGAACCCGACGGCATTGTACCATGATTCTTACGTCATCGAGGTTTTCGTCGGCCAGCTCTTTAGCGAGCTTGGCTAACGCATCCGCCTTGCTATTTTCCACACGCGGTATGCTTTCCAGCATGTAGTAGGGAATTTGAGTCAGCAATCGCTGTACTCTGTCGCCATACTTCACCAGCTCTGGCTTGTATGTCTGGTAGTCGCCGTTCACTTGGCTAACGACCAGTTAGGAGTCTCCATATATGAGGAGGTTTTCAATTCCCATGTCGATGGCGATCTCGAGACATGCTATCAAAGCTTCGTATTCGGCTTCATTGTTCGTTCTCGGCTCTGTCAAGGAGAAGGCGAATCGCATTATCCCTCCTTATGGGGTTACGAAGATAAGGCCTACCCTTGATTTGATTATAGGGGTGCTTTGTTTGCGCTTTTTCACGGAAGACGCTCCATCAAAATAAAGTTCCCATCGGTTACCACCACCGTCGAACGCATCAAACGCGTGTTCGTCTGGCAGTTCGCAATTCAAAGGGGAATCGGCCGGTATCGGATGTTCAGCGAGGAAGTCGGCGATAGCCTGGCCTTTGACTGCTTTAAGAGGTTGATAAGTTATCGAGAACTCCATCAAGAGCAAGGCCCATTTAGTGAGCCGACCTGTCAATATGGCCTTTGACATCAAATATTTAAGAGGGTCCACCTTCAATATGAGACGGACTTCATGTGCCAATGCATAGTGCCAGAGCTTTGTTATCGCAAAGATTAGCGCCAGGCAGTGTTTTTCAATGGGGGAATAGTTGCCTTCTGCCCCCAGTAGAACCCGACTCAAGTAATAGAGAGCCCTTTCTTTCCCTTAGTCGTTCTCTTGTGCCCATAATGCACCTAAGGAACCTTCGAGGGCAGTTGTATAAAGAATAAGAGATTTTCCCTTGACTGGAGCAGCTAACACCGGAGGGTTCTGCAGGTACTGCTTGATCTCGTCCAGTGCGCCTTGGCATTTGTGATCCCAGACGAACGGGGTTCCCTTCTTCATCAGGTGACTGTAAGGGCGGCACTTGCCTGAAAGGTTGGATATAAATCGCCTGATGTACGCGAGCTTCCCTTGGAGAGACCGCAATTGTTTGAGAGTCCTTGGCGGTGGCATTTCCATGATCGCCTTGATCTTCGACGGATCTATCTCGATATCCCGGTGCTGGACAATGATATAGGGTTCCTAGGCACGCTAATGAAGTCTCACAAAGCATTAACCATGCCAATTTCAAATTTTATGGGTGCCGAGAAACCCTAATACGGATCGTCAACTAGAATTTTAGGCGAAAAGTAAAACTAGTTAACAACTTAACTATAAGAAAGAGGCTACAACCTTTGTAGATCCGGTTATCCACTTCCTTAGCTCCTCGTAGTTGTCCCCTCGCTGTCCATCTCGGATCCGGGACTCTCGCATCGGCTTCATCGGAGAAATAAGCGGACAAGTCGGCTACGATGCCAAGGATGATATACGTCGAGGTTGCACAAGATCAAGCTCCAACTTCACCAAGTTGTGAAACTTGTGAAGAAAACACCCTATACTACTTGGCAAGAGGTAGAGGGTGAAGAAATAGGAGGTGGGTTCACTTTAGAATTTGATTTCTCACACTTTTGCTCAAGTTGCCATTGATGGGCTTAAGCTTTCTTTCTTGATGAAGATGATGAAGAAGAAGAAAGAATATGATAAGTCTTTTTAAAATGAAAAAGAAAATGAATACTTATCATAATGTAAACCATGGTTAGGTGTAGAGAATTGACTAAGGTTAGATGAATGATTAGGGTTAAGCATGAAGACAAAATGGTCACTTTGGTCAAAGCTTCATGAAGCTTCAACAAGCTTCAAGAATGAAAGCAACCATTTTGTTTTCTTTTGCCATTTCTTTTTTAATCCAAATTAAAAGGATAAAAGAATGAATAAATAAAAACCCTAACCATTTACTTAACCAAGGTTTAATTCTTTACACTTAACCAAATGAGCAAGTATCATCAAACATGATACAAACATGTGCACAAAAGTATATCACATATACAACTTGCACATCAAGTGAGAAAATCCATTTAAAGTGAACCAATACTAGTTAATGCAAAGTAATATATCAAATATATAATTATACATTAAATCATTAAATCAACACTTGATTTAACGATCCGGTCATATCGCATATAACCGACTAGTATCCTATGTATCGGCTTATCGAACCAATCCTTGATTCGATATCTAGGTTATATCGCATATAACCAATCGATACATTCATCGCGAGAATGGAATACGGTATCACATACACGCATTATTCTCGGTCCTGCACATATCTCATATGCGCTCCTATTTCGTTTCGCTTGAGCCAGGAAACCTCTGTGTAGGACTCTAAAGACTCGTCAATACGCCGGCAGCAGATGATGATCATATCAATCACCCACAAGCCGCAAGCGGTCTGCTAAACGTAACGGCCACCCGGGTATTGATCGATCAGAAGATCGACGAGCTAGCCCGCTCACACTCCTGTGAATCCAACCAGTAACACTTACCGTACAGTCCGGTCTGTTCGTCTGATATGTCGCATATCAAGTCTAGGGGTGGTAAACGTCAGACCCCAGTAACCGATAAGTCGTGCCGATGTGAGGCTCATAACGGGTCGAGAAACTACTGGTAACACTTACCAGCAAATCTCTGATCAGCCCTGGCCAGGGACTTCCCTGTTACGGCCAATCGAGCACAGCGCAACATCAACCCCCAATACCGGGAGAGACGAAACCCCTCCTATCGCTCATTGCCTCCATGTGACTCGGGACTGTACCCAAAGACCACCGTTTTGTACGCCCTCATGGACGTGGTAAGGTGGAGATCAAAGCACAGTGGGAATCACACAAGAATCTATGACGATCTCGGGTCTACAGACTAACATGTACAAGTGTCACCTGAGAACTGCCATCTGACGTGAGGTATAATACCATCTGGGAGTTCTCAGCGAGTCCGTCCAGTGTACCCAGTCTCCACTGAGCACCCGTATACCATCTCTGATGTCAAACACCAATGGATATGGGATCATCCATCGCCCATCTCATGGGTCGAGAAGCGTATACGCTAGTCTACACTGGTATATCGATGCCCCGTCTCGATACACCCACGACTAGGGACCTTGAAGGATGTACCTATAGACTACAATGTCCCCACTAGTATGATCCGTATCACAGTCCAGGTAGTCAAGTACAAATCCTAAGGGCTTTACCAACATGTAACTATAAGACAGTTTAAAGAGACTAGTGTACATGTTAAGATAAAGTGCAACCAGATAACATACTATCATATCGAGCAAGAAAGTCATCTCTATATATGTCCAAGCATCCAATATAATATACATCATCTGTACAATACTGGCCTCTAGGGCATACATACAACTAACAATCTCCCACTTGCACTAGGGCCAGCTGCTGTAGTATCGCATACCGAGCATCCCGAAGAGTCTCTCAAACTGTATCTGGGGAATGGCCTTCGTGAGTGGATCCGCCGTGTTGTTCTTCGTGTCAACCCTCCTGACCTCGATCTCCCGGCGATCTACTATCTCCCGGATCAGGTGATACCGCCTCAGAATATGCCTGGATCGCTGATGGGACCTGGGTTCCTTGGCCAAAGCCACCGCTCCATTGTTATCGCAATACAAAGGTATTGGATGCTCAATGGATGGAACCACTCCAAGTTCAGTAATGAACTTATTGATCCAGACAGCCTCTTTAGCAGCATCGTTGGCAGCGATGTATTCAGCCTCCATCGTCGAGTCTGCCACGGTTTCCTGCTTGGAACTCTTCCAGCTAACCGCCCCTCCGTAAAGGGTAAAGACAAATCCCGACTGCGACTTAGAGTCGTCCTTATCACTCTGGAAGCTCGAATCGGTAAAGGACTCTACTTGGAGTTCTCCGTTACCATACACCAAGAGCATCTCTTTAGTCCTTCGCAAGTACTTGAGAATGCTCTTCACAGCTGTCCAGTGACTCTCTCCAGGATCAGCTTGATACCTGCTCACTACACTTAGTGAGTATGCTACATCGGGTCTGGTACATAGCATCGCGTACATGATAGAGCCTACAGCCGAAGCATAGGGTATCCCTTGCATGCGAGCACTCTCCAAATCAGTCTTGGGAGACATCTCTTTGGAGAGAGTGACTCCAGAGATCGTGGGCAAGTTCCCACGTTTGGATTCTTCCATACTAAACCTCTTTAGTATGGTGCCAATGTACCTGGATTGGGACAATCCCAAAATCCGTTTGGATCTATCTCTATAGATCCTGATTCCCAATATGCAGGAGGCATCACCAAGTTCTTTCATTAAGAATCTTTGTGATAAGAAGAGCTTGACTGATTGCAGCATAGGAATATCATTTCCTATCAAGAGTATGTCGTCCACGTACAATACGAGGAAGACAACCTTACTCTCTGCCACCTTCTTGTAGATACAAGGTTCATCTGGATTTTTGACGAAATCAAACTCTTTGATAACGACGTCAAAGCAGATGTTCCAACTCCGCGATGCTTGCTTTAATCCATAAATGGATTTAAGCAGCTTGCACAACTTCCCGCTGCTCCCACTGTCTACGAAGCCCTCTGGCTGAGTCATGTACACGCACTCTTCTAAATCACCATTTAGAAAGGAGGTCTTAACATCCATTTGCCAGATTTCGTAGTCATGATATGCAGCGATGGCAAGCATGATCCGGATGGATTTAAGCATAGCCACTGGAGAAAAGGTTTCGTCATAGTCCACACCTGGTCTTTGACGAAAACCCTTTGCAACAAGTCTAGCTTTGAAAGTCTCCACTTTCCCATCTACACCAAGTTTCTTCTTGAAGATCCACTTGCTCCCAATGGGTTTTACCCCTTCAGGAGCAACATCCAAAGTCCATACTTTGTTGGTGTACATGGATTCCATCTCGGACCGCATAGCATCCAGCCATTTCACTGAGTCCCTACTCGTGATGGCCTGCTCGAAGCTAGTTGGATCATCATCCTCCATGATGCAATCCTCGCTCCCACCATCCATGAGAAAACCGTAGTATCTCTCAGGTTGGCGAGGAACCCTACTAGATCGACGGAGAGGCCGGGGTTCGTCGGGTACTACTGAATCCTCTGGTTCTACCAAGTCTTCTGTTATAGTTTGTGTCACTGGAACCTCTTCCAGTTCTACCTCAATGCCACTTATCTGTTTCATAAGAAAACTTTTTTCTAAGAAAGTGGCATGTCGAGAAACAAACACCTTTTGTTCCTTGGGATGGTAGAAGATATACCCTTGTGAATTTTTGGGATATCCTACAAACTTACATAAGACTGATCTTGCCTCGAGTTTGTCCGGATTTTGTCTTTTGACATAGGATGGACAACCCCATATCTTAATATAATTAAGATGTGGTCTCTTCCCTTTCCATATCTCATATGGCGTGGTAGGCACTGATTTGGTGGGAACTCTATTTAATAGGTCCATGGCTGTCTCAAGCGCATATCCCCAGAAGAAAATAGGTAACTCAGCTGTACTCATCATTGAGCGCACCATATCTAATAGGGTGCGGTTTCTCCGTTCAGATACACCGTTGTGCTGTGGTGTATATGGAGGAGTCAGCTGAGAGAGAATCCCATTCTCTTTTAGGAAGTCCAGGAATTCATTGCTCAAGTATTCACCTCCTCGATCAGATCGAAGGATTTTAATACTTTTTCCGGTCTGGTTCTCGACTTCATGTTTATATTCTCTAAATTTCTCAAAAGCTTCTGATTTGTGTTTCATCAGGAACACATATCCGAATCTAGAGAGATCGTCAGTGAATGTAATGAAGTACGATGAACCATCCCTGGCATGTGTAGACATGGGACCGCATACATCACTATGTATCAGTCCCAAGAGTTCGGTAACTCTTTCTCCGTGTCCCGTAAACGGAGTTTTGGTCATCTTGCTTTTGAGACATGACTGGCAAGTGTCATAAGATGAAAATTCAAACGGATTTAAATATCCATCTTTATGCAACTTAGCCAGTCGTGTCACATTGATGTGACCCAGTCTACAATACCACAAGAAGGATTCGTTCAGTTCTGAACTCTTCCTCTTGTGTGTGTTTGTTATGCTCAGAACTGTTGATTGATTTAGAACATAAATGCCATTGCACAACGTGCCTGATCCAACCAACTTTTGGTTACGGAAAATGTTCATAACATTGTCCTGTAATACAAAATTATATCCCTCTTTACTCAATAAAGAAACCGATATAATGTTGCATATCAGGTTCGGCATGTAATAGCATTCGTTCAGAACCAATGTATTACCAGTTGGTAATTCAAGGTGATATTCCCCGACAGTCTTAGCTGCAACAATTGCACCATTTCCAACTCTAATGTCTTTATCACCTTCTCCAAGTTCTCTACCTTTCTTAAGCCCATGTAACTGATTACATATATGGGATCCTGACCCGGTATCTAATACCCAGGATGTAGAGCAAATGGAGAAACAGTTCTCCGTAACGAACACACCCGAAGAAAATGCATCAACATGTACTTTCTTCATTCGGGTGGCATGGGAATCCTGGTATTCCCCTATATCCTGTTCAGTCCTATAACTCTTATAGGAAAGAACGGAATCAACGTTCCCCAGCACAGTATAACATGCGGGTTCGGTCAATACATCCATATTATTATCTTGATTAGGGCATGAAATGGTCGCTACCTGGAGAGAGAGAGAAGAAAACACTTTAGCGTATGCTCGTGCAAGATCAGATTGGTTATTATCTTATCTAATCAGGATGGCTCCCACTGTTTTTATCAAATCTTCCTTCAAACCCTAAAAGGAAAGACTAGCCGGGATTAATTACACACTACAAGTTCGCCAATCTTTCAGCCAGGCCAGTGTCGGTACTTTGAGGGAGGTCTCCCGTGCTTTCGCACGAACCTAATTAATGTAAACCTCGTTTTCCCAGAGGCGTAACCCCGTTGACACCTTTCTAGACACCTACTTGATCAGCTAATTGCAATGTGTAAAACTCTCCCAGGAGTAACTCTTACTCGCAGTGGGTATCGGGATCCAACTATCTCATAGAAGGTATGCAATCTCATTGCAAATTTCAACACTTGAAATTCCCGATAATATTTTTGCCCCTAGCGTGCTATGACCTTGACGCATGCCAAACAACCCATAGTCCGCTAGTCAAGTTCAACCCGTACAATTCGTGATCGAATTAAACCCACCTGTACGACCCTTGACGCATGCCAAACAACGCCGTACGAATACCTTAATCCAATCGCATCTCATGCTACAGATAAGTAATAATCAGCTACCGTACACTACGCCTTGACGCATGCCAAACAACCGTAGCACGAATACTGAATATTACATATCTGAATTGACGGAGGGCTATGCAGGTTTTTCTGAAAACCATGAGCGTAATGAACTTGATATCGTTGTAGAATCAAATGAAGTTTTGAAATGGAGTGATTTTGAGGCTTTTCTAGTTTTGCTAAAGGGGTCACTCCCGGTGAAGGGATCGTCGGCCCTTTCCTCGTCGAATGAGGTGCGGGATATATCATATATATCACTGTGCAAAGCATAAACTATAGAAGCAATCAAAAGTCAAACCGAGTGTGTAGCATCTGCCAGTTGTTGCTAAAGGAGTCACTCCCGGTGAAGGGATCTCGGTGCTTTCTTCATCGAATAAGGTGCAGGGTATATCATATATACCGCTATGCAAAGCAAGAACTGTAGCTACCTGTTTTGTTTAAAATTTGATTCTACAACATCTTAGGTTTCTTTTCTTTCATTAATCACATTAATGAAGTCCCATCATTTAAGTCACCTAAACATCACAGATAAAAACGACATACACTTATGCCATCCGCATTCGCCTGGATGTCCCCTCGTGCACCGTTAGGTTAGGTAACTAACGACGGAGCAGGGCAGGGCTAGTGCGGGTGAAAAACATAAGTAACGTCTATATAATATATCATATATACTATATACTGTATCTATCACAGAACATCACATGATCACATCACAGATATCGCAGCAGAGGAAACATATGAAACATTGGATATTCTAGGACGTCCGTGTTTTCAATACGAGCCAGTATAAAACACGGATTCCACGGTCGTGATGAATAGCCAATCCCACACCCCTAGACCCCTACGAGAGCGGCAAGCAACCCTGCCAATTCTAGGGTTAGGAGACCCGGACTCGACTCCTCGAGATGGTCTCCTACTGGACCCTAGAACCCGGTTACTTGTGCTCCCCTCCTTGGGTCTATCCTAATGCGGAAAAGTAAATAATATACAAAAGGTGACAGCTTCCGCAACCTGGAAGTGCCCCAAATAAAAGAATATTACATACAAGTTTTTACATGAATGAAAATGAAAAACACTCATCTCTCATAAAAACCCCCGGCTATTCGAACACGACGATCCAATATAACATATCCAGCAACACATAACATCACATGTCATCAACGTAAGTAAATATGCGTATCCCAATTGTCGTTGGCATATAGCAACGAAACCGGCGATATCACATATTACACTTACGGTCACAGAAAAGAAAGTGTAAAACTACAACAGTTGGAATCCGCAATTTCTTTAGACATCGCATGCCTAATCAAATAAAATACTTAGACATCACATGCCTAACAATTATAAACCCCGCATTTTAGTCCCATTATCGAAAACTCTTTTCAATATCAAGTGAGACTAAACCGCTAGATTTATAACATTCATTCAGCTATCTCATAACTGTTTGTGAATTCCAATTATTGTGTCCCATTCCGGATAAATAGAAAATATTAAACTTTCCGATCGAACATTCGAACACCCAAGTTTTCCCGAAACCGATCAACACATGAAATAAGTTCAAAGACATTCACTTCATGCCTCAGTACCAACGGTCCAGCCGTAGAAGGGTCAAGCCAACGCCTCACATGTGGCACGCCGTACTGCCCCAAACCCTAAGGTTCAAAGGGCAGTTCAAGACGGTCACATAATCGAGTTAAGGTTTGTTGTCTTCTAGAGGAACCATCGCGTTACTTGCACTACTTAGAACGTCATTAAACTACGGAAAAGTCCAACAATTAGAAATTTCCGGGCAGGGGAAAGATTGGGTATTTACATCCGGTCGAACTTTTTAACATATTCTAAAATTATCCGGAAAAAACACATAGACAAAGTTTGATAATCCGATCGAATCTGGGATTCCCAAAGCAACCCCAGAATACTCAACTCTTGAGTCAAATTAAAAATTCCCAGAAAACTCAGCATCCAGAAATAGGAATTACTGTGCAAAAAAGGGAGGATGACGTCATCATCTGGCCGCGGAACCGCCGTAGAAGCAAGGCTTCTGCCGCGGTTCCGCCGCCGTTTGTACTGTTCATGAGTTAAATTTTGCACCGTAATTCTTATAATTTCCTGCTGAATTTTTTAAGCATTTTTAATCTGGAAAAAACCCAGTTTTAGAAAAATGTCCAGAGAGCGTGAAAAAGTTAGGGTTTCGGGTTCGATCGGGTTTCAAACATCGTCTAAGCATCGCCTAAGGCTCTAGCTAGGCTCTGATACCACTGTAGGGTTTCTAGGCACGCTAATGAAGTCTCACAAAACATTAACCATGCCAATTTCAAATTTTATGGGTGCCGAGAAACCCTAATACGGATCGTCAACTAGAATTTTAGGCGAAAAGTAAAACTAGTTAACAACTTAACTATAAGAAAGAGGCTACAACCTTTGTAGATCCGGTTATCCACTTCCTTAGCTCCTCGTAGTTGTCCCCTCGCTGTCCATCTCGGATCCGGGACTCTCGCATCGGCTTCATCGGAGAAATAAGCGGACAAGTCGTCGGCTACGATGCCGAAGATGATCTACGTCGAGGTTGCACAAGATCAAGCTCCAACTTCACCAAGTTGTGAAACTTGTGAAGAAAACACCCTATACTACTTGGCAAGAGGTAGAGGGTGAAGAAATAGGAGGTGGGTTCACTTTAGAATTTGATTTCTCACACTTTTGCTCAAGTTGCCATTGATGGGCTTAAGCTTTCTTTCTTGATGAAGATGATGAAAAAGAAGAAAGAATATGATAAGTCTTTTTAAAATGAAAAAGAAAATGAATACTTATCATAATGTAAACCATGGTTAGGTGTAGAGAATTGACTAAGGTTAGATGAATGATTAGGGTTAAGCATGAAGACAAAATGGTCACTTTGGTCAAAGCTTCATGAAGCTTCAACAAGCTTCAAGAATGAAAGCAACCATTTTGTTTTCTTTTGCCATTTCTTTTTTAATCCAAATTAAAAGGATAAAAGAATGAATAAATAAAAACCCTAACCATTTACTTAACCAAGGTTTAATTCTTTACACTTAACCAAATGAGCAAGTATCATCAAACATGATACAAACATGTGCACAAAAGTATATCACATATACAACATGCACATCAAGTGAGAAAATCCATTTAAAGTGAACCAATACTAGTTAATGCAAAGTAATATATCAAATATATAATTATAAATTAAATCATTAAATCAACACTTGATTTAACGATCCGGTCATATCGCATATAATCGACTAGTATCCTATGTATCGGCTTATCGAATCAATCCTTGATTCGATATCTAGGTTATATCGCATATAACCAATCGATACATTCATTGCGAGAATGGAATACGGTATCACATACACGCATCATTCTCGGTCCTGCACATATCTCATATACGCTCCTATTTCATTTCGCTTGAGCCAGGAAACCTCTGTGTAGGACTCTAAAGACTCGTCAATACGCCGGCAGCAGATGATGATCATATCAATCACCCACAAGCCGCAAGCGGTCTGCTAAACGTAACGGCCACCCGGGTATTGATCGATCAGAAGATCGACGAGCTAGCCCGCTCACACTCCTGTGAATCCAACCAGTAACACTTATCGTACAGTCCGGTCTGTTCGTCTGATATGTCGCATATCAAGTCTAGGGGTGGTAAACGTCAGACCCCAGTAACCGATAAGTCGTGCCGATGTGAGGCTCATAACGGGTCGAGAAACTACTGGTAACACTTACCAGCAAATCTCTGATCAGCCCTGGCCAGGGACTTTCCTGTTACGGCCAATCGAGCACAGCGCAACATCAACCCCCAATACCGGGAGAGACGAAACCCCTCCTATCGCTCATTGCCTCCATGTGACTCGGGACTGTACCCAAAGACCACTGTTTTGCACGCCCTCATGGACATGGTAAGGTGGAGATCAAAGCACAGTGGGAATCACACAAGACTCTATGACGATCTCGGGTCTACAGACTAACATGTACAAGTGTCACCTGAGAACTGCTATCTGACGTGAGGTATAATACCATCTGGGAGTTCTCGGCGAGTCCGTCCAGTGTACCCAGTCTCCACTGAGCACCCGTATACCATCTCTGATGTCAAACACCAATGGATATGGGATCATCCATCGCCCATCTCATGGGTCGAGAAGCGTATACGCTAGTCTACACTGGTATATCGATGCCCCGTCTCGATACACCCACGACTAGGGACCTTGAAGGATGTACCTATAGACTACCATGTCCCCACTAGTATGATCCGTATCACAGTCCAGGTAGTCAAGTACAAATCCTAAGAGCTTTACCAACATGTAACTATAAGACAGTTTAAAGAGACTAGTGTACATGTTAAGATAAAGTGCAACCAGATAGCATACTATCATATCGAGCAAGAAAGTCATCTCTATATATGTCCAAGCATCCAATATAATATACATCATCTGTACAATACTGGCCTCTAGGGCATACATACAACTAACAAATGAACCCTAGGAACTTGCCTGAGGATACCCCGAACGCGCATTTGAGGGGGTTCATCTTCAAGTTGTATTGCCGAAGGCGTTGAATTACGGTCTTCAGATGCTCTAAATGCTCCTCGTACGATTTGCTTTTCACCACGAGATCGTCGATATAACATTCGACGATTTCATGTATGAGGTCATCGAAGATCTTCTTCATGGCCCTCTGATAGGTGGCACCGGCGTTCTTTAAACCGAAGGGCATAACTTTGTAGCAAAATATACCCAGAGGAGTCCGGAAAGCGGTGTGCTTCTGGTCTTCGGGGTGCATCTTTATCTGATTGTATCCTGATGAGCCGTCCATGAAAGAGAAAACCTCATGAGTGGACGTGTTATCTATCATCAGCTCGGTGACCAGTACTGGGAAATCGTCCTTCGGGCAAGCTTTATTGAGATCCCGGAAGTCCACGCATATGCGCACTGTCCCATTTTTCTTCATCACTGGGACGATGTTAGTGATCCAATCGGGATATTGAACTTCTTAGATAAACCCAGAGTCGATCAGCTTCTTGACTTCGGCGTTGATGCTCATCTCAAGCTCGAGCCGCATTCTTCTCGGCGCTTGTTTAACTGGCTTGATGTCCGGGGATATTGCCAATTTATGGACAGCTATTTCTGGATCTAGTCCTGGCATTTCGGAATAGTTCCATGCGAAATAATCTCTATGTCGCATAAGCACGTCTTTTAACGCAGCCACCCTTTCTTCAGATAGCAATTCGCTGACAAATATCGGTCGCAGGTCGTTTGCTGTCCCCAACTCAATCTTCTTGAGGTTATCCGCAGTAGTATGTATGCCATCTTCCAGCTCTTTCGGCGCTGGTGGAAATTCTGAGATTACCTCATCATCGTTGTTTTCAAAGCACCGGGGAAGGTCATCCATATTCTCAGGCTCTTCTTTTGATAGTGTTATCATATGACAAGTACGAGCTCGCTTACAAGACCGATATTGTTCTGGTTCTACTCTCGTGGCTTTGGGTTCATGCTTCTGTGGCAGTGTTACCCTCCAACTGCTGGATAGATCGAACTTGCCGAGCTGATATTGGTCTTCGACCCAGTTCTTGAAGGTGAAGCAGTCTTCGAGAGGGTGTCCTATTGCTCAGTGATAAGAGCAATAGTCTGGATGAGAGACCTCGTTGGCTTGCTCAGGGTGCTTGGACTCCGGAAGTGTGATCATTTGATGTTTTATAGCGAGGTCAAGTATCTTCCGTGTTTTATTCTGAGGAAAAGAGTATGCCTGACTCATCTTCTTCCTAAGGGACAAATCCGGACCGCTCGATTTCCGATCGCGTGACTCCTTGGTCCCGCTTTGTCGCTGTCGAACACCTTTTCTGCTCTTTGATTTGTTTCTGCCTCTGCGTCGGGCCTTTTGCACCACAGGTTGACAGGGAGGAGCATTTTCATCTTTTGCAGCCTGTTGAAGGAGGCGTTGCGTCCTGGCTTTCTCATTGATGGCCATTTCGCGATTATAGTCGTCTCGAACCTTTTGACCCGCTTCTTTGATAAGCTTGTCCATTTGCTCTTCAAATGACGGGCCTCTTTGTCTCCCCTGTGGCCAGGTAAGTGCCAGGTAAGTGGGAAGGTACTCCACTACGTAAGTAGTGGGCCTAATTAATAACCACTAGCCTTAGACACACTTGCCTTAGACACCACAAAAGAAACGCGGATAAGCAATGAATTACCCACGGCCTTCTTCTGTCCTAAGTGAGCGCGACGGTCCTTAGAGTCATCTCTAGATTTCCTTTAGTTAATGAGGGTAAATGCGGATGCAAGTTTGTGATTTTTAGGGATTAGGAAGGGTAATGAACTCCCCACCTAATCTAGATTTGGCCGTGCCCCTTAAAGTCCGTATTATTATGCAAACAACCAAGAAATCAAAAACACGCACAATTTTTATTGCTTTTTGCGGCGCTGCGATTTATTTGCAAAGAAACCTGCAGCAAATTGTTAATTGGAGCAGATGAGGGAGAAGATAAGAAAGCAGAGGAGTCACCTGAGAATTCTTTTACTGTAGCGCCGCGGTTTAGCCGCAATAAGCGCCTAATGCCGCGGATCCGCCGCGGGTTTGAAAGATCTCTGCACCAAAATTTTACAGTGTGCCTCTGTTCACCTTCTAAGCTCTCTGGAATGCTCTGAAATTTTTTTCCACAGCTCCACAAATTCCAGATTTCCTCGCAACAAATCACAAGAACACGTTTAGAGTTTGCGTGAATTTTGATCTAAAAATATAGATGGAATAAACTTTTCAACTCAAATTACAAAATACGAATAAATAGCGCACTATCCCCGGCAACGGCGCCATTTGATTGATACGAATTTCTCGTTGTGTAGGTAGAAAATGTATATAGAAATCACAACCAAAAATTATTTGACCGCAATCAATAACGGTGTCGATTATAGCGCGTTAGTAAGTGAGGATCGTCCACAGGGAAAGTGTAATCGTTCGTATTTCGAATGAGATCAGTCGAAAATTTAAAGAAAAGAGAAGAAACAATTCATGATTTGTAAATTGAAGTTCAAGTATTAGGAAAAATCTAGTCTAAATCAAGAAATAACAAAATCAAGAATTGAGAATTTGTGATGATTTCCAAATCAAATATCAAGAATCGAAGTGAGGCTCGTAGGAATCGATCGGATCTATAGATGTGATGAAATCTAGCGATTACATATTCTTATCCATTGATGAATTGATACTAGATCGATGATGATCAACGAGAATTAGGTATTTCTTGTGAAACTAGGGTTTCATCATCTATCCCTTGTTCCTTCGTCGATATCATTCACATTCTAGGCTCTAGTAAATTCAAGAATCGATCGTGGATCCCTAATTTTGAGTGATCACAATCAAGAAAGCATCGCAACGAAACTAGGTTGTCGATTCTTCAATTTACAAGAGTTTACAAAACTCATAGGACTTAAGAATCGTTTTAAGATTTGTTACATCATCATTCTATTGATCGTCTCGACTCCTTTACGAGTGGAGTTTTACTCAAACATCACAACAAGAACCACAATCACAAATTGAGATCGAATCATGATGCAAGAATTTAAAGAAAGCAAGATTAAAGAATTTCACCTTTTATTTATCAACAATTTCGTTACAATTCACTCAAGAACTACAAAAGGAAAGAACTCAATCGTTGATTTGGCTTCGCTCGTCTCCTTGAGTCGCGGATCGGCTTGGATCACTTGCTCGATTGAAGATCGGCTCCGCTCCTAAAAGGTTGAAGGCTTCTCGCTTGAATGGTACTCGGGATCTTGAATTTGGCTTTGGAATTTGAATTAGGGTTTACAAGTTGTGTCACTCAACTTGTAGGTGGAAGATGAAGAGAGGAGAAGAAGAAGAAGAAGACCCTTAACCCTAGATCTAGGTTTCCTTTTATAAGCCATCCAAAACCCTAGATCTAGAATTCAAATTTCAAATTTTCCCTCCAAAATGAACAACTTTTCTCTCTAAAATGAACCACCTCATTTGAATTTTCCCTCCAAAATGAACCACCTCATTTGAATTTTCCCTCCAAAATGAACTATCTCATTTGAATTTTCCCTCCAAAATGAGGTTGTTAGAAAGAATCTTCTAGAAGAAGTTTGTTGGAGGGAATATTCTAGAATGAGGTTGTTACAAGGAGGCTTCTAGAAGAAGGTTGTTGGAGAGAGCCTTCTAGAAGAAGGTTGTTGGAGAGAATATTCTAGAATGAGGAATATTCTTGGGTAAGGTTGTTAGGCCGAGCCTTCTAGATGAAGCCACATGGAGTTCTGGAGAGTTCTGGAAGCTTGAGCCGTTATTGGAGACACGTGGAAGAACTATGATGCACTGATCTCTTTATCATGCCGCGGATCCGCGGCTCCAAGTGGGTTTGGGCCGCAGATCCACGGTCCTTTGAGGGCCCCACTGTATGAAACTCCTTGGTAATTCTTCTGCTGAGTTTGGGATCATTTTCTGATATGATGAATATTATAATTCCCTCTGTATAAATGCCAGATCAAACATCTTAGACTTGGTGTAATTTTGATCAGCACTTTGACAATTTTGGCTCAGTTTCTGGAATTTCCTGCACAGACTTCGAAACAAGTGCTGCGCTACACAAGAATGATGCGATGCCATGATAAACAGTCAATTTCCCTAAAAATGCCGGTTTTAGAGTACAGTACAGGTAATTCAGTATTTTACAGGTGTTTTGCTAATATGTACAATATGAATACCGAATACCTCTAGATGAATGCAAAAATTAGGGAAATTACCGTGTTAAAAATGCAGTATTTTCGACTGATCAAATTCCCCCAAACTTATTTTCGGTCGTCTCGAGCGAACTATTTTATTAAAAAGAGAAGGAGAAAAAAAAGAAAAAGAAAAACTAACTAGCACACTTTCGTAGGCAACACGATTGCACTGAGCACGTGCAACAAGCCTTTAAACCTCTAGGTGTCCCTAGTAGGAGGAGTGTTATCTCCTGAGGGTTTTCAGCGGATTGCACCCACAAAATCCAATAATAAAAGGAAGATCATGAATATTACATTTAAAGAAAAGAATTGTAAAAGAAAAGCCTTAAAAATTAGGGTTTCCAACTATGCTAGCTTTTCGGTTATCATGAGCCCTATCTTAATAGTCATGAAAAGATGTCAGAAATCACGTCCTCTCTCAATAAAACATCGTCTTATTCTTCATTCCTATCTTTCTTCCAAACATCGATCATATAACCCTATGTGTGTGTAAAGAACATCCCTACACCCGGGGAATTCAATTCAAGCTATCATACTCTTGTCCATCCACCTCAGTACTTTTTAATTAATGAATATTTAAATGAATTTGCTCACACACTTTCATGCGACCGCTAATACTTCTTGAGGTACTAACCGACCGATTACTCATGTGCTTGCTTATTTGGTGTTTTTCCTCGTCTTGCACCACCTAAGGCTTAGCAGTGACTCCCAGACCAGTTGGCCTTAGGGCACTAGGTGAAGAGGCACCCTTGCTATATTTTTTTATTGCTGCCTTGGCGATAACAAAACCAGTGTCCATTTTTCTCACCATTTTATATTTTCTTCATTTTTTTTTATTTCCTTCATACTTTGGCTTTTAGACAAGAGCATTTTAAGGTATCCTCTACTATCCCGAGTTTCAAGAAGTGTGTAAGTGCGAATAGCAGGGTATCAACGTTCAAAATGTTTGGCTTCCAGAATAGGAACTATTTTTCAGACTTATTTTTATCCTCAGATTAGTGACTTCTTTCATCTTACTAATCCTTGGGACAACGGCTCATAACTACTTATTACTAGTTCGTATAAGAAAACTTCTAATTTTCTTGGTTTTCTTAAATTTTTCTAATCTTTTGGATGTAATTTTTCACTATCTAATCTTTTATTATCTTATTTATGTACAAAATATTTTTATATTTTTTGAAAATTTTTAAATTTTTAAAGGTTTTTTTTTTAAAAAAATGTTTTGTGCTTATGCAAAGTATGATGCAAATGATACGAAAATAAGCACAAACCTCCCCCAAACTTGTTTTCAACAGTGTCCTCACTGTTGCCATCTGCTGAATCTCGAAAAACCTGTAAGCTTGGGAGGAAATTTATTAACGGGGGCAAAATATTTAAGTGAAGATCCTCCCCCAAACTTATTTTTGGCTCAAAATTTTGTAAAAATTTTCTTTTCAAGAGCCCGATTATACCCCCCAAACTTGAGTTAAACAATGTAAGCTTTGAAAACCACATGAGGGGGTCAAAAATCAGTGGTCGATGCCAAGCTTTGCAAAGACCGAAAGTTAACACCAACCATTCAAAAATTTTATCAATGCAGTGCTCTGGTTGGTGGAAGAAGAAGTGGGGAAAGAGTAAGTGGTGGAATAGAATGTGTGTGCGTCTCATTTTGGAGAGATGATGCAGTGAATGTGATGGATTACTCGCATTCTTCTTACAGTTCAGAGAAGGGGTGGAGGTTCAATTTCATTGATTGGGAGATGAATCATCTCAACACCCGTATCATTTAAAAATGCGAGTTCATCAGCGAAGATCTCCTCAAAAGTTTCATCAATACCCCGAAGAATAATGTCATCACAAAGTGCGGGGTGATCTTCAGACTCTAAGAACAGTTCATAATCAGTGTTAGTTTTTGACCCGGACATCTCGGTGGAAGAGTCCGTATGTGTATTATACATGGTTGGGTCAAACAATAACATATGAAAAGAGTCAAGATCAGTATCATGAGGATCATCAAATTCGCTGCTGTCGACATCCATTAAGTCGATAGAACAGACCTGAGCAGTAGGTTCGGAGGGTACACTTCCCAACTTGTAAATGTTCAGCTCAATTGACCTATTCCCGAAGGATAGGGTCATAGAACCATTACGACAGTTGATAATAGCGTTGGAAGTGGCCAAAAAGGGGCGACCTAAAATCACCGGAATTTGATTCCGTGGGTTCGCTACAGGCTGTGTATCAATTACAATAAAGTCCACAGGGAATATAAATTCCCCGATTTTTATTAACACATCCTCCAGTTCACCCCTAGGTTTGGTGCTTGATCGGTCAGCCATCTGGAGAGTGCAATGGGCTGGTTTCAACTCTCCGATCCCTAACTGCTCATAGACTGAGAAAAGAAGCAGGTTAACACTTGCGCCAAGGTCGAGTAGAGCACGGTTGATGTGTTTTTCCCCGATAGAAATGGAAATAATAGGATAGCCAGGATCCTTATGTTTCCTCGGTAATTGCTGGGGGAAAGCCGTGTCTACGGTCTTTGCTATGAATATCTTCTTGGGCACTTGAGTCTTCCTCTTTCTAGTGCACAAGTC
This sequence comes from Agapanthus africanus, assembly GCA_030015575.1. Taxonomy (NCBI): domain Eukaryota; kingdom Viridiplantae; phylum Streptophyta; class Magnoliopsida; order Asparagales; family Amaryllidaceae; genus Agapanthus; species Agapanthus africanus. Next base: position 902,928,555 of record JASDDO010000019.1, on the reverse strand, counting down.
TTTAAGAACTTTCGCATATGCGAGGACTTGTTGTATTGCATCTAGAAGAGGGATGTTGATGTTAACCTGTTTAAACATTTCCGTGATCTTCTCCATTTGCGAACTCAGTGTGTTTCCCCTTAACTGATTCGGATAAGGAGCTTGAGCAATAAGATCTGGGTCCAACACTGGAGAAGATCGTGTGGGTGGGAACGATCTAAGAATGGGAGTGGGGATCGTTTTCGGTGAACTAGAAGAGCTGGGCTGAGGTGTCGAGCCATGGGGAAAACGGAGAATAGGCTCAGAAGAAGGTGGTGGGGTAGAAGAACTGGGATCAGAATTAGAAGTAGAAGTGGAAGGAAAGGTCTCAGCCGGGGTATCATTGATAGATTTTTCAGTGTCATCAATCTCTTCCCCAACGTGATTGTCAAGCACTCTTCCAGATCTCAACGTGATTGCATCATATTGTGTGAATAGCCAGGATTGGGCAAAGGTTGAGCTGGAAGTTTCCCTTTTTCTCTCGCACTCATTTCGGCTTTTAGTTGTGCAATTTGTTCTTCCATCGATTTAATATTCTCATTTTGAGAGACAATGATCTTCATCACATTATCGAAGGAAGATTGCATTTTTGCCGTCCCTTGGATGGATTGTTTCATGAAAGTATCCAAGGTTTTTGCTAGTGCAGAGGAATTATCAGTACCGGCCAATTGCAAAAAGTTTTCATATGGTGCAAAAGTGTTGGACGGATTTTGGAAGTTTTGTGATTGGTAGGGGTGCTGACTCAATTGAAGTGGTTGCTGTTGTGGTGGAGGGACCCTTTGGAAATTGTTTTGGTTTGGACCCGTGTTTTGAGTTTGTGATTAGTTCCAAGCAAAATTAGGGTGATTCCTCCAACCCTGATTATATGTGGAAGAAAATAGATCGTTTCTAGGTCTTTGAAAAGCAGCATTGGTATGTTCGTCACCTTGAAATGGAGAATTTAGTGGACATTCTTCCATGAGATGAGAAGCATCAGAACAGCATCCACATACAGTCTTAGAGAGTGACATTTGATTTAGGGCGGCGGCTAAAAATTTGTTTTCCATAGTCTCGAGTTTCTTATTTATAGCTGAAATTTCAGCTCTAACTCCTATGGAAACATCCGATTGGTTATTGCCAGCCCTAGACGATTGACTCACACCCTCCCATTGTAAAGATTTTTCAGCGAAATCTTCTAAAAATTTCCAGGCTTCCCCATCATCTTTGATCATGAAGTTGCCTTGACACATGGATTCAAGGGTCTGTCTTGTGTTAGGATTAATGCCCTCATATATGATTCGGCACAGTTCCCATCTAGGGATTCCGTGATGAGGACATTGAACTAACAAATCCTTGAAGCGTTCAAGACATTTTAAGAATGTTTCATTTGGAAGCTGGGTGAATTGATTTATTTCGCTACGGACTCGAGCTGTCTTATGATGTGGGTAAAATTTCTTAAGGAATGCTTTGACGAATTCTTCCCAGTTTGAAATGGAATGTGCAGTAGTGTTGTAAAGACACTTCTCGGCTATATCGCACAAGGTAAATGGGAGAAGACGAAGACGCATAGCATCCACATAAAGCTGTGAAGTACCCATCATAGCGCATACATTTTCAAATTTTGTAATAAAGACATATGCGTCTTCAGACTCGAGACCGTGATATTTGGGTAGAAGGTTGATGTGTTGGGGTTTTATTTGAAAATTGTCCCCATTGGCTGGTGGAGTGGATAAGCAGGTCGAAAAAGGACCTCGTGTAGGATAGCACCTCTCTTGGAGAGAGATGCGGGGTGGATTCTGCGCACCTGGGGACGGCGGCAGATTAGTGGGAAAGAAGTTCGATGGAGAAGGATCCATCGGTGTGGGTGTGGTGGTGGGTAAAGAAAAGGTAAATGTAGAAACACCGACTTCGGAGTCGATCGGGGGAACGCGGACTAAACGGGCACTAGAATCCCGTATCCAGCCTATCTTGCACTAAAAAGGGTTAGTACAAGTGGCAGCGTGACTTATAATTAGAGGAAATGATGAATGCGGTGTTTGTTTTGAAAAAGATGCAGATTTTTGAAAAAATGATGCAAATCACAACAAATGCAACAAGCAAAACCCTAATTCTAGTGGTCGCCTAGGTCAAAGCTCTAGACCGCTCCTAACTGCCAAAAGAAAAATCGCAAGATCAATCCTCCACTGCCTCTTTGTCTCCCCTGTGGCCAGGTAAGTGCCAGGTAAGTGGGAAGATACTCCACTACGTAAGTAGTGGGCCTAATTAATAACCACTAGCCTTAGACACACTTGCCTTAAACACCATAAAAGAAACGCGGATAAGCAATGAATTACCCACGGCCTTCTTCTGTCCTAAGTGAGCGTGATCCTTAGAGTCGTCTCTAGATTTCTTTTAGTTAATGAAGGTAAATGCGGATGCAAGTTTGTGATTTTTGGGGCTTAGGAAGGGTAATGAACTCCCCACCTAATCTAGATTTGGCCGTGCCCCTTAAAGTCCGTATTATTATGCAAACAACCAAGAAATCAAAAACACGCACAATTTTTATTGCTTTTTGCGGCGCTGCGATTTATTTGCAAAGAAACCTGCAGCAAATTGTTAATTGGAGCAGATGAGGCAGAAGATAAGAAAGCAGAGGAGTCACCTGAGAATTCTTTTACTGTAGCGCCGTGGTTTAGCCACAATAAGCACCTAATGCCGCGGATCCGCCGCGGGTTTGAAAGATCTCTGCACCAAAATTTTACAGTGTGCCTCTATTCACCTTCTAAGCTCTCTGGAATGCTCTGAAAAATTTTTCCACAGCTCCACAAATTCCAGATTTCCTCGCAACAAATCACAACAACACGTTTAGAGTTTGCGCGAATTTTGATCTAAAAATATAGATGGAATAAACTTTTCAACTCAAATTACAAAATACGAACAAATAGCGTACTATCCCCGGCAACGGCGCCATTTGATTGATACGAATTTCTCGTTGTGTAGGTAGAAAATGTATATAGAAATCACAACCAAAAATTATTTGACCGCAATCAACAACGGTGTCAATTGTTGCGCGTTAGTAAGTGCGGATCGTCCATAGGAAAAGTGTAATCGTTCATATTTCGAATGAGATCAGTCGAAAATTTAAAGAAAAGAGAAGAAACAATTCATGATTTGTAAATTGAAGTTCAAGAATTAGGAAAAATCTAGTCTAAATCAAGAAATAACAAAATCAAGAATTGAGAATTTATGATGATTTCCAAATCAAATATCAAGAATCGAAGTGAGGCTCGTAGGAATCGATCGGATCTATAGATGTGATGAAATCTAGCGATTACATATTCTTATCCATTGATGAATTGATATTAGATCGATGATGATCAACGAGAATTAGGGATTTCTTGTGAAACTAGGGTTTCATCATCTATCCCTTGTTCCTTCGTCGATATCATTCACATTCTAGTCTCTAGTAAATTCAAGAATCGATCGTGGATCCCTAATTTCAAGCGATCACAATCAAGAAAGCATCGCAACGAAACTAGGTTGTCGATTCTTCAATTTACAAGAGTTTACAAAACTCGTAGGACTTAAGAATCGTTTTAAGATTTGTTACATCATCATTCTATTGATCGTCTCGACTTCTTTACGAGCGGAGTTTTACTCAAACATCACAACAAGAACCACAATCACAAATTGAGATCGAATCATGATGCAAGAATTTAAAGAAAGCAAGATTAAAGAATTTCACCTTTTATTTATCAACAATTCCGTTACAATTCACTCAAGAACTACAAGAGGAAAGAACTCGATCGTCGATTTGGCTTCGCTTGTCTCCTTGAGTCGCGGATCGGCTTGGATCACTTGCTCGATTGAAGATCGGCTCCGTTCCTAAAAGGTTGAAGGCTTCTCGCTTGAATGGTACTCGAGATCTTGAATTTGGCTTTGGAATTTGAATTAGGGTTTACAAGTTGTGTCACTCAACTTGTAGGTGGAAGATGAAGAGAGGAGAAGAAGAAGAAGAAGAAGACCCTTAACCCTAGATCTAGGTTTCCTTTTATAATCCATCCAAAACCCTAGATCTAGAATTCAAATTTCAAATTTTCCCTCCAAAATGAACAACTTTTCCCTCCAAAATGAACCACCTCATTTGAATTTTCCCTCCAAAATGAACTACCTCATTTAAATTTTCCCTCCAAAATGAACTATCTCATTTGAATTTTCCCTCCAAAATGAGGTTGTTAGAAAGAATCTTCTAGAAGAAGTTTGTTGAAGGGAATATTCTAGAATGAGGTTGTTACAAGGAGGCTTCTAGAAGATGGTTGTTGGAGAGAGCCTTCTAGAAGAAGGTTGTTGGAGGGAATATTCTAGAATGAGGAATATTCTTGGGTAAGGTTGTTAGGCCGAGCCTTCTAGATGAAGCCACGTGGAGTTCTGGAGAGTTCTGGAAGCTTGAGTCGTTATTGGAGACACGTGGAAGAACTATGATGCACTAATCTCTTTATCATGCCGCGGATCCGCGGCTCCAAGTGGGTTTGGGCCGCGGATCCGCGGTCCTTTGAGGGCCCCACTGTATGAAACTCCTTGGTAATTCTTCTGCTGAGTTTGGGATCATTTTCTGATGTGATGAATATTATAATTCCCTCTGTATAAATGCCAGATCAAACATCTTAGACTTGGCGTAATTTTGATCAGCACTTTGACAATTTTGGCTCAGTTTCTGGAATTTCCTGCACAGACTTCGAAACAAGTGCTGCGCTACACAAGAATGATGCGATGCCATGATAAACAGTCAATTTCCTTAAAAATGCCGGTTTTAGAGTACAGTACAGGTAATTCAATATTTTACAGGTGTTTTGCTAATATGTGCAATATGAATACCGAACACCTCTAGATGAATGCAAAAGATAGGGAAATTGCCGTGTTAAAAATGCAGTATTTTCGACTGATCAAATGGACTCGTTCCCGTTTCCCGGATTTCACATATCCAAGCCCGAGCGTTTCCATTCTCCCATTGGGCAGCTTGCGCTGAGTCCCAGGGACATCCCAAATCCTGTTATAGAACCGAGCTTGTCGGACAGTCTGTTTTAAAGGTACCCCTTGGCGCTTCAATAGCCTTTTTAGTCTATTTGTATAATATCTGGGCAAACGGATGGGTTGGAGCCTGTCAAGTGTAGAATCCGCGCCGTACCAGATTTCTTTCTCCACTCTTGTTTCCGTGGATCGGTAGAATAGGATCGCCTTTTCACCTTTTCGCCTGGGAGGGACGTAAAATATCTGTAGGTCTTGCACATTGTAAGCTCCAAGTGCGTCAAGATCTTTGTAGTGCTCCCGCGAAGTCATGGTGATTTGCAAACTCTAATCATCACCAGGGAATTCTTGTATTGACGGCCGACTGGAGAACACAGCATTGACCTCATCTTCCGAGTCAATTCCGAAGATCAATATGGGGGCGGTTGGTCCCGGGTTGTTGCGTCGAGACGGCCCAGCGTAAACTATCTCTTCTTCTTCTTCGGTATCACTCCCGAAAACAGGAATGGTGGCGGCGGCTTTGTTCTCCGCTTTGCGACACCTCTCCTTGTCCTCATAATCTGGCAAAAAGTACTTTGCATCTTCGTATTTGCGGACTTCGTTCATGGAGAATGGGTTCAGCTCTCCTGTTACGGTGTACTCGAGACCATCCTTGAAATACTTCATACACTGATGTTGCGTAGAGGGAATGATTTTGTACTCGTGTAATCAGGGATGACCGAGCAAAGCATTGTAGCAGGTCTTGGCGTCAATGACGTGAAACTTGATGTCCGTGACGAGTAGTCCGAAGCGTAATGTTAGTATTACAGATCCGAGAGTTCGTGACGACTGGGAGTCGAACCCGGAGATGGTAATTTTATCACGAGCGAGGTGCTGAACGCTCACGCAGATTTCCTTCAATACCCGAACATTAAGGAGATTGACGGAGGATCCATTATCAACCAGAATTTTGCCTATCTTGATATCATAGCAGTATCCAGAGACGTATAGGGGACGGTTGTGGTCGCACGTCCCAAGGAGAAGGTCCTCATCACCGAAAGTGATATCGGCCGTGTGCGCTTCTTCCAGTTCATCCTTCATCCTTTCTTCGGTGAGGAAAGCTTGGAATTGCTCGGGCTCTTACAGCGCCTTGATTAATGAATCCCTCACTTCTTTTGATAATAAGAGGGCGTCAAGAATGCTGAGCTACGAGGGTAGCTTCCTCAGGTGCGCTAGGATATTGTAATCCACCTTACTCTTCCTGGGAGGGTCCTTGGCAGTCAGTTCTTTCATGACTTGGTCATCTAAAGCGATATCCTCAGCGGCCTTTTCCTTTCCCTTATCTTTTCTAGTTGCGGGTCCGAGATTCTTTTCCGGGAGCGTGCGATTGCGCAGCTGAATGTTTTCGCAGGTCTCTGGTCCTTCCTCTTTCCCTAAAACGGATTCTTTAAAGAGAGGGCCCAGAGCCATTTCCTCATCAGAGTTGCTCCCAAAGATGAGAACTTGTGATTCTCCGGCGTTGACCGTGTAACAGTTGCCGGTAATTCTTTTGTGCCTGTCGGTTGTACTTCTCTGCTCCTGACGAGTTCTGCGTTTCATTCGCTTAAAATGTTGCCGGTGAGCAACATATCCCTGCCACCATATCTTAAAAGCGTCGCACTCCTCAGTGGGGTGTGAAATCTTCCGATGATATGAGCAGTAATTAGGGTGCCTCTCCGTCCCATTAAGCGTGTTTTCTTCCGAGGGTGGTAGCTTCATTCCCATTGACATGGCTTTGGCAAACCTTTTCCTCGTCTTGAATATGTTTTTATCCGCATCGGATGTCTTTTGATCCGGCGGGAGTGCTTCAACTCTTTCGTTTAGTCGCCTGCGTTTGGCTCCTTCTGATGCGGCCATCTCACGCTCCCGATCGGCTTTACTTTTCAGAAGAATCTCGTCTAGAAAGGCGTCGATCATCTCGTCTGACGGCCACCCAAGTTCCGGCTCAGGCTCTGCCCCCAGTCTTTCTGTGCAGGGTGCTTCTTCATTGTCTAGCGACGAATGAGAGATCACATGGCAACTTGCTACGTAATCCTCAGATCCATCTGACGAGTCTTCCCCATCATTTTCGTCCTCAAGGACGTGGCTGAGGAACTCTTGGAGCGTGATGGGGGTCCGCGCTTTCTGATTATATTCTTCCAGCGCGTCGATCTGTTTCTGCAAGTCCGTGCGCTTGTTACCATGCTTCACGGGCTTTTTGGATCTCTTCTTCTTTTTCGCAGATTTCGACGGCTGGGTATGAGCGCTTGGGCCCTCACCGTCGATCTTTGGAGTTGGGCGCGGCTTCAGCATCCTTTCGATGATCTGGGGTTCCAGTGGGTTCTCCCACCTGATCGCTGGGCATGTCTGGAGATCATTCAGCATTCTTTTGGTTTTTGCTGAAAGCACGATTTCCCATGGAGCTTCTTCAATGAAAGAACAAGTTGCCTGATTTGGAGAGGTTTTGTCGATCAAAAATATTTGTAACCGCAATCAAGAACGGCGTCGCTTTGCAGCTAGCCGGTGAATACGGGTCGGTCCACAGGGATGTGTAAATCTCCTTTAAGTTCTTACGAGTTAATTCCAAATGGTGTTTGGATTTATAATTAAACCTAAAAATTGAAGTTGTATGATACTAGGATTAGAAACTTGCTAGAATTAGGTTTAAGGAAAATTTGGTAAACAAAGTTCTATATCTCTTTCCATTGCCATTAATTAAATCTATCATATTAGTGTTATGGTAAATATTTATAAAGGGGATTAGGATGATTGGGATGATTGATTCTTCCTCTTGATCTTTGTCCTTCCTTTATTAATCTTCACCCTAACCTCCATGGAAAACCTTAAAATCCGGGCCTTTAGACTACGGAATCACCGCTACCTCGAGGGTAGAAGTGCCGTAGGGAGCGGAATAAGAAGGTATGCATGGAGTTCTAATGTTCATAAAAGTTTGGCAACGAAAAGAGATGAGAGATCTTCATCTCTCAAATCCTTCCCTATTCCTAACCCTAACAAGCGAGGAAACTACTCGCTCATTGAGGGGATGAAGAAAGACATGATTTTATTAAAGAGAGAAAACATTTACTGCAAGTTAATAAAAACTAAACTAAATTAAACTAAGGCAAGAAAGTAATTTACCTAGGGCAGATATGAAAAACTACAACTACTGCAAGGAAAATAACCTACTTACTTTTGATGCGCTCTAACTTCAAGAAAACAGAATTTTATTCATGAGTAGAGGCATGAGAAAATACAAGGCTTTTGGGTTCTATTTATAGGACATAGAAACCCTAGGTTTACAATTGCACCGCATGTCTACAATTACAAATATACCCCTAGAAAATCTTTCCAAAGCCGCCAAAAATTATGGTAAAATTTCCTGCGCACTAGGGCTTCAAATGGCCGCGGAACCGCGGCATGGGCGCGCTTGGGCCGCGGTTCCGTGGCCCAATGGTGAGTTCACTTCATCATTTTTTCTGGGCTGCCTTGGTATCTTTTGGGCTTCCTGGTTATTTATTCCTTTTATCAATTTGGCTTCTGTATTAATTCCAGATCTTTAGTGAACACTTTGCAATGGATCTTTTAACCATTTTTCTTGTAAATTTGGATCTTGCGTTGCCTTGTTAATGGTGAACCGTTCTTCTGCTGGGTTTTACTAAGATCTTCCTAATTGTTGGTCAAAAGTCCTTCTTTTGTGTCGTCTTTTGTGTTTTTCACTGTTTTCGCGCCAAGAACCTGTAACCTGTAACATGTAGCAGACATGGGTCAAAAGCACCTGTTTTTATTCTTAAATGCATAAGAATGGGGAATACAAAATGCAATATTATGTTATAAACAAATACCCCCAAACTTATCTTTTGCTCGCCCTCGAGCAAACTTATTATTTTACTTAGTCTCGATAAAAATCTAACCTAGCCGCACTTTCGCAGGGAAACGCGATTGCACTGAGCTCGTGCAACAAGCCGTTAAACCTCTAGGTGTCCCTAGTAGGAGGAGTGTTGTCTCCTGAGGGTTTTCAGCGGATTACACCCACAAAATCCTATCAATTCGGCTTTTCGACTTTAATTCTCCAATTAGGTTTTCTAACAAGGAATTCTATTATCTTCGACCCGTAAACTATCCACCCATATTCTTCACGCTTCCTCATCATCTAACTTAAGATTATATATATCCTGTGAACTTACTTAGCTTTCGGCATCTCTTAAGTTTTCCTTCTACGGTTCCATCTCCACTTAGGAATTTCTATCAACTCTATTAAAGATACAAGTTATATTCTTCATTCCTCTCTCTTATCTAAATTCCAATCACATACCCCTACGTGTGTGTATAGATCACCCCTACACTTGGAAATTCAAATCAAGCAATCATACTCTCGTCCGTTGTCCAAAGCACTTATTAAGTAGGTGAATTTTTAATTGAATTTTGCCTACACATCCTTCATGCGACCGTTAATACTTCTTGAGGTACCAACAACCGATTACAAGATGTGTTTGCACTTTAAAGCATACTTCCTAGTCTTGCAACACCCAAGGCTTTTAGCAGTGACTCCCAAACCAGTTGGTCTAAGGCACTAGGTGATGAAGCACCCTCGCTAAATATTTTTTCTATTTTTGCAGCCTTAAGTAATCACAAAAACCAGTGTCCATTTTTTTTATTCTTTATTCACACTTGTATTTTTTTTTCTTTTATTTTCATTGTACTAAGGACTTTAGACAAGAGCATTTCAAGGTCTCTTCTACTATTCTAAGTTTCAAGGTGCGTGATTGTGCAAATTGTAGGGTATACATTTTCAGAATCTAGACTTAAGCTAGGAACTATTTTTCAAACTTATACTCTAATAAGAACATCAATACTCTTCCCTTGTTTCGACTTAGCCCAAGAAGTGAACCCAAAATTTGCCTATTTCTAAATAAACTACAAGGCATATACTTTCTACCGTTAAACTTTAAGGAATGTTATTTTTAGGGTTTTTAATTCACTAAGTCTAAGATCTAGTTGTTCCTAGCCAGTTAACCTATCTGTCAAACTCAAGTCAATTAGCCAAAATTGAATACATTAATTTTTATAATTTTTGAATTTTTTCAATTTTTATGGGTTTTCAAATAAGTATGCAAATGCAAAAATATGTACAAATGAATGCGAAGGAAGAAGACGTACCGAGCATACCCCCAAACTTGAACTTGACAGTGTCCTCACTGTCATACTAAACCAAGAGGGTCAAAATGTCGGCACTCCCCTGTTTATTTATTTACAATTATTTTTTTATTTGTTTTGAATTTTTTTTTAAATTTTTATAGAAAAAGAAAACAAAAAGATATATACATATATACAACAAGATTCCCCCCAAACTTAAGCTTGGCCTTACACAAGCCAAATGTTAGCACCAACCATTCAAAAATCTTATCATGGTAATGGTAAAGTTGGTGCAAGAATGGGATGGAAAGAAAAGAGATGAAAAGCACGCGAGACCGTATGGAAAGAAGAATGGTAGAATATGGTCTCGGTGGGGGAGAAGAAAGACGGAAAGAAGAAAGAAGTGGAGTGCGATCTTGAGGGTGTAAATTGAGTGAATAAATTAGCGCGATATGTGATGACCGATATGTTATAAGCGATTGCGCTAACCTATCTACTCGTCGAGAAATGAGATCAAATCCCTCAAGATTCGCAAGAAAACATGGGTACGCCGAACTTGGTATCGGAGATGAAAGCGTAACGGTCATTCGTTCGGTCGGAACAATGGGAAAGACAAAAGGGAGTGAATTGGGGATAGTATCTTTCTCACCGTAGTAAACTGTTTCTAACATGAAAGATTCCATTAATGGTTCGAAACTACTATAATCAACCGAGTCTGATGGCTCATCTAAAAATGTAAAGGACTCAAACTCGGGCGGTGAGTCATCAACATCGTCCGAAAAAATGAAACACTCGTAGGTGTTATCATCTGTGAGAATTGTGTCAGATTCAAAGGAAAAGGTTTCAAGCTCACCGTCTTCAAGCGGGGTCGGAACGATGGAAGGGATGGAGGGTGATATAACAGTCAAAGGTTCAGGAGGATGAATTGGAAAATCAGACACATCAAAAAAAAATGATTCAACCTCAATATTATCCTCAAGACTCTCCTCAATACTATCCTCAATATTTAACTCATCCATGCCATTATCATCAAAATCTAGACGCATATGAGATTCGGGAGAAACATTTAATAACTCAGGATGATGATTTGAACATAAAATTTCAATTAAATCGACAGGTTCATCATCCGAAATATTCCCGGCGTCTATATCCTCAATCAAGTGAAAATCAATTTCTTTAGACACCTCATCAAAAGCATGGATATGTATCGATTTAGGTTCTAGATGGGAGGTGTAAAGATCGAAAGGATTAGGTGCGGTTTCACTCGAAAGGGATTCTTCACAATTTGGCAAATTAAGCACTACAAAATCACACAACTCATTTTTATTTTCAACAGGTGAACTATTTAGGGCAATCGATGGAAAACAGGAGTTGTGGGCTTCAATTGGGTACGGGTAGGCTTGATTTGAAAATCCTCTCTCATTCTCACTCTGTCCAACCGCCTCCTTATACATTAAAAAATTTTGAGCTACCGGTTCACTAGGTTGCATAAGGGCGGCCACGGACGCTTCCACATTCCTAGTCATTTTATTTGTTGCTGCAATATAAGCTTCCAACGACTCTTCCAAACTAGACTTAGGTGGTGAGGGGGTTTCGGTAAAAAATTCAAATTGGTGTAGATATGCAAAACTCCCAACAGGCTGTGTAGAAACAGTGTCTAGTGAAGGTGGGAAGGTCAGGTATGACTGGTAGGAAGTGGGTGGTTGGGCAGGGGTAGGGTCAACATATGGATAAATAGGTGAATAGTCGTGCGGATTCCTAGAACTACATGAGTGGAGAGGGGTGAAAGATCGACTACGAGATTGAGCAATATACTCAGCAATGGACATCGGCTTAGGGGTTACAGCTGAACTTGAAAAAGTGGTGTCAACATACGAAGGTGGTGAAGGTTGACTTGGCTGACACAAAGTGGGTTGAAAAGTCAAATTGTTTCTCCTAGACGTCTCTATGCGATCTTTCAAAGATTTTTTAGGCATGGAGGGATCATCTTTAAATTGACCGAACAAATTGACATACGACGCAAAATTAGGTTCGGGATACCAAAGTTCGGCTAATGATTTATTATGTGGGGTACCCATGTTGGAAGAAAGGGGAAAGAAGGAAAGTTTATTGTGGTGCAAGGATTTATTTGTGGCTAAAAACTTTGCAAGTTTCTATTAAAATTTTCCTTATTCTTTTTTTTATTCTCCTTCTCTTTATTAGGAAAAATTTGTGCAAAAAGATTTTAGAGAAAAAAAAAATATGCAACAACAAAATATTACTTGCAATCAATTTTATATCAAGCGGGGCCCAAAAATCCTGCACAAGATTGTTATTTGGAAGGGCAAATATTTTTAAAGCGCAACAAATCCTGCAGGCATTTTCCAGAAAATATATTTCAAAAATTTTACCGAATTTTTCTATGATGGTACATTCATTAATTTGAGTGATATATTATTTCTGAAGTTAGTGGCTTCTTGCTATAATTAGGACAAAAGTAACAGCATTTTTCTACAATTTAATTAACCTTTATTAAAAATAATATTTTTTCAATCCATTTGGCAGCACATTATTTAAAATGATATTTTTTCAATCCATTTGGCAGCACATAAAAGATACATGTAATAATCCAGTTCGTCATTGAGTGACGTGGGATACTTTAATTGTCTATGTGCTAGAATATACATTTAAAATATGATCCTCATTGATTGGGGGGGTGTGTGTGTTAGAGGAGGAACAGAAAATCTTACCGAAAATTTTTGAGAAGAAGATGCCACCAGATCGCCGCCCTTCCGCGGCAATATAGCTCTAACACCGCGGTTCCGCGGTCTTCTTGATGGCTTAGATTCCCAAAAATTTTTTAGTGCGATGGCTCGACAAAACGGCCGCGTTTCCGCGGCCTAAGGCGGGTTTCGTCCGCGGAAACGCGGCTTGGTGGTGGAATTAGGTCTCCAGAAAAATTGCTCTGTTCTCTTTTTTTAAAATCCCTTCTGTTCCGATATCTCGTTTTCTGTTTCCCTTCTGGAATTTTCAAGTTTCGATTTTGTATATCCTCCAAAAATTCAAATAACAAAATATCCCTTCCAAAAATAACAGATTATATATATTTTTATATTTTTTTTTGATTTTTCAGATTTTTATGATTTTTTAAATTTTAAATTTTGATTAACCCGAAATTGCAAAAAGGAAATTTTACGCCATCCCCGGCAACGGCGCCATTTGATTTGGAGAGATTTTGTCGATCAAAAATATTTGTAACCGCAATCAAGAACGGCGTCGCTTTGCAGCTAGCCGGTGAATACGGGTCGGTCCACAGGGATGTGTAAATCTCCTTTAAGTTCTTACGAGTTAATTCCAAATGGTGTTTGGATTTATAATTAAATCTAAAAATTGAAGTTGTATGATACTAGGATTAGAAACTTGGTAGAATTAGGTTTAAGGAAAATTTGGTAAACAAAGATCTACATCTCTTTCCATTGCCATTAATTAAATCTATCATATTAGTGTTATGGTAAATATTTATAAAGGGGATTAGGATGATTGGGATGATTGATTCTTCCTCTTGATCCTTGTCCTTCCTTTATTAATCTTCACCCTAACCTCCATGGAAAACCTTAAAATCCGGGCCTTTAGACTACGGAATCACCGCTACCTCGAGGGTAGAAGTGTCGTAGGGAGCGGAATAAGAAGGTATGCATGGAGTTCTAATGTTCATAAAAGTTTGGCAACGAAAAGAGATGAGAGATCTTCATCTCTCAAATCCTTCCCTATTCCTAACCCTAACAAGCGAGGAAACTACTCGCTCATTGAGGGGATGAAGAAAGACATGATTTTATTAAAGAGAGAAAACATTTACTGCAAGTTAATAAAAACTAAACTAAATTAAACTAAGGCAAGAAAGTAATTTACCTAGGGCAGATATGAAAAACTATAACTACTGCAAGGAAAATAACCTACTTACTTTTGATGCGCTCTAACTTCAAGAAAACAGAATTTTATTCATGAGTAGAGGCATGAGAAAATACAAGGCTTTTGGGTTCTATTTATAGGACATAGAAACCCTAGGTTTACAATTGCACCGCATGTCTACAATTACAAATATACCCCTAGAAAATCTTTCCAAAGCCGCCAAAAATTATGGTAAAATTTCCTGCGCACTAGGGCTTCAAACGGCCGCGGAACCGCGGCATGGGCGCGCTTGGGCCGCGGTTCCGCGGCCCAATGGTGAGTTCACTTCATCATTTTTTCTGGGCTGCCTTGGTATCTTTTGGGCTTCCTGGTTATTTATTCCTTTTATCAATTTGGCTTCCGTATTAATTCCAGATCTTAAGTGAACACTTTGCAATGGATCTTTTAACCATTTTTCTCGCAAATTTGGATCTTGCGTTGCTTTGTTGATGGTGAACCGTTCTTCTGCTGGGTTTTACTAAGATCTTCCTAATTGTTGGTCAAAAATCCTTCTTTTGTGTCGTCTTTTGTGTTTTTCACTGTTTTCGCGCCAAGAACTTGTAACCTGTAACATGTAGCAGACATGGGTCAAAAGCACCTGTTTTTATTCTTAAATGCATAAGAATGGGGAATACAAAATGCAATATTATGTTATAAACATTGCCCCCGGTGTGTCCGTCTTCTTGGGAGTGTGCGGTTGTGGCGGGTTCACCTTCCACTTCTCGGACAGCGCAAACTTGCCCTGTAGGTATTGATCTTCAATCCATCCATTGAAGACGAAGCAATCCTCAACCGGATGGCTTACCGTTTGATGGTAAGGGCAATAATTGGGGTTATTCACCTCACTGGGTTGCGGCGGTGGCCTTGGGTTTGGCAAGTTGATAAGCCTGTTGCGTACCGCCAGCTCAAATAGCCTCTTCGTCTTATCCCGCGGGAATGAGTAGGGGCACTTCATTTTCTCATTATAATACCGCCGTCTTTCTTCCAGTTGATCCGCCAGCTTTAGGGCACTGGGTTGCTGCTGAGCGTTCGCAACGAAGGTTGCCTTCCCTTTACCCTTGTCATTCCGAGGTTCCGGCTTCGGGGGAGACGGTCTGTGACCCATCTGGTCCATCTGAGCCAACTTGTCGATCAAAGCCTGGAACGTAGTTGGCTTAAAGAACATCATGAACTGTGAGATAGTTGCATGAGGATCTAGGGTACCCACAAACATGCCCACCGCGGGCGCTTCCTCAATGCGTTGTTCGCATTTCGACAACAAGTTTCGCCAGCGTATAGCATACTGGACCCACGTCTCGCCTGGTTTCACCCTGGCATTAATCAACGCCGTTATTAGGGTGCGTTCGCTGGCACTCGCGAATCGCTGCGTTAATAGCAGCTCCATCTCCGCAAATGTTTTGACGGAGTCGTTCGAGAGCTCAGAGTACCACTCGAACGCCGTTTCTGACAAGCTGCCGACAAACTGGCGAAGTAGCAGTTTGTCGTCGCCTCCAGTGTTGCCACAAAGTGCCCTGAACTGGGCAACATGCTGGTGGGGATTGCCCATCCCTTTATAGACATGGAATTTCGGTATTGTATAGCCCGGCGGGTACTTGATCTGATCATACCAGCTCGGATACGGTCGCCCTGTTCTGACAACTTGACCGGCTGCCTCAGTCGCCTGGTGAACCCGTATCTGCTGAGATATATACTCGTCCAAGTCAGCTTTGGAAATTGTCTCCTCCTTGGCTGTTGGCAGAGCCGGTGGAGGATTTGACGTCTCTCCCTTGTCATCTTCAAGGACGATCGGGGGATTTTCAGCATGAGGATCTTGTTGGATCATCATACCTACCATGTCGTGGAACAGAAAGACCATTCGCTTTATATTGGCTGCTTGTTCCGCAGCCTCTTTATCCTTCTTTTCCAGTATCCTGCGAAGGAACTCAGCGTCAGTTTCCTGTTCCTGGCGTTGATCCAAGGATGCTTCGGGGCTTTCTTTTGGCCCAGTGAGTGTGGCCATCAAATTCATCATTTCTTGGAGCTTCTGCTGCTGCTCCTGAGCTTTAGTCACCGATCGCGTGAGCGGTCGATGACCTGTAGATGTACGGCTATCCTCCTTCCTGGACGCCATGTAAACGGTATGCACCACTATGCCCCCAGACTTAAGGCGTTTAGGCTTACTGTCTTTGACATTAGCTGTAGGCGTAGGGACCTTCTCCGGCCTTCCTCTCTTTTGAGTAATCGACGTTGAGGGAGCCGTTGCAGCGGGCACCCAAGTGGTTGTCGTCCTTTGTGATTTGACAGGACAGTTCTTTTCTTCCCGAACCTTCACCCTCTTCTGCCGGCGAGAGTTATCTTGGTCGATTACTGAGTCTTGGACCCTCCGCCAGACCTTGTAAATTTTGGAGGACAGCCGTTGAGGGGGCTGCTCCAGCTTTGCATCTGTAATACTCTCCGCAGGTGGAGGAGATCTTTTTAGCGTGGCAGTCGGAGAGTTATTGCGTACCCTCCTTAGCGGTTCAAAGTCGTTCCCAGTTGGAACAGCAGCATCAACTTCCACCATCGGAGCCGGTGGAGTTAGCCCTGAGGGGGAGTTGCCCCCGGCCTTCCTTACTCGGCGCCAGTGGCGACGTCGAGCGTGTCGAGCTGTTGGGACTGGCTCGGTGATAGGGATAGTCTCGTCTTGCCCCCTATCCGAATGAGGCGCCGCTGGTGCCAGCCTCTTGAAGGCTGATGTCTTTTGAGTGGCGATGTTCAATCTGTCAAAAACAGACCCTCGAGCAGGAGCAGGAGCCGGAATAGTCAGCCTTGAAAAGACCGACTCTTTAGCAGGAGAAGCCGTCTTGACGCCTTCAGGGATGGAGATGGTTGTCTTCTTTGCGATGGCCATGTCAGGGGTCATGGGCTTCTTGGCAGGCCCATTAGAGTTCAGGTTCAGCCTGGTAAAGACCGAGACTGCCGGCTTGACATTGGACGACCCGTTGAGAGGGGTCGTTGTAACAGTGAGCCGATCGAAGACCGGCTTCTTTTGCGCTTCCGGTGCGGGCACTGGAATGGTGAAGCTTGTAGGCGGGAGTGGTCCCGAAGAACAGACCGGTGGTGGCCTGAGTCACCTGTTCCACTGGCATGGCAAGGATGGAGGCCGCTTGAGGCCCATACACCTCCAGGTGAGGCGGAGCGTCTGTTGCACTTGCATTTCGAGCAGCTCGAGCAGTTGGATGCTATTGATGCTTGATTTCTGCGCCAGGTAAAAGACCAAATCTTAGTAACTTGAAACCCAAAGGCAACCATTAACAAACTGTGATTCGTTCGCGAAGATGACACACGAAGTGTGGAGTGGAAAGAGGAAAAGGTCCCACCGGGCGTGCCAGAATCTGTTCCCCTCCGAAAGACGGCGCGACAGACGTCTTGCCTGAAATTCGGGGCAGATGCTAATTAGTGCTATCCGTCTACCTCTCCGAAGATGCCAAGTTGATTTATGGAACCATGTATCGAAGGTTTAAACGGATGCGTCCGATATAACAGACTTCGTCAGATTCCCCCTCGCTTGAGGGGTTTTTGATTGTGGGGATGCTCTTCCCTGCAGGTACAAGCCCCTGCAGTTAATTACGCTACCGACCTTGCGGTAACAACTTTCTCCTTCTTCAAATGATCACTTCGTGTCGTGTGTGTTTGTTTTGTGTTTGGTTGCCCGTGGATTGTATACGGAGACTGAGTTATGTCGTCGTCCGTAGGGCGTGGACTAGTCCAAATCCGTATTATCTTAGATTTGGGTTTGGGGGTTTGGTTTTAAGGATACGTTAGCCTTATTTGAGACTAAGATCGACTTAAACGTTTGTTAAGGATACGTTAGTCTAGTTTTAGACTAAGATCAACTTAACGGGATCGTTTAGATCCAACAAGAGAGCAATGAAAGGGGGCCCTGTTGTTTAGTTTAGTGACATTGCGGTCAATAGGTAGTTTAAGGAAATTGCAGTCCAATGTTAGTTTTAAGACGTTGCGGTCAAGGTTAAGGACGTCATAGTCCGTGGATTTAAGGACTCCACAGTCCGGCATTAGTTTTAAGACATCACGGTCAAAGTTAAGGACGTCATAGTCCGTTGTTAGTTTTAAGACATCCCGGTCAAGGTTAAGGTCATCATAGTCCGTGGATTTTAAGGACTCCACAGTCCGGCATTAGTTTTAAGACATCACGGTCAAGATTAAGGACATCATAGTCCATGAGTTTAAGGACCCCACAGTCCGTATCAATGTGTGGTCATCGGGACCCGTCACCTCTTTGAAGACGTTGAGGAATTACAACGCCAAGTATCAAAGGAGTGAAGAGATGTACCCTTGAACCAAGGTAGATTAAATAATCTTTGGCCCAATTTGGAACTAAGACCAATTAATTATATTATGAGCCCATTAGCCTAGTTAAGTTTGAATTGAGGACTTATGGCCAGCTTGGGCTAAGTCCAATCATGTTTAGAATATTGGCCCTCTGTTGGTTCATTGAAGGAGAGGCTTTGCCTCTAGAAACTTAGCTAATTGGGCTAAAGCTAGTGTTAAACACTAAAGACCAACAGTGTTGAACACTGGGAATAAAATTAGCAACTTAGTGTTAAACACTAAAAGATAATCGGTGTTAAACACTAGCAACAACGCTTTCAAATTAGTGTTAAGCACTAAAGCAAATCAATGTTAAACACTGGAAACAGAGATTTCAAATTAGTGTTAAACACTAAAGCAAATCAGTGTTAGACACTGGAAACAGAGTTTTCAAATTAGTGTTAAACACTAAGAAAATCAGTGTTAAATACTGCAGATAGAGTTTTCAAATTAGTGTTAAACACTAAGAAAATCAGTGTTAAATACTGGAAACAATGTCTTCAAATTAGTGTTAAACACTAAGGAGAGAGGGGTCACATGTGGACATGTGAGAGTGCCCTGATTCCCCTTATTTTATTCTGCCAAAAGTATTGAATACTTTCTATAATTGCTCTTGGAGCATCACGTGCTGCCACGTGATGGGAATGTAGGTTTTTGACTGTTAAAGCTTTTGCCAAGGGGTCACGTGGTAGCGCGTGAGGGCGCCCATAGCTTCTGTTTGCTTTTTCTTTTTATCCTTCAGGGGTCACGTGGGGCACGCGAGACGTTGCCTCAAAGTTCTTTTCTGTGGATCTTTACAGGGGTCACGTGGTAGCACGTGACTCTGGTTCTTTGCATGTTTTAAAGATCTGTTCATCTTTTAAGAATTAAATTCTTCATAGGGTTAAACCCTAGCAATAAACTTTAGAGGAATTAAATTCCTATTTTCTTCTGAAGAATTATATTCTTAGATAGGGTTAAACCCTAATTTCTTTTCTGTAGAAATAAAATTCCCCATATATGTAAAGAATTAAATTTTGGCATATGGTGAAACCCTAATTTCTTTTTTAAGGGAATTAAATTCCTGTGAGTTTGCGAGAATTAAGTTCTCAATTAGGGTTAAACCCTAGTTCTGTCCATTCTGAAGGAATTAAATTCCTATAATATAGGGTTGAACCCTAATTTTATCTCAAAAGAATTAAATTCCTATAACTCTGTGAGAATTAAATTCTCAAAACTCAATTCCTCCTCTATGTTTTAGATCTGCATGGCAGGATCTCAACCAAATGAGAATTAAATTCTCAATTCATGGGGAGATGTGCACTTTGCAGATCCTCCACCAGAGAAAGAACTAAGTTCTTTTCTTTATATAAGAGTTAAACTCTTTTGAAAATTAAATTCTCTTTTGAAGCCTCTCTTTTCTTACCTAGGGTTTTTCTTTTGCAGAGAATCAAATTCTTCCTTCTGAATTTTCAAGATTCCAAGGCTCTACATCTCTCTCTCTGTCTGTTTTTCTATCCCCCCTTCTTTTAACTCTCTCCCTTGGCACCTATTTATAGGAGAAGGAAAAGAATCAATCTGTTTAGTGAATCTTTCATTGAAAGATTTGATTTGTTTATTGAGAGATTTGATTTATTTTCATCATTGATCTGGGCCTTTAGATTATTAGGTAAATTTTATTCGCCATTGGATTTTAAATCTAAAGATATCTCTTTGTTATTTCGGTTAGATTTAGGGGGAAATCTTTCCATGTCCAAGATTTTTCCATAAATTGGTGATATTTAATCACCTTCAGATTCTTGATCCAACGGTTTCAGATAAATCTTCTCCATTTTGGAAAGATTTGAATGATCTCTCCTCAGAATTTAATTCTGTTAAAGAATAAGGCTTTTAAAGCCGGTCACATGTGGCCACGTGACCGTTGGTCACGTGTGAGCACGTGACCCCTGGTCACGTGTGAGTACGTGACCCCTGGAATGGGCTTCTTTTCTTCTGCGCTCTGTTCTCTGGCCGCTGCTTAACCATCACGTGCCAACACGTGACCACTGGTCACGTGTGAGCACGTGATGCCTCTTCTGAAGCTTTTTCCTGATTTTTAATCAGGGAACACTGGTTTCTGCGTCCTTGAAACCATGGCTAACATAGTAGACCGGTCTTTGTATTCCTTCGAATTCTCCGATGAGTATGGAGCCGGCAGCCAGGTCAGAGACGGCTAGATACAGTAACAGCTCATCCCCCTCAACGGGTCGGGTGAGAAGCGGGGGGTCGCCAGGTGTGCCTTGAGCTGCTCGAAAGCGAATTGGCACTCCTCGGACCATTCAAACCTGGAGATCTTCCTTAAAGCTCTGAAAAAAGGCTGGCACTTTTCTACGGATCTGGACATGAAGCGACTCAAAACAGCCACTCTACCTGTAAGTCGCATGATATCAACATTGTTCCTGGGTGTCGCCATGTCGATAATGGCCCTGATCTTCTCCGGATTTGCTTTGATTCCTCGGCGGGTGACCATGAATCCAAGGAATTTCCCGCTTGTGACGCCGAACGCACATTTGGCCGGATTCAGCTTCATCTTGTACTTTCGCAGGACATCGAATGTCTCGTCGAGGTCTGTGGTGTGTTCAGCTGACAGGGTGGACTTCACGAGCATGTCGTCAACATAGACTTCCATATTTCTCCCAATTTGTGGTTTTAACAGCTTGTTGACCAACCGCTGGTATGTTTCCCTGGTGTTTTTGAGGCCGAAGGGCATTACCCTGTAGCAGTAGACTCCTCGATCGGTGGTGAAGGCAGTTAGCTCTTCGTCGGCCGGATTCATCCGAATTTAATTATAACCAGAGAAGGCGTCCATGAAGCTTAGTAGCTCATGACCAGCCGAGTTGTCTACTAGCTGATCTATCCAAGAGAATGGGTAGTTGTCTTTGAGGCAGGCCTTATTTAGATCGGTGAAATCGACGCACATGCGCTATTTCCCGTTTGCTTTCTTGACCATGACCACGTTTGCTAGACAATCCGAGTAGTCCAGGTTCCTGATGAAGTCGGCCGCGAGCAGTAGGTCAACTTCATCAGGAACCTGGACTACTCGGATTGTCTAGCAAACGTGGTCATGGTCAAGAAAGCAAACGGGAAATGGTGCATGTGTGTCGATTGCACCGATCTAAATAAGGCATGCCTCAAATACAACTACCCATTCTCTTGGATAGATCAGCTAGTAGACAACTCGGCCGGTCACGAGCTACTAAGCTTCATAGACGCCTTCTCTGGTTATAATCAAATTCGGATGAATCCGGCCGACGAAGAGCTAACTGCCTTCACCACCGATCGAGGAGTCTACTGCTACAGGGTAATGCCCTTCGGCCTCAAAAACACCGGGGAAACATACCAGCGGTTGGTCAACAAGCTGTTAAAACCACAAATTGGGAGAAATATGGAAGTCTATGTCGATGACATGCTCATGAAGTCCACCATGTCAGCTGAACACACCACAGACCTCGGCGAGACATTTGATGTCCTGCGAAAGTACATGATGAAGCTGAATCCGGCCAAATGTGCGTTCGGCGTCACAAGCGGGAAATTCCTTGAATTCATGGTCACCCACAGAGGAATCAAAGAAAATCCGGAGAAGATCAGGGCCATAGGCGCGAAACTTCTTTTATTTTATCGGACTGGTCGGGTTTTCGAGTTGACCCCGAGCTTATGGGAGATCACCTTAGGGTCAATCCCAGGCATGTCCGCTGGAGTCCAAGCAATCACATCGGACTTGTTTCGGAGGAGCTGGATCAGGTCGTCCAAAGCTCCCCTGTTAAGAGTGAGTCGATCTGGACAGTTCGGTCGTCGTCTTCCTCCAACTTCTAACAAAGCCTCCACCGGGGCGCCTTGAATCTCTTTTTGGTCATCACGCATATCCAAAGACTCATGAAGATCGTAGACATTTTCGAAATTGTCAACCTCATTCTCCTCGGGAGACGTTGAGGCGAGACAGACCCTGGCGGTTTGCTAGTCTCCGTAAGCCCAGCCTATCCCCCATTGTCCAGAAGGATCTTGAGCGCGAGGTGATAGGTCAAGATTTGAGCTTGGAGGGCGTTTATGGTGGGACGGCCTAAAAGGATGTTATAGGACGACGGAATCTTGACCATAAGGAAATTCACTAGTATGGTTCACGTTCTTCCTGCTTCCCCAATGTTGAGAGGGAGGGTGATCGATCTCTTGGTCAAGACAGAATAGTTTGTATATCCGGAGAGGACGTGGGAGGTCAATTGGAGGTCGGACGGATTTCCGTCGAGCAAAAGAGGATATCCATTGAGCCCCCCGAGTCGACCAACATTCTCTGGACCTCGTATCGGTTTACCTAGGATGGTATCACAAGGGGATCATTATGCGGGAGCGATATGCCGTGAAGGTTCTCGTCGGTGAAGATGATTGGATCATCCTTCTTGCACTTCTTATGGGGCGGGTCACTTAAAGTCATAACCGGCCAGAAGCGGCGGGTGTCCTCATTGCTCGGAGTCAAACCTATAGAGACGACCATAATTTACCCGACTGTCAATTCTCCGGGAGGGGGTTGGTTCGTTTGCTCCCGATCTGCCAGCCGTTTGTCTCGTAGGTACTTCGCTGGAGTTGGATGAGCCATCTGCGGGTACATGGTGGAACCAGTAAGGTACCCCGGAGCAAGAAAGGATTTTGTGGGGATGATGATGAGCCTGGCAGGGGGAGCACTACCTACCGGTGATTGTATGGAAACTCGACGGATATCCAGAGGATACCGTTTCGGAGTTATGAGATGAGATGGATATGAGAGCCGATCGGAAGATGCGGCGTCTGAGATATGAAGATTTACGTGTCGATACTTGACATGAGTTTTCATGCGGTTTCGAGTGTCGATGTTGGACACTCAGGTTCCATGATATTGGTGTATCGTTGATGGACACACGTTGGTTGATATCCTCATATATACGGCATATGTTTTCATGATTATTCGAGTGTCGATGTTGGACCTCAAGTTCCATGATATTGATTGTGTCGTTGATGGACACGCGTGGATGATATCCACATGCATACAGGCATGTGATTTCATATGTTTATTTGTACATGTCATTTGCATTGACTCTATTGTTGACATATATGCATACATGGTCACCTTAGATACCATAGTATTACCTTCATGATACGGTATGACTTAGGAATCGTTGTTTATTCAATTTCTACCTGCTGAAGTTTTCTACACACGAGTTGGCAACTCACCCCCGTTGTGCCACGGTTTTCTTGCAGATTCGACCGCTTGGATCAGTAGCGGTATCGCTGACACACAGTCTTTCTTCAGGATGTTTGCTCTCGGTAGGTGGGACACGCATTGGATCGTGACCATCCTTATACTTTTATATTCTATTGTATCTAGATAAACTCCATCAAATTAGAAACTATAATTTGTATATTAGTAGACCTAGACAGACTTGTGTATTTGCGAGACTTGGAGCAATGGGTGTATGTTCGCTTTTTTGAGATGATGATGTCTTGCTTTATTTATTCTTTCTGTATTGGATCTTCGCCGTAGGGTGTCGTATATATGTTTATTTCGTGATTGTGACTCCGCCAATTGGCGAAGAGCTAGCTCCTGCTTGGGGATGCCTATATATTGTTATGTGTATGGTTTTGGATCAAAATATACAAGGGAGGTGCTGCCCGAAATTTCAAGGACGAAAATGTTTTCAAAGATAGTATATATTCATTGCCTTTTTATATTATATGACTTATACTTTTAAAAAAATGAAGGCTTGAATTTCTTATGACGATGTTTCAAAACTGCACCCCCCACTATTTTCCGCAAAAAGGTTTAGATTTACTGGGCTTTAGCTTACTTGAATTACGTTACGCCTTTAGACATTGCGTAATTTAAGTGCCGGTCACGTACTAAATTACAGGTCGTGACAAAGTTGGCATCAAAGCGTTAGGTTTAACCTTGGTTCGAGTCTAGGTTTGACTATGCGGAGTCTAGGGCGTAATATATTTTGAAACCTAGGCTTGGCCTTACAGAACTTAGACTTGACTGAGAAGGTATTAGACCCGAACTTTCGTTACGTAAGTTGACCTTAGTTGATAGAGTAGGTAACTCAAGTAGAGTAACGTACCGTGCATATATTCCGCGGCATACTTACGATAAGATGCTCCGCTTAAGTAATCTTAGGTTGTACATATCTTGAGATCTGTAATTCTATTCATTCTTGTGATCTATCATCATCGATGTCTGTTGCGGTTCCTGTCACCATGGCTACACGAGCTGAGAGATATGCTGCTAGAGATGCGGTCAGAGCGAGCTCATCACGGACGAGTACTGACCATGATGTTCTTTTGGTGACAAAGGAACGTATCGGTATTGTGTTTGTGTTGAGATCTCTCGTTAGAGGCGAGTGTTCGAATTTGCACCGGATGATCGGGCCATTGATAGAGGCTGCCAGATTGAAAGGACTGTTGATGTACAGCCTACCTCAGAGATTGAGATGCTGTCTACCATACAGACAGATGACCCAGCTATTGCTGAGATTGATGGGATGTCTCCTCCGGAGTTTATGAGCTGAAACCGCTGGAGCTTTCAGATAGAGATGTGATAGAAGATAGCTTGTGTATCTTGAGTTGAGCAACTAAAATGATTTGTCTGACCTGATGCGTCGACGCAGGCGCAGTTAAGTTGAAGAATTCCAATTTGAAGAATCTTACTCAGACCTAGAGTAAATCGATCAAGAGAGGGAGTTGTTCGTTGGATGCTCCGATGTGAGATCAGTAAGTTGACCGGCATTGGATAGAAATACCTCACCCAGATGCATTGTGAGTTGATCGAGAATGGACAAATGAAGCATATTCCTCCGATAATTTGGACGAGTCCCCGAGAATGTAATTGGCTAGATATCTTCCACAGAGTGGTGAAGATACCCGAGTTCGCATTTCGAGTCCGTGTGAGAGACTCCGGATTTGACTGTAGCCGAGAATGAATTGCAGTACGCAGACAGCGAGACGTGATTTCGATGTGGACGATAAGGAAGACAGGTGGAATAAGAGGTTCGTGCGAGATATTAACGAGCCTTCGTTACTCCCCGTTGAGGCCAGAAGATTGATATGATGCCAGAGGCGTTGGATACGGCCAAATTCCAGAGAAAAGCTGTGTTGGGGACACAGTCGTCCGGATGATAAAAAGAGTTAAGTAAATAGTGCCAACCTCTGCATAGTTCGGCATACGTGAGATCAGAAGAGACCATAAGCAGGTTCTTTCCAAGACACCGCAGCGATAAATATTTGCACCCATAATTAATTGTGTCGCACATATTCAGAGGGCCAGATGCCGCCATCAGTAACATGCTGCTTTATGAGTGGTCATGTTAATTGGCCAAGAGAGGATCAGCGGAGTGCCAAAGCAAAACTGTTCCGTTATCACACCTGACCGGGCCAACGAGCAGAAGGATTGTGAGATTGGTAATCCAGAAAGAAAACGGAGACTCAAAGACAGAGGACGCCAGACCGTGAGCAAGAGGCAAGTGGATGTTCTTGCTCTGCCAGCTTTGGGTGCACCGGCATTTTTCGACATTGAAGGAGGTATACCTCAATGTCATTTATTGCGATTTGCATTTTGTGATCCGAGTATCACACTTTTATCTCTTGGACCTTGAGTTTTGATGATTTGGTTTCACGATATTTGTTTTCGTGTACCATGGCTGCACCTACTGGATAGTTTTATTTGTACACAGTTATTACACTTGATTTATGTTTTATACACCGTTACATCGGTTAACGATTTATGTATATCTGTTGCACTTGATATCGATTTTGTGCCTTGGCTGCACGTATTTATGATTCCGTGGATTTCGATACTGTCGATTTGATTTTGTGCTCGTTGTATGCACTTGACTTGACTTATGCACTCGGTATAGCTCACATGTACTTGCAGTGCATTAGTATGGGTTTTGTGCATGCAGTTGCACATGTTTATGATTTTATACACCTTAGTACGCTCGGTATTGTTTTTGTGCACATTTAAGATATTGATGAGTTTTCGGGAACCTGGTGCACTAGATTTATACTTCGTGTATTTGTCGCACCAGATTTGTACTTCGTGCATTTGTTGCACCAGATTTGTATTTCGTGCATTTGTTTCACCAGATTTATATTTCGTGCATTTGTTGCACCAGATTTATGTTTTTCGTGCGCGTCTGCACTTGACGTTCGTTATCGTGCACGCTACTGCACTAAATGTTTTGTATGGACCTGAAGCACTTGATTTAGATTTTTGCGCACACTGGCCACATGAGATATGGTTTTGTGCACACCAGATGCACTCAATTGAGATTTTATTCTTGCATGATTGTTGCGCTTGATTTAGATTTTCGTGCACTCTAGATGCCCTGGATGTTGTTGTCGTGCACACCCGTTGCACTTGACAGATGCTTTCGTGCACACCCGTTGCACTTAGTTTTTGCTTTGTGCACAATAGTGGCACTTGTTCTAGACTTGGATTTCCGTACGCACCAGACGTATGTGATCTTGGATACGCCTTTTGAGGCTGATTTTTTACTCATGAGCATCATATTTTCATGATGGGTATTATATTATATAGTAGCCGAGCAGGACTGATCTGAAGACGGTACCTGAGTACTTTTGCATGCATAAAAGTTTACCCAGAGGTTTTCAAAAGGAGCTATAGTCTCGTTAATTTCTACGTGTCCGTGGGCGACACGAACTTTTACAAAGGAGAAGCTGTTGGGATATTTCAAAAAGGCGAAACGTATATTTGAACAAAAACATATATGAACGTATATTTACTACTTTACAAACGAGAAACCGCAACTTGTACCGTGAGTCACGCATCGCACGATGATTCGGAAAAGATTTTGCATGTGTTTTATTCAGTTTTTAGAGGATTTGACAAGGATGCGTACTATATACGTAATATGATTTTGACTATAGTATATTGGATTTCAGTAGTGAATTTCAAGATTTTCATTTCCTTTATAACTCCAGTGATTGCATGACGCTTGACGGAGTTCGATTTTGAGTTTCACATTCGTTTCATGCACACTCGATGCGCTGTGACATTTTTTAGTATTCCGTGATTTCAGAGCCCCGTTGATTGAGCTGATTATTGAAATGTTTTTGTATTTGGGAATTTAAATTTAAATTCGGGGACCGATTTTATTGAAGGGTGAAGATTGTAACATTTCAGAAATATAAAATATTATTTTTGAAATTTAAATATTAAAATAATATATTTCACGAAAACTATTCGATTTGCGAATTTGGGGTTTTCGTAAAATGATATAATTATATACCAATATTTGGGAAAATATTTGGAGATTAATATGTATTATTTATTAAAAAGGGGTATTCATTAGATTTGGGCATTTTATAATTTATTATATGCAAGTTTAAATTAAACTTGATTAGTATACTACTAATCACGATTAAACCAAATTCGTATTTTTAATTAACCATGGTTAATGCACCATGACATGTTGTATTTTGTTACATGTCGGTTTCTTTTGTATTTGGCTTATTTGGTTTTATTAAATGAGAGAGAAAAAGAGAAAAGAAAAGAAAAAGAGAGCATGATTGAAGAGAGAGTGGGGGGACAACATTATAAGGCATGGGCATGTGAGGATATGAGAGAGAGAGAGAGGATATGGCTCCACTCTTGACCTTTCCTTCTTTATTCATTTTCTCACTTCATTCTTCAACTCCTTTTCTTCATCTCCTCCTTCCTCCTTCACCCTCCTCTACCTCCTCCACAACCACCCCCAAACCATCTCAAAATCCGACACTCCCTTCATTAAATATGCACACAACCTCATCCTACACCCCATGGTGGAAACAAGTTTGGATTTTGAGCACTTAGAGCATCTAGGGTTTTTCTTGAGTTGCTTCAAAGAGGTATAACCTTCTCTTCCCATCTTGTAATTAGTTTCCTAAACTTCTACTTTAGTTTAGAGTTCGATTTAGTGTAGATTGTGATCTTAGAAATTTCTAAGTTGATGTTCAGTAGAAGACTTGACTTGTGAAGTAGTAATTGAAGTGTAGTGAGTGTTTACAAACCCTTAGTGATGATTTTACTGGCCAATACCAGAGACTAGAAACCAAATCATGAACTTAGAATTTCCTGACATCGATTATTTTTGACAGTTTATGATGTTATATTGGAATCTGGGATGATCCGAGAAGCCTATAAATTAAGTTCCCATCACAGTGAGACGAGCAAGCGACCTAGAAGCACCACCTGAAACCCGATACCCAAACTCCTAGCCGCAGATTTAATCACTGTGGCCGCAATTTGCGGCCACACTGTAGATTTTGATGTTGGTTTTTGGTGTATGGCTTGGTTATTCGATATTTAGACCTACCCTATAGGCAAAATGTCTTGATTTGACTTAGGGTAGAATCTGGGAGTGATTTCCTTAGTTGTTGATTCGTGTTTTTCGATTTCCGAAACTTGGATTTTGGTATTTGAATTTGGATTTCGTCGTTGAACGTTTGTACGTCAACGACGAGGGTTATTTGGTTGTTTTTGCATGCGTAGGTTATAGGTTCTAACCTATGAGCACATTGTGTGTCGTATCGGTTTTCCGGAATTTGTTTTAATAGCATTTTGATGTGTTTTGATTATAAGTACCTTTATGTGGACTTTCGAGACGACGAAGTACATCGACTTCGAATAAGCAAGGAGTTTAGCAAGTGAGTAGATTTATATCTACGGAGGAAG
Organism: Agapanthus africanus; assembly: GCA_030015575.1. Taxonomy (NCBI): domain Eukaryota; kingdom Viridiplantae; phylum Streptophyta; class Magnoliopsida; order Asparagales; family Amaryllidaceae; genus Agapanthus; species Agapanthus africanus. Next base: position 902,899,436 of record JASDDO010000019.1, on the reverse strand, counting down.
TCGGGTGGATGGCGTATAGCACCCCCGCAACCGTAGTGTGAAGGATATATATATATATATATATATATATATATATATATATATATATAGGGTTATTAGAATACTATATACGATAGTAGTAGACATGGTAGAAAGATATATCTCTAGTTCTATTTTCTTCACCTTTGAGCTATATATACACATATATGGGAAAAGGAAAAAAAAATTTATGATGATACGAGTCGTTATGATACGACATAATGATATAAGGTGATGTGATATGATATGAATACGAAATGACATGAGATGATTTATGATGATATGAGAAGAAAGGATGTACGTGACTATAGATCCGTACTATTGATTTGATGATATCGTACGATGGATATTCCGTATGTGATATAATAAAGATGAATCGCCGATATTTATTTCGACTTGAGAATATTTTATTGTATACCACGAAGTGGATATTGTGATAAGTTTGGAGTCATACCTATTTCAAAACTAACAAATCGTTACACACTTTTAAATGACGATTTCTAGGGGGCGTAACAAACTTTTTAAATGGTATCTTTTCCAAACAATATCATAGTCCCCTATTTTCTAAAATAACGATTCGTACTATTTTAAACTATAACTGTATGACTCATATATAGTTGCATATTTTTTTACTGTTCGCGCTTACGGTTCCTTTATTCTGTTTACGCTCGCGTTACGATTTCTTATTTTTGTATACGCTCGCATTTCTTTCATTACGATATATATACGACGTTTCATACCCTTTTGTTTACATGACTTCGTCTGCTAGTATACCTGCACTATTACCGATGATGCGCATGTTACACTTACACAGATTTGCCAGCTCATACATCATCATTGGTCATTGTTATGCCACTTACACAGTAGAATTGCTATATCATAATATTATTCTTAATTGTAAGGTACATTCATTGTTCAGTACTATCATATGACATGTTTACATGATATACTTTATATACTCACATTACTGTTCTATGTTGCATACATCGTACTTTATGGTTGCATGCATTGAGATACTGTTTTCATGAGATTTCTGGATTTGAGAACCGCGGATATATTTCAAAGGAAATTATAAATTGTTTTAAAATTGCAGTTTCTCATGATGTGATTTTGAGGCGTCCACCATGAGTTTTCTCGGTTCTGAGCTTGTTTTCAAGACTCGATTCGAGGAGTTAGATAAGCCGTCTGAGGGTACATGGTGGACCCGGTAAGGTACTCCGGGGAAAGAAAGGATTTTGTAGGGATAACGATGAGCCTGGCAGGGGGAGCACTACCTACCGCTGATTGTATGGAAACTCGACGGATATCCGGAGGGTACCGTTTCTGAGTTATGAGATGAGATGGATATGAGGGCCGATCGGAGGATACAGCGCCTGAGATATGAAGATTTACGTGTCGATACTTGACACAGGTTTTTATGCGGTTTCGAGTGTCGATGTTGGACACTCAGGTTCCATGATATTGGTGTGTCGTTGATGGACACACGTTGGTTGATATCCTCATATATACAGGCATATGTTTTCATAATGATTCGAGTGTCGATGTTAGGAACTCAGGTTTCATGATATTGATTGTGTCATTGATGGACACACGTGGATGATATCCACATGCATACAGGCATATGATTTCAGATGTTTATTTGTACATATCATTTGCATTGACTATATTGTTGACATATATGCATACATGGTCACTTTAGATACCATAGTGTTACCTTCATGATACAGTATGATCTAGAAATCGTTGTTTATTCGATTTCTACCAGCTGATATTTTCTACTCACGAGTTGGCAACTCACCCCCGTTGTGCCACAGTTTTCTTGCAGATTCAACCGCTAGGATCAGTAGCGGTATCGCTGGCACACAGTCTTTCTTCAGGGTGTTTGCTCTCGGTAAGTGGGACACACACTGGATCGTGACCACCCTTATACTTTTATATTCTATTGTATCTAGATAAACTCCATCAAATCAGAAACTAGAATTGTATATTGGTAGACCTAGACATACTTGTGTATTTGTGAGATTTATAGCGATGGGTGTATGTTCGCTTCTTTGAGATGATGATGTCTTGCTTTATTTATTCTTTCTGTATTGGATCTTCGCCGTAGGGCGTCGTATATATGTTTATTTTGTGGTTGTGACTCCGCCAATTGGCGAAGAGCTAACTCCCGCTTGAGAATGCCTATATATTGTTATGTGTATGGTTTTGGATCAAAATATATAATGGAGGTGCTGCCCAAAATTTCAAGAACGAAAATGTTTTTAAAGATGGTATACATTCATTGCCTTTTTATATTATATGACTTATACTTTTAAAAAAATGAAGGCTTGAATTTCTTATCACGATTTTTCAAAACTGCTGGGTTTCGGCTTATTTGAATTACGTTACGCCTTTAAACGTTGCGTTCTTTAAGTGCCGGTCACGTGCTAAATTACGAGTCGTAACATTTATATAACGGCCGCATGGAGTGAACCGATGCAAAAATTCCGCCGTCCATTACGTCCCCGCGTCACATTCGCGTTGATAGCGGGATACGCCCATTAATGGAAGGATACACTGGCGTGGGATGCGGGACATGGAGCGGAGGAGATCTCGTCGTTACGAGATACGCGGAGCCGTTACGGTGGGCGCTTAGGCTCCGTGCTCCTGGCCAAATAGGGACGCTGAGAAATCTCAGTTATAGGCTAGTTAGGAGACGAGCAGATGTTCTGAGGAGTCTCGGCTATAGGATAGCTCGAAGACGAGCAATTTAGCTAGCGGTCAATTGAAGGGAGAAGGTATTCCGAGAAGGTCTTCTTAGATGGTTTGATACAGTCTCGGAGGCAAAGCGCCGAGGCATATCCCCAATGTATCATATTTATTTCAGCTCCATAGTCCCCAAAAATCTAGCGGGCTTACATGGATGAAATTCCTTCTTACAAGCTTGTCGTGACCAGCCACATGTCGTGATCGGAGAAATTCCTTCTTACAAGCGTCATCACTATCTGATGAGGCTCGATATCGGTGACTCTCCAGATGCTGACACGTAGCAGATGACGTGACCCGGGACCTTCAAGAAGGGGTCAGGAACCTCAGTTAAGATCACACCTCGGGCCCCCGGTGCCGAGGAGTTTCCTTACCTTTGGTGACCTTCCAGACCACCCCCGGCTCGCCTCCGAGCTATCACAGAACCAAGACGCCTCGGCCTCCCGCTCTTGCCCGAGCCTCCCGCCGAGGTGATCTTCCTTGGTCTCACCCTGACCGACCCGCAGGCGCCTCCGCCACGGCTTCGTGAATCTCGCCATGCACGAGATATCCGCCGCCCACGATCCCGCGTTCCATGCCATCACGATCCCCCATTAACGAGCATGTCTCGTCATTAATGCGGGATCCTGTCTATCACACAGGCATGACACTAGGAGCGTAACGGCCGACGTGATTCTTGCACCTGCCTGCCCATCGCTGCCACTATATAAACCCCTCTCTCAGACGATCGAGGTACACAATTCTTTCCACTAAGCCGCTACTCTTCCCAACTTGCACCACTAACTTGATCGTCGGAGGGTCCTCGGTGGAAAAACCATCCCGGAACTTCCTTGCAGGTAACTCGGCTCAACCTCAAATCCAATCCCATTGAGATCCACACGCTAAAAGAGTCAACCCCCAGATCAAATCTCAGTCATCCGCCATTACACGAAGAGATCAACGGAAGATAACATCTGAAGGAGATCCAAACCTCCATCAGTTGGCGTCGTCTGTGGGAAACTCTTGTTCTACTCAACGAAAGTTCATCTTCTGATCCCAACTTCATGGCGAGTGATCACCGCAATGATCCAAGCACTAGCCATCGTCTCCCCCACAATGGAGGCGCGGACGAATCTCCTCCCCCGAACGCCATCAACGCCCTAGCTGCTAAGATAGATCGACTCGCGTCCATCGTGGATGCGCTTGTCCGTGTCCAAACGGCAGGGCAAGCTCACCAGGTCGCCGCTCCCCCACCTCGGGACCGGGAACCCTACAGAGGGAAAGAAGACTCTGCTCGCGTCAGCACTACCGACCACGGTCTTGCTACCTCCGGCGGCCACAGATCCCCCGGGCCAACATATTCTATGACCCGCTGGGAGCCCCACAGTTCAACACCGAGGTCCGTTGCCAGAGTGCCTCGCCCCGAACCCCATCGCGCCCCTGTCCCTCCCGAGGAGGTGTCTGTCAGCTCTCCTATGCCCAGGCATGACCGACACCCCCTCCCTCGACGGGGTCGCGCAGACGGGACTCGTCACGGCAGCTCAAAAACTACCTCGCCCGGGGACCTAAGGAACCTCATCGAAAGGAACCAGAGTCATGGCCCGACACAGGTCTCCAACAACAGAGGCCAAAGATCAGAATGTGTCGAGTCATCATGATACCACGGCCGACTCGACGCCCTCGAAAAGAAAATAGAGAGCATGCATCGAAAAGGTCGTCATTCGAGCGACGGGGCTAAATACGCCGCCGACTCGCTCACGAAGCCCTTCACCGAAGAGCTTCTCGCCGTTCACATCTCTTCCCGAAACAAACCCCCGAAGGTCTCGCTCTTCGACGGTAAGTCTGACCCAAAGGACCATTTGGACGGATTCACGGCCGGGATGAGTTTCCAAGACTATTCTGATACCGCCCAATGCCTCGCTTTCCCGGCCACTTTCATCCGCTCCAGGCGAGACTGGTTTCAAGGACTCACGCCACGCTGGATCTCAACCTTCGATGAGCTGGCCACCCAATTCCTCAGCCACTTCGTCGGGAACAGGCGGCAGAAGCGAAACGTCGACCACCTCTTCATAATAAAAAGCAGGGATAAGGAAACCTTCAAAGGGTACATAACCCACTTCTACAATGCCCTCCTTGAGGTCCCAGAACACCGGGACGAGACGGTCATTACGGCCCTCAGGTAAGGTCTTCGGCACAATGAGTGGTTATGCTCCTTTGCATTTGCGCAACCTAAGACCATGGCCGATGTAAAGGCCTGGACCGAGCAAGAGATCCAGCTCGAGTCCGAGGTGAACGCAAATCTCCCCTGGGAAGAGCAAACTGACCAGAAGAAAAGGGCGAGGGAAGAGAAAAAGAGGCTTGAGAGGCCAAAGCCCTACTCCCCGAAGTTTCAGGAGTACACCCCGCTCAACGTCTCCCAGACGGTACTGCTGGAGGAGGCTAAGGGCGAGAGGTTCTTCAAACTCCCTCTGGTCTCGCGCATGGCGGCAAAGCACACCCGGGGCCCTTACTGCGGCTTCCACAGGTCGCAAGGCCACTCTACAGAGAACTGTAAGCAGCTCCGAGACTAGGAGCTCATCCATTCGGGGCACCTGGCAACATACCTGCGGGACAAGCGGCAGACTGACCATGAGCAAGAGCAACTTCCCCCTCCCGGTGAGTTGACAATCGGCCAAATCATGGTCATGTCAGCGGGGGGTACGTCGGATGCATACGAGGCTCAGCACCCACGTCAGTCGCGGAGGCTGACAGCCGTCCGAGGAAGAAGGCCAGGGAGGCCGAGACGATCGTTTTCAATGACGAGGACCTCCACGGTATATCCCTGCCTCACAATGACCCTCTGGTGATTACGACTCATGTCCACCGATACGAAGTGCAGAGGATACTGGTTAACTCGGGAAGCTCGGCGGATATACTCTTTTACGACTGCTTTCTACGCATGGGGCTCACCCCGGCAGACCTAAGGCCAACCTCCTACGTCCTGTCAGGATTCACCAACCACTCCATCCCAGCAGAAGGGTTAATCACTCTGCAGTTTAACGTTGGGGAGGCCGGCCATACGCGAACAGTGCCTGTGGAATTCATCGTAGCGAGAATCCCATCGGCCTACAACATCCTCTTCGGCCGCCTAACGCTGAACTCCCTTAGAGCCCAGATATCGACCTTCCACTTGGCTATGAAATTCCCGCTCGACCAAGACGGGATAGGTCGGGCCTACGGAGACCAGTGGACTGCGAAGGTTTGCTTCACCGTGGCTTCTTCATCTGAACGGGCGAACAACGATGTTGAGAACGAGAGAAAAATTAGGGGTTCTCTAGACCCTCGGGACGAGCAACAGGAGGTCCGAGGGACCCCGGTGGAGCCATTGATAGAGGTCCCCCTCGTAGAAGGGAACGTTGAACGTATCGTTCAGATCGGGTAGCTTCCGACAGGGACTCAGCAAGACAACCTAGTTGGCTTCCTCAGAAACAACGCCGACGTCTTCGCCTGGGCTCTTACTGACATGCCTGGGATCGACCCCAAAATCATATCTTATAAGCTCGGGGTAGATCCTACGGCCCGACCCGTCGGGAAAAAGTAGGATCAAGCAGAAGGCAATCGAGGACGAGGTAGACAGGCTCATCGCCGCCAACTTCATTCGAAATTTGCCTTACTCCGAATGGTTGGCAAACGTGGTCATAGTGAAAAAGTCAGCTGGAAGTGGCGCATATGCGTCGACTTCACCGACCTCAACAAGGCCTGTCCGAAAGACAACTATCCCCTCCCTCGGATAGATCAGCTCGTTGACAGCTCGGCGGGCCACGAGCTACTTAGCTTCATGGATGCCTTCTCCGGCTATAATCATATCCGTATGAATCCGGCAGACGAAGATCTCACGGCATTCACAACGGACCGAGGGGTATACTGCTACAAGGTAATGCCTTTCGGTCTCAAAAATGCCGGAGCTACGTACCAACGCTTGGTCAATTGCATGTTCAAGCCACAGATCGGCACGAACATGTAAGTTTACGTCGACGATATGCTCGTCAAATCGGTCTCGTCGGTCGACCACGCCAAGGATCTGGGCGAGGCCTTCGAAGTACTTCGCAAGTTCAAGATGAAGCTGAACCCTGCCAAGTGCGCATTCGGGGTCACCGGGGGAAAGTTCCTCAGTTTCATGGTCACTCACCGCGGGATCGAAGCTAACCCGAAGAAAATCAACGCCATCCTCAACATGGCCGCGCCCAACCTCTCTGTCACGTTTCATGTTGAGGTCTGGCGAGAAGTGCCTCCCGTTCTTCAAAGCTCTAAGGAAAATTCCGAGGTTCGAGTGGTCGGTAGAGTGCCAGACTGCCTTTGACCAATTGAAGAGGCACCTTGCGACTCCACCTCTGCTCACCCGACCAGTGGAAGCGGACGAGCTATCGGTATATCTGGCAGTATCCGACCAAGCAGCGGGCGCAGTGCTCGTCCGTGAGGTCGACGGAGTCCAGAGGCCGGTATACTATATGAGCCACGTCTTCAAAGATGCAGAAACGAGGTACCCAGCGATAGAGAAAATCGTCTTGGCACTCATCGTGGCCTCAAGAAAACTGCGGCACTATTTCCAGGTGCACACCATCCTTGTTCTTACTGAGTGTCCCTTAGGGATTATCCTGGCCTCACCCAAGTCCTCTGGCCGCTTGGAGAAGTGGAGGAGGGAGTTGTCCCAGTTCGACATAAAATACCGCCCGAGGCAGGCCATCAAAGCACAATCCCTGGTCGATTTTGTCGTCGAGTGCAATATCCCTAGCAAGGAGCCGGAGTCAATGCTGGCCCCGCAACTCAGCCCTCTGTCGATGGGAAGCCCGACTCAGTCCCTGATTGGATCCTTTATGTCGACGGGTCCTCGACTGAGGAAGGTTGTGGTGCCGGCCTCATCATTCGGGACCCGAACGAGGCAGAAATGGAGTATTCCCTGAAGCTCTGGTTCAAGGCCTTAAATAATGCGGCGGAATACGAGGCCTTGCTGGCCGGACAGCGCATAACCTCCAGACTGAGGCTGAAAACAATTCAGATCCGCAGTGACTCAGCCCTAGTCGTTGGCCAAGTGACCGGTCATTTCGAGGCTCGGGAACCACTGATGGTGAAGTATCTGGCTGAGGTAAGAAGACTTCGAAAGAACTTCGACGAAGTCCAAGTAGAGCAAATTCCCAGACAGCTCAACGCCCAAGCCGATGCCTTGTGTAAGCTGGATTCATCCTACTCGGCCAACAACTAGTGGTCCATCATCTTCGAGATTTTTCCATGGCCTAGCATAGAAGACGGGGCAACAACAGTTCATGTGTACATAGCCCAGGAAGGAGACCAGGACAGGAGGAATCCCCTCGTGGAATTCTTAAGGGAAGGTATGCTCCCAAAAGATCGGGGAGAAGCCCGCCGTCTCCGAGCCAAAGCCCGTCACTTCATCTGGAGCAATGGGAACCTTTACAAGAAGTCCTTCACTCAGCCCTTGCTCCGGTGCGTCGACCCTCACTAAGCCGACTACGTCCCCCGTGAGATCCATGAAAGGGTCGGCGGCGCACACCAAGGGGCCTTGATCCAGAAGGCATTGCTCCAGGGGTACTACTGGCCAACTATTCACCAAGATGCCCAGAAGCTCGTCAGGAGATGCAAAAGTTGCCAACTCCACAGAAGCGTGCCTCGCCTTCCGGCCACCAAGCTGACTGCCCTAACCTCACCATGGCCGTTTGCCCAGTAGGGAATGGACATGATAGGCCAGTTCCCTACCGGCACGGGCGGGCACAAGTACGTCCTCGTCACAGTGGATTACTTCATGAAGTGGATTGAGGCCATCCCCATCAGGAAACCGGATACCACCACAACTATCAAGTTCCTGTAGAACAACGTGATACTCTGGTTCGGCATCCCGAAGTGTATCATCACCGACCACGGGACGATCTTCGAAATGAAAAAGTGATGGAATTCTGCAATGAATATCATATCCTCATGAAGTTTGCTGCAGTCGCACATCCTCCATGCAACGGGAAAGCCGAAATCGCTAATTGGGACGTCCTCCGAGGTCTCCAGACACGCCTAAAAAGACGCCAAGGCGGTTGGGTCGAGGAATTGCCCCGGGTCCTATGGGCCCTACGCACATCAAAGAAGGCCCTCCCCGGGGAAACCCCTTTCAATCTCTGCTATGGGACCGAGGCAATGGTCCCAGCAGAGATCGGGCTACCCAGTCAGCGGGTTGAACACTTCGACGATGAAGCAAACACCTCAGCACTACGAACCAACTTGGACATCTTGTTAGAGAAATGAGACCGGGCTCAGATCAGAGCTTCCGCCTATCAACAACAGACCGCCCGGTACTACAATGCGCGAGTCAAGTGTCGCCTCTTCAAGGCCAGAGATTTAGTCCTAAGGCAGAACGAGTTCGTTGATCAAGGCAGACTGCATAAGTTTTCCCCAAAATGGGACGATCCTTTCCTCGTCTCCGAGGTACTGCCCGGCAGAGCCTGCCGTTTGCAAGACGCGGAAGGATGCAAGTTTCTACTGCCTTACAACGCCGAGAAACTCAAACTATACAAATAAAAAGAGCATCTACTAGCATGCACTTCTTTTACTAAAGCAATATAAACTTTTTTCAAGTTCTTTCTGTTCGTATAATAAGAAGGGAATAATAAGATATTGCAAAAAGAAGAGTTTTATTTATTCCGAAGGGTACTATGGGCTCCACAGCCGTACATTGAAATAAAAGAAAAATTACAATAGCGGGGGAAAGGGGTGCAGGAAACAATAGCGGGGGAAGGGGGTGCAGGAAACATTGCTCATGGTACACTGAGCATATTTCCGCCAGCCGAGCCCTCGCCGCCTCGGACCTTTGCCTCTGATGGCGCCCGCGAACGTCTGTGTGGTGCCTCAGTTGGTAGCACTCGAGGACAAGCACCAACCGAGCGATCCCGCCGACCCGCCGAGATCAGGCCGAAGCGGCACAAAGACCTCAGCTTACCGACCGCCTCGTTCTTCAACTGCTCGGATAAGGGGTTGTACAGCCGTGGCGACGCCCTCTAGATTGAGTACATCAATTGCTGGAGGAGGGGTGAGCGCCGGGGAAGCAGTCGGCCAGAGTGATCCTTGATGCGGCCTATAACTAGCTGTACCGTATCCTCGGTGCAGTTCTGGTCGTACAGGTATACGTCCAGGAAAGTTATGATATCAGGGATGGTGAAAGGAAAAGTGTCCATTCTTACGTTTAGAGATGGAGAAAGGAGTGCTCAATAAGCCCTCCGCTTTATAGCCCCATTGCACCCTCAAGAGTCCAACAGTCGCTCGTGCCTTCCACAACTGTACCGCCACGCGGCGGGCGTCCCGCCTTTCTCGGCAAAATCAAAATGACGCGGCTCTTACGCTCCCCCCTACGCGTTAATGACACATGTCGACCACGACGGTCACTATTCCTAATGTTCGAATGCCGAGGAAGATCGGACAAAACCTCACGACTCAACAGAGCAGCTTCACTGCTTGGTTCATCCTTAGCAGACCTCTTACGGCCCCTCCCGCGCTAAGGATCGAAGCCCTCGCCAAGAGGCAACCGAGCAGCTACCCAGCTCGGTTATCCCTGGCTGGTAGTTCCCTACCCCACGATGCTAGGGATCTAAGCCCTCGCAAAAAGGCAATCGGGCAGCAACCCTGCTCAGTTATCCGCGGCAGGTAGTCCCCTACCCCACGACGCCAGGGATTTAAGCCCTCGCCAAGAGGCAACCGAGCAGCTGCCTTGCTCGGTTATCCCTGGCTGGTAGTTCCCTACCCCACGACACCAGGGATCTAAGCCCTCACCAAGAGGCAACCGGGCAGCAACCCTGCTCGGCCCGTCCTTAGCAGACCTCTTATGCCCCCCCGCCCCCGCGCTAAGGATCAAAGCCCTCGCCAAGAGGCACCGGGCAACAACCCTGCTCGGCGCGTCCTTAAGGATCCAAGCCCTCGCCAAGAGGCACCGGGCAGCAACCCTGCTCGGCCCATCCTTAGCAAGCCTTTTACGGCCCCTCCCGCGCTAAGGATCAAAGCCATCGCCAAGAGGCACCGGGCAGCAACCCTGCTCGGCCCGTCCTTAAGGATCTAAGCCCTCTCCAAGAAGCAACCGGGCTCGCCCTTGCTCGGTTATCCCTGGCTGGTAGTTCCCTACCCCACGACGCCAGGGATCAAAGCCCTCGCCAAGAGGCAACCGGGCTCGCCCTTGCTCGATTATCCCTGGCCGGTAGTTCCCTACCCCACGACGCCAGGGATCAAAACCCTCGCCAATAGGCAACCGGGCTTGCCCCTGCTCGGTAATCCCTGGCTGGTAGCTCCCTACCCCACGATGCCAGGGATCTAAGCCCTCGCCAGGAGGCAACTGAGTAGCTTCATTGCTAGGTTATCCCTGGCTGGAAGTTCCCTACCCTACGACACCCCCTCGCCAAGAGGCAACTGAGCAGCTTTATTGCTCGGTCCATCCTTGGCTGGTAATTTCTTACCCCGCGACGCCAAGGATCCGAAGCCCTCATCTAGAGGCGAAAAAGCAGCTACCCTGTTCAAGCACCTTACTAAGCGATCTCCACCTCGACTTCGGGGCCATGGAGATACCGTCCTTTCACCGGTCTTTGCACACTTGGCAAATAATTGAATTCAACTTGACATGCAATCGCTAGACGAAATACCGACCTAAAGATGAAAGCAGTACTGTGCAAGTAAAAATGTTTACCACAAACAAAAGGAAAACGCGCACGGAAAGAAAATGCAAAATGGATTTTCTATTCGCGAAAATCGGAAGTATTTACAAAGGTATTATGGGCTCCCCAGCCTTACAAAAATGCCTGGAGGCCTACAAAATTTTAGCATAAAGAAAATGAAGAGGCGGGGAAGTTCAGGCCTCAGGGATGGGGCGAACCCCGATGAGCCGAGCACCCACTTCGACCATCGGGACGGCGCCTTCAGGGTCGGCACCCGCCGCAAGAGCCTCGGCATCGGGGGCCGGGGCCACCGACTTGTCCCCCACGCTCCCATCGGGGGCCTCTTCCCCCGCGACGTTTCCAGGGACGTTCCTCCGTGCGTCTTCCGCATGAGGGTACTCCGCCCGGAGCTTGCCGTCGGGGAACTCCGGCATCTGGGCCTTAACAGCGTCGAGGGCGTCGTGCCAAATGACGCCAGTGGCTTGAGCAAGGTCGGTGTAGAACAGGTTCGACCCCTTGTAGCTATCCACCGCCAGGAGCTCAGCCTTTGACACCCGAAGCTCGGCACGCTTCGCCCCCTCCTTCGCCGTCTCGTTCTCCTTCCGGAGGGTGCTCATCATCTGCGGCGAGCACCTTGGAATCCTCCAACTGAGACTCGGCGGCTCGGGCGACCTCTCGGAACCTGGCGGTCTCCCGATTCGCGGCCGCCACCCGGTCTTTGAGGGAAGCAATCCTCTCCCTCGCCGCCTCCAACCCCTGCCTTGAGCTCTCCTCACGGCCTACGGCCTGCATCGCCGGGGCTATCTCCTCATCCTCCATATTGGCGACGAAGGCAACGTGCTGGAGGACCTAAAGAAAAGGAAGAGGGTTAAAAAGGAAAGGGAGGCACCCGATCACGCGAACGGAAATGCTGAATAAAGAACCAGGTAGAGTGCAAACACTAGCCTGCACGACCTCTTGAGCTATGGCCGCCATTTGGGCCCGGAGGGTCCCTCGAAAGATTCTTCCCCCGACCGATCTATCCATCTTAAAGAGCAGGCTGTCAGCGATGGAAAGCCCCGAGGGCACCTCAAAGTGAAGCTCCCCATCGTCCACGAGGATGGGGGAAGCCGGGGAGCGGGGCTCCGTCCTATGGAACCTCTTAAGAAGCGACGCGGAGGAACCAGTCTCGGCTCCCACCTCGGGAGCCCGGGGCTCCTGCTCCTGAGCACGCTTACGGACTGGCGCTCGGCTGGACTCGGGGGCCCGAGGAGCGTTTGGGCGCCTGGGTGGAGCTGCCGCCGGCGGGGACGAAACCGGCGGGGCCGGATCCGACGTCGGGCGAGAAGGGCCGACACCTCCGGCCTTCTTCCCCTTCTTCACATCAACCACTGCCGCCCGGAACTTGTTTAGGTCCATGGGTTCTGTGAAAGACAAAATACAGAAGAGTCAGCAACGTCAGGAAAGTAAAAGAGTGCTCAAGTCTAAAACAAGCCGACCGAAAATTCCTAACTTACCCTCATACTAGGCGGGGCTAAGCCCGGCCCAACTGAGGGCCCTCTCAGACAGCAGCACATCAGCCCGAGGAAGGGACTCCCACTCTGACACCACCACCGCGTTGGGATATTTCGACCGACTCACCCGCGGACAGCTGGCCCTTTGCCACTGGGTGGGCACAGGCCAATCCTCACACTCGGACGGGGCGATAAAGAAAAACTTCTTCTTCTATTCGTGAATGGAAGAAGGTACTACGACGACCCCCGACCCGGGGCATCCCCCCGTTGCCTTCTAAAGGAGAGGTATACCCAGCTCGGCTCGCCCCTACGAGCGCCTGGGTGGTTTTTCGTCATGACCCAAATGTGGCACGTGACCGGCACTTAAATCATGTGACATCTAAAGACGCCGACGCGGTTTAAGTAAGCCAAAACCCGGAATCTAAACATTTTTCTTTTGAAAACATTAGAGGTGAAGTTTAAATAATCATCAGAAGGAAATTTAAATTAACCATTTGATTTTCACTAAGTATGTTTAAAGAGCATATATGACATTTTGAAATTCGATAGCACCTCCTTTGTAAATTTTGCATAAAAACCCAATACAACATGATAATAAAATAGCAACCCACGGGAGCTAGCTTCCACGCCCAAACGGCGGAGTAACCAAGCAAACTATATAAAGAGTCGACTCCAATGAGTACGACATCACAACACAATTTCTAAGTCTCGATTCTAAGTACGCAATATACCATTTCTAAGTTGATAGAGTTTTTCCTAGATACAAGAATATATGACTAACCAAGTGCGAGTACGATACAATAGTAACTCACTTACCCAAAACAATCACCGAAAGGAATGTGTGCCCAAGCCGCTGATAATCCAAGCGGTAAAACCAGCAAGAAACTGTGCCACAACGGGGATGAGTTGCCAACTCAGTGAATAAAGTACATCACAAGGTAGAAATCGAAATGCACGACGATACCTAGGTTATAAGTATAGTACTATTATAATCTGTACTAATATAATATATGGTATGCATATGTATCATAATGCAACACTATCTATCATGCAATCCCAAGTAGAACATATCAAATGCAAATGACCTGTATCTAAGTATAAGCCCAAAAGTAGCCGAAAATATATATATAAATCTCTTCTTTAAAATAGCCGTGGAATAGATATGTCACGGCATAAAAGCAGACGTGATAGTATAAAATATAATAGGTATCTTATTTTAGATATACGTCCTACAGTTTAGTAAAGAAGGTTTAGAGGTTTATAAATTTAAAGATCTCAGTGTCATATCAGACATATCAAAATAAGGAGACTGTAGATCGTTTTTGAATTCCCTTTTTATATATGCGAATGTCCATAAAAGATATATAGGTACTGGACCCCGGATCAGTCCTGGTCGGCTACAATAACTGTAATTTAACTGTGTACCTCATGATAGCAACATATCAATATATATGGATGTCCAGCATCGAAACCCGAAATCAGAAATCTCTCATGTCTATCATCGACACGTAAATCCTCAGATTTCTCGTGTCCATCACCGACACGCAAATGCAGATATCGTCGACACCGTCTCAACAGATGATCGCCACCCGATATCCATGGCCCCGGTCGGTACCCCCTGGAAATCCGTCGTGCTCATCTCAATCTCCGGTATCGAGTATCCTCGATAGGCTCCCCCGCCTCAATGCGGCAATCCTGCCCCTCGGTCTCGATCTGGGTCCACCATATATCGGACTGTATATCTCCCCCGCTCAGTCCGGATAAGTAACAAGTCCGAAACCGTATATCTCCCCCACTCGGTTCGGAACAAAACAATCAGAAAACAGCAAGCTCATGGTGGACGTCAACTCATCATATCCAGAAATCTCAAGTGAAGAAGGAGGATACTTGCATAGATCATTCTGATGATATATTATATATATACATATATAACAGCGTCCCATACCACTGATATATATCATCAGGAGTAAAATATCCAGAAAATCCATAAGAATCAAATGCAAATATAAACATTTATAGTACTGGTATTCGCAATGTGCAACAGATAATAAAGTAAAGCTGCGTAAATAAATCATACAGGCACAAAACTATCAATTCTACTGTGTCATGGCACTACTAATGATGTGTAGTGTAACATACGCGTCTGTACTCGTGCAGCATGGCAATCATTAGTATTTGTGCAAGTGTTCTAAAAGTGTAATAGCCTACTCATATCGATATCTACATATGCATTATATATATCATAACGGTCCTACAGTGACATGGCAGTACCAATAAGGTGTAGTATAACATATGTGTACGTGTTTGTGCAGTATAGTACTCATTGGTAGTTGTGCAGTGTTCTATCAGACTGTTCGTATTACGGAAACGTATATTGTCAATAATTATAACGTGAACAAGTAAAGTAAATATAAGCATAACTAATAATTGTAACTACTTACTATGAGCTATACCATTATCCTAAAAAAAGAGCTTGTTTTAAAATGAGTATAGCTCACTTAAGCATTACGTTCTAAGAACGGAATGAAACATTAATTTACGAGTCTAAATGTAACTTGGTCGTTATTTGGCATACTAATCTCATTATCATCAATACAGTAGAATATCTATTACAATACCTTACATTATCACTATATCAAATTCACCTCTAGTACTACATGGTCTTTCATATCACCTTACCCAAACTATAAGTAATTACATGCAAATGAGTATCATGCTATATGCCAATTAACTTCAATATCCATATCTTAATTAATTACTAAAACTATTATATACCATACTACTATTTATAAGATTGCGGGGGTGTTATACACCATCCACCTGATTTCCCCCGTAGATGTTAATCAACTCACCAACATGATGAGCTTGCTGAAATCCATGCTGATATGTCCGCCAACTCCATCTCGGAAATCTTCGCAATCGTACCTATAATCGTCGTTATATCATATCGACGTAAATATTATATCAAAACTCAAAATAACGAAATAGGCACCCATAGGTTAGAACCTACAGCATACTTAACCCAAAAACGACAATATATTTATGTTGCTAACGTATAAACGTTAACGGTTCAGTTGCAGTTCAAAATACGAAAAATTCGTATCGTAAATATCAGAAATGTGATAAAACCTTTACTAATACATTCCCAGATTTTACTGTGTAATTATTGGGACAAATCAAACAACACGGTAACTTATAAAATACCATTATAAAGCTACAGAAGAAAATACAATCCCAAAGCTCACCACAAAACCGGCGAGCTCGGATCTTGGGCGGATGTCGCCGGCCAAAACATGGGGTTGGGGTCTTGGGCTTTATGTAAAGTCTCCTAATGATCTTATTATAGTTTTGGTCTTGCTAGTTTTTCTAGTAGTTATACCAAATGGTTCCGAATTCAATTTCAGTGAGCTAGATATCACAAAATACACTGTTTTCTATATTGCACACTAAAAACAGATATGAAATTATACTGAACTTGCAAAGAGAAAATGAATTATACCTATGGAGATTGTGTACAAGAAAATCCTGCTCAAGAAGTGCTTGTGGAAGTATCTAGGGTTGTAGTGGCATCTAGGATGAGGGTGTGCACAAATTGATAAAGGAAATCATTGCTTTCACTTTTGATATTAGGAACACATAAAATTTTATTGTTGGAATTTGATAAGAGTTCAGTTTGAGGATGCTAAGGAGTTCCTATGTGTGTGTTGTGTTGTGTAGAGAAAGCATGAGATGGAGGTTGAGAGGTGAAGGTGGCATGAGAGAAGTAGGAGGTGTCAATTATGAAGAAGGAGGTATAAAGTTAAGAAGAAGGAGGTAGAGTGTTATGAGCAAGGGTGAGGGTGAAGTGTTGTATGAAGGTTTAGCATAGCATATCATATGCCAACCATGATTAAAAGAAATGCAACAATAAAGAAAAACTTTCATATTATAAATCTAAATCCATATAATATAAAAGATATGAAATGATAAATCTATCACTTAATTATCATTAGCTTAATGACAAATACAATGTCAGGTTAAAATAATTAAAATATCATTTTTTATGACATCACACACTTTTATTCATATTTATCGAAATAACTATATTTTTTACGGATATAATTCCGATACCAAAAGTTGTATGTGATATCACTTTTATAAACTCATTATTTTTATATTTCAAATTATAAATTAATATTTATAATTTTCCAAAATGTTGCAATCTCTCCCCTTAAAGAAATTCGGTCCCCGAATTTAAATTAAACCCCCATCATAAAAACATTTTTCTCAATAAACCAACTATTTTCAAATCTTTTGTCAGGGTCCAAAATTTTAAAATACAAGGTCCGCTCAACATAATGGAACTCCAAGGTCCCACATGAGCTAAAACGCATCATATCGCAACAGTGTGCTTGAAAAATCAAAAGATATAATTTCACATAACTGTAACTCTAGCGGTTACTATGAGAATTACTCCAATTATGATGCAAATTGCCAAATATGAAAACCGTTGTGTACCCTAAGTACACGATCAATACCATAATCGTAGTGCAATATCGGTGCACACGACCAAGCGAAAAATATATAAATCAAATCTATAACATATCCTATCAAGTGCAAAGCATGAAAACAAAATCAACCCTAATGGATTTGCGTGCAAATCTCAAACCACACATCACGGTGTGCATGAAAACGAAACAACGCTAAGTGCAACAGGCGTGCACGAAACAATATCCACTACATCCACTGTGTATGGAAAAATAGTGTACAAAATAGTATCAAGTGTATCGGGGTGCACAAAATCAAATCCAAGTGTATCAGGATGCACAAAATAAATCTCAAGTGCATCGGAGTGCACAAAAATCAAAACGTGCAACTGGTGTGCACAAAATCATACTGAGTATACATAGAGTATATACATATATATAAAATCTCTTAATCATGTGCAATTGATATGCACGGAAAATATCAGTGTAATACATCCGGTGTACACAACACTCCAATCAAGTGCAGTCAGCTCGCACGAAAATCTCAACAAGTGCACCTGGTGTGCACAAAACATAAATCAAAGTGAAATCACTGTACATGGAAATCTCATCAAGTGCACCTGGTGTGCACAAAACACAATATGACCCTCAAATCCTCAAAAATACATATATCAAAATAACGGACGTTAAGTTGTCCCTTCTTCAATGTTGAAAATGAATTATTTTAGATCATAAAAACGTAAATCGAACCAAATGACATCGAAGCATATACTCTTCAATGTCGGAAGGTGTTTATACACCCGGAATTGGCATAGCAAGGATTACTACTTTTCGTCTGCCACGATCAAACGTTATCTGTCTCTAAATTCTGGTTCTTCTTGCGGATCTCTAATACCATGCCTTCTTTATACAATCGTCCAGTGAGGAGCAACGACACCATCCGTCCTATTGCTGATACCTCTCACCACATCTCCTTGGCCAGTAGTCCGGTCTTTTGTAACGCAACATGTTAATGACGGAAATCTCTATCCTCTGCTTGTGTGCTAACAACTGATCCTGGGTCCAATATTTCTTATTATCAACTTCTAGAAAGAACCCCTTCAAGTCTCCTGCTGATCTCAGCTATCCGGCCTGCCCGGAACTAGCACTCATTACTGAATCCACTTTCTCTTTAGTAACAACTGTCATTTCCTTAAGATTTCCTCCTGAAAGTGTAGTCGTACGCGTTTCAGTATATGCATCAAATCTTCAATATCGCCGGTGAAGAATAACTGTTTACTGAAACTTCACACCAATCTCTTGTCCTATTACTTTCCAATATCAATCAATTAAGGAGTGTATCGCGATAACCATGCGAATTGTAAGTCATACTTGGTTATGGCCAAGCTCTGAGTCTTATAAAACTCGGAAACATGAATCCGACATCTCTGATACTCTCTAGAAGAATCTGGCTAAGCTCACCTTCGAAAACTCATCCCAATTCGTCGGAGGAAAACTTACTGCATGATCTCTTTCTCAAGCGACTTGCATCAGGTCTGAGCAAGATCCATCGGAAGAAGCAAATCAATTTCACCGATCTCATATCGAGGCGCCACAATGGATTAAAAGTCCTAACCATCCCACATCTGAACGGCTACGAATCCTTTTGATCCATCTACACTTGTAAACATCATCAACTTTTAACTTCGTGAACTCTGGAAGCAACATCTCGATAACCTCAGCAATGATTGGTACCGTTGTCTGAACCATACGCAACACCACAATCTTCGGAAAGGGGAAAACTTCACGCCTCAAGTCTGGCTGATCTCTAGCAATGACTCTACCATCTGGTGTGGATCCCGAAGAAACTCGCTTCAATATTAGAACTCGATCAAATATATATAAACGACATGTCTCTATATCATCGGAATGTCACCCTGGTCAGTCCTTATCCAAGACAAGTCTGCTCTGACCGTATCTCTAACCGCAGCCCTCTTGGCTCCCATAAACATGTGTCCGGAATAATCAACATACATTGACGAGGATAGATCAACTGAATGAATAGAAGGAAGATCTCAAGATATAAATTCTAAGGTAACTTAGGCGGAGTATCATATCGTAAATATGCCGTGGAACATATGTACGGTACGCCACTCTACTTAGTACCTACTCCATCAACAAAGGCCATCCTATATAACGAAAGTTCGGGTATAAGACCCCCAAAGTCGAGTCTAAGTCCTATAATGTAAAGTCTAGGTAACAAAAGTGCATGCCTAGACCCCATATAGCCAACCCTAGACTCGAACAAAGGTTAAACCAAATACTCTGATACCAACTTTGTCACGATCCAAAAGTGGCACGTGACCGGCACTTAAATCGCGTGACATCTAAAGACACCGACGCGGTTTAAGTAAGCCGAAATCCGGAATCTAAACCTTTTTCTTTTGAAAACATTGGAGGTGAAGTTTAAATAATCATCAGAAGGAATCAATTTAAATTAACCATTTGATTTTCACTAAGTATGTTTAAAGAGCATATATGACATTTTGAAATTCGATAGCACCTCCTTTATAAATTTTGCATAAAAACCCAATACAACATGATAATAAAATAGCATCCCATAGGAACTAGCTTCCACGCCCAAACGGCGGAGCAACCAAGCAAACCATATAAAAAGTCGAATCCAATGAGTACGACATCATAATAAAATTTCTAAGTCTCACTTCTAAGTCCGCAATATACCATTTCTAAGTTGATGGAGTTTTTGCTAGATACAAGAATATATGAATAACTAATTGCGAGTACGATACAATAGTAACTCACTTACCCAAAACAATCACCGAAAGGAATGTGTGCCCAAGCCGCTGATAATCCAAGCGGTAAAACCTGCAAAAAACTGTGGCACAACAGGGATGAGTTGCCAACTCAGTGAATAAAAGTACATCACAAAGTAGAAATCGAAATGCACGACGATACCTAGGTCATAAGTATAGTACTATTATAATCTGTACTAAAATGATATATGATATGCATATGTATCATAATGCAACACTATCTATCATGCAATCCCAAGTAGAACATATCAAATGCAAATGATCTGTAACTAAGTATAAGCCCAAAGGTAGCCGAAAATATATATATAAAGCTCTTCTTTAA
Organism: Agapanthus africanus; assembly: GCA_030015575.1. Classification (NCBI taxonomy): domain Eukaryota; kingdom Viridiplantae; phylum Streptophyta; class Magnoliopsida; order Asparagales; family Amaryllidaceae; genus Agapanthus; species Agapanthus africanus. Next base: position 902,878,931 of record JASDDO010000019.1, on the reverse strand, counting down.
AATAACCATGGAATAGATATGTCACGGCATAAAAGCAAACATGATAGTATAAAATATAATAGGTATCTTATTTTAGATATACGTCCTGCGGTTTAGTAAAGAAAGCTTAGAGGTTTATAAATTTAAAGATCTCAGTGTTATATCAGACATATCAAAATAAGGAGACCGTAGCTCGTTTTTGAATTCCCTTTTTATGTATGCGAATGTCCGTAAAAGATATGCAGGTACTGTCCCCCGGATCAGTTCTGGTCGGCTACAATAACTGTAATTTAACTGTGTACCTTATGATAGCAAAATATCAATATATATATGGATGTCCAGCATCGACACTCGAAATCAGAAATCTCTCGTGTCCATCATCGACACGTAAATCCTCAAATCTCCCATGTCCATCATCGACACGCAAATGCAAATATCGTCGACACCATCTCAACAGATGATCGCCACCCGATATCCCTGGCCCCGGTCGGTACTCCCTGGATATCCGCCGTGCTCATCTCAATCTCCGGTATCGAGTATCCTCGATAGGCTCCCTCGCCTCAATGCGGCAATCCATCCCCTCGGTCTCGATCTGAGTCCACCATGTATCCGACTGTATATCTCCCTCACTCAGTCCGGATAAGTAACAAGTCCGAAACCGTATATCTCCTCCACTCGGTTCGGAACAAAACAATCAGAATACAGCAAGCTCATGGTGGACGTCAACCCATCACATCCAGAAATCTCAAGTAAAGAAGGAGGATACTTCCATAGACCATTCTGATGATATATTATATATATACATATATAACAGCATCCCATACCACTGATATATATCATCAGGAGTAAAATATCCAGAAAATCCATAAGAATCAAAAATAAACATCTATAGTACAGGTATTCGCAATGTGCAACAGATAATAAAGTAAGGCTGCGTAAATAAATCATACAAGCACAAAAATATCAATTCTACTGTGTCATGGCACTACTAATGATGTGTAGTGTAACATACGCGTCTGTGCTCGTGCAGCATGGCAATCATTAGTATATGTGCAAGTGTTCTAAAAGTGTAATAGCCTACTCATATCGACATCTACATATGCATTATATATATCATAACGGTCCTACAGTGACATGGCAGTACCAATGAGGTGTAGTGTAACATATGTGTACGTGCTTGTGCAGCATAGTACTCATTGGTAGTTTTGCAGTGTTCTATCAGACTGTTCGTATTACGGAAACGTATATTGTCGATAATTATAACGTGAACAAGTAAAGTAAATATAAGCATAACTAATAATTGTAACTACTTTCTATGAGCTATACCATTATCCTAAAAAAAGAGCTTGTTTTAAAATGAGTATAGCTCACTCAAGCATTACGTTCTAAGAAAGGAATGAAACATTAATTTACGAGTCTAAATGTAACTTGGCCGTTATTCGGCATACTAATCTTATTATCATCAATACAGTATAATATCTAGTACAATACCTTACATTATCACTATATCAAATTCACCTCTAGTACTGCATGGTCTTTCATATCACCTTACCCAAACCATAAGTAACTACATGCAAATGAGTATCATGCTATATGCAAATTAACTTCAATATGCATATCTTAATTAATTACTAAAACTAGTATATACCATACAACTATTTATAAGGTTGCGGGGGTGCTATACGCCATCCGCCCGACTTCCCCCATAGATATAAATCTACTCACCAACATGATGAGCTTGCTAAAATCCATGCTGATATGTCCGCCAACTCCATCTCGGAAATCTTCGCAATCATATATATAATCGTCGTTATATCATATCGACGTAAATATTATATAAAAACTCAAAACAACGAAATAGGCACCCATAGGTTAGAACCTACAGCATACTTAATCCAAAAACGACAATATATTTCTGTTGCTAACGTATAAACATTAACGGTTCAGTTGCAGTTCAAAATCCGAAAAATCCGTATCATAAATATCAGAAATGTGATAAAACCTTTACTAATACATTCCCAGATTTTACTGTGTAATTATTGGGACAAATCAAACAACACGGTAACTTTTAAAATACCATTATAAAGCTACAGAAGAAAATACATGTAATACCCGGTTCTTTTATTGGCCAATAGCCGTATTTTATTAAATAGGGGTCACTTACAAATTTACCTATGTGTATTTATAAGTATTTTAAGTATTTAAACATCCTAACTCCTTTATTCTGCTTTCCCTTCTTAAATCCATTTTTTTTTCTCTAAAACTAATCCTAATACATAAACCCTTTTCTTTTCCCTAGACTAACCCAAAACCCCATTATCTATTTCTTTTATATTTTTCATCCCTAAATCTTTGGCCGGCCCACTGCCAATTCATTCCCTTACTATTAAATTAAACCACTAAAATTTTCTCAGCCGGCCAACCCCAATTTCCTCAACCCAGTCCAACAAATTAACTTAACTAATTTAACTTAACCGGCCCTTTCCCTAAAGCCCAAATGAATAACTAAATCAATCTTATTTTTCCCCAAGCTTCCAAACCAAGCCCAACAAAACAAAACAATGAATTAAGACCAATAATATATATATTTCTCCAAGCCCCAATTATATAATTTCCCAATTAAACTCCTTTCCCAGCCCTTTTCTTTTCAAGGCCATTCCTCAGCCCAACACTTCTTTTTCCCAAAGGAAATAAACCTTTAACTAATCTCAGCCCAAGATAAAATTCCATTTATTGGCAAGCCTGAGCCTGGCCCGTTCCCCGACTTCACTCACACCCGACTCCCAAACCCGACCCGGCCCGCTTCGAACCCACTTCCTCTTCCCCACGTAAAGAAAAGATTTCCCGCCCATTTTCAGTTCTTCGCGAACCACGTCCCCGACCCTTTTCCCCTCGCGCCACGTCGCCGCACCGTTGCCGCACGTCCCCGCGACCTCGACCACGACTCCCTCGAGCTCCCCGTCAACTCAAACTCTTCTCTCCCTCGCATTCTCCAACCCACTCTCACCTCTCTCTCTCGAAAACTGCCGAGCCTCGCCACCGCCGTCGACGACGACGACTATGACCCCCTAGTCCTTCCCCCTCGCATCTCTCTCCTCTTCACACCCTACTCCACTCCACCTCACCCACCTTCTCCTCCCCTTCCCTCGTCGTCACCCCTTCAGCCGAGCTCGACTCCCCTGCACCCATCTTGGCCACTCCCTTGCACTCGACGCCGGCGAGCCCCCAACTGACCAGAACCATCTCATCGACACCCCTACGTCTTCAGCACCATCACCGCCAAGCTCGAGCCCTGCACACCCGCTCGCTACAGACCCGAGCACACCCCTACAGGCCACTCGCCGCCGCCTCCATCGTAGCCAGGCTCCTGCGTGACACCCATCGCCTTCTTCCCCAAGACACCATCGCCGACGAGAACTCCCTCAACTGAGACCCACAAATTAACTCGAGACCCATGCAGCAAACCCCAGCCGAGCACCTTCACTGAGCTCCATCCGCTCCTTCGCAGCAACACACAACGATCCAACCCCAGCCGCAGTTACAGTCGCCACGTCGATTGCCTTGTTGCCATATCACAGTGACTCCATCTATCGCCGTCGTGACCGTCGTCTCGAACAAGTGTTTAACTGAGCCCAAGCGCGAGCCGAGGCCACAAATCCAAACCGTGCCGTCCGACGCGCGTTCGTGCCGTTGCCGCTGCCGTGTGTCGCCAAAACGTCTCCAGGCAAGTATCCTGCTTGCTACATGCTATATTATTCCCGTTATAATTCAAACTGCATTAATTCCTTGTTTGCGATTCATGAAAACCTTATATAACATAAGTGTTCGACGCAAGATCTGAATGAAAACCTTTCCTTAATTTGACGGAACTTGTTTGCATATTGTGGCCCGTCTGGCAATGAACCTGGTGTAGAAATTTCACTGAATAATATGACTGTTAACGACTTAAACGAACACCCCCAATTACACCCGTAAAAACTGGGAATTTCCCGCACCTGAAAATTGTTAAAATCATAATAAATTATGTACATACTGAAATGAAGCGCTCGAGGGCTCAAATCAAAGCCGACTCGACGACCTGTAACCTTATGCAAGTTCTTAGTTGTTTCTGTAATGATACTTGATGAGAATTGGATCGGAGAGCGGCTCTGGACTGCAGTCCAGAGCAACTCTGGTTATTGTTTTCTGTCCCGTAATATTTACTACCTTGTTTCCTTAACTCGTATGTTACGGAAACCTACACCTTATTGAATATGGATTGATTAAGTAAATAACGCAAGTGATTTCACCCTGTTACATCGTCGTTTACTATTTAAAATCCAATTTAAAAGATCGGGACGTCTAGCAGTCCCAAACAGGAATATAATTGACATACTGGTGTTGAACAGTGCATAACTTTTGACGTACAGATGCGATTGAGAATCCGACTATTGCGTTGAAAAGCCTATTGAAAACCATAGATTTCATTTAACTGTAGCGTTGCTAAATTCTGATCCCAACTGGGATTAAAATGCGTTGCGAAACGGACTTTCGATTCTGAAACCGGATTTCCAGCAGTGAACGCTTAAAATGAAATAGCCATATCTAGTGATCCCAAAACCCGATTGAAGTGAAATCAAATTTGCTGGTTATATAATCAAACACACTACTTATCCCCTGTTCATTGTTTCGCTAAATTTGGCATGTATGATTTATGATAAATTCTGCAAGTGGTAGGATACCGACATATGACATCTTAATCATGCCTTACATATTGTTTTCTCATCACATCATATATATATGTCATTACATTGGTAACCTAGTGATCATGTGCATTACCTAGTGTTAGGTATTAGTGGTGATTGTGGAAAGTACGTTAGTGTTCGTGCATGAGTGGATGAGTGAAAGTGACACGTACTTGTACACAATCAGTGGACCCTATTGTTCTATTGCATTGTCGACGTCTGTGGGACGCATATAAGTGTGAGTATAAGTGGTATGGGACACTTATGGAAGTACTTGTATGGGTGTCACAGGTAAGGCACCAGACACTGTCCATTTATCTTAAGTATCAATCGGGACGTGCTTGATGGAGATCCTGTCTCCAGTTCTCGCGCAGACTTGTCATGAACCGACCGGTATTTGAGGTTATGATTGGCGTTTGATGTAGACCACGGGGTGTGGAGTAGTTTGAGTGTGAGTTCAACAGAATCTTGGGAGTCCCATGCCGGCATATATATATGGAGATATACGGATATTTACAGGGATATTACATGATTATTACCGTGCGTTATATTTTGGGCCCGTGGTCCCTTGCCCTTGGGTCCTACCCTTGGGTGGAGGACACTCACGAGTGGTTGACTCTCACACTTTGACTGACGATAGGCTTAGTGACCTGTATAGTGAGACTTAGAGACTGAGAAAGATAGTGACATTGACATGCATTAATTACTGTATTGACACACCTGACATACTATTTTACTGCTTTACTGTTCACCTGCTCTTTTAGACACCCGCTTGGCTACTTCATGTTCATACCATTACTATCTTGATTTACTGTTATATATTCATTATTACTGTACGAGTTACCACCTGCATCTATATATTTATTACTATCGCGTCGCTCTGACGACCTGAGTATGCATGCTCAGAGTGAGATGTGGATCTAGCTTGGACCAGGACCAAACGCACATCGGGGACATCTTGATCAGCTATCCAGAGCTATACTCTTTTGATCTCCATCAGGTTAGTTCCTTGTATCTGTTTTGTCTTTGTTACTGCATTTCTCTTTACCTGTACGTTGTTTACTGATTACCACGTAAGCTAGAAGCCGAAGTGTGACTACGGCAGGATATTTCCTTGACCGTAGGAGCATGGCTGGCCTTGTCAACCTCTCGTATTCCGTATTTTGGGAAGCGGGGCGTGACATGGTTTTGTTGGTATCAGAGCCAGGTTTTGCTATGATTGGAATTGCAGTTTCCGATGTAGTGCTTGACAATTTAAGTCGTTCTTTCGGTCCAGATTGTGAACTGTTATCTTTGACTTGAATCTTTATTATTCGTCATGCCATATTTGACTCCATCCGTTAGAGTTTTGGGTGACTTAGTTGAGGTACGTGGTTGTAATTATGAACTGCGGCATAGCTACAATACTGTACTCTATTGGGTAACTTGGAGTTCTACATTTGCTTTCCGCTCGATTGAGTTTCACCTCACCTGATATTCTTGTTTCATTGTCAATTTTATATCTTGTTCTAATTTTTCCCCTGTATCTTATGCCGTTCGAAAATTGTTGTCTCGGGATCATGTCTCCTAACAACTCTTCCTCTATCTCCACTCCCCAGGATCAGACCGTAGAGATTCTGAATGCACTGCAAAGTCTGAAGGAAGCCGAGGAGCGAACAAACGACCTGTTAGCTGAAGGATTAAAAAGGCAGATGACTCAAGCACCAGCGGAAGTCTCAAATCGTAAAAGGACCCCTGTTAGACGAGGAAAAGAGGTGAAGATGAAGCGCCCACTTGTTTCCCCACGACCAAAGCAGCAGAAGACCCAATGTTGTGGGTACTGCAAGAGATCAGGACACCTTCAGAGGGATTGTCGCCGCGCCAAAGGGAAATGCCTGATTTGCGGATCCAGCGAACACTTTATCAGTAGTTGCCCTGAAAGGAAGGAGCTACAATGAGGCAGTTCGTCCACACCCTCCACTTCGGCTAAGTGATGGTTATTTCGTAATTCAACCTTCGTGGATAGTGCGGACCCCGCGCAGGATTCAACTCGCGAGACAGGAATGCAGCAGTCCAGAAATCAAAGAAGAATTATCACGTTATCTACTTTCAATAAAGATGTTGTCACTCTTTTGTAAATATTTCCTTTCGTTTGAAATCTTGTATCCGTCGAACTTTTAGCTGAATGCAATAAAACTCTGAGTTGTGATGTATGTATCGTTCTCTAGCTTCTCACTTTATTCTATACTATTCATTGCATCAGCATCTTTACATACTAATTTTCCGTCCTTGCCTCCAGCATATCCTCCCTGTGCCACTGTATCCTTGGATATCTTCCTAGCATACCCCACTGTCTAATCACGACTCTCTCTTTTCAGGTCATGGCCCACTTGGAGAAGCTCCGCCTCTAGATGAGAACACACGGTCGTGCATTCCCTCGGACTACTTGCTGGTAAGATCAGATGACAAGATTAACGGCCCACAGATTATTTTCGGAAACAGCGATTCCGAGGGTGAGCGATTCGCAGCCCCAGAAGTGAACTTGATCAGCGACTCGGACGACGAAGAGGAGGACCTCGGAGAAGACCCATTAGAGGAAGATTCCGAGGAAGACCCGATAGAAAGAAATCCAGTGGGGGGAAATCCCATGGAGGAAGATCCAGTAGAAGAAGATCACGTAGAATCAGACATCGATGAAGAAGCTTCAGTCGAGACAGAAGAACCAGAAGAACAAGACCCCGCGGCAGAAGAACCTCCGATGGCGATCGCTGTGAGGCGATATGGGAATGGACGCCCCTATCTGAGCGCGCGAGCCAACCGTAACCTACTGACCCTCCACAACCGTGACTGACGTGATTGATCTTTCGTCGTCCCTGGCCAAATAAAATCTGTGTATAGTTTAGGGCTATCTTTCTCGTCGTGGATGCCCCGTTCGGACTTTTCTGAAATAAATTGCTGAGTTCGCCAACCTTTTGAATTTGGTTCACATGATGCTTGACTGTTTCCCCTACACCTTTATTTTCCTCCTGAGATCCCTGACTGTCCACCCCTGCACCTTGTGCTGTTTTGACCCTCGCTTAGATTAAAAAGTACCGCACCCCAATCTTTTGAGTGGGCCACCCTTCATCCTTTATATGCGCCTTGTTTGAGATCCTTCTGGAGGAAAAATTGATAGTGAAATTTCCGAGTTCGCTAACCTTTCGGATTTTTGATTCGCATGGTGTATCGACCGTTTTCATTCCCATACATCATCTCCCCTCGTGAGGTTCATTACTGTTCATCCTTACACCCTGGGCTGACCAGACCCCAATCTCTTCGACCTTCAGTCCAAAGTTGTCACACTCCGACCTTTCGAGTGAGCCATATTCCATCGTAATCCCTACCCTGGCTAGCTCAATACATCCTTGTGCTATCTCCTATTACCCTAACTATATTTAGGGAAAATGTTATTCGAAAATTTAGTTTTCATTATCTGGTAATTATTGAAAAGTGCGTGTTATTGACTACTCCATTTTATGCATTTTTAGTACACTACTATTCTCCCCATTTTTCGGTAGCGCAACCATATATTGCACATATTATTTTGGGCTATGTTTCTTATTTTCACCATGTGGATTTTCCTAAGTTACTTAAAATTTATTTTCTTTTTGATCGATACCTTATACTAGGGTGTTTTAACCTATCGACAAATCCTTCACCATTTTAACATTGTTACCTTAGTTTTCTCGAGTATTATACTTATAGGGTGCTATTATAGATGGTTATGTCTGATGCTATTATCTTAGCTGCGCTGGTTCGATATACATATGTACGCATATATTTTGGGTTTCGATTTGTCGAGCACACCTCGAATATTATTGTTGATATTGCTATTTTTTATTCTCTTATACATGTAGTTTGCCCTTATGATTGAGTCTGCCTTATACTTATTTAGACCTATCATTTTAGTTGTGTTATTCTTATACATATATAGACCTTCAAAAAAAAATTTATCCACCTGTTTTAAGTAAATCATTATGGGTTAGTGTTCGAGGTGGTAGCTCTCCGCTTATCCTTTTGTAACTTATCGTTTATTTTAAATTTCGAGGACAAAATTTTTGTAAGGGTGCTATGATATAATACCCAGTTCTTCTATGGGCCAATAGCCGTATTTTATTAAATAGAGGTCACTTACAAATTTACCTATGTGTATTTATAAGTATTTTAAGTATTTAAACATCCTAACTCCTTTATTCTGCTTTCCCTTCTTAAATCCATTTTTTTTCTCTAAAAATAATTCTAATACCTAAACCCTTTTCTTTTCCCTAGACTAACCCAAAATCACATTATCTATTTCTTTTATATTTTTCATCCCTAAATCTTTGGCCGGCCCACTGCCAATTCATTCCCTTACTATTAAATTAAACCACTAAAATTTTCTCAGCCGGCCAACCCCAATTTCCTCAACCCAGTCCAACAAATTAACTTAACTAATTTAACTTAGCCGTCCCTTTCCCTAAAGCCCAAATGAATAACTAAATCAATCTTATTTTTCCCCAAGCTTCCAAACCAAGCCCAACAAAACAAAACAATGAATTAAGACCAATAATATACATATTTCTCCAAGCCCCAATTATATAATTTCCCAATTAAACTCCTTTCCCAGCCCTTTTCCATTCAAGGCCATTCCTCAGCCCAACACTTCTTTTTCCCAAAGGAAATAAACCTTTAACTAATCTCAGCCCAAGATAAAATACCATTTATTAGTAAGCCCGAGCCTGGCCCGTTCCCCCACTTCACTCAGACCCGACTCCCAAACCCGACCCGGCCCGCTTCGAACCCACTTCCTATTCCCAACATAAAGAAAAGATTTCCCGCCCATTTTCAGTTCTTCGCAAACCACGTCCCCGAGCCTTTTCCCCTCGCGCCATGTCGCCGCGCCGTTGCCGCAGGTCCCCGCGACCTCGACCACGACTCCTTCGAGCTCCCCGTCAACTCAAACTCTTCTCTCCCTCTCATTCTCCAGCCCACTCTCTCCTCTCTCTCTCGAAAACTGCCGAGCCTCGCCATCACCATCGACGACGACGACTATGACCCCCTAGTCCTTCCCCCTCACATCTCTCTCCTCTTCACACCCTACTCCACTCCACCTCACCCACTTTCTCCTCCCCTTCCCTCGTCGTCACCCCTTCAGTCGAGCTCGACTCCCCTGCACCCATCTTGGCCACTCCTTTGCACTCGACGCCGGCGAGCTCCCAACTGACCAGAACCACCTCATTGACACCCCTACGTCTTCAGCACCATCACCGCCAAGCTCGAGCCCTGCACACCCGCTCGCTACAGACCCGAGCACACCCCTGCAGGCCACTCGCCGCCGCCTCCGTCGTGGCCAGGCTCCTGCATGACACCCATCGCCTTCTTCCCCGAGACACCATCGCCGGCGAGAACTCCCTCAACTGAGACCCATAAATTAACTTGAGACCCATGCAGCAAACCCCAGCCGAGCACCTTCACTGAGCTCCATCCGCTCCTTCGCAGCAACACACAACGATCCAACCCCAGCCGCAGTTACAGTCGCCACGTCGATTGCCTTGTTGCCATATCACAGTGACTCCATCTATCACCGTCGTGACCGTCGTCTCGAACAAGTGTTTAACTGAGCCCAAGCGCGAGCCGAGGCCGCAAATCCAAACCGTGCCGTCCGACGCGCGTTCGTGCCGTTGCCACTGCCGTGTCTCGCCAAAACGTCTCCAGGCAAGTACCCTACTTGCTACATGCTATATTATTCCCGTTATAATTCAAACCGCATTAATTCCCTGTTTGCGATTCATGAAAACCTTATATAACATAAGTGTTCGACGCAAGATCTGAATGAAAACCTTTCCTTAATTTGACGGAACTTGTTTGCATATTGTGGCCCGTCTGGCAATGAACCTGGTGTAGAAATTTCACTGAATAATATGACTGTTAACGACTTAAACGAACACCCCCAATTACACCCATAAAAACTGGGAATTTCCCGCACCTGAAAATTGTTAAAATCACAATAAATTATGTACATACTGAAATGAGGCGTTCGAGGGCTCAAATCAAAGCCGACTCGACGACCTGTAACCCTATGCAAGTTCTTAGTTGTTTCTGTACTAATACTGTGACGAGAATTGGTTCGGAGAGCGGGCTCTGGACTGCAGTCCAGAGCGGCTCTGGACTGCAGTCCAGAGCAACTCTGGTTATTGTTTTCTGTACCGTAATATTTACTACCTTGTTTCCTGAACTCGTATGTTGCGGAACCCTACACCTTATTGAAGAAGAATCGATTAACTAAATAACGCAAGTGATTTCACTCTGTTTCATCACAGTTTACTATTTAAAATGCAATTTAAAAGATTGGGACGTCTAGCAGTCCCAAACAGGAATATAATTGACATACTAGTGTTGAACAGTGCATAACTTTTGACTTACAGACGCGATTGAGAATCCGACTGTTGCGTTGAAAACCCTATTGAAAACCCTAGATTTCATTTAACTGTAGCGTCGCTAAATTCTGATCCCAACTGGGATTAAAATGCGTTGCGAAACGGACTTCCAATTCTGAAACCGGATTTCCAGTAGTGAACGCTTAAAATGAAATGGCCATATCTAGTGATCCTGAAACCCGATTGACGTGAAATCAAATTTTATGGTTAGATAATCAAACACACTACTTATCCCCTGTTCATTGTTTTGCTAAATTTGGCATGTATGATTTATGAAAAATTCTTCAAGTGGTAGAATACCGACATATGACATCTTAGTCATGCCTTACATATTGTTTTCTCATCACATCATATATATATGTCATTGCATTGGTAACCTAGTGATCATGTGCATTACCCAGTGTTAGGTATTAGTGGTGATTATGGAAAGTACGTTAGTGTTCGTGCATGAGTGGATAAGTAAAAGTGACACGTACTTGTACACAATCAGTGAACCCTATTGTTCTATTGCATTGTCGACGTCTGTGGGAAGCATATAAGTGTGACTATAAGTGGTATGGGACACTTATGGAAGCACTTGTATGGGTGTCACAGGTAAGGCACCAGACACTGTCCATTTATCTTGAGTATCAATCGGGACGTGCTTGATGGAGATCCTGTCTCTAGTTCTCGCACAGACTCTTCATGGACCGACCGGTATTTGAGATTATGGTTGGCGTTTGATGTAGACCACGGGGTGTGGCGTAGTTTGAGTGTGAGTTCAACGGAATCTCGGGAGTCCCATGCCGGCATATATATATGGAGATATATGGAGATTTACAGGGATATTACATGATTATTACCGTGCGTTATATTTTGGTCCCGTGGTCCCTTGCCCTTGGGTCCTACCCTTGGATGGAGGACACTCACGAGTGGTTGACTCTCAAACTTGGACTGACGATAGGCTTAGTGACCTGTACAGTGAGACTTAGAGACTGATAGGGATAATGACATTGACATGCATTACTTACTGTATTGACACACATGACATACTATTTTACTGCTTTGCTGTTCACCTGCTCTTTTAAACACCCGCTTGGCTACTTCATGTTCATACCATTACTATCTTGATTTACTGTTATATATTCATTATTACTGTACGAGTTACCACCTGCATCTATATATTTATTACTATCGCGTCGCTCTGACGACCTGAGTATGCATGCTCAGAGTGAGATGTGGATCTAGCTTGGACCAGGACCAGACGCACATCGCGGACATCTTGATCAGCTATCTAGAGCTATACTCTTTTGATCTCCATCAGGTTAGTTCCTTGTATCTGTTTTGTCTCTGTTACTGTATTTCTCATTACCTGTGCGTTGTTTACTGATTACCACATAAGCTAGAAGCTGAAGTGTGACTACGGCAGGATATTTCCTTGACCGTATGAGCATGGCTGGCCTTGTCAGCCTCTCGTATTCCATATTTTGGAAAGCGGGGCGTGATATGGTTTTGTTGGTATCAGAGCCAGGTTTTGCTATGATTGGAATTGCAGTTTCTAATGTAGTGCTTGACAATTTAAGTCGCTCTTTCGGTCCAGATTGTGAACTTGAATCTTTATTATTCGTCATGCCATATTTGACTCCATCCGTTAGAGTTTTGGGTGACTTTGTAGAGTTACGTGGTTGTAATTATGAACTGCGGCATAGCTACAATACTGTACTCTATTGGGTAACTTGGAGTTCTACATTTGCTTTCCGCTCGATTGGATTTCACCTCACCTGATATTCTTGTTTCATTGTCAATTTTATATCTTGTTCTGATTTTTCCCCTGTATCTTATGCCATCCTAAAATTGTTGTCTCAGGATCATGTCTCCCAACAACTCTTCCTCTATCTCCACTCTCCAGGATCAGACCGTAGAGATTCTGAATGCACTGCAAAGTCTGAAGGATGCCCAGGAGCGAACAAACGACCTGTTAGCTGAAGGATTAAGAAGGCAGATGACTCGGACACCAGCGGAAGTCTCAAATCGTAAAAGGACCCCTGTTAGACGAGGAAAAGAGGTGAAGATGAAGCGGCCACTTGTTTCCACACGACCGAAGCAGCAGAAGACCCAATGTTGTGGGTACTGCAAGAGGCCAGGACACCTTCAGAGGGATTGTCGCCGCGCCAAAGGGAAATGCCTGATTTGCGGATCCAGCGAACACTTTATCAGTAGTTACCCTGAAAGGAAGGAGCTACAAGGAGGCAGTTCATCCACACCCTCCACTTCGGCTAAGTGATGGTTATTTCGTAGTTCAACCTTCGTGGATAGTGCGGACCCCGCGCAGGATTCAACTCGCGAGACAGGAATGCAGCAGTCCAGAAATCAAAGAAGAATTATCACGTTTTCTACTTTCATTAAAGATGTTGTCACTCTTTTGTAAATATTTCCTTTCGTTTGAAATCTTGTATCCGTCGAACTTTTAGCTGAATGCAATAAAACTCTGAGTTGTGATGTATGTACCGTTCTCTTGCTTCTCACTTTATTCTATACTATTCATTGCATCAGCATCTTTACATTCTAATTTTCCGTACTTGCCTCCAGCATATCCTCCATGTGCCACTGTATCCTTGGATATCTTCCTAACATGCCCCACTGTCTAATCACGACTCTCTCTTTTCAGGTCATGGCCCATATAGAGAAGCGCCGCCTCTAGCTGAGAACACACGGTCGTGCATTCCCTCGGACTACTTACTGGTAAGATCAGATGACAAGATTAACGGCCCATATATTATTTTCGGAAACAGCGATTCCGAGGGTGAGGGATTTGCAGCCCCAGAAGTTAACTCGATCAGCGAATCGGACGACGAAGAGGAGGACCTCGGAGAAGACCCATTAGAGGAAGATTCCGAGGAAGACCCAATAGAAGGAAATCCAGTGGGGGGAAATCCCATGGAGGAAGATCCAGCAGAAGAGGATCACGTAGAATCAGACCTCGATGAAGAAGCTTCAGTCGAGACAGAAGGACCAGAAGAACAAGACCCCGCGGCAGAACAACCTCCGATGGCGATCGCTGTGAGGCGATATGGAAATGGACGCCCCTATCTGAGCGCGCGAGCCTACCATAACCTACTGACCCTCCACAACCGTGACTGACGTGATTAAGCTTTCGTCGTCCCTGGCCAAATAAAATCTGTGTATAGTTTTGGGCTATCTTTCTCGTCGTGGATGCCCCGTTCGGACTTTTCTAAAATAAATTGCGGAGTTCGCCAACCTTTTGAATTTGGTTCACATGATACTTGACTGTTTCCCCTACACCTTTATTTTCCTCCTGAGATCCCTGAATGTCCACCCCTGCACCTTGTGCTGTTTTGACCCTCGCTTAGATTAAAAAGTACCGCACCCCGATCTTTTGAGTGGGCCACCCTTCATCCTTTATATGCGCCTTGTTTGAGATCCTTCTGGAGGAGAAATTGATAGTGAAATTTCTGAGTTCGCTAACCCTTCGGATTTTTGATTCGCATGGTGTATCGACCGTTTTCATTCCCATACATCATCTCCCCTCCTGAGGTTCATTACTGTTCATCCTTACACCCTGGGCTGACCAGACCCCAATCTCTTCGACCTTCAGTCCAAAGCTGTCACACTCCGACCTTTCGAGTGAGCCATATTCCATCGTAATCCCTACCGTGGCTAGCTCAATACATCCTTGTGCTATCTCCTATTACCCTAACTATATTTAGGGAAAATGTTATTCGAAAATTTAGTTTTCATTATCTAGTAATTATTGAAAAGTGCGTGTTATTGACTACTCCGTTTTATGCATTTTTAGTACACTACAATTCTCTCCATTTTTCGGTACCGCAACCATATATTGCACATATTATTTTGGGCTATGTTTCTTATTTTCACCATGTGGATTTTCCTAAGTTACTTAAAATTTATTTTCTTTTTTATCGATACCTTATATTAGGGTGTTTTAACCTATCGACAAATCCTTCACCATTTTAATATTGTTACCTTAGTTTTCTCGAGTATTATACTTATAGGGTGCTATTATAGATGGTTATGTCTGATGCTATTATCTTAGCTGCGCCGGTTCGATATACATATGTATGCATATATTTTGGGTTTCGATTTGTCGAGCACACCTTGAATATTATAGTTGCTATTGCTATTTTTTATTCTCTTATACATGTAGTTTGCCCTTATGATTGAGTCTGCCTTGTACTTATTTAGACCTTTCCTTTTAGTTGTGTTATTCTTATACATATATAGACCTTCAAAAAAAATTTTATCCACCTGTTTTAAGTAAATCATTATGGGTTAGTGTTCGAGGTGGTAGCTCTCCGCTTATCTTTTTGTAACTTATCATTTATTTTAAATTTCGAGGACGAAATTTTTGTAAGGGTGGTATGATATAATACCCGGTTGTTTTATGGGCCAATAGCCGTATTTTATTAAATAGGGGTCACTTACAAATTTACCTATGTGTATTTATAAGTATTTTAAGTATTTAAATATCCTAACTCCTTTATTTTTCTTTCCCTTCTTAAATCCATTTTTTTTTCTCTAAAACTAATTCTAATACCTAAACACTTTTCTTTTCCCTAGACTTACCCAAAACCCCATTATCTATTTCATTTATATTTTTCATCCCTAAATCTTTGGCCGGCCCACTGCCAATTCATTCCCTTACTATTAAATTAAACCACTAAAATTTTCTCAACCGGCCAACCCCAATTTCCTCAACCCAGTCCAACAAATTAACTTAACTAATTTAACTTAGCCGGCCCTTTCCCTAAAGCCCAAATGAATAACTAAATCAATCTTATTTTTCCCCAAGCTTCCAAACCAAGCTTAACAAAACAAAACAATGAATTAAGACCAATAATATATATATTTCTCAAAGCCCCAATTATATAATTTCCCAATTAAACTCCTTTCCCAACCCTTTTCCTTTCAAGGCCATTCCTCAGCCCAACACTTCTTTTTCCCAAAGGAAATAAACCTTTAACTAATCTCAGCCCAAGATAAAATTCCATTTATTGGCAAGCCCGAGCCTGGCCCGTTCCCCCACTTCACTCACACCCGACTCCCAAACCCGACCCGGCCCGCTTCGAACCCACTTCCTCTTCCCCACGTAAAGAAAAGATTTCCCGCCCATTTTCAGTTCTTCACGAACCACGTCCCCGAGCCTTTTCCCCTCGCGCCACGTCACCGCGCCGTTGCCGCACGTCCCCACGACCTCGACCACGACTCCCTCGAGCTCCCCGTCAACTCAAACTCTTCTCTCCCTCTCATTCTCCAACCCATTCTCTCCTCTCTCTCTCTCGAAAACTGCCGAGCCTCGCCACCGCCGTCGACGACGACGACTATGACCCCCTAGTCCTTCCCCCTCGCATCTCTCTCCTCTTCACACCCTACTCCACTCCACTTCACCCACCTTCTCCTCCCCTTCCCTCGTCGTCACCCCTTCAGCCGAGCTTGACTCCCCTGCACCCATCTTGGCCACTCCCTTGCACTCGACGCCGGCGAGCCCCCAACTGACCAGAACCACCTCATCGACACCCCTACGTCTTCAGCACCATCACCGCCAAGCTCGAGCCCTGCACACCCGCTCACTACAGACCCGAGCACACCCCTACAGGCTACTCGCCGCCGCCTCCGTCGTGGCCAGGATCCTGCGTGACACCCATCGCCTTCTTCCCCGAGACACCATCGTCGGTAAGAACTCCCTCAACTGAGACCCACAAATTAACTCGAGACCCATGCAGCAAACCCCAGCCGAGCACCTTCACTGAGCTCCATCCGCTCCTTCGCAGCAACACACAACGATCCAACCTCAGCCGCAGTTACAGTCGCCACGTCGATTGCCTTGTTGCCATATCATAGTGACTCCATCTATCGCCGTCGTAACCGCCGTCTCGAACAAGTGTTTAACTGAGCCCAAGCTCGAGCCGAGGCCGCAAATCCAAACCGTGCTGTCCGACGTGCGTTCGTGCCGTTGCCGCTGCCGTGTGTCGCCAAAACATCTCCAGGCAAGTACCCTACTTGCTACAAGCTATATTATTCCCATTATAATTCAAACCGCATTAATTCCCTGTTTGTTATTCATGAAAACCTTATATAACATAAGTTTTCGACGCAAGCTATGAATGAAAACCTTTCCTTAATTTGACGGAACTTGTTTGCATATTGTGGCCCGTCTGGCAATGAACCTGGTGTAGAAATTTCATTGAATAATATGACTGTTAACGACATAAATGAACACCCCCAATTACACCCGTAAAAACTGGGAATTTCCCGCACCTGAAAATTGTTAAAATCACAATAAATTATGTACATACTAAAATGAGGCGTTCAAGGGCTCAAATCAAAGCCGACTCGACGACCTGTAACCCTATGCAATTTCTTAGTTGTTTCTGTACTAATACTGTGACGAGAATTGGTTCGGAGAGCGGCTCTGGAATGCAGTCCAGAGCAACTCTAGTTATTGTTTTCTGTCCCGTAATGTTTACTACCTTGTTTCTTGAACTCGTATGTTGTAGAACCCTATACCTTATTGAATAAGAATTGATTAACTAAATAACGCAAGTGAATTCACCCTGTTTCATCATCGTTTACTATTTAAATTGCAATTTAAAAGATCGGGACGTCTAGCAGTCCCAAACAGGAATATAATTGACATACTAGTATTGAACAGTGCATAACATTTGACTTACAGACGCGATTGAGAATCCGACTGTTGTGTTGAAAATCCTATTGAAAACCCTATATTTCATTTAACTGTAGCGTCGCTAAATTCTGATCCCAACTGGGATTAAAATGCGTTGCGAAACGGACTTCCGATTCTGAAACCGGATTTCCAGCAGTGAACGCTTAAAATGAAATGGCCATATCTTGTGATCCCAAAACCCGATTGACGTGAAATCAAATTTTCTGGTTAGATAATCAAACACACTACTTATCCCCTGTTCATTGATTTGCTAAATTTGGCATGTATGATTTATGATAAATTCTTCAAGTGGTAGGATACGGACATATGACATCTTAATCATGCCTTACATATTGTTTTCTCATTACATCATATATATATGTCATTGCATTGGTAACCTAGTGATCATGTGCATTACCCGGTGTTAGGTGTTAGTGGTGATTGTGGCAAGTACGTTAGTGTTCGTGCATAAGTGGATAAGTGAAAGTGACGCGTACTTATACACAATCAGTGGACCCTATTGTTCTATTGCATTGTCGACATCTGTGGGACGCGTATAAGTGTGACTATAAGTGGTATGGGACACTTATAGAAGCACTTGTATGGGTATCACAGGTAAGGCACCAGACACTGTCCATTTATCTTGAGTATCAATCGGGACGTGCTTGATGGAGATTCTGTCTCCAGTTCTCGCGCAGACTTATCATGGACCGACCGGTATTTGAGATTATCGTTGGCGTTTGATATAGAGCACGGGGTGTGGGGTAGTTTGAGTGTGAGTTCAACAGAATCTCGGGAGTCCCATGCCGGCATATATATATGGAGATATATGGAGATTTACAGGGATATTATATGATTATTACCATGCGTTATATTTTGGGCCCGTGGACCCTTGCCCTTGGGTCCTACCCTTGGGTGGAGGACACTCACGAGTGGTTGACTCTCACACTTGGACTGACGATAGGCTTAGTGACCTGTACAGTGAGACTTAGAGACTGAGAAAGATAGTGACATTGACATGCATCACTTACTGTATTGACACACCTGACATACTATTTTACTGCTTTACTGTTCACCTGCTCTTTTAAACACCCGCTTGGCTACTTCATGTTCATACCATTACTATCTTGATTTACTGTTATATATTCATTATTACTGTACGAGTTACCACATGCATCTATATATTTATTACTATCGCGTCGCTCTGACGACCTGAGTATGCATGCTCAGAGTGAGATGTGGATCTAGCTTGGACCAGGACCAGATGCACATCGCGGACATCTTGATCAGCTATCCAGAGTTATACTCTTTTGATCTCCATCAGGTTAGTTCCTTGTATCTGTTTTGTCTCTGTTACTGCATTTCTCATTACCTGTGCATTGTTTACTGATTACCACGTAAGCTAGAATCTGAAGTGTGACTACGGCAGGATATTTTCTTGACCGTAGGAGCATGGCTGGCCTTGTCAACCTCTCGTATTCCGTATTTTGGGAAGCGGGGCGTGACATGGTTTTGTTGGTATCAGATCCAGGTTTTGCTATGATTGGAATTGCAGTTTCCGATGTAGTGCTTGACAATTTTAGTCGCTCTTTCGGTCCAGATTGTGAACTGTTATCTTTGACTTGAATCTTTATTATTCGTCATGCCATATTTGACTCCATCCGTTAGAGTTTTGGGTGACTTAGTAGAGTTACGTGGTTGTAATTATGAACTGCGGCATAGTTACAATACTGTACTTTATTGGGTAACTTGGAGTTCTACATTTGCTTTCCGCTCGATTGAGTTTCACCTCACCTGATATTCTTGTTTCATTGTCAATTTTATATCTTGTTCTGATTTTTCCCCTGTATCTTATGCCGTCCTAAAATTGTTGTCTCCCAACAACTCTTCCTCTATCTCCACTCCCCAGGATCAGACCGTAGAGATTCTGAATGCACTGCAAAGTCTGAAGGAAGCCCAGGAGCGAACAAACGACCTGTTAGCTGAAGGATTAAGATGGCAGATGACTCAGGCACCAGCGGAAGTCTCAAATCGTAAAAGGACCCCTGTTAGACGAGGAAAAGAGGTGAAGATGAAGCGCCCACTTGTTTCCCCACGACCGAAGCAGCAGAAGACCCAATGTTGTGGATACTGCAAGAGGCCAGGACACCTTCAGAGGGATTGTCGCCGCGCCAAAGGGAAATGCCTGATTTGCGGATCCAGCGAACACTTTATCAGTAGTTGCCCTGAAAGGAAGGAGCTACAAAGAGGCAGTTCGTCCACTCCCTCCACTTCGGCTAAGTGATGGTTATTTCGAAGTTCAACCTTCGTGGATAGTGCGGACCCCGCGCAGGATTCAACTCGCGAGACAGGAATGCAGCAGTCCAGAAATCAAAGAAGAATTATCACGTTTTCTACTTTCATTAAAGATGTTGTCACTCTTTTGTAAATATTACCTTTCGTTTGAAATCTTGTATTCGTCGAACTTTTAGCTGAATGCAATAAAACTCTGAGTTGTGATGTATGTACCGTTCTCTTGCTTCTCACTTTATTCTATACTATTCATTGCATCAGCATCTTTACATTCTAATTTTCCGTCCTTGCCTCCAGCATATCCTCCCTGTGCCACTGTATCCTTGGATATCTTCCTAACATGCCCCACTGTCTAATCACGACTCTCTCTTTTCAGGTCATGGCCCACATGGAGAAGCGCCGCCTCTAGATAAGAACACACGGTCGTGCATTCCCTCGGACTACTTGCTGGTAAGATCAGATGACAAGATTAACGGCCCACAGATTATTTTCGGAAACAGTGATTCTGAGGGTGAGGGATTCGCAGCCCTAGAAGTTAACTTGATCAGCGACTCGGACGACAAAGAGGAGGACCTCGGAGAAAACCCATTAGAGGAAGATTTCGAGGAAGACCCGATAGAAGGAAATCCAATGGGGGGAAATCCCATGGAGGAAGATCCAGCAGAAGAGGATCACGTAGAATCAGACCTCGATGAAGAAGCTTCAGTCGAGATAGAAGGACCAGAAGAACAAGACCCCGCGGCAGAAGAACCTCCGATAGCGATCGCTGTGAAGCGATATGGGAATGGACACCCCTATCTGAGCGCGAGAGCCTACCGTAACCTACTGACCCTCCACAACCGCGACTGACGTGATTGAGCTTTCGTCGTCCCTGGCCAAATAAAATCTGTGAATAGTTTAGGGCTATCTTTCTTGTCGTGGATGCCCGTTCAGACTTTTCTAAAATAAATTGCTGAGTTCGCCAACCTTTTGAATTTGGTTCACATGATGCTTGACTGTTTCCCCTACACCTTTATTTTCCTACTGAGATCCCTGACTGTCCACCCCTGCACCTTGTGTTGTTTTAACCCTCGCTTAGATTAAAAAGTACCGTACCCCGATCTTTTAAGTGGGCTACCCTTCATCCTTTATATGCGCCTTGTTTGAGATCCTTCTGGAGGAGAAATTGATAGTGAAATTTCCGAGTTCGCTAATCCTTCGGATTTTTGATTCGCATGGTGTATCGACCGTTTTCATTCCCATACATCATCTCCCCTCCTGAGGTTCATTACTATTCGTCCTTACACCCTGGGCTGACCCGACCCCAATCTCTTCGACCTTCAGTCCAAAGCTGTCACACTCCGACCTTTCAAGTGAGCCATATTCCATCGTAATCCCTACCCTAGCTAGCTCAATACATCCTTGTGCTATCTCCTATTACCCTAACTATATTTAGGGAAAATGTTATTCGAAAATTTAGTTTTCATTATCTGGTAATTATTGAAAAGTGCGTGTTATTGACTACTCCGTTTTATGCATTTTTAGTACACTACTATTCTCCCCATTTTTCGGTAGCGCAACCATATATTGCACATATTATTTTGGCCTATATTTCTTATTTTCACCATGTGGATTTTCCTAAGTTACTTAAAATTTATTTTCTTTTTGATCGATACCTTATACTAGGGTGTTTTAACCTATCGACAAATCCTTCACCATTTTAATATTGTTATCTTAGTTTTCTCGAGTATTATACATATAGGGTGCTATTATAGATGGTTATGTCTGATGCTATTATCTTAGCTGCGCTGGTTCGATATACATATGTACGCATATATTTTGGGTTTCGATTTGTCGAGCACACCTCGAATATTATTGTTGCTATTGCTATTTTTTATTCTCTTATACATGTAGTTTGCCCGTAGGATTGAGTCTGTCTTGTACTTATTTAGAC
The DNA here is from genome assembly GCA_030015575.1 of Agapanthus africanus. Taxonomy (NCBI): domain Eukaryota; kingdom Viridiplantae; phylum Streptophyta; class Magnoliopsida; order Asparagales; family Amaryllidaceae; genus Agapanthus; species Agapanthus africanus. The sequence goes on along the minus strand of JASDDO010000019.1, from coordinate 902,856,887 downwards.
CTATCTTTTTAGTTGTGTTATTTTTATACATATATAGACCTTCAAAAAAAATTTTATCCACCTGTTTTAAGTAAATCATTATGGGTTAGTGTTCGAGGTGGTAGCTCTCCGCTTATCTTTTTGTAACTTATCGTTTGTTTTAAATTTCGAGGACGAAATTTTTGTAAGGGTGGTATGATATAATACCAGGTTCTTTTATGGGCCAATAGCCGTATTTTATTAAATAGGGGTCACTTACAAATTTACCTATGTGTATTTATAAGTATTTTAAGTATTTAAACATCCTAACTCCTTTATTCTGCTTTTCCTTCTTAAATCCATTTTTTCCTCTAAAACTAATTCTAATACCTAAACCCTTTTCTTTTCCCTAGACTAACACAAAACCCCATTATCTATTTCTTTTATATTTCTCATCCCTAAATTTTTGGCAGGCCCACTGCCAATTCATTCCCTTACTATTAAATTAAACCACTAAAATTTTCTCAGCCGGCCAACCCCAATTTCCTCAACCCAGTCCAACAAATTAACTTAACTAATTTAACTTAGCCGGCCCTTTCCCTAAAGCCCAAATGAATAACTAAATCAATCTCATTTTTTTGCCAAGCTTCCAAACCAAGCCCAACAAAACAAAACAATGAATTAAGACCAATAATAAATATATTTCTCTAAGCCCCAATTATATAATTTCCCAATTAAACTCCTTTCCCAGTCCTTTTCCTTTCAAGGCCATTCCTTAGCCCAACACTTCTTTTTCCCAAAGGAAATAAACCTTTAACTAATCTCAGCCCAAGATAAAATTCCATTTATTGGCAAGCCCGAGCCTGGCCCGTTCCCCCACTTCACTCACACCCAACTCCCAAACCCGACCCGGCCCGCTTCGAACCCACTTCCTCTTCCCCACGTAAAGAAAAGATTTCCCTCCCATTTTCAGTTCTTCGCGAACCACGTCCCCGAGCCTTTTCCCCTTGCGCCATGTCGCCGCGCCGTTACCGCAAGTCCCCGCGACCTCGACCACGACTCCCTCGAGCTCCCCGTCAACTCAAACTCTTCTCTCCCTCTCATTCTCCAACCCACTCTCTCCTCTCTCTCTCGAAAACTGCCGAGCCTCGCCACCGCCGTCGACGACGACGACTATGACCCCCTAGTCCTTCCCCCTTGCATCCCTCTCCTCTTCACACCCTACTCCACTCCACCTCACCCACCTTCTCCTCCCCTTCCCTCGTCGTCACTCCTTCAGCCGAGCTCGATTCCCCTGCACCCATCTTGGCCACTCCCTTGCACTCAACGCCGGCGAGCCCCCAACTGACCAGAACCACCTCATCGGCACCCCTACGTCTTCAGCACCTTCACCGCCAAGCTCGAGCCCTGCACACCCGCTCGCTACAGACCCGAGCATACCCCTGCAGGCCACTTGCCGCCGCCTCCGTCGTGGCCAGGCTCCTGCGTGACACACATCGCCTTCTTCCCCGAGACACCATCGCCGGCGAGAACTCCCTCAACTGAGACCCACAAATTAACTCGAGACCCATGCAGCAAACCCCAGCCGAGCATCTTCACTGAGCTCCATCCGCTCCTTCGCAGCAACACACAATGATCCAACCCCAGACGCAGTTACAGTCGCCACGTCGATTGCCTTGTTTCCATATCACAGTGACTCCATCTATCGCCGTCGTGACCGTCATCTCGAACAAGTGTTTAACTGAGCCCAAGCTCGAGCCAAGGCCGCAAATCCAAACCGTGCCGTCCGACGCGCGTTCGTGCTGTTGCCGCTGCCGTGTGTCGCCAAAACGTCTTCAGGCAAGTACCCTACTTGCTACATGCTATATTATTCCCGTTATAATTCAAACCGCATTAATTCCCTGTTTGCGATTCATGAAAACCTTATATAACATAAGTGTTCGACGCAAGATCTGAATGAAAACCTTTCCTTAATTTGACGGAACTTGTTTGCATATTGTGTCCCGTCTGGAAATGAACCTGGTGCAGAAATTTCACTGAATAATATGACTGTTAACGACTTAAACGAACACCCCCAATTACAACCGTAAAAACTGGGAATTTCCCGCACCTGAAATTGTTAAAATCACAATAAATTATGTACATATTGAAATGAGGCGTTTGAGGGCTCAAATCAAAGCCAACTCGACGACCTGTAACCCTATTCAAGTTCTTAGTTGTTTCTATACTGATACTGCGACGAGAATTGGTTCGGAGAGCGGCTCTGGACTGCAGTCCAGAGCAACTCTGGTTATTGTTTTCTGTCCCGTAATGTTTATTACCTTGTTTCCTGAACTCGTATGTTGCGGAACCCTACACCTTATTAAATATGAATCGATTAAGTAAATAACGCAAGTGATTTCACCCTTTTTCATCGTCGTTTACTATTTAAAATGCAATTTAAAAAACTCGGGACGTCTAGCAGTCCCAAACAGGAATATAATTGACATACTAGTGTTGAACAGTGCATAACTTTTGACGTACAGACGCGATTGAGAATCCGACTATTGCGTTGAAAACCCTATTGAAAACCCTAGATTTTATTTAACTGTTGCGTCGCTAAATTCTGATCCCAACTGGGATTAAAATGCGTTACGAAACGGACTTCCGATTCTGAAACCGGATTTCCAGCAGTGAACGCTTAAAATGAAATGGCCATATCTAGTGATCCCGAAACCCGATTGATGTGAAATCAAATTTGCTGGTTAGATAATCAAACACACTGCTTATCCCGTGTTCATTGTTTCACTAAATTTGGCATGTATGATTTATGATAAATTCTGCAAGTGGTAGGATACCGACATATGACATCTTAATCATGCCTTACATATTGTTTTCTCATCACATCATATATATATGTCATTGCATTGGTAACCTGGTGATCATGTGCATTACCCAGTATTAGGTATTAGTGGTGATTGTGGTAAGTACGTTAGTGTTCGTGCATGAGTGGATAAGTGAAAGTGATACGTACTTGTACACAATCAGTGGACCCTATTGTTCTATTGCATTGTCGACGTCTGTGGGACGCGTATAAGTGTGACTATAAGTGGTATGGGACACTTATGGAAGCACTTGTATGGGTGTCACAGGTAAGGCACGAGACACTGTCCATTTATCTTGAGTATCAATCGGGACGTGCTTGATGGAGATCCTGTCTCCAGTTCTCACGCAGACTTGTCATGGACCGACCGGTATTTAAGGTTATGGTTGGCGTTTGATGTAGACCACGGAGTGTGGGGTAGTTTGAGTGTGAGTTCAACAGAATCTCGGGAGTCCCATGCCGGCATATATATATGGAGATATATGGAGATTTACAGGGATATTACATGATTATTACCGTGTGTTATATTTTGGGCCCGTGGTCCCTTGCCCTTGGGTCCTACACTAACGAGTGATTGACTCTCACACTTGAACTGACGATAGGCTTAGTGACCTGTTCAGTGAGACTTAGAGACTGATAGGGATAGTGACATTGACATGCATTACTTACTGTATTGACACACCTGACATACTATTTTACTGATTTACTGTTCACCTGCTTTTTTAGACACCCGCTTGGCTACTTCATGTTCATGCCATTACTATCTTGATTTACTGTTATATATTCATTATTACTGTAGGAGTTACCACCTGCATCTATATATTTATTACTATCGCGTCGCTCTGACGACCTGAGTATGCATGCTGAGAGTGAGAAGTGGATCTAGCTTGGACCAAGACCAGACGCATATCGCGGACATCTTGATCAGCTATCCAGAACTATACTCTTTTGATCTCCATCAGGTTAGTTCCTTGTATCTGTTTTGTCTCTGTTACTGCATTTCTCATTACCTGTGCGTTGTTTACTGATTACCACGTAAGCTAGAAGCCGAAGTGTGACTACGGCAGGATATTGTTGGATATATGTATGCCCTAGAGGCCATTATGTGATAGTGGATGTATCTATACATGTATATATATATTCAGTATGCATTCTTGCTCGACATGATAGTATGCTATCTGGTTCTTCTTTATCTGACATGTTGATTTGATCATGCTTTTATTCATTCATACATGCTGATAAAGCCCTGAGGATATCGGCTTGACTAGTTTGATTATGATGGAGATCATACTAGTGGGACATCTGTAGTCTGTAAGCATATCCTGGAATGTCCCTAGTCGTAGGTATATCGAGACGGGGCATTAATATACCAGAGTAGACTAGCGTATATGATACTAGACCCATACGATGGGCGATGAATATTCCCACTTTCATCGATGTTTGACATCAAGATCATATACGGGTGCTCAGTGGTGACTGGGTACACTGGACGGACTCACCGAGAACTCCTATATGGAATTATATCTATCGTCGGATAGCAGTTCTCAGGTGACACTGGTACAGGTTAGTCTGTAGACCCGAGATCGTCATAGAGTCTTATGTGTTCTCCCACTGTACTTTGATTGCCACCCTACCACGGCTCTACCGAGTCGTGCAAACAGGTGGCCGTTGGGTACAGTCCCGAGACACACGAAGGCGATGAGCGATAGGAGGGGTTTCGTCTCTCCCGATATTGGGAGTTGATGCTGTGCTGTGCCCGACTGGTTATATCAGCAAGTCCCTGGCCAGGGCTGCTGAGAATTGCTGATAAGTGTTATCAGTAGTTTCTCGATCTGTTATAGACCATTCACCGGCACGACTTATTGAGTTATTGGGGTCGACGTGACCATCCCTAGGCTTGATATGCAGCATATCTGACGAAGAGGCCGGACTGTACGGTAGTGTTGTTGGTTGGCTCGACGGGAGTTGTAGCAGGTTCGCTTGTTTTCTTCTGATCGCTCAATACCCGGGTGGCCGTTACGTTTAGCTGACCGCTTGCGGTTTGGGGGTACTTGATATGATCATCACTCTCTGCCGGCGTATTGACGAGTCTTAGAGTCCCACACAGGAGTTACCTAGTCCAGGCGAAACGTTGTGGTGCGCGTATGCGATATGCGCATGGACCCGATTAAAATGCGTGTATATGATACCGTACATTGATCGGGCGGCTTGCTTTTGGTGGGGTCATATGTGATATGTCCGGATTGATAAATCAAGTGTTCATTTATCATTTAACCATTAGTTTTCTCACTTAAAACATTTTCTTGAATGATGGATGTGTGCATGCATGTATGTTTTTCTTTCTTTCTTTCTTACTAGTTTCCTGCACATATGGATGTGCATACATACATACATACATACACCCATCTATCATGGTTGTTTATATATGGAATAAGATGGAAATATAAGACTCACACCATGGTTGAATATATGGATTATTTTTTGATTTATTGTTTAAAACAAAATAGAAAATATAAGGATAATTCTTGCTTGCTTCTACATTCTTCTTTAAACCTAACCATTCTCACCTACTTCTAACCTTGAGTTATCCTTCTCTTTATGTTCTAAAACTCAAGTTAAATAATGTCTCCATCACTTTAACCATGGTTCATAGTGAGAAGAAACAAAATATATAATGATATATTTCATTTTTCTTATGATGGTGATCATTCTACTCTTGTTAAAAATATATAGCCATCTTCTTCCTCCTTCAATATTTGCTCTCTAGTTTCTTCTAGTGAGTAAAATACACATAAAGAAAGGTTTTTGAAGTGAGAACCTTAACCACAACTTCATTCTACACAAGTTTAGCCAACTTGTTTAGAGTGTTCTCTTCGGTTTTACGAAGTTGCGAGCTTGGACGGGAAACTCCGGGTGGATCGTCGTGGACGTGAGAGGACTACAAGAGGACCTTCTTCCAACACCCAAGAGACTAAGGAGTCAAGCGAAAGGGAGCTACAAAGGTTGTAGTCTCGAAACCCTAATTTTTATTAGCTTAATGTTTAGTAACCCTAATTTTCTAGGATCGATTCCTTTGCGTGTTTGTTTAGCACCATCAAAATACATACTTTGAGACATGTGATGCTTCAAAACTCATTATAGGGTGCTAGGCAAACCTTACATTGGTATCAGAGCCGACCTAGAACATTAGGCGACCTTTTTACGAAGTTAAAACTCCGATCGAACCGAAATACGGCATTTTAGGGTGCTCTCTGGAAATTTTCTAAAATTTGACATTTTTCAGAATTAAAAATATGTAAAAATATCAGCAGGTAAAACTAAGGATTACGGTACAAAAATTATTCAATGAACAGTGATTATTGCCGCGGAAACGCGGTCTAAGCTTGCTTAGGCCGCGGTTCCGCGGCCGTATATATCAATTAATGGATAATTTTTTTACAGTAATTCAGGAATCTGCTTGTATAATTTTTTGGGTATTTTTAATCTGTATTTAGTTTTGAAAAATTCTGGAGATGATTTTGGACTCGTCGATTCGATCGGAATTTTGATTTCGTGCCTTTTCCGGGTGAATTAGAAAGTGTTAAAGTGTTTGAATGAGTATCATTTGCTTACTATTCACGGGGTTTAAATGCTTTGGAGATACGTGCAAGTCTTTTTATGGTGGTCCCTCTTGAAGACAACAAACCTTAACTCGATTATGTGACCGTCTTGAACTGCCCTTTGAACCTTAGGGTTTGGGGCAGTACGGCGTGCCACATGTGAGGCATTGGCTTGACCCTTCTACGGCTGGACCGCTACTACTGTGTCACACTCCGGGGTTTTTGAACTCTGCTCAAGTGTTGAGTTTTAGTGAATCCTAGGTATTTGATCGTTCGTTCGAAAACTTCAATACTGTCTATTTATCCGGAATGTGATGCAATGTATGGAATTCATATTACTAGACATGAAATACGGAATATGTGATATTTCGCATTTGCGATGTCTAAAGAGAATGTGGATTCCAGATATTGCAGTTTTACACTTTCTTTTCTGTGACCGTAAGTGTAGTATGTAGTGGTATTGCCGATTGTCGTTGCTATACGTCGACGACAATCGGTGTATGCATACTTACTTACGTTAATGATATGAGATATTATGTGTTGCTTAGATATGATGTGCAGGATTGTCGCGATTGAATAGCCGGGGTTTTTTATGTGAGATGAGAGTTTTTGTATTTTCATTCATGTAAATTCAAATGTAATGTAATATTCTTTTATTTGGGGCACTTCCGGGTTGAGGTTGCTGCCACCAGTATTGTATATTATTTACTTTTCCGCATTAGGATGGACCCAAGGAGGGGAGCACAGGTGACCGGGTTCTGGGGTTCAGTGGGAGGCCATCTCGAGGAGTCGAGACCGGGTCTCCTAAACTCCAGAATTGGCAGGGTCACTTGCCGCTCTCGTAGGGGTCCAGGGTGTGGGCATGGCTATTCATCGCGACTGTGGAATCCGTATTTTCTATTCTGGCTAAATACTAAATACGGACGTCCTAGTATATCCCACGTTATATCTATATTTCTGCTGCCTGTGTTCTGTGATATCTGAGACGAATGACATATTATATATATGATATATAGTAGACGTTGCTTATGTTTTACACCCGCGCTAGTCCCGTCCCGGTATGCCGTTAGTTAAGTAACCTAACGGTGCATAACGGAACATTGCGGCGAATGCGGATGGCATAAGCGTACGTGTTATTTTCGTTTCTTTTCTGTGATTGGCTTAAGGACTTAAATGATGGGATTACATTAATGTGATTAATGTAAAGAAAATAAACCTAAAAGATGTTGTAGAATCGGATTTGAAAACTACTCGGCTATTTATGAAAAAGCTATATTTCAAAACTGCGGAGCTTAAACCACTCCTTTTAAAAACCACTTGATTCTACAACGATATCAAGCTCAAAGCGTTAAAGATTTTCTTAAAAATCATCCGCAACCCTCCGTCATTTTAGGAAGTAGAGTACTTAGTATTCGTGCTACGTTTGTTGACCTTAGCCAAGGCGTGGTGTACGGTAGCTAAGTGATGTCTTCCTACGAACGCATATGATGCAGATTAATTAGGACGGGCATATGACTTTGTTGACCTTAGCCAAGGGTCATGTGAACGGGTCTAATTAATCAAGAAATGACGGGTTGAGCTTGACTAGTGCTCGTGATTTGTTGACCTTAACTAAGGTCACGAGTATTAGGGGTAAAAACCACATCGGGAATTTCAATAGTTGAAATTTGCAATGAGATTGCATACCTTCCATGTGATGGTTGGATCCCGATCCCACTGTGGGCAATAGTTGCTCCTAGAAGAGTTTTACAGTTTACAATTAGCTAACTCATTAGGTGTCTAGAAAGGTGTTAACGGGGCTCCGCCTCTGGGAAAACGAGGTTTACTCTAATTAGGTCCGTGCGAAAGCACGGGGAACCTCCCTCAAGTACCGACACTGGCCTGGCTGAACGGTTAGCGAAGTTGTAGACTGTAATTAATCCTGGCTAGTTTTTCTTTTTAAGGTTTGAAAGAAAAACTCGATAAAAAGCAGTGGGAAACATCGATTAGACAAGATAATAACCAATCTAATCTATACAAGAGCTTTCGCTGAGTGTATTCTTTTCTCTCTCTTAATGGCAGATACCCATGACTGGACTCAAGCTTCTACTAGATAAAAACAAACTGAATGGGACCAACTATAAAGACTGGATAAGGAATATGAAAATTGCCTTGACTTATGATAAAGTATCATATGTCCTCACGGCTTCAGCCCCGCCCGTCCCTGGTCCAAAATCCTCAGTTGCGGACATTGAAGTCCGCAAGACATGGGACGCTGACTGTGCCACGGCCAAATGCCTCGCGCTTGCATCGATGGACAACACACATCAAAAGCAGCACGAGGACATGGACATTCACGGTATATTGCTCCATACACAGGAGTTGTATGGGGAGCAATCCCGCGTATTACGATACGAAGCATCAAAGAAATTGTTTCAGATGCGAATGGCCCCTGGCACACCAGTAGGAGACCATGTTTTGAAGATGATAGCTCTTATAGAAGAGCTTGAGGACCTTGGATGGACAATGGACAATGAACAATATATAGATATTATTCTGCAGTCCCTGCCCTCCACCTTTGCTCAGTTCATAGTGAACTTCAACATGCATGGCATGGAGAAGGAACTCCCTGAACTCCTTAATATGTTAAGGAGTGCAGAGAGCACCATGAAGTTAGCAAAAACTCCCGTTATGACTATTGGACAGTCTTCCTCTTCTTGCCCGAAAGCTAAGGCCAAGGGAAAGAAAAAGAAGAAACCCACTAATCCTAAGGGCGGAGTTAAAAAGGTAAAGGGGAAGGGAAAGTCCAAGACTGGAGACTCGGGGAAGGGCGAATGTTTTCATTGCCACAAGACAGGACATTGGAAGTGCAATTGCACGGAGTACTTAAGTCTCAAGAAAAAGCATGGTGATGCTTCTGCTTCAGGTGCGTTTGTGACTGAAAACTGTTTTTCTATAAACTCTGCTTCCTGGGTATTGGATACCGGTTCAGGTTCTCACATTTGGAATTCTATGCAGGGGCTGAGAAATAGCAAGGTTTTGAAGACAGGTGACCATACTCTCCGCGTTGGAAATGGTTCCAATGTACATACAGTCGCAGTGGGAGAGTATCACTTGGGGTTGCCATCTGGATGTATTTTGGTTTTGAATCCATGTTATTTTGTACCAAGTATGCTATGTAATATAATATCCGTTTCTTTGTTGGACAATGAAGGATATAATTTTGTATTGCAGAACAATGTTATGAACATTCACCTGAATCAAATGTTGGTTGGGTATGGTACGCTTAACAACGGAATATATGTCCTAAATCAACACACAGTTTTCAGTATACAACACACTAATAAAAGAAAACTTTCAGAATTAAATGAAACTTTTCTTTGGCACTGTAGACTTGGTCATATTAACGAAACAAGACTAAACAAGTTACACAAAGATGGATATTTAAATTCTTTTGAATATAAATCTTATGCGACTTGCCAGTCTTGTATCAAAGGAAAAATGACCAAAACTCCGTTTACCGGACACAGAGAAAGAGCTACTCAGCTCCTGGGCCTCATACATAGTGATGTATGTGGACCAATGTCTACACAGGCTAGAGGCGGTTTTTCATACTTCATTACATTCACTGACGACTTCTCAAGATTCGGTCATATATTTTTATTAAGACACAAGTCCGAAGCTTTCGAGAAATTCATTGAATATAAACAAGAAGTAGAAAAACAAACCGGCTTGAGTATTAAGATACTTCGATCAGATCGAGGTGGTGAGTATCTCAGTGCAGAATTTGCAAAGTTCCTAAAAGAGAATGGGATTCTCTCCCAACTCACTCCTCCTTACACACCACAGCACAACGGTGTGTCAGAACGACGGAATAGGACCCAATTAGATATGGTCCGGTCCATGATGAGTGACGCTGAGTTACCAGTCTCGTTTTGGGGGCATGCATTGGAGACTGCAGCATTTCTGCTAAACAGAGTTCCAACCAAAACCGTATCTACCACGCCATATGAGATATGGCATGGGAAGAGACCATCTCTTAAGAGAATTAAGATTTGGGGTTGCCCGGCCTATGTTAAAAAGCAGAATCCGGACAAACTGGAGACACGGTCTGTCATGTGTAACTTTGTGGGATATCCAAAGAATTCTTATGGATATCTATTCTACCACAAAGAGGAACAAAAGGTGTTCGTTTCTCAACATGCCACATTCTTGGAAAAAGAGTTTTTCACAGACAAAGATGATGGCAAGGTGGTTGATCTAGAAGAGGTTCTAGAGACACAAACTACAAATGACGATTTGGTTGAACCGACTGTTGCAGCAGAAACTGAAGAACCTCGGCCACTCCGTAGGTCTGGTAGGACTTCTCGCCCACCGGAGAGGTACTACGGTTTCCTCATTGATGGAAACGGAGAAGATTGCATCATGGATGATGATGATCCTACCAGTTTTCAGCAAGCTATCACGAGTAAAGACTCTGTGAAGTGGCTGGATGCCATGAGATCTGAAATGGAGTCTATGTACACCAACAAAGTGTGGACTTTGGACGTTGTACCCCCTGGGGTAAAACCAGTGGGGTGCAAATGGATCTTTAAAAGAAAAATTGGTGTAGATGGGCAGGTGGAGACCTATAAGGCAAGACTTGTGGAGAAGGGTTTTCGTCAAAGACCAGGTTTGGACTATGACGAGACTTTTTCTCCCGTAGCCATTCTTAAATCCATTCGGATCCTACTTGCTATTGCTGCTCACTACGACTATGAAATCTGGCAGATGGACGTTAAAACCGCATTTCTGAATGGAAATTTAGAAGAATGCGTTTATATGGATCAGCAAGAGGGCTTCATTGACAGTGGGAGCAGCGGGAAAGCATATAAATTGCTTAAATCCATATATGGGTTAAAGCAGGCATCACGGAGATGGAACATCTGTTTCGATGATGTCATCAAAGAGTTTGATTTCATCAAAAATCCAGATGAACCTTGTGTTTATAAGAAGGTTGTAGGAAGAGCTGTCACATTCCTCGTATTGTACGTGGATGACATTCTTCTGATAGGAAATGATATTCCTATGCTACAGTCGGTCAAATCTTTCTTATCACTAAGGTTCTCCATGAAGGACCTGGGTGATGCCACATACATTCTGGGCATAAGGATCTATAGGGATAGATCCAAAAGGTTATTGGGATTGTCCCAAACCAGGTACATTGACACCATCCTAAAAAGGTTTAGTATGGAAGACTCCAAACGGGGTGCCTTACCCGCTTGCCATGGGGTCACTCTCTCCAAGGATTCTTGCCCAAAGACCGATGAAGAGAGAGCTCGCATGAGTATTATACCCTATGCTTCGGCAGTAGGATTTATAATGTATGCGATGTTATGTACACGCCCAGATGTAGCTTATGCACTTAGTGTTGTAAGCAGGTATCAATCCAACCCAGGGGAGAATCACTGGACAGCTGTGAAGAACATTCTTAAGTACTTGCGAAGGACTAAAGAATTGTTCTTGGTGTATGGTAATGGAGATCTCCAAATGGAGGCCTTTACCGATTCAAGCTTTCAGAGCGATAAGGACGACAGCAAATCTATCTATGGGTTTGTATTTACCCTCAATGGAGGGGCGGTGAGTTAAAAGAGTTCCAAACAGGATACCGTTGCAGACTCTACGATGGAGGCTGAGTACATTGCTGCAAATGATGCCGCCAAGGAAGCCGTCTGGATGAAGAAGTTCGTCTCGGAGCTAGGAGTAGTTCCAACCATTATTGATCCAATACCCTTGTATTGTGATAATAATGGGGCTATGGCGTTAGCCAAGGAGCCCAGGTCCCATCAGCGGTCCAGACACATCCTGAGGCGTTTTCATTTGATCCGGGAGATTGTAGATCGCCGCGAGATCGAGATTAAGATAGTAGACACAAAGAATAACGTCGCGGATCCACTCACCAAGGCCCTCCATCAGCCACAGTATGAGCGACTTTTTGAGATGTTGGGTATGAGATACGCCAATAACTGGCCTTAGTGCAAGTGGGAGATTGTTGGATATATGTATGCCCTAGAGGCCATTATGTGATGGTGGATGTATCTATACATGTATATATATATTCAGTATGCATTCTTGCTCGACATGATAGTATGCTATCTGGTTCTTCTTTATCTGACATGTTGATTTGATCATGCTTTTATTCATTCATACATGCTGATAAAGCCCTGAGAATATCGGCTTGACTACTTTGATTATGATGGAGATCATACTAGTGGGACATCTGTAGTCTGTAAGCATATCCTGGAATGTCCCTAGTCGTAGGTATATCGAGACGGGGCATTGATATACCAGAGTAGACTAGCGTATATGATGCTAAACCCATACGATGGGCGATGAATATTCCCACATTCATCGATGTTTGACATCAAGATCATATACGGGTGCTCAGTGGTGACTGAATACACTGGACGGACTCACCGAGAACTCCTATATGGAATTATATCTATCGTCGGATAGCAGTTCTCAGGTGACACTGGTACAGGTTAGTCTGTAGACCCGAGATCGTCATAGAGTCTTGTGTGTTCTCCCACTGTACTTTGATTGCCACCCTACCACGGCTCTACCGAGTCGTGCAAACAGGTGGCCGTTGGGTACAGTCCCGAGACACACGAAGGCGATGAGCGATAGGAGGAGTTTCGTCTCTCCCGATATTGGGAGTTGATGCTGTGCTGTTCCCGACTGGTTATATCAGCAAGTCCCTGGCCAGGGCTGCTGAGAATTGCTGATAAGTGTTATCAGTAGTTTCTCGATCTGTTATAGACCATTCACCGGCACGACTTATTGAGTTATTGGGGTCGACGTGACCATCCCTAGGCTTGATATGCAGCATATCTGACGAAGAGGCCGGACTGTACGGTAGTGTTGCTGGTTGGCTCGACGGGAGTTGTAGCAGGTTCGCTTGTTTTCTTCTGATCGCTCAATACCCGGGTGGCCGTTACGTTTAGCTGACCGCTTGCGGTTTGGGGGTACTTGATATGATCATCACCCTCTGCCGGCGTATTGACGAGTCTTAGAGTCCCACACAGGAGTTACCTAGTCCAGGCGAAACGTTGTGGTGCGCGTATGCGATATGCGCATGGACCCGATTAAAATGCGTGTATATGATACCGTACATTGATCGGGCGGCTTGCTTTTGGTGGGGTCATATGTGATATGTCCGGATTGATAAATCAAGTGTTGATTTATCATTTAACCATTAGTTTTCTCACTTAAAACCTTTTCTTGAATGATGGATGTGTGCATGCATGTATGTTTTTCTTTCTTTCTTTCTTACTAGTTTCATGCACATATGGATGTGCATACATACATACATACATACATACACCCATCTATCATGGTTGTTTATATATGGAATAAGATGGCAATATAAGACTCACACCATGGTTGAATATATGGATTATTATTTGATTTATTGTTTAAAACAAAATAGAAAAGATAAGGATAATTCTTGCTTGCTTCTACATTCTTCTTTAAACCTAACCATTCTCACCTACTTCTAACCTTGAGTTATCCTTCTCTTTATGTTCTAAAACTCAAGTTAAATAATGTCTCCATCACTTTAACCATGGTTCATAGTGAGAAGAAATAAAATATATAATGATATATTTCATTTTTCTTATGATGGTGATCATTCTACTCTTGTTAAAAATATATAGCCATCTTCTTCCTCCTTCAATATTTGCTCTCTAGTTTCTTCTAGTGAGTAAAATACACATAAAGAAAGGTTTTTGAAGTGAGAACCTTAACCACAACTTCATTCTACACAAGTTTAGCCAACTTGTTTAGAGTGTTCTCTTCGGTTTTACGAAGTTGCGAGCTTGGACGGGAAACTCCGGGTGGATCGTCGTGGATGTGAGAGGACTACAAGAGGACCTTCTTCCAACACCCAAGAGACTAAGGAGTCAAGCGAAAGGGAGCTACAAAGGTTGTAGTCTTGAAACCCTAATTTTTATTAGCTTAATGTTTAGTAACCCTAATTTTCTAGGATCGATTCCTTTGCGTGTTTGTTTAGCACCATCAAAATACATACTTTGAGACATGTGATGCTTCAAAACTCATTATAGGGTGCTAGGCAAACCTTACAGATATTTCCTTGACCGTAGGAGCATGGCTGGCCTTGTCAACCTCTCGTATTCTGTATTTTGGGAAGCGGGGCGTGGCAATACATCCCAAAGCTCACCACAAAATCGGCGAGCTCGGATCTTGGGCGGATGTCGCCGGCCAAAACATGTGGTTGGGGTCTTGGGCTTTAGGTGAAGTCTCCTAATGATCTTATTATAGTTTTGGTCTTACTAGTTTTTCTAGTAGGTATAGCTAATGGTTCCAGTTTCAATTTCAGTGAGTTAGATATCACAAAATACACTGTTTTCTATACTGCACACTAAAAACAGATATGGAATTTTACTGAATTTGCAAAGAGGAAATGAATTATACCTATGGAGATTGTGTACAAGAAAATCCTGCTCAAGAAATGCTTGTGGAAGCATCTAGGGTTGTAATGGCTTCTAGGATGAGGGTGTGCACAAATTGATAAAGGAAATCATTGCTTTCACTTTTGATATTAAGAACACATAGAATTTTATTATTGGAATTTGATAAGAGTTCAGTTTGAGAATGCTAAGGAGTTCCTATGTGTGTGTTGTGTTGTGTAGAGAAAGCATGAGGTGGAGGTTGAGAGGTGAATGTGGCATGAGAAAAGTAGAAGGTGTCAATTATGAAGAAGGAGGTATAAAGTTAAGAAGAAGGAGGTGGAGGGTTATGAGCAAGGGTGGGGTTGAGGTGTTATGTGAAGGTTTAGCATAGTATATCATATGTCAACCATGATTAAAAGAAATGCAACAATAAAGAAAAACTTTCATATTATAAATCTAAATCCATATAACATAAAAAATATGAAATGATAAATCTATCACTTAATTATCATTAGCTTAATGAAAAATACAATGTCAGGTTAAAATAATTAAAATATCATATTTTTATGACATCACACACTTTTATTCATATTTATCGAAATAACTACATTTTTTACGGATATAATTCCGATACCAAAAGTTGTATGTGATATCACTTTTATAAACTCATTATTTTTATATTTCAAATTATAAATTAATATTTATAATTTTCCAAAATGTTACATTTTTGTAGCAAAGAGAAAAGAAGAGAAGGTTCAGGCTGAAAGGGATCTGACACAATTTCAATCGGACCAGGAACCCAAGAAGGATCCTCTAAGAGTTTGGCACTAGCTGGCCCGAAGCTAACCTAAAACAATTCAGCGCCTCACTCGCCTCAGGGGAGAAGGGCAGACGCACCCCGGCCCAAAAGGCCTCCAGGTACAAGGCAATCTCCTTGCCCCGTACCTGGTTTGCCCACTCCCCCTCCTCGGCCAGATGAAGCGAATAGGCGGGAGGAATGAGGAAGCGAGTCTTAATGTTAACAAGCTCATCTGCACGCCTCAGCGAGGATCGCACGCCAAGAACACCCACGGCCTGTGCTCTGGGGACCACCCTATCTCACCGGGGGAACTCTAACTCAGAGGGGGAAGAGGAAAAGTAGAAGAGGAAGAAGTAGAAGAGGAAGCTTCAGAAGACTCCCTAGACCCTACCCGCACTGCATCTATAGACTCCTCGGAAGAAGACATCTAACCTGGTCAAAGGGTGATGTTCTCGGAAGATCAAAGGCAAGGAATCTGACCTGAGAAGAAGAGCGCCGAGCTAACACGACCAGGGACGAGAAAACTATGAAGAGGTATGACCCCTGATGGGGATCTCACCTCTATTTATAGCTGCCGGCATGCGCATCCTACGGCTCCGATCGCCTCCCGCCAAAACAACGTTTCGCAACCAACAGCCGACAACGTCCCTCCTGTCGCACTCACATTGGACACGTCTATTCGGGCGCGGCAACTCTTGCGACACGTCTCTCCAGCCAACCAACGCCAGACACGTGGGTCGTAGCTTCGATGAACGTATACACGACCCGACGCTTCCCCTTTAATGCGAGATCTCTCCCCTGATCCGCTGAAATCATCAAGAAAATATTACTCTTTGACCGAGAATGCGCGACGACGATATCTTCGAGCGAGAGCTCACCCCGGGTGATCGGTCAAACCACTCTCGA
The DNA here is from genome assembly GCA_030015575.1 of Agapanthus africanus. Lineage (NCBI taxonomy): Eukaryota > Viridiplantae > Streptophyta > Magnoliopsida > Asparagales > Amaryllidaceae > Agapanthus > Agapanthus africanus. Next base: position 902,840,333 of record JASDDO010000019.1, on the reverse strand, counting down.
CCCGACCCAAGAACGGGTCGAGACGAGAGTGGGGGGCTAATGATGAGGCTCGATATCGGTGACTCTTCATATGCTTACACATAGCAGATGACGTGTCCCGGGACCTACAAGAAAGGGTCAGGAACCTCAGTTGGGATCACACCTCGGGCCCCCGGTGCCGAGGAGTTTCCCGACCTTTGGTGACCTTCCAGACCACCCCCGGCTCGCCTCCGAGCTATCACAGAACCAAGACGCCTCGGCCTCCCACTCGTGCCCGAGCCTCCCGCCGAGGTGATCTTCCTCGGTCTTCTGTCCGACCCGCGAGCGCCTCCGCCACGGCTCCACGAATCTTGCCATGCGCGAGATATCCGCCGCCCACAATTCGGCGTTCCACGCTATCACGATTCCACATTAACGAGCCCGTCTCGTCATTAATGCGGGATCCCGCCTATCACGCGGACGTGACGCTAGGAGCGTAACGGCCGGCGTGATTCTCGCACCTGCCTGTCCATCGCTGCCACTATATAAACCCCTCTCTCAGACGATCGAGGTACGCAACTCTTTCCACTAAGCCGCTACTCTGCCAAACTTGCACCACTAACTTAATCGTCGGAGTGTCCTCGGTGGCACAACCATCCCGGGACTTCCTTGCAGGTAGCCCGGCTCAACCTTAAATCCAAGCCCATTGAGATCCACACACTAAAGGAGTCAACCCCCAGATCAAATCTCAGCCGTTCGCCATTACGCGAAGAGATCAACGGAAGATAACATCTGAAGGAGATCCAGAATCACGGCATCCTCCCGACCGTATGCATGAGGAACTGCGTCTCCACTGCTCTCTCGACATGCTCTTCGCAGCTCATCTCCACCATCCTACACCCTTCCTTCTCGAAAATCCCCAGAAACCTCGCGCAGTGGCCGATCCTGGACTTGGAGTCCCCGATCTGGACCTTGTTGACGACGAAGGGGAGGCCTGTCCAGCCGTGCCTGCCGGATTCGGGCCCGAACATAGGGTGGGTGCATAGGATGTCGAAATGAGGGGGTAGGTTCCGCAAGAAGAGGTTCCTGGGGAATTCCTTGACAGAGAGGACGTCGGCGAAGAGGGTGTCGCGGCGGAGGGAGCGAAGAGGGAGGGAGTGGAGGACGGAGGCAGTGGAGGGGATGGAGGTGGAGAGGAGGAGGACATAGGGTGGGTGCATAGGATGTCGAAATGAGGGGGTAGGTTCCGCAAGAAGAGGTTCCTGGGGAATTCCTTGACAGAGAGGACGTCGGCGAAGAGGGTGTCGCGGCGGAGGGAGCGAAGAGGGAGGGAGTGGAGGACGGAGGCAGTGGAGGGGATGGAGGTGGAGGGGATGGAGGTGGAGAGGAGGAGGACGTCGGGGTGCTGCTCACAGAGGTCGTAGAGGTCGGGGAAGAAGGAGGTGGCGGCGGAGCTGGAGTGAGCGAAGAGGGTGTGGCCTTGGGCGGAGAAGGTCTTGGCCAGGAACTGGCTGAAGTTGCTGAAGCTGATGATGGCGATCTTGAGGGGATCTTGAGATTGAGATCGGGATTGAGATCTTGAGGCGGCGATGGCTTAGAAGTCGAAGGATTGGGCGGCATCCACGGCGGCGATGGGGCAGTGGCAGAGGCGGCGGGTGGAGGTTGTGGGGAAGGGAGAGGGAGAGGGAGAGTCGAGGGCGAGAGAGGATCATTTTCTTTCCCTTTGATTTTTTTTTTAAAGAGAGAAAATTGATGATGGAGGAAAGGATTTAGGGCGGGATTACTTGTGGTTTTGAAGGAAGAAGGGAAAACTGGGGTTTAGGTGCTGTTTGTTGGCAAGATTACGAAATTTGGATTCCAAAATATTCAGTGTGAAAATTTCTGAATTTGGTAATTTGTTTTTTGATTGATATTGGATTCTTTGTATTGCATTTATATATCCTTGTAATTTTTGTTTGGTTGGTGAAAAGAAAGCCGGATTTGGATTTAAGGATTTTAGAGAGATAGACAGAGAAAAGATTATTAAAAAATTAAAGTATCCGGGTCACATCTTGCAAATTCTTTAAATTTTTTAGGATTCAAGAATCCTTGTTTTGTGGTAGGCCTCCCATAAAAAACAAAGGAATCCTATAAATCCAAATCTCACAACCAAACACAAAATTATGGAATCATATCAAATTTTTTGATTCCACGATCCAAATCTTTCACAATCCTATAACCAAACAGGCCCTTAGTCACCTCTCATTGATATCAAGGGACCAGTAGTATGCAATGCATGCAACATTTGTTAGTAAAAATCTTCATTTTCTGTCTATGGTTAAGAACAAACATCAGTGAAAACGGAAATGAAGATATAAAAAATATCAAATTCTTGCATGCACTTTGGTTGTGACAATAGTCTCACCTTTATCGACAAGCATTATCTCAGCTGATATCAATTTCCTCTTCAACATGAGACATCGCAAGTTTGATCCTTTAAAGGATTGATGTCCAAAAAAATTAGTTGCAGCTTGAGGAATGGCGAGTATAATAATAATTATAGATGGCACATAGGCTTTGTATACGCAGTTATGCAAATTTGCAACAAATGTTGCATTTCCTTAATTTTTTTGTTAGACTGAACAAAAAAATAGTTTGGATCTATAAATCCAATTACAAAGCATAAAAGATAACCAAAGATTTGGGCTTTTTCTTTGAAACAAATGCAGTATGCATACAAATGTTACAAAAAATTTTTGTTGCTGACCAAGCATCCCCTAAATGAATATGGTATTTTCTAAAGATTTGTATTTATTTTGATTCCTTTTTTCTTTTTTCCCATTTCCATACTAATAACCATTTATGTAGTGTGAAGATTTTGGCTCCATTTTTTAGGTTTGAATTTGAATTTGATTTTAGATAGAATTTTGGCTTATAAATATATTTTATTGATGTTGTAGAAAATTCTTTGTATGAAGACTTTGGCTTCATTTTTTGGGTTTGAATTTGAATATGAAAAGTCTGTGAGAGAGGGTTGTCTTTAAGATAGTTTGTCTTATTAGTATTTCTAAAAATAGATAGATATGAACACGCCGTGAAATTATCTGCCATCCTAAAAAAAATTTATGCCCATCAGATATCAAACTTGCAACATTTCACGTTGAAAAAAAGATTCGTACCAACTTTTTTTGGAAATCAACCACGTTTCGGAATCCAACTTGCGAAGAGCTGTAATGTTGAAAGTAAATTAATAAACTAAGCTCAGCCTAGCTGATGAGCTGAGGCTAGTTGGTCATTCCAAAAGAGTTGCTATATTATAATATAATATAAAGATACAGCTCATTTATATTAAATGAATATGTATTCTCCCCCTTTTTCTTCTTTTTTGCCCTCTTGTTGCACATGAAGGGTGATAATTAATTAGCCATTGTTCCAAATAGGTGTGACGGGCCGGTTTAGAAGGGTTTTTTGAGAAATTTTATATTTTATCCGGAAAGTAAAACCAAAACCTAAAACCTTTCCGTACACAGTCTACAATGTTATGGAAGATATTATGCAACTTCGGGAATGATTGTTTGACATGAAGGGTGGGTTAGTTTACTATGAAGTAGTATGGAAATACCGGAAGTAGGCTTGCTTCCGATATTTCGAGTGTTTGTTTTGACAAGAAATAGCATTTGAAGTTACTTCCATATGCTGACGTGGATCCTATGTACAACAACAACTGAGCCTTTTATCCCAAGCATATGGGGTAGGCTACATGAACCAACATGAGAATCACGTCGGGTCCAGCACATGAATCCTCCGCCTCCACTCACTCCTATCGAACAATATACTTTCATTGAGTCCTTTGGCAACCATATCGTGGATCCCATGTAAAACCTCTATTTCAAGATTTCTCTTTATGACTTTTTGGGTTTGGAAGTGGGAAGCATAAGGAAAAAGGAAAAAAAATAATAATTTATTCTAAACATTAATTACTTCTAAGATATTTACTTTTCTCTTATCTATTTTTACATAAAAGTGTGCACAAAATAATGGCACACATCACTTTATTAGTACCACTTTCATAAACAAAATAAACAAAAAAAAAGTACAAGAACCTATTACTTCCATGAACTTCTTTTAGAAGTAATTTCAAGATTACTACCGAAACTTCCGGTACTTCACTGCAAACAAACATGCCCGAAGTAGCATGGAAGTACCGGAAGTAAACCTACTTCCGGTACTTCAACTGTTTGTTTGATGGAAGAACTTAAAATTTAATTGCAATTGATGAGATAGGTCCTACGTGGCATGCTTACTTCCAAAATTTTATTTCCCTCATTTTAGATTGGAAGTGTCACACCCCGCTTCCCAGAATGCGCTAAGATCGGCACGTGACAGAGCCAACCATGCTACCTGTGGCTAGAAAATATCCTTCCACAGTCACATTACAGCTGTCTAGAAGATATCAAGAACAGGAAAGTAAATAAACTATCTAGTACATGTCCATGAGCCAAAATAAACGATTCAAGAAATAGTATGCGGAAGCAATAAATCCAAGTAACAATAACATCTGGAAAGTACGGAAATAACTAACTGGATACTAACAGAATCCTCACTGCTCGGCCTGACGGCGGAAGACTCCTGATCAGCCTGCGACAAAGGTAGAGAATCTGGGCCATGCAAAACCCAGACGTCAGTGCGTCATAATATCAAGCAATAATAAAATCAAGGAGTAGCAAGTCATGCAGGTATGAGTATGAACGGTAACACAGGTATAATAGTAACATAAATAATGACAGTGAAGAGTAAGGCACGGGTGATGTGCAGTGAGTAATCTAAACTGGTCTACTGGGTTAACTACTCTCAAGTTTTTGAAACCAATTAATGTAATCCTCATCATAACCCATCGGTGATTATTCCGTAACGCCCGGAAAAATGGCAAACAATAGGTATTTCGTAACGCCCGGAAAAACGGCAAACAATAAGATGGCCCTTTGAGTTACGTTCGGTTACATTCTTAATTTTCCTATACCCCCAAGTTATGTGTTTAAGTCAGGTATTTATAAATATGGAACTAATGCCAACACAGGATCAAGAAGGTATAGGTTTGTCTGCATAGACAACGGGAAATGTCCGCAGGGACAACAGGTCAAGATTGTCGGCATTAGTAACAAGATCAGGTAACAGGTCAAGCTGTGGTACATCAGGTCATGTCAGGTGGTGTACATGCATCAGGTCATGTCAAGTGGTGCACAGGTATCAAGTCGTGTCAAGTAGTAGTGTATCAAGTCATGTCAGGGGGTGCACAAGTATCACGTGGGTGCTCATAAACAAACTGTAATAAGTATGGGTACACAAAAACAAGTATGGAGTACTAATATAACAATAAAATGGAATAATGTGATATGGTATGCCAATAGATATAAATTCAAAGATATGGATGCACAATTATCGATTAGGGTTATATTTATAGTTCCAATACTAATTAGGATGCACTTTATTAACCATGGGGTGTTAATATCACAGTGTTATGTATTAATATGATCTATGGATGCAGTTATATATATTCTAAATGAGATGGATGCAAACGGGTATCCGAAAAGTTATAAAACTATAAAAATGGTAATGTGGGATGTATAACTAAGCAATATGTGATATAAATATTGATATGGATGCAGTATAATGTAATCTAGTATGTCACAAGATATGTTTTCATGACCTAGATCTGAAATGATATAAATGAATGCAAACGGAATATCGAAACGTTATAAAACTAAACATGGGGTACTAGATTTAAACTACAGGTACGATATTTATTTAAATAGGTATATAATGAATTATATAGCATGTAGCAAGATTAACTTGCCTCGACGGATCAAGGAATGGATGTGTACGGAACGTCTCACGTCGGTGAAAAGTCGCGACGCATGCACGGTACACGGAACGGTTCCAACAACGCACAAGGGTGATCACGCAAGCAAGGCACATTCGCTGGGTCGTCTGGATCGTCGGCGTCGTCACGGCTCCGGCGAACTACAGAAACCAAGAATTAAAGAAAAGAAAAGAAAGCGAAGAAAGGAAGGAGGAAGAAGAGGAATGAGAAGAAGAGGGGTTGCTCACTGGGTTTGCAGAGAGGGGTCGTGAGGGTGTCGACGACCGTGAACGATCTCCGGCGAAGCTAGAGTTTGGTGTTAGGGTTTCGGTTAGGGTTTGGGTTTCTTGGTGTTGGGGTGCAGGATTCTTGGTGGCCGGGGTTGTGCTAGCAGAGGAGGAGAGGAAGGGAGAGGGAGAAGAGGGTTGTGGAGGCAACGATGAGGCCGTCGGTGCTCCGGCGGCGAGGGTGCAGCGAGTGTGCAGAGGTTGGGTTTGGGTGCAGGGAAAGAGCTCGGGGTTGGCTAGGATGGTAGTGGTGGTATTTGGAGTTGAGAAGGAGGTGAGTAAACGGAGGGGAAAACGATGACGAGGTCATCGGTGATGGGAGGCGATGAGGTCGGGTGAGGCAGGGTGGTAAGGCAATGGGTCTGGTTCTTGGGAAAGGAGGTGGTCGAGGAAGGAGAGGGTGGCTGTGAGGGGTGAGATGATGGTGGAGGTCGAGAAGAGGGTCGGCGACGGATGAGCGAGAGGCTAGGGTTTCGGTGGGGTTCTCGCGGCGAAGAAAAGAAAAATTAAAGAAGAAGATGATGACAGAGAGAAATGTATGGTTAATATTATTATAAATATAGGGAGAGAGAGAGAGATAGGGAGACAGAGAAAGAAAGGGAGAGAGAGAGAATGCGAGAGGAGAGAGATAGAGAAAGAGCGAGATCGAGAGGAAAGAGAGAGAGGGAATGAACAGTGAGGAAAAAGAAAATTGGATTTAGTGGGAGAGAGAGAGGTGTGGGGTCTGCGCGTGAAGAGAAAGAGAGAAAGGGAAGAGAGAGGAAGGAAAGGGAGTGGGGCCAGGTAAGTAAAGAGAGAGAGAGAAATTTGGGTTGTTTTAATTTTAATTTTATAAAAAATTTGTTTGTTAAAAATCTTATCAGTTAGCGAGATTTTAGAGGTAGAAATTTAAAATAAATATTAAATAAATTTGAATTTAGGCGGGATACAAAATATTCCAAAACACGCCCGGGTCGGGTCTAAAATTTCAGATTTAAAATATGAAAAATATATGCGACTTTCAAAATTCAAAATGAATGCTCAGGTAACGAAAAAGCATACCCCCAACAACGGATGCACGTACGTGCGCGTAGCCATCCAAACACGTCCGTTTTACTGAACGGGACGAGAACAAGATACGCGAATACTACCACGGGTTAGGGGTATCATGCAAGCCATGTTACAAAATTTTAAAATATTTTACGTGACTTAAAAATGTTATATTACAAAATGCGCATGTCAGATAAAATGCCAGTATGCAGTGTACATGAAATGCACAGTCTACGTAACAAGTCAGGGTAATTCATAAATATGAATCAAACAGGTTCAAGCAAGCGGGTCGGGTCGAATGCAAGGTAAATGTAAAATATCATTTGCACCCAAAACACGATAAATCAAGAAAATACCACAGATAAGTAAATACGTGAACTGGAATTGGTATAAATGAACTAGCTTGTTACATTATACCCAACTACAAAAAGAATTTCGTCCTCGAAATTCCAAGAACAAGAAAGGATAAACAATCAAGAAACTATAAGAATAGATGTGGAAACTTCTGCCGGATTTAATCTTCTCGTTCCCAAGTTGATTCTCCATGCGAGCGATTTCCCCAAGAAACAAGTACGAGAGGGATAAGATTGTTCTTAAGAACCTTTTCTCTTCGATCCACAATCGACATCGGTCGTTCCTCAAAGGTTAAATCTTCACGTACAGTCAGCTCCGAATGATCCAGCACGTGTGTTTCATCTCGAACATATTTACGGAGTTGAGATACACGAAACACGTCATGAACATTCGCCAAGTATTGCAGTAAAGCCAATCGATACGCCACTTCTCCGACACGCTCCAAAATCTCAAAAGGCCCAACGAATCGAGGACTAAGCTTTCCCCGACTCCCAAAACGAATCACTTCTCTAGTCGGTGATATCTTCAAAAATACTAGATCACCAACAGCGAACTCTAGAGGTCTTCTCGATATATCGGCCCAACTCTTCTGCCGGTCTTGTGCTGCCTTCATATGTTTCCGGATAGTGTTAACTTTCTCCACTGTTTGCACGATCAAATCCGGTCCCAACAATTTTCGTTCTCCAACATCGTCCCAACAAACAGGTGAACGACACTTGCGACCATATAATGCTTCGAATGGAGCCATCTGAATAGTCGCCTAAAAACTGTTGCTGTACGAAAATTCCACCAAGTGTAGATAATCCTCCCATGAACCCTTGAAGTCTAACATGCAAGCTCTCAACATGTTTTCAAGAGTTTGGATCGTTCTCTCCGACAGGCCATCTGTTTGAGGATGATAAGTTGTGCTAAACTTCAATCGAGTCCCCAAACTTTCCTGTAAGCTCCTCCAGAAGTGTGATAAGAAACGGGTGTCACGGTCGGACACAATGCTCACCGGTACTCCATGCAATCTTACAATCTCCTGCATGTACCGTTCTGCCAACGTTTCCGTTGACTGACCAACTCGAAATGGTATGAAATAAGCTGCCTTGGTCAATCGATCAACAATCACCCAAACTGCATTGTTGTCCTTGGACTCCGCGGTAAAGCCGTCACGAAATCCATGGTTATATGTTCCCACTTCCATTGAGGAATCAGAAGTGGTTGCAATAAACCAGCAACCCTTTGATATTCAGCCTTAACTTGCTGACACACCAAGCACTTTGCTACAAAGCGGGCAATCTCCCGTTTCATGCCTTCCCACCAGAAATGTTGTCGTAGATCTCGGTACATCTTCGTGCCTCCTGGATGTACGGAATATGCGGAACTGTGTGCCTCCTTCATAACTTCTTCGCAAATATCTCCCTTTGGCACACACAAACGACTACCATATCGCAACGAACTATCTTCATGAATTAATAAGTCCGTTCGTAGTCCAGCTTCAGCCTGTTCTTGAAACTTTTGCAATCTAGGGTCCTATAACTGCGCTGCTTTAATATTCTTGATCAACGACGATTATACTTGCAGCTGCATCAACTGTCCCGAAGAATGCGGTAGCACGCTCTCCAACTCGAATCTCCGAAAGTCTTCGATAAGCTCCTTCTGTGTGAACACGTACTTTAGGCTTTTGTGATCGGTGAATACTTCGACTCTTTCGCCCAATAAGTAGTATCTCCAAATCTTCAAAGCGAAAATCACTGCTGCTAGCTCCAAATCATAAGTTGGGTAATTCTTCTCATGGATCTTCAACTATCTCGATGCGTAAGCTATAACTTTCCCATGCCGCATCAAAACACATCCCAATCCTTTCCCAGATGCGTCGCTGTGAATCACCAATCCTCCGGAACTATCTGGTACGGTCAAAATAGGAGCGGTTATCAATCTCTGCTTCAACGCCTCAAAAGCTGATGCACACTTATCCATCCACACAAATGGTACTTCCTTGAGCGTAAGATTGGTCAAAGGCTCAGCCAAACGAGCAAAATTCTCCACGAACCTTCTGTAATACCCGGCAAGTCCAAGAAAACTTCTGATCTCTGCTACGTTCTTCGGAATCGGCCAATCTCGAACTGCTGCAATCTTTTCAGGGTCAACGGCGATTCCATCTCCGGATACAACATGCCCCAAAACTTCACTTCTTCAGCCAAAACTCGCACCTGCTCATCTTTGCATATAATCTTTCTTGCCTCAATGTCTGCAGTGCGATCTTCAAGTGTCCCGCATGCTCTTCAATGCTCCTCGAGTAGACCAGAATATCATTGATGAACACCACTATAAACTGGTCCAAGAATGGTGCAAAGATTCGGTTCATCAAGTCCATAAATATCGTCGGTGCATTCGTTACTCCGAAGGGCATCACTAAATACTCGTAATGTCCATACTGAGTTCGGAACGCCGTCTTGCAAATATCTTCTGATTTAACTCGGACCTGATGATATCCGGATCGCAAATCCAGCTTCGAGAACACCCTTTCTCCACTAAGCTGCTCGAATAATTCGCCAATGCGAGGGATCGGGTACTTGTTCTTAATAGTCACCCGGTTTAATTCTCGATAATCGATGCACATCCTCCGTGTGCCATCTTTCTTCTTTATTAGAAGAACTGGAGCTCCCCAAGGTGATTGCTGCTGCGAATCCAACCCTTCTCTAGCAATTCGGTAATCTGCTTCTTGACTTCTTCCAACTCCACTGGTGCCATTGGATAGTACGCCTTTGAAACTGGCGCTGCACCAGGAACAAGATTGATTGCGAACTCCACATCTCATTTTGGCGGTAAACCCGAGATGTCCTCAAACACGTCCATGAACTCTCAAACTACAGCTGTTGCTTCCTCCTTATCAACTTCCATTGATGAAATAACATTGCTTGTCGGCCTAGTCCTAAACTCGACCGACCCGACAGAAATGCTACCTCCAGCAAAAACAAACCCCGGATGTCCGGGAATCTGGAAAATCACTTTATTTGCCCTACAATCAATGTGAGCATGGAAAGTGCCGAGAAAAATCCATTCCCAAGACAACAACAAACAAAGGGATGCACCAGAATTGAATAACGCTAATGCGGGAAAACCATGAACAAGTAGGATACCTGAAACGACTTCCTATGAAGCCAAACACTGAAGAAGATAAGCACGGTAAACAGGATTCAAGCTTGCGATAAAACATAAACTGGTAAGCAATGAAACTGAGAGAACCAAGGTAATAAAACGACCATGAAACAAGGAAATGAAACAAGACCAGGACTCCAAGATACTTAAATAAAGTATCGCATTGTAACCATGCTGCAGTTCATAGTTGCAATTACATAACTCCACTCAAGTCGCCCAAATCCTAGTATCAGAATCAAGGAACAAGGAGAAACAATAGGGAACCAAAAGGGTTCAAGTCGAGATGCAAAGTAGTTTGCATATCGTCAAGGCAAAGGATAAAGAGAAAGATATGATTCAAGAATCATGATATCAATATGGTAGGACATGTTCCTAATTACGAGTATTCTGATTCGTGTATTGGGTCCAATACCCAACTACAAAAGAATCAAACCCGATTAACTTATATCCTATGGCTCTGATACCAAACAAACCCTGTCACGCCCCACTTCCCAGAGTGCGCTAAGATCGGCACGTGACAGAGCCAACCATACTACCTATAGCTAGGAAATATCCTTCCACAGTCATATTACGGCTGTCTAGAAGATATCAAGAACAGGAAAGTAAATAAACTATCTAGTACATGTCCATGAGCCAGAATAAACGAGTCAAGAAATAATATGCGGAAGCAATAAATCCAAGTAACAATAACATCTGGAAAGTACGAAAATAACTAACTGGATACTAACAGAATCCTCACTGCTCGGACTGACGGCGGAAGACTCCTGATCAGCCTGCGACAAAGGTAGAGGATCTGGGCCATGCAAAACCTAGACGTCAGTGCATCATAATATCAAGCAATAATAAAATCAAGGAGTAGCAAGTCATGCAGGTATGAGTATGAACGGTAACACAGGTATAATAGTAACATAAATAATGACAGTGAAGGGTAAGGCACAGGTGATGTGCAGTGAGTAATCTAAACTGGTCTACTGGGTTATGTCACGCCCCGCTTCCCAAAATACGGAATACAAGGGGTTGACAAGGCCAGCCATGCTCCTACGGTCGAGGAAAATATCCCTCCGTAGTCATACTTCGGCTTCTAGCACTACGTGGTAATCAGTAAACAATGCACAGGTAATGAGAAATGCAGTATGTAAATCAAAAGAACTAACTAGATGGAGATCAAGGAAGTATACCTCTGGGTCGCTGATCAAGAAGTCCGCGATGTCCCCGAGGTACGTCAGGTCCTGGTCCAAGCTAGATCCACTTCTCACTCTGAGCATGCATACTCAAGTCGTCAGAGCGACACGATAGCAATATATATATATATATATATATATATATAAGATAGATAGATAGATAGATACAAAGGTGAGCTCGTGCAATAATAACGGATATGTAACAGTAACCAAAAGAATAAAGACGTGAACATGAAGTTGCCAATGCAGGTATCTAATAGAGCAGGTAAACAGTAAAGCAGTAAATAGTATGTCAGGTATGTTGAATCGGTAAGCAATGCATGTCAATGTCGCTAACCCTATCAGTCTCTAAGTCTCACTGTACAGGTCGCTAAGTCTATCGTCAGTCCAAGTGTGAGAGTCAACCAATCATGAGTATCCCCCACCCAAGGGTAGGACCCAAGGGCAAGGGAACACGGGCCCGAGTCGCTCGCTAATAATCAGTAATATCCCTATATATCTCCAGAATCGCTGTATATGCCAGCATGGGACTCCCGAGATTCTGTTAAATTCACACTCAAACTACCCCACACCCCGTGGTCTACATCAAACGCCAACCATAAACTCAAATACCAGTCGGTCCATGGCAAGTCTACACAAGAACTGGAGACAGGATCTCCATCAAGCATGTCTCGACTGATACCCAAGACAAATGGACAGTGTTTGGTGCCTTACCTATGACACCCATATAAGTGCTTCCATAATTGTCCCATACCAATTATACTCACACTTATACACGTCCCATAGACGTCGACAATGCAATAAATCAATAGGGTCCACTGATTGTGTACCAGTACGTGTCACATTCACTTATCCATTCATGCTTAAACACTCACGTACTTGCCACAATCAAACACTAATACCTAACACTGGGTAATGCACTTGATCACTAGGTTACCAATACAATAACATATATATAATGTGATGAGAATACAATAACTAAGGCATGATCAAGATATCATCAGTCTGTGTCCTACCATTTGCGTAATTTATCATAAATCATACATGCAAAACTTAGCGAAACAATAAAAAGGGGGTAATAAGTATGTTTAATTATCAATCCATCAAAATTAGTTTCACATTAATCGGGTTTCAGGTTTGCTAGTTATGACCATTTCAATTTAAGTGTTCGCTGCTGGAAATCCGGTTTTAGAATCGGAAGTCCGTTTCGTAACACATTTTAATCCCAGTTGGGATCGTAATTAGGCGACGCTATAGTTGAAAAATATTTAGTATTGTCAGTTAGGTTTCCACCTCAATTGGCGGATCAGTGATATACTATGTCGACAGGAAGTTATGGACAGATTATGTTCGATGTGTAAAATCTGCCTCTGCAGAATTCAGCAAGACGTATCGACATTGTAAAATGAATTAAAAATATCAAAAGGTTGAGGAATCCAGTGAGACCAGTCGAGTAAGAAATCTAATTCACTTTTCTACGTAACGATAAAGGGTTCCGCACAGTCTCATATTTGAACAGGAATATATAGGGGATTATAAACATGGGTTAACTGGGATATCCGTTCTGGACTGCAGTCCAGAATCGTAATCCTCCGCAATTATCTCTATCATAGTTAGTTAGAATTCAGTGACCAACTATCGAATACGGTAGGTTAAACAGTTATCTTCGATACGAGCCATCGAACGCTAAAATCCGGTTTATACACAATTTATTTTAAATTTTATGGTTTGGCATGTACGAAAGTTTTCAGGTTTTACGACAGAAATTGGGACGTCATTTTATGTGAGCAAACGACATCGTATTGTAACCAAAGTCCAAAGGGACATTCATTAAAAATCGGTCCATCACAGGTTATTTTTTGTCGTCAATTTAACGGGGTCTCCCATTCGGGTTTCGCATCGAACACTTGAATTATAACGATTCACATGAAATTATATGCGGAAATGATTGGTAACATGAATTGTAATATATAAAAGTAGCATGAAGCAAGTATTAAACTTGCCTGAAGATGTGTCGATGACGGCACGGCAGCGGCAAGAGCACGATCGCGTCACGAACATGGCACAGGTTTAGCCTTGTCGGATCTTGCTTCTTGGCCTCGATGGCTCGGTGGTGCGACGGGCGTGCGCTGGCGTTGCGATGGACAGCGTGTTGATGACGATGACGCCTTAAGGGATCGAGGCCACAGATTTGACGACGAAGTCGCTGATCAGAGAAGCAGGAACTGCGATAGACGAAAGTGTTCGACGAAAAGCCGGGGGCTCGACTGCGGCGGCTAGGGATGCAGTGAGGGGGCGTCGGTGGTGGGTGTCGCGTAGGGGCTCGGCCACGACGGAGGGGTCGCCGTGATACCTGCAAAGGGGAGGCTGGCGGTTAGTGGTCCAGGTGGCCGGCAGTGAGCTCGGGTGAGCCCGGTGGTGTTGGGAATGATGGTGGTTGGTCGTGGGGAAGTCCGAGGTGCAGAAGGTGGGGCTCGGGGGCTCGAGGGAGGTGGTCGGAGCTCCGGTGACGAGGGGACAGCGAGGGTGCTCGGGGAAGGAGGTGGGGGAGCTCGAGAAGACGATGGGTTCCGGTGTGCGGGTGAGGGGGTACGGCGTTGGAAGAGAGGAAGGTGGCGACGGCTCACGGGAGGAGGAAGGGAATGCAGAGGTCGGTGGCGAGGTGGAGGAGACGAGGAGGATGGCCGGAGGCTCTTCGGTGATGATGGAGTTGGAGTCGGGTTAGTGAAGAGAGGGAGAGGAAGATGGTGTGTTGAGCTCAGTAGCGTGGAGGTGCTTGGGTTGGTGAAGGTGGTGGGAGTTGGTCGTCGTCGTCGTCGTCGTGGGGCTCAGTGGCATGTACCGGTGGCGTGATGGGCTTTGCATGGGAGGCTTGGGGTGAGCGGGAGAGTATGAGGGATGAGGGAGCGGGAGAACGAGAGTGAAGGGGAGAGTTAGAAGGAGGCGCGCGCGCGGTCGTGGGTAAGGAAGCGGAGACGTGGTCGCGACGAGGCGGGGAAACGTGGGTACGTAAGGAATCGAGCGGGAAAAGAGAAATGAAGTGGGGAAGAAAGGAAGCGAACGGGTCGGGTCGGGTTGCCTTGGGTGTGGGCGCGGGCTAGGGAAACGGGCTTGGGCCGGAATAAATTAAGAGGAAAGGAAAATAAAGAGAATGGGGAGAGGGAGATGGGCCGGGCTCGTGGAAATTGAGAAAAGGAAATGGGAAAGAATTTAGTGGTTTGGGCCGGGGCTGGGTTAGGAAATTATAAAAGGAAATGGAGATTAGACAATAGGGTTAGGGTTATAAAAGGAACCAAGATACAATGAAGGGATTAGGGTTTTATTTAAAATACTTAAAATAATTATAAATATCAATAAGTAAATTCTATAAGTGGCCCTTATAAAAATATGGAAAATTTGTAGTAAATTTTGGGGAAATGCCTGGAGGCTTATTTATTAAAATACGCTGATTACATATAGGGACTGGGTATTACATCATACCACCCTTACAAAAATTTCGTTCTCGAAATTTAAGATACACGATAAGCTATAAATAATATGTGAAAAAACCAAAGAAACAAATACTACTATATAGCGATCTACGTAGAAGCAGCTAGCTAAAATCAAAATCCTAAATATATACATACATACGTATATCAAAAATAGCGCAGCTAAAATAATAGCATAAGGCATAACCACTTATAATAGCAAATTATAAGCACAATACTCGGGAAAATAAAGTAAAAATAATAAAATAGTGAAGGACTTGTCGATAGGTTAAAACGTTTTAGAATAATGTATCGATCAAACAATTTTAAAATAACTTAGAAACCCACATGGTGAAAATAAGAGATATGGAACAAAATAATATGCGCGATATATTTTTGCGCTATTGAAAATGTGAAGAGTGGTAGAGCATTTAAAATCGGTAAAACGGAAGTAGTTAATCAACACGAAATTTTTGTAAACACAAGCTAGTGGAAGCTAAATTTCGAATACGATGTCACTGGATATAATTATGGTAATAGGAGATAGTAAAAAAATGTATAGGGCTGGCCAGGGTAGGGATTACAATGGAGTATGGCCCACTCAAAAGGTCGAACTGTAGTACTTCAAACTGAATGTCAAAGAGACTGGGGTCGGGTCAGCACAGGGTGCAAGGGTGGACAGTCACGGATCTCAGGAGGAAAAGAAATGTATAGGGAAACAGTCAAAGCATCAAGCGAACCAAAAATCCAAAAGGTTAGCGAACTCAGAAATTTTATTTCATTCCAGAAAATTTCCCACAAGGTACTCACGAAAGATAAAGAGTGGCCCTAAGCTATACATAGATTTATTTGGCCAGAGAAGACAAAAAACTAAATCGCGTCAGTCGCGCTTGTGGAAGTTCAGCAGGTTACGGTAGGCTCGTGCGCTCAGATAGGGGCGTCCATTTCCATAGCGCCTCGCAGGGATCGCCACTGGAGGTTCTTCCGCCGTGGGGTCTTCTTCTTCTGGTCCCTCTGCCTCGACTGGAGCTTCTTCATCGAGGTCTGCTTCCACGTAATTCTCTCCTCCTGGATCTTCTTCCATAGGATTTCCTTCCACTGGATTCCCCTCAAGGTTTTCCTCTCCTGGATTTTCTTCTATCGGGTCCTCCTCGGAATCTTCCTCTATCGGGTCATCTTCGGGGTCTGCTTCCTCCCCGTCGGAATCACTGATCATGTCAACTTCTGGGGCTGCGACTCCCTCGTCCTCGGAATCGCTGTTTCCAAAATTAACCTGTGGGCCGTTGATCTCGTCATCTGAACTTACCAGTATGCAGTCTAAGGAAACGCACGACCGCGTGTCCTCATCTAAAGGCGGCGCTGCTGCAGGGTGGGCCATGGCCTGAAAAGAAAGAGTCAAGATTAGACAGTGGACACATTAAGAAAATAACCAAGGATACGGTAGCACAAGGAAAATATACGGTAGGTAAGGACTGAAAAATCAAAATTTAGAATGCTGATGCAGTGGATAGTATAAGTAAAGTGAGGGGAAAGGGAACAATACATACATCACACTAAGAGTTTTATTGCATTCAACTGAAAGTTCAACGGATACAAGATCTTAAACGAAAGGAAATATTTACATAAGAGTGACAACATTTTTATTGAAAGCAGAAAAGTGATAATAATTCTCGTCACGCGAGTTGAATCCTGCGCTGGGTCCGTACCATCCTCGAGGCCCGAACTACGAAATAGCAATCACTTAGCTGGAGTGGAGAGTGCGGATGAACCTCCTCCTTGTAGCTCCTTCCTTTTAGGGCAACTGTTGACCAGATGTTCGCTGGATCCGCAAATCAGGCACTGCCCTTTGGCCCTGCGATAGTCTCTCTGAGAGTGTCATGGCTTCTTGCATTATCCACAACATTGAGTTCTCTGCTGCTTCTTGTTGGGGTAAAAATTTGCACACCGGTTGACCGAGTCAAAGTCAAGGTCAACCCCAAGCCAGGTGGGCCCAAGCCCACGTCAAGTGAGCCCATGCCCAAGTCGAGCCCGCGGCCAGCCTCCTCCATGCCAAAATATAGATCATGTAATAAATGATTTTTATGTAATTTTTTATACATGAATGTATGCAAAATGGGCATAAAGCCAAATTTTTGTAAGCCCGTGGCTTATGTGCAAAAAGAAATGGCACATGAGTCATGGGATAGGCAAAATGCCATTTTGTAATACCCAAGGAGCTATATGCAAATATGTAAGCCTACAAAAGGCAACATGAAGAAAATATCTAATATACTTTTTTCATTCTCTCAAAAACCTAGGGTTTGTGCCTCTTTCCCCTTTCTGAAGGTTTCAAACCTTCTTCTTTTTTGTGAATTAAATCAAGAGTTTTACTCTCCCTTTTCCAAAACTAAATAGTTTTTCACCACAAAACCCACAAAGGGGAACTTTCTGTCATTAGATCTCAAAAAAAAAAAGATTTTTAGATCTCACATCTCTTGATCCAGCCAACAGAGGAGGAAGAAGAAGAACCCATTTCCTCAACCAAAACATTTTTAGAAGTTTAACTCCACTATAAACCCTATTTCTGGGTCTAAAAGCCCATGTTTCTCGCCAGCGCCCTGCGCTCGAGCGCAAAGCGCCCACGTGCCGACACGTGGCGCGCTTGCGCTCAAGCGCACAACACCTAAGCGCACAGCGCTCAAGGCGCTGGCCCCACGCATCATTTGGATGCCTTTTCCCCTTCTTTTTTATATATATGCATATGTATACATATGTACACACACACATACTCTACGACACTGTCCCTGTTAGAAAAAAATTTCTAACGGGGCGCTGCCCCGCACCCCGCAAGGGGGCTGCTAGCCCCCTTGACCCCCAGCCCGCTATCCGGGTAGCGGGAACCCCGTAAAAACTCTGCGGGGCCCCCGATATATCCAAAACCCCTTCAAAACACAACACTGCACATTGAGTTCGCATGACCAGTTTAACCCGTCAATCGGAGGTTCCCTCGCTCCAAAGGCGAGGGGTAATTAATGGCAGCTTAGTCCGCGGCTGCCGGAGATTCGGATCCCCACAATCATTAAACCCCGGCCTACCCTAGGCAGGGGGAATCTGTAATGCGCCTGACAAGCGCGCGCGTATTCCCATCTCAATGGGATGACGAAAAACACCCTACAGATTCTGGCACGCCCGGTGGGACCAATCTCTCCTCCTATATTTCGGGTTAAACGTTCATGCGAACTCAATCAATATACATATCTATATTTATACTAAAATAATGCTCTTTCATGCAGATTTTCAAGCAATCACTTCTCAACAATGTCTCCAAAGATGAACTCAGCTCCCATCTCCTACACGATGAAGATAGACTCCAGGACGGTCCTTCCGTCCAGTCTCGGGCGACAATGGGAGGAGCCACTGCTACAGTTCGGCTCTATTTTGTTCGTGTCAGCTAACGTCATCCCAGCTCCTCAAGCCCCGGCGGCAGACAGACCGGTCTCGAAAGGCAGGAGACCAAATGTGGTGATCTCGAGGGTGCCCCAACCCAAACGCCAGTCGGTGTCTGAACAACTTTCCTTGGCCCCAGCTGGGGGCAAGACCATCAACACCAACTAAGAAACAAGGCCTCTCGAGCAAGGTCCGGCGGTGCCCCTGAAAACTGCTCGATTGGGTGTCTTCTCTAAGCTTCCCGCTAATCGACTCATGGTGGCTTCCCAGGACATGGATGCCCGCCAAGCCTTTAAAATTGAGAAGCTAAGGCAGAAAAGGCTCAGATATAAAGCCAACAAAAGGGCTAGGGCTCCTGCTAGGCTGAACCTCACGAGGTTCGAGGAACAAGGTTACCCCGCCAAAGATGAGGGGATGGCTAAATGTGTTATCCACACTGTCTACGTGGTGGGCACGCGCAGTAAGAGCAAGGACGGGGCCACCACATCTCAAATCCAATCTGGCTTGAATGTGGTTGCCACTTCCCAAGAACAGCCGCCTCCGCTGGATGATGAAAACCCTCTCGATGAGGCTGATAGGCAGAGAGAGCCCTCAATTCATGAGGAGTCAGGCTCGGAAAGCGAAGATGAGCCAACTTTCCGTCCTAAGACCGCAGAGCAGCAACTTCTCCAAGAGCTCCGAAAGCAGCTCAGAAGCAAAGACAAGGAGATGGCCAAGCTCTACTCAATTGACGACTTGACAAATGTCGTCTTACGGCTTACGACCCAACTTGCCTCTCAGCCGCCCAATCAAGCACAGGGCTCAGCTCATGAACCGGGAAATGGTGTCCCGAGACAGCCGATGCCCGTTCCCTCAAATCCAAAAGTGGGAGAACTACATGAAAATCAGTCGCATCCTATCTCGGGAAATGTCTTGGCTACCGATGACAGTAGCCCGCTAACTCAAGATCAAATTATGGATTTGGTTGCCAGCAAAGTCAAAACATTGGTGGCCGAAGCCGAAGCGCAAAAAGATATCAGCAGTGGTGGGAGACCGTATCCTGCTCAGTATGATCTAGTAGAATTTCCTAGCGGCTATGTCATCCCCAAATTCAGAAGATTCGATGGGACGGGAAATGCGAATCAGCACATCGCCCACTTTAAAGCCTCATGCGGGAATACCGGGGGCAATGACGCACTTCTCCTCCGCCAGTTCGTTAATAGCTTGACCGATGTTGCTTTCGACTAGTACGCGAGCATACCGGATGGCTCCGTTACAACTTTCGTCCAAATGGAGTCTCTGTTTCGGCAAAGGTTCATGAGCGTCAGCGATAAGATCACCATCGCCGACCTCATAAGGACCAAGCCAAAAAACAACGAAAGCAGCACGGATTTTATAACCCGATGGCGCAATCTCTCCGTCAAATGCGAACCGCCGATAGAGCAGGACCAATCTGTCAGTCTCCTCGTCAGAAATCTCAACAATTGGATGGCCCCATTTCTATGCACCGCGGGTCTCAAAACATTCCAAGAGCTGACCAGGAAAGTTCAGATGCTGGAGCGCTCAAAGCAGGAATCCTCCTCGGATTCCCAAAATAACAACAGGTCCTGGAGAAACCGAAAGGACGATAATCGCAAAGGCGGAAACTCTGATGATTCTAAATCTTTCAACATTTCGGCTAACCAAAATAAGCAAGGGATGAGCGGGCCTAGCGCCAACCAGCCTCGGAAGCCAGTGTTCGGAGAGGGAGGAGAATCTCCACTCAAAGAGAAGCAAGATAAGGTCTATTCCTTCAGAAGGGACAAAATCCGTAAAATATTCAAAGACGCCCTGAAGAACGGTCTACAACTGCCATAGTCAAAAAGACCGCAAGAAGCGAATAAGACCGACGACCCCAAATACTGCCCCCATCACAGAGTGATAGGTCATGCCATTGAGGGCTGCTTCGTCTTCAAAGATTGGGTCGAAAAACAATACAAGGCAGGAGAGATAGAACTATCCAAAGGCGTGTTAGCAAACAGTCAAGCTGCGACCGCCAATTTCAAACAAACGGAGACCGAAGTTCTTCGTGAAACTGATTCTCTCAGACATCTGCCTTTCCCTGAAAACAATCGACCACCACGTCATTAAACTGGGAATAATCGACCTCTAAGTCGTTAAACTGGGAATGTAAATATATATATATATATATATATATATGTAAATAAACAAAAAAATGTGTAAATAAAAGAAAAATAAAGAAAAGCCGAAATGATGGGGCAACTCGCAATAAAAATCAGCGAGTAAAATAAAGATGAAAATAAAGCCAAAATGATGGGGCAACCGCGAATAAAAACCGAAATGATAGGGCAATCGCGATCTTCGCGATAAGAAAAGCTGAAATGATAGAGCAATTGCGGTAAAACAAAAAAAAATACAAAAACAAAAAAAACGGCGAATGATGAGTCGCTCCTGGTACCATATTCCAGTGCAGCGATGCAGACGCCAACAAAAATCCGATTTTTCAAAATTTCCCCGGCCCTACGGTTGGTCCCCAAATTGACTACCGTATACAATCCACAAGCTCAAATAATTCTTATCATACCCATGCCCCACCGCAATCACCTGTTACACGGCTGGTCTCTGCCCTTGGAATTATGCTCCATTGAGAAGACCCACTCATGTGTCCTCACGATACATGAGGAGAACAAACCTTTGTGGGATCCTTACGACTCACGAAGGAAAAACACACTTAGGAGTCCCCACGGCTCCTAAGGAGAAAATACACCTGCGAGATCCTTACGACTCGCAAAGAGAAAATGCTTTTATGGGACCCTCACGGCCCATAAAATTGAAAAGTCTTAGGCGGTAGGGATCTAAACCTGTCTCCTAAGCCATCGCTCCCCAACCCCCAAGTGGCGAATGATGAGTCGCTCCTGGTACCATATTTCAGTGTAGCGATGCAGACGCCAACCAAATTCCAAATCCCATACCCCAATGGCGAATGATGAGTCGCTCCTGGTACCATATTCCAGTGCAGCGATGCAGACGCCAGCCAAATTCCAAATCCAATACCCCAACGGCGAATGATGAGTCGCTCCTGATACCATATTCCAGTGCAGCGATGCAGACGCCAACAAAGTCCCGAAATTTTTCCGTCCCTACGATCTGGACCATACATCCTGCAAAACCGTATATAATCCACGGGCATAAAACAATCCCAATCTCTCCCAAGTCCTACCGGTGAGACCACATTCAAAGTCCCACCAAAAATAATAAAATAAAAATTAAAAAATAAAAAAAGGGTATGTCCACAAGCAAAATGGGCATGGATGAAAACCCGAAAGGGCTCCATGAGTAAAAACAGCAGGACTGCCGGCGAGTTTTTGAAAACCCGAAAGGACGCAAACTCGTGAAAAAGAGATGAAATGTACTCGCAAAGTCCTCTCGACTTTGTGAGGAGAAAATTCCCGCGTGAGATCCTTACGACTCACAAAGGAGCAACACACTTGGGGGTCCTCACGACTTCTAAAGAGAAATTACACCTACGGGATCCTTACGACTCGTAGGGAGAAAATGCTTTGTGAGACCCTTACGGCTCACGAAATTGAAAAGTCTTAGGTGATAGGGACCTAAAACCTGTCTCCTAAGCCATCGCTTCCTGATAAACAAACACAAATGATGATTCGCTCCTGGTACCATATTCCAGTGTAGCGATGCTGATGCCAAACAAAAAAAACCAGTTCCCAAGTCCTCCCGGGGCAAATGATGAGTTGCTCCTGGCATTATTCCAGTGCAGCGATGCAGATGCCAAACCAAAACCGAAATCCTCAAATCCACTCATGGCAAATGATGATTCGCTCCTGGTACCATATTCCAGTGTAGCGATGCTGATGTCAACCCAAATCAAATCAAGCCAACAACCTCTACAGCGAAATCATGCTCCGTCCCAGAATTTACCCCGTGTCGAAACCATGCTTCACCTCGGGATATCTACCTTCCCAGCCGGAATTATGCTCCACCTCGGAATCAAATCAACCAACCAACTCTGCGTCGGAACCATACTTTGTCTCAGAGTGTACCCCGTGTAGAAATCAAGCTTCGCCTCGGTGTATCTGCCTTCCCTGTCGAAATGATGCTTCGGCTCGGAATCAACCAACGACTTCCTCGTCGGAATTATGCTCCGCCTCGGAATCAAGTCAACCAGCAAGCTCTGCGTCGGAATTATGCTTCATCTCAGAATGCACCCCGTGTCGAAATGATGCTTCGCCTTGGTGTATCTGCCTTCCCTGTCGGAATTATGCTTCGGCCCGGAATCAACCAACGACCTCCTCGTCGGAATTATGCTCCACCTCGGAATTAAATCAACCAGCAAGCTCTGCGTCGGAATTATGCTTCGTCTCAGAATGCACCCCGTATCAAAATGATGCTTCGCCTTGGTGTATCTTCCTTCCCTGTCGGAATTATGCTTCGGCCCGGAATCAACCAACGACCTCCTCGTCGGAATTATGCTCCGCCTCGGAACCAAGTCAACCAGCAAGCTCTGCGTCGGAATTTTGCTTCGTTTCAGAATGCACCCCGTGTCGAAATCATGCTTCGCCTCGGGATATCTACCTTCCCTGCCGGAATTATGCTCCGCCTCGAAATCAAGTCAACCAGCCAGCTCTGCGTCGGAATCATGCTTCGTCTCAGAATGTGCACCCCGTGTCGAAATCAAGCTTCGCCTCGGATTATCTTCTTTCCCCATCGGAATTATGCTTCGCCTGGGGATCATTCTCTGCATCGAAATTATGCTTCGGTCAGAATGTATGCCGCTTTTCGGAATGATGCTCCGATCCTTGGAATTATGCTCCGCCCTTCGAAATGATGCTCCGATCTCTGGAATTATGCTCCGATCTTCGGAATGATGCTCCGAACCCTGAAATCATGCTCCGCTCATCGGAATGATGCTCCGATCCTTGGAATTATGCCTCGCCCTTCGGAATGATGCTCTGATCTCTTGGAACCATGCTCTGCTCTTCGGAATGATGCTCCGATCCCTGGAATTATGCTTCGCACTTCGGAATGATGCTCCGATCTCCTCCGATCTCTGGAATCATGCTCCGCGCTTCGGAGGGACACTCCGACCTTGGAATTATGCTCCGCGAATCGGAATGATGCTCCGATCCCCGGGAATCATGCTCCCCGAGGGATACTCCGACCCCGGAATTATGCTCCGCGAATCAGAATGATGCTCCGATCCCCGGGAATCATGCTCCCCGGGATGATGCTTCGCCTACGGAATGATGTTCCACCTCGAAGTTCAGCTTCAAGATCCATCAATTTCATGCACACAACTCAAATGTGTGGTGTGAATTTATTGATGGGGGGCACTTTGTTGGGGTAAAAATTTGCACACCGGTTGACCGAGTCAAAGTCAAGGTCAACCCCAAGCCAGGTGGGCCCAAGCCCAGGTCAAGTGGGCCCATGCCCAAGTCGAGCCCGCGGCCAGCCTCCTCCATGCCAAAATATAGATCATGTAATAAATGATTTTTATGTAATTTTTTATACATGAATGTATGCAAAATGGGCATAAAGCCAAATTTTTGTAAGCCCATGGCTTATGTGCAAAAAGAAATGGCACATGAGTCATGGGATAGGCAAAATGCCATTTTGTAATGCCTAAAGGGCTATATGCAAATATGTAAGCCTACAAAAGGCAACATGATGAAAATATCTAATATACTTTTTTCATTCTCTCAAAAACCTAGGGTTTGTGCCTCTTTCCCCTTTCTGAAGGTTTCAAACCTTCTTCTTTTTTGTGAATTAAATCAAGAGTTTTACTCTCCCTTTTCCAAAACTAAATAGTTTTTCACCATAAAACCCACAAAGGGGAACTTGGATATGTCATTAGATCTCAAAAAAAAAGAGATTTTTAGATCTCACATCTCTTGATTCAGCCAACAGAGGAGGAAGAAGAAGAACCCATTTCCTCAACCAAAACATTTTTAGGAGTTTAACTCCACTCTAAACCCTTTTTCTAGGACTAAAAGCCCCTGTTTCTCGCCAGCGCCCTGCGCTCAAGTGCAAAGCGCCCACGTGCCGACACGTGGCGTGCTTGCGCTCAAGCGCCCAGCGCTCGAGCGCAGAGCGCCCACGTGCCGACACGTGGCACGCTTGCGCTCAAGCGCACAGCACCTAAGCGCACAGCGCTCAAGGCGCTGGCCCCACGCATCATTTGGATGCCTTTTCCCCCTCTTTTATATATATAGATATATATATACATATGTATACATATGTACACACACACATACTCCACGACACTGTCCCTGTTAGAAAAAAATTTCTAACGGGGCGCTGCCCCGCACCCCACAAGGAGGCTGCTAGCCCCTTGACCCCCAGCCCGCTATCCGGGTAGCGGGACCCCCGTAAAAACTCTGCGGGGCCCCCGATATATCCAAAACCCCTTCAAAACACAACACTGCACATTGAGTTCGCATGACCAGTTTAACCCGTCAATCGGAGGTTCTCTCGCTCCAAAGGCGAGGGGTAATTAACGTCAGCTTAGTCCGCGGCTGTCGGAGATTCGGATCCCCACAATCATTAAACTCCGGCCTACCCTAAGCAGGGGGAATCTGTAATGCGCCTAACAAGCGCGCGCGTATTCCCATCTCAATGGGATGACGAAAAACACCCTACATTTCTGTTGCTGAGGAACAAATGGGCGCTTCATCCTCACCTCTTTTCCTTGTTTAACAGGGGTTCTCTTACGATTGGAGGCTTCCGCTGGTGCCTGAGTCATCTGCCTTCTTAATCCTTCAGCTAATAGGTCGTTCGTTCGCTCCTGGGCTTCCTTCAAAGCTTGCAGTACATTCAAAATCTCGACGGTCCGATTCTGGGGAGTGGGGATAAAAGAAGAGTCGTAGGAAGACATGGTCCTGAAACAACAATTTTGAGGACGATATAAGGCACACGCTATAAGAATTAAAATACAAAATGGATTAGGTAAGGAATCAAGAATATCGGGTGAAGTGAAATTCAAACAAGTGGAAATCAACTGTAGAACTCTAAGTCACTCAAACAGAGTACAGTATTGTAACTATGTTGCAGTTCACAATTACAATCACGTAACTCCACTAAGGCACCCAAAACTCTAGTGGATGGTGATTGATGTGATTTTAAGATCAAAAATATTTGTTAACCGCAATCAAGAACGGCGTCGCTTGGTAGCTAGCCGGTGAGTACGGGTCGGTCCATAGGGAATTTGTGAATTTCTTAATTGCTCTTACGAGTTAATTCCGAACGGTGTGAAGGGATTGATTAAATCTAAAAACTAAATTAATCTAGATCTAAATCTTGCTAGGGTTAGGGTTAGGTTTAGGTTGAGTTTGGAAAGTCAATAAATCTCATCGCTTTCTATACCCATATTAAGATCTATTAGGAGTTATGGTAATTATTAATAAAGGGGATTAGAACTATCGGGAAGATGTTTCTTCCTCTAGGTTCTTGTCCTTCCTTTATCAATCCTTACCCTAACCTCCATGGAAAACACGCTCAACCGGGCCTTTATACTACGGTATCACCGCTACCTCATGGGATAGGGTGCCGTAGGGAGCGGTGTGTGCATGTATGCATAGAGTCCTATTAATTATATGTGATAGGCAAGAAAGGGGTGAGAGATCTTCATCTCTCAAACCTTCCCCAAAGCTAACCCTAACAAGCGAGGAGACTACTCGCTCATTAGGGAATTGAAAAACATTTAATTAGGGCAGAGAATAAAAGATCTAACTATCTAACTAGGGTAAGGAATTAAATTTAATTAGGGCAGATAAGAAATTACCTAGGGCAAGAATTGAAAACTTACTCCTAAATTGATGCTCTCCAAAAAGAATTCTGAATTTTATTAATGAAAGGAGGCATAACCTAATACAAGAATTTGGGCTTCTATTTATAGGACATAGAAAACCCTAGGTTTACAATCGCCGTATGTCTGCTTTTACAAAAATACCCCTAGGAAGACTAGTCAGTGCCGCCATGAATTTTGGTAAAATTTTTACCCACTACGTACATAACACGGCCGCGGAACCGCGGCCGCAAGCCAGGTTTGGCCGTGGAACAAAGGAGCTTGGGTCTTGCAATTTCTTGTGCTGGCTCTGGTTGACTTTTTATTCCTGTTTCTTTAGTTGGTTCTTTAGTATATCTTCTTGTTCTCTCCCAGTTCTCCACAGTGAATAATTGCAGTGGACTTTTACCGTTGCTTCGTGTCGAAGTCTTGAACCTTGCGATGCCTTGTTCTTTATGAACTGATCTTCGTTTCTTTTCCAACTATAGGCTTGATCAAGATTCCACCATTTATCGGTCATAGTCTCACTTTTGCATCGTCTTTTATCTTTTTCACTGTTTTTGCTCCGAGAACCTGTAACCTGTAACTATGTAGCAGACATGGGTCAAAAGCACCTGTTTATTTGTAAAATGCATAAGAATGGGGAATGTAATAATGCAATATTATGATATGAACAAATACCCCCAAACTTATCTTTTGCTCGTCCTCGAGCAAACCTAGTTTTATTCTCAACAAAAAACCTAGCCTCACTTTCGCAGGGAAACGCGATTGCACTGAGCTCGTGCAATAAGCCGTTAAACCTTTAGGTGTCCCTAGTAGGACGAGTGTTGTCTTCTTAGGGTTTTCAGCGGATACTACCCACAAAATCCTATCAATTAGGCACATTGACTTTTATTCTCCAATTAGGTTTTCTAACAAGGAAGTCTATTATCTTCGACTCATAAATTATCCACCCGTATTCTTCATGCTTCCTTATCATTTAATTTAAGATTATATATGTTCTGTAGACTTACTTAGCTTTCGGCATCTCTTAAGTTTTCCTTCTAGGGTTCTATCTCAACTTAGGAATTTTTATCATCTCTATTAAAGATATAAATCATATTCTTCATTCCTATCTCTTATCTAAACCCCAATCACATACCCCTACGTGTGTGTATAAATCACCCCTACACTTGGAAATTCAAATCAAGCAATCATACTCTTGTCCGTTGTCCAAAGCACTTCTTAATTGGTGAATTTTTAGATGAATTTCGCTCACACATCCTTCATGCGACCGTTAATACTTCTTGAGGTACCAACAACCGATTACAAGATGTGTTTGCACATTAAAGCGTAATTCCTAGTCTTGCAACACCTAAGGCTTTAGCAGTGACTCCCAAACCAGTTGGTCTAAAGCACTAGGTGATGAAGCACCCTCGCTAAATTTTTTTTTCTATTTTTGCAGCCTTAAGTAATCACAAAAACCAGTGTTCATTTTTTATTATCTCTTTATTCACACTTGAATTTTTTTATTTTATTTTCTGCGTACTAAGGACTTTAGACAAAAGCATTTCAAGGTCTCTTCTACTATTCCAACTTTCAAGGTGCGTGTTTGTGCAAGTTGTAGGGGAATTTAGACTTAAACTAGGAATTATTTTTCAAACTTATACTTTAATAAAAATATCAATACTCTTCCCTTATTTTAACTTAGCCCAAGAAGTGAACTCAAAATTTATCTATTTCTAAATAAACTACAAAGACATATACTTTCTACCGTTAAACTTTAAGAAAAGTTATTTTTAGGGTTTTTAATTTACTAAGTCTAAGATCTAGTTGTTCCTAGCTAGTTAACCTTTTTGTCAAACTCAAGTCAATTATGGCCAAAATTGAATACTTTAATTTTTATAATTTTTGAAATTTTCAATTTTTATGGGTTTTAAAATAAGTATGCAAATGCAAGAATATACACATGAATGCGAAGGAAGAAGGCTTACCGAGCATACCCCCAAACTTAAACTTGACAGTGTCCTCACTGTCATGCTACACCAAGAGGGTCAAAATGTCGGCACTCCCCTGTTTATTTATTTATAATAAATTTTTTTTTATTGATAAAAGAAAAACAAAATATATATACAACAAGGTTCCCCCCAAACTTAAATGAAATAGTGTTTCCATTGTTTAAGCGTTAAAATTCAGAGTTAGGGAGGAGAAAAATCAAACTATACAAGGCCTTACACAGACCAAAAGTTAGCACCAACCATTCAAAAATTCTATCATGATAATGGTGGGGTTGGTGAAAGAATGGAGTGTAAAGAAAAGAAATAAGAAGCACACGAGACCGTGTGGAGATAGAAACGGTATACGAGAATGGCGGAGGGGAAAAAGAAATGGTAGTGATTCTATTTCTTCGAGTGGAGGTTGATTAATCACAAGATCAGTATCGTTTAAGAATGCGAGTTCGTCGGCGAAAATATCTTCAAAACTGTCATCGAAGGTCCGATTGAACGTTTCAATCTCAAAAGGTGTCACGCCAGAATTCAACACACTTGATTGTTCAAAAATTACAGAGATAGGAGACTCGTAAAGCTCATCTACCTTATTCTCAAAAGATTCAAAATCAAGTTGTGTTTCTAAAATTATCGAACTCAAAATATCGGATTATGATTCATCAACACTCGGTATTATTAAAGGAAGATTAGAAGAACCAAAGAAGGTGGGAATACGAACTTGAGGGTGGGGATGGAGTGTATAAATTAGCACAATTTGTAATGACCGATGTGTAAAAAGAGATTTGGCTAATCTATCAACCCGTGGAAAAATCAGATTAAATCCTTCAAGATTCGTGAGCAAACATAGGTACGTCGAACTTGGTATTGGCAATGAAAGCGTAACGGTCTCTTGCAAGGTCGGAACTAGGACGGAGGGAAGTGAGTGAGGAAGGGTATCAGATAAAGATTTAGGAGGGAGTACACAATCAGTGGAAGGGACATGATGAATTGGGAAATCCGACTCATCAAACAAAACTGGTTCATCCTCAATAATTTCCCCAATATTTTCCTCAAAATTTTGCTTATCCATGCCATTATCATCAAAATCAAGACGCATATGAAGTTCGGGAGAAACATTTAATGACTCGGGATGATGAATTGGACATAAAATTTCAATCAAATATACGGGTTCATCATCCAAAATAATCCCGGCGTCTATATCCTCAATCAAGTGAAAATCAATTTTTTCTGACACATCATCAAAAGCATGGATATTTATCAATTTAGGTTCTAGAGTAGAGGTGTAAAGTTCAAAAGGATTAGGTGTGGTTTCACTCGAAAGGGATTCTTCACAATCTGGCAAATCAAGCACTACAAAGTCACACAACTCATTAAATGTTTTATTTTCAACTTGTGAATCATTTGGGACAATCGATAGAAAATCGGAGTTGTGGGCTTCAATTGGGTATGGGTAGGTTTGATTTGGAAAGGTGTAGAACTCACTCTCTCCTCTCAAATTCTCACTCTGTCCAACCGCCTCCTCATACATTGGAATTTGTGGAGCTAGTTGGAAACTAGCTACCGGTTCACTAGGTTGCATAAGGGCGGCCATGGATGCATCCACATTCCTCATCATTTTGTTTGTTGCTAAAATATAAGCTTCCAACAACTGTTCCAAACTAGACATGGGTTGTGAAGGGGTTTCGGTAAGAGATTCGAAATTGTTTGGATACGTGAAACACCCAAATGGCTGTGTAGAAGCAATGTCTAGTGAAGGTGGGAAAGTCGGGTAGGACTGGTAGGAATTGGATTGTTGGACAGGAGTAGGATCAATATTTGGATAAAAAGGTGAATGGACTTGTTGATCCCTAGAACTAGATGTGTTGAGAGGAGTGAAAGATCGGCTACGAGATTGTGCAATGTGCTCAGCAATAGACATGGGTTTAGGAGTTACAATAGGACTCGAAAAAGTGGTATCAACGTAAGAAGGTGGTGAAGGTTGACACGGTTGATACAAAGTGGATTGCGGAGTCCAACTGTTTCGCCTAGACGCTTCTATTCGATCTTTCAAAGAAATTTTAGGCATGGAGGGGTCGTTCGTAAATCGACCGAAACAATTCGCGTAAGAGGCAAAGTTAGGTTCAGGATACCAAAGTTCGGCAAGAGATTTATGAGGTGGGGTACCCATGATGTAAAAAGGAGAAGAGAAATAAGGTAGTTGGTGCAAGGAGTTCTTAACGACAAAATTTGCAAGTCTTTTATAAAAACAATTTCCCTTTTCCTTTTTCTCTTTATTTGGAACTTTTTGCAAAAAAGATTTTCGATAAAGGGCTTTGACACAAATGCAATCAACCACAAATGCACAATTAGGCCTAGAGCTAGAGTCACCTAGGTCAGCTAGACAGCTCCTAACTGTTCCAAAGGGCTAGAAATAGGACCTCAAACCGCCTCTTCACCGCCAATTGCGGCCAGGTAAGTACCAGGTGAGTGGGAGGCTCTCCACTATAAGTAGTGGCCCTAATTAAGTAACCACTCACCTTAGACACACTTGCCTAGACACCGTAAAATCAGGTTAGGATCAACGGCCAATGCCTACAACTAGTCCTCTGTCCTATTGAGCGCGACGTCCTTAGGGCTGAGTCAAGTATTTTTTAATTAATAATGGTCAATGTAAATACCTTATGTGATTTCTGGGGTCCTGAGAAGGGTGATGAAATCCCCACCCAATCTGGATTGGTTTCAAGCCCCTTAAAGTCCGATTAAAAATATGCAAAACAGTAACAACCGCTTGCAATCAAAAATTTATTTTTATTTTTAGCGCTGCGCAAAGAATCCTGCACAAAATCAATTATTGGAAGGGGGGAGATTTTTTAAGCGCAAAGAATCCTGCAGGAGATTTCACAGAAGATATATTGAGATTTGCAGAGGAGAGAGAAAGGAAACAAACAGAGATTTTTCCACCAGCTGAAGTGATCAGTCCTCCGCGGTTTAGTGGTCGAAAGGGGGTTCCCACCGCGGTTCGGCGGTCTTCTAGACCGTTCTGTTTCCGAGAATTTGTTTCACGTTCTGACTCGACCAGGCCGCCGCGGTTTAGCGGTCGGAAGTGGCTTCGCGCGGCGGAAGGGTGGTCGTCTAGTAGGTTCAGTTCTCCAGATTTTTTCTGTTTCTCTGTTTTTTGTAACCCTCTACTTTTCAGATCTTCGGTTTTCTGTTTTTATCTCTGTAGATTTCCAGATCCGAACGCGATTTTAGATCCTACAAAATTCAAACGAAAATACCCTTCAAACAATACAAAAAATTTTATATTTTTTTATTTTTCAGTTTTTATGATTTTTCAATTTTATATTAACCCGAAATTACAAAAAGAAAATAACAAGCCATCCCCGGCAACGGCGCCATTTAATTGATGTGATTTTAAGATCAAAAATATTTGTTAACCGCAATCAAGAACGGTGTCGCTTGGTAGCTAGCCGGTGAGTACGGGTCGGTCCACAGGGATTTTATGAATTTCCTAATTGCTCTTACAAGTTAATTCCGAACGGTGTGAAAGGTTTGATTAAATCTAAAAACTAAATTAATCTAGATCTAAATCTTGTTAGGGTTAGATTTAGGTTGAGTTTGGAAAGTCAATAAATCTCACCGCTTTCTATACCCATATTAAGATCTATTAGGAGTTATGGTAATTATTAATAAAGGGGATTAGAACATCGGGAAGATATTTCTTCCTCTAAGTTCTTATCCTTCCTTTATCAATCCTTACCCTAACCTCGATGGAAAACACGCTCAACTGGGCCTTTATACTACGGTATCACCGCTACCTCGTGGGACAGAGTGCCGTAGGGAGCGGTGTGTGCATGAATGCATAGAGTCCTATTAATTATATGTGATGGGCAAGAAAGGGGTGAGAGATCTCCATCTCTCAAACCTTCCCCAAAACTAAGCCTAACAAGCGAGGAGACTACTCGCTCATTAGGGAATTGAAAAACATTTATCTAGGGCAGAGAATAAAAGATCTAACTATCTAACTAGGACAAGGAATTAAATTTAACTAGGGCAGATAAGAAATTACCTAGGGTAACAATTGAAAACTTACTCCTAAATTGATGCTCTCCAAAAAGAATTCTGAATTTTATTAATGAAAGGAGACATAACCTAATACAAGAATTTGGGTTTCTATTTATAGGACATAGAAAACCCTAGGTTTACAATTGCCGCATGTCTGCTTTTACAAAAATACCCCTAGGAAGACTAGTCAGCGCCGCCATGAATTTTGGTAAAATTTTTACCTACTACGTGCATAACACGGCCGCGGAACCGCGGCCGCAAGCCAAGTTTAGCCGAGGTTCCGTGGCCAAAAGAGGAGCTTGGGTCTTGCAATTTCTTGTGCTGGCTCTGGTTGACTTTTTATTCCTGTTTCTTTAGTTGGTTCTTTAGTATATCTTCTTGTTCTCTCCCAGATCTCCACAGTGAATAATTACAGTGGACTTTTACCGTTGCTTCGTGTCGAAGTCTTGAACCTTGCGATGCCTTGTTCTTTGTGAACTGATCTTCGTTTCTTTTCCAACTATAGGCTTGATCAAGATTCCACCATTTATCGGTCGCAGTCTCACTTTTGCATCGCCTTTTTATCTTTTTCACTGTTTTTGCTCCGAGAACCTGTAACCTGTAACTATGTAGCAGACATGGGTCAAAAGCACCTGTTTATTTGTAAAATGCATAAGAATGGGGAATGTAATAATGCAATATTATGATATGAACAGATGAGGTATAGAAGAACACACTATGTGAATCAAGATCAAGAATAACAAGTCTACAATCTAGACCGAAGGATGCCTTAGATTGCCAGGCACTACACGGAAACTGCAATCCCAATCAAAGCAAAACCTGTCTCTGATACCAACAAAACCATGTCACGCCCCGCATCCCAAAATATGGAATACAAGGGGTTGACAAGGCCAGCCATGCTCCTATGGTCGAGGAAAATATCCCTCCGTAGTCACACTTCGGCTTCTAGCACTACGTGGTAATTAGTAAACAATGCACAGGTAATGAGAAATGCAGTATGTAAATCAAAAGAATTAACCAGATGGAGATCAAGGAAGTATACCTTTGGGTCGCTGATCAAGAAGTCTGCGATGTCCCCGAGATGCATCAGGTCCTGGTCCAAGCTAGATCCACTTCTCACTCTGAGCATGCATACTCAGGTCGTCAGAGCGACACGATATATATATATATATATATAGAGAGAGAGAGAGAGAGATACAAAGGTGAGCTCGTGCAATAATAACGGATATGTAACAGTAACCAAAAGATTAAAGACGTGAACATGAAGTAGCCAATGCAGGTATCTAATAGAGTAGGTAAACAGTAAAACAGTAAATAGTATGTCATGTATGTTGAATCAGTAGGCAATGCATGTCAATATCGCTAACCCTATCAGTCTTTAAGTCTCACTGTACAGGTCGCTTAGCCTATCGTAAGTCCAAGTGTGAGAGTCAACCATTCGTGAGTATCCCTCATCCAAGGGTAGGACCCAAGGACAAGGGAACACGGGCCCGAGTCACTCGCTAATAATCAGTAATATCCCCATATATCTCCAGAATCGTTGTATGTGCCGGCATGGGACTCCCGAGATTCTGTTGAACTCACACTCAAACTACCCCACACCCAGTGGTCTACATCAAACGCCAACCATAAACTCAAATACCAGTCGGTCCATGACAAGTCTACACGAGAACTGGAGACAGGGTCTCCATCAAGCATGTCTCGACTGATACCCAAGACAAATAGACAGTGTTTGGTGCCTTACCTATGACACCCATACAAGTGCTTCCATAATTGTCCCATACCAATTATACTCACACTTATACACGTCCCATAGACGTCGACAATGCAATAAATCAATAGGGTCCACTGATTGTGTACCAGTACGTGTCACATTCACTTATCCATTCATGCTTAGACACTCACGTACTTGCCACAATCAAACACTAATACCTAACACTGGGTAATGCACTTGATCACTAGGTTACCAATGCAATGACATATATATAATGTGATGAGAATACAATAACTAAGGCATGATCAAGATATCATCAGTCGGTGTCTTACCACTTGCGTAATTTATCATAAATCATACATGCAAAATTTAGCAAAACAATAAAAAGGTGGTAAGCAGTATGTTTAATTATCTATCCATCAAAATTGGTTTCACATTAATCGGGTTTCAGGTTTGCTAGTTATGACCATTTCAATTTAAGTGTTCGCTGCTGGAAATCCGGTTTCAGAATCGGAAGTCCGTTTCGTAACACATTTTAATCCCAGTTGGGATCGCAATTAGGCGACTCTATAGTTGAACAATATTTAGGATTGTCAGGTAGGTTTCCACCGCAATTGGCGGATCAGTGATATACTATGTCGACAGGTAGTTATGGACAGATTATGTTCGATGTGTAAAATCTGCCTCTGCAGAATTCAGCAAGACGTATCGACATTGTAAAATGAATTAAAAATATCAAACGGTTGAGGAATCCAGTGAGACCAGTCGAGTAAGAAAAATAATTCAATTTTCTACGTAACAATAAAGGGTTCCGTGTAGTCTCATATTTGAACAGGAATATACATGGGATTATAAACAGGGGTTAACTGGGATTTCCGTTTTGGACTGCAGTCCAGAATCGTAATCCTCCGCAATTATCTCTATCATAGTTAGTTAGAATTCAGCGACCAACTATCGAATACGGTAGGGTAAACGGTTAGCTTAGATACGAGCCATTGAACGCTAAAATCCGGTTTATAAACAATTTATTATAAATTTTATACTTTGGCATGTACGAAAGTTTTCAGGTTTTACGACAGAAATCGGGACGTCATTTTATGTGAGCAAACGACATCGTATTGTAACCAAAGTCCTAAGGGAAATTCATTAAAATTCGGGCCATCACAGGTTATTTGTTGTCGTCAATTTAACAGGGTCTCCCATTCGGGTTTCGCATCGAACACTTGAATTATAACGATTCACATAAAATTATATGCGGAAATGATTGGTAACATGAATTGTAATATATAAAAGTAGCATGAAGCAAGTATTAAACTTGCCTGAAGACGTGTCGACGACGGCACGGCAGTGGCAAGGGCACGATCGCGTTACGAACACGGCACAGGTTTAGCCTTGTCGGATCTTGCTTCTTGGCCTCGATAGCTCGGTGGTGCGACGGGCGTGCGCTGGCGTTGCGATGGACAGCGTGTTAATAACGATAAAGCCTTAAGGGATCGAGGCCACAGATTTGACAACGACGTCGCTGATCAGAGAAGCGGGAACTGCGATAGAAGAAAGTGTTTGGCGAAATGCTGGGGGCTCGACTGCGGCAGCTAGGGATGCAGTGAGGGGTCGAGCAGGGGCTCGGCCACGACGTAGGGGTCGCCGTGATGCCTGCAAAGGGGAGGCCGGCGGTTGGTGGTCCAGGTGGCCGGCAGTGAGCTCGGGTGAGCCCGGTGGTGTTGGGAATGATGGTGGTTGGTCCTGGGGAAGTCCGGGGTGCAGAAGGTGGGGCGAGAGGGCGAGAGGGAGGTGGTCGGAGCTCCGGTGACGAGGGGACAGCGAGGGTGCTCGGGGAAGGAGGTAGGGGAGCTCGGGAAGACGATGGGTTCCGGTGTGCAGGTGAGGGGGTACGGCGCTGGAGGAGAGGAAGGTGGCGACGGCTCATGGGAGGAGGAAGGGAATGCAGAGGTCGGTGGTAAGGTGGAGGAGACGAGGAGGATGGCCGGAAGCTCTTCGGCGTTGATGGAGTTGGAGTCGGGTTAGTGAAGAGAGGGAGAGGAAGATGGTGTATTGAGCTCAGTAGCGAGGAGGTGCTCGGGTTGGTGAAGGTGGTGGGAGTTGGTCGTCGCCGTCGTCGTCGTGGGGCTCAGTGGGATGTACCGGCGGCGCGATGGGCTTTGCATGGGAGGCTTGGGCTGAGCGGGAGAGTATGAGGGATGAGGGAGCGGGAGAACGAGAGTGAAGGGGAGAGTTAGAAGGAGGCGCGCGCGCGGTCGTGGATAAGGAAGCGGAGACGTAGTCACGACGAGGCGGGGAAATGTGGGCACGTAAGGAATCGAGCGGGAAAAGAGAAATGAAGTGGGGAAGAAAGGAAGCGAACGGGTCGGGTCGGGTTGCCTTGGGTGTGGGCGCGGGCTAGGGAAACGGGCTTGGGCCGGAATAAATTAAAAGGAAAAGAAAATAAAGAGAATGGGGAGAGGGAGATGGGCCGGGCTCGTGGAAATTGAGAAAAGGAAATGGGAAAGAATTTAGTGGTTTGGGCCGGGGCTGGGTTAGGAAATTATAAAAGGAAATGGAGATTAGACAATAGGGTTAGGGTTATAAAAGGAACCATGATACAATGAAGGGATTAGGGTTTTATTTAAAATACTTAAAATAATTATAAATATCAATAAGTAAATTCTATAAGTGGCCCTTATAAAAATACGGAAAATTTGTAGTAAATTTTGGGGAAATGCCTGGAGACTTATTTATTAAAATACGCTGATTACATATAGGGACAGGGTATTACAGGTTAACTACTCTCAAGTCTTTGAAATTAATTAATGTAATTCTCATCATAACCCATCGGTGAGTATTCCGTAACGCCCGGAAAAACGGCAAACAATAGGTATTCCATAACGCCCGGAAAAACGGCAAACAATAAGATGGCCCTTTGAATTACGTCCGGTTACATTCTTGATTTCCCCATACCCCCAAGTTATGTGTTCAAGTCAGGTATTTATAAATATGGAACTAATGCCAACACAGGATCAAGCAGGTACAGGTTTGTCTGCATAGACAACAGGAAATGTCCGTAGGGACAACAGGTCAAGATTGTCGGCATTAGTAACAAGATCAGGTAACAGGTCAAGCTGTGGTACATCAGGTCATGTCAGGTGGTGTACATGCATCAGGTCATGTCAAGTGGTGCACAGGTATCAAGTCGTGTCAAGTAGTAGTGTATCAAGTCATGTCAGGGGGTGCACAAGTATCACGAGGGTGCTCATAAACAAACTGTAATAAGTATAGGTACAAAAAAACAAGTGTGGAGTACTAATATAACAATAAAATGAAATAATGTGATATGGTATGCCAATAGATATAAGTTCAAAGATATGGATGCACAATTATCGATTAGGGTTACATTTATAGTTCTAATACTAAGTAGGATGCACTTTATTAACTATGGGGTGTTAATATCACAGTGTTATGTATTAATATGATCTATGGATATAGTTATATATTGTCACGCCCCGTTTCCCAGAGTACGCTAAGGTAGGCACGTGACATAGCCAACCATGCTACCTGTGGATAGGAATTATCCTTCCATAGTCACATTACGGCTGTAGAGATATCAAGAACGAAATAAAACTATCTAGCACATATCCATAAGCCAAAATAAAATGAGTCAAGAATAAATAATGCGGAAGCAAAAAATCCAATACAAGAATAACTGGAATGTATGTCCCATAATGCGGGCTCACATCAGGAATAAAATACTGGAAATAAAAGAACTAACTAATAATGAGTTCTCACTGCTCAGCATGATTGAAGTACTCCTTCTCGGACTGCAGCAAAGGTACGGAATATGGGCCATGCAAAACCCAGACGTCAACGCGTCATAACATCAAGCAATAATATATAAACAAGGTAGCAAGACATGCGAATAGAATCATAAATGGTAAAGCAGGTGTAACAGCAATATAAATCAGGGCAGTGAAAGGTAGTGTACAGAGAGTAATCTAAACTGGTCTAATGGGTTGAATAGTCTCAAGTCTTTGAAATCAATTTGATGAATCATCGATATAACTCAATAGTATCCCGTGCGTGCCCGGGACCACGGTCAAGATTCTCGGGCTGAATCCGAGACGTGCCGCTAGGCAGTTAGAGAGTAGTATGTAAAGATGAGTGATGTCAGCATCATCACCCCGGGGCTGGCCTAGCGCATAAGACTGATCAGTAAAGGTATCGAACTGTCGAGTTACAAGTCAGGTTTCATCATTGATTTCCCCATACCCCCAAGTTATATGTTTAAGTCAGGTATTTAAGTAATCAAGAGCTAATGCCTACTCAGGATCAGGTAGGTGCAGGTTTGTCTGGATAGACAACAGGAACGGTCCGTGAGGACAACAGGTCAGGTTTGTTGGCATTAGGCACAAGATCAGGTAATAGGTAACGCATGGTACATCAGGTCAAGTCAAGTAATGTATATAGGTGTCATGTCATGTCAAGAGTTGCACAGTACCATATCGTGTCAAGTAAAAGGCGCAACAAGTCATGTCAGGATGCACAAGATGTCATGTGGGT
This sequence comes from Agapanthus africanus, assembly GCA_030015575.1. Classification (NCBI taxonomy): domain Eukaryota; kingdom Viridiplantae; phylum Streptophyta; class Magnoliopsida; order Asparagales; family Amaryllidaceae; genus Agapanthus; species Agapanthus africanus. The sequence goes on along the minus strand of JASDDO010000019.1, from coordinate 902,801,568 downwards.
GCTCATAATCAAACTAACATAAGCATGGATATAGATAAACAGCATGGGTACTAACAGAATAATAAACTGTAACATGTAATTTGATACGCAATTAGGTACAGAATAAACTATATAGATGTACAGTTATCGATTAGAGTTAGGGTTATGGTTCCAACATTAAGTAACATACACTTAAATAGATATGGGTTGTTAAAATCTCGTTATCATGGGTTAAAAGATCTAGGGATGCAAATTGTATCTAAAACAGGTTAAAGATGCACACGGGTGTCCAATAGGGTAAAACTATAAAAGGGTAGCATAGACTATGTAAATAGTTATTATGTGATTTAAAATATAAATGTGGTTACTAGGTTTAGTAAACTAAATGCAACGGGTAGGTTTCAAGTTCTGAATCTAAAATATATAAACGGAACATCGCACTGTTAACTTGGAACACAAGACTTTAGATTCTATCTATAGGTTTAATATGAAATTAAATAAATAAATATAGGAATATTATGAATAGCATGTAGCAAGTTTCACTTGCCTCTACGGATCGCGATACGGTATACGGAACGTCACACGTCGGCTAGAAAAGTCGCGACGCGCGTACGGTACACGGAAAGAGTCCAAACAATGCACGATGGGGTCACATGGGTCAGAGATGCCTGCTGGGTCGTCGTGATCGTCGCCGGCACGGTCGGATTCCGGCAATCAAGAAACACAGTGAATAAAAAGAAAAGAGAAGAATGCATAAGGAAACAAGAAGAGAAGAAGGAAAAGAAAAGAAGAGGAATGAGACTAAGATTGCTTACTGGGTTGCAGAGGGGTGAGCTAGCGATGGCGGCGAGACCAACGGCGGTGAGGGGCGCCGGCGAACAGGTTTTGAAGAGCTAGGGTTTGGTTAGGGTTTGGCTCGGTTTGATGTTTGGTGGGGTTTCGTTGCAGGGTACGTGCAGGGTCAGGCGCTTGGGAAAGAGCAGAGGAAAGGAGGAGGGAGTTGTTCATACCATAATATTGCATTATTATATTTCCCATTCTTATTCGTTTTATAAATAAACAGGTGCTTTTGACGCATGTCTGCTACATATTACAGGTTACAGGTTCTTGGATCTAAAACAGTGAAAAAGATAAAAGACGATGCAAAAGTGGAATTACAACCAACAAATAGAAGGATCTTGATAAAGCCTACATGAAGATCAGTTCGCAAAGTACAAGGCAATGCAAGGTCCAAGATCGCAAAGCCACGGTTAAAGTCCACCATAATTATTCACTGGAAAATCTGGAAGAGAACGAGAAAACAATCTGAGAAAAGACCTGCTGAAACAGGAAGCCCAAAATGACCAGAAGCTACAGCAGAAAATTCAAAGCCCAATTCTCCTTGTTGACCACGGAACCGCGGCCAAACAAGGCCTTGGGCCGCGGTTCCGCAGCGGTCTTGAGCGATCAGAGGAAATAATTTTTACCATAATTTGGTGGCGGTTTTGACTAGTCTACCTAAAGGTTATTTTGGTAAATGCAGACATGCGGATCAATTGTAATATAGGGTTTCTATGTCCTATAAATAGAAGCCCAAATCATTGTATTAGGTCATGCCTCCCTCTGCCTCCCTCATGCCTCTTTTTATGAATAAAATTTAGAAATCTTTTGGAGAGCATCGATGCCTCTTTTCATATCATCTATTCAGATCTGACAACCCTGCGTTGATGTTTGGAGAGAGTCGTCTGTAAAGTAAGTAGGTAATTTCAATTCTTGCCCTAGGTAATTTCAATTCCTGCCCTAGATAAATGTCTTTCAATTTCCTAATGAGCGAGTTGTCTCCTCGCTTGTTAGGGTTAGTTTTGGGGAAGGCTTTTGAGAGATGAGATCTCTCATCCCTTTCTTGCCCATCACATATAATTAATAGGACTCCATGCATACATGCACATACCGCTCCCTACGGCACCCTATCCATCGAGGTAGCGGTGATACCGTAGTATAAAGGCCCGGTTGTGATGGTTTTCCATGGAGGTTAGGGTAAGGATTGATAAAGGAAGGACAAGAACCTAGAGGAAGGAACATCTTCCCGAATGGATCTAATCCCTTTTATTGATAATTACCATAACTCCTCATAGATCTTCATTTGGGTATAGAAAGCGTTGAGATTTATTTACATTTTCAAACCATTCCTAAACCTAACCCTAGCAAGACTTAGATCTAGATAATCTTAGTATAGAATAATTTAGTTTTTAGATTTAATAATCAATCCGGCTCCCATCGGAATTAACTCGTTTGAGCGACTAGGAAATTCACAACAACCCTGTGGACCGACCCGTACTCACCGGCTAGCTACCAAGCGACGCCGTTCTTGATTGCGGTATTAGATAGTTTTTGAGATCAATCAAATGGCGCCATTGCCGGGGATGGCGTGTTATTTCCTTTTTGCAATTTCGGGTTAATATAAATTAAAAAATCATAAAAAATCTAAAAAATCACAAAAAATATATAAATATATCATCTGTTATTTTTGGAAGGGTATTTTTGTGTGAATTTTGCAGGATCTACAATCGAGTTCGGATATGGAAATCTACAGGAAGCGAAACAGAAAACAACAGATCAGAACAGAAGGAGATTTGAAAAACAGAACAGCAGAAAAAATTTGGAGTATTGAACCCCCCACCGCACCGCCCTTCCGCGGCCGCAACCTGGCTTAGACCGTGGAAACGCGGCCGCCTTGACGATTCAGCACGTGCGAAAAATTTTGGGGATCCGAGCCGACTCCCTTACCGCGGAACCGCGGCTGGAGACCCTCTTTGGCCGCGGAAAGGCTGCCTTCTGGTGACGACATCTGTCCAAATTTTCTCTGTAAGTTTCCCTCTTTCTCCTCTGCAAAAATCTCCATATATCTTCTGAAAAATTCCTGCAGAATTTGGTGCGCTTTAAAAATCTTCTCCCTTCCAAATAACAATCTTGTGCAGGATTTTTTTGCGCCTCGCTTAACATAGAAATTGATTGCAAGTAATCTTTTTTCTGTTTTGCATATCTTTTATCGAAAATCTTTTTGGCAAAAATTTCCAAATATAGAGAAAAAGGAAAAAGGAAATTTGTTTTTAACAAAACTTGCAAAGTTTGCCGCTAAGAAATCCTTGCACCACCCAACCTTCTCTCTTTTCCCCTTTCTTCTATCATGGGTACCCCACATCATAAATCACTTTCCGAACTTTGGTATCCCGAACCTAATTTTGCCCCGTACGTCAATTGTTTCGGTCGATTTAAGGAAGATCCCTCCATGCCCAAAATTTCTTTGAAAGATCAAATAGAAGCGTCTAGGAGGAGCAGTTCGACGTTGCAACCCACTTTGTGTCAACCATGTCAACCTTTACCACCTTCGTACGTTGATACCAATTTTTCGAGTCCAGTTGTAACTCCTAAGCCGATGTCTATTGCTGAGCACATTGCACAATCTCGTAGCCGATCTTTCACCCCTCTCCACACATCTAGTTCTAGGGATCAACAAGTCCATTCACCTTTTTATCCACATATTGACCCTACTCCTGTCCATCCATCCAATTCCTACCAGTCCTACCCGACTTTCCCACCTTCACTAGACACTGTTTCTACTCAGCCATTTGGGAGTTTCACGTATCCAAACAACTTCGAATCTTTTACCGAAACCCCTCCACAACCCATGTCTAGTTTGGAACAGTCGTTGGAGGTTTATATTTTAGCAACAAACAAAATGATGAGGAATGTGGATGCGTCCATGGCCGCCCTTATGCAACCTAGTGAACCGGCAGCTAGTTTCCAACTGGCTCCAAATTTTCCAATGTATGAGGAGACGGTTGGACAGAGGGAGAATTTGAGAGGAGCGAGTGAGTTCTACATATTCCCAAATCAGACCTACCCATACCCAATTGAAGCCCACAACTCCGGTTTTCCATCGATTGTCCCAAATAGTTCACCAGTTGAAAATAAAAACAAGTTGTGTGATTTTGTAGTGCTTGATTTGCCAGATTGTGAAGAACCCCTTTTGAGTGAAACCACACTTAATCCCTTCGATCTTTACACCACCAATCTAGAACCTGAATTGATAAAGATCCATGCTTTTGATGAGGTGTCAGAAAAAATTGATTTTCACTTGATTGAGGATATAGACGCCGGGAATATTTTGGATGATGAAACAGTCGATTTGATTGAAATTTTATGTCCAAGTCATCATCCCGAGTCATTAAATGTTTCTCCCGAATTTCATATGCGTCTTGATTTTGATGATAAAGGCATGGATTAGCTAAATATTAAGGAGAATTATGAGGATAGTATTGAGGAGAGTATTGAGGATAGTATTGAGGAGAGTATTGAGGTTGAACCATTTTTGTTTGATGTGTCTGATTTTCCAATTCATCCTCCTGAACCTCTAACTGTTATATCACCCTCCCTCCTTTCCATCGTTCCGACCACGCAAAGGATCACACTTGACGACTGTGAGCTTGAAAAATTTCACTTTGAATCTGACACAATCCTCACAACCGATAACACTTACGAGTGTTTCACTTTTTTGGACGATGTTGATATCTCACCGCCCGAATTTGAGTCCTTTGAATTTTCAGATGAGTTAGTTGAACCATCAGACTCAGTTGCTTACAGTCGTTTCGAACCATTGATGGAATCTTTCAAGTTCGAGACAGTTTACTACGGTGAGAATGAGACTATCCCTAATTCACTCCCTTTCGTCCTTCCTATCGTTCCGACCATACAAAAGACCGTTACGCTTTCATCTCCAATACCAAGTTCGGCGTACCCATGCTTTCTTGCGAATCTTGAGGGATTTGACCCTATTTCACGACGAGTTGATAGATTAGCACAATCACTTTTAACACTTCGGTCATCCCAAATTGCGCTAATTTATTCACTCGATTTACACCCTCAAGTTCGTACTACACTTCTTTCTCTCTTCCGCCATTCTTCTCCTCCACCGAGACCGTATACCGTTTCTATCTCCACACGGTCTCGTGTGCTTCTCATTTCTTTCCTTTACACCCCATTCTTTCACCAACCCTACCATTATCACGATAAGATTTTTGAATGGTTGGTGCTAACCTTTGGCTTATGTAAGGCCTTGCTTAGTTTGGGGAGGACCTTGTTGTATATATGTATATATTTTTTCTTTTTCTATAAAAAAATTAAAAAAAAATTCAAAACAATAAAAAATAAATTATAAATTATAAATAAATAAACAGGGGAGTGCCGACATTTTGACCCTCTTGGTGTAGCATGACAGTGAGGACACTGTCAAGTTTAAGTTTGGGAGTATGCTCGGTAAGCCTTCTTCCTTCGCATTCATGTGTATATTTTTGCATTTGCATACTTATTTTAAAACCTATAAAAATTGAAAAATTTCAAAAATTATAAAAAAAAATTAATGTATTCAATTTTGGCCTAATTGACTTGAGTTTGACAAATAGGTCAACTGGCTAGGAACAACTAGATCTTAGACTTAGTAAATTAAAAACCCTAAAGATAACCTTCCTTAAAGTTTAGCGGTAGAAAGTATATGCCTTTGTAGTTTATTTAGAAATAGGCAAATTTTGAGTTCACTTCTTGGGCTAAGTCGAAACAAAGGAAAAGTATTGATATTTTTATTAAAGTATAAGTTTGAAAAATAGTTCCTACCTTATGTCTAAATTCTGAAAATATATACCCTACAAATTGCACAATCACGCACCTTGAAGCTTGGAATAGTAGAAGAGACCTTGAAATGCTCTTGTCTAAAGTCCTTAGTACGAAGAAAATAAAAAAAATACAAGTGTGAATAAAAGGAAAAAAAAATGAACACTGGTTTTTGTGATTACTTAAGGCTGCAAAAATAGAAAAATATTTAGCGAGGGTGCTTCATCACCTAGTGCCTTAGACCAACTGGTTTGGGAGTCACTGCTAAAAAGCTTTAGGTGTTGCAAGACTAGGAATTACGCTTTAATGTGCAAACACATCTTGTAATCGGTCGTTGGTACCTCAAGAAGTATTAACGGTCGCATGAAAGATGTGTAAGCAAAATTCATTTAAAAATTCACCAATTAATAAGTGTTTTGGACAACGGACAAGAGTATGATTGCTTGATTTGAATTTCCAAGTGTAGGCGTGATATATACACACACGTAGGGATATGTGATTGGAGTTTAGATGAGAGAAAGGAATGAAGAATAGAATTTGTATCTTTAATAGAGTTGATAAAAATTCCTAAGTGGAGATGGAACCCTAGAAGGAAAACTTAAGAAATGCCAAAAGCTAAGTAAGTTTACGGAACATATATAATCCTAAGTTAAATGATGACGAAGTGTGAAGAATATGGGTGGATAATTTACGAGTCGAAGATAATAGAATTCCTTGTTAGAAAACATAATTGGAGAATTAAAGTCGAAAAGCCGAATTGATAGGATTTTGTGGGTAGTATCCGCTGAAAACCCTCAGGAGACAACACTCCTTCTACTAGGGACACCTAGAGGTTTAACGGCTTATTGCACGTGCTCAGTGCAATCGCGATTCCCTGCGAAAGTGAGGTTAGGATTTTGTCGAGAATAAAACTAAGTTTGCTCGAGGATGAGCAAAAGATAAGTTTGGGGGTATTTGTTCATACCATAATATTGCATTATTATATTCCCCATTCTTATTCGTTTTATAAATAAACAGGTGCTTTTGACGCATGTCTGCTACATATTACAGGTTACAGGTTTTTGGATCTAAAACAGTGAAAAAGATAAAAGACGATGCAAAAGTGGAACTGCAACCAACCAATAGAAGGATCTTGATAAAGCCTACATGAAGATCAGTTCGCAAAGTACAAGGCAACGCAAGGTCCAAGATCACAAAGCCATGGTTAAAGTCCACCACAATTATTCACTGGAAAATCTGAAAGAGAACGAGAAAACAATCTGAGAAAAGACCTGCTGAAACAGGAAACCCAAAATGACCAGAAGCTACAGCAGAAAATTCAAAGCCCAATTCTCCTGGTTGACCGCGGAACCGCGGCCAAACAAGGCCTCGGGCCGCGGTTCCGTGGCAGTCTTGAGCGATCAGAGGAAATAATTTTTACCATAATTTGGTGGCGGCTTTGACTAGTCTACCTAAGGGTTATTTTGGTAAATGCAGACATGCGGATCAATTGTAATATAGGGTTTCTATGTCCTATAAATAGAAGCCCAAATCATTGTATTAGGTCATGCCTCCCTATGCCTCCCTCATGCCTCTTTTTATGGATAAAATTTAGAAATCTTTTGGAGAGCATCGATGCCTCTTTTCATATCATCTATTCAGATCTGACAACCCTGCGTTGATGTTTGGAGAGAGCCGTCTGTAAAGTAAGTAGGTAATTTCAATTCTTGCCCTAGGTAATTTCAATTCCTGCCCTAGATAAATATCTTTCAATTTCCTAATGAGCGAGTAGTCTCCTCGCTTGTTAGGGTTAGTTTTGGGAAAGGCTTTTGAGAGATGAGATCTCTCATCCCTTTCTTGCCCATCACATATAATTAATAGGACTCCATGCATACATGCACATACCGCTCCCTACGGCACCCTATCCATCGAGGTAGCGGTGATACCGTAGTATAAAGGCCCGGTTGTGATGGTTTTCCATGGAGGTTAGGGTAAGGATTGATAAAGGAAGGACAAGAACCTAGAGGAAGGAACATCTTCCCGAATGGACCCAATCCCTTTTATTGATAATTACCATAACTCCTCATAGATCTTCATTTGGGTATAGAAAGCGTTGAGATTTATTTACATTTTCAAACCATTCCTAAACCTAACCCTAGCAAGACTTAGATCTAGATAATCTTAGTATAGAATAATTTAGTTTTTAGATTTAATAATCAATCCGGCTCCCATCGGAATTAACTCGTTTGAGCGACTAGGAAATTCACAACATCCCTGCAGACCGACCCATACTCACCGGCTAGCTACCAAGCGACGCCGTTCTTGATTGTGGTATTAGATAGTTTTTGAGATCAATTAGGAGTCGGCGGCGACGAGGTGGCGGTGCTGGGTTAATGGCTGCAGTGGGTTTTCTGGGTTTGGAGAGGAACGAGAGGAAGGAGGTGAGGTCGGGGAATAAAATGATGATGAGGGTTGAGAAGCGAGGTCGAGGGAGGAGGAGGTAGAGGAGTAGGGTTAGGGTTTTCTCTGATGGGTTTCTCGTGGCGATGGGTGCATGGGTTTTTATAAAAGAAATAAGAGAAGAAGAAGGAGCTGCAGAGGGAGGTGACCGGATCCACGCGGTGGTGACGGGAGTCGAGAAACGCACAGTAATCAAGAGCAGAGAGAGAAAGGGCGCGAGAGGAGAGAGAAAGAGAAGAGAGAGAGAGCTGTGTAGAAGAGAGAGAAAGAGAAAGGGAAAAAGGCTGAGAGGGGATTTGTGTGGGCCCAGCGCAAGAAAAGAAAGCGTTTCATTGGTCGGGGAAGTGGGACCCAAAGGAGAACGCTGAGTGCGAAGGGTTTATTAGGTTTAAATATAAAGGATTTATATAATTGGTTAAGGAAAATATGGTGAACAGTTAAAGATTTCACTATACTTAGATTTAATATATTTTAGTTGGTAAACAAAATCTTTTGCTGTAGATCGTAAATACTAAACGAATATACAGAAATTTAAAATAGTTACAAATTGGCGGGATACGAAATAATTCAAAAATGCGTCCGGGTCGGGTCCAAAATTTTGGATTTGAAATACAGAAATTATTTGTAGGTTCCAAAAATTAAAATGAAGGATTATGTAACAGAAATGCATACCCCTACGAACGGACGCACGTACGCGTAGCCATCCAAACACGTCCGTTTCACTGAATGGGACGAGAACACGATGCAAGGACGCTACCACAGGGTTAGGGGTATCATGAAGGCCATGTCATGTATTTTTTTAAAATATTTTAACTAACTTAAATTGTTATATGCAAAATACGTAATGTTAGGGTACTCTATAACTAGGAAACAACAATCTCAAACAAGCGGGTCGAATATCAAGTAAACTACCACGCAACTAAATAGGGTAAATGAAATAAACACCACAAATAACACATACGACAACAGAAATTGGTATAATTGAACTCGGTTGTTACATTATACCCAACTACAAAAAGAATTTCGTCCTCGAAATTATAAGAACACAAAAGGATAAACGACCCACAAACTACAAGAAAAGATGGGGAAAATTCTGCCGGATTTCATCTTCTCGTTCCCAAGTTGACTCTCCATGTGAGCGATTACCCCAAGAAACAAGTACAAGAGGGATAACCTTGTTCTTAAGAACCTTTTCCCTTCGATCCACAATCGCAATCGGTCGCTCCTCAAAAGTCAAGTCTTCTCGTACAGTCAGCTCCGAATGATCCAACACATGTGTTTCATCTCGAACATACTTACGGAGTTGAGATACGTGAAACACGTTATGAATATTCGCCAAGTATTGCGGTAACGCCAATCGATACGCTACCTCACCAAAACGCTCCAAAATCTCAAAAGGTCCGACGAATCGAGGACTGAGCTTTCCTCGACTTCCGAAACGAATCACCCCTCTAGTCGGTGATATCTTCAAGAATACCAAATCACCCACGGCGAACTCTAGAGGTCTTCTCGACGTATCAGCCCAACTCTTCTGTCGGTCTTGTGCTGCTTTCATATGATTCCTGATAGCGTTAACTTTCTCAACTGTCTGCACAACCAAATCTGGTCCCAACAATCTTCGTTCACCGACATCGTCCCACCAAACAGGTGAACGACACTTGCGACCATATAAAGCTTCAAATGGAGCCATCTGAATAGTTGCCTGGAAACTGTTGTTGTAAGAAAACTCCACCAAATGTAGATGATCATCCCATGAACCCTTGAAGTCCAACATGCAAGCTCTCAACATGTCTTCAAGAGTTTGGATCGTTCTCTCCGACTGGCCATCTGTTTGAGGATGATAAGCTGTGCTAAACTTCAATCGAGTCCCCAAACTTTCCTGTAAGCTCCTCCAAAAGTGTGATAAGAAACGAGTGTCGCGGTCGGACACGATGCTCACTGGTACTCCATGCAATCTCACAATCTCCTGCATGTACCGTTCTGCCAAAGTTTCCGTTGATTGACCAACCCGAAAAGGAATGAAATGAGCTGCCTTGGTCAAACGGTCAACAATCACCCACACTGCATTGTTGCCTTTTGGACTCCGCGGTAGAGCTGTCACGAAATCCATGGTTATATATTCCCACTTCCACTGAGGAATCGGAAATGGTTGCAATAAACCAGCAACCCTTTGATGTTCAGCCTTAACTTGCTGACACACCAAGCACTTTGCCACAAAGCGGGTAATCTCCCGTTTCATGCCTTCCCACCAGAAATGCTGCCGTATATCTCGGTACATCTTCGTGCCTCCTGGATGTACGGAATATGCTGAACTGTGTGCCTCCTTCATAAGTTCTTCACGAATATCTCCCTTTGGCACACACAACCGGCTACCATATCTCAACGAACCATCTTCATGGATCAATAAATCTGTTCGAAGTCCAGTTTCAACCTGTTCTCGAAACTTTTGCAACCTAAGGTCCTGCGATTGCGCTGCTTTAATATTCTTGATCAACGATGAATGTACCTGCAGTTGCATCAACTGTCCCGAAGAATGCGGTAGCACAACCTCCAAATCAAATCTTCGAAAGTCTTCAATGAGCTCCTTCTGTGTAGTCAACGTCTGAATTGCTGGTAACCGACTGAGCGCATCCGGCACGACATTAATTTTCCCCGGATGGTACTTAAGATCAAGATCGTAGTCAGCCATCAACTCCAACCATCTGCGCTGCCTCATATTAAGCTCCTTCTGCGTGAACACATACTTCAAGCTTTTATGATCGGTGAAAACCTCGACCCTTTCGCCCAAAAGGTAGTGTCTCCAAATCTTCAAACCGAAGATCACAACCGCAAGCTCCAAGTCATGTGTTGGGTAATTCTTTTCATGGGTCTTCAACTATCTCGATGCGTACGCTATAACCTTCCCATGCTGCATCAAAACGCATCCCAATCCTTTCCCAGATGCGTCGTTGTGAATCACCAATCCTCCGGAACTGTCTGGCACGGTCAAAATAGGAGCGGTTATCAATTTCTGCTTCAACGTCTCAAAAGCCGATGCACACTTCTCTGTCCACACAAAAGGTACCTCCTTGCGCGTAAGCTTGGTCAACGGCTCCGCCAGACGAGCAATGTTCTCGATGAACCGTCTGTAATACCCGGCGAGTCCAAGGAAGCTTTTTATCTCCGCAACATTCTTCGGAATCGGCCAATCTCGAACTGCTGCAATCTTTTCGGGATCAACGGCGATTCCATCGCCAAACACGACATGTCCTAAAAACTTTACTTCTTCCAGCCAAAACTCGCACTTGCTCATCTTTGCATATAATTTTTCTTGCCTCAGCGTCTGCAGTGCGATCTTCAAATGTTCTGCATGCTCTTCAATACTCTTCGAGTAGACCAGAATATCATCAATGAACACCACAATAAACTGGTCCAAGAATGGTGAAAAGATTCGATTCATCAAGTCCATGAATATCGCCGGTGCATTCGTTACTCCGAAGGGCATCACTAAATACTCATAATGTCCATACCGAGTTCGGAATGCCGTCTTGCAAATATCTTCTGTTTTCACTCGGACCTGATGATATCCGGATCGCAAATCCAGCTTCGAGAATACCCTCGCGCCACTAAGCTGCTCAAATAGTTCGCCAATGCGAGGGATCGGATACTTGTTCTTAATAGTCACCCGGTTTAATTCCCGATAGTCAATGCACATCCTTCTTGTACCATCTTTCTTCTTGACTAGAAGAACTGGAGCTCCCCACGGCGAGTTACTGCTTCAGATCCAACCCTTCTCAAGTAACAGTAACCTGCTTCTTAACTTCTTCCAACTCCACTGGTGCCATTGGATAATACGCTTTAGATACTGGCGCTGCACCAGGAATAAGATCAATCGCGAACTCCACGTCTCGCTTTGGCGGTAAACCTGATATGTCTTCAAACACGTCCATGAAATCTCGAACAAAAGCTGGAGTTTCATCTTGAGCAACCTCCATTGACGAAAGAACACTAGTTGTCGGCCTAGCCCTAAACTCGACTGGCCCAACAGAACTGCTTCCTCCAGTGAAGATAAACTCGGGATGTCCGGGAATCTGGAAAATTACTTTCTTTGCCCTACAATCAATGTAAGCATGGAAAGTGCCGAGAAAATCCATTCCCAAGACAACTTCATAGCTGCCCGTATCAATCACCAAGAAATCTGCAAAAAGCTCCCGTCCGCAAACAACAACTGCACAATCTTTACACTCTCTACTAGATATGATTTTCCCATTCGCAGTGTGTATGTCCCAGAAACTAGACAGGGTCGTGCAACTGATCGAGTGTGTAGCAATAAACTTGGACGACATAAAACAGTGAGATGCGCCAGAATCAAATAACGCTAATGCGGGAAAACCATGGACAAGTAGAATACCTGAAACAACTTCTCCTGAAGCCTTGGCTTCCTCAGCTGTCAGGGTAAATGCTCGAGCTTGATTGGGTCCCTGAGTAAGCTGCTTCTATCCCTGAAACGGTTTCTGCGATGGCTTCAGAATATCATCCTTCGTGCGAAGCTTCGACGGACAAGCGTTGATAGTGTGATCCGCCGCTCCACAAACTAAACAGAGTCCCTGCCTCCTTCGACAATCTTTTTGCACGTGTCCAAGTAGACGGCAGTAGTCACAAATCACGCTCCTTCTTTGATCAACAGCAGGCTTCTTCATCGGTGTTACGCCATGACGATTCACTGGAATACCCCTGCGTCCATGTGCTTGGTTCGGTGCAAAAGCCGGCTTCCGTACTGTGATTGCTGTCTACTGTGAACTCCCAGTCTTCCCAAATAAGCTCTGCTATTCTCGGGCCGCCGTAAGTTCCTGTGAGAAAGTGGTCAAACCCAGGGAGACAATCTACCTCTGGATGTCCACAACCAAACTGTGCATGAATCTCCTTGCCCTATCCGCATCGTTGGCAACTAAAGGTCCAGCGAATCTACTGAGCTGCGTCCACTCAGCTGCATGTACATCTATAGGTGCACCGTTCTGCTTTAGACTGATAAACTTCTCCTCCATTTCCTCCCGTGCAGTCCGCGGGAAGAACTTCTCCAGAAAACTCTTTGAAAAATCCGCCCACTTGATTGGCTTGGGCAAGCAGGTCTCCTCCACAAGCCACCATTCACGGGCGTAATCCACCAACCGGATGCGCACCACATCCACCCTCTTATCATCTGGGATCTGTGCTGCAATGAGTAAATTCTCCATGTCAACCAGCCACTGCTCCGCTAGCAACGGCTCCTCCAGGCCAGTAAAGACAGACGGACCCGGTCTCCTGAAATCTGCTACGGTTCCCACACGATCTCCTGGTCTGGCTACAACATTGTTCACGGACTGTTGAACGGTCCGCAAACCTTCCTGAAAAGATTCAGCTTGCTGCTGGATCAGCTCAGTCTGTCGCTTTTGATTCTCCAACATTCCACGTATTACTCCAAGCATGGCGGTTTCGTCAACACGTCTTTGGTACGTCTTCAGATTCTTGTCTGCCATGTTCCTGAAATCAAAGCACCAAAAAGATTAGCATGATAACAGATTCAAAATGTAGATCAAGGCTAGAACTCCAAGTTACTTAAATAGAGTACTGCATTTTAACCATGTCGCGGTATCATAACTACAATTACATAACTCCATCCAAGTCGCCTAAGTTCTAGAGATAAACAAGGAATCAGGTTTCGAGTCGATATGCAAAGGAGGTCTGCATATCGTAAAAGTATAATCAGGAGGAGGTTAAGATTCAAGAACGGTAAAACGGCAAGGTGGCAGGACATGTTTCCTAATTACGAGTATTCTGATTCATGTATTGGGTCCAATACCCAACTACAAAAGAATCAACCCGATTAACTTATGGCTCTGATACCAAAAGAACCATGTCACGTCCCGCTTTCCAGAGTACGCTAAGGTAGGCACGTGACATAGCCAACCATGCTACCTGTGGATAGGAATTATCCTTCCACGGTCACATTACGGCTGTAGAGATATCAAGAACGAAATAAAACTATCTAGCACATGTCCATAAGCCAAAATAAAATGAGTCAAGAATAAATAATGCGGAAGCAAAAAATCCAATACAAGAATAACAGGAATGTATGTCCCATAATGCGAGCTCACATCAGGAATAAAATACTGGAAATAAAAGAACTAACTACTAATGAGTTCTCACTGCTCAGCTTGCTGACTGAAGTACTCCTGCTCGGACTGCAGCAAAGGTACGGAATATGGGCCATGCAAAACCCAGACGTCAGCACGTCATAACATCAAGCAATAATATGTAAACAAGGTAGCAAGACATGCGAATATAATCATAAATGGTAAAGCAGGTGTAACAGCAATATAAATCAGGGCAGTGAAAGGTAGTGTACAGTGAGTAATCTAAACTGGTCTAATAGGTTGAATAGTCTCAAGTCTTTGAAATCAATTTGATGAATTATCGATATAACTCAATAGTATCCCGTGCGTACCCAGGACCACGGTCAAGATTCTCGGGCTGAATCCGAGACATGCCGCTAGGCAGTAAGAGAGTAGTATGTAAAGATGAGTGATGTCAGCATCATCACCCCGGGGCTGGCCTAGCCCGTAAGACTGATCAGTAAAGGTATCGAACTGTCGAGTTACAAGTCAGGTTTCATCATTGATTTTCCCATACCCCCAAGTTATATGTTTAAGTCAGGTATTTAAGTAATTAAGAGCTAATGCCAACTCAGGATCAGGTAGGTGCAGATTTGTCTGGATAGACAACAAGAACGGTCCGTGAGGACAACAGGTCAGGTTTGTTGGCATTAGGCACAAGATCAGGTAATAGGTAACGCAAGGTAAATCAGGTCAAGTCAAGTAATGTATATAGGTGTCATGTCATGTCAAGAGTTGCACGGTACCATATCGTGTCAAGTAAAAGGCGCAACAAGTCATGTCAGGATGGACAAGATGTCATGTGGGAGTTCATAATCAAAGTAACATAAGCATGGGTATAGATAAACAGCATGGGTACTAACAGAACAATAAACTGTAACATGTAATTTGATACGCAATTAGGTACAGAATAAACTATATAGATGTACGGTTATCGATTAGAATTAGGGTTATGGTTCCAACATTAAGTAACATACACTTAAACAAATATGGGTTGTTAAAATCTTGTTATCATGGGTTAAAAGATCTAGGGATTCAAATTGTATCTAAAACAGGTTAAAGATGCACACGGGTGTCCAATAGGGTAAAACTATAAAAGGGTAGCATAGACTATGTAAATAGTTATTATGTGATTTAAAATATAAATGTGGTTACTAGGTTTAGTAAACTAAATGCAACGGGTAGGTTTCAAGTTCTGAATCTAAAATATATAAACGGAATATCGCACTGTTAACTTGGAACACAAGACTTTAGATTCTATCTATAGGTTTGATATGAAATTAAATAAATAAATATAGGAATATTATGAATAGCATGTAGCAAGTTTCACTTTCCTCTACGGATCGCGATACGGTATACGGAACGTCACACGTCGGCTAGAAAAGTCGCGACGCGCGCACGGTACACAGAAAGAGTCCAAACAATGCACGATGGGGTCACACGGGTCAGAAATGCCTGCTGGGTCGTCGTGATCGTCGCCGGCACGGTCGGATTCCGGCAATCAAGAAACACAGTGAATAAAAAGAGAAGAGAAGAATGCATAAGGAAACAAGAAGAGAAGAAGGAAAAGAAAAGAAGAAGAATGAGACTAAGATTGCTTACTAGGTTGCAGAGGGGTGAGCTAGCGATAGCGACGAGACCAACGGCGGTGAGGGGCGCCGGCGAACGGGTTTTGAAAAGCTAGGGTTTGGTTAGGGTTTGGCTCGGTTTGATGTTTGGTGGGATTTCGTTGCAGGGTACGTGCAGGGTCAGACGCTTGGGAAAGAGCAGAGGAAAGAAGGAGAGGGAGAGGAAGGCGGTGACGATGAGAGGAGGGAGTCGGCGGCGATGAGGTGGCGGTGCTGGGTTAATGGCTGCAGTGGGTTTTCTGGGTTTGGAGAGGAACGAGAGGAAGGAGATGAGGTCGGGGAATAAGATGATGATGAGGGTTGAGAAGCGAGGTCGAGGGAGGAGGATGTAGAGAAGTAGGGTTAGGGTTTTCTCTGGTGGGTTTCTCGTGGCGATGGGTGCATGGGTTTTTATAAAAGAAACAAGAGAAGAAGAAGGAGCTGCAGAGGGAGGTGACCGGATCCACACGGCGGTGACGGGAGTCGAGAAACGCACAGTAATCGCGAGCAGAGAGAGAAAGGGCGCGAGAGGAGAGAGAAAGAGAAGAGAGAGAGAGCTGCGTAGAAGAGAGAGAAAGAGAAAGGGAAAAAGGCTGAGAGGGGATTTGTGTGGGCCCAGCGCAAGAAAAGAAAGCGTTTCATTGGTCGGGGAAGTGGGACCCAAAGGAGAACGCTGAGTGCGAAGGGTTTATTAGGTTTAAATTTAAAGGATTTATATAATTGGTTAAGGAAAATATGGTGAACAGTTAAAGATTTCACTATACTTAGATTTAATATATTTTAGTTGGTAAACAAAATCTTTTGCTGTAGATCGTAAATACTAAACGAATATAAAGAAATTTAAAATAGTTACAAATTTGGCGGGATACGAAATAATTCAGAAATGCGTCCGGGTCGGGTCCAAAATTTTGGATTTGAAATACGGAAATTATTTGTAAGTTCCAAAAATTAAAATGAAGGATTATGTAACAGAAATGCATACCCCTACGAACGGACGCACATGCGTGCGCGTAGCCATCCAAACACATCCATTTCACTGAACGGGACGAGAACATGATGCAAGGACGCTACCACAGGGTTAGGGATATCATGCAGGCCATATCATATATTTTTTTAAAATATTTTAAGTAACTTAAATTGTTATATGCAAAATACGTAATGTTAGGGTACTCTATAACTAGGAAACAACAATCTCAAGCAAGCGGGTCGAATATCAAGTAAACTACCACGCAACTAAACAGGGTAAATAAAATAAACACCACAAACAACATATACGACAACAGAAATTGGTATAATTGAACTCGGTTGTTACATATATATTCTAAATGAGATGGATGCAAACGGGTATTCGAAAAGTTATAAAACTATAAAAATGGTAATGTGGGATGTATAACTAAGCAATATGTGATATAAATATTGATATGGATGCAGTATAATGTAATCTAGTATGTCACAAGATAAGTTTGTTAGTGTATATGCCCTAGAGGCCATTACTGTATCATACTAGTTTGTATATTACTTAATGGAAGCTTGGGATATTCACAGTTGTATATACAATCTTGCTCGAAATGGTAGTATGCTACTTGGTTTGTCTCTGCTTTAATATGTGTATGTGTTTCTTTTAGCATATCGCTGATATACATATTAGTAGAGCCCTTAGGATCTTTGCTTGATTACCAGCGTTGTGATGGCGCTCACACTCGTGGGAGCTGGGTGATCTATAAGCACATCCTTATACAGGTCCCTAGTCGTTGGACTATCGAGACAGGGCATCGATACTCCGGAGTAGACTAGCGTATGCGCTTCTCATCCCAGTGTGGGAGACGGTCTGTCCCACAGCCGTCAGTATGTCGTACTTGAGATAGTATGCGGGTGCTCGTTAGGTTACGAGTACACTGGACAGGACTCGTCGGGGACTGTTGGTTGGTATTATACCTATCGTCAGTTATCAGTTCCCAGGTGACATGAGTACAGCTTAGTCCGTTGACTTGACACTGTCACTTCGCCTCGAATGTGTTCCCACTGCACTTTGATTACTACCCTACCACGGCTCAAAGGAGTCGTGCAAACAGGTAGTTTTTGGGTGCAGTCCCGAAGCACTTGGAGGCAGTGACGGTTAGACAGGATTCGTCTCTCCCGGTATTGGGGGTTGACATCGCGCTGTGTCCAGGAGAGCCATTACACGAGTAGTCCCTGGCCAGGGCAAGCGAGATATACTGGTAGGTTTCCAGTGTTATCTCAGGGTGTTCTGGGCTACACTCCGACACGACTTGTACCGCTATTAGGGGACTGACGTTCACCGCCCTCCTAGGCCCGCCATGCGATGTATCAGACGAACAGACCGGATTGTACGGAGACTGTCACATACAGGCTCGGTAGGAGTTCAGATGGGGTTCACCTCGTCAGTCTTCTTATCGACATCTACCTGGGGACCGTTACGTACAGCTAGTGCCGCTTGCGGTCTGTGGTTAAACCCACTGCCAGCGTAGTGTCGAGTCTTTAGAGTCCCACACAGAGAGCTATTCGCCTTTAGACAAAATGAGTAGAGGCCGCATGGTTTTGCGACAGGGTTCGTTCACATTCGCGCACTTGTGCACGTTTGCTGTCCGGACAGCTTATACTAGCGGGCTTTGGTTTAAGCCGGATCCTAGTATATGATTTAGGATTGGCTTTTTCTCATTGTATTCGTGTTCCTCGGATCACGAATACGGGTGCGTATGCACAGTTGCTTGAGACAGAGGGAGAGGACTTTGATTAGGGTTAATGACTATTGTCATTTTATTAACCCTAATGCTTATATGTGTATTATTGTTAATTGATATTAGTTTAATAATTGTGCATGGTTATGGTTGTTGACCATTTGACCCATCTTGACCTGTTGACCTTGTTGACACTTTGACCATCATCATTTCATTTGGAAGATGCTCTTTGATCCTTGCAATTTGCATTAAAAATGAAATGATAATGGTCATGTCTTGATTTAGCCATGACAATTATCTCACTAATTTTCTAATTAAAATAATTCATATATATGAGAGAATGCTTCATATTATTCTCTCATTCTATCATTCACATTCTCTCTCTTGTTCTTCCTCTCCCTCAAGCTCTCCCCTCTCATGTGTTGAGAAACACTTGAGCTTGAGAAAAACCCTCTCTTGATAATCTCTACTCTCATCTAGGGTTCAAGGATTAGCACTTCTTGCACCCTAGTTACTTCTAGCTTGGAGTTGAAGCCAAAGGTTGAGGCTTTCGGGTAGATCTTTCTTCGACGTGAGAAGACGACAAAGGTGACCTCCTTCTACCACTCCAAGGAGCAAGGAGAGAAGGACATAAAGCCCAAGGTATAACCTTTCTAGCACTTAGCTAGTTTCTAGTTAGCTTTAGCTTGTTTTTGTTTAGAAAAGATCCTTCATAGTGTAGTCCATGTTGCCTAAGCTCATAAAAATTCGATTTTTATTCCGTTTTCCGCCTCCCCGCAAGTACCGGGGTGAGCAACGTGGACTTACAGTGGTATCAGAGCCTAACTAAACATAAACTAGCTAAATAGTAGAGTGTATCGAAGTTCGAATCGGAAAAATCAAAAAACCGAGTTTTCAAAACCCTAAGTTTCTGTTAAATTTTTTTCTGTTCAAAATAAAATTTGTCATACTCCAAAAATCATCTCAGGGTTTTGTAAAGAAAACCACCAAAAACGATCCAGTGATTCGACCAAAGAGCCACGGTTCCGCGGCAATAGCAAGCTATTGCCGCGCAACCGCGGCCGTCTTGGCTCTTCACTGGGTCGGGTTTGGTGCGGTGTATTTCTGGCTTGGTTTTAGGATTTTTAAGATGGTTTATATGTGCCCAGATTTTCCAGAATAGAAATTTGTTTTTGGGGGCCTATAAATCCGTATTTTTTTCCGGAACTTCAATACACTTTGACTAAAAGGTTATATCTGTAATGTTTATATGTATTGAACGTCGGCTAATCGCTATATGTCGATTAGTCGGGGTTATACATATCTGTGATCCGTGATTGATGATGGTATGTGTATATGAATGGGTTAGATTGTCGCGGGTGAATAGCCGGGGTGGATGTGAAATGAGTGTTGCTTTTTCTTTCATTCATTGTAACATGTAAATTGATGTAACATTATTATTTGTTTGGCCGCACAACCGGGTCGGGGTTGTAGCCGTCATTGTATAATTCTTTTTACTGTTTTTGCTCCTAGGATAAACCCATGGAGGGGGTGCACAAACTACCGGGTATCTCGTAGTGCCGAGTGGCCTACTCACGGTGGTGAGGGAGGTTGCTTCGCTTCGGGTACTTGGCGGGTAGTTTGCCGCACCCGTAGGGGTCTTGGGTGGGGTATTGGCTATTCACCGCGACCGTGTAATCCGCTTTTCGTTGCAGGCTCGAACGGGTTGCGGATTCCTAGTATATCCAATGTATTCATCTGTGATCTATAATGTCTATCATTGCTATATATTTATATATGATAACTATTTAGGCGTTGCTTATGTTTTACAGCCGCGCTAGCCCAGCCCCCGCTCTGTCGTTAGTTAAGTAACCTAACGGGTGATGACGGGGCCTTGTGGCGAATGCGAATGGCATAAGCGTACATCATTTTTTGGTTGTTTTCTGCAATGGTAGGATTAAATGATGGGACGCATTAAAAGAACTAATGCAAGAAAATAAACCAAGTAAAAGTCGATTGGAACACTTTGAAAACCACTCGGTTCTTTTCAAAACTAAACTTTTAAACGCGGAGCTTGAACCACTCCTTTTAAAAGCTATCTCATTCCATCGACTATATCAAGTTCACTACGTTCACGGTTTCGCCAAAACCATCCGTAGCCCTCCGTCGTTTCATATAAATATTCAACAGTATTCAAGCTGTGTTTGTTGGCCTTAGTCAAGGCACAGTGTTTGGTAGCTGGTGGGTATTCATATGTTGCATAGATAGAATGCGTTGGTTTGGGACAGTCGTATTGCTTTGTTGGCCATAGTCAATGGTATATACGGGTGGGTTCAAATTAACCTGGATAACGACGGGTAGAACTTGACATGTGACTTATGATTTGTTGGCCTTAGTCAAGGTCATAAGAGCATGGGGCAAAAATCTACATCGGGAGTTTCAAAAGTACTGAAACTTGCTAGCGCTGCATACCATTTAGAGTGTGATGATTCTGGTAGGATTCCTTCGGTTTTATCACGCGATGATATTTGGATCCCGATCCTACTGTGAGTATATGCTACTCCTCGGGAAAACTCTCACTTAACGATCAATGCTATAAACCTAGTAGGTGTCTAGAAAGGTGTTAGCGGGGCTACGCCCACAGGGAAAAGAGGTTACTTAATTAAGGAACTTCGCGAAAACGTTGGAAAACCTCCCTCGAAGTACCGACACTGGCCTGGCTGAACGGTTAAGCAAGTATTGTACGGTGAGAAAGATCCCGACTAATTCTTCCTTTGTGGTTTGAGGAGGGATTCGAGAGACAGTGGGAGCCATCCTGTTTAGATAAATTAAAAACCAATCTAAACTTGCAAGAGCATCATGCTAAGTGTTTTCTTCTCTCTCTCTTAATTGCAGCGACCCAATGATCGCACCTAGGTTACATCTAGATAATAAAATGACTGAATCTGACTGTTATGACTGGCAAAGGTCTGTCCAGATGTCCATTGCCCAGGACAAGCTGGGACACCTCTTAACTGATCCAACCCCTGCCGTCTCAGGTCCAGTTTCCCCTGTCACGGATATTGATATTCGTAGGACATCGGAAGAAGACTGTGCGAAAGCCAAGTGCCTCGTGTTAGCCTCAGTTGATGGTATATTCCAGAGGCAGCACGAGAAGATGGACTCAGCTTCTATCTTCCTCCATAACAAAGTTTTATATGGAGAGCAATCTCGTATCGCAAGATATGAGACCTCGAACGAATTGCTTCCAGCGAGGTTGGCTATCGGGTCATCTGTAGGGGGCAACGTCCTTACAGAGACCAGCTCTTTTGAGCTCTCGGACCTAAAGACCACGTTGAAGAACGGGTCAGATGTTGACTCAGTTCAACAGTCTCTACCTACTACCCTAAAGGAAACTAGGGAAGTAGAAAGAAAGGGAAGGGCAGAAGTTTCAGGAACAGATGTAGTAAAAGAAGGAGGTTCCTATTGTTACGGGAATGAACATGGACAGAAGGATTGCAGGGCTTGTAAAGCCAGTAGCCAGAATTCGGAGCATGTTGTGGCTTCGGCTTCGGGTGTGTTTGTGATAGAGAACTGTATGTCAGTTAACCCTACTTCCTGGGTATTGGATACCGGATCAGGATCTCATATCTGTAATTCGTTACAGGCTTTGAGAAACCGTAGGGTTATCAGGAAAGGTGATATGACTCTCAGGGTTGCTAACGGAATGAGCATGTATGCTGAATCCGTAGGGGAATATCATCTAGGACTGACAACTGGGCAGATATTGATTCTACGTGACTGTTTTTATGTGCCAGGTGCGACTTGTAACATCATATCTGTATCCTTACTTTCTAAGGAAGGATATGATTTTACTTTTGTAAGCGATGTAGTAAATATCCACCTAAATCAAGTACTGATTGGGTCAGGTACATTGAAATACGGTATATACGTTTTGAATCAAGCTCAGGTCTTCAGTGTCCAGAACACACTTAAAAGAAAGTCTCCGGAATTAAAGCAGGCTTTCTTATGGCATTGTAGACTGGGTCACATTAATGAGACACGGTTGACAAAGTTACATAAAGAAGGATACTTGGATTCGTTCGAGTACCAGTCTTATGCCACTTGTGAATCATGTCTCATGGGAAAGATGACAAAGACTCCGTTCACTGGACACGGAGAAAGAGCGAGCGAGCTCTTGGGACTCATACACAGTGATGTGTGTGGTCCAATGTCTACACATGCGCGAAGTGGTTATTCATACTTCATTACTTTCACAGATGATTTCTCTAGGTATGGGCATGTATTCTTAATGAAGCACAAATCCGAGGCCTTTGAGAAATTTCAGGAATACAAGAATGAAGTTGAAAAACAAACAGGCAAAAGTATCAAGACACTGAGATCTGATCGAGGTGGCGAATACTTGAGTGCCGAGTTTCTGGGCTTCTTAAAAGAGAATGGAATTCTCTCTCAACTTACTCCTCCATACACACCACAACACAACGGTGTATCGGAAAGAAGGAATCGAACCCTATTGGATATGGTTCGTTCCATGATGAGTAAGGCTGAGTTGCCACGATCCTTCTAGAGTTATGCACTAGAAACAGCTGCATATATTTTGAACCAAGTTCCTACTAAGTCAGTGCCTACCACACCATATCAGATGTGGAGTGGGAAGAAACCCAGTCTTAAACACTTTAAGACATGGGGGTGTCCAGCTTTTGTAAAAAAGCAGCATGCGGACAAGCTCGAGGCACGTTCGGTACAGTGTAAGTTTGTGGGATACCCAAAGAACTCCAAGGGGTATCTTTTCTATTACGCAGAGGAACAAAAGGTTTTTGTTTCTCGTCATGCCCGCTTCTTGGAAACTGAGTTTTTGGAAAATCAGATAAGTGGGAGCGCAATAGAACTGGAAGAAATTCCAGAACCACAAGTTATTACTGAAAGTTTGGTAGAACCAGAGGGTTCGAAAGAACAGGACATCCCAGCGCCACTCTGCAGGAGTAGTAGGCAGTCTCATCCGCCCGAGAGATACTACGGTTTTCTCATTGACGGGGATAGAGAGGATTGCACTATGGATTATGGTGAGCCTACTAGCTTCAAGCAAGCCATTCAGAGCGGTGACTCTGTAAAATGGCTGGATGCAATGCGGGCCGAGATGGAGTCTATGTACACCAACAAAGTTTGGACTTTGGACTTTGCTCCAGAAGGGGTAAAACCCGTAGGCTGCAAATGGATCTTCAGAAAGAAGATTGGTGTAGATGGGCAGGTTGAGACCTATAAAGCTAGACTTGTTGCAAAGGGTTTTCGTTAAAGACCTGGTTTGGACTATGACGAGACCTTTTCTCCAGTGGCTATGCTGAAATCCATTCGGATCCTTCTTGCCATTGCTGCCTTCCACGATTATGAAATCTGGCAGATGGACGTAAAGACGGCTTCCCTAAATGGAAATTTGGAAGAGTGCGTCTATATGGATCAGCCGGAGGGATTCAATCAGAGTGGGAGCAGCGGTAGAGAGTGCAAGTTGCTAAAGTCCATCTATGGACTTAAGCAGGCATCGCGGAGTTGGAACATCTGCTTTGATGATACTGTCAAAGAATTCGACTTTATCAAAAACCCAAATGAACCATGCATTTACAGTAAGATTGTAGGGAGAACTGTAGTTTTCCTCGTCTTGTACGTGGATGACATTCTCCTAATAGGAAATGATATTCCTATGCTACAGTCAGTCAAAGGATTCTTGTCGCAGAGGTTCTCCATGAAGGACCTGGGCGATGCCAACTACATTCTGGGGATCCAGATCTATCGTGATAGATCTAAGAGGATGTTGGGACTTTCACAGTCAAGGTACATCGACACCATACTGAAAAGATTCAGTATGAAAGATTCCAAGCGCGGTAATCTACCGGCTTGTCACGGGATCACCCTCTCCAAAGAGATGTCTCCCAAGACTGATTTGGAGAGGGATCGCATGTCTATTATACCCTACGCTTCTGCGGTAGGCTCTATAATGTATGCGATGTTGTGTACCAGACCAGATGTAGCATACGCATTGAGCGTTGTAAGCCGGTATCAGTCAAACCCAGGGGAGAAACACTGGATAGCGGTAAAGAACATTCTCAAGTACCTGAGAAGGACTAAGGAGATGTTCTTGGTGTATGGCGGAAAAGACCTCCAGATTGAGGCCTTTGCTGACTCCAGCTTCCAGAGTGACAAAGATGATTCCAAGTCTATGTCGGGTTTTGTCTTTACCCTCAATGGAGGGGCGGTGTGTTGGAAGAGCTCCAAACAGGAAACCGTTGCTGACTCGACTATGGAAGCGGAATACATCGCTGCATCTGATGCCGTAAAAGAAGCTGTCTGGATGAGGAAGTTCTTGAGAGAACTTCAGGTGGTTCCGTCCATTGTTGACCCAATACCTCTGTATTGCGACAACAACGGGGCTATAGCTTTAGCGAAGGAACCCAGGTCCCATCAGAAATCCAGACACATCTTAAGGCGGTATCACCTGATCAGGGAGATCGTGGATCGCCAGGAGATCGAGGTTCGGAGGGTTGCTTCAGAAGATAACACAGCAGATCCATTCACCAAGGCCTTGCCCCAGACTCAGTTCGAGCGGCTGATCGAGATGATAGGTCTTCGATACGCCAGTACATGGCCTTAGTGCAAGTGGGAGATTGTTAGTGTATATGCCCTAGAAGCCATTACTGTATCATACTAGTTTGTATATTACTTGATGGAAGCTTGGGATATTCACAGTTGTATATACAATCTTGCTCGAAATGGTAGTATGCTACTTGGTTTGTCTCTGCTTTAATATGTGCATGTGTTTCTTTTAGTATATCGCTGATATACATATTAGTAGAGCCCTTAGGATCTTTGCTTGATTACCAGCGTTGTGATGGCGCTCACACTCGTGGGAGCTGGGTGATCTATAAGCACATCCTTATACAGGTCCCTAGTCGTTGGACTATCGAGACAGGGCATCGATACTCCGGAGTAGACTAGCGTATGCGCTTCTCATCCCAGTGTGGGAGACGGTCTGTCCCACAGCCGTCAGTATGTCGTACTTGAGATAGTATGCGGGTGCTCGTTAGGTTACGAGTACACTGGACAGGACTCGTCGGGGACTGTTGGTTGGTATTATACCTATCGTCAGTTATCAGTTCCCAGGTGACATAAGTACAGCTTAGTCTGTTGACTTGACACTGTCACTTCGCCTCGAGTGTGTTCCCACTGCACTTTGATTACTACCCTACCACGGCTCAAAGGAGTCGTGCAAACAGGTAGTTTTTGGGTGCAGTCTCGAAGCACTTGGAGGCAGTGACGGTTAGACAGGATTCGTCTCTCCCGGTATTGGGGGTTGACATCGCGCTGTGTCTAGGAGAGCCATTACACGAGTAGTCCCTGGCCAGGGCAAGCGAGATATACTGGTAGGTTTCCAGTGTTACCTCAGGGTGTTCTGGGCTACACTCCGACACGACTTGTACCGCTATTAGGGGACTGACGTTCACCGCCCCCCTAGGCCCGCCATGCGATGTATCAGACGAATAGACCGGACTGTATGGAGACTGTCACATACAGGCTCAGTAGGAGTTCAGATGGGGTTCACCTCGTCAGTCTTCTTATCGACATCTACCTGGGGACCGTTACGTACAGCTAGTGCCGCTTGCGGTCTGTGGTTAAACCCACTGCCAACGTAGTGTCGAGTCTTTAGAGTCCCACACAGAGAGCTATTCGCCTTTAGGCAAAATGAGTAGAGGCCGCATGGTTTTGCGACAGGGTTCGTTCACATCCGCGCACTTGTGCACGTTTGCTGTCCGGACAGCTTATACTAGCGGGCTTTGGTTTAAGCCGGATCCTAGTATATGATTTGGGATTGGCTTTTTCTCATTGTATTCGTGTTCCTCGGATCACGAATACGGGTGCGTATGCACAGTTGCTTGAGACAGGGGGAGAGGACTTTGATTAGGGTTAATGACTATTGTCATTTTATTAACCCTAATGCTTATATGTGTATTATTGTTAATTGATATTAGTTTAATAATTGTGCATGGTTATGGTTGTTAACCATTTGACCCATCTTGACCTGTTGACCTTGTTGACACTTTGACCATCATCATTTCATTTGGAAGATGCTCTTTGATCCTTGCAATTTGCATTAAAAATGAAATGATAATGGTCATGTCTTGATTTAGCCATGAAAATTATCTCACTAATTTTCTAATTACAATAATTCACATATATGAGAGAATGCTTCATATTATTCTCTTATTCTATTATTCACATTCTCTCTCTTGTTCTTCCTCTCCCTCAAGCTCTCCCCTCTCATGTGTTGAGAAACACTTGAGCTTGAGAAAAACCCTCTCTTGATAATCTCTACTCTCATTTAGGGTTCAAGGATTAGCACTTCTTGCACCCTAGTTACTTCTAGCTTGGAGTTGAAGCCAAAGGTTGAGGCTTTCGGGTGGATCTTTCTTCGACGTGAGAAGACGACAAAGGTGACCTCCTTCCACCACTCCAAGGAGCAAGGAGAGAAGGACATAAAGCCCATGGTATAACCTTTCCAGCACTTAGCTAGTTTCTAGTTAGTTTTAGCTTGTTTTTGTTTAGCAAAGATCCTTCATAGTGTAGTCCATGTTGCCTAAGCTCATAAAAATTTGATTTTTATTCCGTTTTTCGCCTCCCCGCAAGTACCGGGGTGGGCAACGTGGACTTACAAAGTTTTCATGACCTAGATCTGAAATGATATAAACGAATGCAAACGGAATATCGAAACGTTATAAAACTAAACATGGGGTACTAGATTTAAACTACAGGTACGATATTTATTTAAATAGGTATATAATGAATTATATAGCATGTAGCAAGATTAACTTGCCTCGACGGATCAAGGAACGGATGTGTACGGAACGTCTCACGTCGGTGAAAAGTCACGACGCGTGCACGGTACACGGAACAGTTCCAACAACGCACAAGGGTGATCATGCAAGCAAGGCATATTCGCTGGGTCGTCTGGATCGTCGGCGTCGTCATGGCTCCGGCGAACTACAGAAACCAAGAATTAAAGAAAAGAAAAGAAAAGAAAGAAAGAAAGAGAAGAAAGGAAAGAGGAATGAGAAGAAGAGGGGTTGCTCACTGGGTTTGCAGAGAGGGGTCGTGAGGGTGTCGACGGCCGTGAACGATCTCCGGCGAAGCTAGAGTTTGGTGTTAGGGTTTCGTTTAGGGTTTGGGTTTCTTGGTGTTGGGGTGCAGGATTCTTGGTGGCCGGGGTCGTGCTAGCAAAGGAGGATAGGAAGGGAGAGGGAGAAGAGGGTTGTAGAGGCAACGACGAGGCCATCGGTGCTCCGGCGGCGAGGGTGCAGCGAGAGTGTAGAGGTTGGGTTTGGGTGCAGGAAAAGAGCTCGGGGTTGGCTAGGATGGTGGTGGTGGTATTGGGAGTTGAGAGGGAGGTGAGTAGACGGAGGGGAAAACGACGATGAGGTCGTCGGTGATGGGAGGCGACGAGGTCGGGTGAGGCAGGGTGGTGAGGCAATGGGTCTGGTTTTTGGGAAAGGAGCTGGTCGAGGAAGGAGAGGGTTGCTGTGAGGGGTGAGGTGATGGTGGAGGTCGAGAAGAAGGTCGGCGACGGATGAGCGAGAGGCTAGGGTTTCGGTGGGGTTCTCGCGGCGAAGAAAAGAAAAATTAAAGAAGAAGATGATGAGAGAGAGAGAGAGAGAGAAAAGTGTATGGTTAATATTATTATAAATATAGGGGGGAGAGAGAGATAGGGAGACAGAAAGAGAAAGGGAGAGAGAGAGAATGCGAGAGGAGAGAGAGATCGAGAGGAAAGAGAGAGGGAATGAACAGTGAGGAGAAAGAAAATTGGATTTAGTGGGGGGGAGAGAGGTGTGGGGTCTGCGCGTGAAGAGAAAGAGAGAAAGGGAAGAGAGAGGAAGGGAAAGGAGTGGGGCCAGGTAAGTAAAGAGAGAGAAAGAAATTTGGATTGTTTTAATTTTAATTTTATAAAAGATTTGTTTGTTAAAAATCTTATCAGTTAGCGAGATTTTAAATGTAGAAATTTAAAATAAATATTAAATAAATTTGATTTTAGGCGGGGTACAAAATATTCCAAAACATGTCCGGGTCGGGTCTAAAATTTTAGATTTAAAATATGAAAAATATATGCGACTTTCAAAATTCAAAATGAATGCTCAGGTAACGAAAAAGCATACCCCCAAGAACGGATGTACGTACGTGCGCGTAGCCATCCAAACACGTCCGTTTCACTGAACGGGACGAGAACAAGATGCGCGGATGCTACCACGGGGTTAGGGGTATCATGCAAGCCATGTTACGAAATTTTAAAATATTTTACATGACTTGAAAATGTTATATTGCAAAATGCGCATGTCAGATAAAATGCCAGTATGCAGTGTACATGAAATGCACAGTCTACGTAACAAGTCAGGGTAATTCATAAATATGAATTAAACAGGTTCAAGCAAGCGGGTCGGGTCGAATGCAAGGTAAAATGTAAAATACCATTTACACCCAAAACACGATAAATCAAGAAAATACCACAGATAAGTAAATACGTGAACTGGAATTGGTATAAATGAACTAGATTGTTACAGGAAGAAGCCATGGAACACAAGAAACAAAAAAAAGTATTAATTGCTTATTGCTTCTTTTTAATATATCCAAAATGTTATAATTTCTTATTATTAAAAAACAATTTTCTTTTTTGTTTTTTCTTAATAAAGAAACATAAGAATTTTCTATATTTTGTTTACTTCCTTCTTCAAAAATTTTACAAACAAAAGAAAGTAATTTTTAGCTTTACTTCCATGACAGCTTCAAATTTTTTGAAAGTTATTTCATTACTATTTTCTACACTTCTAGTCATCCAAACGGCCCCTCGTCAACAGAAAAAAAGACCTAATGAACAAATTATGGAACTTCAATTTCAACCGAAAAAGGTGTATTGATGGTACCCTCCGAAATAAATATAAATATTTTGTGTGGGTTCACTCAGCAATGACCACACCAATTAGAACCAGCTCAGTTGGTATCAATTTACTCTCTAATACGAGAGGTTCGATCCATGAAGAGGGTTGGTTTCCCAAGGACAAAAATCCTAGCGAAGCATGTCAAAATTTCCACACAACAGCTACTAGAGAACCCCATGGAAACAAAAGAGATTCTTTTGCTATATCGGCTGCAAGGAATACAATGCAGGCATGCTCTTCCATAACTATAAATAAATAATAATCAAATAAGTATTAACATTTGGGTGGCTAATTATCCACATTTATCCTAAAAATAATAAGAATAAGTATTAACTTTCCTCCAAATTATATACTTTTATTAAGCGAGCGAACGATCGCAAAATGTCTGTAGAAGTTACATATATTGTTCCACCCAATGAAATTATACAACAGAACTGCTATAGCTTACAAAGCGAACTAAAACTTAAGCTAACAAAATACGATATGCGCTGCTGATATAAATCACAGATAAAATATGAAAAAGAAAAGAAAAATGAAATGAAGAATGCAAATTACAACACCATGATCAAAGACGTGCATATATCTACATCGAAGCAAGAAGGTCACGCATCTCTCCCACAGAAGGGATGGTCTCGTTTGGATATATCTTGGAAACCAACTGCGCGAAGCTCTCATACTTGTCCAGAAACTCTTTCTGCAGTGCAAAAAATGCAAGTTAGGTCATCTTCAAATTAGAAAAATTGCCGATGCCAAATCTCGATTTAAAATGCTACACTTATGCATATTTCCATTAAAAGTCACTTCAGAAGTAAATACTGGGGAAGCTTACAATGGTAGATGCTACAATTATGTACCTCATACTATTGTCCAAAACCATGGGAGCATTTGAACTATAGTTGAGATCACTTGCATCAATTTTACTGGTAGTATAACAACAATTCAAAATGTAAAGCAACGCTTGAAAGTGCAATGCTTCAATCCTATTGGTTCATAGGTACTTTGGCACATCTAGCTGGCATTTGAGGAAAGAGAATGGGCTTTCTTCAAATGAGTTCAAAATATTCAGGGAAATAACAAGTTTAGGAGTTCTTAATTTTTTCATCAGAAAAATATGAAGCTCCAACTTTAAGGGGCATATAAAACAACCCCCTTAAAAATGAGGATACATATACATCAAGAGTAACATACATCTTCCTGAGCAATTGCACCAAAACTCCGAAGTTGTGGGGGGTAAGAACTGGTGTATACATCTTTATACTCTATAGGGTTGGGCATCCTATTTATTAGGCCGATATCTTGACTCTGCATAACAATTTTATTCTTATCAAATGTGTGCCAAGCTTGCTTTCAACCTGCTTTTATTCTAACATCGTGCTACTATCCCTTGGATCAGGCAAGCAACCACGTAGGCTATAAATAACAGTTATAAGTATTTTTTAGCCCGTATATGATGACACCAATCATGAAGCTGGTAGCATATGACAAAGAATACCACCTTGCATTTATCCCATAAAGATGGAAGTAATTCCTCTGAAGTCAAGTTCCTTTGCAACTTCCTATACATGGCATTTATCGATCTATCAACCTGTGAGGTGTAAAAGAAAGTTTTATTTATAGGTGCACAGGAAACCAAGCAGCAAAAGTTTATGTTTACCTCATTACTGACTTACCCCAGATAAACTAGATTTCAACATTTTCCTGAGGTCTGTCTTTGACAATCCAAGCTGAAAAGGAATCTGCAAAATTAAGACATAATAAAAAGTCACTCGCAACAATCAACAACAATTTGCAGGAGTTTACATATGCCAATTTCCCTCCCCTTTCTTTCTTCTCCCTATACCTACGAAGCATGAACCAATCAAATTTACACGAAAAAATTTTGAGCATATAGTTTTCGCTGAGCCATATGCGAAAGATACATGAAAATTTCATAGCAAAGAAATTCCTTTTCGGCTTGGTGGGTGAGTTTGGTTTATCCTAAAAGATAAATTTACTGCTGCTGATTGCTAGATTCGAGTAGGAAATCAATACTTATTTATCATATATATAAGCATTAGATGAAATAATTATAATATATACACAAGGGCAACTGCATTCTATATAATATTATTAAGATATGCCAAAATTTAGTGATTGGCTCACCTCTTCAGGAGTAATTGTGTACATTAAATCCTCAATTTTCCGTGCAAACTGAAACAGTTTTTCAAATTGCTGCACAGGAATCATTTTAAGTAAATCAGAATAAACGCCAGCTCTGATGTTCAACTGAAATAAATTAGACGGTGAAACTTACTGATCCAACAGAAAAGGAATAACTTAAAATGCAAGTTAATCCTGAACAAAAACAATAAAAGTTACAACAGGGAAATGGAATGAGCACTTACAATATAAATGATCATATTGATATGACGAGTGCAAGCCTGTTCATATGATTCACTAGCTTGATGGTAAAATTTTGCTAGCGTTGGCACAACATTTGCCAAATCATAGAGACTGCATCCAAATGATTAATGCAAGTTAAGTCGTATGGTATTCGAGTCATTTCGATTGATTAAGTTGAAGTTAAATGAGATATAAACAATGCATAGAATGATAAAAAGTCGCATAATTATTGAAACTTATCCCAGAATGTACAAAAGGACATATTATAAAAAATTAACTATATGTAACCTGTTCTGGAAAGCCGCGTAGTTCTCTAGAAGAACAATGTCCGCATACTTTGGATCAGCTTGTGCAATCTTCTCCAACGTCCCAAACATTATGCTAACCTGTGAAAAATACTATAATGAAATATAGCAAACATGATAGGAGAACAAGAAAAATACCTAAATGTCTCTAGCAGCTGAATTTCATATAGAGAGGAGGCTGTTCACGACCATCTACATACTATTACCCAATATCATTGTCCATAAAGAAGCATCCAAAATATTTCCAGTCATCCTAGCAAAACCCTCTTGAAAGATCGAAATTAGTTCGAATCAAAATTTACAACATATATGCCGACATTTCTTTACAAAATATATGCCATTTGCATACCAAACAAAACTGCTCAACTACAAAAATGCATTGCTAAATACTAACTACACGCGCATACACAAAAGGTTAAACCCAAATATTCTAACCTCCCAAAAGATTAAGGCCCTGTTTGAGAATGGAGTTTAGTTTTCTAAACTGCAGTTTCATAATGTAGGAAAACTTTACTCCAAAATGCTAGCTTTGTCTTGTTTGCAACCATTTTGGAGGATAACTGTAGTTATCCCAACTCCAATCTAACCAAAGTTCTGTAAACTCTATTTTTGGAGCTTAGAGCTTGAAAAACACAGTTTGCATCCTCTCTACCTCCACTTAAAAGTAAACCACAATTATCCTAACTCCATATCCAAACAGGGCCTAAGGGTTCGAAACAACATGATTGCACAAGCTTAAATCTAGTGTATTTGGCTTCAAGAAAAAACTCACTTACGCATTTGGACAGTCGGTCCTACCTCATGCATATGTGCAGCATCAAGTTCTTCTTGGGGAATATAAAAGAACCTACTAAAATGAGACGGGTACTTATTATATTTATATACTTGCTTGCTTTTCTCTGTGTGTCCTCATCTTTTTTTCTTGTTTTGTTTTGTTCTTTTGCTTCCTTTTTTTTTGCTGTTGTGTGTGTGTGGTGGGGGGGGGGGGGGGGGGCGCAAAAAAGTACCTAACCAGTTGCTATGACAGGGAATAAATAAAAGTATTTACGAAAATGTGATGATTTATCCGTTTTCTTATTTATTATCTTTTTATTTGGAGGGGGGGGGGGGAAGAGGAGGGGATTAGCAACCAATACTCACTAATTTTGTGTAGGCTTGATCAACCAAGTCCCTAGACTGCCCCTGTATGTATTGCTCCATACGTGTTGCAAGTGTGGCAAACCTATGCAAATAAAAGAAAACGCAAGTAAATCCATGCTTACTATGAACCAGCATAAGCCAATTAATAATGATATTTAATTAGGTAGATCAAGCAGGATGCTATATATAAATAGCATACCACAGGGGGAAAAACTGATATGTGGAAGTGACTAATATAAAAAGATAATAACAATACATGGTTGTCTATCTCCGAATCATGAACTTTAACATTAATGAAACTACAGTCGATCAAAGCACTTACTAATTTGTTAATTTTAATATATGAGGGGTATCGGTTATTTTATTTATATGAGTGTACACGGGCTATCAAAATAAATGGGGTCCATCCAAATAGAATTAAGTCTTATTAGTTGGGGGCCCATTTTGTCTTATACACATGTATCTCTCGTAGTTTTTCTCATAGTTTTTCCAATGTGGGACTATTAATCCCACATATCGCAACACTCCCTCTCACGTGCAACATGGCGTGGATCATACAACATGTGTAGAGCTAAATCTCTCCAAGTCACCCCTTTTTTTGCATGTAGACAGCTCTCTGAGAGGTGCACGGCACGTGTAGAGTAAAATCTCTCAAAGGTGTTTTTTTTAAAATTGGTGCATGTAGACCACTCTCTCAGAGGTGCTATTAAGCACTCAACCCACCCGATACCATATTACAACCCATGGATTTGGGAAAGAGAATTATTATTGATTGATCAAAAGATACAATACAATACACCTCTCTATATATACCTAACAAGAAAGAAACCCTAATACGTAAAATATGTAATATACACGTAAAGCATACAAAATAATGAACAACTTCAACAGCACTCAACAACCAAGATTTTTTTTGGGGGGTTGCGACCCCTTGGGAATCGAACCGGTAACCTCTCACTTGGGAGAGGAAAATTACCCCGCATGAGCCTAATGGGTTCAACAGCCAAAAGATAAAAGTAAAAAAACTAAATTTCCTGCAAATACCCATGATTTAAAAAGCGCTTTAATTCTAGCACACTTTACTTTCCACAGGCCAGCAAACATAACTTTCTTGTTTTGGTTATTGTAGAGTTTCAAGTTGAAACAGTAGAGGGATAGATATAGGTTCCAGGAGGCTCACCACTGAGACGAAATCTTCGTGGTAGATAGAGAAATATCATGATGAATCTAATACAAATCAGATATGAATACATCTCCTTGACGACAAATCTGTGCAGCAAACGTCTATAAAAAGGGATTTTTGCAGTATTGATAGACCCAAGCTTGTGTGGAAGCTTTTTGGGGCCTACCGGATCATAGTATGACCCCGAGCTTAGGTAACGCAACCAACCGTATGAAATTGAGACTTACAGACACGTGAGTCGCTAGGTGTTGCTTGTTGCCCATTGCCAGTAATAATATCCAGTAAATTTATTTTGTGTTTTGCGGTGCGTTTTAAAAAATAAGTAGAGCCATAGCCTGGCACCAAACCACTATCACCACAACCCTGGAGTAGACCAGCCACCCCTTACATTTTATGAGAACTGACTTTAAGCCTTTAATATCATAATTAAATGTTTTTCAGTATCCTAAAAACTTCAATTGGCTAGAGGAATTCCAAAGCAGCAGGAACTGCCTACCAAGCATACATCGGCATACATATTGAAATACAAAGCCTGGCGTGGAAACTCAAAGATGTGCACAAACTATAAAAAAAAATGCGAACATCACATACCTTGGAATATAGGAGAACACCCCCATTTGTCGAACATTGCGCTCGTTCCTCTCAATTTGATGGCAAGCCTCATCAACAAACTGTAACATGAGAAGCAATAACTTGTGAGGGGAAAGGCATTTTTTCCAAAAATATAAGCACAATATAATATTTACTGTGAATAGAACTAACTCTATTAAATTGCATTGATATTCTGGATTCCAAGTCATCCAGCAGTCGACGCACAAATCCTGCAGCATCTGCTTTCTGCCCAGAAAGGTAGCGTTCTGTAATTCCATGCATTGATATGCAACGTAGCGGGTCAATTTTGTATGCCCAATCCACCACAGCATAGAAGTCCTCCTAAGAACAGATAATAACATAAATAATTTATGCAGTCCAGCTAAATATTTCCATGGATATTAACACTTGAAGACTAATCTACTCCTAATGATAAAATAATATTTTAAAATTGGTTCAGTGTAAAGTGATTTATTTGGCTCTCAGGCCTTGAACAGTTGCAATTATAATCATATAATTTACTATGGTTCCCCTCCTTTTCGACTGTTTTTCAGTTTTGAACATTTTTTTAGGTTGCTCCATTTTAGAATTATCGAAGCCTCTAAACGTATTTGCTAGCATCGAAAGTAAATAAAATTAGAAACTACTAAATTTAGTGATTGGAGGGGGGGGGGGGGGGGGGGTACAAGCCTACAAAAATAAACCTTATCCCACACTTGTACATGAATCCTCTTCTTCCATTTTTCTTTGTTACGGGACGTCTTCTTGATTAACAGACGACTACTATATCGTTTTTGACCATCTTCATCTATGTTCATTTAAGTGTACCTGTACCTCCTGTTGCACTATTAATAACAGTTATGTCGCCCTCCTAATTGGTGTTCCCTACGCCTTTGTCGAACAAAGTTCTTCCTTTTGTTCTTCCTTATGTTATCCTCGACGGGAGCAATAATGAAATTCCTACAAGTACACTCATTCAATTTTCGAACATTCACTGAACAATATGTCCTGCTCTTAGTCATTCAGACTAATCGCATACATGTGTGTCTTTATGGAGCAAAGTATACGCTATTAGGTTAAGCAAGGCATCCTGATCAACACTTGTTGTGTCACGCTTTTGTGAGCAGTTGATGGCATAATTGGTGACAACTAAATAGATGGAGGCCCAAGGTTAGACATCCACTTCAAGTAAATTAGGTGCATCTTGCATATCGGTAACTTGGAATAGGAAAAAAAATGCACATGTAAACAAGAAAGGTCCTTCAACCTTCCCTTATGCATACGTTTAGTACTTTAGTGTTTAAGATAAACAGTGCATTTTATATTCTTAGTCAAAGGAATTATGATCAGGTAAGAGGATCCCCCACCCCCCACACAGAACACACTGCACCTGAGTGGCACATACATTACAATGCAACAGTGGAAACATGATATTTTCTTCATAGTCATCTTAAACATACCAAAGATAAATAAGAGTGTTCTCAAGAAAATCAGACATTTTAACGACAACAAGCCTTCATCCCAAATTTTTGGGGTCGGCTATATGAATCCTTCTTTTCCATTCTACTCTTTCTTAAATTAATAATTAACATATCGTTCTTAATAGCCTCTATCCATGTTCGTTTAGATCTATCCCTACCCCTAGTTGCGCCAAGAACTGCAATTTTATCACCTTTTCAAACCGGGGCATCAGCTGGTCTTCATTCTTAAAATCAGACATTTTAACAGCTAAATTTTTTCCAAGAATAACTTTTGCCTTATTTACATCATTACCAGAACATATTAAGGTTTAAGATATGTGGAATTTATGTTCTGAATCTCAGATTCGATAATACTAAAAAACTATGAGACATAAATTTAGTTCCCGCTCTTGTATCCAAAGGTATTTGTTGGATAATATTAAACAATTGTTCAACACACTAAGAAGCTTAAGCTTTTGGGTATAATGAATCTCAACAAGGTGATGGCATTAGATAATTAAGTCCTGAGCTCAAATCCAACCTTAAGAACTAAAAAATAGGCCCCTTCACATCTGTTATCCTCCACAAGTGAAACGGTGTGTGTCCTCTTGCACACAAGGGATGGTGTTAGATAATAGAAAAGAAAACATATTTATTTTCTGCCAATCACTAGCTTAAGCTTTGTTACGCGGTTACCAAAAGTACTTAACTAAGCTTGATAAGAATTCTTCAATGTTTTCAAGAAAACTGTCAAATTATGTGTTTCATACATTACAAGCTTGTCTTGATTCATAAAAAAATTGAAATGGAAAATACCTGGATTCCATCAAGTAATTCTTGAAGAGCTTCATTTAGTGTTCCCAACTCAGTTGGAGCATTATCTAAAGGAGAAAGAAATTTAAGGCCACCGTTTCGAGCAATTGGAGACAAAATATGAAAAGTAATATTGTGAGAGAAACATAAACAAGTTAATTTATGTCTGAAAGAAACTTACTCTGTTTGATATCATTTCCATCAGAATCTATAAAGCTTATATCATCATCATTTGTATCATCGTCATCAGATACATTTTTATTTCCATTAGCAGGAGCACCAGGTGGAACAAAAGCAGGAACTTCAAAGCACATGAAATGCGCAAAAAAGGAACTCTGCAATACGGTAGATGGATGGCCATCCTTAGTATATGATAACAAACCCCACGACAATATGCAATTGTTAAACATTTACAACTGATTACCTCATCAACAAGTAGAGGAATAAAAATTGTAAGCATCTTTGAGTATGCTTCAGAAACATTAGAAGTATCGGCAGTTTGACCGGGACCGGCAGAAGCTTCTAGCCAAACAGTTGGATTTCTTGACGCCTTCGTACTTGCACGAAGTTCACTTGCAAATTCACGAGCCTGAATATATCAAAGGAATGCATTCACCTTATCGAAACTCTAGTTTATATCTTCTTGATCAAGGGCGTCAGACTTATGTAAATTGGTCTCAGATAAAGCTAAAAATCTATTTAAAAAAAGTTTATAGTAATATGAGCACAGAAGTTCATCAAAGGGAAGAACATTGTGGTGTCAGGACAATTAAGTCTAAATATATGCATCAGCACTGGAGCCACAACAAAGAACTGTACACACACAAACATAGTCTTTTGGGTAAAAATAAAAACAGAATACTTTGGACAAAGCTCGGTGGATATTATAAAAAAGAAAGGGTAAACTTGCCATCTAAATACTTTCCAGAGAAATAAATAATCTAAAATGTTCAGCGCGCACAGTATATTTTCCCATACCTCTCGACGAAGCAACAGGTTAAGGGAGTGACAGTAAGCCTTCCTCAAAGGACCCAAGCAATTCTTGTCAAGACTCTGAAATTTTTAATACAAGTTAGAGCAGGCATGCTAAAACCAAGGTTTATTCAAAGCTCTACTTTCCAGACCAGTACCTTTAAGTGCTGCAAAAGCCGTGCATATGTCCTGCACTTGTATCTCAAGTCTGCATGGTCAGGCCTTTTTAACTGCCCCCGCTGCAGGTACCCAAAGTACAAGGTCAGTTTGAAGTTCAGGGTACGGTATCAATCTTATTTGAAAGAAGCAAAATAATAAATGAAGAGTTACCTGAGAAAAATAGCTCTTGTCATTTATCATGAAATCTACTAAACTGGCAAAGTAGTTCCTTAAGAACTCAGATGCTCTCCGAACAAACGTATTCTTTAATTTTTCTAATTCTGCTCTTTTTTCCCTAACCTGCATAATGTGACATCTAGGTCATTCTGTGCAGTTAGATGGGAATGATGAAGAATCTCATAAATTGAAACCGTCACTAAGAATGATGAAATCCATTAAGCCTCAGGTATCTTGGCATTGGGTATCCATGAATAAACCAGGCCTCAACGCAATGCCTAATTAATTTATACAAAATTTATCATCGACTCAACGCAATAGCATCCTTGGTCTAGGAGAATGCTGATAGGCTGCTCCTGGTTGCATGATCTTAAGCGAAATTTTTTTATGACGATGATAAGATTGGTTTTCTTACCATTGGCAAACCCCTCTCTTACTCATAGTTATGTTACAATAAATTTCTACTGCTCTGAGGTTGATGTTAGCTTAACAGTGCATCATAAAATTTGTTTGAACTTACAGATAACAATCTCAAGACTCCATACTAGCTGGCCCCATTTTGATGGGAATAGGCTTAGATGTTGATGTGGATGAAATTTTTGCACTTATTCACGCATGATGTACAAGAGAAGAAGAATGGAAAAAGCGAAATAATATACAAAGAGAAATTTATCTTGTGCATAAAATTGATTAAAACATCATATTGACAAAACAATTATTATTTTCAAATTGAGACCACAACTTCCCCCACTTCAACATCAATTGATTAACTTCTAACTCAGAAGACAGCTATACTACTCTTGCAATTCAACGGTGTTGTAACCTACATATAAATATGGCAGTTGTTGAAAGTAAAAAACCAAATGATGGGACTTTAAAGATAGTCCCACATTGGAAACAACAAAAGAAATACATGGGTATAAGATATAAGATGGGACAAACCTCGACAAGGCTTGAATCTTATTGTTGGAACCCACTTATTAAAAGCCCACATGTAAAAGCCTATCACTCATGCAACTCTTCTCTAATTTTAAACTCTACTCTATTTTTTTTTTTAAAAACTTTAACATGGGTATAAAATATAAGATGGGATAAACCTCGATAAGGCTTGAGTCTTATTGTTGGAACCCACTTATTAAAAGCCCATGTGTAAAAGCCCATCACTCCTCCAACTCTACTCTACTTTAAAAATAACTTTAACAGTAAAGGAGCACAGCTCCTGCAGTGAAACTTTACTCTCCAATGTGGGGTTCATTGGTTTGATACATGTAATTCAGTTATACTACTATTGCAATTCAGCAATATTGTAACCTACATATAAATATGGCAGTAAAGGAGCACAGATCCTGCAGTGAAACTACGCTCTCTAATGTGGGCGTTCACTGGTTTGATACATGTAAGTGATGCAGGAAACTCCTGCTGCTATACTACTCTTGGAATTCAGCGATGTTGAACTTACATATAAATATGGCAGCTATACCAGCTATACTACTCTTGCAATTCAGCGATGTTGTAACCTACATATAAATATGGCAGTAAAGGAGCACAGCTCCTGCAGTGAAACTTGGCTCTCCAATGTGGGAGTTCACTGGTTTGATACATGTAAGTGATGCAGGAAACTCCAGAAACTGAAAAAATATGGCGTCCTTCACCAATAAGAAAATTTTGAAGCAAATATTAAGGAAATGAATTTACAGCTCGCATGTTTGCATAGCTTGGATCCAAGTTAGGAACTTCAAGACCACGTATCGCCCCAGTTAACCATTCACATGCTTCAACATTTTTAAGCATTCGGGCCTCTTCAAACGATCCTCCAGTTAGAGATGCTGCAAACTAAAATTGTAAATTATGAATGCATGAATTAAACTCCATAAGCGCTGCTCTAACCATATCTTAATTGATTGAGTAAACACATCACGTAAGACATACCTCAGAAGGAATACGCAGGCGATCAAGTAGCTTGTCAAGTTCCTCAATAAGCACTTGATCATTTTCTGACTGCATCTCTAACTTATTGTTCCGTGATTCTATCTGCAAAGTAAACACAAATTGGAAATTTTCAGCAATAAGTCGTGTGGCCAAAGGAGGAATGCACTTGAGACACGTACTAGCAGTCTCAAGTGGAAAAGAGTTTGTTTCGAGATGCAAAAAGGTTCCAGGGGAAACTCATATAACCTGCACTGTTCTACTGACGAGGAAAAACAGAGACAGATAGACTCAAAATTTCCAACCAAGAATAACAGAGACACAGCCATACTCAAAATTTTCAAGGAATGCCCACCTATCTAGGATTATGTGTAGGGAATTTTCCCTTGAAGGCATCAAGCTCTTATACCACTTGATGGGAATTTTCCCCTTGAACTCTCAAGCCCGCAAAGATCGCAATCCATAAGAAGGCGAACACCGGGGTTAAATGTGGTTCAACTAAACTCGGCCTAGTCCACAAGGCAAACATGAAGATTCCTTTAACATGTAGAAAATATAGTTACACCAATCAATCTTCTCCAATCTCTTGTATACCCAATCTCACCTCAAGAGAGGGGATTTACAATCCTCATAATGTTAATACACACACTGCATCTCTTTTGTCTGCCATTGCCTTTTGCCTTTTGCCTAGCTAATATCTCTATGACAAAATCACCACTTTATTACAAGCATAAAACAAGGTTCCCCTAATTAGATAAGGAATCCATCTCCTAATTTAATTAGGGCTCTCTTGCCTTCTTTAAATAAAGCTCTTTTCTTATAACTAATAGGACTCATTCTCCTTATTTGAATTTAAATACTTTTCAAAATTTAAATAAGGATTTCTTATTCAATCGATAACAAGTAATAATTTAAATTTAAAATAATATTTCAACATTACATCTCACATTGATGGTTTAAAATATAATATGAGCAACAGATATTGTAAAGTGAAACTTACATCTTTGTCCAGAGACTCCAGAGTCTCCCAGTGTCAGCAGAAACGCAGAGGGTAATTTCACTTGAATTGGTCCAAATTACTGATAAGGTAAATTTCCTCAAGTACAACCACTATTATATGTTTCCTGATAGTCCATTTTGTTCCTTGCTGTCAACTGGCTATGCATTCAGCATTAATTCTCTTTATTTCTATCCTTGATCGAGCACATGAGCTCTCTTCTCAAACATGGATGGATTATACACTTCAATGAATATGGTATCTATACAGAGATAAAATAGATGAGGCTTGCCAGTTGTTCCTCGTTGTGACGGTCTCATAACAATTTAGGCTTTTTATTTTACAGTCAAAGTTTCAAACCACAGTGAAATCGGGGTGTTGGCAGCAATGTGGTCTTTATTCTGAAATCACACCCATATTGTCAATCAAAAATGTTGTTTGACAAATTCCTCCACCATAAACTACTGAAGAATAACTTGAATATACAATTATACACTAATTCATTAGGTTTCTTTATTCAGCATTATTAGTAACTTCAAAACAAGCTTGAATAATCGAAGTAGCTTTGCCAATCATAGATCTAGTGGTTAAAACTGAAAAGGTACAAATATGTTTATTTTCCTTAGGTTGGACAAGGGTGGGGAATATTGAGCACATGGCCAATAGATCTTGTACAGATGCATGAGCGCCAGGAATATTCAAAGCAGGCCTACCTTTGAGGAATTTAGCATATTGCATTGATGGACCACGAAAATGAAAAAAGAGGGACATAGTATCAAGGCATATTGGATCATCTAAAACTTACCTATCTTAGGAGAATTTGGACACTTCTTACTTTGTGATCAGCCAGGAGTTTGGAAAAATAAC
Organism: Agapanthus africanus; assembly: GCA_030015575.1. Taxonomy (NCBI): domain Eukaryota; kingdom Viridiplantae; phylum Streptophyta; class Magnoliopsida; order Asparagales; family Amaryllidaceae; genus Agapanthus; species Agapanthus africanus. The sequence continues at coordinate 902,759,146 of JASDDO010000019.1, read as the reverse complement.
AAATCGCAGAGGTTGAAGGTTGCAACCAGCAACAACTTGATCAAATCCTTTGTGGAGCTTTCTCTACTCTGGATCAACTCCAAAGCTGATCCCGTTTCAGAAGGCTTACATGTTGATGTGAAGAAGAGAATATACCCGATAAGCAGCCCCCCCCCCCCGGCAAAAAAAAGATAAGAAAATTAAGAGAACAGTTTTCACATTCTCTCTAAAATAACTGACAAATCTAGTGATATGGTGATTCGTAAAATTGTGGATAACTTTCATTAATTAATGCTTACTGAAACTAGTTAATTAATCTGTAACAAGATAGTTAATGGCATTCACTGTTTGACTCATTAAAAACACAAGCAATCCCCATCGTGCTTTTTCCAAAACCTTAACATAGTTAGCAGCAGGAACAAATCACCTGGGTGGGTATTTTGTTTACATTAAGAATGGACTAGTTATAATAATTACGATTTATGACCCAGAGCCAAAGGATTTTTACATCTAAGCACGTCGCGCCACGTGCAAAAGAGACATTTTGTAAAGACATTTTTAAACAAACTAAAAAAAATATTTAAGGCCGTGTGATACTTGCAGAGGGTGCAATCAAAGAATATCATCGCATAAAGTTCAGAAATTATGCCCTTTATATTAGTTCATTGTGACATTTTTAACTCTGGTAGTGATAACGCTTACCGATTCAATATCCTCCCTCATATGTCTAAGCTTGACATTAAATATACGTAACCACTCGTCCATGTCATCCACACATGCAGTAGCTCCTTCTAGTCCCTGCAATACCTGAAGAGCCCAAGATAACATGGGTCAAGTGAGAACCTCACATGTTGATATCAAAAGAATAGGATTCAACTATTGCAAGATGTTGAAATCATATCAGTGTGGAATTCAAGATATTCCTTACGCAACAGAGAAGGTTTATGTTGACATATATATTGTTATAACTAAGCAGTTTGGGGGTACCTCTTCTATCAAGGGTTCACTTTCCAAAAGGGCATGAACATTTGCTGCTTCCAAAGCAAGCAGCTCTCTCTTTAGCCTTTCAGAAAATGCCTCTGCTTCACCAACGCCCATGACATACCTGCAAGAACAGAGTGTATTGAAGCCAAATATCTAAATAAGAACTCATGCATGATAATAAATGTGTCAATAAATGTTAAGCAGTCACAAAGAACAGAGAATGAAAAGGTTTGATGTATTCAAGTAAATTTCTTGTGTATAAATTTTATTTTAACCTTTTCAATCTCTAAAGCACCCAGATGGTAATTACTGCCTATTACGTGACTGCGATAAGGGCATCCTACTGCACAAGGCTCCTACTGTTGATCAGTCTTGAAAACACCCAGATGGTAATTACAGCCTACTACGTGACTGCAATAAGGGCATCGTTCTGCACTAGGCTAATGTTACATGTTTTAAATTTGATTTTCACACAAATTACATAGACTAGATTTGAACATTGTTGAAGGGCAGGTACATCAAACAGGACCTCAGCAATATTGAATATAATGGGTACTTTGCCTCTTTCTATTTTCTCATATTATATTGCTGTCTATACATTTCTTCGTCAGTTTTATTTTCTTAACTTATCAAAGAAACATGATTTATTATAACATAAGTCGACCTGGAAGCTAACTACCTATTTCAGTTCATTGAACAGTTTAGCTTTCATAAACTGAGTCAGTTCATTGTGGGTAGTCACAATGATAAAAACAGGGATCAGCAACTGAACAATAAAATGCATTGTATTCCTAGACAGCTAGGTGAATTGGAAATGATGGACTTCACTAATAAAACACCCACACAGGGATCATATCCGTCCAATAAGCTCTTGTTTTGTCAAAATAACATGTTGCAGAGTTAAAAGAGATAAAAACACATGTCAACTTATTAGAATAGTTGGAGCAAAGACCTCATGATTTAATGTGAACATCAACGTGTTAGCAAAATTTGATCAAAACATAATTTTCAAAACAACAGATACAAAACATACGTGCCAAGAAGAGCCTCCATATCCTCTTCTTCAGCTTGGGATACAAGGTCTCTCTCAACGGTAACTTTTGAGTCACTTTGAATCAATACTGATGCAACTGGGCCATCTTGGGCTTTCACCTGATTAGTAACTTTCGGTGTGTTTTCCTAGATCAAAACCATCACGACAATGGTTAGTACCACCAAAAAGATAATAAAGGTCAATACAAATGATATATGACCTGTACAAGTAGAAGGACAAGCATATAAAACCCTGTTCAAGATATCCATTGTAAGTACAGTAATGCATCCTACTCTCCACGTTACAAGCATGGCACAAAAATACGCATGTGTTATCAGCTAATCATACATGGTTTTGTGTATCATGCTAGAATCAGGTTTCCCTCATAAGTGCCACAAAACTTCATACCCAGCCAAGTAATATGTTACCAAAAGACATAAGAAGAGCCAAAAAAAAGCTCATTAGTTTCAGATATCTTTGTGCTATAAAGATTTCAGATCCAAAACCGGCATTTCAACCAGTTTTGAAACTTGAGAAACAAAGAAAACTTGTATTGTGGTTTTCTGTATAATATCTACGGCGCTCTCAAATATCTACTAGAATTTAGAAGATCCATCTATGTCAGACAACATGTGTATACATCCGAGGCTGCTGAATACAATTTTTTGCTCACACATGGAAATAACTGTTTATATTGGTTAGTTTTCTTAATGTACCTGCAGTTACAATATATTGGAATATGTTCCATTTCACTCTTGGCCATATTTTTGCCCTATAGTTGAATGTAATTCCATAAGGCAAATATATCATCTTTCCCCTCCTTTAAGATTTCTCCATGATCTAAAAGAATTTAGAGGACGTCAACTGGTCATATAGGACTATGATTCTATGACAAACCCCTCCCTTGTCTTAGTTTTCTAAACCAAGAATTGGCACTAATTTAAAGAGGGTTGATGTCAGGTGGGAAGCCCAGTCGTAAAACTATGTCAAATCTTTACTGAAGATTCGCTTCATAGCCGATCCCATTTGGGAAAAGGCTTAGATGATGATGATGACCAGCAGTTACAACATATAACTCCATGTTGTAATGAAGGTTGACGGATTCATATTTGACCCTTCTCCACACAGGTTATATCTGATACGAGACTTGGGTATAACCATCACTATACCCTTCCCAAATTGAATTGAAATGGTTGTTGGTTGTTTGGATCAATTGAACCTAGGCGGCTTCGACATCATCTTAATATTTGTGCCAAAAAAATTCGCAACTCATAAACGTTGTACCATCTTAACATCCGTCCTACAACCTGTAATGTTTCTTTCAATATTTTAGTATTTAACATCTGTTTACATGAATACGAAGACAAACTAAAATCACAAATCAGACATATGCAAAACAACTTGATACTCTGAGATGCACAAAATCATCACAATTGTTTCCGATTGAAAATTATGTCAACAAAATATAGAGGTTTGGCAACAAACAAATCCACCAACCTTATTATGTCAAGTTCAAATAATAAATATTTCGTTAGCCCATTCTTTTCTTTCTATGAATAATGTATTTTATTTCAGTGTAAACTGGCTACATGGACCAATTGGCATATATACATGAAGACTAAGGAAAACTTTTAGACATTCATAACAGAGAAATAAAAGCTTCAATAGTCACTAAAATCTCGCTTGTGATTTCAACTACAGTTCTCCTTACGGAATTACATAAATCAAACAAATGTAATGGGTCTCAGAAAACTTGAATAGAAGTTTCATTGTTTTCACTGTTATTCAGGTATGTTCCTTTACCCTTCAGATTTTTCTACCAGCTATAAACTGTACCCCGATATCCCTCATATAGCTATGCCTCGTCCAAGCACTTGGCTACATGATTTATGTAATAAGTATATGTTATATAATACGACTCTTTTAACATCAACCCCCACCTTTTCACCCAGAGATGGCAGAGCATCAGTAAAGTACCATGCATGCATGCATGCCCGCTATGAAGTGTCAATAGTATTTCATGAGCACGCAACCGTGTGCACGCGCGCACACAAAATAAAATCAGTTGAGTTACATGTGTGCACACAAGAACGCACACTGGGTGTTTGACATGTATCACGATTGGACATATGATTTCATACACTGCACATAAAATGGTGCAATCCAACAAATGTACAGTAAAAGGGATTCAAGATATAAACCAAGTAACTTCCAACCCAGACAGAATCATAGACAGTTCTATGCAGATATAGCTCAATCATTTAGTCGCATAAAAAGCTATTTGAAATTGTATAAACAGTTGGCTTCTATTTGTTCTGGATCAGAAGAGACGTATACAAATGTACCTTTGCCCAGAGAGCCATCTCGACGATATCTATACCAACAACTCTAGGCATATGACCCACTATCTCCTTGCACATGTTTAAAATGCATATAAGAAGCCGATTCCTGCACAAGGGATGCAGCAAGAGAAACGACGTATTTTTTGTCAGCCTTAAAGGCAAAAAGTTTTCCATTAAGCATTCAATACAGGGGTGATATTTATAAAATCATGCTAAGCTATTCTCCTTCAAAAAACGATCACCTGTCATCTATGTTACGCATCGTCCATTGCGGAGGGGCAACACTCTGGTTCCTGAGATTATCAAAACCCTGCACAAACATACAGCAAAGGAAAGCAGATCGCATGTTAAATATAATTTGGAAAATTTAAGACCAATGAGCTGGTAGTTTTCTTCCACCTGAAATCTTTTATGCTGAACACTTGATCCTGGCAAGAAAAGATTACAGATAAAAATTAAGAAAGAAGGAAAGCATACCAGCATAAAGGTACAGCCAGTAGGATCATTTGGAACAACCTCCACTTTTATAAGATGTTTTAGCTTGTAAAGTTTTGCGGGCTGCACAAGCATAAAAAATGTAAAGCAGAGATAGTTACATTCAGCAGTTACCTACCTCTTGTTAGTATATTATTTAGAACATGATAGAGATTTGGTATTTGACTTGGGAAAGGTAGGGATAAGAAGAAACCGAGATATGTTTATGTTTTTAAGAAAATCAACTTTGACTAGGGAGTAGAAGAGATCTGATAACTTGTTCTCCAAGGTCTATGGAGCTTCCTTTCTCTCTTACTAAATGTTATGAGATAAATGATGTTAAATCTAGTACATAAAAGGTTCAACTTTACGGTTTTTCACAAACCAAAATGTAAGAAAGGTTAATTGTAGTCAAGATTTAAAATCGCATTGTCAATATCGAGCAGACACTTTTGGGATTAGAATCGGCCATCTCAGTTGTATCGGCCGTCTCCGGCAATATCAAACTTTATATCGTTTGACAAACATTAAAGCAACTGCACAATTTGACAATCCTTTAGCAATTAATGATATCTAAAATGGTTGTTTTAGTAGGTGGAAAAAAATATTATAATTTTTTAATATGTTTTTTTAGTAATTAATGATGTCAAATAAACTATAACCTAATAACCTAAAATTATTTAAAAACCCATTGATAAATGGAATACTAGAATCCTACTAATCAAATGAGAAACCCAATATAACCTACTATTGGACGGTAACGCTTTCGGAAATCTGATAGTCGTTTTGGGATTGAAATCGGACATCTTAGATTGGGATCGACCAAGATTTTAAACCATGGTTGTAGACTTGTAGTCTTGTAGAATATGCAAGGTGAGGGCAGGTCTTTATAGTCTGGAGTTTCATGGCATATGCAGAGCAGACGACTTTTAATCCAAACGTGTTTGTCAGCATAAATAAACTTAACTCTGTTTAGGTCTATCAAAAGAGAAGTTCACTTTCAAATTAGCAGTCCAAGGCAGATGATTTACTGGGAAAAGTAGATTGTCTGTAGCAAGAAAATATGCAGAAAGCAACAGAATAATAAAATGTTCATATGACATGAGCATATAACTCTTAGGGAAACAGAATTTAAATTCACCTCAAGAACTCCTCCAGAAGAATATTTCAAGACATGAAGAAGAGCTTTACTTTTTTGACCTTTTGATGAATATGTGGCTGCATGATTAGCAACAACATCAACATATGCACTTTAAAGAATACCAGCCACTAAGAGATGCTTAAAAAAACTCAAATAGCTCCCGTTTTCAAGTTTTATACATCAAAGAAGCTGTTCCATCTCACATCTAAGCTAATAATGGTATAATGATCATCCATGCCTTATTTCTTTTTACTGTAAAGCACTTCAATGACAGATTATAGCAATTGCCTAGGACTCTAGGTAGATGAAAGCAAGCTAATTATATGAATCTGTGGTAAATGGAAACAGTAAAATTATCATTCACATAATCAGTGGTCATGAAATTCTAGAGGACAGATATGTGCAAATAATTCATGGAAATAGGAAGATTGAAATAAGGGATCATGATGGAGATCAGCTTCACGCCTATGTGAGGAGAGAACTATAGTGAGCATGTATGTTAGAGAATGTTCATTTTGTTTTTCAGTTGTTATTTTGCTTCAGTTATTAGTTTAGGGAGCAGTGGGTTTTTAGTTACGAATTAATTGTTTTATAATTTTATTGTGTGTCCATTAGTCATTGGGTAGTATCTGTACATTCGTAAAACCCAGGCTTCCTATATATAAGAGTCGCACCCTTCTTGGACCTAGGATGTCTATCTTATGGTTGAAAAGAAAAAAAGAAAAAGTCAGGTGTCTTTGGATGCCTTAGAAATTTTGATAACTAGTTGATGAAGTAGATTCTTGGAGTGTGATTCCCGTAATTTCTGTCATTTTCCATCTATAGAGATAGCACAGCTTCTTTTTACAAAAGATGATTAAGAGCCATAACTATTACAAGAAACCTATTACAAAGAAGGAAATTATTGCAAGATTGTTCGATGCCCTTACACTAACAAATGATTTATAAGATAAAAGAAGGTTGTTAGGTGTTCTCTTAATTGTAATCATTAAGTGCAAGCTTGAGAAGCAAGCGAAGTAAATGATGTGTACTCCAGTAGAAGTCCTCTTTTGGTTCTTTTAATTTCTCAACTACAAAGTCATTCAACCCTATCTCTGACTCGGGCAATAAGTGATGGGGAAAAATATATATATTGAAGGACGATATCTTGGCTCTAAAATACACTCTGAATATGATCAAGAAGTCGAGATTAATGGTCTCGATAATTAAGGATATGTTCTCTAATGAAGAACTTATTATACTCAACCAAAATAAGCAACCCCTATTCTCCATGGCCTTCAAGAACATAGAATCCTTCAAAAGTAACATAAAAAAATTGTTCACAAAATTTATGTGAACAAAAGTCACATAACTCGGAAGAATAAAAGATGTCCTATAAATAATTTATAGTAAGACACTTTGTTGTAAGGCACAATCTGGGGCTAGTAAATTATAAGGAGTCTATGACTTTACTGTCTAGAATATACGAGAAGATACATACTTCTTGGATCTTTAGCAATCCATCCACAAATGGATAACGACTCCTCTGAACCCAAATTATGAATTTCAGCATTCCAAGTTCAATGAAACGGGAATTTATCCTTCCATAAGAAAGAAAGTTTGCGGCTTTTAAGAGGAGCTTCATACTTATCAGATAAGTTCATTTCGAAGGTCCAATTATTTTATGCAAACCAGATAAATCGGACAACTTCACAAAAATTTGATCAAAAAATTCTATAAAGGAAACCTCAGTCCTTCAGCCCTGCCCTTAATGTATAAGTAAAATAAGAATGACTGTCTTTGTTTTCACCGCAAGATTCATAGCTTTTGACATAATGATGAGCGTAGATGATGACTAGGAAGAATGGTGGGCTCATGACCTACACTTAAACTGACCGTGACAAGATTTCCTGCCCACTTTGGGATCTACTTTGAAATGAAATTTAGGTAGATTGACACCAATGGTCTATCCTCCATTTTTATTAAAGAAAAATGACACCTCACCGTTCGGCTGTAACAATTTTTGGCATGCATAAAAGCAATCTAAAGAACCAAAAAAATACTCTAATGGAGTACACCTCATCTATCTTCAATCCTTATGAAGCTTGAAATGGATGATTACAATAAGGACACATAACAAGATTTCTTTCTCTATAGGTAAGGCTGAATCAAAAGGCTCTTAGCGCATAGAACTCATATGTAAGTGCATCGAACAATCTACCCCATAATAACCTTCTATGTAATAGCTTTCTAATACTTGTGTCTTAATAATCTTTTGTAAAATGAAGTGCTATCTCTGGTTCTTTTAAACTTAAAGTTGATTCTTGAGATGTAATTCTCATGATTGATGATCTCTGTTTTATTACCAGATTCCACTTAAAAGGTATGCCTACATCCAGTCGCCTTCTCCCTCAAATCCTGGCTCGCTATATTTTAACTCATCCAAACGCAATCCATATATTACACACACTTCCAAAGGTCAAGTCAACTGTTTCCTAAGAAGAAACCAACACCACATATCAAACCTGGTCGTATATATTCAACCTTGTAAACCATGATAACCCTTTAGCCCCAGATACAAATCTAAATCGGGTTTAAATCTTCAGTTGATCGTTATAAAGCTAAGAACAGACCATCCAAAAGTCCCTAGCCTTTGGATTATAAATTTCTTGCATTCAATAATGATACTTCTTTTAATAGTTGTTTTGTATCCAACTTCATATGGGTCTCATACATCTAATTGATCCACGATCTCAGGTATCTCAACACAATGAATCGTCTATTGTAACTCTTGAAATCAATTGTTTAAAATCATGCCTCAAAATTTTCACATTACTTATATTGATATTTAATCTCTTTTCATATCTAATATAGCAATATAGCATAGAAATGCTAATGCATACATATTTATTTCGTTTGCATCATAATTTTAATGACTATAATACACATCTTACATTAAGTTTAATATTCTATACTTTTAAGACTCTCATCCAGAATTTAAGGCCTATTAATTATATTTATTTAACATTAATGTGTGCTTACATGCTCATACATACCAATAACTATAACAATGTCCACTATCTTATCTTATAACACTATCAACATTTTAACTAACAATCTAAACATATTTATCACATCAAATAATAAGACTTTTAATCTCTTAACATATACAAGCACATGTATGCAGGACGGATGTAGTAAGGGGTGAAGGGGATGATGCGGGACCAAGCGTTATTAGCAAGTTTATTTTATTTTTTAGATATTTGTTTATTTTGTTATTTCGCCTATTTTCATAATTTAGGATTTTTTATGGGTTATTCTACAAATTGTGTTAGGATTCCATTATAAAAAGAAACCCTAAAGCACCGTTGTGATTTGTTTGAAGAATTTTAATGAAATTTTGCCATTGAAAAAATTATGAGTTTAATATTTGAGTTCTCTGCGGAGTTCGCCGTGTGATCTGGTGTGAGCGGTGATTCCTCTAGGGAGCGAGTCCCTGAGATGTGAGACCCGTCGTCGATCTCGCAGTTCAACATCGTCCTCGTCATCACATATTTATTGATTTCTTGTCACCAAGATCTGTCATCGATATCGTCAAAATAATCGAGTTGTCGATAGCATGAAGCCCGTCTAACTGTCGCCATTGATATTGGTTTCAATAAAGAGTAGTGATTGGCTTGTAATTAAACTTGAGATCTCACCCTCAACAAACAGCAATTTGGGCCATTTAATTTTGGCACGTGCAAGGCAAGGCAGAAGCACAAAAAAGATTGAGCACAACAACATCAAAAAATTTTGAGGTGAGAAATTGCATCGTTTTTCTTGAATAAAGAGATAGGATGTTAATTGGCAAATTGATTGGGTTAAATAATCAAACATTGTTCAATAATTAGAATCTTCTATCTAAGATCATTTGATGATAAATTTTTTTCTAAAATGTAATTTTGGATTTTTATAAGAGTCGTTTAGTTAATTTGCACTTGATAGATAATCTGATATCAACAAAAAGTTGACTATTTAAATTGGATATTTAAATTGGATGTTTAAATGTGGACATTTGACTTTTGGTTTATTTTATTTATTTATCACGGCGGTTGATATCGGATCTCATGCGTGTGTGGTTGCATATCATATTAGCTGTGTTGCATGATATAAATTTTGTCACTAAAATTTGCATTTGTATCAATTGCTTGTGTTAATCATTTTGGCATATCCATACGCACACATACATTTACAAAGCCCTATCGTTCCCGTTCTGCGTCAGTTGGTATCAGAGCCTAGATTTTAAAGACGTAATATCGCATCGAGAATTCTAAGGCAAGTGCTCGAAGTACAATATATAATTGCAATAGAGATTATGATTATGACCATAAGTATTATTATTATGATCGTAAAGATTCTTATAACCATTATCCTAATGACTATGATTATAATAATTATTGTGAATATAATTATCTTCCTAAAAATGACACACGTGGTAGAGATAGAATTAAACGTATAATTGAGACAGACGATTACTATGGTAAAAAGGATCCACAACATACAGTTGATTGGTTGTCTAACATGGATAACTATTTTGATTATCATGACTATTCTGATTCTCGTAGAATTAGGCTTACGAAGCTAAAATTAAAAGGCGAAGCTAAATTTTTTTGGATGAAGCTAGAGTTTCAATTTGAAAATCATAGACAAGTGCCTATTGAGTTTTGGCAAGAAATGATAAATATTTTGATAAAAGGTATTCTCCTATCCTAAACAAGCATGATCCTAAAACGTCATTTTCGCCGTCTAGAAATAACGAGTCTTTTAGGGATAACAATTTTAAACTGTCTAGAGTAAAGGACTCTAGGATCACTTGTGAGAATTTTGAGAAACCCAATCTTGTCGACAGTACGAGTGATATTTTATAAAAGTCTTTAAGCCAGTTGTTGATAAGTTGCATGTAGCGAGTTTCCATCAGTTTTCCGCTCATCATGTCAAGATTCCTTTAGTTTCTATCGAGTCCAGGGGCACTGTTGATAATTTTCCATTAGATGACACTTACACCGAGTCTGTGCAGTCCGTTATTAAGGATATCCCTATGATTCCTGTTGATCTTTCGCTTATTGTTGATATTCTATATGAGATTAGTGTCAGGGTTGGATCATCTCTATATGTCATTCCTTATTTTCAGGTGAATCCAACTGATTATTATGTTCTTAGAGGCCATAAAGAATCATTAGAACAGTTGCATATTGCTAGGTCGAGGTTTCATTCCAGTGCTTATGCATACTTTTTCTCACCGAGGAATAAGTATCGATTTAGGTTACCCACATTTAGGCATGATACTAACATTGCTCAAATTGCTAGGTCCAAAATGTGTGGTTACTTCTATATGATGTGGGCCATCGTTTATGTCGGTATAATGGCAGGTTATTTGATTGGTTGGTGTTAATGTTTAGTTTATGCAAAGCGTTAAACACTCATCATTCGAGTCTAGACCCTAAGGTGTGGATTTAGAGTGAGTCTGCATTTTTATCCACAGCATCTGCATGTTTGTATTTTGAGATCCGACCGTAGATAGTTGTAATAAATAAATTTTATAAAACTGCAGCTAATATTTACAAGCGAACTAAAATTTAAAGCAAGAGATGAGTGTTGATAAAGGAGCATTTAGAGAGATAATGAGACTAACACACGAAATATAATTCTATATTATATTTCTAGAAAATCTGGGTCAAATATCTAGTTTAGATATTCTGATAGTTTTTAATATTAAGGACTTAACCTATTTCATAAATGAATTGACTCATGTTATTATTCTTGAGAGACGATTCAGCTTACACCCTTTGGAGTTTGATCGGAACTTCAATTGCGGTGCTAACTTCCTGACCGAGCAGAGTGGTTATTCATTCGGTTTTTACTCACCATCGGAGTTTCATCATTTTACTATGTGGTGAATTTTTGAACCCGGGAGATTGATGTGGGACCAACCGTTATTAGCAAGTTTATTTTATTTTTTAAATATTTGTTCATTTTTTTATTTTGCCTATTTTCATAATTTAAGATTTTTATGGGTTATTCTGCAAATTGTGTTAGGATTTCATTATAAAAAGAAACCTTAAAACTCTTTTGTGTTTTAGTTGGTGAATTTTAATGAAATTTTGCCATTGAAAAAATTGTAAGTTTTATATTTAAGTTCTCTGTGGAGTTCACCATGTGATCCGGTATGAGTGATTCCTCTAGGGAGCGAATCTCTTAGGTGTGAGATCCGTCGTCATCAATTTTTCCATTCAACATCGTCCTCGTCATCACATATTCATTGATTTCTTGTCACCAAGATCCGTCATCAACATCATCAAAATAATCGAGTTGTCGATAGCGTTAAGCCGTCTAACTGTCGCCATTGATATTGGTTTCAATAAAGAGGAGTTGTGATTGGCTTGGAATTAAACTTGAGATCTCGAGTTATCCTCAACAAACAGCAACTTAGGTCATTTAATTTGGCATGTGCAAGACAAGACAGAAGCACAAAAAAGATTGAGCATATTATCATCAAAAATTTTAGAGGTGTGAAACTGCATTGTTTTTCTTGAATAAAGAGATAGGATGTTAATTGGCAAATTGATTGGGTTAAATAATCAAACATTGTTCACTGATTAGAATTTCCTATCTAAGATCATTTGATGATAATTTTTTCTAAAATATAAGGTTCAAGAACTCGGTTTCGGTTTCCGTCTCTCATAATTTTATTAGTTTCGCTGGGTTTCGGCTAGTTTCGCTAATCTCGGTTCGGATATCGATTTCGATGGTAATACAACATACATAAGTATAAATATATTAAATACTTAAATTTATACTTCTATATTACAAGACAATAATCCTAGTATTTAAAAATCCAGCCATAATGCAAAATATATTGAAAAGTGTACTTAGATAAATATTAATATAAGGTTTGGGTTCACTTTTTTGCGGTTTTCTAACGACGAAGGTCTACAATGATCACAATGACAGTAAAAATGGTATAAAAAATAAGTTTTTAAAGATTTTGGCCAAAACGATATTGTATGGTTAGTTTCGTATCGATCTCGGTTGGTTTCGTATCGGTCTCCACCGAAACTGATACGAAACCACCACGTATCGGTGATTTCGGTCGAAACCTCGAACCTATTAAATTATAGTTTTGGATTTTTATGAGAGGAGTTTAGTTAATTTGCACTTGATAAATAATCTGATATCAACATAAAGTCGAATATTTAAATTGGATGTTTAAATGTGGCTATTTGGCTTATGGTTTATTTTATTTATTTATCACGACGGTTGATATTGGATCTGGTGCGTGTGGTTGCAAATCATATTAGTTGTGTTGCATGATATAAAGTTTGTCGCTAAAGTTTGCATTTGTATCGATTGCTTGTGTTAATCATTTTAGCATCCATACGCACACACGTACATTTAACAGCCCTAACGTTCCCATCTTGCGTCGGGAGGCACATGCCCCCATTGATATTTTGTAAAAAGAGAGGCTAATATGGATCACAAATGAGTTTAGATTTTTTGGATATATATATATATATATATATATGGCATAACAATTGAAATGTGAATTTTAGCTCAAGTGGTAAGCGGTTTTGTTTCCAAACAAAAGGTCTTGGGTTCAATTCCCAATATCCACGATTATTTTATGAATTTTATGAATTTCATTTTGCTTTCTCTATATGAAAGAAATATTTTTTTTCTGTATTGAAACTAAATTGATTTAAAATAATGTTATCACTTTCTGAAGATATTTTATGATTTTTATGTACTAATTTTTTTGACTTCTTATCGGAGCATTACGCTTTATGGTGCCCCCTCTAATGAAAATCCATGTCTCTCTGCCCCTGCATGTATGCATGCACATGTATACATATGTATACATGTTACATAAACTTGTATACAGATGTTTGAATGTCTTTCCATGATCTGAATCCTTTACCTCAACCATTGTGAGAATCTAAACCATTACATACTATAATTTCCACAATTTTCAATAAGCTGGCAGAATATCTATCGCGAAGTCATGGGAATGCAAAATATATCTATATAGAATGAGAGATGAATACTAAGTGAGCAGATATAGAATGACTGATGAATATGTAGTGAGCAGTAAATCTGTGACGATGTACTTAAGCCGTACATCCACATGTCATTGAAGTGTGAAATCGCATTGTATAGTCTACCAAGTAGCCAATGTGCATCAACCATCCTCGAGAACAAGCAAACATAAATCAACTCTCCCAAAATGCTAAACCATGTTTGGGGACCATTTTGGAGTTGAGATAACTACAGTTATCTCAACTCCAATCTGACCAAAGTTTACAAAACTCCATTTTTGGAGTTCTAGGCTTGCAAACCACAGTTTGCATCCTCCCAACCTCCACTTAAAAATAAACCATAGTTATCCTAACTCTATTTCCAAACAGGGCTGGGTTTCAATTTTACAGCTCTAGTGATAAGCACTGCTCCAAACTTTACTTTACCTGACAACTCCAAATCTAACCAAGAGCTAAATCACAAACTCAGCAGTAGCAAAACCCTAGCATTAGAGGAAAAAAGGAACCGATCTACAATGCAGATCACAGATATTAAACACCAAAATCACAAGAAGCTATAGAAGGGGGAGAACTCACTGGTTAGAGCAAGAACCCTAGGTTTGGACATGTGGCGATTCAATCGACCAGATTTCGCCCATATGCTGTTGCTCTTGGTCACTCGAATCGCGAGGGCGATGTTGTGCTTGCTCCCGCCTCCATCGACCGCCGCCTCCGCCGCCTTCCTCAGCTCCTCGTCGTCTCCTCTCGCTTTCGCCATCGATCTCACTCTCGATTGAGATCGAGATCAAAGCTAGACTGCTTCGAAGGGTAATTGGATTTTAATTTCTACTGATCGAACGAATTCGGCCCCAGTCCGGAGCAGCCGGATGCTGACCTTTGTTTACCACTAAGTCACGCGGTCGGCACATGACGACGTGGAGGCCGACAGCTGGAGATCGCGTGCGCTGCACGTGCTGTTGAAGCAGCATTTTGGCGGATGGGTTCGTGCGGTCTTGGTTCGTGCGATTCGGGTCGAGCAGGGGAGCTATCGGGAACAAACTATTATTGTTTTTTTGTGTCTTCTCAACCCTAAAACAATTTCTACAAATTTAGGGGCTGTTTGGTTTTCTTTTCTTTTCTTTTTTATGAAATCAACCCCCTTCGGAAAACGAGCTTGCGAACATTCACATTAAAGAGGAAATTAATACCAACAGAGCTAAGCCCGGTTGGTTGTTTGATTGTTTATATATGGAGTTGTATGCAACATTTGTTACAAAAATAATTTATTTCAATGTTTGGTTACAATAGCTTAAGTTGGAAATAGAAATTTGAGTAGCAAAAAATAGCCAAATTCTTGCATGCTTTTAATGGTTGCAACAAATGTTGCAACTTTGAGAAATGTGTCCATAGTAAGAATATGGATGCCTATAAGCCTTCCATGAACCTTATATGCATATTTGCAACAAATCTTGCATTTTTTTTTTGTTTTTTGTTCAGAGGAACTGATGGAGGTCGAAATCTTCTTCAGATGTTGTTCTCCGTCGATCTTGCTGCAAGCGATTCTAAACAGTTATGATTGGGAGTGAGAATTGAACGTGTGGATCTCAATGGATTGTTGGATGCCACTAACGCCGGGCTGCCTGCAAGGGAAGTCCCGGGAAGGGGAACCACCATAGGACCCTCCGACGAGCAAGTAAGTAACGAGATATAGGAGCAGCGTAGCGGCGTATTGGAATCGATTTGACTTACCTGAATCGTCTGGTGGAGGGGGTTTATATAGTGGTCGTATGAAGTGGACCAGCGCGAAATTCTCGCCGTCCGTTACACCTCTGCATCACGTTTGTGCTGATGGCAGGACATGTGTTCATATCAGAATTTTGCATTATTATATCGCCCATTCTTAATCACATTACATATAAATAGGTGCTTTTGATCCATGTCTGCTAAATAGTTACAGGTTCTCAGAACATTACAGTGAAATTCATGAAAAGTTGCTACAAATGTGAGACTACGACCAACAATAGATGAATCTGTATAATGCCGCCTACCAGGTCAAGAAACAAATGAAAATCAGTAGACAGTTCAATGCACAAAGCATAAGGGCAGCACAAAATTCAAGATTTCAACGCGAAACCCACGGCAAAAGTCTACATCATTTTGCACTGTTGGAAATCTGAAAGAAAATCGAAAAGATTTTGAGAAACCAAGTGAATAAAACAGAAAGAAAAAGCAACATGAAGCAACCCTGAAGAACTGAGCCAGGGATCCCACTTAATGGCCGCGGAACCGCGGCCGTATGGTGCACGTGTCGGTGCATGTGTCGATGAGTGTCGGTGCTTTGACCAGGCTTTCTTAGGGTAATTTTGTAAATTCGTATATGGATCAGAATGTAAATTTAGGGTTTTTCCTATCTATAAATAGGAAAGTCGAAAGCCAAATGAAGGCATGCCTCTCTTTATTTTTTAATCTCTTTTTAAATTCTAGATTTAATTCTCATTTTGTAATGAATCGTTGAGAGGTCATCAATAAAAGTAGGTCTTTTTATTCATCTCGCATTTTTATCTGCAATTTATTATCTGCTATTTTTATTTTGTTCTTTTATTATCTGCAATTTAGGTCATTAAATAAAAATATAAAAATGAATTTTATCGTCACTTTCCTAATGAGTGGGTAATTTCTCACTTGTTAGGGGTAGGATAGGGAAGGTTTGAGAGAAGGAAATCTCTCTCTCTCCTTTTTTTGCCCAAATAATTTCAATTAAAAGGACGCTCTTTAAATCAACCACAATCCGCTCATTACGTCACCCTATCCTATATGATAGTGGTGATTCCCTAGTTAAACCGGTTGTGGTTGAATTAACTGAAGGTTAGGGCTAAGAGTTAAGAACGGACGGACAAGGACCAAAAAGAAGAAACTAAGTTTCTCTCTAGTCGTGCTAATTCCCGTTGTTGACTATTACCCTAACACCTATATTCTTAACTAGGGCATCGATAGAAGTGAGAAGAATCCTTATTTCGAGCTAACCTAATCCTAACCCTAACAAGCCTTTAAATCAATTTATTCTCATTCTTAGATCTTAAATCAAAACCTACCAAAATTAGGACTTAACTCGTTAGAACTTAAAGAAAAGAACACCATTTCCCTGTGGATCGACTCGTACTCAACCGGCTAGCTACCAAGCGATACCGTCTTGATTGCGGTATTCTTAAAATTAAAAACGCACACAAAAATCTCTACCAATCAAATGGCGCCATTGCCGAGAAAACGATAGTTTATTTCTTTTTGTAATTTCGGGTTAATTAATTAAAAATATATATAAAAATTGAAAAAAAACCATAAAAAATCATCTTGTTATTTTTGATTGGTTTTTGTGCGAGTTGTGCAGGAAAGGAAAACGGACTGATTCAGATCTGAAGCAAATCCAGTGAACAAATCAAGAAATAGAGGATCTGAACAGACATAGGAGAACCACAACAGCATAGAGAAAAATTTGGAAGATCTAAACCAACTAAACCGCCGCGGAACCGCGGCAGATTTAAGCAGTTGACCGCGGAACCGCAGTCAACCTGTGACGTCAGCACCCCAAATTTTCTGTGAGTATTTTTTGTCTTCTCTCCTACCTCCTGAGCTCCAATGAAAATTTTTCCTGCAGGGTTCTTTGCGCAAAATTCTTCTCCCTCTCCAATAAATCATTTTGTGCAGGATTCTTTGCGCCGCAAATAAAAAGAAATTTTTTTTTGGCAAGTGTTTTAGATTTTGTGTGTTACTGCTTTGCATATTTAAAACGGAATCTAAGGCGCTATAACATCAATTAAGATTGGGTGGGGATTTCATTACCCTTTCTAAGACCCCAGAAATCACAAAAAGCATATGTATCACCCTTAAGCTAATTAAAAAATATCTAGACTCAGCCAATTAAGAACTGTCGCGCTCATTAGGACAGAGGAAGGTTGTGGGCATTCAGTCGTTTATCTAAACCTGACTTTATGGTGCCTAGGCTAGACAAGTGAGAAATGTAATTTTAAAAGGCCCGTCTCATGGTGATTCGTGAGTGGAACCCTCCTTTCTTCATTTGTGCTTACCTGGCCACAATTGGCGGTGAAGAGGCGATTTGAGGGATATCTCACAACTTGTCGCTTTGGACCAGTTAGGAGCAGTCTAGTTGACTTAGGAGACCCTAACTCTAGGTTTGATTGTGCATGTTTAAACTGTGATTGTTTGAAAGTGTGTCGTAGTTCGGTACAAATTTTTGCAAAATTCTTTTAAAAAAAACAACAAAACAAAAAAATTTACAAAAAAAACTTGCCTTTTATCGTTAGAATCCCATTGCACCACCTTTCATCCTCACATTTTCCTATTGACGTTTTCTTACCCTCACATTCTACGTTTTGACTATACTACAACTCGTTTAGTGTATGTCCGGTTGGACTAGGGACACTAGCGCCCGCTTAGTCCGTATTTCGTTAGTCGCTACTGACGACGCGTTCGACTCCGAAGTCGAAACTCTCTCCATTCCTTTTTCATCTTTACCTTCATCTTCACATTCATCATTTTCTAAAGAGATGTCAGGATTCAATCCTAACAACCCTTTATCTAACTCGGGACTGATTCCACCTCAACTGGGTGCGAATAACCCACAACCACCTCCTGTTGAAGCGCCACAGCGAATCGCGCTCCAGGATCGTTTCTATCCTACCCGCTCCGCACTTCCTACTCGTCTTTCGCTCCCGCCGACAAATGGGGATAATTTCGAAATTAGGCCCCACTTCATCAATATATTGCCCAAATTTCACGGACTGGAATTCGAACATACCTATATCTTCATTAACAAATTCCAGAATGTTTGTGCAATGATGAAAATCATCCAACTGTCCGATGATGCTATAAGACTACGAGTCATTCCCTTCATTCTATGTGACCTAGCTGAAAAGTGGCTATATAGTACTGCATCGCATTCCATAAACAGTTGGGAAGAGTTTGTTAAAGTATTTCTTAAAAAGTTTTACCCACATCACAAGACCGCGAGAATTCGTAATGAAATTAACTAATTTTCCCAGCTTCCTTCCGAACCTTTTTGGAAGTGTTTCGAACGATTCAAAGACCTTCTTGTTCAGTGCCCTCATCACGGTATTGAGAGATAGCAACTTTGCCAAACTTTATACGAAAGACTGAACCCAGCAACTAAGCAGTTGCTAGAAACCATTTGTCAAGATCACTTCCTTACCAAATCTGACGAAGAAGCTTGGCAATTTCTCGACGATCTTGCTGAACAAACGCTTCGGTGGGAAAGCACTAGACCGACCACTTCGTCCACTTCATCTACTTTCTTCGGTCCGTCTAGGGCAGGCGTTCATCAACTTGACATGTCAATTGCAATGAAAGCCGAAATGACACCAATTATACGAAAACTAGAAGCAATTGAGAGCAAATTCTCATCACCTTCTCCTGCCCCTGCTTTACCACCCCGCACTATATGCGCTTGTTGTTCGGATCCATCCCATTTGACTGAAGAGTTTCTTTACAACCCACCTGCTCAAGGACATGATCAAGTCAATGCTGCTTTTCAGCAAAGACAAAGAAATGATCCATACTCTTCAACTTACAATCCTGGTTGGAGGAACCACCCCAATTTTACTTGGAATCAAAATCAACAACAATTCCAAGGCAAAGAGGCCTCCTCCTCAACAATAAGCCCCTCAACAAACTCAATATCAGCAACCTTTCCAACCCCAATCTTACCAAAATCAAATGAACAATTTTCCACCAAACAATTCTTTTCCTCAAAACAATTTTGTTCCACCAAATAACGATAAGGTTTCCTCGCTAGAACGAAGTCTGGAGGCGTTTTTAAAACAATCAACTCAATCCTCAGCCAACATCCAGTCTTCCATTCAGTCTTTGGTGCAACACACCGCATCACATGGGCAAACCATTGAAGCCCAGATTGCACAACTGAATGCTGCTTTAAGCGAGCGAGAGAAGGGGAAGCTTCCATCTCAACCACTCCCAAATCCTGGTCACCCACAAAATGCACATGTTGCTCTTGAACAACAAAACCATAATGTGAGTGCCGTGACTACATTGAGATCTGGAAGGATGTTGCACAACAATGTTGGCACTGATGATGACACCCCGGCCACCGCTTCTTCTTCTTCTTCATCTTTATCTTCTTCATCTTCGGAGACTGTTCTCCATTCTTCACAAGGCTCTACTTCTTCCACTACTCCGATCGGACCCACGTCTCACTCCACGAAAACACCAGCACTGGGATCCGTTCCAACTCCGTAATCTCCTCCATAAGCATTGGACTCAACAAATTTTCAAAATGTTCCATTTCCAAACAGGTTGAGATCCAATAAACAAAATCCACAAATGGAGAAGATTGTGGAGTTATTTAAACAGGTTAGCATTAACATTCCTCTCTTGGATGCAATCCAATAAGTCCCTTCTTATGCAAAAATCTTGAAGGACTTGTGCACCAAGAAGAGAAAATCACAGGTACCTAAGAAAGTTTTCTTGGCTAGTGCAGTAAGTGATGCTCTTACCCAACCTTTACCTCAAAATCGAAAGGACCCTGGCTGTCCTACAATTTCAATAATTATTGGGGATAAGAACATCAACCGCGCACTTTTAGATCTTGGTTCCAGTGTTAACCTGTTTCCTTATTTGGTATATGAGCAACTAGACGTTGGAGAGCTAAAACCCATACATTGTACTCTCCAAATGGCCGACCGATCCATCACCCATCCTAGGGGTGAGTTAGAGGATGTGTTGATTAAAGTAGGGGACTTCATATTCCCTGTTGATTTTATTGTTATGGACACACAGCCTGTAGCTAACCCCCGGAGTCAAATTCCGGTGATACTCGGTCGTCCATTCCTTGTAACTTCTAATGCGGTGATTAATTGTCGAAATGGTTCGATGAACCTATCTTTTGGAAACATGACAATTGAACTCAACATTTTTAAGTTGGGAAATCAGCCCTCCGAACCTAATGCTAATATACTTGATGTTTGCTCGATCCAAGAGATCACCCAGGAGGACCGTGAGCTCGAGAAATTTCTATTCGATTTAGCAATTTTGACGCCATTAGTGCGTTCCTCCTTGAATCTGATACTGTTTTCACACCCGATAATGACTACGAGTGTTTCACTTTCTCGAACGATTATGACCAGTCACCACCCGAGTTTGAATCCTTTGAATTTTCGGATGAGTTAGCTGAACCATCCGACTCGGTTGCTTACACTCGTTTTGAACCTCTGTTGGAATCCTTCGAGTTTGAGACAATTTCACCGTTTTTACTTCAATTGTTTCGCCTCCAACACTCGAACTCAAGCTATTGCTGTCTCACCTTAAATACGCTTACTTAGGTGAGAATGAGACCCTTCCTGTTATCATCTCGGCTTCTCTAGCCCCAGAGCAAGAGAAAGCCCTTTTAACGGTCTTGCAAAGCAATGAGCAAGCTTTTGGCTGGACTATGGCGGACATCAAGGGGATTAGTTCCCTAATAGCTGAACATCATATTCATATGATGGATGATGCCAAGCCAGCAAGGGATCCACAGAGACGACTCAACCCAGTCATGAAGGAGGCTGTTAAAAAGGAGATCGTAAAATGTCATGATAGTGGTATCATTTACCCTATCTCTGATAGCCAGTGGGTTAGCCCCATTCATATTGTCCCAAAGAAATCGGGCATAACGGTCATAACTAATGAGGCAAATGAGTTAATACCTACTCGCACTCAAACGGAGTGGCTAGTATGCATCGATTATAGAAAACTCAACGCCGCGACACGGAAAGACCACTTTCCTTTACCTTTTATTGACCAAATACTAGAACGATTTGCTGGGCATGAATACTATTGCTTTTTGGATGGCTACTCCGGCTATAATCAAATTCCCATCGCCGAAAAAGACCAAGATAAGACCACATTCACTTGTCCTTTCGGTACGTTTGCTTACCGTCGCATGCCCTTTAGGTTATGCAATGCACCTGCTACCTTCCAGCGGTGTATGATGGGTATTTTTTCAGACATGGTGGAAAAATTCTTGGAGATCTTCATGGATGATTTCTCCATTTTCAGCGACTCCTTTGATGAGTGTTTGCTACATCTAGACGCAGTCCTTACCCAGTGTAAGGATAAGAACCTTACTTTAAATTGGGAGAAGTGCCACTTCATGCTACGAGAAGTCTTAGGACATATCATCTCAAAAAATGGCATTGAGGTAGATAAAGCTAAAATTGAAGTCATTTCCAATCTCTCTCCTCCCAAATGCGTCCGAGACATTCGAGCCTTCCTTGGTCATGCCGGTTTCTATAGATGGTTCATCAAGGGTTTTAGCAAGATTGCTAGACCCTTGACTCTTTTGTTGGCCAAGGACACCACATTTGATTTCGACTCGAGCTATATGAAAGCGTTCGAGTCATTGAAAAACTCACTTACTTCTGCTCACATTCTTTCGTCTCCTGACTGGACGCATCCATTTGAAATTATGTGCGATGCATCTGATTTTGCCATCGGTGCTGTCCTTGGACAGCACATCGAGAAGATGCTGCATGTAATTTATTACGCTAGCCGAACCTTGAACGAGGCCCAATTAAATTACACAACAACCGAGAAGGAATTCTTACCTGTTATGTTTGCATTAGAAAAGTTCAGGCCCTACTTAATCGGCTCTCCAGTCATCGTATATACTGACCATTCAGCTCTTCACCATCTTTTTACGAAGAAGGACGCTAAATCTCGGCTGATACGTTGGATCCTCTTACTACAAGAGTTTGACATTGTCATCAAAGACAAAAGAGGATACGAGAACGTAGTCGCCGACCATCTTTCACGCCTCCCTTCTTCGCCGACGCTTCAATTTCCTATAAAAGACATTTTCCAGATGAGTAGCTATTGACTGTATCATGCGAACCTTGGTTCACAGATATTGTGAATTATTTGGCCACCAGACTTATACCAAATGAATGGTCGAATCAGGACAGACTCCGATTCCTATCCCAGGTAAAACATTTTTACTGGGATGAACCTTATCTATTCAAATACTGTCCTTACCAAATTATTCGTCGGTGTATCCCTGAAAATGAATTTAAGAGCGTGCTGTCATTCTACCACGATCAAGCGTGTGGCGGGCATTTAAGCCCTAAAAAGACAGCCGAAAATATCTTGCAGTGTGGCTTCTACTGGCCACAACTTTTTAAAGACGCACATAATTACTGCAAGACATGCTCCTGATGCCAACACTTGGGCCGGATATCTAGGAGAAACGAAATACCGCTCCAACCAATATTGGTTGTGGAAATTTTTGATATTTGGGGGATTGATTTTATGGGGCCGTTTCCCAATTCTTTTGGGAACTTGTATATTCTCCTCGCTGTTGATTATGTTTCTAAATGGGTCGAGGCTGTGCCCAGCCGGACTAATGACAACAAGGTTATCGTTAGATTCCTCAAAGAAATCATTTTCTCTCGGTTTGGGCACCCTCGAGCAATCATTAGCGACAATGGAACTCATTTCTGTAATAGGACTTTCGAGTCCTTAATGCGAAAATATTCCATTAATCACAAGCTATCAATGCCCTATCATCCCCAAACGCGTGTGCAAGCCGAGATTTCAAATCGTCAAATTAAACAGATATTGGAGAAAACGGTTTCCAAAAACCGTAAGGATTGGTCTTCAAAACTTACTGATGCCCTTTGGGCATTTCGAACTGCCTATAAGACTGATCTTGGCATGTCTTCATATAGGCTTGTTTATGGAAAGGCTTGCTACTTTCCAGTTGAAATTGAGCATCGCGCGTTTTGGGCAATAAAAGAGTTGAATCTATCTCTCGGAGATGCGGGCAGCCATAGAAAGCTGCAATTAAATGAATTAAATGAGCTTCGGGATGAAGCTTACGAGAATGCGGTTGTCGTCAAAAACCGAACGAAGGTGTTTCACGATAAACACCTTATGCGCAAATCATTCAAACCTGGTCAACAGGTTTTACTTTACGATACCCGGCTACATTTCCATCCCGGCAAGCTCAGATCTCGATGGAAATGGCCATTTTTGGTATGTACCGTATATCCGCACGGTGCGGTCGACTTAGAGAATCTGGAGAACGGTTCACTATTTAAAGTGAACGGACACATGCTTAAACCGTTTCTCACCGCGGACCCTTCGGAGGAGCTCCTGCTGTGGCAGGAGCCGATTTACATTTACTGATCTTCCTCCATCTACTCCCAAATTTCGGTTATCCAGCCATAAACAGTGGAAACACTGTTTCAAATAAGTTTGGGGGTATGTCATACTTGTAATTATATAAAAACAAAATAAAAATAAAAAAATAAAAAAAACGTTTTCCAATTTTTGGGGGTATTTTTGTAAAATTTCAGTTTTAATAAATAATAAATAAAAAATAAAATAAAATTTTTTATTTACAAATAAATTCCTCTTTTTAAGAGGTCCTTTTTTCAAATAACCAAAACACCCCTTATAAATAGAACCCGACCACTCTCTGCATTTTACCAAACCCTAAATTATTCCTCTCTAAAAACCCTAGCCGCCGCAGCAGCCAGAGCAAGGAGAACTCACCAGGTAGCCGCGCTTCCGCCGCCGAAGACGCCCTTCTGCCGCTGATCCGCCGCCTTCTTGCTGCGTTGCCCTCTGAAAACTTCAGAGGAGGTTTGCTTTCTCTGATCCTCTCTATTAAAATTTTTAGAAATATCTGCATTCTCTGTGATGGCACCCACTTTGCAATTTGAAAAAGACTTTTCACAAATGTTTGCACACACGATCTATGGTAGCTATTTCGGTGATGAGATCCGAAGGCGTGGGTGAAACTTTTTACTTTTTAACCTTCCTTCACGCTTCCAGATCTTGTCACCCGATTTTACGAGTGCATGGAGGATGGTTGCCTCTCACAACACGGTTACATTAGGTTAATGTGGGGGGATAGGGAAATAATAATCGATAGGGAATTCATCCATGAAGTCACCTTAATACCTAGACTATCTATTCATGATCAACCCCTCCGTTTTGAGGACTACCTACCCTTGATGGGTAATGACTGTTCAAGAGAGCCACGCAAGGGCATTCAGGCTAGAACCCTTTTTGCAAATGTATTAACTGTGTGCCGTTGGGCACAAAATAATATTTTTGGTAGTTCGCACAATACGATATTTTTCACACCATCCCTTCATATCGTGCACACTTTGATGACTAGAAACCCCAGTTATGATATGTGCACGGTATTACTTCACTCAATTGGTGCGGGCAAGAGGGCTGCCAACTATCCATGCCCTATATTGGTGACACAACTATGTCGCCATTTCCTCCCTGTGGAGGAATTCGAATTTTATATGCATGGAGGCATCCCCATTAGACCTCTTCTTGAGGGCGTATCCACGTCCTACACACGCTTACATGATGTATGGTCGCGCACCGAGCCGGCTGAGGACGTGCCCGCCAAGACACCCAGCTCCAGCTCAACAGCGAGCGATGAAAAGCTTACCCCCGCTGCGCAAGCGCGCTTAATGAGAAGAACCAATAGGGGGTAGAAAGATTGATTGGGATGATGACCAACCTTGGTCAGCGTGTGACGAGTTTGGAGCAGGGCATGACCACCCTGCTTGCAAAAGAGGAACGCTCTCGATCACGATCTAGGGGACGCGAGGGGGGGTGAGACCAGTAAGGCTGCGTCTGGTAGACGCCACTGGAAGCAGTGAGGACACTGCTTTTGATAAGTTTGGGGGTGGAGGTGGAATGTAAATAGTTATTTTTGCATTGCATTTGCATAGTTTTATTTTTGTACATATTTGTTTCTTTTTTTGCATATTTAATTCCGCATTGCATCTTTATAAAAAAATATAAAAATTAAAAAAAATTAAAAACATAAATATATATATATATATATATATATATATATATATATAAATAAAACTAAAATTGAAAAATTTTAAAAAAATTATAAAAATTGAAAAATTCAATTTTGGCCATATTTGACTTAAGTTCAACATGACGGTTGAATAGTAGGGAAAAATTAGACCCTAAAGTTAGTAAATTAAAAACCCTAAAAATAACCTTTCTTAAAGTTTAACTGTAGAAAATATATGTCCTTTTAGTTTATTTAGAAATAGGCAAATTTTTGAGTTCAGTTCTTAGGCTAAGTCAAAATAAGGGAAGAGTATTGAAATTTTTATTTGAAGTGTAAGTCTGAAAAATAATTCCGAACTTTAAGTCTAAATTCTGAAAATATATACCCTACAACTAGCACATACACGCACCTTAAACCTTGGGATAGTAGAGGATATCTTGAAATGCTCTTGTCTAAAATCCTTAGTATGAGAGAAAATAAAATAAAAGTAGAAGTGGTGAATAAAAAGATAAAAAAAATGAACACTGGTTTTGTAATTACTTAAGGCTGCATAAATAAAAAATATAGCGAGAGTGCTTTATCACCTAGTGCCTTAGACCAACTGTTTTGGGAGTCACTGCTAAGCCTTAGGTATTGCAAGACGAGAAATTACGCCTAAATGCGCAAGCACATTTTGTAATTAGTCGTTTAGTATCTCAAGAAATATTAACAGTCGCATGAAGGATGTGTGAGCAATTTCATCTAAAATTCACCAACTAAAAGTATTTTGGAAGATGGACAAGAGTATGATAGCTTGAATTGAATTTCCAAGTGTAGAGGTGATAATTACACACACGTAGGGGTATATGATTAGGGTTTGGATGAGAGATAGGAATGAAAGATAAGGCTTATACCTTCAGTAAAGATGATAAAAATTCCTGAGTTGAGACAGCACCTTAGAAGGAAAATTCAAAAGATACTGAAAGCTTAATAAATTTGCAGAACATATACGATCTCAAGTTAAATGAAAAGTGAGTGTGAAAAATATGGGTTGATGATTTCTAAGTTAAAGATAATAGAATTTCTTGCTAGAATACCGAATTGAAGAATGAAAGATAACAGGCCAAATTGATCGGATTTTGTGGGTATTATCCGCTGAAAACCCTCAGGAGACAACATTCCTCCTATTAGGGACACCTAGAGGTTTAACGGCTTGTTGCACGAGCTCAGTGCAATTGCGATTCCCTGCGAAAGTGAGGTTAGGTTTTTTTCGAGAATAAAATTGGTTTTGCTCGGGACGAGCAAAAGATAAGTTTGGGGGTGTTCCCCTCCGAAAGACGGCGCAAGACTGGACGTCTTGCCTGAAATTCGGGGCAGATGCTAATTGGCTTTATCCGTTTACCTCTCCGAAGATGCCAAGTTGATTTATGGCACCGTGTATCGGAGGTTTAGACGGATGCGGCCGATGTAGCAGACTTCGTCAGATTCTCCCTCGCTTGAGGGGTTTTTGATTGTGGGGACGCTCTTCCCTGCAGGCGCAAGCCCCTGCAGTTAATTACGCTACCGCATCGCGGCAACAACTTTCTCCTTCTCCAGAACTTCACTTCGTGTCATGTGTGTTTGTTTTGTTTGTGGTTACCCGTGGATTGTATACGGAGACTGAGTAATGCCGTCGCCCGTAGGACGTGGATTAGTCCAAATCCGTATTTACTTAGATTTGGGTTTGGTGTTTTTAGTTTAAGAATACATTAGCCGAATTTGAGACTAAGATCAACTTAAACGTTCGTTAAGGATACGTTAGTCTGATTTGAGACTAAGATCAACTTAACGGGATCGTCTAGATCCATTTCCAGTTTAAGGACGTAGTGGTCCATTTAATATATGGCCGTCGGGACCCGTCACCTCTCTGACGACGTTGAAGGATTACAACGACATATGTCAGATGAGTTCGGAGATGTACCCTTGAACCAAAGTTGATTTGGAGTTTTATAGTCCATTTGAGTGTTTAAGGATACGTTAGCCGTATTTGGGGCTAAGATCAACTTAAACGGGACCGTTTGGATCCGGCGAAAGAGCATTTGGAGGCTCTATTGTTCCAGTTTAGGGACGTGGTGGTCCGTATTCCAGTTTAGGGACGTGGTGGTCCGTATTCCAGTTTAGGTACGTGGTGGTCCACGTTCCAGTTTAGGGACGTGGTGGTCTATGTTCCAGTTTAGGGACGTGGGGGTCCGTTATTAGTTTAAGGACATTTCGGTCCAACATTAGTTTAAGGACATTTCGGTCCACGAGTTTAAGGACCCCGCAGTCCGTGGTGATGTGTGGTCGTCGGGACCCGTCGCCTCTCTGACGTCGTTGAAGGATTACAACGATGGGTGTCAGAGGAGTTCGGAGATGCACCCTTGAACCGGATGTAAATTGATTTAGGGAGCAACCATGCTCAGTCAATTTAATTTAAGGACTTATGGCCATGACCGGGCTAAGTCCAGTTGAATGTTCAACATTTTTATTTGTCTTTGGCTTATTAGGCCTGTGCTAGGGCTTTGCCCCTTTTTTAAATAATGCACTGCATTATTTTTGTTTTGTTTGGGCTCTGCCCATTTATAAGTGATGCAGAGCATCTATTTTGTTTGGGCTCTGCCCTTTTTATTGCACTGCAATTTAATTAGACCTGCTTGGTCTTTTTGATTTGGGCCTGGCCCTTTAGGAAATGCATTGCATTTATCAGGCGCTTTGCGCCAATCAGAGAGCGCAAGCGCTTGTAGTGTTGACACGTGTTGCGCAAGCGCAGTGCGCTGTGCTAAAGCGTTGCACCGGCGCTGCTGACACGTGGCGCGCTCTGGTGGCTTGCGCCAATCCAGGAGCGCAACAGCGCAGTTTGCAAGTGCAACGCACTATTAACTTAAGAATCTTTTAGATTCCAGAACCAATGGTTCACAAAAAAGTGCAAAGCACTGTTTGTTTCCTTGATCGAATTTAGATCAAAGAAAAACAAGTTTTTCTTTTTATTTCAAGAACCAAAGGTTCATAAAAGTGCAAAGCACTGTTTTTATTTTGTTTTTTTATTAAAGATCATTGATCTTGTTTTTAGATCGATGATCTGTTCATAAGAGAATTTTCTCTTTTCTAAAGGCTTTTTACCTTTTTTGTTCTTGAGAATTTCTCTCCAATTCTTCAGAGTTCTCTCTGTTTAATTTCTCACAAAATGTTGATGCCTTTGAATTGAGGTCTGGGATCCTTTTTATAGTGCCCATAAATTAGTTAAATTTGTTAAAGAGATCTTTCTCTGAGTGATTTGGGGAATTTTCCCCACCGTTGGATCTTTGATCCAAAGGCCTCTGTTTTACAGAAGAAAATCTTCTTGTTTTAACAAGAACAGAAAAGATTTCTTTAAAATCTCAATTCTGTTTTGCGCAAACGCCCCAGCGCGTGACACGTGTCAAGCAGCGCACAGCGCAGCGCAACTGCGCTGACACGTGTCGCGCAGCGCGAACGCAGCGCACCTGCGCTGACACGTGTCGCGCAGCGCAACTGCGCTGACACGTGTCGCTCAGCGCAGTGCCTGCGCAACTGAAGCGTTGCTTCCTTTAATTTTGCTTAAAATAGAGCTTTGCTCTGATTGGGCGCGCCTTCTTGGGCGCTGCGCTGATGCATCTGCGCCTGACACGTGGCGTGTTGCGCGCAGCGCAAAGAATCTGAAGCGTTGCTTCATTTATTAAAATTTAGATTTTCAAAATAGAGTTTTGCTCTGATTGGGGTAAACAGGGGGTATTTGTTCATATCAGAATTTTGCATTATTATATCGCCCATTCTTAATCACATTACATATAAATAGGTGTTTTTGATCCATGCCTGCTAAATAGTTGCAGGTTACAGGTTCTCAGAACATTACAGTGAAATTCATGAAAAGTTGCTACAAATGTGAGACTACGACCAACAATAGATGAATCCATAAGATGCCGCCTACCAGTTCAAGGAACAAATGAAAATCAGTAGACAGTTCAATGCACAAAGCACAAGGGCAGCACAAGATTCAAGACTTCAACGCAAAACTCACGGCAAAAGTCCACATCATTTTGCACTGTTGGAAATCTGAAAGAAAATAGAAGAGATTCTGAGGAACTAAGTGAAGAAAACA
The DNA here is from genome assembly GCA_030015575.1 of Agapanthus africanus. NCBI lineage: Eukaryota > Viridiplantae > Streptophyta > Magnoliopsida > Asparagales > Amaryllidaceae > Agapanthus > Agapanthus africanus. Next base: position 902,729,183 of record JASDDO010000019.1, on the reverse strand, counting down.
GAAGGAAAAAACAACATGAAGCAACCCTGAAGAACTGAGCCAGAGATCCCACTTAATGGCCGCGGAACCGCGGCCAAACATGCCTTTCTGCCGCGGAACCGCGGCTGTATGGTGCACGTGTCGGTGCATGTGTCGGTGGGTGTCGATGCTTTGACCAGGCTTTCTTAGGGTAGTTTTGTAAATTCGTGTATGGATCAGAATGTAAACCTAGAGTTTTTCCTATCTACAAATAGGAAAGTCGAAAGCTAAATGAAGGCATGCTTCTCTTTATTTTTTAATCTCTTTTCAAATTCTAGATTTAATTCTCATTTTGTAATGAATCGTTGAGAGGTCATCAATAAAAGTAAGTCTTTTTATTCATCTCGCATTTTTATCTGCAATTTATTATCTGCTATTTTTATTTTGTTCTTTTATTATCTGCAATTTAGGTCATTAAATAAAAATATAAAAATGAATTTTATCGTCATTTTCCTAATGAGTGAGTAATTCCTCACTTGTTAGGGGTAGGATATGGAAGGTTTGAGAGAAGGAAATCTCTCTCACTCCTTTCTTTGCCCAAATAATTTCAATTAAAAGGACTCTCTTTAAATCAACCACAATCCGCTCACTACGGCATCCTATCCTATATGATAGTGGTGATTTCCTAGTTAGACTGGTTGTGGTTGAATTAACTGGAGGTTAGGGCTAAGAGTTAAGAACGGACGAACAAGGACCAAAAGGAAGAAACTAAGTTTCTTCCTAGTCGTGCTAATCCCCATTGTTGACTATTACCCTAACACCTATATTCTTAACTAGGTCATTGATAGAAGTGAGAAGAATCCTTATTTCGAACTAACCTAATCCTAATCCTAGCAAGCTTTTAAATCAATTTATTCTCATTCTTAGATCTTAAATCAAAACCTACCAAAGTTAGGACTTAACTCGTTAGAACTTAAAGAAAAGAACACCATTTCCCTGTGGATCGACTCGTACTCAACCGGCTAGCTACCAAGCGACACCGTCTTGATTGCGGTATTCTTAAAATTAAAAACGCACACAAAAATCTCTACCAATCAACATGCCTATTAATGGCGGGATGCGCTCATTAATGGCGAAATACGCTAGCGCGAGATACGGGTTGTGGAGCGGTGGAGATCTCGTCGTGGCGAGATACATGGAGCCGTTACGGGGGCGCTTGGGCTCCGTACTCTCGGTTGAACAGGGAACCCGAGGAAGCTTGGCTCGGTGGATAGCTTGGTGGCCGAGGAAGCTTGGCTGTAGGATTGCTCGGAGGAGAGCCGTCGGATGGCCGTTTAGGCGAAATTGGGAAGGTATTCCGGAGATATCCCGGAAAGGTCGGATGCAACCTCAAAGGCGAAGTATCGGAGAATGTCCCCGATGCATCATACTTGTTCCGGCTCCGTAGCCCTCAGGAGTCTAGTAGGCTTAGCGGATGACACGTCATCCGCCACGTGTCGTGATCTGGTGAATACTCGTTTATGAGCCTCCATTAGCCCTCCACTCTTGCCCTGACCTATTTATGGGTCGGGGTTGAGAGTGTTAAGTCCGGTTTTTGATGATTCAACCTAAGATTCCGCTGCAATGGGTTGTCGGATGAAGACGCATCGTTTGGAGCCTACTCGTCTTGAATCCCTAGATCCACGTGGCAGCTCGCGAAGCGCCTCAGTTCCCGCGTGTATCTTTGGTGACGTCAGTGTATCAGTGAAATGATTGCGCCTAAAAAGGGGGGCGCCATTTCGTTCACTCGGCCGGTTGGGCTACGTGCCACGTGTCCTCTACTGGGGGTAGGACGTGGGTGGCTGTCACCCGAATCCTGGCGAGAGGGGACGTGTCCAATGGCCGGTTGCCACATAGAGTCTCGGTGGCCACTTGGTGTGACGCTTCGTTTTGGTGGGAACGGATGCGGACCGTTGGATGCCTTCTTGCTGAGTGTATAAATAGGAGGTTCATCCCACGACCATTAGTTTACCCTAGCCATCTTTGTCATCTGAAGATTTTCCGCGCACATTCGCTTAGGCGGGAACTTCAGTTGTCAAAACTTTTCCTCAGCTAAATCTTTCTTGAATCAGGTTAGATGTCTTCCTCCGAAGTATCTATTCACGTAGTAGGGGTTGAGTCGGGTGATGAGGCTTCAGTTTCTGGAGCCGAGCCCAGCGCGTCTTCTTCCTCCTATGCTTTCGATAGCTGAGAGAGTTCTTCTTCTACTTCATCCTCGTCTTCGTCTTCTGTGTCCGGCTCGCCCCAGGAGGAACGACGCCCTCGTCCCTCGTTGTTGGGGGGCGAAATGGGCCCCCAAGGCGCGTATCGGGAATACCCGTGATGCGCCCTCAGTTTTGAACCGTCTGGATGAGCTTTCTGACATCTGGGCCCATTTTCATATACCCTCTGGCTATTCACTTCGTTTGGCTAGGGAGGGCGAGCGGGAAGACCAGGTGCAGGGCAAAGAGATTGCCCTGTACTTGGAAGTGTTCTGAGCAAGAATGCGTTTGCCCTTCTCGCCTGAGGTTTGTGTCGTACTCCATTATTTTCGTCTCGCCTCGGGCCAGCTAGCGTCGAATTCATGGAGAATCCTCCTTAGGTTTCTGGTCCGGTTGAAGATTGATCGGATCCCCTTTGATTTGAGCCTACTCCTTTCTTTCCTTTGCTATAAAAATCAGCTGGGTGTATCTTTCAGTCAAAAAACATAAGGGTAGGGCTGCTGGTTTGGGGGTAGTGGTCGTCCCTTCTTCCATCCACGAGTGGAAGGAGAAGTTTGTCTTCGTCAGACCACCGGAGGGTAAGGATTGGCCGGTGCCCATCAAGTGGCATAGGGCTGACTGTCCTAGAGTTAGGCAGTCGAATGCTCCCGAAGTAAGAGTGGTGTCTCAATAGGAACCGATCCAGCGGGTTGATGTCCTGCTTTTTGAGCAGGCTTTGAGCTGGGCGGGACTCAGTCCCGTGCGCTTTAAAGGTGAGTTAGGGCTCGTACCAATCTATTTAGACTTACTTAAATTTAGTTGCTTTTTTTTCTTTTGTCGCTGATCTTTTCTTATAGTATCTTGCAGAGCCGATAGATCGCTCGAAGATTATGGCTGCCATGGCCGCCAAGGCCCAGGGGAGGAAGGGTGGCGATGCAAGCTCATCCCGGCTTGCTCCGAGTGCGACTCCCCGGCAACCACCCACAGCCCCTACAACGTCCCCTGTTCCGGAGGAACACCGTAGGGGAGGACAGAAGCACACGTGAGATGCGGCCCCCGGTCTAGGACATAAGCGCCGTCTTCTGCCGAATCCCCACTCAAGCAGCAGAAGATGGTAGTTTCTCAGCCCCCTCAGGCCGGGATTCAGGTGCAGGAAGGCGACTTCTGCATCGAGGTGCCCTCGGGCTCTCTGTGGCTGAAAGTTTACTGGCGGACATGGAGAAGGCAGTGGGGACCAAGATCCCCCGAGGCGCCATGAAGGCACAAGTGGCAGCGATAGCTCAGGAGGTCGTTCAGGTCGGCAACTCTCCCAGAATTTCTCTGAGTATATATATATATATATATATATATATATATATATATATATGTATATTTTTTTTTATCTTTTAACACGGCTCCCGTTTTCCCAGGTCCTCCAGCATTGCGCTCTCCTCATTGCAATGGAGTTCGAGAAGGTGGCCCCTGCGATGAAGAAGGCGGGCGAATCTTCTTCGCGAGAAGAAGAGCTCCTCGCCTGGCCGTAACAGGCGGAAGAGAAGGCGGCCCTTCTTGATTCGGGGTTGGTCACGAAGGGCCTGACGGTATCCGAGTTGAAGGAGTCCCATCGGCTCCTAACTGAATCTAACCAGGCCAGGTCCAAATAGGAGAGGTCAACGGGCTCTTTGATGCCATGAAGAGGCAGACGGACTCGTTCAAGCAGGATGCTCAGGCATCTTGCGAGGCGGCGAAGCTCACAGAGGGAAGAGCGGAAATGTCCGTGGAAGAGTAGAAGACTTCTGACCAGTTCTACCTCGGCCTCACCGACTCCGCGGCCGTCAGGTGGCACAACGCTCTCGATTCCGTTAAGGAAGCCATGCCCGGGTTCGAAGATCAAAAGCTTCGTGCTAGGTATCCCCTAGCCGAGAAAGCACCGCAGAGGGGCAGTGCCGAGCCGGCCTGGGGAGGCGAGGCGGCGGGCGGAAGCGTCGAGCCGGACGTTGCGATCGTAGCCCCAGAAGGACATGCTGATCAAGGGGAAGTGGCGGCCGAGAAGGCAGTTTGAGCTACCCCGCCTCAGTCACTAAATTTTGTAAGCCTCCGGACATTTTGTAAGGCTGGGGAGCCCATAGTACCTTGTATAAATTTTTTGGATATAAATAAAGTACCTTTAGCTCGCAGGTATACTGATCCGTAAGTATTTTTATCTCGCAAGTATTTTACCTCGCCTTTAGAGTGCTTCTATTTTTGCAAGTGTAGATAGGTCGGTGTCCAGCGGACGCATAGCACATGCAAAGTTAGGCGTCGAGTGCTGGGCGAGCGCGATGTACGAGCTAGCAAAAGCCAAGTCATAGGTAGACCGGTGCCTACCATCTCCTGGAGCTGAGGTGATAACCGTGCGCTGCGTATATAAATCAAACAAACGCTAAGTATAGGTAGGTCGGCGTCCCACTCACCCCGGAATCGAGGTGACGATCGCGCGTCATGTATATAAATCAAACGAACGCCAAGTATAAGTAGGTCGGCGTCCTACTCACCCCGGAGTCGAGGTGACGATTGTGCATCGAGTATATAAATCAAACGACGCTAAGTATAGGTAGGTCGGCGTCCCACTCACCTCGGAGTCGAGGTGATAGTTGATCGTGCGTCGCGTCTGAATTGGACTTTGAAAAAGCCGGGTAGGAAGCTGCTCGATCGCCTCTAGACGAGGGCTTAGGATCCTCGGAGTGGCCGGGCAGGAAGCTACTTTCAGCAGATGAGCCGAGCAGTAAACTGCTTGGCCTCCTCTTAGCGAGGGCTTTGGGTCCGCGAAGTGGTCGGGCAGGAAGCTGCACCTAGCGGATGAGCCGGGCAGGAAACTGCTTGGCCGCCTCTTGGCGAGGGCTTTGGATCCTCGGAGTGGTCGGGCAGGAAGCTGACCACAGCAGATGAGCTGAGCACGAAACTGCTCGGCCGCCTTTTGGCGAGGGGTTTGGGTCCGCGGAGTGGTCGGACAGGAAGCTGCCTCAGCGAATGAGCCGAGCAGGAAACTACTCGGACGCCATTTGGCGAGGGCTTCCTAAATTCTATATTTTTCTGGGAGATGTCGTTCAACCTTCTTTGACCCATATTTTAAAGGAAGTACGACATGCAATCCGGTGCCACGTGGTCATGCCATATTGGGAAAGTGAAACATCCCGTGATTTGCGTCGTAACGCTAGAAGATCTCGGTCGTTGGATGATTTCTTGCTGAGGCTATAAATGTCGAAGGCGTGGTCGAATTCCTTCTAGATGCTACGTTTCTTGAAGATAACGTGCCGCGCATACACCATCAGGGAGATCGTGTCCCGAGACGACGTGTACTTTTATGGTCTTGACCGTTCCAAGGTGACGTATGAGGCTATAATAAGTCGTTTGGAGGGGCACTGTGGGCGTCTTCTTCCCCGACGATCTCCTCTCTTGTAAGTGTTGATCTACGCGATATGGAGGTCATCCCCGGGTCTTTATAATGTTCTGTCACCTCAGGCGATGGATGAGGCATTTGATAAGATGTATACGGCCCATGAGCTTGGCCTTATCTCGAAGAGTTGGAGGGATCACTCGGTGGACATTCTTCTCGAATGATTTCAACAGAGCTTGGTTATGGCGTTGTGCTCGGCGGTCGGGGATCCCGGCGAATCTGTAGTTTCTAATGTCCACGAGCATCGCCAGAGGGAGCGGGCGGAGGCTGCCTGGCTTGGCTGGAGAAGCTTTCTTCCGAGTACTTGATCGCACGCTTTTGGCGTGTCGGATGTTCAAAGAATTTAAGTGTAACCGCGATCAGGACGGTGTCGCTTTGCAGCTAGCCGGTGAGCACGGGTCGGTCCACAGGGAGATGGTGTTATCTTACCTTCTTGTCTTAGACGAGTTAATAAAGAATCTTGTATGTGTTTGTTTGATCTAACCTATGTGTTTATCTGCAAGTATAAAGTTGTTAAGAAAATACGAGATTGTAAGCTAAGAAATCCGTACTCAAAAACCTTTGAGCCGAGTCTTGACCAATTGAAGCTAAGCAATCGGCAACAACGTGGATTAGGGGATTTAAGCGCGGTATTCGTGGAATCCGGCTTATTTACCCTTGTCCTTCCGTTCTTGTCTCTTGCCTTCGCCTCCGGCCAAACCGAACGCAACCGGTCGTGGTTAGGAATCACCGTTACCTTGTCAGGGTACGGTGCCTAACGGAGCGCTTGCGTATGGTTTGGGCGAAGTTCAAATGGAAAATAACGGGAAAAGGAATTGGCAAAGAAATGTTAACTTACAATACCGTATTAATTCTTATCAACAACAATAATTACAACATTTACAAAATGAACAAAAGAGAACAAAAAGAAAAGAACAAAGAAAAGAAAAGAAAAGATACAAGTAATAAAGAGCATGAATAAAATTGCATGAAATAGAATGCAAGTAATAAAAAGACAAGTAATAAAAAGCGAGTAATAAAAGAATACGGAACTAGGACCCAAGCCAAGCATGTGCTCAATAGCCAACCCTTAAACTTGCAAGCTCAATGAAGAGGTTGCAAGATCAAGGGAAGGGTAGAAAACGCATGTGAAATGAAGTGCTAGTCCCGGAAGAAAATACGACCCTTGAGATCAATAACTAACTCTTAACCATTCAACCTCAATGAAGAGATTGAATGAGCAAGAGAAAGCAGAAATCTCAAGGGGGAGCAAACTAACAAGAAAGATAAAGAACCCTCATCTTCATTAATCTTCCACTCAAAAGCTCTCACTACAATTTAATGGAGAAAGAATGAAGAAGAGGAAGAAGAAGAACAAAATTCTACAAAAAAGAGAACAAAGAAAAGCTCTCTTGGTTAAGCTCTGGTCCGGGGTATTTATAGGAGGTAAACTGGAATTCTAGGGCATCCACCAGACCAGAAATGAAACACCCAAAATACCCCTGAAATTTGACAGTGAGTGGGCCCCAAACTGCGGCGCATGCGCGGCCAATACCCCCTATTGGCCGCGCATGCGCGGCCGTACAGTGGAGTTGGGTAGTGGTTTTTGGTCAGAATCCCTGGTTTTCTGTGCCCTCGTGTTTGTAATCTTCAAAATGCACAAAAGTCTTCAGAATCTTTGCAGATTTCCAAGTCCAAGATTGCATATCTTTGTTTACTTTTGACTTTTATCTCCCTCGAGCTCCGCGCACCCATTGATTCTTGTGCAGCCCACCTCGTGCTCTGTGCTTGTCCCAGACACGAATGACTACTGTCACATGTCTTGCATCGGGAACCGGTACTCGGCACTGGATGGATATGGATGACCGGAACCCGGCTTTTATCTACTGTCAACAGATGTTCTGCTTTTGCCGTAACTGTGGAGATTTCGTCTTGAATTGCAATATTTGTACTGGAAACCTGTATTCTGTAAACATGTAACAAACACGGATTAAAAGTACCTACCTATAAACACACGAGCGTAAGAATGGACGGTATAAAATGCAATATTCTGATATGAACAAATACCCCCAAACTTAACTTTTGCTCGTCCCGAGCAAAACCAATTATTCACAAAAATAAAATGATAACCGCACTTTCGCAGGGAACGCGATTGCACTGAGCATGTGCAACAAGCCGTTAAACCTCTAGGTGTCCCTAGTAGGAGGAGTGTTGTCTCCTGAGGGTTTTCAGCGGATACTACCCACAAAATCCCGTCAAGCTAGTTTCATAAGTTAACGTTGATTCTACTCCTATAGTTTAGTATTTACGATAGAAACTCTATCATCCTAAGTTAGGAATATCCAACCCTTAATTTTCACACCTCCTATCTATTTAACCTTGGATCTCCTGAGTTTTCCTTCTAAAGTGAGGCCTCAAATCAGGGATTTTTATCTACTTTACAGAAAACACAAGTCTTATTCTTCATCTCTATCTTTTATTCAAACATCGATTATATACCCCTACGTGTGTGTATATTTGCACCCCTACACTCAAGAATTCAATTCAAGCTATAGTACCCTTGCCCTAATACCTAATACTACTTCTTTTCATTAAAGATGGACGGATTTGCTCACACACCTTTCATGCGACTATTAATGCTTCTTGAGGCACTAACGGCCGATTACTGAATGTGTGAACTTAAAGCGTAAATAGCAGTTTCCAGGTCTTGACTTTATTCTATTTTTTTTCTTTTTCTTTTTCTCTTTTTTTTTCTTTTTCAAGACCGGATATATTTTTTTCAATATGCTCTTTTGGTGTTTAGCTTCAAATACCGTTTTTTCTTTCATACTAGGCTTTCAGGCAAGAGTATTTCTAGGTATCCTCTACTATCCCAAGTTTCAAGGTGCGTGTAAGTGCAGTTTGTAGGGTATATACTCTCTAAATTTGAACTCAAGAAAAGAAACTATTTTTTAGACTTATCCTCCGGTAAAGCATCAATACTTTCCCTTCATCTTGACTTCACTCAAGAACTGAACTCAAAAATTGTAAGAACGTATACTTACCAAAGTTAGACAGAATGAGGGTTATTTTTAGGGTTTTCAATTCCTAAGCCTAGAATTTAGTTATTTCTAATATATCAACTAAACTTTTGGAATAAAAATCTAAGTTACCCTATTAGCTATCTTGACGACAAAGTTTTTATATTTTTTTTGGAAATTTTTTGATTTTTATGGGTTTTTCGAATAAGGTATGCAAATGCAAAATATACAAATGAATGCGAAGGAAGAAAGCTTACCGAGCACACCCCCAAACTTAAACTTGACAGTGCCCTCACTGTCAGGCTATACCAAGAGGGTCAAAATTGCCGGCGCTCCCTACAACAAATTATATACAAAAAGGAAAACAAAAATATGTACAAAAAAAAAGTGTCCCCCCCAAACTTAAGTAAAACAGTGTTTCCACTGTTAAGCGTTGAAGTTCAGGATTAGGGGGGAAGGAACAGTATCAATCTATACAAGGCCTTACACAGGCCAAAAGTTAGCACCAACCATTCAAAAATCTTATCATGATGAAGCAGTGGCTGGTGAAAGAAGGCATAGAGAAAAGAGATGGAAAATACGCGAGACCGCTTGTGGAGAGAAGTGGAATGCGGTCTCGGTAGATGAGAAGAAGAATGGCGGAAGGGAAAAAGAAGTGGAATACGAACTTGAGGGTGCAAATGGAGTAAATAGATTAGCACAATTTGTGATGACCGATGTGTAAAAATCGATTGTGCTAATCTATTAACCCGTCGAGAGATTGGGTCAAATCCCTCAAGATTCGTAAGAAACCATGGGTACGCCGAACTTGGTAAACCAGACACAGGAAGTGAAAATGGTACGGGTTCTTGCAAGGTCGGAACGATGGAAAGGGTGGAGGGAAGTGGTTGAGGAAGGGTATCGGTTATAGGCTCAGGAGGGTGTACACAGTCAGTGGAAGGAACAGGATGAATTGGTAAATCCGACTCATCAAACAAAACTGATTCATCCTCAAGACTATCCTCAAAATTTTCCTCAAAATTAAGCTCATCCATGCATATTTCTTCAAAATCAAGACGCATATGGGTTTCGGGAAAAACAGTTAAAGACTCGGGATGATGAATTGGGGAGAAAAACCTAGTCAAATCTATGGGTTCATCATCCAAAATATCCCCAGCGTCAATATCCTCAATCAAGTGAAAATCAAGATTCTCTGACACCTCATCAAAAGCATGGATATTAATTGATTCTGGTTCTAAGATATAGGTGTAGAGGTCAAAAGGATTATGTATGGTTTCACTTGGAAGGGACCCTTCACAATCGGGCAAATCAAACACTACGAAGTCGCACAACTCATTCATCATTCTATCTTCAATTGATAAATCATGTGGGATACTCGATAGACTTTCAAAACAGGAGTTGTGGGATTCAATTTGGGACGGGTAGGTTTGATTTGGAAGGGGGTACATCTCACTCTCTCCACTCAAAGTCACAGCCTGTCCTGCCGCCTCATCATACATTGAAAAATTTGGAGCTAGTTGAAAACTAGCTACCGGGTCACTAGGTTGTATGAGAGCGGCCATGGACGCATTCAAATCCATCATCTGTTGGCTTGACGCTATCCTAAAGTCTTCCAACGACTGTTCCAGACTAGACATGGGTTGTGATGGGGTTTCAGTAAAAGATTCAAAGTTATTTGGATACTGAAAACTCCCAAATGGCGGTTCTGAAGCAATGTCTAGGGAAGGTGCATAAGTAGGGTAGGATTGGTAGGAATTGAATGGCTGGACAGGAGTGGGATCAACATTGGGATAAGAAGGTGAATGGAATTGTTGATCCCAAGAATTTGAAGTGGTGAAAGGAGTGAAAGATCGGCTATGAGATTGTTCAATACGTTCTGCAATAGACATAGGTCTTGGAATTGCAACATGACTCGAAGAAGGGGTATCAACGTAAGAAGGGGTGACTGTTTGAAATGGTTGATATGAAGTGGATTGCGGAGTCAAATTGTTTGTCCTAGACGCGTCTATCCGATCTTTCAAAGAAATTTTTGGCATGGAGGGGTCGTTCGATGTTCGGCCAAAGCAAGAACCGTAAGAAGTAATGTCCGGTTGTGGGTACCAAAGTTCGGCAAGAGTTTTGCGAGGTGGAGTACCCATGATATGAAGAGAGAGTGAAAGAAAGGAAGAGAAAAGGAGGGGAAAAAGAATGTGATTTTTTTTTTATTTTTTTATTTAGTTAGTTGTTAGCAAAAGAATGAAGTATACACAAAAAAGAATATGGACAAAAATCACGACACAAAAATACCACACACCTAATCGTTCTAGGGTTCACCTAGGTCAACTAGACCTGCTCGAGAACTTGATTGTCGAAGTAAAACTGTGTCGAGAAACAGGCTCAAGATACACTGATCACGAGGCCAGGTAAGTGCAGAGATAAGGGGAGGTTTTCCAACGCTTTCGCGAAGTTCCTTAATTAAATAACCCTTTCTCTTTTGGCGGTTTCGCCGTTAACACTTTCCTAGACACCCCGTAAACAATATACCGTTAAGCAAGCTTCTAAATACAGTTAACTTCTCCTAGTGAGCGCGAAGTCCTTAAGGCTTAAAGTCTAATTTCTTTTAAAATTTGTGCGGGTAAACGTTATGCTCAAGTTCGTGATTTGTGGGCCACGGAAAAGGTGATGAAATCCTTTACCGTATGTTGTGGGGTTCGCTTGCCCTTAAGTCCGTATTAATGTATGCAATGCGCAATTCAAAAATTCTATAAAGAATAAAACAATCGTTTTTTTAGTTTAAGCTCAGCACTGCAACAAATACGGGTTAGTCAATTTTGGCGTTTGCTAGCGAACTTGCAAAGAATCCTGCAAAGAATAGTATATTGGAAGCGTCGGATTTGAGAAGAAGGTGTTAGTAAAGTACGTACCGTTAAGTTTTGGGTTAGGAAACCCCCGTTGAATCAAATCCGGTAAGCTTGAAAGGTTCGCTTGCGCGGGTCAAACTACCCGGATCTTTGGCACTGTACTTTGTAAACACCTTAGCCTTGAATGTACACTTTGCTCCCCACAATTGCAGTTTGCAAACTTGCAAAAATCTGCACACTTGCCCACAAAAATTATTGTCCAAAAAAAAACAAAAAAGAATATATATATATTCTTTTTTTATATACAAAAAGAATATTAACCCGAATAACAAGAAAGAAAATACGCTACCGTCTCCCCGGCAACGGCGCCATTTGATCGCACGCTTTTGGCGTGTCGGATGTTCAAAGAATTTAAGTGTAACCGCGATCAGGACGGTGTCGCTTTGCAGCTAGCCGGTGAGCACGGGTCGGTCCACAGGGAGATGGTGTTATCTTACCTTCTTGTCTTAGACGAGTTAATAAAGAATCTTGTATGTGTTTGTTTGATCTAACCTATGTGTTTATCTGCAAGTATAAAGTTGTTAAGAAAATACGAGATTGTAAGCTAAGAAATCCGTACTCAAAAACCTTTGAGCCGAGTCTTGACCAATTGAAGCTAAGCAATCGGCAACAACGTGGATTAGGGGATTTAAGCGCGGTATTCGTGGAATCCGGCTTATTTACCCTTGTCCTTTCGTTCTTGTCTCTTGCCTTCGCCTCCGGCCAAACCGAACGCAACCGGTCGTGGTTAGGAATCACCGTTACCTTGTCAGGGTACGGTGCCTAACGGAGCGCTTGCGTATGGTTTGGGCGAAGTTCAAATGGAAAATAACGGGAAAAGGAATTGGCAAAGAAATGTTAACTTACAATACCGTATTAATTCTTATCAACAACAATAATTACAACATTTACAAAATGAACAAAAGAGAACAAAAAGAAAAGAACAAAGAAAAGAAAAGATACAAGTAATAAAGAGCATGAATAAAATTGCATGAAATAGAATGCAAGTAATAAAAAGACAAGTAATAAAAAGCGAGTAATAAAAGAATACGGAACTAGGACCCAAGCCAAGCATGTGCTCAATAGCCAACCCTTAAACTTGCAAGCTCAATGAAGAGGTTGCAAGATCAAGGGAAGGGTAGAAAACGCATGTGAAATGAAGTGCTAGTCCCGGAAGAAAATACGACCCTTGAGATCAATAACTAACTCTTAACCATTCAACCTCAATGAAGAGATTGAATGAGCAAGAGAAAGCAGAAATCTCAAGGGGGAGCAAACTAACAAGAAAGATAAAGAACCCTCATCTTCATTAATCTTCCACTCAAAAGCTCTCACTACAATTTAATGGAGAAAGAATGAAGAAGAGGAAGAAGAAGAACAAAATTCTACAAAAAAGAGAACAAAGAAAAGCTCTCTTGGTTAAGCTCTGGTCCGGGGTATTTATAGGAGGTAAACTGGAATTCTAGGGCATCCACCAGACCAGAAATGAAACACCCAAAATACCCCTGAAATTTGACAGTGAGTGGGCCCCAAACTGCGGCGCATGCACGGCCAATACCCCCTATTGGCCGCGCATGCGCGGCCGTACAGTGGAGTTGGGCAGTGGTTTTTGGTCAGAATCCCTGGTTTTCTGTGCCCTCGTGTTTGTAATCTTCAAAATGCACAAAAGTCTTCAGAATCTTTGCAGATTTCCAAGTCCAAGATTGCATATCTTTGTTTACTTTTGACTTTTATCTCCCTCGAGCTCCGCGCACCCATTGATTCTTGTGCAGCCCACCTCGTGCTCTGTGCTTGTCCCAGACACGAATGACTACTGTCACATGTCTTGCATCGGGAACCGGTACTCGGCACTGGACGGATATGGATGACCGGAACCCGGCTTTTATCTGCTGTCAACAGATGTTCTGCTTTTGCCATAACTGTGGAGATTTCGTCTTGAATTGCAATATTTGTACTGGAAACCTGTATTCTGTAAACATGTAACAAACACGGATTAAAAGTACCTACCTATAAACACACGAGCGTAAGAATGGGCGGTATAAAATGCAATATTCTGATATGAACAGTACTATCGTCAATGTTTTCTTAATTCTCTTCCTCCTTTACTGTAATAGTTGTAAGGCTATGGAGCCAAGAATACCTTCGAGTAATAAAAAATTTTCTTTTGGTCAAGGTTGCCGTGCATTATCTCTCTCTTCCCCATCCCCCTCTTCCCCTTTTTTCGGCCGACCTGTGCCCCTTCCATGTCCCCTAACTTGGACCTGAGGAAAAGAAGAAAGGGCGGGGTTATGGGTCGGTGTCGAAGTCTAATTTGCATGAGGACTTTGTTTGGAAAATTTAGCTGATATAGAAAGAAATTACATTATTTGAGAAAAAAGAAAAAAGGGGGAAACACGTTTATCTATACAACTTAAGCTTTTTGGTGTTATATGGCCGAGGGAAATTGTGCCCTTTGGAGTCCTTGCGACGGTAGGCTCCACCAGGCAGTGTCTCTGTCACGAGGAAAGGCCTGTCCCATTTTAGGGAGAACTTATGTAGCTTCGCTTGGTCCACGAACTCGTTTCGTCGTAAGACCAGATCTCCTGTCTTGAAGGCTCAATGCCTGACTCGGGCGTTATAGTAGCGGGCGGTTTGCTGCTGATAGGCGGCCATCTTGATTTGCGCCCGATCTTGTTTTTCTAATAAGAAATCCAAGTTGCTTCGTAGTGTCAAGGTGTTGGCTCGTCGTCAAAGTTCTCGACCCGATAGCTGGGCAATCTGATTTCTGTGGGGACCATCGCCTCGGTACCATAGCAGAGGCTGAATGGGGTTTCTCCCATGGGTGTTTTTCTCGACGTTTGCAGTGCCCATATTACCCGAGGTAGTTCCTCAACCCAGCCGTCTTGCCTTCCTTCTAGGCGAGTTCGGAGCCCTCGAATGATGCTTCGGTTCGCTATTTCGGCTTGCCCATTGCATTGGGGGTGGGCGACCGTGGTGAACTTCATTAATATGTGATAGTCGTTGCAAAATTCCTTGACTTTGTCGTTCTCGAAGTTGGTTCCGTGGTCGGTGATGATGCACCTCGGGATCCCGAATCGGAAAATCACGTTGTTCTGCAGAAATTTTATCGTAGAGGCGGCATTTGGTTTCCTGATAGGCACGGCCTCAATCCACTTCGTGAAGCAGTCTACGGCGAAAAGATGTACCTGTGTCCACCCGTGTCGGCGGGAAGCTGGCCCACCATATCCATCCCCCACTGCACGAATGGCCAAAGGAATCTTAGTGGCGTTAGTTCGGTGGCGGGGAAACGTGGGATGCTACCAAAGAGTTGGCAGATCTTGCATCTTCTGACCATTTTCTCGGTATCTCGACATATTCCCAGCCAATAGTACCCCGCTTCCCAGAGTGCGCTACGATCGGCATGTGACAGAGCCAACCATGCTACCTGTGGCTAGAAAATATCCCTCTACAGTCACACTACGGCTGTCTATAAGATATCAAGAACAGTATAAATAAATAAACTTTCTAATACATGTTCATCTGCTAGAATAAACGAGTCAAGAAATAATATGCGGAAGCAATAAATCCAATAAACAGTAACAATCTGGAAAATACGTCCCAAATACGGGCTCACATCAGGAAATGAAAGTACAGAAAAGAAACTAAACAAAGCTAAACACTAACATGCTCCTCGCTGTTCGGCCTGTCGGCTGAAATACTCCTGGTCAGCCTATGAAAGAGATAAAGGATCTGGGCCATGCAAAACCCAAACGTCAGTGCGTCATAATATCAAATAATAGAATATAATCAAGATGTAACAAGATATGCAGGCATGAAATATAAACAATAACATGAATGTAATAAGTAAACACGGATATAGAACAGTGAAGTATATCAGTGTATGTGACGTGCGGTGATCAATCTAATCTGTGCTACCGGGTTATCTATTCTAAAGTTTGTTTGAAATCAATTTGTGTATTCCTCCATGTAACTCAAAAGAATATGTCCCGTTATCCTCCGGGACGACGAATCAGGTAGTGGGAGTCATGAATGACTCTGTCCCGTTATCCTCTGGGACCACGGATCAAGTAAGAATCATGAATGATTCTGTCCCATTATCCCCTGGGATCACGGATCAAGTAATACCCTCTTAAGATACACTTCAATTACACCTTCGATTTCCCCATACCCCCAAGGTTATGTGTTCAAGTCAGATATTGATAAATCTGGAGCTAATGCCAACATAGGATCAAGCAGGTACATGTTTTGTCTGAATAGACAACAGGATATGTCCGTCGGGACAACAAGTCAGGATTGTTGGCATTAGTAACAGGATCAGGTAACAGTTCAAGTAGTGGTGTATCAGGTCATGACAGATAGTGCACAGGTATCAAACGGATGCTCGTAATAAAACTGTAGCAAGTACGGATGCACGATAAAAGTACGGATGCACAGTAAAACACGGATGCACAAATATCTATCAGGGATTACATCTACAACTCCATGACTACGCATGATGCACATTATCAAGCATAGGGTACTAATATACCGGTAACATTGTATAATAAGATATGGCATGCAACTAGATATATAATCAATAACACGGATACAAACGGATATCGGAAAAACGGTAAAACTGTAACATGGATGTGCAATGCAATAAACATGTAATAATTCTATACCTATAGATGTAAAATATGTTGCATAGCCTATAACGAGATAAAATTGCATGCGACTAGATATGTAATAAATTGTACGGATGCGAACGGATATTGTAAAATCGTAAAACTGTAACATAGGATGCACAATGCAATGAACATGTAACATTATTATTAATATGGATGCAAAATATGTATCATAGAATATAGCAAGATAAACTTGCCTGATCGGATCTCATTACGGGATGCGTACGCTGCGTTCGACGTCGGGTAAATATCGCAATGTACACGCGCATGCATGGGATAGGACCAGGCAAAGCAAGAAGGTGACCACGCTGGTTGGGAACGTCGACTGGGTCGCCCGGATCGTCGGCGGCGGCACGGCTCCGGCGAAATGCAGGTAACGAGAGCTGCAGGGGCTCTTTCGGGGTGTGCAGGTTCTGGTCGGGGTGCAGGTTCTGGTCGAAGTGTAGGGAGGAGGAGAAGAGGTCGTGATGATGGGGATGGCGACGACGGAGGTCAGAGCTCCGGCGATGTGGGCGTCCAAGCGAGGGTGGGGTGAAGACTGCGGGTTCTTGAGGCTCGGTTCTTGCAGGGTTTTCATGGTCGGGGTGCTCAGGGAGAAGAGGTGGCGGCGGCGAGATGGAGTCGACGACGTGAGGTCGTCGGGGTGAGGCGACGACGGCGAGGCGAGGTCGCGAGGTGCACGGTGAAGGTTGAGTTCTTGGGCTGAGGTCGTCGGGGATGGGTGAAGGCCCGGGGTGATGGTGTGGATGAGGGTGAGGAGGTGGAGGCGTTGGCTGCGGTGGTGACGACGGCGATGAGGGCAGGCGAGAGGCGCGGCGTGGGTTCTCGCGATGACGAGGCGGGAATGAAGTTTTTGAGAAGAAGAAGAAGATACGTGGGTGATTAAATAGGGTTGGGTTTTCCAAGGAAAAATCTTAATATAATATATGTATCTATTTATATATGTGGAGGAGAGAGGGGATCAGTTAGGATCCGATCTTTAAATCAAACGTTTAGTTTTAAAAATATAATTCGTATATAATTAACGGAAATAATTTATGGAATTTAATATCAGGAAAATTTAAGTTTTTGGCTAATAAAAAATTACTCCAAAATAAGCCCGGGTCGGGTCTAAAACTACGGTTTAAAAATATGGATAATATATGTATAAACCAAAACCAAAATAGGATATCCGGGTAACGAAAATGCATACCCCCAAGAACGGATATACGTAGCGTGCACGTAGCTATCTAAACGGGCCCGTTTCACTGAATAGGATGAGAACCAGATGTACGGACGCTACGACAGGGTTAGGGGTATCATGCAGGCTATGCTAGATATTTTTAAAATATTTTATTTAATTATATTTGTATTATTAAAAATATGCAGATGCCAGATATAATGCAGATATGCAAGATATAAAACATGACAATGCACGGATTCTTATAATTAACCGGGATAAATCATAAACATGAATTAAGACGGGTTTCCATCATGCGGGTCGGGTTGGATGCAAACACAGATACCAATTACACTATTCGTACCCATAACAGAAATAAATCAAGAAATACCACTCGATATATAAATTTATAAAACAAGTCATGGTATAACGAACTAGGGTGTTACATTATACCCAACTACAAAATGAATTTCTTCCTTGAAATTCTCGGAACAAGAAAAAAAACAAGCAAACATGAATCTAAGAGAAGAGGTATGGAAAGTTCTGTCGAATCTCGTCTTCTTGTTCCCAAGTCGATTCTCCGTGCGAGCGATTCCCCCATGAAATAAGTACGAGAGGGATAACCATGTTCTTGAGGACCTTTTCTTCTCGATCAACAATCGACATCGGTCGTTCTTCATAGGTCAAATTCTCCTTTACAGTCAACTCCGAATGATTTAGTACGTGTGTTTCATCTCGAACATACTTACGGAGTTGAGATACATGAAACACGTCATGAACATTCGCCAAAGATGGTGGTAAAGCCGGATCGATAAGCCACTTCTCCAACACGCTCAATAATCTCGAAAGGCCCCACGAATCGAGGACTAAGCTTGCCTCGACTCCCAAAATGAATCACTCCTCTAGTCGGTGATATCTCAAGAATACAAGATCACCAATAGCGAACTCAAGAGGTCTTATCGATGTATCAACCCAACTTTTCTGCCGATCTTGTGCTGCCCTCATGTGATTCTGAATAGTATTACCTTTCTCCACGGTTTGCACGATAAGATCTGGTCCCAATAATCTTCGTTCTCCAACAGCGTCCCAACAAACGGGTGAGCGACACTTGCAACCATATAAGGCTTCGAATGGAGCTATCTGAATAGTTTCCTGAAAGCTGTTATGATATGAAAACTCCACCAAGTGTAGATGATCCTCCCATGAACCCTTGAAGTCTAACATGCAACCTCTCAACATATCTTCAAGAGTTTGGATCATTCTCTCTGACTGGCCGTCTGTCTAAGGATGATAAGTAGTGCTAAACTTCAATCGCATCCCCAAACTTTCCTGTAGACTTCTTCAGAAGTGCGATAAGAATCGGGTATCACTATCGGAAACAATGCTCGCAGGTACTCCATGCAATCTCACAATCTCCTGCATGTACCGCTTTGCTAACGCTTCTGTTGACTGACCAACTCGAAACGGTATGAAATGAGCTGCCTTGGTTAATTGATCAACAATCGTCCAAACTGCAGTGTTGCCCTTTGGACTCCGCGGTAAAGCTGTCACGAAATCCATGGTTTTATATTCCCACTTCTATTAAGGAATCAGAAGTGGTTGCAATAAACCAGCTACCCTTTGATGTTCAGCCTTAACTTACTGACACACCAAGCACTTCGTTACAAAGCGGGCAATCTCCCTTTACATGCCTTCCCACCAGAAATACTGGCTTAGATCACGGTACATCTTCGTGCCTCCTGGATGTACGGAATATGCGGAACTGTGCGCCTCCTTCATAACTTCTTCGCGAATGTCTCCTTTCGGTACACACAAACGGATACCATATCGCAACGAACCATCTTCATGAATCAACAAGTCCGTTCGAAGTCCCGCTTCTACCTATTCTCGAAACTTCTGCAATCATGGGCTGTATGACTGCGCTGCTTTAATGTTATCGATCAAGGACGACTGTACTTGCAGCTGTATCAACTGTCCTGAAGAATGCGGTAACACGATCTCCAACTCAAATCTCCGAAACTCTTCGATAAGATCCTTCTGTGCAGTCAGCATTCGAATTGCTGGCAACCGAATAAGCGCATCCGGTACTACATTAACTTTCCCGGGATGGTACTTGAGATCAAGGTCATAGTCAGCCATCAGCTCCAACCATCTATGTTGCCTCATGTTAAGCTCTTTCTGCGTGAACACATACTTTAGGCTTTTGTGATCGGTGAATACTTCAACCCTTTCACCCAATAAGTACTATCTCCAAATTTTCAAAGCGAAAATCACAGCTGCTAGCTCCAAATCATGAGTTGGGTAATTCTTCTTATGGGTCTTCAACTGTCTCGATGCATAGGCTATGAATTTCCCATGCTGCATCAAAACACATCCCAAACCTTTCCCAGACGCGTCGCTGTGAATTCCCAATCCTTCAGAACCGTCTGGTACGGTCAAAATAGGAGTGGTTATCAACCTTTGCTTCAACGCCTCAAAAGCTGACGCACAACCATCCGTCCATACGAACGGTACCTCCTTCCGTATAAGCTTGATCAAAGGCTCAGCCAATCGAGCAAAATTCTCCACGAATCTTCTGTAGTATCTTGCAAGTCCCAGAAAACTTCTGATCTCCGCTACATTCCTCGGAATCAGCCAATCACGAACTACTGCAATCTTCTCAGGGTCAACGGCGATTCTATCTCCGAATATGACATGCCCAAAAACTTCACTTCTTCAAGCCAAAACTCGCACTTGCTCATCTTTGCATACAATCTTTCATGCCTCAATATCTGCAGTGCGATCCTCAAGTGTTCTGCATGCTCTTCTAGGCTCCTCGAGTAGACCAGAATATTATCGATGAACACCACTATAAACTAGTCCAAGAACGGTGAAAAGATTCGGTTCATCAAGTCCATAAATATCGCCGGTGCACTCGTGACTCCAAATGGCATCACTAAATACTCGTAATGTCCATATCGAGTTCGAAATGCAGTCTTGCAGATATCCTCTGATTTAACTCGAACTGATGATATCCGGATCGCAAATCCAGCTTCGAGAATACCCTCGCGCCACTAAGTTGCTCAAATAATTCGCCAATGCGAGGGATCAAGTACTTGTTCTTAATAGTCACCCGGTTTAATTCTCGATAGTCGATGCACATCCTTCTTTTGCCATCTTTCTTCTTGACTAGAAGAACCGGAGCTCCCCAGGGTGAGTTGCTGCTGCGAATCCAACCCTTCTCTAGTAATTCGGTAACCTGCTTCTTGACTTCTTCCAACTCTACTGGTGCTATCGGATAGTACGCATTTAAGATGGGCGCTGCACCAGGAATAAGATCAATCGTGAACTCTACATCTCGCTTTGGCGGTAAACCCGAGATGTCCTCGAACACGTCCATGAACTCTCAAACTACAGCAGGCGCTTCCTCTTTATCAACTTTCATCGACGAAAGAACGACGCTTGTCGGCCTAGCCCTAAACTCGACTGGCCCGACAGAATTGCTGCCTCCAGCAAAAACAAACTTCGGATGTCCGGAAATTTGGAAAATCACTTTCTTTGCCCTACAATCAATGTGGGCATGGAAAGTGCCGAGAAAATCCATTCCCAAGACAACATCAAAACTGTTGGTATCGATCACCAAGAAATCTGCAAATAACTCTCGTCCGCAGATAACAACCGAACAATCCTTGCACTCTCTACTAGATATGTTCTTCCTATTCCCAGTGTGTATGTCCTAACAATAAGATAGGGCCATGCAAGCAATCAAGTGTGCAGCAATAAACTTGGACGACATACAACAATGGGATGCACCAGAATTGAATAATGCTAATGCAGGAAAATCATGAACAAGTAGGAAACGACTTCATCTGAAGCCAAGATACTGAAGAAGATAAATTGTAAACAGGATTCAAGCTTGCGACAAAACATGGACTGGTAAGCAAGGCAACCGAGAAAGCAAGGTAATATAACAACCATAAAACAAAGAGATGAATCAAGACTAGGACTCTAAGTTACTTAAATAGAGGACCGCATTGTAACCATATTGCAGTTCATAGTTACAATCACATAACTCCGTTCAAGTCGCCCAAATTCTAGTATTAGAATCAAAAGAATAGGACGAGAGAAACAATAGGGAACCAAAAGGATTTCAAGTCGAGATGCAAGGTCATTTGCATATCGTCAAGACAAGGGTCAAGAGAAAGATAAGATTCAAGGATCACGACAAAAATGTGGCAGGATATGTTCCTAATTACGGGTTTTCTGATTCGTGTATTGGGTCCAATACCGAACTACAAAAGAATCAAACCCGATTAACCTAAATCCTATGGCTCTGATACCAAACAAACCCTGTCACGCCCCTCTTCCCAGAGTGCGCTGCGATCGGCACGTGACAGAGCTAACCATGCTACCCGTGGCTAGGAAATATCCCTCCACAGTCACATTACGGCTGTCTATAAGATATCAAGAACAGTAGAAATAAATAATCTATCTAGTACATGTCCATCTGCCAGAATAAACGAGTCAAGAAATAATGTGCGGAAGCAATAAATCCAATAAACAGTAACAATCTGGAAAATACGTCCTAAATACGGGCTCACATCAGGAAATGAAAGTACGGAAAAGAAACTAAACAAAGCTAAACACTAACATGCTTCTCACTGTTCGGCCTGTCGGCTGAAATACTCCTGGTCAGCCTGTGAAAGAGATAAAGGATCTGGGCCATGCAAAACCCAGACGTCAGTGCGTCATAATATCAAATAATAGAATATAACCAAGAGGTAACAAGATATGTAGGCATGAAATATAAACAATAACATGAATGTAATAAGTAAACACGGATATAGAACAGTGAAGTGTATCAGTGTATGTGACGTGCGGTGATCAATCTAATCTGTGCTACCGGGTTATCTATTCTAAAGTTTGTTTGAAATCAATTAGTGTACTCCTCCATGTAACTCAAATGAATATGTCCCGTTATCCTCCGGGACGACGGATCAGGTAGTGGGAGTCACGAATGACTGCCCCGTTATCCTTCGGGACCACGGATCAAGTAAGAATCATAAATGATTCTGTCCCGTTATCCCCCGGGATCACGGATCAAGTAATACCCTTTTAAGATACACTTCAATTACACCTTCGATTTCCCCATACCCCCAAGGTTATGTGTTCAAGTCAGGTATTGATAAATCTGGAGCTAATGCCAACACAGGATCAAGCAGGTACAGGTTTTGTCTGAATAGACAATAGGATATGTCCGTCGGGACAACATGTCAGGATTGTCGGCATTAGTAACAGGATCAGGTAATAGGTCAAGTAGTGGTGTATCAGGTCATGACAGATAGTGCACAGGTATCAAACGGATGCTCATAATAAAACTGTAGCAAGTACGGATGCACGATAAAAGTACGGATGCATAGTAAAACACGGATGCACAAATATCTATCAGGGATTACATCTACAATTCCATGACTACGCATGATGCACATTATCAAGCATGGGGTAGTAATATACTGGTAACATGATATAATAAGATATGGCATGCAACTAGATATATAATCAATAACACGGATATGAACGGATATCAGAAAAATGGTAAAACTATAACATGGATGTGAAATGCAATAAACATGTAATAATTCTATACCTATAGATATAAAATACGTTGCATAGCCTATAACGAGATAAAATTGCATGCGACTAGATATGTAATAAATTGTACGGATGCGAACAGGTATTGTAAAACTGTAAAACTGTAATATAGGATGCACAATGCAATGAACATGTAACATTATTATTAATATGGATGCAAAATATGTATCATAGCATGTAGCAAGATAAACTTGCCTGGTCGGATCTCATGACGTGATGCGTACGCTGCGTCCGACGTCGGGTAAACGTCGCAATGTACACACGCGCGCACGGGACAGGACCAGGCAAAGCAAGAAGGTGACCACGCTGGTTGGGAACGTCGACTGGGTCGCCCAGATCATCAGCGGTGGCACGGCTCCGGCGAAATGCAGGTGACGAGAGCTGCAGGGGCTCTGTCGGGGTGTGCAGGTTCTGGTCGGGGTGCAGGTTCTGGTCGGAGTGCAGAAAGGAGGAGAGGAGGTCGTGATGATGGGGATGGCAACGACGGAGGTCGGAGCTCCGGCGACGTGGGCGTGCAGGCGAGGGTGAGGTGAAGGCTGCGGGTTCTTGGGGTTCGGTTCTTGCAGGGTTCTCGTGGTCGGGGTGCTCAGGGAGAAAAGGTGGTGGCGGTGAGATGGAGTCGACGACGCGAGGTCGTCGGGGTGAGGAAATGACGGCGAGGCGAGGTCGCGAGGTGCATGGTGAAGGTTGGGTTCTTGGGCTGAGGTCGTCGGGGATGGGTGAAGGCCTGGGGTGGCGATGTGGATGAGGGTGAGGAGGTGGAGGCGTTGGTTGCGGTGGTGACGACGGCAATGAGGGCAAACGAGAGGCGTGGCGTGGGTTCTCGCGATGACGAGGCAGGAATGAAGTTTTTGAGAAGAAGAAGAAGATACGTGGGTGATTAAATAGGGTTGGGTTTTCCAAGGAAAAATCTTAATATAATATATGTATCTATTTATATATGTGGAGGAGAGAGGGGATCAGTTAGGATCTAATCTTTAAATCAAACGTTTAGTTTTAAAAATATAATTCGTATATAATTAACGTAAATAATATATGGAATATAATATTAGGAAAATTTAAGTTTTTGGCTAATAAAAAATTACTCCAAAATACGCCCGGGTCGGGTATAAAATTACGGTTTAAAAATACGGATAATATATGTATAAACTAAAACCAAAATAGGATATCTGGGTAACGAAAATGCATACCCCCCAAGAACGGATATACGTAGCATGCACGTAGCTATTCAAACGAGTCCGTTTCACTTAACGGGACAAGAACCAGATGTACGGATGCTACGACAGGGTTAGGGGTATCATGCAGGCCATACTCGATATTTTTAAAATATTTTATTTAATTATATTTGTATTATTAAAAATATGCAGATGCCAGATATAATGCAGATATGCAAGATATAAAACATGATAATGCACGGATCCTCATAATTAACCGGAATAAACCATAAACATGAATCAAGACGGGTTTCCATCGTGCGGGTCAGGTCGGATGCAAACACAGATACCAATTACACTATTCGTACCCATAATAGAAATAAATCAAGAAATAACCACTCGATATATAAATTTATAAAACAAGTCATGGTATAACGAACTAGGGTGTTACACTTGGGATTTACTTAGGCTCGGGCCCTGATGGATGTCGGAATCTCTCCGTCGATCTTGCCGCCAACGATGCTGAACGGTTAAGATTTGAGATGAAGGTTGAGTGTGTAGATCTTAATGAGTTGTTGCTTGTTGCTGATGCTGAGCTACATGCAAGGGAAGTCCCGGGATGGGAAACCACTGTAAGACCCTCCGACGATCAAGTAAGTACCGAGAGATATTAGGGCAGAGTTGCGGCGTAATGGAATGAGTTTTCAGATATCTGAGTCGTCTGGAAGAGGGGTTTATATAGCGGTTGCATGGAGCGAGCCGATCCGAGATTCTCACCGTTCGTTATGCCCCCGCGTCACGTTCACGTTGATGGCGGGATACGCCTGATTGTTCCGCTAAAAAGTGAGTGTGTTCGAAAATAACCGCAATCAAGACGGTGTCGCTAGTAGCTAGCTGCGATGAGTACGGGTCGTCCATAGGGAAACGTGCACTCTTTTCTTGCTTTAGACAAGTTGATAAAAGAAGAGTGATTGTTTGTCGTTACAGATATAGAATTTATAAAGAAAAGGCTTGTAGGGTTCATAGAACTTAGTAGTAATGGATGAATAATTAAAAATGACTCCTTTTATCCTTTAAAGTTTAAAACTAGATCGATAGTGATGAATGTAGATTAGGATTTCTTGGAAGAAACTAGGGTTTCCCCACTATTAACCCTTGCCCTTGTATTGATCTCTATTCATGTCTAGCCCTTAACAAAACAAGTGTTAAATCAATCTCAAATCGTGGTCGTGACTATCAATAAATTGGTAGCGTGCCCGATAAGGAGGTTAACATTTATTTTGCTAAAGTTTATAGACTTTAAAATGTATAAAAAAAGTTAAAATATTTTCTCATCCATTGTTATATCCTATCATACAAACCCTGGCAAGTTAGGAATTACTCGCTCATGGTTAAGTTAGTAGAAAGATTGAAGAATGAAATCATAATGAAGATGCAGAAAAGTAAGTGCAGAAATTAAATGCGGAAAATAAATGCAAGAAGAATTAAAAACAACTATCTTTATTAATCAACTATTGCATACAACTTTTCTCCTTAGAAAGTAAAATACAAGAAGCCTAGTTTGCTCTAGATCTCTCTCTTTTAAGAGGTAGATGAATAGATGATGATCGCTCAGATATGTAGATCTCTTGATCTCTTCGGTGATGATTTTCAATGTGCAGCTCTCGATCCTATATATAGTCCCAGAAACTAGAAACCCTAGACGCCATCTGTGAATATATGCCGTTAAAATCAAATCCCCGAAATATCACATCGTAGGGCTATCAAAACGTCGCGGAACCATCGTATATAGCCTTGTTTGTCTGCGGTTCCGCCGCAGTTTAGTGGCATCAAATTTTGGGATTTTTTATGGTATTTTATGTTGATGTTTGGAGATCCCCTTGATGTCAGATTCTTAAAATAATTCTCTGAGTCTCTGCTGTTGCTAGATCTCTCGATTTGCTTCTAAATTTTGGCCGATTCGGTTTCGATATCCCGATCTGACTCGGATCTCTTGCTTGGATTTCAGACCTGAGCTAATATCTGCACATTATCTCAAATCATAGTGTTAGTAGTATTTGGTATTTTTTGAGATATTATCCTAACCATTTATATGATATAATATGTTAAGAATATTAATTAGAAATATTTGATATGATATGCATATTTTAATTACAAAGATTTCATTTAAATATTATATGCATATATTTTCATTCATTATGTTAAATATAATGTAGAAACATATAATAATAAACTTTTTACAAATAAACCCTCATATGTTCTATATTTAAAATAAATATCTTTTAGTACTTAAAAATAGTAGGGAAAATATTCATTTAAATGTGTAATATTTTAGACTAATTAAATACCCCCAAACTTAACTTTGATCGTCCTGAGCAAACTAGTTATTAAAGAGTAAAAAAAGAAGAAAAATCTAGCATACTTTCGTAGGTAACACGATTGCACTTAGCACGTGCAATAAACCTTTAAACCTCTAGGTGTTCCTAGTAGGAGGAGTGTCATCTCCTGAGGGTTTTCAGCGGATTACATCCATAAAATCCTATAATGAAAGAAAGAAGATGAAAGTTACATACAAAGATAAGGAACTTATAAAAGAAAGAACTTGAAAATAAGAGTTTCAAACTATGCTAGATTTTTAGTTGCCTTGAGCCTTATCTTAATAGTCATGAAAAGATGTCAGAAATCACATCATCTCTCAATAAAACATCGTCTTTAGTCTTCCTCCCTACCTTTCTTCCAAACATCGACCATATACCCCTACGTGTGTGTAAAAAACATTCCTACACTTAGAGAATTCAATTCAAGTTATCATACTTTTGTCCATCTTGCTTAGTACTTTTTATTTGGTGAATATTTCAGATGGAATTGCTCACACATACTTCATGCGATCGTTAATACTTCTTGAGGTACTAACCAACTGATTACCAAATATGCTAACTCATTAAGGCGTAATTAGCAATATCCTAGTCTTGCAACACTTAAGGCTTAGCAGTGGCTCCCAAACCAGTTGGTCTAAGGTACTAGATGATGAGGCACCTTTGCTATATTTAATTCCACCAAGTTGCGGCGGAAGGGCGGCCAAATAGGGGGAATCGCGGCGGATCCGTGGCGCTTTGATGGCCGTTGGATGTGATATTTGGTGGCTTGGATCTAATACCCCTAAACTTAATTTTGATCGTCTCGAGCAAACTAGTTATTAAAGAGAAAAAAAGAAAAACCCAGCACATTTTCGTAGGCAACACGATTGCACTTAGCACGTGCAACAAGCCTTTAAGCCTCTAGGTGTTCCTAGTAGGAGGAGTGTTGTCTCTTAAGGGTTTTCAGCGGATTACACCCACAAAATCCCATAATGAAAGAAAGAAGATGAAAGTTACATACATAGATAATAAACTTATAAATGAAAGAACTTGAAAATAAGAGTTTCAAACTACGCTAACTTTTTAGTTTCCTTGAGCCTTATCTTAATAGTCATGAAAAGATATCAGAAATCACATCATCCCTCAATAAAATACCGTCTTTAGTTTTCCTCCCTACCTTTATTCCAAACATCGATTATATACCCCTACATGTGTGTAGAAGACATCCCTACACTTAGAGAATTCAATTCAAGCTATCATACTCTTGTCCATCTTCCTTAGTACTTTTTAGTCGGTGAATATTTCAGATGGAATTGCTCATACATTCTTCATGCGATCATTAATACTTTTTGAGGTACTAATCAACCGATTACCAAATGTGCTCACTCATTAAGGCGTAATTAGCAATATTCCAGTTTTGCAACACTTAAGGTTTAGCAGTGGCTCCCAAACCAGTTGGTCTCAAGCACTAGGTGATAAGACACCCTCGCTATATTTAATTCCACCAAGTTGCGGTGGAAGGGCAGCCAAATAGGGGGAATCGCGGTGGATTCGCGGCGCTTTATGGTCGTTGGATGTGATATTTGGTGGTTTGGATCTAATACCTCTAAACTTAACTTTGATCGTCCCGAACAAACTAGTTATTAAAGAGAAAAAAAGAAAAGAAAAACCCAGCACACTTTCGTAGGCAACACGATTGCACTTAGCACGTGCAACAAGCCTTTAAGTTTCTAGGTGTCCCCAGTAGGAGGAGTGTTATCTCCTGAGGGTTTTCAGCGGATTACACCCACAAAATCCCATAATGAAAGAAAGAAGATGAAAGTTACATACAAAGATAAGGAACTTATAAAAGAAAAAACTTGAAAATAAGAGTTTCAAACTACGCTAGCTTTTTAGTTGCCATGAGCCTTATTGTTCAGTCGAAAATATTGCACATTTGATGGAACATTTTCTTAATTTTGTTAAGTACTTAAAGGTGTTTATCGTAAATTTGGAAAATATGTGGGTTTATCTGTAAAATATTCTTTATCATATGTTTATACACTATACTTAACATTATGAAGGAAAATATATACATATAATATTTATACAATATTTTAGTAATTTAAATATGCATATCATATCAAATATCCCTAATCAATATTCTTAAAATATCATATCATATAAAATAGTTAGGATAATATCTCAATAATATAACAAATATTACTAACACTATGATTTGAGATATTGCGTAGAGGTTAGCTCAGGTCTGGAATCAAGGAGATCCGAGATGTCGAATCAAATCTGCCGAAATATTGGAGCAAATCACAATATTTAATAACGGCAGAGATTCGGAATAAGATATGCAGAATGTACACATCTAAGAAATCTCCAAATGTCAACACCAGAGACTACAATAAATTTCAACTCATGAATCCACTAAACCACCGCGGTTTAGCGGCCAAATGCAATATATGCCGCGGATCCGTGGCAAGATCTTGGCCATAGGATCTGATATTTTGGTGGTTGGATGATAGTTGCATATCCTAACTTATGGGATATAAGGTTTGTATCTTCTGTGACTATTTAAAGGACCGAGAACCACACTTGGAAATCATCAATCCGAAGCGATCAAGAGGTCCACAGCAATCCACGAATCTAGGAGATCAATTGACGCATCATCTACTTCCAACGAGAACAGAGATCGGGAGTATAAACTAGGGTTCTTGTACTCTAAATTCGATGGATTTGTAAATGATAGTTGATTAATAAAAAGGTAGATCTTTAGTTTAATTCTTTGCATTTTACTTTCGGCATTTACAATATGATCTCCTTCTTCATCTTCTCTTCAATCTCAACCATGCGTGAGTAATTCCTCACTTGATAGTGTTCGTAGAATTAGGGTAGATCAATGGATGATAAAATCTCTTAATTTCTTTTATATCTTTTAAAGTTTATAAACTTTAGCAACATCCTAATCGGGCGCTCTACCAATTTATTGATAGTCTCGATCGCGATTTGAGATTCTATTAACTTTTATTTTGGTAAAGTCTAGACATGAATAGAGGCCAATGAAAAGATAAGGGTTAAGAGTGGGAACCATATTCTCTCCAAAACACTAATTTGCATTTACCATTATCGATTTAGTTTTAAATCTATTAAAAGATAAAATGAGTCATTTTTAATTAATCATCCATTACTACCAAATTCTATGAACTCTACAAGCCTTTTCTTTAGAGATTCTACATCTGTATATCGTAGATCTACAATTAATCACCCCTTCTTTCATTCAACTCGTCTAAAACAAGTAAAAGATTCGATATTTCCCTGAGAACGACCCGTACTCATCTCGGCTAGCTACTAGCGACACCGTTATTGATTGCAGTTACTACTTTTACTAAACACTTTTCCAAAAACATCATCAATCACTTATCTTAACAGCCATGAAAAGATATCAGAAATCAGATCACCCCTCAATAAAACATCGTCTTTAATTTTCCTCCCCACCTTTCTTCCAAATATCGATCATATACCCCTACGTGTGTATAAAAGACATCCCTACACTTAGAGAATTCAATTCAAGCTATCATACTCTTGTACATCTTTCTTAATAGTTTTTAGTCGGTGAATATTTCAGATGGAATTGCTCACACATTCTTCATGCGATCGTTAATACTTTATGAGGTATTAACCAACCGATTACCAAATGTGCTCACTCATTAAGGCGTAATTAGCAATATCCTAGTCTTGCAACACTTAAAGCTTAGAAGTGGCTCCCAAAACAGTTGGTCTAAGGCACTAGGTAATAAGGCACCCTTGCTATATTTTTTTTATGCTGCCTTAAGTAATTACGAAACCAGTGTTCATTTTTTCACCATTTATTTTTTATGTCAACAAAAATATAAATGACATAAAAAATAAATATAAAATTATTAACGTTCAGAAGTTTGGACTCAAGAATAAGGACTATTTTTTAGACTTATTTCTATCCTCAGATTAGTGATTCCCTTCATCTTACTGACCCTTGGGACAACAGCTCATGCCTACTTATTACTAGTTTCATTTTAAAATATCTAATTTTCTTGCATTTATTAAATATCTTCCTATCTTTCATATGTATTTTTCACTTCCTAACTTTTATTATCAAAATTTTTTTGTGCTTTATTTAGTATAATTCAAAATGATGCATGAATAAGCACAAACCTCCCCCAAACCTATTTGCAGCAGTGTCCTCATTGATATCATCTTTTAAGCTCAAGACCTGTAGACTTAGGAGGAAAAGTTCTCAATGATTAGCAAAAGGGGAAAAAAGTCAATGACAGTGAAATCCTTTCCTAAACTTATTTTTGGCTCACAATTGTGTAAAAATTTGTTTTTCTTTCAAGAGTCAAATTTTTTTTCTCTCCCCCCAAACTTAAGTGAAACAGTATTAAGCATTTAAAATTAAATTAAAAGAAGGGGATAAAATTATTAGTCTATGCAAAGCTTAACAAAGACCAAAAGTTAACACCAACCATTCGAATATTTTATCGATATAACAACATAGTTGGTAGAAGATCATAGATGTGAAGAAGTGGGGAGATAAGAGGTGTAATCGATCGGGTTTACGTCTCGGTTGGTAAAGATGAAACAATGATGGCGGATGAAAATGAGAGTATGAATGATTAGAAATGAGTGGAATATTCGTATTCTCGTACTTGATAAGAAGAAATTGTGGCGGTTCAACTTTTTCGGGTGGAGATTGATTCATCACAACATCCATGTCTTTTAGGAATGCGAGTTCTTCGGTGAAAATATCTTCAAAACTTTCATCAATGGTCCGAGTAATAATTTCATCGATATCTATATTAATGGAATATGCAGATTCACAAGGACGGTTGAAAGTTCCAAGGTCGGTCTTCTGCGCACCAAGATTCAAAACACTCGATTCGTCAGAAAT